>OY997264.1:98718949-99968949 GCA_963921465.1 Triticum timopheevii | reverse complement strand
GAAGGCATCGGAGGTACGCCGAGCTAAGAGAAGATTGGGAGGTCGAGTTCGGACCTCACCGCTTCCCATACAAGGATCTCTACCATGCCACGCAAGGATTCAAGAACAAGAACCTGCTCGGGGTTGGCGGCTTCGGGAGAGTGTACAAAGGGGTGCTGCCGAAATCAAAACTTGAGATAGCCGTCAAGAGGGTGTCCCACGAGTCCAAGCAAGGCATGAAGGAGTTCATCGCTGAGGTTGTCAGCATAGGACGGCTCCAACACCGTAATCTCGTGCACTTACTCGGCTACTGCCGGCGAAAAGGCCTACTGTTCCTGGTGTACGACTACATGCCCAACGGAAGCCTTGACAAGTACTTGTATCATCGTCGTCACGACGACGACAACAAGCTGCAGCCTGCTCTGAACTGGCCTCAAAGGTTTAAGATCATCAGAGGCGTCGCGTCTGGATTGCTCTACCTTCACGAGGAGTGGGAACAAGTTGTCATCCACAGGGATGTCAAGGCAAGCAACGTGCTCCTTGACGCTGAGATGAATGCCCGGCTAGGCGATTTTGGTCTCGCACGGTTGTACGACCATGGCGTCGATCCACAGAGCACGCATGTGGTTGGCACCATAGGATACCTAGCTCCTGAGCTAGCATGCACCGGAAAGGTAACCCCTCTGACCGATGTGTTTGCGTTTGGCATATTCATCCTTGAAGTCGTTTGTGGACAACGGCCAATCAAGCAAGATGCACGAGAAAAACACCCCATGTTAGTTGATCGGGTTCTTCAGCATTGGCACAACGGATCACTCCTCGACATGGTGGACATTGAACTCCATGGCGAGTATGATGTACATGAGGCATGCTTAGCACTCAAGCTTGTACTATTGTGCTCGCACCCATTCATGGACGCTAGGCCTACCATGCGCCAAGTAATGCAGTACCTTGACGGTGACCGCACAACACCAGAGCTATCATCACCAGTGGATACCAACTTCGAGATGCTCGCTGCGATGCAGAACGAAGGTTTTGACCAATACGTCATGTCGTATCCTTCTTCCACGGCTAGCCATGGCGCGACATCCATTGTCTCGGGTGGAAGATGACTCCATGCATGCCTAGGCCGGCCGCCTTTTTGGTCCTCGTAAGATCAGGGGTCTTCTCTGCAACATCTTCCAATTGCCACAATATTTTCTGCCATGTGGGTTCTGTCGGTAAACTTCTGAATATTTGTATGAAATGCTAGTTTCCTTACTTTTGTACCTCTATATGTTTTACAAGGAGGTGACACACTTGTATTGTATGCATGCTCAGGTTAGTAGGCACTCTATTGTAAACCCCAGGCTTGTTACCGAAAGTGATCATTCTACCGGTGCCGGTATGTAATGGCAATGTATCCATCGTCTGCCTTGGCATCAAGATTGGTGCAGTGTTACGGTATAAAGATGTGAAGCATTTTACTTCTTTTAGAAAATTAGTTTCCTTGCTTTTAAAACAATATAATTCAGTAATTTTAAAAAGGGATTCGAAAGAATTAATTTTACTTCTTTCAGATAATTAACCAGTTTCACATTTTTGAAATAACAAGTTCCACATATTTCACACTGAAATCCGCTTCATATATGTATGAAAACAAATTTCACTCAATACAAAAAAATAAATCTAATTTCGCTAATTTCAAAACAATGATTTCTTTCATTTCAAAAAACTAATTTCACTCATTTAAAAAATTGATTTCAGTCAATTCAAAAAACTGATTTCACTAGTTTATTTCTTCTTCTTTTGTTGTGGGGCACTTGTTTATTTCACTCATTTGAAAAATAGGTTTGACTCATTTCAAAAAACTAATTTCACACATTTAAAAAATTAATTTCAGTCAATTCAAAAAACTAATTTCACCCATTTCATAAAAACTGATTTAACTCATTCCAAAAAAATGATTTCACTCGTTTATTTCTTCTTCTTTTTTGCGGGGCACTCGTTTATTTCACTCATTTGGAAAATAGATTTGACTCATTTCAAAAAACTAATTTTACTCACTCATTTCAAAAAAAATAATTTCAATCAATTCAAAATAATGATATTACTCATTAAAAAAATAATTCCACTCATTTTATTCAATTCAAAATAATAATTCCGCTCATTTAAAAAAACTGATTTCACTTATTTCAAAATACTGTTTTCGCTCATTTCAAAGAAATGTGGCACTGCATGGGACTCTCCCTCTCCAACCTTAAAATAGTCAATAGGGCCATAGAATATATGAGGCAAGGGAGATCAGAGGTTGACTTGTAACAGCACCCCTTGTATGGGTCAAACCAAAGGAGCAGCCGGGCTTCAAGATTACAGGCTTTTCAAAAGTACTCTCTCCATCTCAAAATAAGTATAAGTGTCTCAATTTTATACTAGCTTTAATATAAAATTTTATACTAGCTTTAGTATAAAATTTTACTAAAGTTGAGACGCTTATTTATGACACTTGTTTTTCATGCCACTTGGATTGGACGTATTGGTGCTAGAAATTAATAAGAACAGTATATTTTGGTTGGTTGGAAGTTGCACGGTGCAAGACCGGATTGGCCGAGAAAAGTTCTACGGATAAAGACGGGGTGAAGGACCAGCTGGAGTACTACCTCCGTCCCGGTGTATAAGTCATTCGCGTAGTTCTAGGTCTACAATTTAACTATCTAAATATGTATTATATGTGACAAAAAATATATATTTAGAAACTACATCCGTGTAGAAATCTAGTGATATACTTTTCATGACATATAACACATATTTAATTCCTCAAATCGATGACCTAGAACTACGCGAATGACTTATACACCGGGACGGAGGTAGTACTTGTTTTCTGCAGTCAACTGTGCCGCTTGTCGTGAGCAGTGAGTGACTGCTTGCTCGCTTGCAAAACCTTAAATCGCACGCAATATATGGCTGATCTGTTCCTAGTAGTACTAGTACGTGCCATTGAAAAAGCTTGCTGCCATGCGTCATTTTGTTCTGAACTAGAGGCTGCGCTGACAAATTCTGTAGTCGCATGTTAACTTATTGCGCGGTCTCCATTCAACAAAAGGTAAAAATGTCAAGAAATTTTATTATCTCATGCTTGTCGTTATCAGGCCACGCATTCAGATAGCATAGCATATACGGAGTATGTCGCATTATGGTCCCATCATACACTTGACTTTGGTGAGCTAACCCTCCAATAATATAAACCGTCTTGTACTTGTACGTGTGTAGCAGCCGAATACTGGGAAAAACTTTTCTCACTTCCCCACTATACGTACCAAGTTGCAGCCTAGCTGTACTGCTGTAGACATGGCCGCCAAGCTGCATAGAACGTTCCTTGTGCACTCCCTGTGCCTCGTGATCCTCTCCCTTGGCCCGAACCATGTAGCTCTCTGCACTGCGCAGGCGCAGTCGTTCGTTTACTCCGGCTTCCATGGATGTTGCCACATAAGCAAATTTGCTGAGTTAGACTCGATGTTACTGCTGAAGTTATTTCCACCGTGGCTAGTATTAGGCCGGTGCCTTTTTGGTTCTCGTAAGATCAGGGGGCTTCTTTGCAACATCCTCCAATTGGACCACATTATTTTCTGTTATGTGGGTTTTGCCGGTAAACTTCTGAATATTTGTATGATATACTATTTTTGTTTCTTATGTACCTCTATATCTTTTTCAAGGAGGTGTTGCCCCTGTATTGTATGCATGTGCAGATTAGTAGGCACTCTATTGTAACACCCCCAGACTTGTTGCCGAAAGTAATAATTCTACCAGTGTCGGTATGTAACGACATTAATGTATCCACCATCCGACTTGGCATCAAGATTGGTGCGGTGATTTGCGGTATAAAGAGGCGAAACATTTTGCTAGAGTATACACTATAATACGCCCAGACATGCACAACTCTTTGTCAGGATGGTTGTCGGCGAAGCGTACGAGAGTGGAGCGATGGGTGGGTGGTTGCACACACACTAGACTTTATCTCCAAACTAAAGATTTGCCTTTTATTTTCATTTCTGACATTTTGAATTGCTCACAACTTTTTAACCGAAATTTCCAAAAAAATTTACATATTTGAATTATTAAGGCCCACAAGATCTTTAAAATACAACTGCTTTGGATATATATTTTACTAGTATTTTGAAGTATCAATCACATTTTAACTTTAGTTTTATTTCACAATGAAGCTACTTGTTTCACTGAAATTGAAATTTGAAATTTGCGAAGATGCATACTTTAGTGTGCAAAACTAATATTCCTGATTTATACGTGAAATTGAAATATGATATTGGGGAAATATATTTCAAGAATACCAGTTTGAGACATTGAAATGAGCAGATTCACAAATATCATATTTCAGAAGTATGATTTCACTAAAACAATATAATTTCAGTAATTTTTAAAACGGATTTGAAAGAATTAGTTTTACATTTTTCAGATAACCAGTTTCACGTTTTTGAAATAACAAGTTCCACATATTTCACACTGAAATCTGCTTCATATAAAATGATTTCTGTCATTTCAAAAAACTAGTTTCACTCATTTCATAAACTAATTTCACTCAATTCAAAAACTAATTTCACCCATTTCATAGAAGCTGATTTAGCTCATTCTGAAAAACTGATTTCACTCGTTTATTTACTCATTTGGAAATAGATTTCACTCATTTGAAAAACTAATTTCACTCACTGTGTCACTCAGTTCAAAAAATATTGACTTCACACAATTCAAAATATCACTCATTTTTAAAAATTGATTTCACTCATTTAAAAAATACTTATTTTATTCAATTCAAAATAGTGATTCCGCTCATTTAAAAAAACTGATTTCACTTATTTGAAATTACTGCTTTCACTCATTTCAAAGAACTGTGGTACTGCATGGGACTCTCCCTCTCCAACTCTAAAATAGCCAATAGGGCCATAGAATATAGTAGGAGGCAAGAGGGAGATCAGAGGTTGACTTGTAACAGCACCCCCTTGTATGGGTCAAACCAAAGGAGCAGCCAGGCCTCAAGATTACTGTTAGCAAACAGGAAATAATAAAGACTACAGTCTTTTCAAAAGTATGACACTTGTTCTTCATGCCACTTGGATTGGATGGATTGGACGGATTGGACGTACTCCCTCCTTCCATCTATATAGGGTCTAATGCGTTTTTTAAGATCACATTTGGCTATTGACAGTATATGAGATGTATAACGTAAAAATTATATCATTGGAAGCTCCTTTCACATACGAATTTGACGGTATGCTTTGGGTAAGTTGCATGTCATATATTATCGCTTTAATATTTGGTCAAAATTAGCCTCGATAAACGCATTAGGCCCTATATTGATGGAAGAAGAAAGTACTGGTGATAGAAATTAAGAACAACAGTGTATATTTTGGTTGGGTGAAGTTGTGCGGTGCGAGACCGGATTGGCCGAGAAAGTTCTAGGGATATAGACGGGATGAAACGCCCGATAGTCCTAGTACTTTGTTTTCTGCAGTTAAATGTAGCACTTGCCCTGAGGAGTGAGTGATTGCTTGCAACACCTTAAATCACACGCAATATGTGGCTGATCTGTTCTCTTGTACCGTGCCATTGAAAAGGCTTGCTGCCATGCGTCATTTTGTTCTGAACTAGAGGCTGCGCTGACAAATTCCGTAGTCGCATCGCATGTTAACTTATTGCGGTCTCCATTCAACAAAAAGGTAAAAATGTCAAGAAAATTTATTATCTCATGCTTGTCATTATCAGGCGCCACGCATTCAGATAGCATATTATGTCGCATGGTCGCATCATACACTTGACTTTGGCAAGCTAACCCTCCAATAATATAAACTGTGTTGCTACTTGTACGTGTGTAGTAGCCGAATACTACAAACAACTTTTCTCACTTCCCCACCACGTACCTATTTGCGGCCTAGCTGTAGACATGGCCGCCAAGCTGCATAGATCGTTCCTTGCCTACTCCCTGTGCCTGATGGTCCTCTCCCTTGGCCTGAATCATATAGTTCTCTGCACTGCGCAGGCGCAGTCTTTCGTCTACTCCGGCTTCCAGGGAGCCGATATCACCCTCGACGGCTCCGCCGTGGTCCAACCCAGCGGGCTCCTCCTGCTGACCAACAGCTCCGACATCATAGGCTACGCGTTCCACCGGGCTCCCTTGCGTTTCCGTCCCGGCGCCGGCGGCACGGTGCGATCCTTCTCGCTCTCCTTCGTCTTTGCTGTCCAGTCCGAGTTCGACAAGGAGAGCAGCGGCGGCATGGCCTTCTTCGTGGCCCCCGGCAGGAACTTCTCCGGCGCCATGCCGGGTAGTTTCCTGGGCCTCTTCAACGCCTCGACCAACGGCCGCCCCGACAACCGCATCTTCGTGGCTGAGCTCGACACCTTCGGCAACGGGGAGTTCAAGGACATAGACAGCAACCATGTCGGCATCGACGTCAACGGGCTAATCTCCATTCAAGCCCACACGGCTGGTTTCTATGATGACAAGACTGGTGGCTTCACAAACTTGTCTCTGAATAGCGGGGATCCGATGCAGCTGTGGGTCGAATATGATGCACAGACCACACAGGTCGTGTCGACTTTGGCTCCCCTCGGTGCAGCCAAACCTCGCAGGCCATTGTTTACAGCCACCACCAACCTCTCCGATGTGCTCGAGGATCCATCTTTTGTTGGCTTCTCGGGTGCATCCGGCTCACTCAGCACGCTCTACTCCGTGCTTGGTTGGAGCTTTGGCGTGGATGGCCCTGCCCCGGCAATCAACATCACAAATTTGCCCAAGTTGTTTCGTGGTCGTCAGGAGGCTCGATCCAAAGTCTTGCAGATCGTCCTTCCGATTGCCACTGCAGTGTTCATCACAGCCGTGGGAACCGCCGTCACCCTTCTCGTACGAAGGCATCGGAGGTACGCCGAGCTACGGGAGGATTGGGAGGTGGAGTTCGGGCCACATCGCTTCTCGTACAAGGACCTGTACCATGCTACCGAAGGATTCAAGAACAAGAACCTCCTAGGCGAAGGAGGCTTTGGTAAAGTATACAAAGGAGTACTCCCTATATCCAACTTGGAGGTAGCCGTGAAGAAAGTGTCCCATGAGTCAAGGCAGGGGATGAAGGAGTTCATCGCCGAGGTTGTAAGTATTGGCCGCCTTCGACACCGCTACCTAGTGCAGTTGCTTGGTTATTGCCGGCGTGAACATGAGCTCATTCTGGTGTACGAGTACATGCCGAATGGCAGTCTTGATAAGTACCTGCATTGTGGAGAGGACAAGCCGACGCTTGACTGGACCCAGAGGTTTGGGATCATCAATGGGATAGCATGTGGCTTGTGGTATCTACACGAGAAATGGGAAAAGGTTGTCATACATAGAGACATAAAAGCAAGCAATGTGCTTCTTGATGGTGAAATGAATGGACGGCTCGGTGATTTTGGCCTTGCAAGGTTATATGATCATGGTACCGACCTACAAACCACACATGTGGTTGGCACCATGGGTTACCTAGCCCCAGAGTTGCTACGCTCGGGCAGGGCTTCTCCTCTTACGGATGTTTTTGCCTTCGGCACATTCCTTCTTGAGGTAGCATGTGGACAGAGGCCCATTAAGCAAGACTCCAAAGACGAACACATCATGCTGGTGGATTGGGTACGCGAGCATTGTCACAATGGAACCCTCTTGCAAACTGTGGACACAAGGCTCCATGGTAACTATAACAAGGACAAGGCCAGCATGGTGCTGAAGCTAGGGCTCTTGTGCTTGCATCCGTTGCCCAGTGCGAGGCCTAGCATGAAACAAGTCATGGAGTACCTCGAGGGAGAGACCCCGCTACCAGAGTTGGCACCCACACATATCAACAACGTCAACGTGATGCAAACCAGAGGATTTCCTGACATAACGACGAGCATCGGCACATTCTCTGGTCTCTCAGGGGGGCGATGATGACCTATGTTTGTGTTGTTTAATATAGTTCTGATTTATTAACGTGTACTTGCATCTGAAGAACTAGTGGTGTATGTTATATATGAGGGCTTGTATGGAAATAAATTAGTAGAGTTAGTATGATGCCCCCAGGGAATATGTAGTAATCAAGTGACCCGATCAGATGCATAAGCCCTCTGTTGTGACATGATTTGGTTATTTTCACTAGGGTCTTGGTTTGCACTTTTGTGACACTCAGAAGCCTATTGCTAGCACAGTGTAACATTCAAGAGTCAAGACATACTTTCAATGTCTCACGCCAGAAATTTCTTCGCCTTATTATACTTTCAGCCTGACATATGTGGCCTAGCCCATATTGCTCTCCCTAAGAGATTATGTTACTTATATGGGCCGGGCTCTAAGCCTAGAAATAAATCTAGTCCAAGGGCCTCCGGCACAGGAGTTCCTATGCGCCGCTTGTTGCGGCGAATTGCCGAGCGGATGCACAGGCGCGACAACAGCTGGGCTGGCCCATTAGGGTAACACAGTGAAAAATCCCAAAAGAGAGTGCTCGAGGGAGGGATCAAACAAGGGAGCTCTATTGCTTACGCGCGAGCCTATCCAACGGGAAAGACAAGCTTTCTTGGTTTACTATGGCGCGTGAAGCTAAAAGTAATGTAGTTTCGAACATTTTCTCAAATTCCAAACGCGAACATTATTTTGAAAAAGTGTTTTTTATTAAAAGCAAACACTTTTCAAATTTGGGAAGAAAATAAATTAAAAGCTCAAACATTATTTGAATAAATGATCATATTTCTGATAAACTGAACACTTTTTTGAAAATCGTGAACATTTTTGAATATGTGAACAATTTTTTGTCGAAGGGAACATTTTCTGAAACTCTGTACAAAAATTTAGAAACACGAATATTTTGGGAATCTGTGAACAATTTTTGAAACAAGAACATTTTCTAAACTCAGAACAAAATATGAAAATGAAAATATTTTTCAAATTTTTGAACATTTTTTTGGAAACAGTTTTTAATGACATCGAGAACAATTTTTAAAGCTGTGCAATATTCTTAAGAACGAAAAAGGAACAGGAGAAAATAAGCAGAAAAAACGAAAAAAGAAGATGAACATTTTTCAAATTCCACAACAAATCTTGGGTACGTGAACATTTTTCTGAAAATTGGAAAAAATGGAAACTCCTGAACAAAATTGGAAAATGTAAACATTTTTAAAAATTTGCGAACATTTTTTGAACTCCCAGACAAAATTAGAAACAGACACATATTTGAAAATTGTGAACAAATTTTGACAAGGAAACAATTTTTGAAACTGCTGAACAAAATTTGAAAACACAAACAGTTTTCTTAAATTTGCGGATGAATTTTGAAAGGGAAACATTTTTTCAAACTCCTGAGAAAATTTGAAAACATGAATATTTTTTTGAAATTATGAACAATATTTGGAAGGTGATTTCTTTTTCTAAATATGCGAACATTTTTGTAAAAAAATGGAAAATTTTTGTTGAACTTGTGAACAAACTATAATAACAGGAACATTTTTTGAACTTTTGAACATTTTCTGAATTTTTGAACAAAATTTGAAATTCTCAAGAACAAGAAAGAGAAGAAAAAGGAATTACAAAGAAATAGAAAAATTGAAGTGAAAAAACAGAAATACGGAAAAAGAAAAGTTTTCCTTCAAAACACAAACATTTTCTGAAACTACAGAAGAAATTTGAAAAGATGATTTTTTTTTGGAAACACAAACATCTTTTGAAAAACAAGAATTTTTTTAGACTCCCAATTGTTTGTAAATGGAAACTTTTTTATAAATATGTGAAGAATTTTCAAGAAACACGAATATTTTTTGAAATAAAAAAAAAGAAAAAAGAAAGAGAAAAAGAAGAGAAAAGAAAAATGAAACAGGAAAGAAAAAGAAATTGAGACAGCGAAAGAACCAGTTCAGGAACCTCCTAGAAAGGTCTCAAAACTGAAAAAACCGGTCCAGGATCCTTTTGGAAGGTTCCCAAAACAGGGATGGGACAAGCGGTGGGCGGGCCGGCCAGGATCATCCCTTGCTCGCGAACCTCGGCGCGAAAGCTCAACAACTTAACACAACATGCGTCACATAGGATTTTCCCTCCCGCACAGCTGCCCGGCGGGCGCGCGCCACCGCGAACGCGAGCGAGTTGCCGTAGTTCCCCCTCGACAACGGGTGTCGGCTCCTATTCCTCACTCGGTGTTAACAAACATGTGCAGGCGGACAAGCTCGTCCAGGTCGTACCGCAGCGCGACGACGCAACAGCACCACATGAACGCGCCGATCAGGTCAAACCGCGAGGCGGCAAAATGCAGCCGACGGGACCTGAGACCGGCCGCTGGCGAACTCCGTCAGGGCGTCAGGAATTGCATGATTCCATAGCCGTCGGCGATGCAGTGACGAAGCCTCTGTGCACATCAGCCGCGTTACCCAAAAAAAGATTAAATTACAATATAACTTTGTCGCAGAATCTAAAGGCATGAATAATGGTGTCATATGAATATATATGCCTCATGAGAAAAAGTAGTTTGAGACATTGATATTTTCTCCACGACACAAGCTACTAATAGTGGGCCTCATCAAGAAATAGAAAATAGAAACTCTAATACATATGCATCTATACTCTCTACTTCAACTTTTTCAACTTTTTACATCGGACCACACTTCTTCTCCCTAAGCACTCGTATCTTGCAGAGGATCTCGCTTCCTTATCCAAACCTACTTTCCCTAACATCTGATCCTACATGGCACAGGGGCATTTCCATAAGACTATGCATTGGCTATGCCCTAATACTCCCTTCTATCCATATTAATTGTCACAGACTTAGTATAAAGTTAGTATAACTTTGTACTAAATCTGTGTCAACTAATTTGGTATGAGGGAGTAAATTTAATCACGGCACGTCTGTATGCAGATAAGTGGGCGACAACACTAAGTAGTTAAAAAATATTTTTCTTTCTTTCTAAAAATGTCTCCTATCTATTATTCCCTTCGTCCGGATTACTTATTGTTTAAATGGATGTATAAGCACTGAAATATGATACATCAGTTTGAGCGCTAACTAATTTCAGACGGAGAAAGTATAAAGATTTATTAGAAGTACAAAACACCCCAAACATCATAAAAAATTGCATCGAGATCTTTGGACACCGAATGACCACTGACGCCGCCAGAACGAGCCGTCGGCGCGTTGTCGTCGCCACTCCCATACTGGAGCCGTCCTAACCTTGTTGATGGCAGTCGGGAAGTCTTCATGCACGTGCCCTAAGAACCAGCGCCCTGGAGCAACAGTCGTGGTCGTTGAATCCTTGAATCGATTCGAAGAACTTGGCACCAAATCTCACTGTCGCGTACACACGACGAGAAACCCTAATGCCACCGCCTCGAGGATCTGGTAGGAATGTAGGTCGAAGCTCCATTTAATCTGTCTTGATGAACGAACTTGAGGGGGATAGGAGCCCAGAAGACTGACTCGAAGAAGAAGCGTCGCCCTGAAAGGACTAAAATCTCTAACCTATCTACTAGGCGGAGTCGAGACACTAGGATTCCCCTTCGCTTCGTCAGTTGCTAGAACGGCTTCGACAGAGAGAATCCATGGGTTCGCCGACAAAGATCGAGAAAAGGAAGGCTTTGCCCTAGTCGCCTTACGAGAGAGGACAGAAAGATGTGCAGTTCCGCATCCACCCTACTCATTTCCCTTTTCCATTTTTCCATTATGTGGGCACTCCTTTCCCTTCTTCCCTATTGGCTTACAGAGAGATAGGATCGACTTGGAGAGAGCGGATCACATGCAATCAGGAGAGAGACGACCTTCCCTAAATAGAAAAAACACATGCTAGTACATGTGTGCTGGCATGTTTTTTTTCCCTAAGAAATGTGTAGAGTGAGTGTTTGCTGCAGTGTGTCACATCACAAGGCTACCCTATGTTGTGCGGTCGAGCGGTGATGCAACAATGCTAGGTAAGGTTGAAGAAAGGACGAGCTGACCACATAACCTTATGTCTTTTTTAAGTATACTAGAACAATGCCCGCGTTGCAACAGGATAAATATTCTAATACGTTAGCTTTTGATTTATCCGTTCATAATATGCGATTGTGTAAGTAAATGTTCATCAAATTTTGCTCGTGGTTTACCTTATATTTTGATCAAAAGTGATTTATCTGCCCATAGTATCCGGCTGTAATAAATATTCATCAAATTCTGCCCGTGATTAACCTTATATTTTGATTAAAAGTTTGATAAGTAAATTAAAGTGACATTGGTTCAGAAAGTAAGTAAATTAAGGTGATTGATTATTATAAA
Source organism: Triticum timopheevii (assembly GCA_963921465.1). NCBI lineage: Eukaryota > Viridiplantae > Streptophyta > Magnoliopsida > Poales > Poaceae > Triticum > Triticum timopheevii. The sequence goes on along the minus strand of OY997264.1, from coordinate 99,956,701 downwards.
GAGAAGGTTGGATAAAGGGGTGGTGGGAAGAAAGGTGAAATAAGAACCTTGTGTTCTTTTAAGTAATAGAGATATACCAGATGCGTACTTGATAATGATTCAGAGAATTGATAGTTCGAGAATTGTGATTAAAATTGGTAGTTCTACATAGAAAATGATTAGCAGAATCCAATAAATTAATCGGGGCACATGGGCGCCACTAAGCTGCTCAATCCACCCTACTCATTTCGCTTCATCCCTTCTTCCCTTCCACTAAGTGGGCACAAAAACAATAATGGATGACGGCTGGGAGAAAGATATGATCGACTGGGAGAGAGCGGATCACACATGAGATCAGGTGAGATACGTGCTTCCCTAAAATAAAGAGATACTAGTACATGCCAGTACATGCGTGTTGGCATTTTCTTTTGACAAATGTGCCAGATATGTGCTTCCCTAAAATAAACTATACTTCGGATTCGTCCCAGCAATCTGGGAGACCGCCACGTCAAGGGGTACATTAGCTTCTTCTCTATATAAGTGACGATCTCTGTCTCCCTTGTAATCCCATTTCTAGCGCCAAGAAAGAAAGCACGCACACTCAGTACGCGCTCACGAGGGCACGATCTGCCCTGTCGGATTTTTATTTCGCAGCGTTGCCGTTGGCGGCGGCGGCTGCGAGCGCGTCACATCAGATAACTAGATGGACGACCCCGGCGAGACACACGCGTTTGAGCGCAGCCTGTTCTCGCGGTCGTCGCCGGACTATGACGAGGAGGAGGCACTGCGATGGGCGGCGCTGGAGAAGCTGCCCACCTACGACCGCGCCCGGACGGCGGTGTTGGCCATGCCGGGGGAGGGGCTCAAGGAGGTGAACGTGGAGAAGCTGAGCGCCCAGGAGAAGCACGCGCTGCTGCAGCTCGTCGCGTGGGTCGGCGACGACCACGAGCGCTTCCTCTCCAAGTTCAAGGACCGCCTCGACCGGTACGTGGCCGACGGACCTCCTTCTCCCTCTTCTAACGTGTTCATTTGTGACGTTCTTCTTTCTTCGCGTGCAGTGTTGGGATTCAGCTGCCCACGATCGAGGTGAGATACGAGAACCTGAACGTGGAGGCACAGGCGCACGTTGGCGGCAGGGGCCTGCCCACCATCCTCAACACCTATGCCAATGTACTGGAGCTACGTCAAACACAAGAGCTCCCACAAGAGTACTACTACTTCAACTTAAAAAAAAAAGGTACTTTGTCATGCGTACTTACATGCTGGCGATCGTCTTCAAACAGGGCGTGGCAAATGCTCTTCACCTAACACCAAACAGGAAGCAAAAAATACCAATCCTTCACAATGTCAGTGGAATCATCAAGCCCCACAGGTAACCTCTAGACATGCTGTGCACTTGCCAAATCATCTCCATCACATTCACATTCAACCTATACCTTCAATTTTCAGGATGACCTTGCTTTTGGGCCCCCCTGGCGCCGGAAAGACCTCACTGCTTTTGGCCTTGGCCGGAACTCTGCCTTCAAGTCTTAAGGTGCATCGGTTTACTTTTGGTTCTTCTCTTTTTCATCAAGCTACTTTTGTTGTCGGTGCAAGTACTAACACGACGGAACATTGCAATTACAAAAGATGTCAGGGGACTTAACTTACAATGGGCATACTATGGATGAGTTTGTGCCACGAAGATCAGCAGCTTATGTCAGCCAACATGATCTGCATATGGCTGAACTGACTGTCCGTGAGACTGTCAACTTCTCAGCAAAATGTCAAGGAATTGGTCACCGTTTTGGTAAGACCAAGTAACATGCATGGAAACCTCAAAACTCATTCAGCTTTGATCGCACAAAGTAACTTAAATTTTCTACTGAATGATCAGACCTGCTAATGGAGCTATCCAGGAGAGAGAAGGAAGAACACATCAAACCAGACCCAGAAATAGATATCTACATGAAGGTACTAAATTTGTTACTGCATTTTAATTCAGTTTTTTTCGTAAAAGGAGGTTCAACCCCACGGCATCTGCATCATTACTATGCACACAGCCATATTTATTGAATAAACAAAGAACAAGTCATATCATCCAGTACATTATGAAACATCCGGGGGATAAATGCCACAACCGACTTATAATAAGAAACATGCCTAAACACATTGTGTATTAATAAAACGCCATCCAAATCAGTTGAATATGTCCACTGCAATCATCTCCCATCGGTTGAATCGAAACTCCATATGCTCATGCGCTTCCGCGCACTGAAGTAAGGACCGTATGAGGTGACCTACAAATAAGTTGGTATCTTTGTTCTATTAAAAGCACAGTCAATACGGCACCTCCATAATCCCAGAGAAAAGTGCACACTCCCACATGATGTGTGCTTTAATCTTAGGACGAACCCCATCCAACCAGTTGCCCAACAAATTATACTAGTAGTAGGTTGAAAGCTAAAAGAATCATACGTCAAAGAAGGTTGGTGAATATACACGAAATAAATAGATGTTGATTTGTTTCCCTTTGATGAAGAAAGTAACATTCTTTTACTTTCTTGTCACAGATGTTTTCCAAAATTATCCTTCGTTAGGATAGCCCCTCCATACAAAGCCGACATGATTATCTTATTCTTGAGCAGTACCTTCATTTTCCAAATATATGTCCTACGAAAGATGGGGCCGGTATTTATGAGATCCACATACAAAGATCGTACCAAGAGGACTCCAGAAGAATGCAACCGCCATAAATAAAAATCGGTTTGTTGCTTAAGTTGACTTACATCAACTATCTTAATAAATGGAGCCATGAAATCCACTTATCCCCGATCAAAGATTGAAGAAACTCGACACTCAACGAGGTTGTACCTAATAATGTACTAACAAAAACCTCTTTTCGTTGCACAATATTATATAGGTTTGGGTATTGCAAGGCCAAAGGTGTATGTTCCAGCCATGTATCCTCCTAGAATCTCGTGGTACATCCATCACCCACAATAAAATTGCCTCTACAAAAGAATGTAGACTTGATCCTTAACAAGCCTTTCCATAATGGTGAGTTTGTCGGTTGCGCCTTTACTTGAGGCAAAGTCATTTGTTGTGTAGCAACTTTAACCATACACCATCTTCCTCAACTAGAAGCTTATATAGCCACTTGCTAGGTAAGTATTTGTTCTTAACTTCAAGGTGTGCAATTTCTAGCCCCCCCCCCCCCCCCCCCCCGGTGTTTTGGCCTACATAGGATATCCCACTTTGCCAAGTGGTACTTTGTTTTTATATTCACCAATCTGGCAGAAGAATCTGGAGCGATAAAAATCAAGTCTTTTTCATACCCCTTTGGTATTTCGAAGAACGAGAGCATGTAAATAGGTAAACTCTTGAGCACAGAATTAACTATAATTAATTGTCCTCAATACACTTCCACTCTTTGTTTGTAAAGGTTAACCAGAAGAAAAGGCCATGAGTTTTAGTTTCCAATAATTGTGCTTCTTTTCAAACCTATCCTCAATACACTTCCACTGTTTGTTTGTAAGTTTCAGAAAATGAATAGGTATTCTGAGGTACCGAAATGGAACATACCAACCGTGCATATAGTTTCTTATAGTGATTCTTCTATTATTTGGCACGTCCAAAATAGAAGACTTCACTCTTGTGGAAGTTAATTTTAAGCCCCTATAATTGCTCAAAGAGGGAAAGTATCAGTTTCATATTTACGATTGTGTCCATATTGTACTCTATAAAAAAATAGTTTCATCTGCGTACTAGAGGATGGAGACGCCCCCATCACCCAAATACGGGATGAGACCACCCACCTTTCCACCCTCCTTAGCCCTTGCTACGAGGACCTCCGGCGTCGAAAGCAATGTTGAAAAGAATTGGATATATAGGATCCCCTTTTAACAACAACCCCCAGTCTTGAAAGTAATGAGCTATGTAGTCATTTACTTTCACCCCAATGCTGACCCCGAGTAAACTTATGCACTTGCTGCCGTGAGGCTATATCAAAACCCTTCATGCATGGAGCTTATTGAAAGATAGAACATTTGACTTTATCATAGGCTTTCTCAAAGTCCACTATAAAGATAACTCCGTCAAGTTTCTTCAAGCGTAACTCATGAATTTTCTCCTGTAGGACTACCACCCCTTCTAGGATATGTCGTCCAGGGCATGAATGAAATTTGAGTATAGAGACCACAATGTGCGCTATTGCAGTTAGTCTCTATCTATACCCACTTTGGTAAAAAAAACTAACACTGAGCAGACAAATTGGACGAAATTGTGTAAATCCGCATGGCGTCCTCCTTTGGCAACAACATGATGGTATCAAAGTTGAGCATAAACAGTCGAAATTACCCATTAAATAAGTCCACAAAAAATGCCATACATTATCCTTTTATAGTCCCCCAACATTTCTGGTAGAATTTCATCAAGAACCCGTCTAGTCATGGCGCTTTATTGCTCTTCATTTGCGAGATGGCTTAAAACATCTTCTTTCCCATAAAAGGCGTTGCGAAAACCACGTTATCTTCCGGCGAAAGTTGTGGAATATCATGAGTAATGTCCTCATCCCTCAACACAAAGGTGGACACTGAGGAGCCAAATAGCCTTATATAATAATTAGAGATAAGATTTGAGATTTTCCTACCCCCACAATCATCCCCTTGTCTTGCACTAATTGGACAGTTTTCTTTTTGGGGTGTGGCTCACGATCAAATGGAATAATTTAGTATTATTGTCACCTTCCCTAACGTACCTCACTTTGGCACGGTCGGGTCATTTGGTTTATTCCTCTCTTGTGAGTTTGCCAATGTTCACCCCAGCCTCGTGTTTGGCAACACATTCTGTCGATATGAGGTGCGTTCATTCTGCCTTAATATCTAAAACATCAGTGAGTTGAAGGAACCTTTATTTTTATTTTTATAAGCACGGCTAGAATTCTTATCCAACCTCGTAAGAATTGTCTAATATGACGGATTTTAAATTGTCACCTTCCTACATTAGTTCCACCATGTGTTTATTTTTCTCATTCTTTGTCCGCCATCTAACGAAGCATTCCCTCTCTAACCACAATAGCTCGAAAGAGAAAGTTGCTTCGTTCCTTATGTTAGCGGACCTCACTAGAGTCCAAAAGAAGTGGTGTGTGATGAGAAAGTAGCCTTTGCAAGGCGTGTACCGCCACAAGAGATTTTTTTGCTCCAACTCAACACTAGCTAACACACAATCCAATTTATCATAGCTAGTTCACTTAATTCAATGGTTGAGACATGCTACGTTTATATGTAAAGTTTGATGCATATCAATCTTTCATTTTTCTTATCTAGGCTGCTGCAACAGGAGATCAGAAAGCTGAGGTGGTCACAAATCACATACTAAAGGTGCATGCGAATTACTTATTTATAGCTCAGTTGTAATTTACATTGAATTACATAATTATAATAAGAATGATACCAAGTTCCTTTATTTAATTTCACAAAAAGTTCTAAGAAATGAAAAGTGATCACACTACTAATTCTTTAATTTCACTTGTTTGAATTATTGAAGGTCTTAGGGTTGGATATCTGTGCCGATATAATGATAGGAAACAATATGTTGCGAGGCATATCAGGAGGGCAAAAAAAGAGAGTAACTACAGGTAAATATAGTCTGAAAATAAGAAACTTACAAGATGCTTATGTGTTATAACATAACTAAATTACTTTGTACTCCTATACAATCAAACTCACCCATTCTACGACATGGTTGTGCAGCTGAGATGCTCGTCACACCCGAACGAGCCCTTTTCATGGACGAGATATCAACTGGACTTGATAGCTCGACAACCTTCCAGATTGTGAACTCCATCGGACAAACAATCCACATTATTGGTGGAACAGCAGTCATTGCCTTGCTACAACCTGCACTAGAGACATATGAATTGTTTGATGATATAATTCTCCTTTCAGATGGTCATGTTGTCTATAATGGCCCTCGGGAATATGTTCTCGAGTTCTTTGAAATAATGGGATTCAAATGTCCCAAGCGAAAAGGCGTAGCTGACTTCTTGCAAGAAGTGAGTGTAATCAACTTGTTGTATGAAGTTTTCCATGATCATGGGTCTATTTTAAAGTACATTATCGTGAATTACCTTCAAAATATAAAACTTTAAATTTCTAGGAATTTTCATAATGCAGAATGTGTGCTCACAAGTGAAACAAATGGATCAACATATTTTTATATTTCTTACAGTTTGCGTCTTTAGCAAAATATGGCAAGCGGCAATAGTTCTAAAAATTGTCATAAGTTGTGTGTTTTTTCATCCAAAAAAACTTGGGATTTCTGTAGTAGTGGGATCATAAATGGCTAACGTGTTAAAGTTTTTGACTAACTATAACTGGAAATGTATAGGTTACATCAATAAAAGATCAAGGACAATACTGGATAAACAATGATGAGACATACAGATTTGTTCCGGTCAAGGAGTTTGCGGAGGCATTTCAATCTTTCCACGTTGGTCAGGCTATAAGGAGTGAGTTAGCTGGGCCATTTGACAAGGATAAAAGTCATCCCGCAGCTCTGAAAAAATCACAATACGGTGCCAGTATGAAGGAACTACTCAAAGCTAATATCAACAGAGAGATATTGCTCATGAAGAGGAATTCCTTTGTGTATATATTCAAGGCAACTCAGGTGATGATTCTAAAATCAAAATCTATAGAAGTTCAACACTAAATGATTTCTCTAGTATTCCTAGAACATTACGTGCATTACCTTATTATTTATCCTTTTTTTAGTTGACATTCTTGGCAATCATTGCAACGACCGTATTCCTGCGCATCAATATGCATCGTGACTCGGTAACAGATGGAGGGATATACATGGGTGCTATCTTCTTTGGGATCTTGATGATAATGTTCAATGGGTTTGCAGAAGTAGGTCTGACTACTGTAAAGCTCCCGGTTTTTTTCAAGCAACGGGATCTTCTCTTTTTTCCAGCATGGACATACTCATTGACATCATGGATCATCAAGACCCCCCTCTCCTTGCTCAATGCAACAATTTGGGTTGGGATAACATACTATCGTATTGGATTTGATCCCAACATACAAAGGTAAGTGGGAATTTTAAGATCAATGATTTTTTTAACATTTTTGCTTTGGTACACCCCCCTAAACAAATCAACGGTTGAGATTACCCATGCCCCTTCATAATAAAGGGCAAGATGCTCTTTTTTAATGTGTTGCACAAGCTAATGAAAACAATGCAATGCTACAGATTTTTTAGACAACTCCTACTGCTCTTCTTATTGAACGAGGCATTTTCTGGACTCTTCCGCTTCGTTGCTAGCCTTGCAAGGCATCATGTTATTGCAAACACCATCGCTTCCTTCTGCATGTTAAATTTTATGCTCACTGGTGGATTCGTCATGGAAAGAGGTATGCAAAAGTGGCTAAGCTGAAGTCCTAAAAAGATTTTGAAGTGTCCAGCTGAGAAAACTTGGAAGGGGGTTAGCCCAGTTAAAAAAGCTGAGAAAACTTGGAAAGAATTTCCGGAGTTTAGTTATGGTTGCCCCCATTGGATGTGTTATTGGTCAATCATAAATTAAATGAAAATATTCGTATGATTTAACAGACAATGTGAAGAATTTGTGGATATGGGGATACTGGATATCACCTTTGATGTATGCACAAAATGCCCTATCGGTGAATGAGTTCTTAGGTCATAGCTGGAACAAGGTAAATAGACTTTTGTGTAAGGATAAAGAATCATGTCTCTGAATATGTATGTCTAAAGCATATTTTTAATGATATACTACAGACAATCCCCGGTTTCAAAGGAACACTTGGAAGACTAGTTCTGGAATCTCGAAGGATTTTTCCTGATACAAAGTGGTAATGGATTGGTGCTAGTGCCTTGCTCGGATATGTGCTGCTATTTAATATCCTCTATAGTGTTTGCCTCACATTCCTCAACCGTGAGTCCAAAATAAATTTTATTTAGAATGAAAATAGATAGCTAACTTGCAATTCAAACAACGCTTTAAATTCTAATCTCATACATTCTCCTATCTGCAGCATTTGACAACAACCAGCCAACAGTATCTGAAGAAACACTGAAGATAAAACAAGCTAATCTCATTGGTGAACTTTTAGAAGCATCATCAAGAGGATGGGTTAACAAAAGTACAATGGCATCTAGAGGTACTTACTGGTTCTATATTAATCAATATAAGGAAGATATAAGATAAAAAAATGGACAGCTAGAAAAGCTCAATAACGTGACTTCCAAATCTGATAGTTGAGGTTTAATTCAAAATTATAACACTTGCATATGCCTAACAGATACTGCGGACGAGAGTAATGACAAATCAAATTCCAACAACACAACTGTGAGTTCTAGTCCAGGCAAGAAAGGAATGGTCCTGCATTTTGTACCTCTCTCTGTCACATTCGATGATATAAAATACAGTGTAGACATGCCAGAGGTACTTTCTTTATGGAACTTCTTAGGTTACGGTTATACTCATATGTCCAATATGTAGAACATACATGAGTAAAAACATCACACATCATTTCTTTATCCAACATAAACTGTAGGAAATCAAAGCACAAGGTGTAGCAGAGAGCCGATTGGAATTATTGAAAGGTGTCAGTGGTTCATTTAGGCCAGGAGTACTCACAGCTCTTATGGGGGTCAGTGGTGCCGGTAAGACAACACTGATGGATGTGTTGGTTGGACGGAAGACCAGTGGATACATAGAGGGCAACATTACAATCTCTGGATATCCAAAGAAGCAAGAAACTTTTGCTCGTGTATCAGGTTACGGTGAGCAGAACGATATTCATTCACCAAATGTGACTGTGTATGAATCACTTGCATTCTCTGCATGGCTTCGATTACCTGCCAATGTTGAGTCCTCAACAAGAAAGGTTTGCAAAGAAAAAAAAATTACTTTCTTTGAATATTTTCATAGTATATAAGTACATATATTAGAAAAGTATATGAAACATGATTAATTGAGAAGACTTGTATTATCAACCGACAAGGTTCAGTAAAAAGAATTGTCAACTGATATTACAAGGTAATGCCATGTAAAGTGAAAAATGGATCACAATAGAATTTAAGTCAAAATGTCTGAGAAAGATATTTGGAAGTGCTTGTCGATCACATTTACGTACTAGTCATATCTTGGTAAGGGAGACCATATCTACTATCTACTTGAACACATGAAACCGTGTGCAGATGTTCATTGATGAGGTCATGGAGCTAGTGGAACTTAACCCCTTAAAACATGCATTGGTTGAATTACCTGGTGTGAGTGGATTGTCAACTGAGCAGAGGAAAAGGCTAACAATAGCAGTGGAGCTAGTTGCTAACCCTTCTATTATTTTCATGGACGAACCAACATCTGGACTGGATGCACGGGCAGCAGCCATTGTCATGAGAGTAATAAGGAATACTGTAGATACAAGAAGGACTGTTGTTTGCACCATTCACCAACCAAGCATCGACATATTCGAGTCTTTTGATGAGGTACTAAATACAGTGTGTACACATATTAAAGGGTAAAAAAACTAAAGCAACATATGAGCAATTCATAATGTTTCTGAACCATTTTAATACATGATGGTTTGTGTGTCTTTGCAGCTCTTCCTGATGAAACGAGGAGGTGAAGAGATTTATGTAGGCCCACTAGGTCGGCACTTGTGTGAATTGATCCGATATTTAGAGGTAATGAAAGGAAACATAAATTAGTCTATGTTTACATATGAAGTGTCATACTAAACAAAGTTACCAAATTGCTTTGGTTCTACACAGGCTATTGAAAATATCAAAAAGATTAAAGATGGCCATAATCCTGCAACATGGATGCTGGAAGTTACCAGTACAACACAAGAACATATAACCGGGATTAACTTTAGTCATGTATACAAGAATTCTGAATTATATCGGTACTTTTCTTGTTTCATAACTACATAATTTAATAACTTCATAATGTCATGCTGAAAAACTATAGCCATAATACAATTTGATTTAAGCCATGAGTTCTTATATATTTCAAAAAATAGCAATAATTAATATATTTTAACAAATATGCATGACTTAAAATATATTGAAATCATAGATCACCCATTCTAAAAGCATGATAATACTCATGTGTCAATTTGATCTTCTGCAACCGAAGTTCCTTATGTCTGACAAAGACAATTGACAAAATAGTTGTTTACAGTGTGCACTCATATTATCGGTTTTGTTGCATCTCAGGAGGAACAAAAAATTAATAAAGGAGCTAAGCACACCTCCTGAAGGTTCAAGCGACCTATCCTTTCCAACCCAATACTCGCAAACCTTCATCACACAGAGTTTTGCTTGCCTATGGAAGCAAAGTCTGTCATACTGGAGAAACCCTCCGTATACCGTTGTGAAGTACTTCTATACTATAGTACTTGCACTGTTGTTTGGGACAATATTCTGGGGTATTGGCAGAAAAAGGTAACATCATATATAATAAATTATAGCAAGTACATGATTTTATATATGTTACTCCCTCCATCCCATATTAGTTGTCTTAGATTTGTCGAGATTAATTCAGTACAGAGGTAATACTTGTTAAGGAGACTACTTATGGTTCCCACCTTTACTCTTGCAGACACAATTAACAAGACTTATTCAACGCCATGGGTTCCATGTATTCCACAATTCTGTTCATGGGGGTGCAGAACTCTACCTCAGTTCAGCCGATTGTGGCTGTTGAGCGCATAGTCTTTTACAGGGAAAGTGCGGCTCACATGTACTCACCTCTGCCATATGCGTTGGGACAAGTAAATTTTATTTGCATTAACTTTCATCTGTAGTTATGTAATGTCTCGACCAAACTCACTGGTTCACCCGCCGATTTTTGGCTATTGCACCTGGGATCTAGACTGGTCCCGCACCAATTTTTGGCTGTTGCACCTAGGATCTAGACTAGTCCCACATACCAACATTAGTCTTTTCAGTCGATCACCAATCCTCAAATTGCTCCAAGGGGTCAACTTTCCGGTCGGTCACCCATCCTTAAATTGCTCTAAGTCAAGCACGCTTAACTTTGAGGTTCCTTGAGGATGGACTTCCGAAAAAGAAGTAGCACCTTGTTGATATGAGTACTCTATCATTCCGATTAAACCCGAAGCCATAAGTTATTTTATAGGCCAAATAAAAACAAAACTTTGGAGTTTAATGAACAAAAGGCGTCGCATTTTCATGTATAGCATCATATAATGCAAGCATGTATTTTTCTCTTCTTCTTCTTCTTGTGTTCTGGAGTGGGTTGATACCATACTTGAACTGATTATTGTATGTGGTGGTAATTTGCTTTATATATAAGGTGGGGCGAAAAGCGTTTTCGGTGAAAGGATCAAAATAATATTGAATCACATCTAGAAAAGATGGTATAGATAGTTTAACAAATATCTAAGAGGAAAGTAACGGAAAAAAACAATAAGAACTAACATCCTTCCCTTTGCAGGTTGTAATTGAACTTCCATATATCCTTGTCCAGACCTTAATATATGGTATTCTAGTATATGCTATGATTGGGTTCGAGTGGACAGTTGCCAAGTTCTTTTGGTACATGTTCTTCATGTACTTCACTCTAGCTTACTTCACATTTTATGGAATGATGTCGATGGGCCTGACCTCAAACTACAATGTTGCCTCTATTGCTTCCACGGCGTTCTTTGCTCTCTGGAACCTTTTCTCGGGATTTATTATACCAAGAACTGTAAGTATACTAGTTGCTCTCGATGTTTTAACTTTCTATACTTCCCCTTAACCAATAAACAAAATTTTCTCCTTCTTTTCCAAATATTATTCAAACTCTTATTCAAAAAGTGATATTACGTGAACTGGCTACTTTGCTCTACAGAGAATCCCAATATGGTGGAGATGGTACTATTGGCTCAACCCTATTGCATGGACACTCAATGGTCTGGTCACTTCACAGTATGGAGATATAACAGAAGAGTTTGATAATGGAGTGCGAGTATCCGATTTTGTAGAAAGTTACTTTGGGTACCATCAGGACTTCCTGTGGGTAGTCGCTAATGTGGTTGTCTTATTTGCTATTCTCTTTGCTTTCCTTTTCGCACTCTCAATCAAGTTATTTAACTTTGAAAAGAGATAAGTGATCAAGGAAGAGCATATCCAAGTTTAATCGAAGACTGCTAGCAGATACAATAAATTGGACTATGTCCTTCTAGTTGTATTGGATACATGTGAATACTACTGGGAATATTAGACAATTTCATGATTAATTCTACAATATAAATCATGATTAAAGTAACTATTAGCATGTATACCTCTAGCATACTAGATGGATTGAACAACATCGTACATGTAGCAGCAAGCATAATTAGGGAGTAGATCGAAATACGCAATCGTTTGTAGATGAAAATAGTTGTGGTAGCTGAAGAGGCAATGTTATTGTTGACAATGTTACCGAAGACTGGTCGAAGCATATGTGTGATGTGTCCCCGCCTAACTTGGAAGGAAGGAAGATGTGTAGCGCTTTCTAAAACCTAATTTGCCCTCTCCTAGTACAAGATCACAAGAGCAAGATGTTCGGGACCTGCTCTCTAAGTCGTTAGTGCATGCCTACGTTTGGGATGGAGTAGATCACACGAACAATAAGAGGAGTGAAAACCCTATCTCAATTTATTATGTATTTGGAGATGTCCCATAGGGCTTTATACTATTATAAAGGATGTTAGCATGGGCTCTATGATGGCAAAGAGGCCCTCCGCCATCCGTTTCCGTCTGGCTTGATGGGAGGTCCACTCGAGGGCGATGCGAGATATCTGATCTGTTCGGACTGCTTAGATCCGGGCGACCTAGCTTGGCGGTCCATGACGGGTGGACCGCAAGTGCGCACGGGACCACAATCATGCAGCAGCTTGCGTCGTGCCTGCACCCAAGCGCGATGACCTGGCTGGACCCGCCTGTTGGCATCTTCGCACCTCGCAGCTGGTTTGGTCGCTGCAGTTGGGATGTGTGGTGCGCCCACTTGCGCCATCCGCATAGAGCCATCTGTTCCACAGTAGCGTGCCATGAGGGCCTCATGGGGGCTCTCCGCGGCGTCCGATCTGCTCGGATTGCATGCACCTGGACGACCCAGCTGTGTGGTCCTTGACAAGTGAAATGCAGGGCACACACAAGCCACCTTCATGGGGTGGTTTTGGTTGTGCCCTATCACACATGAAAGCCGAGGCCGAGGCCTACTATCAGTGACGCACACCCGCTGCTAGGTTGAGTCTCTGGCGCCAAGCGGCCGCCCATCTGGGATCCAGTGTCGGTGAGGGTGCCATTTGTGTCGTCCGATGCATGATGGCCTCCCGCGGTTGGCTCCCTAGCGCGGTCCGCACTGTCCGATCGACGAGACGGCCCACACCTGACCATGCTCCCTTTGGGGTCCATGAAGCGTCTCCTTAGGAGCACGACCGGGGCCACGTGTCTACGGGGATTTTCGTCACGCTCGTGTGCGCGGTCTAGCCCACTTCCTCTCATGTGTCGGGAAAGACGGGTTTGTCTGTCTGTGCCACTTACCCTGGGTATGCTTGGGTGAAGTGCATTCGCTGGAGGAAATATGCCCTAGAGGCAATAATAAAGTTATTATTTATTTCCTTATTTCATCATAAATGTTTATTATTCATGCTAGAATTGTATTAACCGGAAACATAATACATGTGTGAATACATAGACAAACATAGTGTCACTAGTATGCCTCTACTTGACTAGCTCGTTGAATCAAAGATGGTTAAGTTTCCTAGCCATAGACATTAGTTGTCATTTGATTAACGGGATCACATCATTAGGAGAATGATGTGATTGACTTGACCCATTCCGTTAGCTTAGCACTTGATCGTTTAGTATGTTGCTATTGCTTTCTTCATGACTTATACATGCTCCTATGACTATGAGATTATGTAACTCCCGTTTACCGAAGGAACACTTTGTGTGCTATCAAACGTCACAACGTAACTGGGTGATTATAAAGGTGCTCTACAGGTATCTCCGAAGGTACTTGTTGAGTTGACGTATTTCGAGATTAGGATTTGTCACTTTGATTCTCGGAGAGGTATCTCTAGGCCCTCTCGGTAATGCACATCACTATAAGCCTTGCAAGCAATGTGACTAATGAGTTAGTTGCAGGATGATGCATTACATAATGAGTAAAGAGACCTGTCTGTAACGATATTGAACTAGGTATTGAGATACCGACGATCGAACCTCGGGCAAGTAACATACCGATGACAAAGGGAACAACGTATGTTGTTATGCGGTTTGACCGATAAAGATCTTCGTAGAATATGTGGGGGCCAATATGAGCATCCAGGTTCCGCTATTGGTTATTGACCGGAGATGTGTCTCGGTCATGTCTACATAGTTCTCGAACCCGTAGGGTCCGCACGCTTAACATTCGGTGACGATTTATATTATGAGTTATGTGTTTTGATGTTCATAAGGTAGTTCAGAGTCCCGGATGAGATCGGGGACATGACGAGGAGTCTCGATATGGTCGAGACGTAAAGATTGATATATTGGACGGCTATATTCGGACATCGGAAAGGTTCCGAGTGATTCGGGTATTTATCGGAGTACCGGAGAGTTACATGAATTCGCCCGGGAGTATATGGGCCTTATTGGGCTTTAGGGGAAAGATAGAGGGGAGGTTGCGCCCCCAAGGCCTAGTCCGAATTGGACTAGGGGGAGGGGCTGCGCCCCCTCCTTCCTTCTCTCCTCTCTTCCCTATCCTTGACTCTTACTCCTACTACATGGATGGGGGGGGGATCCTACTCCTGGTGGGAGTAGGACTCCCCAGGGCGCGCCATAGAGAGGGCCGGCCCCTCCCCTCCTCTCCTCCTTTATATACTGAGGCAAGGGGCACCCCATGAACACACAAGTTGACCTGTTGATCTCTCCGAGCCGTGTGCGGTGCCCCCCTCCACCATATTCCACCTCGGTAATATTGTAGCAGTGCTTAGGCGAAGCCCTGCGTCGGTAGCATCATCAACACCGTCATCACACCGTCGTGCTGACGAAACTCTCCCGCAAAGCTCTGCTGGATCGGAGTTCGTGGGACGTCATCGAGCTGAAAGTGTGATGAACTCGGAGGTGCCGTACGTTCGGTACTTGGATCGGTCGGATCGTGAAGACGTACGACTACATCAACCGCGTTGTGCTAATGCTTCCGCCTATGGTCTACGAGGGTACGTGGACAACACTCTCCCCTCTCATTGCTATGCATCACCATGATCTTGCGTGTACATAGGAAAATTTTGAAATTACTACGTTCCCCAACAATGGCATCCGAGCCTGGTTTTATGCGTAGATGTTATATGCACGAGTAGAACACAAGTGAGTTGTGGGCGATACAAGTCATACTGCTTACCAGCATGTCATAATTTGGTTCGGCGGTATTGTTGGATGAAGCAGCCCGGACCGACATTACGCGTACGCTTACGCGAGACTGGTTCTACCGACGTGCTTTGCACACAGGTGGCTGGCGGGTGTCAGTTTCTCCAACTTTAGTTGAACCAAGTGTGGCTACGCCCGGTCCTTGCGAAGGTTAAAACAACACTAACTTGACGAAATATCGTTGTGGTTTTGATGCGTAGGTAAGAACGGTTCTTGCTTAGCCCGTAGCAGCACGTAAAACTTGCAACAACAAAGTGGAGAACGTCTAACTTGTTTTTGCAGGGCATGTTGTGATGTGATATGGTCAAGACGTGATGAGATATAAATTGTTGTATGAGATGATCATGTTTTGTTGAAGTTATCAGCAACTGGCAGAAGCCTTATGGTTGTCTCTTTATTGCATAAGATGCAAGCGCCAAATAATTGCTTTACTTTATCGCTATGCGATAGCAATAGTTGCAAGACCAATAGTTGGCGAGACGACCATGTGATGACACATTGATATAGATCAAGATGATGGAGATCATGGTGTCATGCCGATGACGATGGAGATCATGACGATGCTTTAGAGATGGAGATCAAAGGCACAAGATGATGATGGCCATATCATGTCACATATTTTTATTGCATATGATGTTTATCTTTTATACATCTTATTTTGCTTAGTTTGGTGGTAGAATTATAAGATGATCTCTCACTAAATTTCAAGATAAGAAGTGTTCTCCCTGAGTATGCACCGTTGCCAAAGTTCGTCGTGCCGAGACACCACATGATGATCGGGTGTGATAAGCTCTACATTCATCTACAATGGGTGCAAGCAAGTTTTGCACACACAGAATACTCGGGTTAAACTTGACAAGCCTAGCATATGCAGATATGACCTCGTAACACTGGAGACTGAAAGGTCGAGCGTGAATCATATAGTAGATATGATCAACATAGTGATGTTCACCATTGAAAACTACTCCATCTCACGTGATGATCGGACATGGTTTAGTTGATTTGGATCACGTGATCACTTAGATGATTAGAGGGATGTCTATCTAAGTGGGAGTTCTTAAGTAATATGATTAATTGAACTTTAATTTATCATGAACTTAGTCCTGATAGTATTTTGCAAATAATGTTGTAGATCAATAGCTCGCATTGTTGCTTCCCTATGTTTTTTTTGTGTTCCTAGAGAAAACTAAATTAAAAGATGATAGTAGCAATGATGCGGACTGGGTCCATGATCTGAGGTTTATCCTCATTGCTGCACAGAAGAATTATGTCCTTGATGCACCGCTAGGTGACAAACCTATTGCAGTAGCAGATGCAGACGTTATGAACATTTGGCTAGCACAATATGATGACTACTTGATAGTTTAGTGCACCATGCTTAATGGCTTAGAATCGGGACTTCAAAGACGTTTTGAACGTCATGGACCATATGAGATGTTCCAGGAGTTGAAGCTAATATTTCAAGCAAATACCCGAGTTAAGAGATATGAAGTCTCCAACAAGTTCTATAGCTAAAAGATGGAGGAGAATATCTCAAGCAGTGAGCATGTGCTCAGATTGTCTGGGTACTGCAATCACTTGAATCAAGTGGGAGTTAATCTTCTAGATAAAATAGTGATTGACAGAGTTGTCTAGTCACCATCACCAAGTTAGTAGAACTTCGTGATGAACTATAGTATGCAAGGGATGACGTAAACAATTCCCGAGCTTTTCATGATGATGAAATTGATGAAGGTAGAAATCAAGAAAGAGCATCAAGTGTTGATGATTAACAAGACCACTAGTTTCAAGAAAAGGGCAAAGGGAAAGAAAGGGAACTTCATGCAGAATGGCAAGCAAGTTTTCACTTCCGTGAAGAAGCCCAAAGCTAGACTAAAGCCTGAAACTGAGTGCTTCTACTGCAAAGGAAATGGTCACTGGAAGCGGAAATGCCCTGAATATTTGGTGGATAAGAAGGATGGCAAAGTGAACAAGGGTATTTTTGATATACAGGTTATTGATGTGTAACTTACTAGTATTTATAGTAGCCCCTGGGTATTTGATACTTGTTCGGTTGCTAAAAATTAGTAACTCGAAATAGGAGTTATAGAATAAACATAGACTAGTTGAGGGTGAAGTGACGATGTGTGTTGGAAGTGGTTCCAAAATTGATATGATTATCATCGCACACTCCCTATACTTTCAAGATTAGTGTTAAACCTAAATAAATGTTATTTGGCGTTTGTGTTGATCATGAATATGATTTGATCATGTTTATTGCAATATGGTTATTCATTTAAAGTCAGAGAATAATTATTGTTCTGTTTACATGAATAAAACCTTTGATGGTCATACACCCAATGAAAATAGTTTGTTGGATCTCGATCGTAGTGATACACAAATTTATAATATTGATGCCAAAAGATGCAAAGTTGATAATGACAGTGCAACTTATTTTTGGCATTGCCGTTTGGGTCATATCGGTGTAAAGTGCATGAAGAAACTCCATAAGGATGGACTTTTGGAATCACTTGATTATGAATCATTTGATGCTTGCGAACCGTGCCTTATGGGCGAGATGACTAAAACTCTGTTCTCTGGAACAATGGAACGAGCTACTGACTTATTGAAAATAATACATACCGATGTATGTGATCCAATGAGTGTTGATGCTCGTGGCGAGTATCATTATTTTCTGACCTTCACAGATGGTTTGAGCAGATATGGGTATATCTACTTAATGAAACACAAGTCTGAAACATTTGAAAAGTTCAAAGAATTTTAGAGTGAAGTGGAGAATCATCATAACAAGAAAATAAAGTTTCTACGATCTGATCATGGAGGAGAATATTTGAGTTATGAGTTTGGCCTTCATATAAAACAATGTGGAATAGTTTCACAGCGCACGCCACCTGGAACACCGTAGCATTATGGAGTGTCCGAACATCGTAACCATACTCTATTGGATATGGTGCGATCTATGATGTCTCTTATCGGTTTACCACTATCATTTTGGGGTTATGCATTAGAGACAGTTGCATTCACTTTAAATAGGGCACCATCAAAATCCGTTGAGACGACACCTTATGAACTGTGGTTTGGCAAGAAACCAAAGTTGTCATTTCTTAAAATTTGGGGCTGCGATGCTTATGTGAAAAAGTTTCAACCTGATAAGCTCGAACCCAAATCGGAGAAGTGCGTCTTCATAGAATACCCAAAGGAAACTATTGGGTACACCTTCTATCACAGATCCGAAGGCAAGTTATTCGTTGCTAAGAAGGATCCTTTCTAGAGAAGGAGTTTATCTCGAAAGAAGTGAGTGGAGGAAAGTAGAGCTTGATAAGGTAATTGTACCTTCTCCCGAATTGGAAAGTAGTTAATCAGAGAAATTAGTTCCGGTGATTCCTACACCAATTAGTGAGGAAGCTAATGATGATGATAATGAAAATTCAGATTAAGTTACTACAGAACCTCGTAGGTCTTCCAAAGTACAGTCCGCACCAGAGTGGTATGGTAATCCTGTTCTGGAAGTCATGTTACTAGACCATGATGAACCTACGAACTATGAGGAAGCGATGATGAGCCCAGATTCCGCGAAATGGCTTGAGGCCATGAAATCTGAGATGGGATCCATGTATGAGAACAAAGTGTGGACTTTGATTGACTTGCCCGATGATCGGCAAGCCATAGAAAATAAATGCATCTTCAAGAGGAAGACAGACGCTGATAGTAGTGTTACTATCTACGAAGCTAGACTTGTCGAAAAAGGTTTTCGACAAGTTCAAGGTGTTGAATACAATGATATTTCCTCACTCATATCGATGCTTAAAAGTCTATCCGAATCATGTTAGAAATTGCCGCATTTTATGAAATTTGGCAAATGGATGACAAAACTACATTCCTTAATGGATTTCTTAAAGAAGAGTTGTATATGATGCAACCAGAAGGTTTTGTCGATCCTAAAGGTGCTAACAAAATGTGCAAGCTCAAGCGATCCATCTATGGACTGGTGCAAGCATCTCAGAGTTGGAATATACGCTTTGATAAGTTGATCAAAGCATATAGTTTTATATGGACTTGCGGTAAAGCCTGTATTTACAATAAAGTGAGTGGGAGCACTACAACCTTTTTGATAAGTATATGTGAGTGACATATTGTTGATCAGAAATAATGTAGAACCTTTTGGAAAGCATAAAGGAGTATTTGAAAGGAGTTTTCAAAGAAAGACCTCGGTGAAGCTGCTTACACATTGAGCATCAAGATCTATAGAAATAGATCAAGACGCTTGATAAGATTTTTCAATGAGTACATACCTTGATAAGATTTTGAATTAATTCAAAACGGAACAGTCAAAGAAGGAGTTCTTTCCTGTGTTGCAAGGTGTAAATTTGAGTAAGACTCAAACCCCGATTATGGTAGAAAATAGAAAGAGAATGAAAAGTCATTCCCTATGCCTCAGTCATAGGTTCTATAAAGTATGCTATGCTGTGTACCAGACATATTGTATACCTTGCTCTGAGTTTGGCAAGGGAGTACAATCTTAATCTAAGAGTAGATCACTGGACAGTGGTCAAGAATATCCTCAGTAAGGACTAAGGAAATATTTCTCGATTATGGAGGTGATAAAAGAGCCTGTCATAAAGAGTTACATTGGTGCAAGCTTTTACACCGGTCCAGATGACTCTAAGTCTCAATCTGGATACATATTGAAAGTGGGAGCAATTAGCAAGAGTAGCTTCGTGCAGAGCATTGTAGACATAGAATATTTGCAAATACATACGGCTCTGAATGTGATAGACCCGTTGACTAAACTTCTCTCACGAGCAAAACATGATCATACCTTAGTACTCTTTGGGTGTTAGCGATGTGAACTAGATTATTGACTCTAGTAAACCCTTTGGGTGTTGATCACATGGCAATGTGAACTATGGGTATTAATCACATACAGATGTGAATATTGGTGTTAAATCACATGGTGATGTGAACTAGATTATTGACTCTAGTGCAAGTGGGAGACTGAAGGAAATATGCCCTAGAGGCAATAATAAAGTTATTACTTATTTCCTTATTTCATGATAAATGTTTATTATTCATGCTAGAATTTTATTAACCGGAAACATAATACATGTGTGAATACATAGACAAACATAGTGTCACTAGTATGCCTCTACTTGACTAGCTCGTTGAATCAAAGATGGTTAAGTTTCCTAGCCATAGACATGAGTTGTCATTTGATTAACGGGATCACATCATTAGGATAATGATGTGATTGACTTGACCCATTAAGTTAGCTTAGCACTTGATCGTTTAGTATGTTGCTATTGCTTTCTTCATGACTTATACATGCTCCTATGACTATGAGATTATGTAACTCCCGTTTACCGGAGGAACACTTTGTGTGCTACCAAAAGTCACAACGTAAGTGGGTGATTATAAAGGTGCTCTACAGGTGTCACCGAAGGTACTTGTTGAGTTGACATATTTCGAGATTAGGATTTGTCACTCCGATTGTCGGAGAGGTATCTCTGGGCCCTCTCGGTAATGCACATCACTATAAGCCTTGCAAGCAATGTGACTAATGAGTTAGTTGCGGGATGATGCATTACATAACGAGTAAAGAGACTTGCTGGTAACGATATTGAACTAGGTATTGAGATACCCACGATCGAATCTCGGGCAAGTAACATACCGATGACAAAGGGAACAACATATGTTGTTATGCGGTTTGACCGATAAAGATCTTCGTAGAATATGTGGGAGCCAATATGAGCATCCAGGTTCTGCTATTGGTTATTGACCGGAGATGTGTCTCGGTCATGTCTACATAGTTCTCGAACCCGTAGGGTCCGCACGCTTAACGTTCGGTGATGATTTATATTATGAGTTATGTGTTTTGATGTACCAAAGGTAGTTCGGAGTCCCAGATGAGATCGGGGACATGACGAGGAGTCTCGAAATGGTCTAGACGTAAAGATCAATATATTGGACGACTATATTCGGACATCGGAAAGGTTCCGAGTGATTCGGGTATTTATCGGAGTACCGGAGAGTTACGGGAATTCACCGGGGAGTATATGGGCCGTATTGGGCTTTAGGGGAAAGAGAGAGGGGAGGCTGCGTGCCCCCTCAAGGCCTAGTCTGAATTGGACTAGGGGGAGGGGTTGCGCCCCCTCCTCCCTTCTCTCCTCTCTTCCCTTTCCTTGACTCCTACTCCTACTACATGGAAGAGGGGAATCCTACTCCCGGTGGGAGTAGGACTCCCCAGGGCGCGCCATAGAGAGGGCCGACCCCTCCCCTCCTCTCCTCCTTTATAGACTGAGGCAAGGGTCACCCCATGAACACACAAGTTGATCTCTTGATCTCTCCCAGCCGTGTGCGGTGCCCCCCTCCACCATATTCCACCTTGGTAATATCGTAGCGGTGCTTAGGCAAAGCCCTGAGTCGGTAGCATCATCAACACCATCATCACACCGTCGTGCTGACGGAACTCTCCCGCAAAGCTCTGCTGGATCGGAGTTCGTGGGACGTCATCGAGCTGAACGTGTGCTGAACTCGGAGGTGCCGTACGTTTGGTACTTGGATCAGTTGGACCGTGAAGACGTACGACTACATCAACCGCGTTGTGCTAACGCTTATGCTTACGGTCTACGAGGGTACGTGGACAACACTCTCCCCTCTCGTTGCTATGCATCACCATGATCTTGCGTGTGCATAGGAAAATTTTGAAATTACTATGTTCCCCAACATTCGCTTCTCGATGGTCTTCCTCGTTCGCGGGAGCCAGGTCGGGTGTGACTTCTGGCCGTGAGGTGCTCGACCTCTTTGAGTCGCGGTGAGGTGAGTCAGGGTGTTTTAGTTTTCTACAAGGTCGGTTTAGTTCTCCTATAAATTTATCGTTTATGACATTTACTGGACGCGGAGCACGCTGTCCTTCCTCTCGCTTCATTCTGTGGGCGCTTCTTCAAGCTTACCCGGTGTCTTCGGCTTAGAGCTTACTCGGTGTTACCGGCTTTAAGCTTCCTCAGTGTCGCCGGCTTCCACTTTGTGTTTTTGTCAGGGTATCTTTTAGTTTCGTCAGTGCGCGTACTTCAGTTGTCATGACGCTGGCCCCGGGCGCACTGGGTGGTCCACCCGTCATGGGCCTCCCAACTGGGTCGCCTGGGTCTTAGTCGTCCAGGCAGATTAGACGGGCTCGGAGCCGCCTGAAAACCCACAAGTGTAAGGGGTCAGTTGTAACCTTTTAAATAAATAAGAGTGTCAAACCCAACGATGAGCTAAAGGTAGAATTAATAATCTCTTAAGTTTTATCGACCACCAATACAACTCTAGCACACTTAACATTTGTTTTACCTAGAACAATAAATAAAACTACATTGTGGGATTGAAAAAATAGCTTTACAAGGTAATAAAGAGTTAGGTGTTTGTTTTAATAAAAGAACAATAAAGTAAAGGGTTTTGAAAGAACAATAAGGAAAAGGATTGTCCCTAAGCAATTGGATATGAAACATTAGTGATACTCATCATACTTGTGAGGGAGGGACCTAAACGATAGTGTCTTCAAACCTATATTACATTTTTGAATATTTACTATAGGGTAAAACCCCACAACCCTTTATTAAAGAAAAAAAGCTGTATGAAAGGTCTCTTAAGCTACAAGCCTACACTAAGTCAAAACATACATACAGTTACAATAGGGTATTAACCCAAGCACCAAGCAATAAGCTTATTGAAAGGATCGATATAGTTGACTAGAGGGGGGGGGGTGAATAGGCAACTAACAATTTTTAGCTTTTCTTTACCAAATTAAACTTTGCATCAATGTAGGTTGCCTAGATATGCAACTAGGTGAGCAACCTATATGATGCAACAACAACAAGCACACAAGCAAGCAAGGGATATAACACAATAAGCTTGCACAAGTAAAGGCACAAGATAACCAAGAGTGGAGCCGGTGAAGACGAGGATGTGTTACCAAAGTTCCTTCCTTTTGAGGGGAAGTACGTCTCCGCTGGAGCGGTGTGGAGGCACAATGCTCCCAAAGAAGCCACTAGGGCCACCGTATTCTCCTCACGCCCTCACACAATGCGAGATGTCGTGATTCCACTATTGGTGCCCTTGAAGGCGGAAACTGAACCTTTACAAACAAGGTTGGGGCTATCTCCACAACTTAATTGGAGGCTCCCAATGATACCATGAAGCTTCACCACAATGGATTGTGTCTCCGAGGATACCTCTTCCGTCTAGGGTGTCAAACACCCAAGAGTAACAAGTTGATGATGATGTAGAAGCCGGGGAACGCAAATCGGTTTGGTGGAAGTGTAGATCGGGGGATCCTCCTCCTATCCTCAAAGTATTGTGAAGTTTGGGTGGTTGAGGAGGGAGATCTCGAGCTTTTGGTGATTTGGGAATGGAGGAGCAAAGCTTGGGCAAAGGTTAGGGTTGGGAGGAAGAAGAAGGGGGGGGGGTTATAAATACCCCGAAGAGATTTTTTTACCGTTGAGCAGCCGCCGCCCTGGGTACCCGGACTAAAGGGGTCCGGGCCCCCAGACAAGATAAGAGAAGTCCGGGCACCCGGAGGGTCATGGCCCTGGGCACCCGGAGTGAACAGAGAGACGGCAGGCCGGGAGGCCGGGCACCCGGGGGCCCCAACCCCGGGCACCCGCACGGGTCAGGGGCGGGGAAAGCGCTGGGCGAAGGGGGGCCGGGCACCCAGGGGCCCCAACCCCGGGCACCCGCACTGGTCAGGGAGGGGAGGCACCGGGTAAAAGGAGGACCGGGCACCCGGGGGCCCCAACCCTAGGCACCCGCACCGAACAGGAAGGGGGGGGGCACCGGGCAAAGGGGTGGCCGGGCACCCGGGGGCCCCAACTCCGGGCACCCGCACCGACCAGGGTGGGGGAAGGTGCCGGGAAAAGGGGGGGGTCAGGCACCCGGGGGCCCCAAACCCCGGGCACCCGCACCAGGCAGAGAGGGGCGAGGTGGATGTGGCGAAAGGGCCGGGTACCCGGGGCACTAGACCCCGGGCACCCGCACAGATCGGAGAAGAGCATGAGGTGGTGGAAAAGAGAAGGAGAATGCCCCGGCACATGAAGAAACTCCCGATAATGCCCGAAGCGGATAACAAGGAAGGAAGAGAGAAGATTTAGTTCCCCAAATCCAAGATCATAGCAACCCCTCTTGATAGTACGGATGTTCCTATGACTCAAAAAGAAACCGAAAACTTCTCGAGCCAACACCGAACACCGTCTTCTCTCACTTTGGACTTGATAGGGTTACCGACGCCTGGCAACGCCCAAGAGGTGATAATGTCCTGAAATAAACTTGACAACCGACATTAGTCCTCACGAATCATATTGGGATCAATCATCAAAATGTAATTGTGTGACAATTGCACTTCCAATCTCCCCCTTTTTGGTGAATTGATGACAATATGATTCGCACATGACAATTACCAAAAAGAGATATAACTTAAAGCCATGCAAAACTACTGATGTAGAAGGCTCCCCCTTGATGTGTGCATATTTTAAAATATGCTATGAGTCCATATCACAACATCAAGATGGCTCCCCCTACATCAATGGCCAAGTGCAACCTAATAAAAATAACCGAGAGTAATAAGTGCAAAAATTAGATTGAGATCAAGGAAATAAAAGACACGGGTGCTAAGAGATCTCAAATCAAAGTACTCACAGCCAAAGAACGGAAAAGACACATAAAAGTATTACAAGCCCGTAAAAGATCAAATAAGGGGAAAGGGCTTGCAATCTCTCCAAGCACAAGGCGAATCCTAATAGAACACTTCTCCCCCTTTGGCATCGGGACACCAAAAAGGGGAAAAGGCGATGCTACCGAAACACCCTAAATGTGAGGAGGGGCACTGGCGGCGTCATCATCTTCATCCTCAGGAATGTAGGCAAGGCAAGGGTTGGAGTAGACCGTGGCAGCACTGTCAGTGTCCTCGGGCCCCCTAAGCTCGGTCACCCCAGACTCACGCTCTCTGGCAGCCTTCAACTGTCGCATTTGACTCTTGTGGAAGTTGGTCTCTACCACTTGACGCTTGCGGTGGACTGGCACATCTTGAACAAATTGTTGAACCCACGAAACAACATGTTCTTATCCTTCTTAGAAAAATAAGGTGAAGATGCAATAGTGAGCAAGACTAGTGGGATCGTCTGAAGTAGCACCTCGTGAGGAGGACCCACCGAGCTCAGTAGCCCGAGCAGCAGCAGAACCCTTCGCAAGTCTGGGCTCCTTGCCCACCAAAGATAATAGATCATCATGCACTGTTAGCCTGTAGTTGACGTGCCTCTTGCACAAAGTGATGGGAAACTTGTGCAAGAGCTGGTCTTTCTCACGATACTTCATCTCAATGAGAGCCTGAATGAACAGAGGAAACACACGGGACTTCTTGTCAAACACACACGACTTCATCTCCTCATACATGAAATTGAGAACATCCACTTTCCGTCCTTCATGAGCATAAATGAGCAGGTCAATGGTGATACGTCTCCGTCGTATCTATAATTTTTGATTGTTCCATGCCAATATTCTTCAACTTTCATATACTTTTGGCAACTTTTTATACTATTTTTTGGACTAACATATTGATCCAGTGCCCAGTTCCAGTTCCTGTTTGTTGCATATTTTATGTTTCGCAGAAAACCAATATCAAAAGGAGTCCAAACGGGATAAAAACGGATGGAGAATTATTTTGGAATATTTGGGATTTTCCGGAGGAAGAATCAACGCGAAACGGTGTCCGGGGTGGCCACGACACAGGGGGGCGCGCCCTCCCCCCTGGGCGCGCCCTGGACTCTTGTGGGCCACCCGTAAAGCGATTGACACTCTTCTTTTGCCGTAGGAAAGCTAATTTTACGAGAAAAATCTGGGCGAAAGATTCACCCCAATCGGAGTTACGGATCTCCGGATATTAAAGAAACGGTGAAGGGGTAGAATCTGAGAACGCAGAAACAGAGAGATAGATCCAATCTTGGAGGGGCTCTCGCCCCTCCCACACCATGGGAGCCAAGGACCATAGGGGAAACCCTTCTACCATCTAGGGAGAAGGTCAAGGAAGAAGAAGAAGAAGGGGGGGCTCTCTCCCCCTTGCTTCCGGTGGCGCCGGAACGCCGCCGGGGGCCATCATCATCACCGCGATCTTCACCAACGCTGCGGTCATCTTCACCAACATCTCCATCACCTTCCCCCATCTATATCCAGCGGTCCACTCTCCCGCAACCCGCTGTACCCTCTACTTGAACATGGTGCTTTATGCTTCATATTATTTTCCAATGATGTGTTGCCATCCTATGATGTCTGAGTAGATTTTTGTTGTCCTATCGGTGATTGATGAATTGCTATGATTGGTTTGAGTTGCATGTTTTATTATTGGTGCTATCCTATGGTGCCCTCCGTGTCGTGCAAGCGTGAGGGATTCCCGCTGTAGGGTGTTGCAATGCGTTCATGATTCGCTTATAGTGGGTTGTGTGAGTGACTGAAACACAAACCCGAGTAAGGGGATTGTTGCGTATGGGATAAAGGGGACTTGATACTTTAATGCTACGACTGGGTTTTACCTTAATGAATCTTTAGTACTTGCGGATGCTTGCTAGAGTTACAATCATAAGTGCATATGATCCAAGTAGAGAAAGTATGTTAGCTTATACCTCTCCCTCAAATAGAATTGCAATAGTGATTACCGGTCTAGTAACGTAGTCAATTGCTTAGGGACAATTTCACAACTCCTACCATCACTTTTCCACACTCGTATATTTACTTTATTGCATCTTTATCTAAACAGCCCCTAGTTTATATTTACGTGCACTTTATTAACTTGCGAACCTATCCAACAACACCTACATAGTACTTCTAGTTTCATACCTGTTCTAGGTAAAGCGAACGTCAAGCGTACGTAGAGTCGTATCAGTGGACGATAGGACTTGAGAGAGTATTTGTTCTACCTTTATCTCCTCATTGGGTTTGACACTCTTACTTATCAAAAGAGGCTACAACTATCCCGTATACTTGCGGGTCATCAAGACCTTTTTCTGGCACCGTTGCCGGGGAGTCATAGCGTGGGGTGAATATTCTCGTGTGTGTTTGTTTGCTTTATCACTAAGTAATTTTTATTTGCTGTTCTAAGTTGCTCTCTATCTTTAGTTATGGATATGGAACGCAAAATACCAAAAAAATTAGGTGTACTTGCTACTCATGGAGATGGGATAACTCCTAAAACCCTCAATTCTCATTATGTGAAAGATATTATGTACTACTTTGATAATCCTGAGAAAACCCCATTCAACCTTATAATGGGAGACACGTTGTACCAACGTGAATACTTTAGGGACTATCGCTCGACACAAAAGGGGAAACTATTATGGGATCAATTTATTATGTTGCGTTGGTATGCCCGGGATCTATGCTTGAGATATGATATTACTTGTTGCTCTAGGATGAAGGCTCCACACCTTCCCTTTTCATGCAAATTTAATGATAATGAAACCTTAGCTTCTTATGCTAATGGTATATATGATTACTATGATGTGGAACAAATAGAAGAATTTGTTGCTTTTAAGGCGCCTTACGAAATTGAATCTTTGTTTGAAAAGTATGAAGATTTAGATGATGATGTTTATAGGCCTGAAAATCTTGCTATACTTAGATATTGCTATTAAAATTATGAATACAATTACTATATTAATGCATTTGTTGAGAAAGTCTCCGCTGTCCAAGAAGAGACTAATATTTTGCAGGAAGCTATGGAAGAAGAAATTGATGAAACTATGAGCTCATTGGATGAAAAAAATGATGAGGAGAGCGAAGAACAAAAGGAGGAAGAGCGGATTGATCACCCGTGCCCACCTTCTAATGAGAGTAACTCTTCAACTCATACATTGTTTAATTCCCCTTCGTGCTTACCGAAGGATGATTGCTATGATCCCGTTGATTCTCGAAATATCCCTTTTTGATGACGCTTGCTATGCTTGTGGCCAAGATGCCAATATGAATTATGCTTATGGAGATGAACTTGCTATAGTTCCTTATGTTAAACATGAAATTGTTGCTATTGCACCCACGCATGATAGTCCTATTATCTTTTTGAATTCTCCCGACTACACTATATCAGAGAAGTTTGTGCTTATTAAGGATTATATTGATGGGTTGCCTTTTACCATTGCACATGATGATTTTGATGAATGTAATATGCATGTGCTTGCTGCTCCTACTTGCAATTATTATGAGAGAAGAACTATATCTCCACCTCTCTATGTTTCCAATATGATAGAATTGCAAGAAACTGCTTATACTATGCATTGGCCTTTACTTTGTGTGCATGAATTGTTCTTTTATGACATGCCGATGCATAGGAAGAGAGTTAGACTTCGTTGTTGCATGATATATGTTGCTTTGTGCTCACTACTAAATTACAAATCATTGTTAATTAAAATTGGCTTTGATATACCTTGGGATCCGGATGGATCCATTACTTGAGCACTAAATGCCTAGCTTAATGGATTTAAAGAAAGCCATGCTAGGGAGACAACCCCGAAGTTTTAGAGAGTCATTTATTTATGTTGAGCGCTTTCATATAGTTTAAAAACAAAAAATAAAGAGGGGAACCTAAAAAAATTCAAAAAGGAAAGTGAAAGTGAGAAAGATAAGCATTGTTGAAGTGGGAGCTAGCCTTGAACTTTGTTCATGCTCACGGAAACTTTGTGAATCTTAATTACAGAAACTTTTCAACAAAAATAATTATCCCTTGTATAATTCCATTGTATTATAAAAATAATGTGCCAAGGTTTGCCTTTAGGATGTTTAGAATGCTTGTTGGTTTGTACGGTGCAGGACAGAAACTTTGGCTGTAGTGCGCGATTTTAAACTTTTAACTGGAACGTCAATTTGTTCTGATTCCTTTTGCACTGTCTTTATATACAACTTTTTTCTTTTTCCTAATTTTGGTAGAATTATTGGGGTACCAGAAGTATGGTGGATGTTCATATTGCTACAGACTGTTCTGTTTTTGACAGATTCTGTTTTTGATGCATAGTTTGCTTGTTTTGATGAATCTATCAATTTATATTAGTTGAATAAGCCATGGAAAAGTTATATTACAGTAGACACAATGCAAAAACAAAATATGAATTGGTTTTCAACAGTACTTTGAGTGGTGATTTGCTTTATTATACTAACAGATCTTACCGAGTTTTCTGTTGGAGTTTTGTGTGGATGAAGTGTCTAAACGAGGAGGTCTCGATATGAGGAAAAGGAAGAGAGGCAAGAGCTCAAGATTGGGGATGCCTGAGGCACCCCAAGTAAATATTCAAGGAGACTCAAGCGTCTAAGCTTGGGGATGCCCCGGAAGGCATCCCCTCTTTCTTCAACAAGTATCGGTATGTTTTCGTATTCGTTTCGTTCGTGCGATATGTGCAAGTCTTGGAGCGTCTTTTGCATTTAGTTTTCACTTTTATTTTATGAACCATGCTGGTATGAGATAGTCCTTGGTTGATTTACAGAATGCTCATTGCACTTCACTTAAATCTTTTGAGTATGGCTTTATAGAATGCTTCATGTGCTTCACTTATATCATTTGAAGTTTGGATTGCCTGTTTCTCTTCATATAGACAACCGCCATTTGTAGAATGCTCTTTTGATTCACTTATATTTGTTAGAGTGTGGGCATATCTTTTGTAGAAAGAATTAAACTCTCTTGCTTCACTTATGACTATTTAGAGAGATGACAGGAATTGGTCATTCACATGGTTAGTCATAAAATCCTACATAAACTTGTAGATCACTGAATATGATATGTTTGATTCCTTGTAGTAGTTTTGCGATATAAAGGTGGTGATATTAGAGTCATGCTAGTGGGTGGTTGTGGATTAGTAGAAATACTTGTGTTGAGGTTTGTGATTCCCGTAGCATGCACACATGGTGAACCGCTTTGTGATGAAGTTGGAGCACAATTTTATTTATTGATTGTCTTCCTTATGAGTGGCTGTCGGGGACGAGCGGTGGTCTTTTCCTACCAATATATCCCCCTAGGAGCATGCGCATAGTACTTTGTTTTCAATGGCTTGTAGATTTTTGCAATAAGTATATGAGTTCTTTATGAGTAATGTTGAGTCCATGGATTATAAGCACTCTCACCCCTCCATCATTGCTAGCCTCTTCGGTACCGTGCATTGCCCTTTCTCACCTGGAGAGTTGGTGCAAACTTCGCCGGTGCATCCAAACCCCGTGATCTGATACACTCTGTCACACATAAGCCTCCTTATATCTTCCTCAAAACAGCCACCATACCTACCTATTATGGCATTTCCATAGCCATTCCGAGATATATTGCCATGCAACTTCCATCATCATCATATACATGACTTGAGCATTTATTGTCATATTGCTTTGCATGATCGTAAGATAGCTAGCATGATGTTTTCATGGCTTGTCCATTTTTTGATGTCATTGCTACGCTAGATCATTGCACATCCCGGTACACCGCCGGAGGCATTCATATAGAGTCATATCTTTGTTCTAGATATTGAGTTGTAAGTAAATAAAAGTGTGATGATCATCATTATTAGAGCATTACCCCAGTGAGGAAAGGATGATGGAGACTATGATTCCCCCACAAGTAGGGATAAGACTCCGGACTTTATGAAAAATAAAAGAGGCCAAAGAAGCCCAAATAAAAAAAGAGGCCAAAGAAGCCCACCAAAAAAAGGAAAAAAAGGAAAAAAAGAAAATAAAAAATGAGAGAAAAAGAGAGAAGGGGCAATGCTACTATCCTTTTACCACACTTGTGCTTCAAAGTAGCACCATGTTCTTCATAGAGAGAGTTATGCTTTCACTTTCATATACTAGTGGGAATTTTCATTAAAGAACTTGGCTTGTATATTCCGATGATGGGCTTCCTCAAATGCTCGAGGTCTTCATGAGCAAGCAAGTTGGATGCACACCCACTTAGTTTTCAGTTTGAGCTTTCATACACTTATAGCTCTAGTGCATCCGTGCATGGCAATCCCTACTCACTCACATTGATATCTATTGATGGGCATCTCGATAGCCCGTTGATATGCCTAGTCGATGTGAGACTTTCTCCTTTTTTGTCTTCTCAACATAACCCCCACCATCATATTCTATTCCACCTATAGTGCTATGTCCATGGCTCACGCTCATGTATTGTGTGAAATCTAAAAAGTTATAATATTTAAAGTATGAAACAATTGCTTGGCTTGTCATCGGGGTTGTGCATGATTAAATACTTTATGTGATGAAGATAGAGCAACAGCCAGACTATATGATTTTGTAGGGATAACTTTCTTTGGCCATGTTGTTTTGAAAAGACATGATTGCTTTATTGGTACGCTTGAAGTATTATTGTTTTTTATGTCAAATGATAGACTATTGCTTTAAATCACTCGTGTCTTAATATTCATGCATGCCATGATTAGACATATGATCAAGATTATGCTAGGTAGCATTCCACATCAAAAATTATCTTTTTTTATCATTTACCTACTCGAGGATGAGCAGGAATTAAGCTTGGGATGCTGATACGTCTCCATCGTATCTATAATTTTTGATTGTTCCATGCCAATATTCTTCAACTTTCATATACTTTTGGCAACTTTTTATACTTTTTTGGGGACTAACATATTGATCCAGTGCTCAGTGCCAGTTCCTGTTTGTTGCATGTTTTATGTTCCGCAGAAAACCAATATCAAACGGAGTCCAAACGGGATAAAAACGGACGGAGAATTATTTTGGAATATTTGGGATTTTCCGGAGGAAGAATCAACGCGAAACGGTGTCCGGGGTGGCCACGAGACAGGGGGCGCGCCCTCCCCCCTTGGGCGCGCCCTGGACTCTCGTGGGCCACCCGTAAGGCGGTTGACGCTCTTCTTTTGCCGCAAGAAAGCTAATTTTACGAGAAAAATTTGGGTGAAAGATTCACCCCAATCGGAGTTACGGATCTCCGAATATTAAAGAAACGGTGAAGGGATAGAATCTGAGAACGCAGAAACAGAGAGATAGATCCAATCTCGGAGGGGCTCTCGCCCCTCCCAAGCCATGGGAGCCAAGGACCAGAGGGGAAACCCTTCTCCCATCTATGGAGAAGGTCAAGGAAGAAGAAGAAGAAGGGGGGCTCTCTCCCCCTTGCTTCCGGTGGCGCCGAACGCCGCCGGGGGCCATCATCATCACCGCAATCTTCACCAACACCGCCGTCATCTTCACCAACATCTCCATCACCTTCCCCCATCTATATCCAGCGGTCCACTCTCCCACAACCCGCTGTACCCTCTACTTGAACATGGTGCTTTATGCTTCATATTATTTTCCAATGATGTGTTGCCATCCTATGATGTCTGAGTAGATTTTTGTTGTCCTATCGGTGATTGATGAATTGCTATGATTGGTTTGAGTTGCATGTTTTATTGGTGCTGTCCTATTGTGCCCTCTGTGTTGCGCAAGCGTGAGGGATTCCCGCTGTAGGGTTTGCAATATGTTTATGATTTGCTTATGGTGGGTGGCGTGAGTGACAGAAGCACAGACCCGAGTAAGTAGGTTGTTTGCGTATGGGATAAAAGGGGACTTGATACTTTAATGCTATGGTTGGGTTTTACCTTAATGAATCTTTAGTAGTTGCGGATGCTTGCTAGAGTTCCAATCATAAGTGCATAGAATTCCAAGTAAGGAATGATATGTTAGCTTATGCCTCTCCCTCAAATAGAATTGCAATAGTGATTACCGGTCTAGTAACATAGTCAATTGCTTAGGGACAATTCCACAACTCCTACCACCACTTTTTCACACTCGCTATATTCACTTTGTTGCTTCTTTATCTTAACAGCCCCTAGTTTATATTTACGTGTTCTTTACTTTCTTGCAAGCTTACCCAAAAAACACCTACTAAGTACTTCTAGTTTCATACTTGTTCTAGGTAAAGCGAACGTCAAGCGTGCGTAGAGTCGTATCAGTGGCCGATAGGACTTGAGAGAGTATTTGTTATACCTTTAGCTCCTCGTTGGGTTCGACACTCTTACTTATTGAAAGAGGCTACAACTATCCCATATACTTGCGGGTTATCAAGACCTTTTTCTGGCGCCGTTGCCCGGGAGTCATAGCGTGGGGTGAATATTCTCGTGTGTGCTTGTTTGCTTTATCACTAAGTAAATTTTATTTGCTGTTCTTAGTTGTTCTCTATCTTTAGTTATGGATATGGAACGCAAAATACCAAAAAAATTAGGTGTACTTGCTACTCATGAGGATGGGGTAACTCCTAAAACCCTCGATTCGCATTATGCGAGAGATATTATATACTACTTTGATAATCCTGAGAAAACGCCATTCAACTTTATAATGGGAGACACGTTGGATCAACGTGAATACTTTAGTGATTATCTCTCGACACAAAAAGGGAAACTATTATGGGATCAATTTATTATGTTGCGTTGGTATGCCTGGAATCTATGCTTTAAATATGATATTACTTGTTGCTCTTGGATGGAGGATCCACACCTCCCCTTTTCATGCAAATTTAACGATAATGAAACCTTAGCTTCTTATGCTAATGGTATATATGATTACTATGATGTGGAACAAATAGAAGAATTTGTTGCTTTTAAGGCTGCTTATGAAATTGAATCTTTGTTTGAAAAGTATGAAGCTTTAGATGATGATGCTTATAGGCCTGAAAATCTTGCTATGCTTAAATATTGCTATGCAAATTATGAATACAATTAATATATTAATGCATTTACGAAGAAATTCTCCGCTGTCCAAGAAGAGATTAATATTTTGCAGGAATCTATGGAAGAAGAAATTGATGAAACTATGAGCTCATTGGATGAAAAAGATGATGAGAAGAGCGAAGAACAAAAGGAGGAAGAGCGGATTGATCACCCGTGCCCACCTTCCAATGAGAGTAACTCTTCAACTCATACACTATTTAATTCCCCTTCATGCTTACCGAAGGATGATTGCCATGATGATTGCTATGATCCCTTGAATTTGTTTGAAATATCCCTTTTTGATGATGCTTGCTATGCTTGTGGCCAAGATGCCAATATGAATTATGCTTATGGAGATGAACTTGCTATAGTTCCTTATGTTAAACATGAAATTATTGCTATTGCACCCATGCATGATAGTCCTATTATCTTTTTGAACTCTCCAAACTACACTATATCGGAGAAGCTTGCACTTATTAAGGATTATATTGATGGGTTGCCTTTTACTACTACACATGATGATTTTGATGAATATAATATGCATGTGCTTGCTGCTCCTACTTGCAATTATTATGAGAGAGGAACTATATCTCCACCTCTCTATGTTTCTCACACGATAAAATTGCAAGAAACTGTTTATACTATGCATTGGCCTTTACCTGGTGTGCATGAATTGTTCTATTATGACATGCCGATACATAGGAAGAGAGTTAGACTTTGTTGTTGCATGATATATGTTACTTTGTGCTCACTACTAAATTACAAATCATTGTTATTTAAAATTGGCTTTGATATACCTTGGGATCCGGGTGGATCCATTACTTGAGCACTAAATGCCTAGCTTAATGGCTTTAAAGAAAGTGCTGCCAGGGAGACAACCCGGAAGTTTTAGAGAGTCATTTATTTCTGTTGAGTGCTTTCATATAGTTTAAAAACAACAAAAATAAAGAGGGGAACCCAAAACTTTTCAAAAAGAGAAGTGAAAGTGAGAGAGACGAGCATTGTGAAAGTGGGGGACGTCCTTGAACTTTGTTCATGCCCATGGGAACTTTGTGAATCTTAATTACATAAACTTTCCAATAAAAATAATTATCCTATTGTACAATTCCACTGTATTATAAAAATAATGTGCCAAGGTTTGCCTTTAGGATGTTTACAATGCTTGTTGGTTTGTACGGTGCAGGACAGAAACTTTGTCTG
This sequence comes from Triticum timopheevii, assembly GCA_963921465.1. NCBI lineage: Eukaryota > Viridiplantae > Streptophyta > Magnoliopsida > Poales > Poaceae > Triticum > Triticum timopheevii. The sequence goes on along the minus strand of OY997264.1, from coordinate 99,921,398 downwards.
TATTGCGCGATTTTATGTTTTTAACTGGAACGTCAATTGGTTCTAATTCCTTTTGCACTGTCTTGCTATACAACTTGTCTATTTTCCCTAATTTTGGTAGAATGTTTGGGGGTACCAGAAGTATGGTTGATGTTCAGATTGCTACAGACTGTTCTGTTTTTGACAGATTCTGTTTTTGATGCATAGTTTGCTTGTTTTGATGAATCTATCAATTTATATCAGTGGATTAAGCCATGAAAAAGTTATATTAAAGTAGACACAATGCAAAAACAAAATATGAATTGGTTTTCAATAGTACTTAGAGTGGTGATTTGCTTTATTATACTAACGGATCTTACTGAGTTTTCTGTTGAAGTTTTGTGTGGATGTAGTGCCTAATCGAGGATGTTTTGATGTGAGAATAAGGAAGAGAGGCAAGAGCTCAAGCTTGGGGATGCCCGAGGCACCCCAAATAATATTCAAGGGGACTCAAGCGTCTAAGCTTGGGGATGCTGGGAGGCATCCCCTCTTTCTTCAACAAGTATCGGTATGTTTCGGATTCCTTTCGTTCATGCATTATGTGCAAGTCTTGGAGCGTCTTTTGCAATTAGGTTTTTATTTTTATTTTATGCACCATGCTGGTATGAGATAATCCTTGGTTGATTTATAGAATGCTCATTGCACTTCACTTAAATCTTCTGAGTATGGCTTTATAGAATGCTTCATGTGCTTCACTTATATCATTTGAAGTTTGGATTGCCTGTTTCCCTTTACATAGAAAACCGCCGTTTGTAGAATGCTCTTTTTCTTCACTTATACTTGTTAGACCATGGGCATACCTTTTGTAGAAAGAATTAAACTCTCTTGCTTCACTTATATCTATTTAGAGAGATGACAGGAATTGGTCATTCACATGGTTAGTCATAAAATCCTACATAAACTTGTAGATCGCGGAATATGATATGTTTGATTCCTTGCAATAGTTTTGCAATATAAAGATGGTGATATTAGAGTCATGCTAGTGGGTGGTTGTGGATTGTAGAGACACTTGTGTTGAGGTTCATGATTCCCGTAGCATGCACGTATGGTGAACCGCTTTTTGATGAAGTTGGAGAACAATTTTATTTATTGATTGTCTTCCTTATGAGTGGCGGTCGGGGACGAGCGATGGTCTTTTCCTACCAATCTATCCCCCGAGGAGCATGCGCGTAGTACTTTGTTTTCAATTGCTTGTTGATTTTTGCAATAAGTATATGAGTTCTTTATGACTAATGTTGAGTCCATGGATTATACGCACTCTCACCCTTCCACCATTGCTAGCCTCTCTAGTACCACGCAACTCTCGCCGGTGCATTACACCCACCATATGCCTTCCTCAAAACAGCCACCATACCTACCTATTATGGAATTTCCATAGCCATTCTGAGATATATTGCCATGCAACTTCCATCATTAACATATACATGACTTGAGCGTTCATTGTCATATTGCTTTGCATGATTGTAAGATAGCTAGCATGATGTTTTCACGGCTTGTCCATTTTTTGATGTCATTGGTATGCTAGATCATTGCACATCCCGGTACACCGCTGGAAGCATTCATATAGAGTCATATCTTTGTTCTAGATATTGAGTTGTAAGTAAATAAAAGTGTGATGATCATCATTATTAGAGCATTGCCCCAGTGAGGAAAGGATGATGGAGACAATGATTCCCCCACAAGTCGGGATGAGACTCCGGACTTTACAAAAAAAAAGAGGCCAAAGAAGCCCAAATAAAAAAAAGAGGCCAAAGAAGCCCACCAAAAAAATAAAAATAAAAAAAATAAAATAAAAAAATGAGAGAAAAAGAGAGAAGGGGCAATGTTACTATCCTTTTACCACACTTGTGCTTCAGAGTAGCACCATGTTCTTCATAGAGAAAGCCTCCTATGCTTTCACTTTCATATACTAGTGGGAATTTTCATTATAGAACTTGGCTTGTATATTTCGATGATGGGCTTCCTCAAATGCCCGAGGTCTTCATGAGCAAGCAAGTTGAATGCACACCCACTTAGTTTCAGTTTGAGCTTTCATACACTTATAGCTCTAGTGGATCCGTTGCATGGCAATCCCTACTCACTCACATTGATATCTATTGATGGGCATCTCCATAGCCCGTTGATACGCCTAGTTGATGTGAGACTTTCTCCCTTTTTGTCTTCTCCACATAACCCCCACCATCATATTCTATTCCACCTGTAGTGCTATGTCCATGGCTCACGCTCATATATTGCGTGAAATTTGAAAAAGTTTGAGATTATTAAAGTATGAAACAATTTCTTGGCTTGTGATCGGGGTTGTGCATGATTAAATACTTTGTGTGATGAAGATAGAGCAACAGCCAGACTATATGATTTTGTAGGGATAACTTTCTTTGGCCATGTTGTTTTGAAAAGACATGATTGCTTTACTAGTACGCTCGAAGTATTATTGTTTTTATGTCAAATGATAGACTATTGCTTTGAATCACTCGTGTCTTAATATTCATGCCATGATTAGACATATGATCAAGATTATGCTAGGCAGCATTCCACATCAAAAATTATTCTTTTTTATCATTTACCTACTCGAGGACGAGCAGGGACTAACATATTGATCCAGTGCCTAGTGCCAGTTCCTGTCTGTTGCATGTTTTTTTGTTTCGCAGAAACCCAATATCAAACGGAGTCCAAATGGGATAAAAATGGACGGAGATTTTATTTGGAATATTTATGATTTTTGGGAAGTAAAATCAACGCGAAACGTTGTCCGAGGTGGTCACGAGGTAGGGGGCGCGCCCTACCCCCCCCCCCCCCCCAGGCGCGCCCCTGGCCCTCCTGGTCCACCCGTAAGGCGGTTGATGCTCTTCTTCTGGCGCAAGAAAGATAATTTTATGAGAAAGATCTGGGCGAAAGATTCACCCCAATCGGAGTTACGGATATCTAGATATAAAGGAAACGGTGAAGGGGTAGAATCTGAGAACGCAGAAACAGAGAGATAGATCCAATCTCGGAGGGGATCTCGCCCCTCCCAAGCCATGGGAGCCAAGGACCAGAGGGGAAACCCTTCTCCCATCTATGGAGAAGGTCAAGGAAGAAGAATAAGAAGGGGGGCTCTCTCTCCCCCTTGCTTCCGGTGGCACCGCCGCCGGGGGCCATCATCATCACCACGATCCTCACCAACACCACCGTCATCTTCACCAACATCTCCATCACCTTCCTCCATCTATATCCAGCGGTCCACTCTCCCGCATCCCGCTGTATGCTCTACTTGAACATGGTGCTTTATGCTTCATATTATTATCCAATGATGTGTTGCCATCCTATGATGTCTGAGTAGATTTTCGTTGTCCTATCGTTGATTGATGAATTGCTATGATTGGTTTGAGTTGCATGTTTTATTGGTGTTGTCCTATTGTGCCCTCCGTGTCGCACAAGCGTGAGAGATTCCCGCTGTAGGGTTTGCAATATGTTTATGATTTACTTATGGTGGGTGGCGTGAGTGACAGAAGCACAGACCCGAGTAAGTAGGTTGTTTGCGTATGGGATAAAAGGGGACTTGATACTTTAATGCTATGGTTGGGTTTTACCTTAATGAATATTTAGTAGTTGCGGATGCTTGCTAGAGTTCCAATCATAAGTGCATAGAATTCCAAGTAAGGAATGATATGTTATCTTATGCCTCTCCCTCAAATAGAATTGCAATAGTGATTACCGGTCTAGTAACATAGTCAATTGCTTAGGGACAATTCCACAACTCCTACCACCACTTTTTCACACTCGCTATATTCACTTTGTTGCTTCTTTATCTTAACAGCCCCTAGTTTATATTTACGTGTTCTTTACTTTCTTGCAAGCTTACCCAAAAAACACCTACTAAGTACTTCTAGTTTCATACTTGTTCTAGGTAAAGCGAACGTCAAGCGTGCGTAGAGTCGTATCAGTGGCCGATAGGACTTGAGAGAGTATTTGTTCTACCTTTAGCTCCTCGTTGGGTTCGACACTCTTACTTATCGAAAGAGGCTACAACTATACCATATACTTGCGGGTTATCACTATCCTATGGTGCCCTCCGTGTCGCGCAAACGTGAGGGATTCCCGCTGTAGGGTGTTGCAATGCGTTCATGATTCGCTTATAGTCGGTTGCATGAGTGACTGAAACACAAACCCGAGTAAGGGGATTGTTGCGTATGGGATAAAGGGGACTTGATACTTTAATGCTATGGTTGGGTTTTACCTTAATGAATCTTTAGTACTTGCGGATGCTTGCTAGAGTTCCATCATAAGTGCATATGATCCAAGTAGAGAAAGTATGTTAGCTTATGCGTCTACCTCAAATAGAATTGCAATAGTGATTACCGGTCTAATAACGTAGTCAATTGCTTAGGGACAATTTCACAACTCCTACCACCACTTTTCCACACTCGCTATATTTACTTTATTGCATCTTTATCTAAACAGCCCCTAGTTTATAGTTACGTGCTCTTTATTATCTTGCAAACCTGTCCAACAACACCTACATAGTACTTCTAGTTGCATACTTGTTCTAGGTAAAGCGAACGTCAAGCATATGTAGAGTCGTATTAGTGGCCGATAGGACTTGAGAGAGTATTTGTTCTACCTTTAGCTCCTCGTTGGGTTCGACACTCTTACTTATCGAAAGAGGCTATAACTATCCCGTATACTTGCGGGTCATCAAATGGTAGTGCACCAGAGTATATCAGAAGAGCCTGTCTTGGGAGCCAATGAGTTATGGAGAATCTGGTGAAGGGCGGCATACTTGGGCAGCAAACCACGAATAGTGCCCACCATGGAATCGGGAGTACCTGGCTTATATGCAAAAGCAAGGGCCTTCTTGGTGCGACTATGCTGAACAACAATGGCGAACTCATCCTGGGAAAAGATCACCACGAGAACGAATGTACTCAAGATCCACACTGCGATGAGGAGCCATCTTGTACTTCTTGATCTTCAGAACCTCATCAAAAGTGCGAATTTGGAACTCGTTCCAGTACTTCCAATCAATACCATCATCACAGCCATGAACATAAGGATTCTCATTGCGAACTTGTCGATACTCAGCCTTAGAGAGCTTGTTGATATCATCAGTGGCTAAGGGATCAAACTCCTGATCAACTTCTTCTTCTTCATCAATAGCATCACCATCATCATCTTGGGCTTCAGCAAAGTTGGCCACTAACTGCTCTTCTTCATCGTCGTCACTACTAGATGCCTCAATGATGGGATTGCGAGCAGCCTGGCGGCGAGCACGACCAAAGGGAGCAACCTTGGAACACTACCCAGTGCGTTCCGGAGGAACAAACTTGCCTTTGCCTCCAACAACTTTCTTCTTCTTAGCGCGACGAGCACCAACAGCCTGATACGTCTCCAACGTATCTAAAATTTTTGATTCTTCCGTGCTATTATATTACCCCCTTTGGATGTTTATGGGCTTTATTTTACACATTTATATCATTTTTGGGACTAACCTACTAACCGGAGGCCCAGTCCGTATTGCTATTTTTTTTGCCTATTTCAGTATTTCGAAGAAAAGGAATATCAAACGGAGTCCAAACGGAATGAAACCTTCGGGAGCGTGATTTTTGGAACAAACGTGATCCAAAGGACTTGGAGTGCAAGTCAAGAAGCAGCCGAGGCGGCCACGAGAGGGTAGCCCCCCCTACAGGGCATGCCCCCTTGTCTCGTGGGCCCCTCAGCGGCCACCGACGTACTTCTTCCTCCTATATAAGCCTACGTACCCTGAAAACATCCAGGGAGCCAAGGAAACACAATTTCCACCGCCGTAACCTTCTGTATCCACGAGATCCCATCTTGGATCCTTCGCCGGCGCTCCGCCGGAGGGGGAATCAACCACGGAGGGCTGCTACATCAACACCATAGCCCCTCCGATGAGTTGTGAGTAGTTTACCACAGACCTTCAGGTCCATTGTTATTAGCTAGATGGCTTCTTCTCTCTTTTTGGATCTCAATACAATGTTCTCCCCCTCTCTTATGGAGATCTATTCGATGTAAACTCTTTTTGCGGTGTGTTTGTCGAGATCCGATGAATTGTGGGTTTATGATTAAGTTTATCTATGAGAAATATTTGGATCTCCTCTGAATTCTTTTATGTATGATTGAGTTATCTTTGCAAGTCTCTTCGAATTATTAGTTTGGTTTGGCCTACTAGATTGATCTTTCTTGCCATGGGAGAAGTGCTTAGCTTTGGGTTCAATCTTGCGGTGTCCTTACCCAGTGACAGAAAGGGTTGCAAGGCACGCATTGTATTGTTTCCATCGAGGATAAAAAGATGGGGTTTATATTATATTGCATGAGTTTATCCCTCTACATCATGTCATCTTGCTTAAAGCATTACTCTGTTCTTATGAACTTAATACTCTAGATGCAGGCAGGAGTCGGTCGATGTGTGGAGTAATAGTACTAGATGCAGGCAGGAGTCGGTCTACTTGTCACGGACGTGATGCCTATATACATGATCATGCCTAGATAATCTCATAATTATTCGCTTTTCTATCAATTGCTGGACAGTAATTTGTTCACCCACCGTAATACTTATGCTATCTTTAGAGAAGCCTCTGGTGAAACCTATGGCCCCCGGGTCTACCTCTTATGATATTTGCTTCCAATCTACTTTTATTTGCATATTTACTTTTTGCATCTATATTATAAAATACCAAAAATATATTTATCTTATCATACTATCTCTATCAGATCTCACTTTCGCAAGTGGCCGTGAAGGGATTGACAACCCCTTTATTGCGTTGGTTGCGAGTTCTTTGTTTGTTTGTGTAGGTGCGTGGAACTTTTGAGGAGCCTCCTACTGGATTGATACCTTGGTTCTAAAAAACCGAGGGAAATACTTACGCTACTATTGTTGCATCACCCTTTCCTCTTCAAGGAAAACCAACGCAAGCTCAAGACGTAGCAAGAAGGATTTCTGGCGCCGTTGCCGGGGAGGTCTTCGCTCAAGTCAAGACATACCAATTACCCATCACAAACCCATCTCCCTCGCATTTACATTATTTACCATTTGCCTCTCATTTTCCTCTCCCGCACTTCACCCTTGCCGTTTTATTTGCCCTCTCTTTCCCAATCTCCTCCACTCTTTTCCGCTTGCCTTTTTCTGTTTGCTTGTGTGTTGGATTACTTGTTGCCATGGCGCAAGATAATACCAAATTGTGTGATTTCTCGAATACCAATAATAATGATTTCCTTAGCACTCTGATTGCTCCTCTTAATGATGTTGAGTCTTGTGAAATCAATACTGCCTTGCTGAATCTTGTTATGAAAGATCAATTCGCTGGCCTTCCTAGTGAAGATGTCGCTACCCATCTAAACAACTTTGTTGATTTGCACTAGTAGAAAAAGGGTCAAACGTGAAGCACATTAGTGCCGGTTTGATTTTGGCCCGGTACTAATGGTACCATTAGTGCCGGTTCGAACGGATTTGCATTAATGCCGGTTCGTGTTGAACCTTTAGTACCGGTTCGTGGCACGAACCGGTACTAAAGGGGTGGTGGCAGGCTGGCGTCAGGCTGGGGCCCCACGATCACCTTTAGTACCGGTTCGTGGCACGAACCGGTACTAAAGGTCCCTTTAGTACCGGTTCGTGCCACGAACCGGTACTAAAGGAGTCTGACCTATAGTATCGGTTTGTGACACAAACCGGCACTAAAAGTGTAGGGAAAATGTAAAACGGCTATAACTTTTGCATACGATGTCGGAAAAAAACGTATAATATATCAAAAAATTCAGCACGAAAATCCGCATCCGATGGAGACAGCATACGGCCTATTTGGAATTATTTAGAATCCTCAAATTCCAAAAGGAAAAAAGATATGGTCAAATAATTTCAGTTTTTTTTAAAAAAATTGGTTAAATCTGGTCAAACTACTTATTCAAGAAGTATTAATGTTACTACATAATTATTCAAGAATATTAGTGTTACTAAATAATTATTTCAATTTTTTGAATTTTGGTCAAATCTGGTCAAACTATGGTCAAACTGTGGTCAAACTATGGTCAAACTTATTCAAGAAATATTAGCGTTACTAAATAATTACTGTTTTTTAGAATAATAGTTTCAAACTCAAACGGTGAAATGTGTGACTTCATGCTCAAGCTAAACTCCTGAGGGTTAATAGGATTAACATCTTACTATTGTTAGGAAAACAACAAGTGCAGACTTGGAAACAAAGGAGAATAGAACCCGAAAGTTAAGCGTGCTCGGGCTAGAGTAGTGAGAGGGATGGGTGACCAGTCGGGAAGTTAGATGATTTGAAATGAGTGATCCACACTTGAGCAGTTAAGAGAGGGGATTAGAGACTAAATCATCAAATAATTCAGAAAAATTAAAAATCGAATAAAAATCAATTTTTTTTTCCAAAATTTTCAAAAAAAAATTCAAAAAAAAAACCTTTAGTACCGGTTGGTAACACCAACCGGTACTAAAGGTCCCTCATACCGGGGCGCGAGCTCACGCCACGTGGTGGCACTTTAGCGCCGGTTCGTGCCGAACCGGTACTAAAGGGGGGGGGCCTTTATTGACCACCCTTTAGTGTCGGTTATGGAACCGGCACTAAAGGCCCTTATGAACCGGCGCTAAAGCTCCGTTTTCTACTAGTGTTGTGCGATATGCAAAAGAAGAAAGATACGGAAAATGATATTGTTAAATTGAAGTTATTTCCGTTTTCACTTAGAGATCGTGCTAAAGTTTGGTTTTCGTCTTTGCCTAAAAATTGTATTGATTCTTGGAACAAGTGCAAAGATGTTTTTATCTCTAAGTATTTTCCTCCCGCTAAGATCATCACTCTTAGGAATGATATTATGAATTTTAAACAACTTGATCATGAGCATGTTGCCCAATATTGGGAAAGAATGAAATTGATGATTCGCAATTGCCCTACTCATGGTTTGAATTTATGGATGATCATACAAAATTTTTATGCCGGTTTGAACTTTGCTTCTAGAAATCTCTTAGATTCGGCTGCGGGAGGCACGTTTATGGAAATCACGTTAGGAGATGCTACAAAACTTCTTGATAATATTATGGCGAATTATTCTCAATGGCACACTGAAAGATCTTCTAGTAAAAAAGTGCATGCTATAGAAGAAATCAATGTTTTTAGTGGAAAGATGGATGAACTTATGAAATTGTTTGCTACTAAAAATACTCCTCTTGATACCAATGATATGCCTTTGTCTACTTTGATTGAGAATAATAATGAATCTATGGATGTGAATTTTGTTGGTAGGAATAGTTTTGGAAACAATGCTTATAGAGGAAACTTTAATGCTAGACCGTTCCCTAGTAATTCCTCTAATAATTATGGAAATTCCTACAATAATTCTTATGGTAATTTTAATAATATGCCCTCTGATTTTGAGAATAGTGTGAAAGAATTTATGATCTCTCAAAAGAATTTTAATGCTTTGCTTGAAGAAAAATTGCTCAAAGTTGATGATTTGGCTAGGAACGTTGATAGACTTTCGCTTGATGTTGATTCTCTTAAACTTAGATCTTCTCCTCCTAAGCATGATATCAATGAGTCTCTCAAAGCCATGATAATTTCCATTGATGAGTGCAAGGAAAGAACCACTAGATTGCGTGCTAAGAAAGATTGCTTTGTAAAGGCGTGTTCTTCTAGTTTCCAAGAAAATAATGATGAAGATCTTAAAGTTATTGATGCGTCTCCTATTAGATCTTTGTTTTGCAATATGAATCTTGATAATTATGGGACTGATGATGAGTCAACTTTACTTAGAAGGCGTCCAAGAATTCGGAATTTTTAGATCTCGATGCTAAATTTGATAAAAGTGGGATTGAAGAGGTCACAACTTTAAATAGTATTGAACCCACTATCTCAGATTTCAAGGAATTTGATTATGATAATTGTTCTTTAGAAGGTTGTATTTCCTTATTGCAATACGTTGTTAATTCTCCTCATGCTTATAGTCAAAATAAAGCTTTTACCGAACATATCGTTGATGCCTTGATGCAATCTTATGTTGAAAAACTTAATTTGGAAGTTTCTATACCTAGAAAACTTAATGATGAGTGGGAACCTACTATAAAGATTAGAATTAAAGATCATGAGTGTTTTGCTTTGTGTGATTTTGGTGCTAGTGTTTCCGCGATTCCGAAAACTTTATGTGATATTCTAGGTTTCCATGATCTTGATGATTGCTCTTTAAATTTGCACCTTGCGGATTCCACCATTAAAAAGCCAATGGGAAGGATCAATGATGTTCTCATTGTTGCAAATAGAAATTTGGTGCCTGTGGATTTTATCGTTCTTGATATAGATTGCAATCTTTCTTGCCCCATTATTCTTGGTAGACCTTTCCTTAGAACGATTGGCGCAATTATTGATATGAAGGAAGGGAATATTAGATTCCAATTTCCACTAAAGAAAGGCATGGAGCACTTTCCGAGAAAAAAAATCAAATTACCTTATGAATCTATCATGCGGGCTACTTATGAATTTAGTGCTAAAGATGACACTACTTAGATCTATCTTTGCTTTTATGCCTAGCTAGGGGCTTTAAACGATAGCGCTAGTTGGGAGGCAACCCAATTTTATTTGTGTTTTTTTGTTTTAGTCCCTGTTTATTAATAAATTTTGCATCTACCTTCTGTTTAGATGTGTTTTATCTTTTAATTAGTGTTTGTGCCAAGTAGAACCTATAGGATAACCTATGATGATAGTTGATTTGATTCTGCTGAAAAACAGAAACTTTGCGTGCACGAATTTAGTTTTTTTAAATCACAGAAACGTGATTTTGCGTTGATTACTTTTGCTGATGATCAATATACAAATTTTCCAGGACTTCCTATTTTGGTAGGATTTTTAGAGTTCCAGAAGTTTGCGTTAGTTACAGATTGCTATAGACTGTTCTGTTTTTGACAGATTCTGTTTTTCGTGTGTTGTTTGCTTATTTTGATGCATCTATGGCTAGTAAAATAGTTTATAAACCATAGAGAAGTTGGAATACAGTAGGTTTAACACCAAAATAAATAAATAATGAGTTCATTACAGTACCTTATGTGGTGGTTTTGTTTTCTTTCACTAATGGAGCTTATAAGATTTCCTGTTGAGTTTTGTGTTGTGAAGTTTTCAAGTTTTGGGTAAAGCTTTTATGGACTATGGAATAAGGAGTGGCAAGAGCCTAAGCTTGGGGATGCCCATGGAACCCCAAGATATTCAAGGATATCCAAAAGCCTAAGCTTGGGGATGCCCCGGGAAGGCATCCCCTCTTTCGTCTTCGTTCATTGGTAACTTTACTTGGAGCTATATTTTTATTCGCCACATGATATGTGTTTTGCTTGGAGTGTCATGTATTATATTAGTCTTTAATTTTTAGTTTAACACAATCATCCTTGCTGTACACACCTTTTGAGAGAAGCCTACTTGATTAGAATTTGCTAGAATACTCTATGTGCTTCACTTATATCTTTTGAGCTTGATAGTCTAGTGCTTCACTTATATCTTTTAGAGCATGGCGGTGACTTATTTTTGTAGAAATTTCTAGTCGCTCATGCTTCACTTATATTATTTTGAGAGTCTTTTAGAATAGTATTGTATTTGCTATGGTTATAAAATTGGTCCTAGAATGGTAGGTGTCGGTGTCAAAACCGGCGGATCTCGGGTAGGGGGTCCCGGACTGTGCGTCTAGGTGGATGGTAACAGGAGACAAGGGACATGATGTTTTTACCCAGGTTCGGGCCCTCTCGATGGAGGTAAAACCCTACTCCTGCTTGATTGATATTGATGATATGGGTAGTACAAGAGTGGATCTACCACGAGATCAAGGAGGCTAAACCCTAGAAGCTAGCCTATGGTATGATTGTTGTAATGGTTATGTTGTCCTACGGACTAAAACCCTCCGGTTTATATAGACACCGGAGAGGGCTAGGGTTACACAGAGTCGGTTAGAATGGTAGGAGATCTACATATCCGTATCGCCAAGCTTGCCTTCCACGCCTAGGAAAGTCCCATCCGGACACGGGACGAAGTCTTCAATCTTGTATCTTCATAGTCTTGGAGTCTGGCCGACGATGATAGTCCGGCTGTCCGGACACCCCCTAGTCCAGGACTCCCTCAGTAGCCCCTGAACCAGGCTTCAATGACGATGAGTCCGACGCGTATAATGTTCGGCATTGCAAGGCGGGTTCCTCCTCCAAATAATTCATAGAAGATTGTGAACACCAGGATAGTGTCCGGCTCTGCAAAATAATTTCCACATTCCACCGTAGAGAGAATATTATGTATACAAGTTCAATCTGCCGACGTATTTTGTGGCATGACGTCACACCACCAAGCCTTTACTGGAATCTTTTTTATTATACCACCTCAGCGCGTTTAGCGAAGTGGGTTCCTTGGCACGTCTTGCCGAGGCAGAGATCGTGTTCCCCTTATTCCGGGATTCCCATCAATACGGAAATGGGTAACCCAACCGCGCCCATCGCCACGCCCCCTCTATCGAAGGCGAGTCCCGAACGGTCACGGAGACGGCTCTTGGTATTCTTCCTCTTTATAACGGGACCAAGGCTCGTTTCTTTTCTTCAATCCTCCATCGAATCTTCTCCTTGCCCCGAGTTCCAACACTCAGAGCTCCATATTCGAGCGCCTCGGACCTTTAACAATGTCCGGCTCCGACCTGCAGGGTCGGTGGATGCCATCCTCTGTCACAGAGGAGGACGTGCTAAAGCTGCGAGAGGCCAAGTACCTATCTTACGAGATTTCGCACAGGTTGCCTGCCGAAGGGCAGGCCATCCCCACCCCCGAGCCCGGCGAGTACGTTGTTTTTGTATCCCACCTCCGTCGGGGCTTAGGCTTCCCGATGGATCCTTTTGTGAGAGGGCTCATGTTTTACTATGGGTTGGAATTTCAAGATTTGGCTCCGGAGTCCATCCTCCATATTTCTGCATTTATTGTCATCCGTGAAGCCTTTCTCCGCGTCACCCCTCACTTCGGCCTGTGGCTGAAAACCTTCAATGTGGAGCCGAAGATGATCGAGGGGCGTCAAGCAGAGTGCAGCGGGGCGGCCGTAAGCAGGAGGGCCGATGCCTCGTGGCCCGAGGGCTCCTTCCAAGAGGAACTCGGCTTGTGGCAACAGGAGTGGTTCTATATTACCGCTCCGAAGGGTAGCAGGCAGAAGCCGCCGCCCGTATTCCGCTTGGGACCTCCACGACGGTTGATGTCATGGGTCAACCAAGGGCTCAACTGGGGCCCGTCAAAGGATGTGCCCCTATTGCAGGGCCGGATTCGAGACCTCCAAGCGAGGGAGATCAATCTGGTCGTGGTGATACAGGTTATGCTGATTAGGCGTCTCCTGCCCTGCAAACGCCATCCTCTCCGGCTATGAGAGTTTAATCTGGAGGGACCACGGATTCTCCAACACTTTATGGGTACGACACCCGTGGAGATGTACAAATTGTTCTTCGGATCACGGGAGGTGTGTCCAGAATTGACCGAGGACGCCGGCCTAAGCTGCAATCGCCCGGATACTCAAGTAAGTAGCTCGATGTTCGGACATACCGTTTGTTTGCCTTTCTACAATTCGCCTTTTAACCCGTCGTCCTTTAACAGGAGTGGATAGCACAAGCAAAGCTGATACGGTGTCCGGCCCCCCTCCCAAAGACCGCGCCGGATCCCGTGCTGGTCAGGATGCTGGAGGTTACGCCTTCAGAAGAAGGCGAAGGGGAAAATAGGGGAGCTACCGCCTCGCCCGAGGAGGCTCTTGAAAAAGGGGGGATCGAGAATCCCTCCCTCCAAGGGGAGAAGAGGACCGCCTCCGAAGACCCGGAGGCCAAAGCCCCTAAGCGGGGGAAGAAATCTTCACCAGAGGGTCCTGCGTCCGGGGAGGCCCCGGCCGCACAGTCTCCCTTAAAGAATCAGCCCTCCAGCGAGCCGTAAGTAGAGAAAGGGGAATTTGATAAGAGACATCCCTGTTTGTGCTTCTGGGGATAACTGACCTTTTTACCTTGTAGTTCAGATCTCCGGCCTTCTCACATGAGCTCGTCTTCGGGGGACCTTCGTCCGGAGATGGTGGAGAGCGAGACGCCTCTGTCTGCTACACCGTCGGACAGGGCGGACGAGCCTGAAGTGTCATCATGGAGGGTGTCCCCGAGCCCGGCAGAGCCGAAGAGTTCGGCGCCGACTAGTGTTCGGCCGGGGGAGCTGAAGGATCTGCTTGAGAGGCCGTCCATCTCAGAAGATCACCATGCATTGATGAGTATGGTGATTGGAAGGATTTCATCCGCCGAAAGCGGATTGCGTAATGCCGTCAGGAGTTTGCTGGCGGGGTTTGAGGTACGTAAAAATGACACACCTTTTTGACAGTTTTGCACATAACGTGAGCCCTGTATAGATAGTAGCCCCTGAGACTCGGTAGGTTGTCGAAAGCGACAGCGTGCTGAGGATCAAAATCGCAGGTATTAACTTTCGCCTTTCCTGTGCAGGTGGCGGATAGTCCGGGGGCCGGCCGGACTGATAGAGTTGCTGAACTGAAGCGGCAACTCGACGTTGCGGATGCAGACATCGCGCTAGTCAACAAGCGACTTGATGAATCGCAAGGTAAGTTGTTTCTCCGTGGTCACCTAGTAAGGGAGCCGAAGCCCACCTCTTACAATATGTGTGCTTGACGCAGATGGTGCCGCTGCTGTGGAGAGCCTTCGGGCAGAGCTTGCTCAAGCCAAGGAGCAAGCCAGAAGGAGTGATGCGGCTGCCTCGAGGGCGGCCAAGGAGTTAGAAGCCGAAAGGGCTGCGCACTGCCGAAGCAGGGAAGAGATGGCCGAAATGGCCGTTAAGTTAAAGGATGCTACCGACCGCAGGGAGGCTCTTGAAAAGGAGCGCCTATCGGAGCGAGAAGACCTGGGGAAGGCCACCGCCGAAGCCAAGGATGCCCGTTCTGCAATGCGGGCTATAAAGGAGGAGCTGCGCCAAGCCGGGGACATTGTGGCTGGCAAGCCTTTTCTGCTGCGCCGAAGGTTCACGGATCCAAAGTATGCTCAGCTCGGCCAGCTGTGGGGTCTGGAGGATCCTTATATGGACTTAGCGGCGAGTGCGGCGGATGCCGTTGTGCACTTCCGAAATCAGAAGGATCACAAGACGGAAGAGCTGTTTTGGTCTCAATTCCATAGTCCGGAGCGTTCACTTCCGCTGACCGATCGGTTGGCCGAGTGGGCTGAGTTGAATAGGTTGTCTGGACTTGCCATGACGGATATCGTGACTTATGTTTGGCCGGATAGGCCCAAGCCGAAGAGCTATTTTGGCTTATTGCAGCAATTTCTTGGGGCGGTGCCGCATATCAAGGCGATGAAGTGGTCGGCCTGCATAGAGGGTGCACGGATGGCCCTCGTCCGTGTGAAGACACATTGGACAGAGATGGATGCCACCGCTATTGCGACCCAGGGTTCGGACGAGAGCCGGTTACCCGTCGAGCACTATTTTGGGGAAGTTCTGCGTGGTGCTCGTGTAATAGAGTCGCAGTGCTCAAAAAATGTCACGTTCAAGTGGACGTTTTGGTTTGTAAGACAATATTTATGATGTAAGAGCCTTTTATACTTGTGCGTCCAAGTAGTGATATATCTCCTGTGCGGCCATTTATGTATACGTGTGTATAACCTGAAAGATGCAGTCGTCGGCTTCAGCCCCCACGCACAAGGTGCGGGGGTGTTCGCAAAAAATAGCGCATTTTCACACTTAATTCGACGTCTCGGTCCTGTGAAGGAGGTGGTAGCGTAGCAAACGAGGCAACCGGACTATAATGCTTTATCACTTTCACTTAGCCATAGGAGTTCGAGGGTGGGACTACGATATAGCCCCTTGTGGCACCGTGCTCTCCGAATTCGGGGCGCGTGTGTGCCTGACCGGGAAACGGCCCTTCGTCAAAGCGGAGGAATTCTAAACATTCCAGTAGTCGATCGAGTGGTTGAGCAGTCTCTCGCTGTATCATGACAGTCAGTTTTCGGCTTTCTCTACTGAGGTGCTCGCCCTGCCGAACTGGGGCACAATCGTAGTAGTTCTCCTGGTGCCGCGTTAGCCGATGATACGGAACGTAAGGCAGCAAAACACAGGAGCCGGGCAAACCCAACATTTGACCAAAGACATGATTCGGAGCTGATGCATATAAGGCCTAACTCGAGATGCCGAACACTCCCTAAGGTGTTCGGTCTTTATAATAATGGGCAGAACAATGCCCTGAGCCCCTAGTGTCCAGGAACGGGCGAGGTCCTCTGACGCGGCCGATGCCAAAACGTCAGTCTCCTCTCTGGTTATAATGAGAAACCAGGGGATTATAGCAACAAGAGACAGTAAAAAAGGTTTACGCAGGGTCTTAATCTGAAAAGAATCCTTTGCACGGGTCCCTACTGCACGTCTGCGCCTGTGTCTCCGTTGTGCCGTATCCTGGACGGGTGTGCACGTTTGTTAATCTGTAAAAAGAGAGGAACTTAGTTTTGAAAGGAAGTCGTGCGAAAAGTGCATAAGAAATGGAAATATTAAGGAGTGAATAAGGCTGGGCCGATATTAGCTCATTATTGCTTATACACACAACCCCTTGTGAAGGGGTGTGCGGCTAGGGAGCCCCTAGCCTATTTATGCCAGACTTGTCTAGCCATGTCCAGGGTCTTGGAACGACCTTTTAATGAAATGATGCCATGTGGACCGGGCATTTTAAGTGTAAGGGACGCGTAATGTGGTATTGCGTTGAAGTGAACAAAAGCTTCTCGTCCCAATAGTGCTTGATGGCTACTTTTGAATGGGGCGATATGGAAGGTTAGCCTTTCGCGTCGAAAGTTGTCGGGTGACCCGAACATAACTTCGAGTAGTACGGAGCATGTGCACTTGGCGTAAGGGCCTGGCGTCACTCCTTTGAAGGAAGTGCGGCTATGTCTAATTTTAGTAAGGTCTATCCCAAACTTGCGGATTGTGTCCGGATATAGCAGATTTAAATCGCTGCCGCCGTCCATCAGGACTTGTATAAATTGTAGTCCGTTAATTGTAGGATCCAATATCAAAGCAGTCCATCCTACGTTTCGGATACTTCTGGAATAATCCAGTTGGTCGAAAGTGATTGGTGTTGAAATCCAATTTCGAAGTTCCGCTGGGGTGGACCGTGCGACACCTACCTTGGTGGGTGCCGCATTGTTTTTCCGTACTATCACATGGAGTGAATTTACTGTTTTGACTTCTTGAGGGAAAGTCTTTTGTTTTCCGGTGCTCTGCTGGTGAGGTTCGTCATCGTCCTCGCTTGGCGCGTCGAGCCCCTTGTGCTCGGCGTTGAGTCGGCCGGACTGTTTGAAAACCCAACAATCTCGGTGGGTGTGGTTTGCAGGCCTTCCGGAGGTGCTGTGGATTTGACATATCCGATCCAAAATTTTGTTCAGATTGGATAGCTCATCACTGTTGTCCTTAAGAGGCAGTGTTTTATTGTTTGGCCGTGAGCTTTTGAATCCGGCGTTAACCGCCGTGTTCTTTGGGCTTTTTTCTTTATTCTGGCACTGATCCTTTCTGCGCCGTGATTTTCCGTTTCCATCTCTGATCTTGGATGTACTTGGGTCGCTGGTGCTGTGTCTTGCTAGCCAGCTGTCTTCCCCCGCGCAAAAGTGGGTCATGAGGCTTGTTAGCGCGGCCATTGTCCTCGGCTTCTCTTGGCCGAGGTGTCTGGCGAGCCATTCGTCTCGGACGTTGTGTTTAAAAGCTGCTAAGGCTTCAGCGTCCGGACAGTCGACTATTTGGTTCTTTTTGGTAAGGAACCTGTTCCAGAATTTGCGCGCTGACTCTCCGGGCTATTGAGTTATATGACTCAGGTCGTCTGCATCCGGAGGGCAGACATAAGTCCCTTGAAAATTTGCTCTGAACGCGTCTTCGAGCTCTTCCCAACTTCTAACAGTGTTTTCTGGGAGGCTTTTGAGCCAATGCCGAGCTGGCCCTTTGAGCTTGAGGGGTAGATATTTTATGGCGTGGAGATCATCTCCTCTAGCCATGTGTATGTGTAGTATGTAATCTTCTATCCAGACTCCAGGGTCTGTTGTTCCGTCGTATGCCTCTATGTTTATGGGTTTGAACCCTGCTGGAAATTCGTGATCCAGCACCTCATTGGTGAAACATAGTGGGTGTGCGGCACCCCTATATTTGGTTGTGCCGCTGTCTTCGAACACTTGGCGTGTTTTGTTGCTTCCTGGTGCCCTATGTTTTGGCCCGTAAATGGACCTGACCGGGCCATTTGTTTTCCGAGGATCAGGGGTCGGCTTGTGTGCGGCGCCGCTTGTCGCTTTTGGCCTGTCATCTGGTCGTCTATCCGGCCGGGCGGCCTCTTGCTTTTTGACTGTGGGGGCTCTATGGCCTCTTCGTCGAATTCAGGTAGCAGCTTGTGCTTCGAGTAGCTCTTTGTTTGGTGGCCGTTGCCATATTTGTCTGCGGTCTTGAGTACTTTGCTCCACCTCATTCTGAGTGTATCTTCCGCTGTTTTGAGCTTCCTTTTTTCCTTTTTCAGACTTCTTGCAGTGGCGACGAGTCTTTTGTGAAGGTTCTTATGCTCCGGTGGTGTGTCCGGCGTGAGGTCATCTGGACTGTTGGTTTCGCCGGGCATGGATTGATTATCTGATTCGTCCTGTTCGGACAGTTGTTTGGTTGCATGTTTGTCGTCCACTGGTTTGCCCTGCTCTATTGCTGGGTCATTAGGAGTGCTGTTGTTGTCGAGGCAGGACTTGGGGCGGCGCCTACGTCGCCGTTTTGGTTGTTTTTCAGCGGAATTGTCCTTTGCCGCTTCCTGTTGTTCCTCGTCATCGCTTCCTTTTGGGGTGTCCACCATATATATACCGTGTGACGAGGTGGCCTTCCAGTGCTCGGTCGGCGCTGGTTCTTGGTCGTCTCTGGCATCGTCGTCCATACCGTCGATGTCTTCGGAGTCGTAGTCTAGCATGCCGGTTAGGTCGTTGATAGTGGCTACAAAGTGGGTGGTGGGTGGGCTTTGAATTTCTTCGTCGTCCGCATCCCAACCGTCCTGGCCGTAGTCCGGCCAGTGCTCTCCGGATAGCGAGAGATGCTTTAGTGAATTCAAGGTGTCGCCAAAGGGTGAGTGTTGAAAGATGTCTGTGGCGGTGAACTCCATGATCGGCGCCCAATCGGATTCGATTGGCAGGGGCGCGGGAGGCTCGGAGTCCGGCACCTCGGAGTCATGAGCTTTATAAGGGACAAGGTCAGTGTTCGGCTCCATCGCCGTAGTGGTTGCAGCCCCCGAGGCGGTGTCCAGCCATCCGTCCTCGATCTGCGCGATCGGCTCCGAACTATGGGTCGGAGCGGATTCGTGCGCGGCCTCCAAAGTACTGTCCAGCGGCGGAGTTAGATCATGCCCATCGTGACAGTGCGGCGCGCTTGGCTGTGGCTCGGATCCGTCGAAGATCAAGTCTCCACGGATGTCTGCCGTGAAGTTTAGGCTTCCAAACCTGACCTGATGGCCAGGGGCATAGCTTCCGATCTGCTCCAGATGACCAAGTGAATTGGCCCGCAGTGCGAAGCCGCCGAATACGAAGATCTGTCCGGGGAGAAAGGTCTCACCCTGGACTGAGTTGTTGTTGGTTGAAGAAGCCATCAAGCCTATCAGTGACGACACAGAGGAACTCTCAATGAAAGCACCAATGTCGGTGTCAAAACCGGCGGATCTCGGGTAGGGGGTCCCGGACTATGCGTCTAGGCGGATGGTAACAAGAGACAAGGGACACGATGTTTTTACCCAGGTTCGGGCCCTCTCGATGGAGGTAAAACCCTACTCCTGCTTGATTGATATTGATGATATGGGTAGTACAAGAGTGGATCTACCACGAGATCAAGGAGGCTAAACCCTAGAAGCTAGCCTATGGTATGATTGTTGTAATGGTTATGTTGTCCTACGGACTAAAACCCTCCGGTTTATATAGACACCGGAGAGGGCTAGGGTTACACAGAGTCGGTTACAATGGTAGGAGATCTACATATCCATATCGCCAAGCTTGCCTTCCACGCCAAGGAAAGTCCCATCCGGACACGGGACGAAGTCTTCAATCTTGTATCTTCATAGTCTTGGAGTCCGGCCGACGATGATAGTCCGGCTGTCCGGACACCCCCTAGTCCAGGACTCCCTCAGTAGGCATCCAAGTTGGGTATAATAAAAACTACCATAGGAAGTGAATTGGATGCTATGATCAATTTTATACTTGATAATTGTTTTGATATAGGGAGGTAGTGATATTAAAGTCATGCTAGTTGGGTGATTATGAATTTAAAGAATGCTTGTGTTGAAGTTAGCAAGTCCCGTAGCATGCACGTATGCTTAAAGTTGTGTAACAAATTTGAAACATGAAGTTTACCTGGCTTGTGCATCCTTACGAGTGGCGGTCGGGGACAAGCGATGGTGTTTTCCTACCAATCTATCCCCCTAGGAGCATGCGCGTAGTACTTGATTTTTGATGACTTCTAATTTTTTACAATAAGTATATGAGTTCTTTTGACTAATGTTGAGTCCATCGATTATACGCACTTTTACCTTTCCGCCGTTGCTAGCCTCTTCGGTACCGTGCATTGCCCTTTCTCACCTTGAGAGTTGGTGCAAACTTCGCCGATGCATCCAAACCCCGTGATACGATACGCTCTGTCACACATAAACCCCCTTATATCTTCCTCAAAACAGCCACCATACCTACCTATTATGGCATTTCCATAGCCATTCTGAGATATAGTGCCATGCAACTTTCCACCGTTATGTTCATCATCATCATGACATACTTTACTTTTGTCATATTGCCATTGCATGATCATGTAGTAGACATCGTATTTGTGGAAAAGCCACCATGCATAAATTTTCATACATGTCACTCTTGATTCATTGCACCATCCCGATACACCGCGGAGGCATTCATATAGAGTCATATCTTGTTCTAGTTTCGAGTTGTAATTCATATGTTGTAATCAATAGAAGTGTGATGATCATCATTATTAGAGCATTGCCCAACAAGAGAAAAAAGAAAAAAAGAAGAAGAAAGGCCAAAAGAAAAAAAAAGGCCCAAAAAAAGGAAAAAAAATAAAAGGGGCAATGTTACTATCTCTTTTTCCACACTTGTGCTTCAAAGTAGCACCTTGTTCTTTATGTAGTGAGTCTCATATATTGTGCTTCAAAGTAGCACCATGTTTTTCATATAGTGAGTCTCATAAGTTGTCTTTTTCATACTAGTGGGAATTTTTCATTATAGAACTTGGCTTGTATATTCCGAAAATGGGCTTCCTCAAATGCCCTAGGTCTTCGTGAGCAAGCAAGTTGGATGCACACCCACTAGCTTTCTTTTGTTGAGCATTCATTTATAGCTCTAGTGCATCCGTTGCATGGCAATCCCTACTCCTCATGTTGACATCAATTGATGTGCATCTCCATAGTCTGTTGATTATCCTCGTCAATGTGAGACTTTCTCTTTTTTTTGTCTTCTCCACACAATTCCCATCATCATATTCTATTCCACCCATAGTGCTATATCCATGGCTCACGCTCATGTATTGCGTGAAGGTTGAAAAAGTTTGAGATTATTTAAGTATGAAACAATTGCTTGGCTTCTCATCGGGGGTATAGAAGTTGGGAACATCTTTGTGTGATGAAAATGAAGCATAGCCTAACTATATGATTTTGTAGGGATGAACTTTCTTTTGCCATGTTATTTTGAGAAGACATGATTACTTTGATTAGTATGCTTGAAGTGTTACTATTTATTTTATCAATACGAACTTTTATTTTGAATCATTTGAATCTAAACATTCATGCCACAATAAAGAAAAATTACATTGAGAATTATGCTAGGTAGCATTCCACATCAAAAATTCTGTTTTTATCATATACCTACTCGAGGACGAGCAGGAATTAAGTTGGGGATGCTTGATACGTCTCCAACGTATCTATAATTTTTTATTGTTCCATGCTATTATATTACCCCTTTCGGATGTTTATGGGCTTTATTTTACACATTTATATCATTTTTGGGACTAACCTACTAACCGGAGGCCCAACCTGTATTGCTGTTTTTTTTGCCTGTTTCAGTATTTCGAAGAAAAGGAATATCAAACGGAGTCCAAACGGAATGAAACCTTCGGGAGCGTGATTTTTGGAACAAACGTGATCCAGAGGACTTGGAGTGCAAGTCAAGAAGCAACCGAGGCGGCCACGAGAGGGTAGCCCCCCTCCCCACAGGGCACGCCCCCTGTCTTGTGGGCCCCTCGGGCGGCCACCGACGTACTTCTTCCTCCTATATAAGCCTACGTACCCCGAAAGCATCTAGGGAGCCAACGAAACACAGTTTCCACCGTCGTAACCTTCTGTATCCGCGAGATCCCATCTTGGAGCCTTTGCTAGTGCTCCGCCGGAGGGGGAATCGACCACGGAGGGCTTCTACATCAACACCATAGCCCCGCCGATGAGTTGCGAGTAGTTTACCACAGACCTTCAGGTCCATAGTTATTAGCTATATGGCTTCTTCTCTCTTTTCGGATCTCAATACAATGTTCTCCCCCTCTCTTGTGGAGATCTATTCGATGTAAACTCTTTTTGCGGTGTATTTGGCGAGAACCGATGAATTGTGGGTTTATGATCAAATTTATCTATGAGAAATATTTGAATCTCCTCTGAATTCTTGTATGTATGATTGAGTTATCTTTACAAGTCTCTTCCAATTATCAGTTTGGTTTGGCCTACTAGATTGATCTTCCTTTCCATGGGAGAAGTGCTTAGCTTTGGGTTCAATCTTGCGGTGTCCTTACCCAGTGACAGAAAGGGTTGCAAGGCACGTATTGTATTGTTGCCCTCGAGGATAAAAAGATGGGGTTTATATCATATTGCATGAGTTTATCCCTCTACATCATGTCATCTTGCTAAAAGCGTTACTCTGTTCTTATGAACTTAATACTCTAGATGCAGGCAGGAGTCGGTCGATGTGTGGAGTAATAGTAGTAGATGCAGGCAGGAGTCGGTCTACTTGTCACGGACGTGATGCCTATATACATGATCATGCCTAGATAATCTCATAATTATTCGCTTTTCTATCAATTGCTCGACAGTAATTTGTTCACCCACCGTAATACTAATGCTATCTTGAGAGAAGCCTCTAGTGAAACCGATGGCCCCCGGGTCTATCTCTTATCATATTTGCTTCCAGTCTACTTTTATTTGCATCTTTACTTTTTGCATCTATATTATAAAATACCAAAAATATATTTATCTTATCATACTATCTCTATCAGATCTCACTTTCGCAAGTGGCCATGAAGGGATTGACAACCCCTTTATTGCGTTCGTTGCGAGTTCTTTGTTTGTTTGTGTAGGTGCGTGGGACTTTTGAGGAGCCTCCTACTGGATTGATACCTTGGTTCTCAAAAACTGAGGGAAATACTTACGCTACTATTGCTGCATCACCCTTTCCTATTAAAGGAAAACCAACGCAAGCTCAAGACGTAGCGCAGCCCCACCTGATGAGTCTAAAAGCAAAGACAGGATACGGATGAGAGATGAGTGCAAGAGTCCATCAGCAAAAAGAAAAGAACAAAAAAAGAAAAAGAAAAACTGGGACGGCCGGTGATGTCTACTACACAACCTTCTTCTTGTAGACGTTGTTGGGCCTCCAAGTGCAGAGGTTTGTAGGACAGTAGCAAATTTTGCTCAAGTGGATGACCTAAGGTTTATCAATCCGTGGGAGGCGTAGGATGAAGATGGTCTCTCTCAAACAACCCTGCAACCAAATAACAAAGAATCTCTTGTGTCCCCAACACACCCAATACAATGGTAAATTGTATTGGTGCACTAGTTCGGTGAAGAGATGGTGATACAAGTGCAATATGGATGGTAAATATAAGTTTTTGTAATCTAAAAATATAAAAACAGCAAGGTAACTAATGATAAAAGTGAGCACAAATGGTATTGCAATGGTAGGAAACAAGGCCTAAGGTTCATACTTTCACTAGTGCAGGTTCTCTCAACAATAATAACATAATTGAATCATATAACTATCCCTCAACATGCAACAAAGAGTCACTCCAAAGCCACTAATAGCAGAGAACAAACGAAGAGATTATGGTAGGGTACGAAACCACCTCAAAGTTATCCTTTCTGTTCTATCTATTCAAGAGTCCGTAGTAAAATAACATGAAGCTATTCTTTTCGTTCAATCTATCATAGAGTTCATAATAGAATAACACCTTAAGACACAAATCAACCAAAACCCTAATGTCACCTAGATACTCCATTGTCACCTCAAGTATCCGTGGGCATGATTATACGATATGCATCACACAATCTCAGATTCATCTATTCAACCAACACAAAGTACTTCAAAGAGTGCCCCAAAGTTTCTACCGGAGAGTCAAGACGAAAACGTGTGCCAACCCCTATGCATAGGTTCATGGGCGGAACCCGCAAGTTGATCACCAAAACATACATCAAGTGGATCACGTGATATCCCATTGTCACCACAGATAAGCACGACAAGACATACATCAAGTGTTCTCAATCCGTAAAGACTCAAACCGATAAGATAACTTCAAAGGGAAAACTCAATTCATTACAAGAGAGTAGAGGGGGAGAAACATCATAAGATCCAACTATAATAGCAAAGCTCGCGATACATCAAGATCGTATCACCTCAAGAACACGAGAGAGAGAGAGAGATCAAACATATAGCTACTGGTACATACCCTCAGCCCCGAGGGTGAACTACTCCCTCCTCATCATGGAGAGAGCCAAGATGATGAAGATGGCCACCGGTGAGGGATTCCCCCTCCGGCAGGGTGCCGGAACAGGCTCCCGAGAGGTTTTTGGTGGCTACAGAGGGTTGCGGCGGCAGAACTCCCGATCTATCTTGTTCTTTGATGGTTTTAGGGTATATGGGAATATATAGGCAAAAGAAGTCGGTCGGGGGAGCCACGAGGGGCCCACGAGGGTGGAGGGCGTGCCCAGGAGGTGGGCGTGCCCCCTATCTCGTGGCCTCCTCGAAGCTTCCCTAGCATGCACTCTAAGTTCCCTGGATTGCTTCTGTTCCAAAAATAACTTTCCCGAAGGTTTCATTCCATTTGGACTCCGTTTGATATTCCTTTTCTTCGAAACACTGAAATAGGCAAGAAAACAACAATATGGGCTGGGCCTCCGGTTAATAGGTTAGTCCCAAAAATAATATAAAAGTGTATAATAAAGCCCATAAACATTCAAAACAGATAATAAAATAGCATGAATGCTTCATAAATTATAGGTACGTTGGAGACGTATCAGCATCCCCAAGCTTAATTCCTGCTCGTCCTCGAGTAGGTAAATGATAAAAGAAAGAATTTATGAAGTGTGAATGCTAGCAGGTGCACAAGTTTGATCAATGATAATTTCAATCACCTTTTCTAGCATGATTATATGTCATAACAGTAGTTCATCTCATAAAACTTCTCAAGATCAAGTAAAAAGCCATTCACATGTTAAAGTATAAACCCTAAACTTTCTTAAAAACTAGCAAACTTCATTCTCAGCCATTAAACAATTGCAATTCATCCTATTTTCAGGAAGGGTCTATGTCAGAGCTTTGATTCAGCAAACTCCACATACTCAACTATCATATAGTCTTCTACAATTGCTAACACTCACGCAATACTTATGGTTATGGAGTTTTAATCGGACACTGAGAAAGATAGGGGCTTATAATTTCGCCTCCCAACGTATTCACCTTTGGGTGATGTCAACAATAATAGTTCATTCTAACTTACATCCAATTGGATATATATATATATATATATATATATATATATATATATATATATATATATATATATATATATCAGGATCTTTTCAACACGAGGTGCTTGCCAAAGAATAAAATGAAAAGGGAAAGGTGAAGATCACCTTGACTCTTGCATAAAAGTAAAAGATAGGCCCTTCCCAGAGGGAAGCAGGGATTTGCAGCGGTGCCAGAGCTCGATTTTGAAATAGAGATAAATAAATTTGAGAGGTATGATCTCATTGTCAACATAACAACCAAGAGTTCCCAATATATTCCATACTACATACATTATAGGTGGTTCCCAAACAGAATGGTAAAGCTTTTACTCCCCCTCCACCAACAATCACACTCCACGGCCATCCGAAACAACGGGGTACCATCCATACCAACAACAGTCCTGGGGGAGTTTTGTTTGCAATTATTTTTGATTTGATTTTGATCTTTTGATCATGGGACTGGGCACCCCGGTTACCAGCCATTTTTCTCGTGAGTGATGAGCAGAGTCCACTCATCTTGGGAATAACCCACCTAGCATGGAAGATACTGACAGCCGCTAGTCACTACATGAGCGATTCGGGCATACAAAACAGATTATTATTTGAAGGTTTAGAGTTTGGCACATGCAAATTTACTTGGAACGGCAGGTAAATACCGCATATAGGTAGGTATGGTGGACACTCATGGCAAAAACTGGGTTCAAGGATATTTGGAAGCACAAGTAGTATCTCTACTT
This sequence comes from Triticum timopheevii, assembly GCA_963921465.1. NCBI lineage: Eukaryota > Viridiplantae > Streptophyta > Magnoliopsida > Poales > Poaceae > Triticum > Triticum timopheevii. The sequence continues at coordinate 99,894,876 of OY997264.1, read as the reverse complement.
GGTGCAAGGAATTTTGGCTAGCATGAGGGGGAAGGCAAGCTCAACTTGTTTGAATGATCCATGACAATATACTTTAACTGAGATGTGAGAAAACATAACCCATTACGTTGTCTTCCTTGTCCAACATCAACTCTTTAGCATGTCATACTTAATGAGTGCTCACAATTATAAAAGATGTCTAGGATAGTATATTTATATGTGAAATCTCTCTTCCTTCAATATTCTTTCATGAATTGTTCAAATGACCAATACAATGCTTGCTAACCTTTAATAAATTTACAACCTCTACTTCTTAGATGTGAAGTCATTACTCCCCATGGGATAAGCAAATAAAACATATATAATTTCAGATTTATGACATTCAACTCATTCAACCATTTACTCATAGGATATAAGTGAAGCACACGAGTAAATGACAAACTACTCAAAAAAAAGTAAGTGAAGATCAATGAGTAGCTAAATAATTATGTAACTATGTGAAGACTATCTCTCATTTATGAATTTCAGATCTTGGTATTTTATTCAAACAGCAAGCAAAACAAAATAAAATGACATTGCAAGGATAGCACAACTCATGTGAAGAAGCAAAAACTTAGGTTCAACCGATACTAACCGATAGTTGTTGAAGAAGAAAGGTGGGATGCCTAACGGGGCATCCCCAAGCTTAGATGCTTGAGATTCTTGAAATATTATCTTTGGGTGCCTTGGGCATCTCCAATATTGAACTTTTGTGTCTCCTTAATTCCTCTCATATCATGGTTTCTCTTTTTATCAAAAGTTTCATCCACACCAAACTCAACAAGAACTCATGAGATAGGTTAGTATAAACCAATGTAAAACCTTATCATTTTCTACTGTAACAAATCACTAAAATTATTAGTCAACATTGCATACTAAATGTATTTGCATATTTAATACCCCTATCCTCAAATAGAATCATTAAACAAGCAAACATATGCAAACAATGCAAACATAACAGCAATCTGCCAAAACAGTATAGTCTATACAGAATGCAAGATTCATCATACTTCCCTAACTCCAAAAATTATAAGAAAAATAATAAGATGTAGAAGATTTATCAGAGCTCAATATGCAAAAAGTTTCAACATTATACCATTCTCTGAATTTTCTAAGGAATTTTTGCAACAGCGGTAAACTTTCTGTTTTCAAACAGCAACATGTATACTAGCAAAATAAGCATGGTAAAGGCTATCCTTGACATTTTTATTGAAAATAAAGATGCAAAACATTATTCTAAATAACATCAAGCAAATACTAACAAAATAAAATGACGCTCCAAGTAAAACACATATCATGTGGAGAATAAAAATATAGCTCCAAGTAAAGTTACCAATAGACGAAGACGAAAGAGGGGATGCCTTCCGGGGCATCCCCAAGCTTAGGCTCTTGGTTGTCCTTGAATATTACCTTGGGGTGCCTTGGGCATCCCCAATCTTAGGCTATTTTCACTCCTTATTCCATAGTCCATCGAATCTTTACCCAAAACTTGAAAACTTCACAACACAAAACTCAACAGAAAACTCATAAGCTCCGTTAGTATAAGAAAATAAAACCACCACTTAGGTACTGTAATGAACTCATTCTAAATTCATATTGGTGTAATATCTACTGTATTCTAACTTCTCTATGGTTCATACCCTCCGATACTACTCATAGATTCATCAAAATAAGCAAACAACACATAGAAAACAGAATATGTCAAAAATAGAACAGTCTGTAGTAATCTATATAAATTGTATACTTCTGGAACTCTAACAATCCTACCAAATTAGGAAGTCATAAGAAATTTGTGTAAAAATTCGGAACAAAAAGAATAAGATCATAAGCACATGTCTGTGAATTATGAAAACTAATTTACTGGGTGCAAAAGTTTCTGATTTTCAGTAGGATCAAGACAACTATCACCGTAAGCTATCCTAAAGGTACTACTTGCACTTTATTGAAACAAAAGCTATAAAACATGATTACTACAGTAACATAATCATGTGGACACACAAAAACAGTAAGGTTTAATATTGGGTTGTCTCCCAACAAGCTCTTTTCTTTATTGCCTTTCTAGCTAGACATGATGATGACAATGATTCTCACATAAAAGATAAGAATTGAAACATAACGGGAGCATCATGAAGCATATGACTAGCACATTTAAGTCTAACCCACTTCCTATGCATAGGGATTTTGTGAGCAAACAACTTATGGGAACAATAATCAACTAGCATAGGAAGGCTAAACAAGCATAACTTCAAGATTTTAAGCACATAGAGAGGAAACTTGATATAATTGCAATTCCTACAAGCATATGTTCCTCCCTCATCATAATTTTCAGTAGCATCATGAAGGAATTCAACAATATAACCAGCACCTAAAGCATTCTTTTCATGATCTACTTGCATAGAAATTTTACTACTCTTCACATAAGCAAATCTATTCTCATCAATAGTAGTGGGAGCAAACTCAAGAAAATAATTATCATGTGAGGCATAATCCAATTGAAAACTAAAATCATGATGAGACGTTTCATGGTTATCATTATTCTTAATAGCATACAAGTCATCACAATAATCATCATAGATAGCAACTTTGTTCTCATAATCAATTGGAACCTCTTTCGAAATAGTGGAATCATCACTAAATAAAGTTGACACTCTTCCAAATACACTTTCATATTCATCACAATAAGATTGAACATCCTCCAAAATAGTGGGATCACTACTTCCTAATGTTGACACTCTTCCAAACCCACTTTCACCAATATAATCACCATAAATAGGAGGCATGCTTTCATCATAATAAATATTCTCAACAAAACTTGGGGGACTAAACATATCATCTTCATCAAATATAGCATCCCCAAGCTTGTGGCTTTGCATATCATTAGCATCATGGATATTCAAGGAATTCATACTAACAACATTGCAATCATGCTCATCATACAACGATTTAGTGCCAAACATTTTATAGACGTCTTCTTCTAGCACTTGAGCACAATTTTCCTTTTCATCATACTCACGAAAGATTTTTAAAAGATGAAGTGTATGAGACAAACTTAACTCCATTTTTTGTAGTTTTCTTTTATAGACTAAACTAGTGATAAAACAAGAAACTAAAAGATTTGATTGCAAGATCTAAAGATATACCTTCAAGCACTAACCTCCCCGGCAAATGCGCCAGAAAAGAGCTTGATGTCTACTGTCGTGGTTCTAAGACTGATAGTAGAAAGGGGGTAGGTATGGAGAGGCAAGATCCCAGCTATGGTGAAGGTGTACACACGAGATTTACGAGTTCAAGCCCTTCACGGTGGAAGTAACAGCCCTACGTCTCGGTGCCCGGAGGCGGTCGATTGGATTATGTGTGTGATATTACACGGGGTGCGAACCCTTGTCCCAGAGGAGGGGGTGGCTTATATAGAGTGCGCCAGGACCCCTGGCCCCCTCCATTACAAGGGGCTTAATGTACATAAAGTAAGGGGCGTTACTGGTAACGCCAGCCTTAAGTGCTGTTAATGCTTATAAAGACTAAGGAGTGAACGTACGACCGTTATGGGTCCTTCTGACTCTTGGTCTTCGATATGGTCGAGTGACGGTAGCGAGGAAGACTTCCGAGTGATGTGGTCGTCGAGTGGATTGCACTCGACGTGTTCGGCTCACGCTCTCCTGTCGCCTGTTGGTCCTTTTATCTTCCAGGGTAGTGACCTTGGGTAGGGCGTATAGGTCAGGCCTATGAACCTACCCCAGGTCTGTATCCTCGTCAGTAGCCCCCGAATGGATTAAGGTATGAGTGAAAAGTAGGTTGAAGTTGAATCTCCTCCGTGCTTCATGTCTTCATGAGTGTCTTCTGCAAGACTGAACGCCCGCGTCGATACTTCGGTGTCGACTCAGTCGCCTTGATCCATTCAGTGAGTTGTCGATTGAACTGGTGACCTCATATGTCGAGTGCTCTGTTGGAGCGCGGGATCTTGGGCGTGATTGTGTGCAGTGTATCCCGGATTTCGCGGGATACGAAATTTCGGGGAAGCGCGCGGGGTGGAGAGCACCGAAACGGGCGGGCCGAATAAGTAGCGATGCCTCGATTACCGCGCCGCCTTTTTCGCCACGTACGCCGCGTGCAACTGTTGCGGGATTTGACGGGATTGCCTGGCCCCATGTGTCAATAACTTGGAGGTGGCCCTTTATAAGGCGAGGGTCCGAGGCGCTGGCACTGTGCACGCCTGTTCCTTCTTCTTTTCTCCTCTGCTTCTCCACCGCGCCCAGCACCTCCGCTCTCGATGCCGATGCTCCCCAGCCATGGTGAAGGATAAGACGGTGGCGCTAGAGCGCGCTAAGAAGGCGACGGGGGCGGCGCAAGGCAAGAAGCAGAACCGCGGGTCATCGTCGCATGTGGGGCTGCCGTCGGGCTGGATCCAGGGCGATTGGATCTGGTCTTCGGTCCGGCAGGAGGATCTAGCTGAACTGGAGGAGTCCGGATTGATTGCCAAGGGAGCGGCGAGGCTGCCGAAGGGGGAGATGGAACCTTAACCTCGCCCGGGTGAGTGCATTCTGCTCGCCACCCATGTCGACTGGGGTTTCTCGCTCCCTCCACATCCTTTCTTCTAGGGATTCTTGAACTTCTTTGGCGCTCAGCTCCACCATTTTTCTCCCAACACCATCACATATTTAGCTGCGTTTGTATCGATGTGCGAGAACTTCTTAGGGTGTCGACCGCACTGGGGTCTTTTCAAACACATCTTCACCATTCATTCCCAGTCGGTAAAAAAAGGCGAAGTCGAGTGACTCGAAAACCCATGTCATCCAAATGTGTGGGGTTTTAGGTATCCACGTCATCCAAATGTCGGTGTCAAAACCGGCAGATCTCGGGTAGGGGGTCCTGAACTATGCGTCTAGGTGGATGGTAACAGGAGACAAGGGACACGATGCTTTTACCCAGGTTCGGGCCCTCTCAATGGAGGTAAAACCCTACTCCTGCTTGATTGGTATTGATGATATGGGTAGTACAAGAGTAGATCTACCACGAGATCAAGGAGGCTAAACCCTAGAAGCTAGCCTATGGTATGATTGTTTTTCGTCCTATGGACTAAAACCCTCCGGTTTATATAGGCACCGGAGAGGGCTAGGGTTACACAGAGTCAGTTACAATGGTAGGAGATCTACATATCCGTATTTCCAAGCTTGCCTTCCACGCCAAGGAAAGTCCCATCCGGACACGGGACGAAGTCTTCAATCTTGTATCTTCATAGTCTTGGAGTCCGGCCGATGATGATAGTTCGGCTATCCGGACACCCCTAGTCCAGGACTCCCTCAGTAGCCCCTGAACCAAGCTTCAATGACGACATATTGTCTTCGGCATTGCAAGGCGGGTTCCTCCTCCGAATAATTCATAGAAGATTGTGAACACCAGGATAGTGTCCGGCTCTGCAAAATAAATTCCACGTGCCACCGTAGAGAGAATAATATTCACACAAGTTCAATCTGCTGACGTATTTTGTGGCGTGACGTCACACCACTACCAAGCCTTTACTTGAATCGTTTTTATTATACCACCTTAGCGCGTTTAGCGAAGCGGTTTCCTTGGCACGTCTAGTCGAAGCAGAGATCGTGTTCCCCTTATTCCGGGATTCCCATCAATACGGACGTGGGTAACCCAACCGCGCCATTGATTGTGGCGCTTGGGAGATAAGCGAGTTTTACCAGGCCGGTGGGGACGCATAGTTTCGTCCGCCCATATATAAGGGGATAAGGATCCACCTCTTTTACCTACGCCTTCTTCCTCCTTTGCTTATCCATCTCCACGCACTCGAGCTCCAGCGCCCAAGTCCGCACATCTCACCTCAACCTTCTCCAACCATGTCCGGAGCGGGAGGCAAGTGGATGGCCTCCTCCGTTACGGAGGGGCACATAGAGAAACTGCGCGGCGCCGGATATCTGTCCAGCAACATCGCGCACCGGCTGCCCGACGAGGGGCAGCTCATCCCCACCCCCAGGCCCCATGAGAGGGTCGTATTCCTTCCCCACTTCCTCCGCGGACTGGGCTTCCCACTCCACCCCTTCGTCCGGGGGCTCATGTACTACTATGGCCTGGATTTCCATGATCTGGCCCCAAATTTCATCCTCAATATATCGGCGTTTATCATTGTGTGCGAGGCCTTCCTCTGCATCCAGCCCCACTTCGGCTTGTGGCTAAAGACCTTCAATGTCAAGCCGAAGGTTGTGAAGGGCAGCCAAGCGGAGTGCGGAGGCGCCATGGTGGGCAAAATGCCCAACGTCATTTGGCTCGAGGGTGCCTTCGTGGAGTCCATCAAAGGGTGGCAATCGGGGTGGTTCTACATCACCGAGCCGTGTGACCCTAAATGGGCAGTGGCCCCCGAATTTAGATCTGGCATCCCCATGCAGCTCACCTCCTGGAAAGAGAAGGGCTTGCTTTGGGGTAGTTCGTAGGAGCTGACCGGACTCCAGTCCTGTCTCCAGACCCTGGTGAACAAGAAGCTCAAGTTTGTCAACGTCATCCAGGTCATGCTCATCCGCCGGATTCTCCCCTGCCAGCAACAGGACTTCAATTTGTGGGAGTTTGATCCAGCACGGCACCGGACCTTGAGCAGGCTCTTTGACACTACGTATCAAGCTGCCTCGAGGGTGCTGTTCAAGGGCGCCGAAGCTCCCGCATCCGCTACCGAAGATCGCGGATTCAGCATGCAGCGTCCAGCTGGCGAGGTAAGCTATGCTATCCTTTATGGGACATTTGCTTTTCATAGTTTGACTCTATGCGGGATCTAAACTCCCAATACCTTTAACAGGACTGGCAGAAGACATCCGGACAGGTTAACTGTCTGTCTCCCCTTCCAGAAGACCCAGCAGACACCCGTTTGACGGGGCTGCTGGTCCCGGCACTTTACATGGTGCCGGAGAAGAAGGCCAAGAAGAAGGCCACGGGAACCCGAAGGAGTTCCCGGCGTCAGGTGGTATCGGACTCATCGTCCGATGACTCCGAGGCAGACTCCTCCCCTGAAGATGAGGAGGAGAAGAAAGAGGCCTCTCCCCCAGCGGGGGAGAGAAGAAGAGGAAGGCCTCCCCAACGAGGGAGGCCGAAGGGTCAAAGAAGGGAAGGAACCTTCCCCCGGACTGCTCCACCAACGTCGGCAACGACGACGAGGAGTGGCCCTCAAGGGCCAAGCCCCTGGCAAGATCGTAATTATCCGGACTCCTGAATAATTTTTCTTTTCGCCACGCGGTGCCTTTCTAATGCCGCATACAACCTATAGTCCGGCCAAGGACGATCTTCCCGCTTCGTCGAGCGGGTCCTTGGGCACGTCGGATATGGATTCTCTTCCGACCGCCTCCACCCCTCGTGACGCTGACGACGTCGAGGTGGGATCCCGAGAAGGGACCCGCCAGGAGGAGGAGGCCCTGGAGGTGCCGCAGGGTAACCTCCCGGACTTCGCACCGGACTCCGCACCGGAACCTGCAGTGGTTCCGGAGTCCGTCGAGCGGCCCCTTCGTAAGAAGGGCAAGACTGTGACGCCGGCGTCCTCCGTCCAACCGGAGGCGCCGGATAACTTGCTGGAGGCGCTCAACGGCGCTTCCATCGAAGAAGAACACTACACTGTTATGAGTGCGGTGATTCAGAAGGTTCAGCTCGCCAAGAGCGGGCTGACCGAAGCCTGCAGCAGCCTTCTAACAGGCTTTGAGGTAAGAATTTTAAGATATGTAATATAATACCGCATAGACAGTAGCCCCTGATGCTTGGTTCGGTGTTCGGAAACAAAAGCCGGACTGAGGATCTAAAAAAGATAAACGCAGGAGTCTAAAAAATATGTCAATATGGGTTTGCAGGCTGCTGATCTCTGCCGCACTGACTGCGGAGGTCAATACCTTGAAGCAGAGCCTCGAGCGGTCCGGGAGCGAGCTCGGCCGTGCCAAGAAGCAGCTCGAGGACAAGGAAGGTGAGTAACACCGTATTAAAGTTGTACCTTACAGAAAAGGATTTGGTTGCAAGAGGAATAACAAGGATAACTTGGGTACTACAGGGGCCACGAACGAGCTGCGACCCTGAAGGAGGCAGTGTCCGCGGCTGAACGCAATGCGGCCGCGGAACGAGCCGAGCGAGAGAAGCAGGAGGCGTGGGTGGCGGAGGTACGGCAAGAGCTCCAGGCTCTCGTGGAAAGGCACGAGAGTTTGGAGCGTGACTCGAAGACTCGAGAGTCCGAGCTTGCGTCGGCTCTTGAGAGTGCCAAAGCCGCTAAGGCCGAAGCCCAGAAGGCCCTCCAGGAAATTGAGGATTTGAAGAATATAGCGGCGGGTAAGGCATTCTTCATGCAAAGCAAGCATGTTAAAGTGAATTACCTGTTACTTACCCGGATTCGGAGCTCTCCAGGAACGTTCACCGATCTGCCCTGCAGCGTGTCCGATGCTGCCGCTTTCTACAGAGCCGAGGAGGAGAGCTCAACGGAGAAGGTATTCTGGTCTCAATATGCTGAGGCCGAACATCCGGTGCCCCATAGCGATCTGCTGAAGCAGCTGGTCGAGCTCCACAAGGTGGCCGAACAGGCCATGAAGGGCCTTATAGTTCAGTTGTGGCCCCAGGAGGCCATGCTTGGGAGCTACTTCAGCCTGGTGCGGCGGCTGGTGGATGCTTGTCCATGGGTTGAAGTCATCAAGCACTCCGCCTGCATTGAAGGTGCCCGTCGGGCCCTTGCCCGTGCCAAGGTGCACTGGGGCAGGATGGACGCTGAGAAGCTTGTGACGGATGCGCCACCGGCGGGCAAGGAGTATCGCTCGCCCGAAATGTATTATAAGAGTGTCCTGAAGGGTGCCCGCATGATTGCGGGTGAGTGCTCCAAAGATGTAATATTTGAGTTGACTCGCATTTTGTTATCCTGTGCGCTGAAAACTTTGTTCATATGCGCTAAGCAACGCTTATTAATTTAAAATATTACCTTCTGTGCGGCCGTTTATTAAATCTGAGAGATGGCAAGTCGTTGGCTTCAGCCCCCATGCCACGAGTGCTGGGGTGTTCGGGATAAACTTGAGAGCTCTTGTTCCCATTTTTGGGTCCATCTAGGGAGGCGCTCAATACAAGGAACGAGGCAACCGGACTTATAATGCTTGAACACTCTCACTTAGCCATAGAATTCTATAATTTTAAATTTCGGCGAAGCCCCTAGTGTTCGGAAGACTGAGTTCGGGGCGCTATCCACGCCTGGGCCGGACAAAGCCGGTTCCTCGCTCTAAGCGGCATAAGTCTTTAAGGACTCGAAAAAACCTCTCGAACAGCGACCAGCTCTCGCCGTATCATGACGGTCAGTTTTAGCTTTCTCCACTGAGGTGCTCGCCCAGCTCAACCAGGGCGCAATCGCAGTGGTTCTCCCAGTGCTACCTTAGCCGATACAACGGAACGTAAGGTACCAAACCATGGGAGCCGGGCAAACCCAACTATTGACCCAAGACATGATTCGGAGCCGATGCATATAATGCTATAAGTTCGGGGTGCCGCACTTGTGAAAGTGTTCGGACTTATCGCACCATAATGCAGGGAACTTAAGGCCCTGGTGTATTTAGCCGTACCAAAGTGTACGGATGCAACATGTCATAAATGAACATATGTATAAGAAAGAAATGCAATTATAAGCGAAAAGCGATGCATAGTTTATTCAAGGAATACTGCCATGAATGCAGAACGATACAAATAGTGCGGTAAGCAAGGGATGGGACTATTAAACATGTCCCCCTCCAGGGGTAGGCTGCGGAATGGTGTATAAAACAGATTTAATGCTCGTAATGGAGACCACCTGGATACTCGTCGTAGCCTTTCTCCTTCCCTGGCTATTGCATCGTGAGTTCGGCCGGTCTGCGACCGGACAGGTTCTCTGGTAAATGGAGTCCTATGGATGAGAAGAAAGAAAAAAAAGAAAAAGAAAGAGAGAAAGATGACACACTTGGGAGCCCCTGGTGTGGTTGAGCCGCACTCTGGGTCTGTCGTGGTCGTGCCCCTCCCCCTATGCCCATGGTATCTCCAGAGCATAATGGTGTACACGAAGGACCAGTCTTGATATTGTGCAAGGGCCGGGGTTGGGGCCGTACTGCTACGCGTGCTCGGTACGTGCCAGGTGGTCTTGTTGTAGGTTACTCCGGGCGCATTTAGCAATGTCCGGCCGCTTAACGGCCGGACTCGAGAATTGCCTTAAGAGGCTGCTCTGTACTTCTGCTGCGAGAGCCGCTGTGTGTTCCTCCGTTCGGAGGGAGCGTTCCATGTTTCCATTGACCGTGATGACTCCTCGAGGGCCTGGCATCTTGAGCTTAAGGTATGCATAGTGCGGCACCGCGTTGAACTTTGCAAACGCGGTTCGTATGAGCAGAGCATGATAGCCGTTGCGGAACGAGACTATGTCGAAGATTAACTCCTCGCTTCCGAAGTTATCCGGAGATCCAAAGACCACTTCCAGTGTGACTGAGCCTGTACAATTGGCCTCTACACCTGGTATGATGCCTTTGAAGGTCGTCTTTGTGGGTTTAATCCTTGAGGGGTCTATGCCCATCTTGCACACTGTATCCTGATAAAGCAGGTTTAGGCTGCTGCCGCCGTCCATCAGGACTCTGGTGAGGTGAAATCCATCGACGATTGGGTCTAAAACCAATGCAGCGAATCCGCCATGGCGGATACTGGTGGGGTGGTCCCTTCGATCAAAAGTGATAGGGCAGGAGGACCACGGGTTGAACTTCGGGGCGACTGGCTCCATCGCGTATACGTCCCTGAGTGCACGCTTCCGCTCCCTCTTGGGTATGTGAGTTGCGTATATCATGTTTACCGTCCGCACTTGTGGGGGGAAACCCTTATGTCCTCTATTGTTCGGCGGCCGGGTCTCTTCCTCGTCATCGTTATGCAGCCCCTTGTCATTGTTTTCGGCAATTAACTTGCCTGCCTGCTTGAATACCCAACAATCCCTGTTGGTGTGATTAGCTGGCTTTTCGGGGGTGCCATGTATCTGGCAAGAGCGGTCGAGTATTCGGTCCAAATTGGACGGACCCGGAGTAGTTCTTTTGAATGGCTTTTTCCGCTGACCGGGTTTAGAGCCTCTGAATCCGGTGTTGACTGCCGTATCCTCAGTGTTATCGCCGTTAACACGGCATTTTTTTTTGTGGCAACGCGACCTGCCATTGTGGTCCTTGGTATCCGGACTGCCAGAATTTTTGCTGAGGTTGTTACTGCGGGCTAGCCAGCTGTCCTCTCCCGCGCAGAAGCGGGTCATAAGTGATGTGAGGGCTGCCATGGATTTCGGCTTTTCTTCTCCTAGGTTTCGGCAAGCCACTCGTCGCGGATGTTATGTTTGAAGGCTGTGAGGGCCTCTGCATCCGGACAGTCGATGATTTAATTTTTCTTTGTTAAGAACCGTTTCCAGAATTGTCTGACCGATTCGTCTAGCTGCTGAATTATGTGGCTTAGGTCATCGGCGTCTGGTGGTCGCACGTATGTGCCCTGGAAGTTGTCAAGAAATGCAGCTTCTAGGTCCTCCCAACACCCAATTGATTCTGCTGGCAAGCTGTTAAGCCAATGCCGAGCTGGTCCTTTAATGTTGAGTGGGAGATATTTGATGGCGTAAAGATCGTCACCGCGGGCCATGTGGATATGAAGGAGATAGTCTTTGATCCAAACCGCGGGGTCTGTTGTGCCATCGTAGGATTCAATGTTCACAGGTTTAAACCCTTCGGGGATTTGATGATCCATTACTTCATCTGTGAAGCATAGCGGGTGTGCGGCGCCTCTATACTGGGGTATATCACGACGTAGCTCAAGCGAGCTTTGTCTATTGTGTTTGGCCCGGCCGGAGTTGTTGTATCCGGCACGACGGTTGTCGTCGCGCATCATGGGGCGCCCACGCGATCTGTAGATCGATCTTGATTGTCTTGCCTTATCCTCCAATATGTCTCGCGAGTCCGGCGCATTCTCCCGTGGCTTCGTACTCTTCGAGCGGTGCCGGGGTACAGTTCTGGTGGCGGGCCTAGAGGCCTCTCTGTCGCGGCCACGAGGTGGTCGGTCAGCCGTATTGCGCGCTGGTGATGCAGGTTTATATGTCTCCTCCTCTAATCGGGGGACCAACTTACGTTTGGGGTAGATTTTGGAGGGGCGTTCAAGTTCATACTCTTCGGCCGCGAGGACTTCAGTCCATCTGTCGGCTAGCAGATCTTGATCAGCTCTAAGCTGTTGCTGCTTTTTCTTTAGGCTGTTTGCCGTGGCCATAAGCCTGCGCTTAAAACGCTCTTGTTCGACGGGATCCTCGGGCATGACGAATTCGTCGTCATCGAGGCTTGCCTCGTCTCCAGAGGGAGGCATGTAGTTATCGTCCTCTACCTCTTCGTCTGCCGCTCTCTCATGAGGGCTGGCTTCTCCGTCCTCCTGTGCTGAATCTTGCTGGAGGCGGTTGTCTTCGGCACTCTCTGGGGTGTTAGTATCTCCGGTGCTAGAATCTCCATTCTTGCTGTGGCGGGATTTAGAGCGGCGCGGCTGACGCCGGCGCTTGGGCTGTTTTTGGAGGAATCTTCCTCCGCTGCTTCCTCGCCATTCCCATCCTTTGGGATGTCCACCATATATATATCGTATGACGAGGTGGTCTTCCAGTGCCCCGTAGGCTCTGGTTCTTGGTCGTCTCCGGCATTGTCGTCCATACCGTCGATGTCTTCAGAGTCGTAGTCTAGCATGTCGGTTAGATCGTCGACAGTGGCTACAAAGTGGGTGGTGGGTGGGCTTTGAATTTCTTCGTCGTCCGCATCCCAAGCATCCTGACCGCAATTCGGCCAGGGCTCTCCTGATAGCGAGAGATACTTTTGCGAATTCAGGATGTCGCCAAAGGGTGAGTGTTGAAAGATGTCCGTGGCGGTGAACTCCATGATCGGCGCCCAATCGGATTCGATTGGAGGGGGCGCAGGAGGTTCGGAGTCCGGTGAGGAGTCCGGCACCTCGGAGTCACGAGCGTCACAAGGGACAAGGTCAGTATTCGGCTCCATCGCCATAGGGGTAGCAGCCCCCGAGGCGGTGTCTAGCCACCCGTCCTCGATCTGCGCAGTCAGTTCCGAATTAAGGATCGGAGCGGACTCGTGTGCGGCTTCCAGGGCACTGTCCGGCAGCAGAACTAAATCATGCCCATCGTGACAGTGCGGCTCGCTCGGTTGTGGCTCGAATCCATCGAAGATCAAGTCTCCACGGATGTCAGCCATGAAGTTCAGACTTCCAAATCTGACCTGATGGCCAGGGGCGTAGCTTTCAATCTGCTCCAGATGGCCAAGCGAATTGGCCCGCAGTGCAAAGCCGCCAAATACGAAGATCTGTCAGGGGAGAAAAGTCTCACCCTGGACCGCGTTGTTGTTGATGATCGAAGGAGCCATCAAGCCTATCAGTGACGACACAGAGGAACTCTCAATGAAAGCACCAATGTCGGTGTCAAAACCGGCGGATCTCGGGTAGGGGGTCCCAAACTGTGCGTCTAGGCGGATGGTAACAGGAGACAAGGGACACGATGTTTTTACCCAGGTTCGGGCCCTCTCAACGGAGGTAAAACCCTACTCCTGCTTGATTGATATTGATGATATGGGTAGTACAAGAGTAGATCTACCACGAGATCAAGGAGGCTAAACCCTAGAAGCTAGCCTATGGTATGATTGTTTTTCGTCCTATGGACTAAAACCCTCCGGTTTATATAGGCACTAGAGAGGGCTAGGGTTACACAGAGTCGGTTACAATGGTAGGAGATCTACATATCCGTATTGCCAAGCTTGCCTTCCACGCCAAGGAAAGTCCCATCCGGACACGGGGCGAAGTCTTCAATCTTGTATCTTCATAGTCTTGGAGTCCGGCCGATGATGATAGTTCGGCTATCCGGACACCCCCTAGTCCAGGACTCCCTCACTTGGATTTGGTCGGTGCAAAAACGCCGGCGCAACATATCAGCGTATGATTCAGACATGTCTGGCTACCCAGATCGGCAAAACAGTGGAGGCATACGTAGACGATGTGGTCGTTAAGACCAAACACGTCGAAACTCTAGTAGACGATTTGAGGCTCACATTCGACAACCTCTGAGCATATGACATTAAGCTCAACCCGGAAAAATGCGTTTTCGGCGTACCAGCCGGAAAGCTCTTTGGCTTCATTGTATCCGGTAGAGGAATTGAAGCAAACCCAGCCAAGATCCGAGCTCTGTCACAATTGGATATCCCAAAGGACCTCAGACAAATACAAAAACTGACTGGATGCGTGGCAGCTCTAAGCCGCTTCATCTCCCATTTGGGAGAAAAGGCATTGCCACTCTATCGCCTCCTCCGACGCACCGAACACTTCAAATGGACGGATGCTGCCACAGCCGGACTCGAAGAAATAAAGGCCATATTGGCAACAAATCCGGTCCTTGCCACGCCTAACCTGGGCGAACCAATGTTATTATATATCGCGGCAATACATCAAGTTGTCAGCGCGGTACTCATCGTCGAACGAGAAATAGAAGGACACAAAATCCCTCTTCAAAAACCAGTGTACTACGTATCCACTGTCTTAAACCCATGCAAGTCCCGGTATCCACATTATCAAAAGATAGCATACGCGGTGTTCATGGCATCCCGGAAGCTGCGACACTACTTTCAAGAGTGTTCGATAACAGTGGCCTCCGAAGTACCTCTCAACGACATTATAAACAACCGCGACGCGACGGGCAGGATTGCAAAATGGGCCATTGAGCTCTTACCATTCGACATAACCTACAAACCACGACGAGCTATAAAGTCGCAAGTTTTGGCTGATTTCATCGCCGAATGGACCGAAGCCGAACTCCCTAAAGAGTACGGTGCATACTCCAATTGGATCATGCATTTCGACGGCTCCAAAATGTTGGCCGGCTTGGGGGCTGGCGTCATATTGACGTCCCCAACTGGAGACATAGTCCAGTACGTACTTCAGATAATGTACACGGACTCCAACAATGCAGCCGAATATGAGGCCCTCCTACATGGTCTCCAGATGGCAATCTCCATGGGTATTTAACGCCTAGAGGTGCGCGGGGATTCAAACCTCGCAATATCCCAAGTAAATGGAGACTTTGACGCCAAGGATCCAAAAATGGCAGCCTATCGTAACGCCATCTTAAAAATGTCAGCTCGGTTCGAAGGACTCGAATTCCACCATGTAGCCCGGGATAATAACCAGGCGGCCGACGTGTTGGCGCGCATCGGCGCAAAGCGCGACGCCGTCCCTCCAAACATCTTCCTGGAGTGGCTCTTTAAGCCATCCGTAGTATGGGAAGAGGAGTCCGGAAACAACAATCCGGAACCAACCGCACCGCCCAACACTGAACATTCTGACACAATCGGCGGCCCAGCCAATGAAATAACACCTTCAATATAGTCAAAAAAAATTTATAGTCAAAAAAAATAACACCTTCAGCACACGAAATAATGGAAATCATTGCCCCGTGGACGGAACCATTCCTAGCCGACCTAATTAGGCAGGAACTCCCCGAAGACCAAAATGAGGCCCGCTGCATAGTACGGCGATCTAAAGCCTACAAAGTCCATGAGGGAGAGCTTTATAAGAAAAGCACAACCGGATTCCTTCAAAGGTGCATCTCCGAAGAGGAAGGGCGAAATCTGCTGGCTGAAATTCACGCCGGACTCGGCGGGCACCACGTCGCAGCCCGGGCCCTTGTAGGAAAGGCCTTCCGTACAGGATTTTATTGGCCGATGGCCCGGGCAGATGCTCAGGACTTAGTCCAACGATGCGTCGGGTGCCAGCTTTTTGCTAATCAAAGCCACATGCCACCCACCGCCCTGAAAACTATACCCATCACCTGGCCGTTCGCGGTCTGGGGGCTTGACATGGTTGGACCCCTTAAAGGGGGAACCCATAAGCAAAAATACCTATTGGTCATGGTGGACAAATTCACCAAATGGATAGAGGCCAAGCCAGTTAAAACGGCCGAATTCGGACCTGTGATAGACTTCATATCCGGGGTAGTACACCGTTATGGCATCCCCCACAGCATCATCACCGATAACGGCACGAACTTCACGGCCGACGAGGTCAAACTCTGGTGCAAAAATATGGGCATCAAGCTCGACTGCGCTTCAGTCTATCACCCTCAAACTAACGGTCAAGTCGAACGAGCAAATGGTCTAATAATGAGCAGCATCAAACCCAGGTTAGTGTGGTCCCTCACGGAATCTAACACGCACTGGGTAGAGGAGCTCGACTCTGTACTCTGGGGGCTGCAGACCACGCCAAACCGTACTACCGGATTCACACCATTCTTTATGGTATACGGCGCAGAGGCAGTTTTGCCCTGCGACATAATTCATGACTCACCTCGAGTGCGCATGTACGAAGAAAGAGAAGCCGAGTTGGATCGGCAGGACAGTTTGGACGCATTGGAGGAGGAGTGCGACGTGGCAAAGGCTCGTTCCGCATTCTATCAGCAGCAGGCTCGAAGATATCAAAGCAGGGAAGTATGGGCCAAAACTTACAATGTTGGTGAACTAGTTCTACGCTTGTCGGACAAGAAAAAGGACAAACTCAAGCCCAAATGGGAAGGTCCCTTCATCATCGACCAAGTCCTGACCGGCGGAGCATACCGTCTGCGAAACGCATCGGACAACCGACTCGAGTCGAACCCATGGAACGCAGCCCGCCTCCAAAGATTCTACGCCTAGCGCCGGACTCAGAGTTCGTCTCCTTCCTCCGTCCACATTTTATACTTCAGTTGTCTTTTGTTTCTCTCTTTTTCCCCCCTTTTCTTCCATAAAGCCTTTGAGGGCTGATCTGCGCATTGTTCGCACACACCTGACGTGCTACTTGCACTCATTATACCTAGGGGCTTCTTTAACAGAAGCTTATTTATACGGGCTTTATGCCCAACACATGTGTCAAACTTCCGCATGTACCTTTTATTCACCATTATATGCATCGATATGACTTAAGTTTTGGCCAAGTTGGGTTGCCTGGCTCCTATGCTTACCCCTACGTTCCCGATTGTTCGGCTAGGAGGTAAAGGGAGCACCTCTGTGATTGTTACTACCGGTTCAGCCGGATGTGTACCTCAGACTGGGTGAAGCCGAAAGCTAGCGTTCTTAAGGGAATATTCGGTCGGTGACTTGAAAGATGATTTCTTATTTATTTATTTATCTGCCCCCAGATGCTTTTCTACTCTTTTCGCAGTCCGGACATGGACTTTAGGGCATGCCTCCCAGGGAAAGGAACCCCTAATGGAACTATTCTCCCTGGAAGATGTTTCTTACTAACCATGTAATATAACATAACTAGTTGGGCACTTGTCTGATAAAGCACTAATGACCCCTACGCCTGGTCTCCATGCATGCCCTGGTTTTTTCATAACCGTGAGGGTATTCAGACACACTCCAGACTCTAGGGTCCTGAGGTTGAAGCGAAAAGGTCTGCAAAGACAAACGATCTACAATCCGGCTAGAAGGCATTATACATGTCATTTTAAAATACATTGTCAAATTGACTGATTGTACTCCTCTTCAATCGCATCTAACAGGTTGTCTAATTTACAGTCCCGTTGGGAATACTTAGCAGCCAAATCTACTTGGCCATACATTAAGCTCACAGGGATCTCCTTCCCATCGGGCCCCACAGGTCCGACCTCGGCCATGTGGTTCGGATCCGCCTTTGTGTACCGCGTCTTCACCATGGCCCAGGCCTCCCTGGCGCCTTGACGGCAGGTCGATATCTTCCATAGACGAAAGCGCTGCCGTGCTCCCTGAAGCTTCTCCGCAAGCCCCCCAAGGCCCTCGGGTAGGGAGACGGACGGCCATAAGGCCTGGGTGACACCACTCATCGCCTGCCGAACACGTTCGTGCAGTTGCACCAGCTCGGGAAGTTGGTCACCCGTTGAACCGGGCATTTCCTCCGCAGGGCGACCTGTGAGCACACCTACAGACACATTCCTGTCAATCGACTTCCTCGCCGAACTCTTCTTTTCAAAAGAGTTTGCTCAAGCACTTACTGTAGATGCCGCGACGAAGCCGCTGATTCTCCTTCACGGAGCCAGACAGCTGGGCCCGAACACCTTTTAGCTCTTCTCCAAGCTGGGTGTGGGCATCTTGGAGTTTGTTCCTCTCCTGCTGCACCTTCATAAGCACCCTCTCGCCGGCCTTCAGCTGGCGTAGTAGCTCACTATTGGAATCTGGCACTTTGCCATCTGCCATGGCAGATGGCAAAGGCATGGTCGACGGATGGCAAAGGCTTTGCCATCTGCCAGCAGATGGCAAATAGGTCGTCCGAAAACCTGCCGGTAAAGGCTTCTTTGCCATCTGCTGGCTGATGGCAAAGAGCCTGTGGCTTTGCCATCTGCTGGCAGATGGCAAAGCCTCTTAACGGGGTTAGCCCCGTTAGAAGGCTAACGACATACTTTGCCATCTGACAGCAGATGGCAAAGGCTGCAGGCTCTTTGCCATCTGCCAGCAGATGGCAAAGGCTGCAGGCTCTTTGCCATCTACCAGCAGATGGCAAAGGTTGCAGGCTGTTTGTTGTCTGCCAGCAGATGGCAAAGGCTGCATGCTTTGCCGTCTGCCAGCAGATGGCAAAGAGGTTTGCCATCTGCTGTCAGATGGCAAAGAGCCCAAATAGGCCAGCCCAAATGTTACAGGTAGATGACACATGGCCTCTTTGCCATCTGCCAGCTGATGGCAAAGCTCTTTGCCATCTGCCAGCAGATGGCAAAGTGACTATATTGCCCCCATTTAATTTTGTTTTTTCTTATATCAATTCATTTTCACAGAAAATCAAACACAAATATATTTATATGACCAATATAGCATATTCAACACATATTACCAATAGTCATGAACACATATATATCCAACACATGTTACCAATAGTAACAAGTTTCATCCGTACATATACATAGTTTCATCAATATTACACAGTTTCATCCATAGGTAGCAAGTTTCACAAGGTCAAAACAAAAACTAAATACAAGCACTCCATCAAGCCAAGCTTACGTGATCTTAAGCAAATCTGTAAAATGGGAAAGAAGAAAGTTAGAAGAACTGGAAGAAAATACAAATTATGGACCTGAGGCACGAGCAATGCAATTAAGTTATCTTAAGGCGAAAATCTTAAGAAATTTACACAAGGAAAGCAATTCTGTATCCATTTAAGAAGAACAGAAGGAATGCAATTCTGTACAGTTAACTTGTGTGGAAATTTGATTATTACCAGGAACCTGTTGAGCTGTCAAACGCCTCCTTAGATCTGGGCCCTGACAAGGTCTTTTACATTATCTGATACCCTCGGCCATGGATCTGTTTTAAAATCAATGAGAGACCAGATAATTGCTTGAGCAACACCTTGTTCAGTTTCTGCGTTACAAAATGGAAGCAACAAACATATTATTCAGAAAGAGCATTCAATGGGACAAGATAAATATATTTTTCTGAACCAAAGTCCACAGGCCAATCACGCCAGAGGCAAAATAAGGAAAACAAAACTTCAGTGTAGAAGGTGACACATGACCGCTTTGTGCAGACAGGGCATCAGAACACAGTTCACTTTAAGTACCCTAAATGTTTAATGCAGTTGACCTATGCCACCGAAACAATTGACTATTTTACACTACAAAAAATGACCTGCCCAGAATGTAGGGACACCACTTATGCTACAAAATTGACCTGCCCAGAACGGAGGGACATCATAAAGAAGAATGTAAAGAATCACTCCTACACTCCAAACATCAACCTCTTGGCCATAGTTTCTCGAGCCATGTAATAAGGACTTCCAACAATCTCAGTGAACCGTTCACCTACACCTCACAAACAAATAGCACATTAGGCAAACATTACAAAGTAAAAAAATATATAGCATAAGACAGGCTACTGTATCAGCTCAGCTTTGTCCTCTGACCATATCATCGACAAGTGACAGACGGGTCAAAATGGAAAGCTTCAACGATAGCCATATAGGATATTAGGATTGACTCTACTTGGAGTGAAAAACAAAACAAACAGGCCAAAATCAATTGCTTTCAGTGCAGCCGTTTCTTTCCAGTTTGCAAACAAGAAATTCTCTGGTTTGAGGTCCTGGTGCATCCACTTCATGCATATGGCAGATCTGATATTGTATAGGAAAGAACAAATGTACACACGTTATTCACTAAACAGACAAAAAAGTGAAGTTGCAGCAATTTAAGTACTACCAAGTTAAATGTGATCCTGGATAATCTAACAGCGCGAATGAACAACAGGAAATGCAGAAATTAATTGCTTCACAGATTAGATCATAACCTATTCAATGGAATATAGCCAACAAATATTTCTACCATGAATCATACAATGAATGTGTCCCAGCATACTGTTAGGACAGTGTTAACCAAATGGCAAATGAAGGAATCCAGGGGCCATTCTTACCTACACGACCCTGACGATGGTTTTGGTGACCACAGTGGTGGCGCGTTCCGTGTAGTGCCCCCTCACCACGATCCGGTCGAAGAGCTCCCCACCCTCGCAGAGCGAGGGCCTCCCTGGTGGTATAGTCCATGCAGAGGTAGGTCACCCCAAACTCCCCGCAGTAAACCTCCCAACGGCGACGATGTTGTTTTCAAACAACTCCCTATTAAGATGAGAAGATACATCATTATGCGGGAATTGTTTTGCGTAATTTGACAAGTTTGCACTTGGTAGGAAGTTGAAATTAGTACTTACATGTTGCAAATGGAATGGAAGGAAAAATATATCACCAAGAGCTTGGAAGCAATTGTACTAATTATGGTATGGCCCCTTACTCTAAGAAGCATAAGCAGCTTCTCTAGAACAATAGGAATGCTAGCTACAAAACATTGATGAATTACTCATTGGCACGGTCTCTATTTTAACATCAGGTATCCTAGCCTTATTTCTAAAGAGTCATGTTTATCTTGCTTTTCAGATATTTATTTTCAGAACCCATGGCCAATAAAAAAATGCGGTAAATTGGTCATGTTTATTTTGCTGTGAAGGAAATAGACACATGAGTACCAAAATGCACCAAATAGTATGCAGGCAGTGCATTTCTAATAATATTAATAATCTACGAATATGTAACATTTATCCTATGTTGTCTTTTGATAATTTCTTCTCCCTAAAATTTAGCTGCAGACTTATGACTTGGCACTATTAATTCAGTAGGAGAATGCGAACTTTGCGGAGATTGTTCAGTACATAAAAATATAAGTGAAGCCCAGAAGCAAGTGGTTGAAAGCAAGATGAGGGTGCTCTCTTACTATCCGTTATACTCTTTAAGTCTGTTTAAACTGGCTTTTAGGAGAGCACGGAAGCACCATAAAGATTTCTTCCAAGGGATAAAGCACCAGGAATGGTAAACTGTTGATTTCTGAAAATGGTGCAAGGTATGACATTATAACTAATTACTATGTGGAATTGCAAAGACAACTCACAATAGTTGCTGACGAAAACCATTCAGAATTTAAATTATTTGGTACTGTTAGGAATAAGTACACAACTTTTCTCTGCTGGATGCGCTAATCTGAGTTTAGTAAGGTATGGCATTTAATTTGTCTTTGAAAATTCTATTTGAATGAAATCCATGCACGCAAATAATAAGTACCCTATTATTCATCTACAAATTAAGTAATGGACGGCAGACAATTTTGTACACGACGAAAGGAAAAGCACCATGATTTCTCTTCATATTACACAATGGATGTGAAGCAAACTTTTACCGAAAATAATTTAGTGGATCATTAAGATACGTGCATGTTTCTCTCACTTGAACAACAGAAGCAATTTCACTATTGAGAAGGAAGTCGATCCTGCAAGGCATGAGATGTGTTATAAATAAAAAATACAAAATAAATGCCAAGGAGTGATCCCTTGGTAGTATTTTAATTTTGGGAAAAGCTTATCTGAACCTAAGCTGCATTTGATACTTGGTAGTGATAGCACTTCACTCCAATATGTGATACAAATAGGCACACTTCTATCTTACGTGATTTACTCGACAAAATTGAAAAATCGCTAGTGTTGTTACATTCATTATTTATAAAATAGAAACCATAAAATCCTCTATACACCTAATGATTATGGTCAGTTCAGTTACGAAGATATTTGTAGCAGCAGCAGCTAGTAGCACCAGTAGGCAGCAGCAGCAACAACTAGTAACACAAGCAGTAGTAGCTAGCTAGTAGTAGCACGCTAGCAGCTAACAACAAGCAGCAGCTAATAGCACCAGGCCACCAGCAGTCAAGACTACACTACACAGTAGCAGAGGCAGAACTTGACCAGAGGAGGAGGGACCAATTTGGGAGGGACGGGGCTCACCTGCCTGAAGAGAAGAAGAACACGGGGGTGTCAAATCCACGGTGGGATGAGGTCGGGGACCAGCGGCCGGCGGCGCGGGGAGGAGCACGAGACGAAGAAGATCTGACCGGAGTGAGGAAGAGGGGGAGGAGAAGCTACAGATCCGGTGCAGCAGACGTGCGGCCGCCGGCGGCATGAGATCCATGGTCTGAGCTCTGAGGTGAGGACTGGAGAGGAGAGGTTAACCTAACCCTAGGCACGGGCTCGATTTGGTTTTCTGCCTTCCATCCCATGGCCACGGTGGCCGGGAGGGCCGCGGGGAGGGGGCAGCGCCGCGGCCTGGAACGGTGGAGGGACATGCGCAGGGGCGGGCTGCGGTGGCGGGGAGGGGCGGGGGAGGGCTGCGGTGGCGGGGAGGGGCGGGCCGGCGGCGGTGCTGGGCGGTGGCGGGCCGGCGGCGATGCTGGGGTCGTCCGGCGGCTGGGGCGCGCGGGTGCGGTTTGGGGTTGGGTTTTTTTAGACAAGTGGTGGGTGGGTGAGGTGGGGAGAGAGAGAGGGGTGGGGCCGGGCTGGGAGAGAGAGAGGGGTGGGGCCAGGCTGGGAGAGAGGGGAGGAGAATTTTTTTAGAAGAACAGAGGGGAGGAGATAGTCCGACCTCTTTGCCATCAGCTAGCGGATGGCAAAGGCCCATATCTTTGCCATCAGCCTGCGGCTGGTAGATGGCAAAGAGGTGGGGCTACTGGGCCCTTACAGCGCCGTCATCCATTGGGCCCCACCCACTTCTTTGCATCTACCAACAGACGGAAAAGATTCTTTGCCATCTGCTGGCAGATGGCAAAGAGGTGGGTTGACAGGCCGTTACGGCACTGGACCCGTACCCACCTCTTTGCCATCTGCTGGCAGATGGCAAAGATTATTTGCCATCCACTAGAAGATGGCAAAGAATTGGCTGATGGCAACCATGTTCTTTGCCGTCTGTCAGTTCTTTGCCATCTGTTTTTTATAAGCAGATGGCAAAGATGTTCTTTGCCATCAGCTGGCTGATGGCAAATTCCCAGTTTCCAGTAGTGGTTGTTGCTTGTCCGGATCAAGTCCGGCAACATTTGCAATATTATTGTCCGACTTATACGCACGCCGCACACCGCTTAGCTTTTTGAAATATGTGTTACCAGAGGGGGTCTCTGTGTCTCCTCCTACGGCGGCTAGTGCGGCCTCAAGTTGGGCCTTGCACTCTTGAAGCTCCTGGGACAGTTAGGTATTCTTCTCCGTAAGATCCTGCATATCAAATGATCCTTAAATCAGTTATTCTAACTACTTTAAGTCTTGGGGGCTACTGGCATATATAACTATTAAAACTCCTTACCCGTATCTCTTTCACATACTGCTCCGTGGCTCTGGTTAAACCATCTTTTGAGCGGCACAGAGGTGCACGTCTCCCGCATTAAAGGCATTCAACGCCTCTGGGGAGAAACACGCGTCACGAAGAACAGTCCGGCAACGCCTATGATTCATGGCGCTCTCCACCTCAGACTTGGTGGCGGACAGCCTGTCGGCATCCTCCGTTGGAGAAGCATCCGGCTCGCGCCTTGTGCTCGCCTCCCACTCCGGACTAGGTGTTGGAACCTGGCTGGCGGAGGCTTGGTTGGCAACCTCTGCGGACACAGTCCGTCGAGCGCTCTTTCTCCTGGAAAGGTCATAAGCATAATATACCTCCCAGGAATTTTTCCCTTAAAAACGATGGCGTGCCGTACCGTTGCGGCGACGTTTCGATTCGCACCGCACCCCTCTTCCGCCTGCTGGGCCGAACTGACCCCTGTTGGTCAGCCGCCGCGGGATCGGCTTCCCGCCTTAAAGGCACCTCCTGCGAGACACCGTTGGTATACGGTGGTCAGAAATAAGCACGGACGTAGTAATGGTGTCAGGACTCCGGTCATAGTTACCTGGGAAGCCGGAGATAAACCGGGGTAGTCAGCCGTAATGGCGACTAGAGCATTGTCCATGCTGAGTTGGTGGAACACCCCGTCAATCAGCTCCACCTTTATGTCCGGATCCTCTCCGAAGGCCGGATCGAGGGATCTTTCCAGATCCTCGGGTTGTGGAGTCGGACTGTGTATGCCCTCCACATCCCGGTGCAATTCCTGCGTCGAAATCATAAAGTAAGACACTTAACTTTGAAAGTACGGATCGGATAGATAAACATCCGCTTACCCAGCTCCGAGGGTTATTCATGGAGAATCCATTTAATGGACTCGTTTGGAGGAAGTCCTCGTTCTCCCCCTTGTACAAGCCGGACAGGATCTTCACCTGATCGGCGGCAGATCCCGGCCCCTTGCGGCCATGATGGGTGGCGTCATTCTCCCCGTTGAAATCCCACATGGGGTGGCCCCAATATTGGAGCGGCTGCACCCCTCGCATAATGCACGTGGCCATGACTCCAATCATGGTCAATCCAGAATGAGCCAGCAACCTTATCCGGCCCATCAGATAATGGACGCTCCTATCATCTTCCCGTTGAGGGCTTCGCGGGCGCCAACTCAGGCGTTTCTTCAGAGGAGCGTTGCTGAACTCCGGGAGGCCGATCCGAACTGGGTCCGGCAGTGGAGCGTCTTCCACATAAAACCATTCCGAAGGCCAGTCTTCGGACGCCTTCTTCGGGGTTCCGGATAGATATCTGGTCCTGGCGATGAGCCATATTTCGGCTCCGCCCACTTGATATATCGACCCCTCGTGAGAACGGGGTACGAGGCAAAACAATCTCTTCCACAGTGCAAAATGGGGCTCGATGCCCAAGAACAGCTCGCAAAGAGCTACGAAACCCGCAATGTGCAGAATGGAGGCGGGCGTAAGGTGATGAAGCTGGAGTCCGTAGAACTCCAGAAGCCCCCGGAGAAATGGATGTATGGGAAATCTGAGCCGCCTTATTAGATAAGGGACGAAGCACACCCGCTCTCCTTTGGAGAGACCGGGGGTGTTCTCCGCCTGCTTTCCACCTTTGTAGGTGGCCAGCCCGGCTCGAACCGGGACCATAAAGGCCGGGGGAGGTATCCCTCCGCTTGGAGCGTCACCAGCTCGCTGTGCGGGACTGAACATCTCCTCCAATCTCCTGGCTGAGGGCTGGGAGCACGAGAGGAGGAGCCGCGTCGACAGTCCATGATGGAGTGGATTTTTGTCAGAAGCGCTCCGATGAGTACTCGCGGAAGGAGGATGGTGTGATTTGGATCTGGATTCTTACCTCTCTTATAGGCAGCTTATTTGCGCAACTTGGGGGTAAAATGTAAAAATACCCTAGCCTTTCGCATTCGTATGACACGTGGAAGAGGGCCATTATTGGGCGTGGAAGCCAAGGAGCGCAACATTTATAAGGAAGCCGGACACTATTCGGCAAGCACATGGAATTTGGAGGAGAACCCGCCTTGCAACGCCGAAGACAATATACGCGCCGGACTCGTCATCATTGAAGCCTGGTTCAGGGGCTACTGAGGGAGTCCTGGACTAGGGGGTGTCTGGATAGCCGAACTATCATCATCGGCCGGACTCCAAGACTATGAAGATACAAGATTGAAGACTTCGTCCCGTGTCCGGATGGGACTTTCCTTGGCGTGGAAGGCAAGCTTGGCGATACGGATATGTAGATCTCCTACCATTGTAACCGACTCTGTGTAACCCTAGCCCTCTCCGGTGTCTATATAAACCGGAGGGTTTTAGTCCGTAGGACACAACAACAACAACAACAATCATACCATAGGCTAGCTTCTAGGGTTTAGCCTCCTTGATCTCGTGGTAGATCCACTCTTGTACTACCCATATCATCAATATCAATCAAGCAGGAGTAGGGTTTTACCTCCATCAAGAGGGCCCGAACCTGGGTAAAAACATCGTGTCTCTTGTCTCCTGTTACCATCCGCCTAGACGCACAGTTCTGGACCCCCTACCCGAGATCCGCCGGTTTTGACACCGACACCAAGTCCCTCAGTCGACACCTACCCCAGGTCTGTATCCTCGTCATCTACTACACAACCGTCTTCTTGTAGACGTTGTTGGGCCTCCAAGTGCAGAGGTTTGTAGGACAGTAGCAAATTTCCCTCAAGTGGATGACCTAAGGTTTATCAATCCGTGGGAGGCGTAGGATGAAGATGGTCTCTCTCAAACAACCCTGCAACCAAATAACAAAGAGTCTCTTGTGTCCCCAACACACCCAGTACAATGGTAAATTGTATAGGTGCACTAGTTCGGCGAAGAGATGGTGATACAAGTGCAATATGGATGGTAGATATAGGTTTTTGTAATCTGAAAATATAAAAACAGCAAGGTAACTAATGATAAAAGTGAGCACAAACGGTATTGCAATGGTAGGAAACAAGGCCTAAGGTCCATACTTTCACTAGTGCAAGTTCTCTCAACAATAATAACATAATTGGATCATATAACTATCCCTCAACATGCAACAAAGAGTCACTCCAAAGCCACTATTAGCGGAGAACAAACGAAGAGATTATGGTAGGGTACGAAACCACCTCAAAGTTATCCTTTCTATTCTATCTATTCAAGAGTCCGTAGTAAAATAATATGAAGCTATTCTTTCCGCTCAATCTATCATAGAGTACATACTAGAATAACACCTTAAGACACAAATCAACCAAAACCCTAATGTCACCTAGATACTCCATTGTCACCTCAAGTATCTGTGGGCATGATTATACGATATGCATCACACAATCTCAGATTCATCTATTCAACCAACACAAAGTACTTCAAAGAGTGCCCCAAAGTTTCTACCGGAGAGTCAAGACGAAAACGTGTGCCAACCCCTATGCATAGGTTCATGGGCGGAACCCGCAAGTTGATCACCAAAACATATATCAAGTGGATCACGTGATATCCCATTGTCACCACAGATAAGCACGGCAAGACATACATCAAGTGTTCTCAAATCCTTAAAGACTCAATTCGATAAGATAACTTCAAAGGGAAAACTCAATTCATTACAAGAGAGTAGAGGGGGAGAAACATCATAAGATCCAACTATAATAGCAAAGCTCGCGATACATCAAGATCGTATCACCTCAAGAGCACGAGAGAGATAGAGAGATCAAACACATAGCTACTGGTACATACCCTCAGCCCCGAGGGTAACTACACCCTCCTCATCATGGAAAGCATCGGGATGATGAAGATGGCCACTGGTGAGGGATTCCCCCTCCGGCAGGGTGCCAGAACAGGCTCCCGAGAGGTTTTGGTGGCTACAGAGGCTTGCGGCGGCGGAACTCTCGATCTATCTTGTTCTTCGATGGTTTTAGGGTATATGGGAATATATAGGCGAAAGAAGTTGGTTGGGGGAGCCACGAGGGGCCCACGAGGGTGGAGGGCGTGCCCCCCTATCTCGTGGCCTCCTTGAAGCTTTCCTGGCTTGCACTCCAAGTTCCCTGGATTACTTCTGTTCCAAAAATAACTTTCCTGAAGGTTTCATTCCGTTTGGACTCCGTTTGATATTCCTTTTCTTCGAAACACTGAAATAGGCAAGAAAACAACAATATGGGCTGGGCCTCCGGTTAATAGGTTAGTCCCAAAAATAATATAAAAGTGTATAATAAAGACCATAAACATTCAAAACAGATAATAAAATAGCATGAATGCTTCATAAATTATAGATACGTTGGAGACGTATCAGCCGGCACCCGGCGACGCCACAGCCGCTCGGGAAACAAAAAATGGAACAAGAGGACTAAGCAAACCTAGAACAAACTAAACTAAGATAAGAAAAAGACAAAAGAAAAAAAGCCAAGAAAACAAGGAAAATACCAGAGGAAGCCATGGAGTGGAGAAGAAGCACTCCGGGGAGGGAGCTTCGAGCGCCCGGAGAGGCTCCAACGGCGACCGGCGGCGGAGGGCAGGCGGCGGCGGCTGCGGGTGAGGGGCAAATGAGGGGAGACCCCTTGCCCCTCCCCCTTGTGCCCGACTTACGGCGGCCTGGCCCCAGATCCCGTCCGGGTGCCTGGACCGAAGGGGCCCGGGTGCCCGGAGAGCTCAGAGAGCCCAGGGCAAAAAGTCCCCATCTGTCGGGTGCCCGGACCATAAACATCCGGGTGCCCGGACCGCCCAGAGAGATTTTTTTTGAAAACCCAAAAAGAGAGAAAGAGAAAAAGGAGGTCTAAACAAGAAAGGAGAGCATGATCAAAAGGGACTCTTGCAAGGGTGAAAGCATGTCTTTGGTAAGGGAAAGGCTTGAAACGGGTCGCAAATAATGAGGAACACACAACAGCACTCAAAAGAAAAAGAACCAACAAACAGACCCACACAAGAGTACAATGAAAGCAAGATAAAGGCAAAGAGGACCACCAACAACCGACTCTAATAGCTAACTCTAGCAAAACGGTGGGCGGTGGCCGAGGCCACCTATGTTTGAGTCACTTGGTATGGCACATCGAAGATTTTAACCTTGGGCCCATGACCAAAACTCATCTTTGAAGCACAAGTTCCATCCAAAAATGGCTAATGTGAAAGACTTGATCGATCTATGCATAATGAGGGAGGGAGAGTTCATTGAGAGAACAACACTCCCCCTATGTCCATGCCTACACCTAAACAAGATAGCATGAGGAGTATGGTGGGGTGTGCAAGGGTTCAAACCACATTTCTCGAATCAATGATATTTAGCTCATGCCTTAACTCGCGAAATCTTGCTTCATCCAAGGGCTTTGTGAAAATATCTGCAAGGTTATCATGATTGTTGACATACTTGAGCTTGATCTCCCCTCGCCTAATGTGATCCCGGATGAAGTGATACCGAATCTCAATATGCTTCGTCTTGAAGTGTTGCACCGGCTTGAGAGAGATCTTGATGGCACTTTCATTGTCACACCAAAGAGGCACTTCATCACAAGTGACACCTTAAACCTTCAAAGTTTGCCTCATCCATAGAAGTTGAGCACAACAACTACCAGCAGCCACATACTCCGCTTCGGTGGACGAGAGACACACACAACTTTGCTTCTTAGAAGACCAACTCACTAAGGAGTAACCAAGCAATTGGCACCCTCCGGAGGTGGACTTCCTATCCACTTTGTCTCCCGCCCAATCCGAGTCTGTATAGCCCAAACGATCAAAATTGGCTCCTCTTGGGTACCATAAGCCAAAGTTTGGGGTATGAGTGAAATATTGAAAGATTCGCTTGACTGCCACAAAGTGTCTTTCCTTAGGTGCGGCTTGAAACCATGCACAAATTCCCACACTCAACATGATATCCGGTCTAGATGCACAAAGGTAAAGCAAGGATCCAATCATGGAGCGATATACCTTTTGATCCACCGCTTTACCATTGCGATCAATGTCAAGTTGGCATTTGACAGGCATTGGAGTGGAGGCCGGCTTGACATCACTTAGCTTGAATCTCTTGAGCATGTCTTGAGCGTATTTGGCTTGGTTGATGAAGGTTCCTTCTCTTCTTTGCTTGATTTCGAACCCGAGAAAGAACTACAACTCTCCCATCATGGACATCTTGAACTTTGAGGTCATGAGAGTGGCAAATTCCTCATTGAAAGCTTTGTTAGGGGAACCAAAGATAATATCATCAACATATAGTTGGCACACAAACAACTCCCCTTTGACCTTCTTAGTAAAAAGAGTGGGGTCGATTTTCCCGATTTCGAACCCACGATCTTGTAACAACTCAGTAAGATGCTCATACCACGCACGTGGGGCTTGTTTAAGGCCATAGAGCACCTTGTTGAGTTGGTACACATGATCGGGGAAATAAGTATCCTCGAACCCCGGGGGTTGTTTGACATACACCAACTCATTAATGGGACCATTAAGAAAAGCACTCTTCACATCCATTTGTTGCAACTTGAAATTATGATGAGAAGCATAAGCAATCAACAAACAAATAGATTCAAGGCGAGCGACGGGAGCAAAGGTTTTACCGTAGTCGATACCCTCGACTTGGGAGTAGCCTTGTGCCACCAAACGAGCCTTGTTGCGAACAATGATCCCATGAGCATCTTGCTTGTTCTTGAATATCCACTTGGTTCCAATGACATTATGATTCCCGGATGGCCTTGGCACTAATTTCCACACTTGGTTGTGCTCGAAGTTGTTGAGTTCCTCATGCATGGCATTGAGCCAATCCGGATCCTCGAGCGCCTCATACACCTTTTGGGGTTCGACACAAGAAACAAATGTGTGATGTTCACAATAGTTTGCTAATTGTCTACGAGTGCTTACCCCCTTTCTTAGGCTTCCAACCACATTCTCCATGAGATGACCTTTGGTAGTAAGCTTGAAGCGATCTTCGCGGCACGACGCTCTAATTCCTCCTTGGATGTGAAACGAGGAGGGGTAACTTGATCATCTTGAGCGCCGTCTTGAGCTTGTTCTTGATCTTGAGTTTGGTCTTGATCTTGATCTTGCTCAAAAGAAAGAACTTGACCTTGGGCATCACTTGGTGGCTCACCACCATATTGAGGTTGATCTTTCCCTTGATCTTGCTCACGAGGTTGAGGGCCTTCACTTTGTTCTTCGGAAGCGTGTGGGTCTTGGGTTGGTGATGGATCCACTTGAGTGGAGCATTGTCCTTCTCCTTCGGCCACAAGGGGTTCCTCAGTGGGTAGGATATGACCAACACCCATTCTTATTATGGCTTGGGGAGAAATTTCATCACCTACATCACAAGTACCACTTTGCTCCACTTGGGAGCCGTTATTCTCGTCAAACTCCATGTCACACGTCTCCTCAGTGAGTCTGATGGATTTGTTGAGGACACGGTAAGCATGAAAGTTTGTAGCATAACCAACAAATATGACCTCATGATCTCTAGCCTCAAATTTAGACAAATGAACACCTTTTTTGAGAATAAAACACTTACACCCGAACACCCGGAAGTACTTGAGGTTGGGCTTGTTACCGTTAAGTATTTCATAAGGACTCTTGTTCAAGCCTTTGCGGAGATAGAGCCAATTGGATGCATGGCATGCTGTGTTGATGGTTCGGCCCAAAAGTTCTATGGAGACTTGAAGTCCACCATCATGGTCCTTGCCGCATCCATCAACGTCCGGTTCTTCCTCTCCGTGACACCATTTTGTATAGGGGTATAAGGTGCAGAATATTGATGATTGATCCCCTCATCACTAAGAAACTCCTCCAAGGTGTAGTTCTTGAACTCGGTGCCGTTGTCACTCCTTATTGTCAAGATCTTTGCGTCATGTTGACGTTGAGTTTCAGTTTCAAAGTCGATGACGGTTTGTTGAGTCTCTCTCTTCCTCTTGAAGAAATATACCCAAGTGTATCTTGAATAATCATCCACAATCACCACGCAATACTTTCTACCTCCAAGACTATCAAAGGATGGAGGCCCAAAGAGATCCATGTGAAGGAGCTCCAAGGGTCTCTTCGAGTATATGATAGTCGTGGGAGGATGAGCCTTCTCATGTAGCTTTCCTTCGATACAAGCACTGCAAGCACGATCTTTGGCAAAACTAACATTTGTTAGTTGACAGACATGGTCCCCCTTGAGAAGACTTTGCAAAGATCTCATACTGACATGGGCTAAACGGCGATGCCAAAGCCATCCCACATCAACTTTAGCCATTAGGCATGTCACGGTCTTAGTGGGTCGCTTCGAAAAGTTAATCACATAAAGACCATTCTCGACATGCCGAACAAAGGCTACTTTAAGAGTCTTGCTCCACAAGAGGGCCACGGTATCAATATCAAAGAAAGTGTTAAAGCCCATGAGTGCAAGTTGACGAACGGAAAGAAGATTGTAAGGAAGGGACTCAACAAGCATGACTTTCTCGATCATTAGATCATGAGCAATGACAACCTTGCCAAGACCCAATACCTTAGAAGACGAGGCATCACCCCACTCTACGTTGGTGGGCATAGAAGGGATCTTGTGCACATCAACCACCAAGTCCTTGCTTCCGGTCATATGATTTGTGGCTCCATTATCGAGCAACCATGATCCCCCACCGGAAGCAAATACCTACAAGAGATCAATGCTTGGTTTTAGGTACCCATTTTGTAATGAGTCCTTTGATGTTAGTAACAAGGGTCTTAGGAACCCAAATAGACCATTCAATGTACTCATAAGGAGAACCAACAAATTTAGCATAAACATGCCCATCACTAGCACGGCACAACACATAAGATGGGTTAGAGTCGTCGGCTTTGTTGAAAGGGGTGGCATTGCCCTTTTTGATATCACCACCCTTCACATTGTTCTTCTTCTCCTTAGGAGAACCCTCTCCCTCCTTCACAAAAGTTTGCTTGAGAGGGGGAGGTCATTTGGTCTTGTTGTTCTTCTTCTTGTTCTTGGACTTGGGTGCAAACCCAACTCCCTCCTTGGCCACAACTTCCTTTTGATTGCTCAAAAGGTCATTGAGGTTCTTCTCACCTTGTATGCACGTTATAAGGCCTTTCTCAAGTTGCTCCTTCAACTTGGCATTCTCCTCCACAAGGTGCACATGCTCACAACACGGGTTAGTAGCAATTGCATTATCAATTAATACCATGTGAGTAAAGGTGGCTTTTTCCTTGGTTAGCTTCACTTGGAGTTGATTATGAGACTCCTTGAGGCTAGCATGAGCACCCTTCAAGACCTTGTGGGCCATGTCGAGTAGATCAAACTCGTCCTTGAGTTTAGTGTTGGGGAACATAGTAATTTCAAAAAAATTCCAACGCACACGCAAAATCATGGTGATGCATAGCAACGAGAGGGGAGAGTGTTGTCCATGTACCCTCGTAGACCGAAAGCGGAAGCGTTAGCACAACGCGGTTGATGTAGTCATACGTCTTCACGATCCGACCGATCCAAGTACCGAACGTACGGCACCTCCGAGTTCAGCACACGTTCAGCTCGATGACGTCCCGCGAACTCCGATCCAGTAGAGCTTCACAGGAGAGTTCCATCAGCACGACGCGTAATGACGGTGACGATGTTGCTACTGACGCAGGGCTTCGCCTAAGCACCGCTACGATATGACCGAGGTGGAATATGGTGGGGGGGCACCGCACATGGCTGGGAGAGATCAATAGATCAACTTGTATGTCTAGAGGTGCCCCCTGCCCCCGTATATAAAGGAGCAAGGGGAGGGGGGCGGCGGTCTCATAGGATGCGCCCCAACGGGGGAATCCTACTCCTACTAGGAGTAGGTTCCCCCTTTCCTAGTCCAACTAGGAGGGGAAGGAAAGAGGAGGAGGGGAGAAGGAAAGAGGGGTCTGCCCCCAAAGCCCTAAACCAATTCGGTTTGGGCCTAGGGGGCGCACCCCACACTTCCTTGCTGCCCTCTATTTCCACTAAGGCCCATGAAGGCCCATTGACCCTCCCGGCGAATTCCCGTAACTCTCCGGTACTCCGAAAAATACCCGAATCACTCGGAACCTTACCGGTGTCCGAATATAGTCATCCAATATATCGATCTTTACATCTCGACCATTTCGAGACTCCTCGTCATGTCCCTGATCTCATCCGGGACTCCGAACTGCCTTCAGTACATCAAAACACATAACTCATAATATAAATCGTCACCGAACTTTAAGCGTGCGGACCCTATGTGTTGGGGATATTACCACTAGGCGTAAACTGGCTTACTCGGGCCAGGTTAGCTTCATTAGTGGTATAAACAGATGGAGGCCCAAGGCCTGTAGTTGATTTAGAACCTGTAGCCGTAAACCGGCCTAATGTATAACTTGTATTGTAAGTTAGGAATAGAGAGGTACCAACCGGGATACGAGTATGAACCGGTTGGGACTCTGAGGACCGACGGGCGTCACCCGTGTATATAAGGGGACGACCCGGCGGCGGTTTAAGACAGACAACTACAACTCAAGCTTAGGCGAAGCTTGTTTGCTCCCTAGCCATCGAGACCATATCAATTCCATCACAACTAGACGTAGGCTTTTACCTTCATCGAAGGGGCCGAACTAGTATAAACCCTCGTGTCTTTGTGTCTGCTTTAACCCCTTCGAGTAAACCCGTTGCGATGGCTCCACAACTAAGTCCTTTCACTAGGACATCTGCCGTGACAAATCCACGACAGTTGGCGCCCACCGTGGGGCTATCGCACGATGGTTTGACGATCTTGGAGGGCAAGCTCAAGGGACTCGAAGGCTATGTTGTGGCCGGATAACCAAGAGTCGTCGTGGCAAGATCTACATCGACGACGCAGGATGGGGTCCCGAGGCCGATTCAATCAAGTACGGGTACCGGGTCCGCTTTGGTGGCATACACGTTTTCATCGGCAAGATCGGCAAGCCTGGGCCTGAGCCGGACATCGGCACCGACCTCGTCGAGACGGCTCAGCGTGCGAGATCTACCCAGGCTAAACCGGCCGTGAAGCGTGTCTTCGTTGGAGTCATCCACGGAGGAGAGGATGAGTCAGAACATGGTAGCGAGAGCGTTGTCTATTCCGGTGACGAGTCCTCGACTGGAGAGACCGAATCGCTATACCAGTTGCAAGACGACTAGGTTAGGGGCTGTTCCGATGGCGATAGTATTCCGGACCCCCCAGGCCAGATCAACCGGGTCGGAATATTCATGGCCGGCACACAGGCGGCGAATCACTCTTCGACCGCCGCAGCGATGCTCTCCGGATCAGCAGCGGCAGCGGCAGCAGGGGCAGGAAGCCTTGTGCGCCCGCCGATTCAAGTTCTATCTGATCTGTTTGATGCACTAGCCGCGCTTATGGCAGAGGCCAATCCGGCGGATCAGGAGGCCCATAATGCAGAGATTGCAAAGGTGAGAGAGCAGATCGTGCAAGCCAAAGCGAATCTGGCAGCAGAAAAAGACAGGATGGCCGCAGAGCGGGCCGCTTTGGACGCCCAGGCCTATAAGCTCATGCTTGACCAGAACGCATCACAGGAGGTCTTGAAGCGGAAGCACAGATCACGCCTGCCGTTAGGGTTTGACCCCCGAAATCTCTTTCACACTCCAGGAGCTGGACCCAGTAATCCGCCGCAGTACCTGGAGGCAAACCGGATCGAGGCACCAGGGCCAGGGGCGACGGTCCAATCCCGCCTGATGGAACCTCCTCAACAGAACATTGTGGTTCCTTCGCCGGTCCAGACACCCCCGGGTCATTATTCTAATCCTATGGACAACCTTGTTGCAGCTGCCGCGCGATTAGAGGCTATCCCAGTCGAAGGGGACTCTCCGCAAGCGATAGAGACGCGCCGGGTTAAGGAGCTTCTCCGGACCGCACTGATTCAACAGGAGGCATATTCGTACAGCCGCGATCGGATTCACTCCACGCCCCGTCCGAGCCGGAGCTATAGCAGGTGCATGGATGAACCGGCCATATCGAGCAATGCGCGAGGCCGTGAAGCGGCCCGTAACCCGGCAGGTGGTGTTCGTGATGCTCAGGATGTGGTGGACCGGGCCCGGGCACGAAGGGAGGCCGAGTTGGCAGTACAGAATGATGCGGGTCAGCTTACACCGGTTCGTCCTACCACCTCCGCCGGACCGGGGGTTGCATCCGCTTTGGGAGTGCCTTGTTTAGTCCCCGCTTTACGCAACGTGCGCCTGCCCAAAGATTTCAAGGGTCCGCGCAAGGTGCCAAATTACACCGCTGATTTATCTCCCGAAGCGTGGGTAGAGAGTTATGAGATGGCCATGGAGATGCTAGATGTGGACGAGACCGCGTGTGCAAAATACTTCACCATGATGCTTGAAGGCACGGCCCGTACTTGGTTGAAGAGCCTGCCGCCCAATTCTATCAACTCATGGGCCCAGTCGAGGGCCCGGTTTATTCAGAATTTCAAAGATACATGTAAGCAGCCCAAGTCCATAGTAGACCTGGCGGCTTGTGTCCAGGAGGACGGAGAGTCAACGACCCATTGGGTACGCCGTGTTTCGGAAGTTTTGCACTCGTCTGACAGGATCAATGTTGACTCTGCGATCTTGACCCTGGAGGGAAACTGCCGGTTTAAGCCTTTGAAATTGAAATTGGGGCGCATGAAGCGGTTCTGTAATGACATGGGAACTCTCATGGCCGCTTTAGTGAAATCTGCTGATTCGGATAGTATCAAGGATCCCGAGACTGATGATGATGAAGCAGGGAAGGGAAAGAAGAATAGCAACTCCAAGGGGCAACAGTACAAACCGGCGGGTCATGGAAACGGAGGCAAGCGCAAGGCGGATGGCAGCATGGACTTTGTGGCCAACACTAACGCACAGGACAGGGGGCAGCGGCGCAGAGGTAAAGCGGCAAATCATAATGGGGCTCCCAATCCTAACGCGGACCGTTTGAATTATTTGTTGAATCAGCCTTGTCCAAAGCACGGGACGAAGGAGGCGCCCGCTAACCACCTTTGGAAGGATTGTTATATTATGCAGGAGTTTAAAAACTCTAATGCCTTCCGGTATGACCGTGGGTCAGGTGGCGGTTCAGGATCCGGTTTCCACGGGCCGAGCCACGATGGAGCTTCCGGTTCAGGTCTCAATCAGGGCAGTCACAACAACCAGAATAATCAGAACGGCCAGCAGCAGCAGCAGCAGCAGTCGGGTTATCAGAGCCAGCCAAAACAGTTGAACAATGGGCAATATCATGTTTTCACAACGAGCTTGGATAAACGCGACCGAAAGCTCCACAAGTGAGCGGTGAACTATGTTGAACCGGCCTTACCACGTTACTTACGCTGGTCGGAGCAGCCTATCGTATGGAGCAGGGAGGATCACCCGTCCCGGGTTGATAACCCGGGCCAGCTAGCATTAGTGGTAGACCCTCAGGTGAGGGGTTATAAATTCACCAAGGTACTCATGGATGGAGGGAGCAGTATTAACATACTATACTATGAGACATTCCGCCGCATGGGACTAACAGACAAGGATCTCAGACCGTCTAATACGGTGTTCCATGGTGTGGTGCCTGGCAAATCTGCATATCCTGTTGGTAAGATAGCCCTGGATGTGGCTTTTGGGGACGAACACGATTTTCGGTCTGAAAAACTAACCTTTGAGGTGGTGAAGATCCGGAGCCCGTATCACGCCTTGTTTGGGCGGCCGGCTTATGCCAAGTTCATGGCGCGGCCTTGTTATATCTACTTGCAGCTCAAGATGTTGGGTTACAAGGGGACGATAATGGTTCATGGGAGCCGTAAGGTCGCTTTGGAATGTGAGGAAGGTGATGCGGCTTATGCAGAGTCGGTCTGTGCCACGGAGGAGTTGAAATACTATAAGGACAATGTTGATCCGGCGGATATGACCCCTTTGAAGAAGCCAACTACGGAGCATGATTCGGATCTGAAGTTCAAATCGGCAGCTGAGACCAAGCTTGTTGACTTCGTGCCCGGCGATTCGTCCAAGCAGTTCACTATCATTGCCAACTTGGACCCCAAATAGGAAAGCGCGCTCATCGAGTTCATCCATGAGAATCGGGACATTTTTGCATGGAAACCGTCTGACATGCCAGGTGTACCGAGGGAACTCGCTGAGCACACTCTTAATGTGGATCCTAAGTATAAACCGGTAAAGCAATTTCTCCGCCGGTTTAACGAAGAAAGGCGCAAAGCCATTGGGGAGGAAGTGGCCAGGCTTTTAGCAGCTGGCTTTATCATTGAGGTGTTCCATCTAGAGTGGCTTGCTAATCCGGTGCTGGTTCTTAAGAAAAACGGCACTTGGCGTATGTGTGTGGATTACACGGATCTTAACAGGGCTTGTCCAGCGGATCCTTTTGCCCTCCCCCGCATTGACCAGATCATTGATGCCACGGCGGGTTGTGAGCGTTTGAGCTTTTTGGATGCATATTCTGGATATCATCAGATAAAAATGGCAGTTAAGGACCAGGAGAAGACAGCGTTTATTACTCCCTTTGGAGCCTTCTGCTATGTATCTATGCCCTTCGGGCTCAAGAGTGCCCAAGCCACCTATCAACGGTGTGTACAGAATTGCCTGCATAAACAGATCGGCCGCAATGTGCACGCCTATGTGGATGATATTGTAGTCAAGTCAAGGCAGAAGGAGATGTTGGTAGATGATTTGAAGGAAACCTTTGACAACTTGCGAGTTTACAAGATGATGCTTAACCCGGCCAAGTGTGTCTTTGGTGTTCCGGCAGGCAAGTTACTGGGTTTTCTTGTGTCTAACAGAGGAATTGAGGCTAATCCGGAGAAGATTACGGCTATCACCTCCCTGGCTAAACCGAAGTGTATCAACGATGTTCAGCGTTTGGCGGGCCGGATCGCCGCGCTGAGCCGGTTTATCAGCCGCCTCGGAGAGAAGGCTATCCCCTTGTACCAGATGCTGAGAAAGACAGACCAATTCATTTGGAGTCCGGCTGCTGATGAAGCATTGGAGGACTTGAAGCGGCAGTTAGCCAATCCGCCCGTTCTTGCAGCTCCGGTCGACAAGGAGCCGTTGTTATTATACATAGCGGCCAACGCTCGGGCAGTTAGCGTGGCTATTGTGGTGGAACGCAAGGAGGCAGGCAAGGAATATCCGGTTCAGCGGCCGGTTTATTATATCAGCGAGGTGCTTATCAAATCAAAGCAAAGGTATCCGCATTGGCAGAAGCTGGTATATGGAGTTTTTATGGCAAGCCAAAAGTTGAAGCAGTATTTTCAAGGGCACCCCATCACAGTGGTCAGTTCAGCTCCTTTGGGCGATATCATACAGAACCGGGAGGCAACTGGCCGGATTGCCAAGTGGGCTATCGAGCTTGGGCCACACGGATTGAAATACGTGCCTCGGACGGCGGTGAAGTCTCAAGCACTTGTTGATTTCATCAATGATTGGACGGAGCTGCAAGCACCAGAGGAGAAGCCGGATCATACATATTGGACTATTCATTTTGATGGATCCAGGCAATTGGAAGGCTCGGGGGCTAGAGTCGTATTAACTTCCCCACGAGGTGATAAGTTTTGTTATGTTCTCCGCTTAATGTTCCCTTGTACTAATAATGCAGCTGAGTACGAAGTCTTGCTCCATGGTCTCCGGATGGCTAAAGAGATGAATTTAAGCCGGGTTAAGTGCTTCGGTGACTCGGACCTCGTGGCTCAACAGGTGTCTGGCACTTGGGATTCTAAGGACCCGCTCATGGCCGCATATCGCTGTGAGGTGGATAATATTGTGGGTCACTTCAAGGGTTATCAGGTAGATCACGTGGACCGTCGAAAGAATGAAGCGGCGGACGCTTTAAGCCGGTTGGGCTCTCAGCACAAACCGGTCCTGCCTAATGTCTTTCTAGATGTGTTGCATAACCCGTCAGTCAAGATCCCAGGTGAAGCGGATTTGGCTATTCCGGATCGGGAGGCTCAATTGGTGGCAGCCCTGCATGTCATTCCGGATTGGACAATTCCTTATCTTGCGTATATGAACCGGGGGGCGTTGCCAGAGGATGAGATTCTAGCCAGGCAGATAGTCCGGCGATCCAAGTCTATGACGATTGTCAATGGTGAATTGCATCATTGCAGTGTATCAGGGGCGTTTCAACGTTGTGTTTCTCCTGAGGAAGGCTGTGAAATCTTAAGAGAAATCCATGAAGGGGATTGTGGACACCACGCCGGTTCAAAGTCTCTGGTGGCAAAGGTGTTTCGTCATGGGTTCTACTGGTTGACAGCGCATGCTGATGCGGAGGACTTAGTTAAACGGTGTGATGGCTGTCAGAAATTTTCAAGGCGTGCTCATGTGCCGGCTCAAGAATTGAGGATGATCCCAATAACTTGGCCGTTTGCAACTTGGGGGCTAGATATGGTCGGACCTTTTAAAAGATCCAAGGATAAGAAAACCCACCTTTTGGTGGCAGTTGACAAATTTACCAAGTGGGTTGAAGCG
Source organism: Triticum timopheevii (assembly GCA_963921465.1). Classification (NCBI taxonomy): domain Eukaryota; kingdom Viridiplantae; phylum Streptophyta; class Magnoliopsida; order Poales; family Poaceae; genus Triticum; species Triticum timopheevii. The sequence continues at coordinate 99,854,811 of OY997264.1, read as the reverse complement.
GAGCCTGTCAGCAAGTGTGATGCGGCAACAGCGGTGCAGTTCATCAAAAAGGTGATTTTCCGGTTTGGCTTTCCACACAGTATCATTACTGACAATGGTACCAATTTATCCAAGGGCGCTACGAAGGAGTTCTGTGAACGTGAGCACATCCGACTTGACGTGTCGTCAGTGGCACACCCCCAGTCCAATAGACAGGCAGAACGAGCTAATCAAGAGATCTTGCGAGGCATCAAACCCCGGCTTATGGTACCATTGCAAAGAACACCAGGATGTTGGGTTGAAGAACTACCATCTGTGCTATGGAGTATCAATACTACGCCCAACCGATCCACAGGATACACGCCGTTTTTCATGGTCTACGGAGCAGAGGCAGTTCTCCCTAGTGATATCCGGCATGATTCGCCTCGTGTGGCAGCTTATGTTGAAGCGGACAATGAGACAGCATGGCAAGACGCTTTGGACCTATTGGACGAGGAGCGTGATGTAGCGGCTGCCCGTTCGGCGATTTATCAACAAGATCTTCGTCGCTATCACAGTCACCGGGTTAGAACCAGAACTTTTCAAGAAGGAGATTTGGTGCTTCGACTCATCCAAGACTAGACAGATATGCACAAGTTAACCCCACCTTGGGAGGGACCTTTTGTGGTCAGCAAGAATCTGCACAACGGGTCGTACTATCTGATTGATATTCGAGAGCATAAAGACTCACGCACATCAGAGGAGGAGACCAACAGGCCGTGGAACATAGCTCATCTTCGGCCTTACTACACTTGAGCCATTGGCTCTATTTATGTACATATTATGACAGTGTATATATTATCTTTGATATAATAAAACCGGAGCCTCAGCTAAAGCGGGGTCTCTGTCTTTCTTATCATGCGTGGTTACATGGAGTGGTTCTGTTTGAAAACGGCCTCCGGTTTACCCCTTGAAATTTGCTTTCTTTTGATATATCACTTGGGGCCTTGGTCGCGTCCGAACCAACGCGACACCTTTTGATAGGCGAAAGCCACCAGATCACTTGGGGACATGGTCAAATCTGAACCAGTCACGCCTCTTGATCGGCCTAAGGCCACAAAATCACTTGGGGGCTTGGTCGAACCCGAACCATTGCCACGCCTCTTGATTGGCATATATGCCACAGTTTCATTTGGGGACCTGGCTGACTTGAATCATTGTCACTCCTATTGGGGGCTTGATCCTGTCCGACCACGGTAACACCATCTGATCAGCTCAGTATAGCATATTTTTTGCAAATGGTCTTTATTATTGCCTTTGCTTCCATGTTATTTTCATGGCCTGTTTTTCTTTGTTTTTTTGTTGTATTTCCTTTATGTCAACAACACCTTTTTCCGGTTCAGCCGATGGATTTGATTCCCTTTTAATCCGGAGAAGTAGGCCCGGTTTACCCTTCCTGTTAACATCATGGAGTAACAGGCGGGCTTATAATGACCCAGCACGGTTTATACGGGAGCTGTTTTCTCCCCGCTTTGACGGTAATGGTTTATACAACCTCCGCTTCAAGCCTAGCTAAGCCAGTTTCATGCCTAGATATGGCAGGTACTTTGTATCACCTATTTGTTACATTGATGATACATATATCAAGATCATAAACCGGCTGGCGGTATAACCGCCACCGAAGTTCAAATTTTTTCTGATTGCAGGAAATATAAATTGAGGTTTTTCCAATAAAAGCTTCAGTACTTATGCACGAAGTCATATTCAAGGCATAAGTATTAACTATCCTATTACAAGGCGACACGGTGCCCAAATAAGATCATTGTTATTTTGGACGGATGCCAAAGATAGCTATCTAAACTGGCCTCCGGTTCAAGCCTGCTCATCGTCCTCCGCCGCTTCAGCCTCCTCGTCTCTATCCATTGGCTGGAAATCAACAGTGGTCCAGTCGATTCCCATTAAAGCTTGGAAAACAGCCTCTTCATGGATCTGAGAAGATAGTTCAATATCAGGAGCGTAAGTATGCTTACGGATTGGAGGAATCAGATTCTCCGCTTCAAGAGTTGGGGCAGGCACTCGCTTGTTCTAATCGTTGTATTGCGCTTGATAATGCGTCAAGTCTGCCTCTTCAGCTAATTGACAAGCCAGAGGGCGCACTGCACGGTTTATTGCCCTCAAATCATCTTCGTTGAACTCGGAGCCGTCTTCCTTCGGGCTGGGATAGCCTTGAGCTGCCTCCACAGGATCGAAATCTGGCACCCATGCCTTTGCCCAGATCAAGGCATTAATGGCTCCGGCTCGAGCTGCAGATTTTTTCAGCTCCTCAATCCAGGCAGGAAGCATTGACAACCTGTTAAGAGTGTCCTGGATTAAAGAGGGTGCCGGGTTGTTATGAGAGGCTGTGGTGATGATCCGCTGGGCTCCGGTATACAGTTGTTCCACTAAGGTGTAGGCAGCCTTCAGCTTCTTCCGCACATCTGACCCTAAGTGCCCGATGCGTGTACCTGCAACAATGCAGGGACGGTCTCAAACCGGATTTATACTAAAGTAGGTTCAAGTTATCACAGAAGCTAAAAGGAGCTTACCAAAGATCGCAGCGGTCATGGAGTGTATTTGCCGCTTTACGGCAGTAAGCTCATCTACCACCGGTTTAAGGGCAGCTTCAGCATTTTCAGCTCTTTTGGTTAAAGCGGCCTTCTCAGTGGCCCAATCAGCCCGCTCTTTCTTGAAGCCTTCCTTCAGCTGTTTAGCGATGCTCAAGGCGCTGGTTAATTCTTCCCTTGCCTTATCTGTTTCAGCCTGTTGGGTTTTCAAGGTCTCCTGCAAATCGGCAATCTGGTCCTCCTTGATTCTCACCTCAGCCTGCATACAGACAGCATTTAGCTTTAAACAAGCGGTCCAAGAAATTGAAGTATCAACCACATAACAAAGTTATACGCCTGATACTTGGGGGCTAATGCACCTTCAATTTTCATATATTACTAGATTGCAAAGTCCCAAGCTCAATACAGGTATTCAACTTGGCACTTGGGGGCTAATGGCTATTTGATCAAATTATGTTCTGAGGATAGTTTTTTATCGGAGCCCCGGTTTAATTATGCTAAGTTGAACCGGCCCTTGGGGGCTATATTGATAGATTTCAAAGTGTTGAGGATTATATTCAAGTCCCGGTTTGACGAAGGTTACAAACCGGCCCTTGGGGGCTAGGAGGACTGATACAATGGCAGTAAGTAAAGAAGTAAGTTACCTCAAATTTATCCCTCATCATCTTTACCAGACCAGCTTCACAGTCACGGCTAGTATAAAGCCGATTTAAATAGCCGGAATGAAGATCTTGGGCACTCAGAGCAGCATATGTCTCCAGTTCAACATCCCATTTTCCTTTGTTTAGAGCGGAAAAATCCTCTTTTACGGTATGCTTGGTTAAGGTGACAGGATTCCCGGGTTCAAAGCGGCCTACACCGGTAATCACAACATCATCATCTTTGGACTCGCCGGTTTGCGTTGGTGCGGTCGGTTTGTCAGAAGGACTGTGGGATTTCTCAATCCGGACGGAGCTGGCAGGCGGGTCAGCAGAGACTGAAGTGTTAATAGGCCTTTCTTCGGGAATAGCACCGTCTTGCAAAGGAGGATCATTGGGAATATCCTCAGGAGCAAACACTTCAAGATCTGGCGCTTTGTCATGTTCTGGGGCTACATCTTCTTCAGCCGCTTTATCCAGGCGGGCCTTCTTGCTCGGTTTAGGTTTGGCCCTGAAAGAAAAACAAAGAGTCAAGGAACAGCATAAGCCATTACACAGTATACTGGAAGCATATGTTCAGCCTAGCTTACCCAAGAACCGTTTTCAGTGGTGGCAGCTGAGTGGCCGACGATTCACCAGAAGATGAATGAGAAGTAACCTAATAATCGGAGTCGGATGGATTAAGAGGTTGACGGAAGAAACCCGCTTTAGGATTTAAATCAATAAAAAGGTTGGAGACCTCGGAGCGGCGTTTTTGAACCGGACTGTTTGGTAAACCGGCGGAGGTAACTACCTGGCCACTGTGCCGGGTTGTGCGGCGAGCTTCATGTTGCTGAGTCTTCATAAGAAATTTGGGATCCAAGTAAGCAAGAGGATGAGAAAATTTAACTTTCCGGTTTGCCTGGCGAAATTTTGGCAAAGGCAAGATTTCTGAATCGGAAGAGAGAATAGTTACCTCAGCGACTTCCGCATTGCTGGCTTCAGCGTCGTCCTGACAAGCATCATCATCAATAAGGCGTGTAAAAAGTAAGCCTAGTGAATCAAGTTCTACCTCAAGGTCCGGGTTACCCACATCATCATCAATAGCTGGATCAGATGAAGCGGTGGTTTTCCTCTTGTGAGCTGGCTTCTTGATAACCTTGGTCTTGGGCCGGGTTGACTGCCCTGCCTTCTCCGTTTTGTCTTGTGGAAGCTTCTTGCTCCAAAACGGATTATCACCCTGGTTCAGCAGTAATTAATGTCAGACAGATAAAGTAGTAACAGGTTCAACAATAGAGCAATTAAAATCTTACCGCTGGCGGTTTGTTGGTGGTGTAGTAAGGAAGCAGACCGGTTTGAGCGCAGAGGTGCTCCGGTTCATTCAACATCTACTTTACAGAATCTGTGACTTCATCGTCGGAGAGTTGGATTTAGTGTGTCGGAGTGGGTCATCGACGCTATCAGTATACTTGCACATCAAACCGGAGCGCCGGCTCAGAGGCAGTATGCTCCATGATATCCAACAGCGTGCAAGGTCTATTCCCGTTAAACCGTTGGCCATAAAGGCTCGGAGCTTGGACAGTTGCGGAGCATATTTAATTCTCTCCTTGGCGCTTAGTCTTTGTGGAAAAGGGTGAGTGTTGCTGAGCCGTTCCGGACGGAAGCCAGGCAAGGGATTTTCATTGTCAGGGGAGGTATCTTTGCAATAAAACCAAGTTGCATTCCACTCCTTGGGGTGAGTATGGAGTTTGACGTGGGGATAAGTGATCTCTTTCCTCTTCTGAATGGCCATACCGCCCAATTCAGTATTGGGGCCGTCGGTAAATTCAGTGCGACGGTTTAAATGGAAGCAGTCTCTAAACAACTCGACTGAAGGCTCCTCTTGAAGGTATACCTTAGAGAGTACTTGAAAGTGACATAGATTGGTAACGGAATTGGGGCCAATATCCTGTGGACGGAGCTGAAAGTTGGCTAACACATCCCGGTAAAATTTAGAACCAGGCGGTTTGAAGCCCCAGGCCAAGTGATCTGCAAAGACCACAACCTCTCCCTCCCGAGATGTGGGAGGACATTCATTTCCAGGAACCCTCCAGTGGATCGTATCTTTGTTGTCTAAAGCGCTGATCAGGACTAGATCATCCAACTGAGATTCTGTGACGCGACAGGGAACCCAATTGCACTCATATACTTGTTTGGCCATGGTGAGATCTACAAGAAATAGGTGATCCGATTCAAGAATATGTTGGATGAAAGAAGGTGTTGGTCTGAACAACGCTAAACCGGAGGCAATACCTATAAACCGGTTTTCTACGATGCGGCATCATATGGTTTTGGCGGTTCAACAAGGGGACTAATGGTATATACCGGTTTAATAACTTTTTTCTATGGTAAGTTAAACCGCCTGACCTAAACATCGGAAGCAATTGAAGTTGTGGACAGCTAAGTATGCAGAAACAGGTTTCACAAGATCCTATTACAGCCGTGGATCTACAGCAAGCTCGGAAAAACAGAAAATATTCCGAAGAGTGAGGCAGAACGGAAGTGAACTATTGAGCGGGTATGTGCGTGAGATCTATGGACTTAGATATGAAATTACAGGCGGATGCTCAAAGATTGCTACTAAACACAGCAGGGGTTCACAAATTCATTCAAGAGTCAGAGTACGAGTATGAGCAAGCGACGAACACAGCGCGAACATGAAACCCTAAGAACAGACCTAGATCAAGAAGAGAAGAAAGCTTACTGGAAACGGAGAAGACGCGGAAGGATACCGCAGTACTCTGGTGCGTTCAGGTTGATGCAGCGGCCCAAGACGAGGCAGAGGTCGACAGCGGCGGCGGAGCTCCAAGGCTGGCGACGCGAGGAAGACGAAGAAGAAGAGACGAAGGGAAAGAAAAGGAAATGACCCTTCGGTCTTATTTATGAGGCAACAGAGTTAGGTCAAGCGCGCGAATCCAGGAGCTATTGATAAAGGAGGGCGTTATAAATGATAAACTTCATGATGACATCATGCCGGTTTACAGCAACCAGAAATGATGACGACATGGCGGTTTACCAATTACCAGAAGATGTCCAAGACACAAGATTTTGGGAAGGATTGACATGAACCGGTTCAAATCAATCTGGGCCCTAATGTTGGGGATATTACCACTAGGCGTAAACCGGCTTACTCGGGCCGGGTTAGCTTCATTAGTGGTATAAACAGATGGAGGCCCAAGGCCTGTAGTTGATTTAGAACATGTAGCCGTAAACCGGCCTAATGTATAACTTGTATTGTAAGTTAGGAATAGAGAGGTACCAACCGGGATACGAGTATGAACCGGTTGGGACTCTGAGGACCGACGGGCGTCACCCGTGTATATAAGGGGACGACCCGGCGGCGGTTCAAGACAGACAACTACAACTCGAGCTTAGGCGAAGCTTGTTTGCTCCCTAGCCATCGAGACCATATCAATTCCATCACAACTAGACGTAGGCTTTTACCTTCATCGAAGGGGCCGAACTAGTATAAACCCTCGTGTCTTTGTGTCTGCTTTAACCCCTTCGAGTAAACCCGTTGCGATGGCTCCACGACTAAGTCCTTTCACTAGGACATCTGCCGTGACAAATCCACGACACTATGGGTTCGAGAACTATGTAGACGTGACCGAGATACGTCTCCGGTCAATAACCGATAGCGGAACCTGGATGCTCATATTGGCTCCCACATATTCTACGAAGATCTTTATCGGTCAAACCGCATAACAACATACATTGTTCCCTTTGTCATCGGTATGTTACTTGCCTGAGATTTGATCGTCGGTATCTCAATACCTAGTTCAATCTCATTACCGGCAAGTCTCTTTACTCGTTATGTAATGCATCATCCCGCAACTAACTTATTAGTCACATTGCTTGCAAGGCTTATAGTGATGTGCATTACCGAGAGGGCCCAGAGATACCTCTCCGACAATCGGAGTGACAAATCCTAATCTCGAAATACTCCTACTCAACATGTACCTTCGGAGACACCCGTATAGCTCCTTTATAATCACCCAGTTATGTTGTGACGTTTGGTAGCACACAAAGTGTTCCTCCGGTAAACGCGAGTTGCATAATCTCATAGTCATAGGAACATGTATAAGTCATGAAGAAAGCAATAGCAACATACTAAACGATCAAGTGCTAAGCTAATGGAATGGGTCAAGTCAATCACATCATTCTCCTAATGATGTGATCTCGTTAATCAAATGACAACTCATGTCTATGGTTTGGAAACTTAATCATCTTTGATTAACGAGCTAGTCAAGTAGAGGCATACTAGTGACACTATATTTGTCTATGTATTCACACATGTATTATGTTTCCGGTTAATACAATTCTAGCATGAATAATAAACATTTATCATGAAATAAGGAAATAAATAATAACTTTATTATTGCCTCTAGGGCATATTTCCTTCAGTCTCCCACTTGCACTAGAGTCAATAATCTAGTTCACATCACCATGTGGTTTAACACTAATATTCACATCTGCATGTGATTAACACCCATAGTTCACATCGTTATCTGACCAGCGCCCAAAGGGTTTACTAGAGTCAATAATCTAGTTCACATCGATATGTGATTAACACCCAAAGAGTACTAAGGTGTGATCATGTTTTGCTCGTGAGAGAAGTTTAGTCAACGGGTCTGTCACATTCAGAGTCGTATGTATTTTGCAAATATTCTATGTCTACAATGCTCTGCACGGAGCTAATATAGCTAATTGCTCCCACTTTCAATATGTATCCAGATTGAGACTTATAGTCATCTGGATCGGTGTAAAAGCTTGCACTGTTGTAACTCTTTACGATGGGCTCTTTTATCACCTCCATAATCGAGAAATATTTCCTTAGTCCTCACTAAGGATTTTCTTGACCGCTGTCCAGTGATCTACTCTTAGATCAAAATTGTACTCCCTTGCCAAACTCAGAGCAAGGTATACAATAGGTCTGGTACACAGCATAGCATACTTTATAGAACCTATGGCTGAGGCATAGGGAATGACTTTCATTCTCTTTCTATCTTCTGCCGTGGTCGGGCTTTGAGTCTTACTCAATTTCACACCTTGTAACACAGGCAAGAACTATTTCTTTGACTGTTCCATTTTGAACTGCTTCAAAATCTTGTCAAGGTATGTACTCATTGAAAAAACTTATCAAGCGTCTTGATCTATCTCTATAGATCTTGATGCTCAATATGTAAGCAGCTTCACCGAGGTCTTTCTTTGAAAAAAAAACGCCTTTCAAACACCCCTTTATGCTTTCCAGAAAAATTCTACATTATTTCTGATCAACAATATGTCATTCACATACACTTATCAGAAATGTTGTAGTGCTCCCACTCACTTTCTTGTAAATACAGGCTTCACCGCAAGTCTGTATAAAACTATATGCTTTGATCAACTCATCAAAGCGTATATTCCAACTCCGAGATGCTTGCACCAGTCCATATATGGATCGCTGGAGCTTGCACATTTTGTTAGCACCTTTAGGATTGACAAAACCTTCTGGTTGCATCATATACAACTCTTCATTAATAAATCCATTAAGGAATGCAGTTTTGACATCCATTTGCCAGATTTCATAAAATGTGGCAATTGCTAACATGGTTCGGACAGACTTAAGCATCAATACGAGTGAGAAAATCTCATCGTATTCAACACCTTGAACTTGTCGAAAAACTTTTTGCGACAAGTCGAGCTTTGTAGATAGTAACTCTACTATCAGCGTCTGTCTTCCTCTTGAAGATCCATTTATTTTCTATGGCTTGCCGATCATCGGGCAATTCCACCAAAGTCCACACTTTGTTCTCATACATGGATCCCATCTCAGATTTCATGGCCTCAAGCCATTTTGCGGAATCTGGGCCCATCATCGCTTCCTCGTAGTTCGTAGGTTCATCATGTTCTAGTAACATGACTTCCAGAATAGTATTACCGTACCACTCTGGTGCGGACTGTACTTTGGAAGACCTATGAGGTTCTGTAATAACTTAATCTGAAGTTTCATGATCATCATCATTAGCTTCCTCACTAATTGGTGTAGGAATCACTGAAACTGATTTCTGTGATGAACTACTTTCCAACAAGGGAGTAGGTATAGTTACCTTATCAAGCTCTACTTTCCTCTGATACGTATCCAACGTATCTATAATTTTTTATTGTTCCATGCTATTATGTTACCCCTTTTGGATGTTTATGGGCTTTATTTTACACATTTATATCATTTTTGGGGCTAACCTACTAACTGGAGACCCAGCCTGTATTGCTGTTTTTTTGCCTATTTCAGTATTTCGAAGAAAAGGAATATCAAAGGGAGTCCAAACGGAATGAAACCTTCGGGAGCGTGATTTTTGGAACGAACGTGATCCAGAGGACTTGGAGTGCAAGTCAAGAAGCAGCTGAGGAGGCTACGAGAGGGTAGGGCGCCCCCCTATAGGGCGCGCCCCCTGTGTTGTGGGCCCCTCGGGCAGCCACCGACGTACTTCTTTCTCCTATATAAGCCTACGTACCCCGAAAACATCCAGGGAGCCAACGAAACACAATTTCCACCACTGTAACCTTCTGTATCCGCGAGATCTCATCTTGGAGCCTTCGTCGGTGCTCTGCCGGAGGGGGAATTGACCATGGAGGGCTTCTACATCAACACAATAGCCCCTCTGATGAGTTGTGAGTAGTTTAGACCTTCGGGTCCATAGTTATTAGCTAGATGGCTTCTTCTCTCTTTTTGGATCTCAATACAATGTTCTCACCCTCTCTTGTGGAGATCTATTCGATATAAACTCTTTTTGCGGTGTGTTTGTCGAGATCCGATGAATTGTGAGTTTATGATCAAGTTTATCTATGAGAAATATTTGAATCTCCTCTGAATTCTTTTTTGTATGATTGAGTTATCTTTGCAAGTCTCTTCGAATTATCAGTTTGGTTTGGCCTACTAGATTGATCTTTCTTGCCATGGGAGAAGTGCTTAGCTTTGGGTTCAATCTTGCGGTATCCTTACCCAGTGACAGAAAGGGTTGCAAGGCACGTATTCTATTGTTGCCATCGAGGATAAAAATATGGGTGAGGGAGTCCTAGACTAGGGGGTGTCCGGATAGCCGGACTATCATCGTCGGTCGTACTCCAAGACTATGAAGATACAAGATTGAAGACTTCGTCCCGTGTCCGGATGGGACTTTCCTTGGCGTGGAAGGCAAGCTTAGCGATACGGATATGTAGATCTCCTACCATTGTAACCGACTCTGTGTAAGCCTAGCCCTCTCCGGTGTCTATATAAACCGGAGGGTTTTAGTCCGTAGGACAACATAACCATTACAACAATCATACCATAGGCTAGCTTCTAGGGTTTAGCCTCCTTGATCTCGTGGTAGATCCACTCTTGTACTACCCATATCATCAATATCAATCAAGCAGGAGTAGGGTTTTACCTCCATCGAGAGGGCCCGAACCTGGGTAAAAACATCGTGTCCCTTGTCTCATGTTACCATCCGCCTTGACGCACAGTCCGGGACCCCCTACCCGAGATCCGCCGGTTTTGACACCGACATTGGTGCTTTCATTGAGAGTTCCTCTGTGTCGTCACCGATAGGCTTGATGGCTTCTTCAACCAACAACAACTTAGTCTAGGGTGAGACCTTTCTCCCCGGACAGATCTTCGTATTCGGCGGCTTCGCACTGCGGGCCAATTCACTTGGTCATCTGGAGCAGATCGGAAGCTACGCCCCAGGCCATCAGGTCAGGTTTGGAAGCCTAAACTTCACGGCAGACATCCGCGAAGACTTGATCTTCGACGGATCCGAGCCACAGCCAAGCGCGCCGCACTGTCACGATGGGCATGATCTAACTCTGCCGCCGGACAGTACTTTGGAGGCCGCGCAGGAATCCGCTCCGACCCATAGTTCGGAGCCGATCGCGCAGATCGAGGATGGATGGCTAGACACCGCCTCGGGGGCTGCAACCACTACGGCGGTGGAGCCGAACACTGACCTTGTCCCTTATAAAGCTTATGACTCCGAGGTGCCGGACTCCGAGCCTCCTGCGCCCCTGCCAATCGAATCCGATTGGGCGCCGATCATGGAGTTCACCGCCACAGACATCTTTCAACACTCACCCTTTGGCGACGTCTTGAATTCGCTAAAGCATCTCTCGCTATCCGGAGAGAACTGGCCGGACTACGGCCAGGACGGTTGGGATGCGGACGACGAAGAAATTCAAAGCCCACCCACCACCCACTTTGTAGCCACTGTCGACGACCTAACCGACATGCTAGACTACGACTCCGAAGACATCGATGGTATGGACGACGATGTCGGAGACGATCAAGAACCAGCGCCCACAGGGCACTGGAAGACCACCTCGTCATACGACATATACATGGTGGACACCCCAAAAGATGGGGACGGCGAAGAAGCAGCGGAGGCAGATTCCTTACAGAAACAGCCCAAGCGCCGATGCCAGCGGCGCCGCTCTAAATCCCGCCACAGCAAGAATGGAGATTCTGGCACAGGAGATAATAATACCCCGGAAAGTGCCGAAGACAATCCCCTCCAGCAAGATTCAGCGCACGAGGATGCAGAAGCAAGCCCTCACGAGAAAGTGGCAGACGAAGAGGTCGAGGATGATAATTACATACCTCCCTCCGGAGACGAGGCAAGCCTCGACGACGACGAATTTGTCGTACCTGAGGATCCCGTCGAACAAGAGCGTTTCAAACGCAAGCTAATGGCCACAGAAAATAGCCTAAAGAAAAAGCAGCAGCAGCTTCAAGCTAATCAAGACCTGCTGGCCGACAGATGGACCGAGGTCCTCGCGGCCGAAGAGTATGAACTCGAACGCCCCTCCAAGAGCTACCCAAAACGCAAGTTGCTCCCCCGACTAGAGGAGGAAGCATACATACCTTCATCACCAGCGCACAATACGGCCGACCGACCACCCAGTGGTCGCGACAGAGAGGCATCCAGGCCCTCCATCAAGACCGTACCTCGGCATCACTCGAAAAATATGGAGCCACGAGGGAACGCGCCAGACTTGCGGGATATATTGGAGGACAAGGCAAGACAATCCAGATCTATCTATGGATCACGCGGGCGCCCCACGACCCATGACGAATACCGTCGTGCCGGATACAACAACTCCGGCCGAGCCGAACACAGCAGACAATGCTCTCTTGAGCTACGTCGTGATATTGCTCAATATAGAGGCGCCGCACACCCACTATGCTTCACAGACGAAGTAATGGATCATCAAATCCCTGAAGGGTTCAAACCCGTCAACATTGAATCCTACGATGGCACAACAGACCCCGCGGTTTGGATCGAGGACTATCTCCTTCATATCCATATGGCCCGCGGCGACGATCTCCACGCCATCAAATATCTCCCGCTCAAGCTTAAAGGACCAGCTCGGCATTGGCTTAACAGCCTGCCCGCAGAGTCAATTGGGTGTTGGGAGGACCTGGAAGCCGCATTCCTCAACAACTTCCAGGGCACATATGTGCGACCACCAGACGCCGATGACCTAAGCCACATAATTCAGCAGCCAGACGAATCGGCCAGACAATTCTGGACACGGTTCTTAACAAAGAAAAATCAAATCGTCGACTGCCGGATGCAGAGGCCCTTGCAGCCTTCAAACATAACATCCGCGACAAGTGGTTGGCCCGGCACCTCGGACAGGAAAAGCCGAAATCCATGGCAGCCCTCACATCACTCATGAACCGCTTCTGCGCGGGAGAGGACAGCTGGCTAGCTCGCAGCAACAACCTTAGCAAAAATGCTGGCAGTCCGGACACTAAGGACCACAATGGCAGGTCGCGTCGAAACAAAAACAAACGCCGCGTTAACGGCGACAACAATGAGGATACGGCAGTCAACGCCGGATTCCGAGGCTCTAAACCCGGTCAGCGGAAAAAAGCATTTAAAAGAACCACTCCGGATCCGTCCAATTTGGACCGAATACTCGACCGCTCTTGCCAGATACATGGCACCCCCGAAAAGCCAGCTAACCACACCAACAGAGATTGTTGGGTATTCAAGCAGGCAGGCAAATTAATCGCCGAAAACAATGACAAGGGGCTGCACAGTGATGACGAGGAAGAGACCCGGCCGCCAAACAGTAGAGGACAGAAGGGCTTTCCCCCACAAGTGCCGACGGTAAACATGATATACGCAACCCATATACGCAAGAGGGAACGGAAGCATGCACTGAGGGACGTATATGCAATGGAGCCAGTCGCCCCGAAGTTCAATCCATGGTCCTCTTGCCCGATCACTTTCGATCGAAGAGACCATCCGACCAGTATCCGCCATGGCGGATTTGCCGCATTGGTTTTAGACCCAATCGTCGATGGATTTCACCTCACGAGAGTCTTGATGGACGGCGGCAGTAGCCTGAACCTGCTTTATCAGGATACAGTGCGCAAGATGGGCATAGACCCCTCAAGGATTAAACCTACAAAAACGACCTTCAAAGGCGTCATACCAGGTGTCGAGGCCGATTGTACAGGCTCAGTCACACTGGAAGTGGTCTTCGGATCCCCGGATAATTTCCGAAGCGAGGAGTTGATCTTCGACATAGTCCCGTTCCGCAGCGGCTATCACGCTCTGCTCGGACGAACCGCGTTCGCAAAGTTCAACGCGGTGCCGCATTATGCATACCTCAAGCTCAAGATGCCAGGCCCTCGTGGAGTCATCACGGTCAATGGAAATACAGAACGCTCCCTCCGAACGGAGGAACACACAGCGGCTCTCGCGGCAGAAGTACAAACCAGCCTTCTAAGGCAATTTTCGAGTCCGGCCGTTAAACGACCGGACACGGCCAAACGCGCCCGGAGCAACATCAACCAAGACCACCCGGCACGTTCCGAGCACGCGTAGCAATGCGGCCCCAACCCCAGCCCTCGCATGATTTCAAGACCAGCTCTCTGCGTACATCATTACGCTCTGGAGATACCATGGGCATAGGGGGAGGGGCACGACCACAACAGACCCAGAGTGCGACTCAACCACACCAAGGGCTCCCAAGTGTGTCGCTCTTTTTATTTTTTATTTTCCTTCTTTTTATACACAGGACTCCGTTCACCAGAGGCCCTGTCCGGAGGCGAACTGCCGAACTCACGATGCAACAGCCAGGGAAGGACAAAGGCTACGACGAACACTCAGGTGGTCTCCATTATGAGCATTAAATTGTTAAATACACCAATCCACAGCCTACCCCTTGGGGGAGACATATTTAAGTAGTCCAATCCCTTGCTTTCCGCACTATTTGTATCGTTCTGCACTCACGGCAGAATTCTTTGAATAGACAAAGCATTACTTTTTGCTTATAATTGCATTACTTTACATATATGTTCATTAATGACATCTCGCACCCGTATATTTTGGTACGGCCGAATACACCAGGGGCTTACGTTCCCCGCATTATGGTGTGATAAGTCCGAACACTTTCACAAGTGTGGCACCCCGAACTTATAGCATTATATGAATCGGCTCCGAATCATGTCTTGGGTCAATAGTTGGGTTTGCCCGGCTCCCATGTTTTGGTACCTTACGTTCCGTTCTGTCGGCTAAGGTAGCACTGGGAGAACCACTGTGATTGCGCCCCGCTTGAGCTGGGCGAGCGCCTCAGTGGAGAAAGCTAAAACTGACTGTCATGATAAGGCGAGAGACTGGTCGCTGTTCGAGAGGTCTTTTCGAGTCCCTAAAGACTTATGCCGCTTCGAGCGAAGAACCGAATAATGTCCGGACAAGGCGTGGATAGCGCCCCGAACTCGGTCTTCCGAATACTAGGGGCTTCGCCGAAATTTAAAATTATAGAATTCTATGGCTAAGTGAGAGTGTTCAAGCATCATAAGTCCGGTTGCCTTGTTCGTCGTGTTGAGCGCCTCCCTAGATGGACCCAAAAATGGGAACAAGAGCGCTCAAGTTTATCCCGAACACCCCAGCACTCGTGGCATGGGGGCTGAAGCCGACGACTTGCCATCTCTCAGATTTAATAAACAGCCGCACAGAAGGTAATATTTTAAATCAATAAGCGTTGCTTAGCGCACATGAACAAAGTTTTCAGCACACAAGATAACACATAGCGAGTTTACTCAATAATTACATCTCGGGGGCACTCATTCGCAATCTTGCGGGCACCCTTCAGGACAGTCTTATAGTACATCTCGGGCGTGCGATATTCCTTGCCCGCTGGCAGCGCGTCAGTGATAAGCCTCTCCGCATCCAGCCTGCCCCAATGCACCTTTGTGCGGGCAAGGGCCCGACGAGCACCTTCAATACAGGCGGAGCGCTTGATGACCTCCACCCAGGGGCACGCATCCACCAGCCGCCGCACAAGGCCGAAGTAGCTCCCAGGCATGGCCTCTCCAGGCCACAGCCGGACTATGAGGCCCTTCATGGCCTGCTCGGCTACCTTGTGGAGCTCGACCAGCTACTTCAGCTGGTCGCTAGGGGGCACCGGATGGCCAGCCTCAGCGTACTGAGACCAGAAGACCTTCTCCGTTGAGCTCCCCTCCTCGGCTCGGTAAAATGCGGCGGCATCAGATACACTGCGAGGCAGATCTGCAAACGCCCCTGGTGAGCTCCGAATTCGGGTAAGTAATAGGTAATTTACATTAACATGCTTGCTTTGCATGAAAAATGCCTTACCCGCCACTATTTTCTTCATCGCCTCAACCTCTTGGAGGGCCTTATGGGCCTTGGCCTTAGCGGCTTTAGCACTTTCAAGAGCCGAGGCAAGCTCGGACTCCCGAGTCTTCGAGTCACGCTCCAAACTCTCATGCTTTTCCATGAGAGCCTGGAGCTCTTGCCGCACTGCCGCCACCCGCACCTACTGCTTCTCTCGCTCCGTCCGTTCCGCGGCCGCATTGCGTTCGGCCGCAGACACGGCCTCCTTCAGGGTTGCCACCTCGTTTGTGGCCCCTGCAGTACCCACGTTATCCTTGTTATTTTCATTGCAACCAAAATCCTTTTCTGTAAGGTACAAATTTAAAAGATGGTCTTACTCACCTTCTTTTTCCTCGAGCTGCTTCTTGGCAAGGCCGAGCTCTTGCTCGGACCGCTCGAGGTCCTGCTTCAACGCACCAACCTCCGCAGTCAGTGCGGCAGAGGTCAGCAGCGCAGCCTGCAAACCCATATTGACACACTTTTTAGCATTCCTGCGTATATCTTTTTTAGATCCTCAATCCGGTTTTTCTTTCCGAACACCGAACCGAGCATCAGGGGCTACTGTCTATGCGGTATTACATTACATATTTTTTCTTACCTCAAAGCCTGTTAGAAGGCTACTGCAGGCTTCGGTCAGCCCGCTCTTGGCAAGCTGAACCTTCTGAATCACCGCACTCATGATAGTGCGGTGTTCTTCCTCGATGGAAGCGCCTCCAACAAGTTGTCCGGCGCCTCCGGTTGGACAGAGGCCGCTGGTGTCACGGTCTTGCCCTTCTTGAGAAGGGGCCGCCTGCCGGACTCCGGAACCACTGCGGGTTCCGGCGTGGAGTCCGGCGCAAAGTCCGGGAGGCTGCCTTGTGGCGCCTCCGGAGCCTCCTCCTGATGGGTCCCTTCCCGGGATCCCACCTCGGCGTCCTCAGCGTCGCGAGGGGTGGAGGCAGTCGGGATGGAATCTACATCCGACGGAGCCAACGATCCGCTCGACGAAGCGGGGAGATCATCATCGGCCGGACTGCAGGCAGTGTGCGGCATTAGAAGGACACTATGTGACACGAAAGAGAAATTATAAATCATTCAGGAATCCGGATACTTACGATCTTGCCGGACGCCTGGCCCTTGAGGGCCACTCTTCGTCGCCAACGTTGGCGTTGGCGGAGCTGTCCGGGGGAATAGTCCTTCCCCTCTTGGACCCTTCGGCCTCCCTAGTTGGGGAAGCCTTCCTCTTCCTCTCTCCTTCCTCTGGGAGAGAGTCCTCTTTCTCCTCCTCGTCTTCGGGGGAGGAGTCCACCTCGGAGCCATCGGACGATGAGTCCGATATCACCTGGCGCCGGGAACTTTTTCGAGTTCCCGTGGCCTTCTTCTCCGGCACCACATAGAGTGCCGGGACCAGCAGCCCCGTTAAGCGGGCATCTGCTGGGTCTTCGGGAAGGGGAGCCGGACAGTCTACCTGTCCGGACATCCTCTGCCAGTCCTGTCAAAGGCATAGGGAGTTTTTAGATCCCACATAGAGTCAAACTATGAAAGAAAACAATTGTCCCATAGAGGATAACGAAGCTTACCTCACCGGCTGGGCGCTTGGTGCTGAATCCGCGATCTTCAGTCGCGGACGCGGGGGCTTCTCCGCCCTTGAACAGCACCCTCCAGACGGCTTCGTACGTCGTGCCGAAGAGCCCGCTCAGAGTCCGGTGTTGTGCCGGATCGAACTCCCACAGGTTGAAGGCCCATTGTTGGCAGGGGAGAATCCGGCAGATGAGCATGACCTGGATCACATTGACAAGCCTAAGCTTCTTGTTCACCAGGGTCTGGAGACAGGACTGGAGTCCTGTCAACTCCTCCGAACTGCCCCATAGCAAGCCCTTCTCTTTCCAGGAGGTGAGCTGCATCGGGATACCAGATCTAAACTCGGGGGCCGCCGCCCATTTAGGGACGCGCGGCTTGGTGATGTAGAACCACCCCGATTGACATCCCTTGATGGACTCCACGAAGGCCCCGTCGAGCCAGATGACGTTGGGCATCTTGCCCAGCATGGCGCCTCCGCGCTCCGCTTGGACGCCCTTCACTACCTTCGGCTTGACGTTGAAGGTCTTGAGCCACAAGCCGAAGTGGGGCTGGATGCAGAGGAAGGCCTCGCACACGACGATAAACGCCAAGATGTTGAGGATGAAGTTTGGCGCCAGATCGTGGAAGTCCAGGCCGCAATAGAACATGAGCCCTCGGACAAAGGGATGCAGCGGAAAGCCCAGTCCGCGGAGGAAGTGGGGAAGGAATACGACCCTCTCATGGGGCCTGGGGGTGGGGATGAGCTGCCCCTTGTCGGGCAGCCGATGCGCGATGTCGCCGGAAAGGTATCCGGCGCTGCGCAGCTTTGCGATGTGCTCCTCCGTAACGGAGGAGACCAACCATTTGCCTCCCGCTCCAGGCATGGTCGGAGAAGGTCGAGACGAGATGCGCGGACTTGGGCGTTGGAGCTCGAGTGCGCGGAGATGGATAAGCTGAGGAGGAAGAAGGCGTAGGTAAAAAGGTGGATCCTTATCCCCTTATATATGGGTGGACGAAAACTATGCGTCCCCACCGGCCTGGTAAAACTCGCTTATCTCCCAAGCGCCACCATCAATGGCGCGGTTGGGTTACCCACGTCCGTATTGATGGGAATCCCGGAATAAGGGGAACACGATCTCTGCTTTGACAAGACGTGCCAAGGAAACCACTTCGCTAAACATGCTGAGGTGGTATAATAAAAAACGATTCCAGTAAAGGCTTGGTGGTGGTGTGACATCATGCCACAAAATGCGTCAGCAGATTGAGCTTGTGTAAATAATATTCTCTCTACGGTGGTATGTGGAATTTATTTTGCAGAGCCGGACACTATCCTGGTGTTCACAATCTTCTATGAATTATTCGGAGGAGGAACCCGCCTTGCAATGCCGAACAATATGCGCGCCGGACTCATCGTCATTGAAGCCTGGTTCAGGGGCTACTGAGGGAGTCCTGGACTAGGGGGTGTCCGGATAGCCGGACTATCATCGTCGGCCGGACTCCAAGACTATGAAGATACAAGATTGAAGACTTCGTCCCGTGTCTGGATGGGACTTTCCTTGGCGTGGAAGGCAAGCTTGGCGATACGGATATGTAGATCTCCTACCATTGTAACCGACTCTGTGTAACCCTAGCCCTCTCCGATGTCTATATAAACCGGAGGGTTTTAGTCCGTAGGACAACATAACCATTACAACAATCATACCATAGGCTAGCTTCTAGGGTTTAGCCTCCTTGATCTCGTGGTAGATCCACTCTTGTACTACCCATATCATCAATATCAATCAAGCAGGAGTAGGGTTTTACCTCCATCAAGAGGGCCCGAACCTGGGTAAAAACATCGTGTCCCTTGTCTCCTGTTACCATCCACCTTGACGCACAGTCCGGGACCCCCTACCCGAGATCCGCCGGTTTTGACACCGACAATGGGGTTTATATCATATTGCATGAGTTTATCCCTCTACATCATGTCATCTTGCTTAAGGCGTTACTCTGTTCTTATGAACTTAATACTCTAGATGCAGGCAGGAGTCGGTCGATGTGTGGAGTAATAGTAGTAGATGCAGGCAGGAGTCGGTCTACTTGTTGCGGACATGATGCCTATATACATGATCATTCCTAGATAATCTCATAATTATTCGCTTTTCTATCAATTGCTCGACAATAATTTTTTCACCCACTGTAATACTTATGCTATCTTGAGAGAAGCCTCTGGTGAAACCTATGGCCCCCGGGTCTATCTCTTATCATATTTGCTTCCAGTCTACTTTTATTTGCATCTTTACTTTTTGCATCTATATTATAAAATACCAAAAATATATTTATCTTATCATACTATCTCTATTAGATCTCACTTTTGCAAGTGGCCATGGAGGGATTGACAACCCCTTATTGCGTTGGTTGCGAGTTCTTTGTTTGTTTGTGTAGGTGCGTGGGACTTTTGAGGAGCCTCCTACTGGATTGATACCTTGGTTCTCAAAAACTGAGGGAAATACTTACGCTACTATTGTTGCATCACCCTTTCCTCTTCAAGGAAAACCAACGCAAGCTCAAGACGTAGCAAGAAGGATTTCTGGCGACATTGCCGGGGAGGTCTTCGCTCAAGTCAAGACATACCAAGTACCCATCACAAACTCATCTCCCTCGCATTTACATTATTTGCCATTTGCCTCTCGTTATCCTCTCCCCCACTTCACCCTTGCAGTTTTATTTGCCCTCTATTTCCCAATCTCCTCTCTTTCGCTTGCCTTTTTCTGTTTGCTTGTGTGCTTGTTTGTCCTTATGGCTTTGCCTAAGAGTACCGACCACCTTCTTACAAGTATGGAAGAGATTGAATCAAATATTAGAAGCTTTATGAATTTGCAATTTGAGCATAATAATTTCTTCAGAAAAGAGCTTAAGGAACAAAAAGGTTTTTTGAGGTTTATGAACAAAGAGCTTGATGATATGAATAAAGAATTTTATGGCGTGAACTCTCAAATTGCCCAGCTTGAAAATGCTATAGCCAAAATTTCTGATAAGCAAGCCACCTTAGTCAATAAGTTGGCCGCCAAACCAGAAAAGTTGGATGAAAATAATGATGAGGATCTTAAAGTTATTGATGTGTCTCCTATTAGATCTTTGTTTTGCAATATGAATCTTGATAATTATGGGACTGAATATGAGTCAACTTTACCTAGAAGGCGTCCCAAGAATTCGGAGTTTTTAGATCTTGATGCTAAATTTGGTAAAAGTGGGATTGGAGAGGTCATGACTTTAAATAATATTGAACCCACTATCTCGGATTTCAAGGAATTTTATTATGATAATTGTTCTTTAGAAGGTCGTATTTCCTTGTTGCAATCCGTTGTTAATTCTCCTCATGCTTATAGTCAAAATAAAGCTTTTACCAAACACATTGTTGATGCCTTGATGCAATCTTATGATGAAAAACTTAATTTGGAAGTTTCTATACCTAGAAAACTTAATGATGAGTGGGAACCTACTATAAAGATTAGAATTAAAGATCATGAGTGTTTTGCCTTGTGTGATTTGGGTGCTAGTGTTTCCACGATTCCGAAAACTTTATGTGATATTCTAGGTTTCCATGAACTTGATGATTGCTCTTTAAATTTGCACCTTGCGGATTCCACCATTAAAAAGCCAATGGGAAGGATCAATGATGTTCTGATTGTTGCAAACAGAAATTTGGTGCCCGTAAATTTTATCGTTCTTGATATAGATTGCAATCTTTCTTGCCCTATTATTCTTGGTAGACCTTTCCTTAGAACGATTGGTGCGATTATTGATATGAAGGAAGGGAATATTAGATTCCAATTTCCATTAAAGAAAGGCATGCAGCACTTTCCAAGAAAGAAAGTCAAATTACCTTATGAATCTATCATGCGAGCTACTTATGA
Source organism: Triticum timopheevii (assembly GCA_963921465.1). Lineage (NCBI taxonomy): Eukaryota > Viridiplantae > Streptophyta > Magnoliopsida > Poales > Poaceae > Triticum > Triticum timopheevii. The sequence continues at coordinate 99,833,512 of OY997264.1, read as the reverse complement.
ATTTAGTGCCAAAGATGGCACTACTTAGATCTATCTTCGCTTTTATGCCTAGCTAGGGGCGTTAAACGATAGCGCTAGTTGGGAGGCAACCCAATTTTCTTTGTGTTTTTTGTTTTTGTTCCTTTTTAGTAATAAATCTTGCATCTACCTTCTGTTTAGATGTGTTTTATCTTTTAATTAGTGTTTGTGCCAAGTAGAACCTATAGGATAACCTATGATGATAGTTGATTTGATTTTGCTGAAAAACAGAAACTTTGCATGCACAAATTTAGCTTTTTTAAATCACAAAAACGTTCTTTTGCGTTGATTATTTTTTATGCTGATCAATAGACAAATTGTCCAGGACTTCCTATTTTGGTAGGATTTTTAGAGTTCCAGAAGTTTGCGTTAGTTACAGATTGCTACAGACTGTTCTGTTTTTCACAGATTCTGTTTTCCGTGTGTTGTTTGCTTATTTTGATGCATCTATGGCTAGTAAAATAGTTTATAAACCATAGAGAAGTTGGAATACAGTAGGTTTAACACCAAAATAAATAAAGAATGAAGTACCTTATGTGGTGGTTTTGTTTTCTTTCACTAACGGAGCTTATAGGATTTCCTGTTGAGTTTTGTGTTGTGAAGTTTTCAAGTTTTGGGTAATGCTTTGATGGACTATGGAATAAGGATTGGCAAGAGCCTAAGCTTGGGGATGCCCATGGCACCCCAAGATATTCAAGGATAGCCAAAGGCCTAAGCTTGGGGATGCCCCGGGAAGGCATCCCCTCTTTCTTCTTCGTTCATTGGTAACTTTACTTGGAGCTATATTTTTATTCGCCACATGATATGTGTTTTGCTTGGAGCGTCGTGTATTATATTAGTCTTTGCTTTTTAGTTTACCACAGTCATCCTTGCTGTACACACCTTTTGGGAGAAGCCTACTTGATTAGAATTTGCTAGAATACTCTATGTGCTTCACTTATATCTTTTGAGCTTGATAGTTTTTGGTCTAGTGCTTCACTTATATCTTTTTGAGAGTCTTTTAGAACAGCATGGTATTTGCTATGGTTACAAATTTGGCCCTCGAATGATGATCATCCAAGTTGGGTATAATAAAAACTATCATAGAAAGTGAACTGGATGCTATGATCAATTTGATGCTTGATAATTGTTTTGAGATATGGAGGTAGTGATATTAAAGTCATGCTAGTTGAGGTGAATATGAAAAATACTTGTGTTGAGGGTTGTGATTCCCGTAGCATGCACGTATGGTGAACCGCTTTGTGATGAATTTGGAGCACAATTTTATTTATTGATTGTCTTCCTTATGAGTGGCGGTCGGGGACGAGCGATGGTCTTTTCCTACCAATCTATCCACCTAGGAGCATGCGCGTAGTACTTTGTTTTTGATGACTTCTAGATTTTTGCAATAAGTATATGAGTTCTTTTGACTAATGTTGAGTCCATGGATTATACGGACCCTCACCCTTCCATCATTGCTAGCCTCTCTTGTACCGCGCAACTTTTGCCAGTACCATACACCCACCATATACCTTCCTCAAAACAGACACCATACCTACCTATTATGGCATTTCCATAGCCATTCCGAGATATATTGCCATGCAACTTTCCACCATTCCGTTCATATGACACGCATTACTTTTGTCATATTTCTCTTTGCATGATCATGTAGTTGACATCGTATTTGGGGCAAGGCCACCTACATAATTTTCATACATGTCACTCTTGATTCATTGCATATCCCGGTACACCGCCGGAGGCATTCATGTAGAGTCATATCTTGTTCTAGCTTTGAGTTGTAATTCTTGAGTTGTAAATCCATAAAAGTGTGATGATCTTCATTATTAGAGCATTGTCCTAGTGAGGAAATAATGATGAAGACTATGATTCCCCCACAAGTCGGGATGAGACTTCGGACTTTACAAAAGAAAAAATGAAAAGAAAAGAAAAAAAGAGAAAGGCCAAAAAGAAAAAAAAAGGCCAAAGAAAAAAAGAGAAAAAAGAAAAAAAGAAAATGAGAGAAAAAGAGAGAAGGGACAATGCTACTATCTCTTTTTCCACACTTGTGCTTCAAAGTAGCACCATGATCTTCATGATAGAGAGTCTCATATGTTGTCACTTTCATATACTAATGGGAATTTTTCATTATAGAACTTGGCTTGTACATTCCAATGATGGGCTTCCTGAAAATGCCCTAGGTCTTCGTGAGCAAGCAAGTTGGATGCACACCCACTTAGTTTCTTTTGTTGAGCTTTCATATATTTATAGCTCTAGTGCATCTGTTGCATGGCAATCCCTACTCACTCACATTGATATCTATTAATGGGCATCTCCATAGCCCGTTGATACGCCTACTTGATGTGAGACTATCTTCTCCTTTTTGTCTTCTCCACAACCACCATTCTATTCCACATATAGTGCTATATCCATGGCTCACGCTCATGTATTGCGTGAAAGTTGAAAAAGTTTGAGATTATTAAAGTATGAAACAATTGCTTGGCTTGTCATCGGGGTTGTGCATGATTAAATACTTTGTGTGATGAAGATAGAGCAACAGCCAGACTATATGATTTTGTAGGGATAACTTTCTTTGGCCATGTTATTTTGAGAAGACATGATTACTTTGATTAGAATGCTTGAAGTATCACCATTTTCATGTCAATATGAACTTTTATTTTGAATCATTTGGATCTGAACATTCATGCCACAATAAAGAAAAATACATTGAGAATTATGCTAGGTAGCATTCCACATCAAAATTCTGTTTTTATCATTTACCTACTCGAGGACGAGCAGGAATTAAGCTTGGGGATGCTTGATACGTCTCCAACGTATCTATAATTTTTGATCGTTCCATGCTATTATATTACCCCTTTTGGATGTTTATGGGCTTTATTTTACACATTTATATCATTTTTGGGACTAACCTGCTAACTGGAGGCCCAGCTCGTATTGCTGTTTTCTTGCCTATTTCAGTATTTTGAAGAAATGGAATATCAAATGGAGTCCAAACGGAATGAAACCTTCGGGAGCGTGATTTTTGGAACGAACATAATCCAGAGGACTTGGAGTGCAAGTCAAGAAGCAGCTGAGGCGGCCACGAGAGGGTAGGGCGCCCCCCTATAGGGCACGCCCCCTGTCTCGTGGGCCCCTCGGGCGGCCACCGACGTACTTCTTCCTCCTATATAAGCCTACGTACCCCGAAAACATCCAGGGAGCCAACGAAACACAATTACCACCGCTGTAACCTTCTGTATCCGCGAGATCCCATCTTGGAGCCTTCGTCGGTGCTCTGCCGGAGTGGGAATCGGCCACGGAGGGCTTCTACATCAACACCATAGCCCCTTCGATGAGTTGTGAGTAGTTTACCATAGACCTTCAGGTCCATAGTTATTAGCTAGATGGCTTCTTCTCTCTTTTTGGATCTCGATACAATGTTCTCCCCCTCTCTTGTGGAGATCTATTCGATGTAAACTCTTTTTGTGGTGTATTTGTCGATATCCGATGAATTGTGAGTTTATGATCAAGTTTATCTATGATAAATATTTGAATCTCCTCTGAATTCTTTTATGTATAATTGAGTTATCTTTGCAAGTCTCTTCGAATTATCAGTTTGGTTTGGCCTACTCGATTGATCTTTCTTGCCATGGGAGAAGTGCTTAGCTTTGGGTTCAATCTTGCGGTGTCCTTACCCAGTGACAGAAAGGGTTGCAAGGCACGTATTGTATTGTTGCCATCGAGGATAAAAAGATGGGGTTTATATCATATTGCATGACTTTATCCCTCTACATCATGTCATCTTGCTCAAGGCGTTACTCTGTTCTTATGAACTTAATACTCTAGATGCACGCAGGAGTCGGTCGATGTGTGGAGTAATAGTAGTAGATGCAGGCAGGAGTCGGTCTACTTGTTGCAGACGTGATGCCTATATACATGATCATGCCTAGATAATCTCATAATTATTCGCTTTTCTATCAGTTGCTCGACAGTAATTTGTTCACCCACCGTAATACTTATGATATCTTGAGAGAAGCCTCTAGTGAAACCTATGGCCCCCGGGTATATCTCTTATCATATTTGCTTCCAATCTACTTTTATTTGCATCTTTACTTTTTGCATCTGTATATTATAAAATACCAAAAATATATTTATCTTATCATACTATCTCTATTAGATCTCACTTTCGCAAGTGGCCGTGAAGGGATTGACAACCCCTTTATTGTGTTGGTTGCGAGTTCTTTGTTTGTTTATGTAGGTGCGTGGGACTTTTGAGGAGCCTCCTACTGGATTGATACCTTGGTTCTCAAAAACTGTGGGAAATACTTACGCTACTATTGCTGCATCACCCTTTCCTCTTCAAGGAAAACCAACGCAAGCTCAAGACGTAGCATCCTCCCACTCACTTCTTTTGAGAGAAACTCCTTCTCTAGAGAGGATTCATTTTAGCAACGAATATCTTGCCTTCGGATCTGTGATAGAAGGTGTACCCAACAGTTTCCTTTGGGTATTCTATGAAGACACACTTCTTCGATTTGGGTTCGAGCTTATTAGGTTGAAACTTTTTCACATAAGCATCGCAGCCCCAAACTTTAAGAAACAACAACTTTGGTTTCTTGCCAAACCACAGTTCATAAGGCGTCGTCTCAACGGATTTTGATGGTGCCCTATTTAAAGTAAATGCAGCTATCTCTAATGCATAACACCAAAACGATAGTGGTAAATCGGTAAGAGACATCATAGATCGCACCATATCTAGTAAAGTATGATTACAACGTTCGGACACACCATTACATTGTGGTATTCCAGGTGGAGTGAGTTGCGAAACAATTTCACATTTTTTCAAATGAAGACCAAACTCGTAACTCAAATATTCGTCTCCACGATCAGATGGTAGGAACTTTATTAATTTTTTTGTTACGATGATTTTCCACTTCACTCTGAAATTCTTTGAACTTTTCAAATGTTTCAGACTTATGTTTCATCAAGTAGATATACCCATATCTGCTCAAATCATCTATGAAGGTCAGAAAATAACGATACCCGTCGCGAGCCTTAACACTCATCGGATCGCATACATCACTATGTATTATTTCCAATAAAGTCAGTTGCTCGCTCCATTGTTCCGAAGAACGGAGTCTTAGTCATCTTGCCCATAAGGCATTGTTCGCAAGCATCAAGTGATTCATAATCAAGTGATTCCAAAATCCCATCAGCATGGAGTTTCTTCATGCGCTTTACACCAATATGACCTAAATGGCAATGCCACAAATAAGTTGCACTATCATTATTAACTTTGCATCTTTTTTGCTTCATTATTATGATATGTGTATCACTATGATCGAGATCCAACAAACCATTTTCATTGGGTGTATGACCATAGAAGGTATTATTCATGTAAACAGAACAACAATTATTCTCTAACTTTAATGAATAACTGTATTGCAATAAACATGATCAAATCATATTCATGCTCAACGCAAACGCCAAATAACATTTATTTAGGTTTAACACTAATCCCGAAGGTATAGGGAGTGTGCGATGATGATCATATCAATCTTGAACCACTTCCAACACACATCGTCACTTCACCCTCAACTAGTCTATGTTTATTTTGTAACTCCTGTTTCGAGTTACTAATTTTTAACAACCGAACAAGTATCAAATACCTAGGGGCTACTATAAACACTAGTAAGTTACACATCAATAACTTGTATATCAAATATACCCTTGTTCACTTTGCCATCCTTCTTATCTACCAAATATTCAAGGCATTTCCGCTTCCAGTGACCATTTCCTTTGCAGTAGAAGCACTTAGTTTTAGGGTTTGGTCCAACTTTGGGCTTCTTCATGGGAGTGAAAACTTGCTTGCCATTCTACTTGAAGTTCCCATTCTTTCCCTTTGCCCTTTTCTTGAAACTAGTGGTCTTGTCAATCATCAACACTTGATGCTCTTTCTTGATTTCTACCTTCGTCGATTTCAACATCACGAAGAGCTCGGGAATCGTTTTCGTCATCCCTTGCATACTATAGTTCATCACGAAGTTCTAGTAACTTGGTGATGGTGAGTAGAGAACTCTGTCAATCACTATCTTATCTGGAAGATTAACTCCCACTTGATTCAAGCGATTGTAGTACCCAGACAAACTGAGCACATGCTCACTAGTTGAGCAATTCTCCTCCATCTTTTAGCTATAGAACTTGTTGGAGACTTCATATCTCACAACTCGGGTATTTGCTTGAAATATTAACTTCAACTCCTGGAACATTTCATATGGTCCATGACGTTCAAAACGTCTTTGAAGTCCCGATTCTAAGCCGTTAAGCATGGTTCACTAAACTATCAAGTAGTCATCATATTGAGCTAGCCAAACGTTCACAACGTCTGCATATGCTCCTGCAATAGGTCTGTCACCTAGCGGTGCATCAAGGACATAATTCTTCTGTGCAGCAATGAGGATAAACCTCAGATCACGGACCTAGTCCGCATCATTGCTACTATCATCTTTCAACATAGTTTTCTCTAGGAACAAATCAAAATAAACATATGAAAGCAACAACGCGAGCTATTGATCTACAACATAATTTGCAAAATACTACCAGGACTAAGTTCATGATAAAATTAAGATCAATTAATCATATTACTTAAGAACTCCCACTTAGATAGACATCCCTCTAATCATCTAAGTGATCACGTGATCCAAATCAACTGAACCATGTCCGATCATCACGTGAGATGGAGTAGTTTTCAATGGTGAACATCACTATGTTGTTCATATCTACTATATGATTCACGCTCAACCTTTCGGTCTCGGTGTTCTGAGGCCATATCTGTATATGCTAGGCTCGTCAAGTTTAACCTGAGTATTCCGCGTGTGCAACTGTTTTGCACCCGTTGTATTTTTAGAGCCTATCACACCCGATCATCACGTGGTGTCTCAGCACGAAGAACTTTCACAACGGTGCATACTTAGGGAGAACACTTAATTATACCTTGAAATTTAGTGAGAGATCATCTTAAAGCTACCGTCGAACTAAGCAAAATAAGATGTATAAAAGATAAACATCATATGCAATCAAAATATGTGACATGTATGGCCATGATCATCTTGCGCCTTTGATCTCCATCTCCAAAGTACTGTCATGATCTCTATCGTCACCGGCACGACACTATGATCTCCATCATCTTGATCTATATCAATGGGTCATCACATGGTCGTCTCACCAATTATTTCTCTTGAAACTATTTCTATCGCATAGCGATAAAGTAAAGCAATTATTTGGCGCTTACATCTTATGCAATAAAGAGACAACCATAAGGATTCTGCCAGTTGCCGATAACTTCAACAAACATGATCATCTCATAATACAACTTATATCTCATCACGTCTTGACCATATCACATCACAATATGCCCTGCAAAAACAAGTTAGACGTCCTCTACTTTGTTGTTGCAAGTTTTACGTGGCTGCTACGGGCTGAGCAAGAACCGTTCTTACCTACGCATCAAAACCACAACGATAGTTCGTCAAGTTAGAGCTGCTTTAACCTTCTCAAGGACCGGGCATAGCCACACTTGGTTCAACTAAAGTTGGAGAAACTGACACCCGCCAGCCACCTGTGTGCAAAGCACGTCGGTAGAACCAGTCTCGCGTAAGCGTACGCGTAATGTCGGTCCGGGCCGCTTCATCCAACAATACCGCCGAACCAAAGTATGACATGCTGGTAAGCAGTATGACTTGTATCGCCCACAACTCACTTGTGTTCTACTCGTGCATATAACATCTATGCATAAAACCAGGCTCTGATGCCACTGTTGGGGAACGTAGTAATTTCAGAAAAATTCCTACGCACACGCAAGATCATGGTGATGCATAGCAACGAGAGGGGAGAGTGTTGTCCACATACCCTCGTAGACCGAAAGCGGAAGCGTTAGCACAACGCGGTTGATGTAGTCGTACGTCTTCACGATCCGACCGATCTAAGTACCGAACGTACGGCACCTCCGAGTTCAGCACACGTTCAGCTCGATGATGTCCCGCGAACTCCGATCCAGCAAAGCTTCACAGGAGAGTTCCGTTAGCATGACGGCGTGATGACGGTGATGATGTTGCTACCGACGCAGGGCTTCGCCTAAGCACCGCTACGATATGACAGAGGTGGAATATGGTGGAGGGGGGCACCGCACACGGCTGGGAGAGATCAACATATCAACTTGTGTGTCTAGAGGTGCCCCCTGCCCCCGTATATAAAGGAGCAAGGGGAGGGGGCCGGCGGCCTCATAGGGTGCGGCCCAACGGGGGAATCCTACTCCTACTAGGAGTAGGTTCCCCCTTTCCAAGTCCAACTAGGAGGGGAAGGAAAGAGGAGGAGGGGAGAAGAAAAGAGGGGCCAGCCCCCAAAGCCCTAAACCAATTCAGTTTGGGCCTAGGGGCAGCACACACACTTCCTTGCTGCCCTCTATTTCCACTAAGGCCCATGAAGGCCCATTGACCCTCTCGGCGAATTCCCGTAACTCTCCGGTACTTCGAAAAATATCCGAATCACTCGGAACCTTACCGGTGTCCAAATATAGTCGTCCAATATATCAATCTTTACGTCTCAACCATTTCGAGACTCCTCGTCATATCCCTGATCTCATTCGGGACTCCGAACTACCTTTGGTACATCAAAACACATAACTCATAATATAAATCGTCACCGAACTTTAAGCGTGCGGACCCTACGGGTTTGAGAACTATGTAGACATGACCGAGACACGTCTCCGGTCAATAACCAATAGCGGAACCTGGGTGCTCATATTGGCTCCCACATATTCTACGAAGATCTTTATCGGTCAAACCGCATAACAACATACGTTGTTCCCTTTGTCATCGGTATGTTACTTGCCCGAGATTTGATCGTCGGTATCTCAATACCTAGTTCAATCTCGTTACCGGCAAGTCTCTTTACTCATTATATAATGCATCATCCTGCAACTAACTCATTAGTCACATTTCTTGCAAGGCTTATAGTGATGTGCATTACCGAGAGGGCCCAGAGATACCTCTCCGACAATCGGAGTGACAAATCCTAATCTCGAAATACACCAACTCAACATGTACCTTTGGAGACACCTGTAGAGCTCCTTTATAATCACCCAGTTACGTTGTGACGTTTGGTAGCACACAAAGTGTTCCTCTGGTAAACGGGAGTTGCATAATCTCATAGCCATAGGAACATGTATAAGTCATGAAGAAAGCAATAGCAACATACTAAACGATCAAGTGCTAAGCTAACGGAATGGGTCAAGTCAATCACATCATTCTCCTAATGATGTGATCCCATTAATCAAATGACAACTCATGTCTATGGTTAGGAAACTTAACCATCTTTGATTAATGAGCTAGTCAAGTAGAGACATACTAGTGACACTATGTTTGTCTATGTATTCACACATGTATTATGTTTCCGGTTAATACAATTCTAGCATGAATAATAAACATTTATTATGAAATAAGGAAATAAATAATAACTTTATTATTGTCTCTAGGTCATATTTCCTTCATTTAGCATGGTCAATCCCAAGTTTAGCCTTCTTGGAATTTAGCACACGAGATACAACAAGAGCATGATCAAGATGTTTCTTTAATTTAGCATGGTCATCGTTGTGTGACTCCTCAAGAGCCAAATGATGCACACGCTCTTCCTCAAGAGCATTAGAGAGATCCGATATCTCATCGGCATAGTCACGACTATGACCTTCCATCTTAGAGATGGTTTCTTGATGAGCCTCGATCATGTCATTGGCTTCACCAAGTTGTTCCAAGAGAGCAACGAAGTGCTTCTTGGATTTGCCCTTGAGCTTACTCACAAAAGATTCAAATTCATTTACTTCCTCATTGGACCCCTCACTTTCATCAATGCAATCCGTCAAGGAGGGATTAGTGATGATGGTGGTTTTGATGTTGGGGGTTACCTTGTTGGTGGCTTTAGCCATGAGGCACTTGGCGGTGATGTTCTGGTTGGGTGAGTCGAAGAGGGACACCCGTGGAGTTGTGGCAATGGCAACGGAGGCTATGGCCATGGATTCACTATCTTCATCATCATCATCATCCTCATGGTATTCTTCTTGAACCACCAACCCTCAAGTTGGAGTCTTCTTGGTGAAGTTGTTCTTGTTGGGGAAAGACTTGGCTTTGTCTTTTCGGATGAGCTTGCCACCATTGTCTTCCCTCCTCTCATAAGGGCACTCCGCAACAAAATGGCTCACATTGCCACAATTGTAACATGTTCTCACACGTTGCTTGCCCTTAAAGCTACTTGAGTTATTCTTGTTGAAGCTTGGCCTTGAGTTCTTCTTGCTCCAAAATTGCCTTGAAGCAAGAGCCATGTGTTCATGATAATCATACTTGGTATCTTCGGGATTGCTCTCATCTTCTTCCTCGTCATCCTCTTCTTCCACACTAACCTTGGCCTTCAAGGCAAGGTTGGGCTTCTTTGCTCTTTGAGAGCGTAACACCTCATTGTCGGCGGTCTTGTCCAAGATGCTCATAGCCACAAACTCATCCAACACTTCACTTGAGGACAGGGTGTGGAAGTCCGGCCTTTGACGAATGACTGAGGACATGGCCTTGTGGTAAGGCATCATTGCCTTGAGGAATTTGCGCTTGATCCAATTGTCATCCGTGTCCTGCTCCCATGATCTTGGAGTGAGACCGCGCGTTTGGTTACTCTCCGAAAGCTCATGAGGTTCTTTATCTTCTTTCATTGCAAACTCATCAGCTTCATCTTGCACCACTTCATAGTTGGAGCGTTGAATGCTTGCGCTTCCCCTGTAGAGGGAAACAACACAATGCCATGCATCTTTGGCCATGGCGAAGGGTCGAAGATGAGGGAGATCTTCTGGTGGAATTGCATCTTGGATGATGAAGAGAGCATTCTCATTGAATTGATTATCTGCGGCTTCTCTAGGGGTGAAGTTGCTTCGGTCATGTGGATAGAAACCTTCTTCAATGATTCTCCAAAGATTAGTATTCACATGATTTAAATGACGCTTGAAGCGATAAACCCAAGAATCAAAGTCCTCATTTTTCACAATCTTAGGGGGAGGACCGGCATGATTCGAATGGGTGGAAGGAATCGGTCCACCATAAACAAGTGGAGGTTCCACATGGGCAAAGATGTCGGTGTCATTTTTACCACTAGAAGAAGGAGCCTTTTCACTAGTAGCTTTCCCCTTGTCGGATTTAGCATCCATCACCTTGTTAGTGGGATCACCCACTTTCACCAACGGTGCGGTGGATAATTTAAGCCCTTCTAAGAATTTATTAAACATGCTTTCAACCTCGGTCATCATGGAGGTTTTCAGTGTGTCCAAAGCCACATTGAATTCCTCACAAGAGACCACGGTTCCCCCATCAGCCGTAGACGAGACCGGATTCACACTGGAGTGCTCCTCCACACTGTCTACGGTGTCAACCATACTCTTCGGACGGCAAAGTCCTTAATAGAGAGACGTGGCTCTGATACCAATTGAAAGGATCGATATAGCTGACTAGAGGGGGGTGAATAGGCAACTAACAATTTTTAGCTTTTCTTTACCAAATTAAACTTTGCATCAATGTAGGTTGTCTAGATATGAAACTAGGTGAGCAACCTATATGATGCAACAACAACAAGCACACAAGCAAGCAAGGGATATAACACAAATAAGCTTGCACAAGTAAAGGCATGAGATAACCAAGAGTGGAGCCGGTGAAGACGAGGATGTGTTACCGAAGTTCCTTCCTTTTGAGGGGAAGTACGTCTCCGTTGGAGCGGTGTGGAGGCACAATGCTACCCAAGAAGCCACTAGGGCCACCGTATTCTCCTTACGCCCTCACACAATGCGAGATGTCGTGACTCCACTATTGGTGCCCTTGAAGGCGGCAACCGAACCTTTACAAACAAGGTTGGGGCTATCTCCACAACTTAATTGGAGGCTCCCAACGATACCACGAAGCTTCACCACAATGGATTGTATCTCCGAGGATACCTCTTCCATCTAGGGTGTCAAACACCCAAGGGTAACAAGTTGATGATGATGCAGAAGTCGGGGAACGCAAATCGGTTTGGTGAAGTGTAGATCTGGGGATCCTCCTCCTATCCTCAAAGTATTGTGAAGTTTGGGTGGTTGAGGAGGGAGATCTCAAGCTTTTCGTGATTTGGGAATGGAGGAGCAAAGCTTGGGCAAAGGTTAGGGTTGGGAGGAAGAAGAAGGGGGGGTATAAATACCCCCAAGAGATTTTTGCCCGTTGAGCAGCCGCCGCCCCGGGTACCCGGACTAAAGGGGTCCGGGCCCCCGGACAAGATCAGAGAAGTCCGGGCACCCGGGGAGGGTCAGGGCCCCGGGCACCTGGAGTGAACAGAGAGACGGCGGGCCGGGAGGCCGGGCACCCGGGGGGCCCAACCCCGGGCACCCGCACGGGTCAGGGGCGGGGAAAGCACTAGGCGAAGGGGGGTCGGGCACCCGCACTGGTCAGGGAGGGGAGGCGCCAGGTAAAAGGAGGACCGGGCACCCGCACCGAACAGGAAGGAGGGGGCACCGGGCAAAGGGATGGCCGGGCACCCGGGGGGCCCAACCCCGGGCACCCGCACCGACCAGGGAGGGGGGAGGTGCCGGGCAAAGGGGGGCCGGGCACCAGGGGGCCCCAAACCCCGGGCACCCGCACCAGGCAGAGAGGGGCGAGGTGGATGTGGCGAAAGGGCCGGGCACCCGGGGCACTAGACCCCGGGCACCCGCACGGATCGGAGAAGAGCATGAGGTGGTGGAGAAGAGAAGGAGAATGCCCCGACACATGAAGAAACTCCCGATAATGCCCGAAGCGGATAACAAGGAAGGAATAGAGAAGATTTAGTTCCCCAACTCCAAGATCATAGCAACCCCTCTTGATAGTACGGATGTTCCTATGACTCAAAAAGAAACCGAAAACTTCTCGAGCCAACACCGAACCGTCTTCTCTCACTTTGGACCTGATAGGGTTACCGACGTCTGGCGACGCACAAGAGGCGATAATGTCGTGAAATAAACTTGACAACCGACATTAGTCCTCGCGAATCATATTGGGATCAATCATCAAAACGTAATTGAGTGACAATTGCACTTTCACTTATGTTTAGTGCTATCCCTGAGTCTATGAGCAAGTAAAAGAATATCATGTACAAAATTATATCTCCATGTGGCAAAGGTAGCCCTTGCCCCTCTGAAAGTTCTGCCATTCCTCAGGATCCATATATCCATGCAACCGTTAGCATAATCTCAAAGAAGAAGGGATGGCCAAATCTTGTTCTGGCTTGGGAAACGCATTGCTGGATGTCAGAACCATGGCTGCAGTCAATTTGCAAATAATTCCATACTCTGCAACTGAAGTTGCATTGAAAGAAGAGACGGCGTTGCAGAAGTACACTTAAAATAGACTTTTGTTTCACATTATATCTATATCAACTAATAAAGCAATGTGTGTTTCCCCGAACTTTTTCATACGTTCACTGCCGAAAAGATTATTTTTGTCCGGCATGGTACTAAATTATTGTACGTCCATCTGGTAAAAAGGAAAAAAAAAAGGTTTGTCCAGAATTTCATACGTGCGACGCGCCTTGAGGCCCAGCAAAGCCAACCGATATATTTTCCTGCCCACACAGCTAGGAAGACCCTATTTGCCGCACATGGCGAGAAATAGTCGGAGATACATACAAAGCGCCCAAGACTTAGCCGACCCGTTTCCCTTTTTTCCTGTATTCTTTTTATATTTTACTTTTTTTTTCCTTTCTCACTTTTTTTACTTTTTCTTTCTTTCAGTTCCAAGTTTATTTTTATTTTTAAATTTTCTCATAAATTCAAGATTTTCAAGACACGTTTAGAATTTCAATTTTTCTTTAATTTTTTGAAAAAAGTTCAGCATTGCAATATCTTGTTCACGTTCGATCCTTCAACTTGTCATTTCTTCTGGTTTTTTACTCGCGCCTTACAAAGACATGTCATTTTGGTGCCTGAGCCTTTCACAACCCACGCAATTTAGCCGGTCCAACTACCTGGGAAATAAGGGTCGTATCAATTTATGTACGTGTGCGAAACTACATGTATAGTAAACTGGATGAAGGATGGATGGATTATGCTGGACGAAGGATGGATGGATTGATACATGAGTTAGCTAGAAAAGGACCCTGAATTTCTTGAGGATTGCTACATGAGGAAAAGAGAAGAGTAGACCTGGCTCACTCCCATATTATGAAAGTTCACACCTTAAATCCTCTTGATTAATGAATGGAAAAATAGCGGAGTAGAATTAACTCCGGTTGTACTATATCGATGGCTTGAACATGAAAAAAGAAGACCCGCCTCACTTCCATATTATGGAACTTCATATTTTGAAATCCTGTCAAATGAATGGAAAAAGTAGATTGAATAACTCGCTGGCCTTTTCAAACTTTCATACCTTAAATCCCCTTGATCAATGAATGGAAGAATAGCGGATTGATTACTTCATGTGTGACGAAACCCGGAACCTAAATGTTTCTTATCGGCATGCTCGCATGGTTATGCTTGCATATATAATTCTAACTAAATTATTGTGTGGCAAGCGTGATAAGCATTTCCAAGCTATCAACAATTCTAACTAAATTAAAATGCATGCAACGCACGTGCATATGTGCAAGTTATTATATAGAGAGAAAATTATATTTTTCATCCCTCAACTCTTGGTGAAGTCTAGATTTGATTCCTCAACTTTAAAACCGGACAACTTGCATCCCCAGCTAACAAAACCGGACAAGGTTCGTCCCTGGTCTCGGTTCTGACCGGTTTTGGTGCTAAGTCACCCCGGTTTTGACCCGTGCTCACTGAAATTCGCATAATTTTTTATATCCGTGAACTTTTTGAAATTCACACACACTTTTCAAATCCACGTAGTTTTTCCAAGGTCGCGTAATTTTTTCAAAATAAACATACTTTTTTCAAATCAGTAAACTATTTTGAATTTCCCATACTTTTTCAAATTCTTGTTTTTTTTAATTTGCGTACTTTTTTCAAATCCGCGTATTTTCCCAAGTTTGTGTGATTTTATCAAATCCAAGTATGTTTTTCAAATCAATGAACTGTTTTTGAAATTCGCGTAATCGTTTCAAATTCGGATACTTTTTAAAGTTCACGTATTTTTTTCAAATCCGTGTTCCTTTTCCAATCCAGGAAATTTGTTTGAAATTCACGTACTTGTTTCAAGTTGACATTTTTTTTTCAAATCCACATATTTTTCTTAAAAAATATCCAAATCCGCGTACATTTCTAAACTTCGCATAAATTTTTCATATTCATGAACTCTTCCAAAAACGTGCATGAATATGAAAAAGTACGTCAATTTTTAAAAATTACATGAACTTTCGAAAAGCACTCAGACTTGAAAAAAGTACGGGGATTTTGAAAAATTACACAATTTTTTATAAAGTTCACACACTTGAAAAAGTACCCGAATTTGAAAACATTGCTTGGACTTGAAAAAAGTATGCGAATTTGAGTCATCACGGTCAAAACTAGGGTAGGACAGGATCAAAACCAGTCAAAACTGTGACCAGGGATAAATCTTGTCCGGTTTCAGAAGTCAAGGGCGCAGATTGTCCGGTTTTTGAGTTGAGGGACCAAATCTAAACTACGTCAAAAATTGAGGGACGAAAAATATATTTCTCTCTTGTATAGAGAAAAACACACGACCGAACAAGATGACGAGGAAGAAAACCTCTTAGAGCATCTCCAACCGTTGGCCCCCCAGGGGGCGCGTAAAATCGCCGCATGGAGGCGAGCCGGCGCAAAAAAACGGCCTGGGGACGAGTTGGTTCCCAGTCGCCGACCCCAGGGCCGCCCTCAGGCGCGTTTAATTTAAAAAAAACGTACGGCAAAGTTCGGTCAAACGCGGCTAAAATTCGGCAAACTTTGGCATATATTAGACATGTTCGCGGCTTAGATAGCAAATTTATCTAAAAAAACGCCGAACGCGGAGTAGTCGCCGTCGTCGCCGCCATCTCCATCTCCATCTTCAGGTAGTCCTTGTGTGCCCATTTTAGGGCCGCCTTGTCGTCAAGCTCCACGTCGCCGGGCTCCGTCTTCAACGGCGCTGTCCGGATGACCTATGCTGCTTGCCGCAGATGTTGCCCACTCTTTTTTTTCTCATTATCATCCGTCCACCCCACCTTCCTTTTGAGATTTCAAATCAGAATCATCTTCTTCCTTAGTTTCAATTTCTTTCTTTGCCCATCTTTTCCTACTAATACCAGCCGGCTTATTGATTTCAACTCGCAGCAGTATTTAAATTGGTTTATTTGAGTGTCATGGTGCGAGGTGGGATTATGTAATAGATGATCAAATCCTCTTTTTTGCACAGGATCATTGGTTAGCCCGGTCTATTGTTTGTCAGATTTGTTCGATGGGCTGAGGCCCATGCTAGCCGGTTGAGGCATAGCGCCGCTTCGATCTTGCGGACGAAAATTACACGGACGAAAACGATGCTGAGATAGATTAGTATCACCTTGGATTTTGAAAAAAAACTGAAAGCGTCAAAGAGACTTTTTTATAAAAACGCCGTGACGGTGAATCCGAAGACTCAATATGTGCTTTATTATTAGGGAGAGATTATTGTATTTAGTTAGTATCTGATTCATTAGGTCAAATCAATATCAGACCCAACCATACTGAGTACATCTTTTATGCCTAGCTATACATGCATGTTGTCAGACCACTCCACACACAGAAAAGGCAAACATTTTATTTATCTTGAAAGATATTAATTCATTGATATCTTTTGAATAAAAATTTCATTTTGAAATATTTTTACATATTTGAATTCCTGACGATGCGATCTTTAAAATAAGATCAAACTTGAATACATTTTGAACGAGTTCAAAAATCTTGCAACATATTCACTCATTTGTAATAAAAAATTCACTCATTTCTTAAAAAATAATTTAACTTGTTTATTTCACTCATTCAAAATACTTATTTCAGTCATTTCAAAACACATATTTCAATCATTTGTCAAAATTGGTTTCACTCATTTCAAAAAACGGATTTCACTACGTTCAATTCAAAGACAGTGTTCACTAAATTGAGATGTGAAACTTATTATTTGAATATATTTCGAACGAGATTAAAATTGTTGCAACATATTTACCGCATTTCTTAAAAATTGATTTATTGTTAATTTCACTCATTTCAAAATACTTACTTCAGTCATTTCAAAACACATATTTCAATCTTTGAAATAATTGGTTTCACTCATTTCAAAAAACGGATTTCACTCCTTTCAATTCAAAGACAGTGTTCACTCAATTGAGTTGTGAAACTTGTTATTTGAATACATTTCGAACGAGTTTAAAATTGTTGCAACATATTTCACTCATTTCTAATAAACAAATTTCACTCATTTCTTAGAAAATGATTTAGCTTGTTTATTTCACTCATTTCAAAATACTTATTTCAGTCATTTCAAAACACATATTTCAATCATTTGAAATAATTGGTTTCACTCATTTTCGAAAAAACGTGAGACCAACCCCGCTCATTTTTAAAAACTTATTTCACTCATTTAAAAAAACATTTTACTCATTTTCAAAAACTTATTTCACTCATTTTCAAAAACTTATTTCTCTCCTTTGAAAAACATAACTAGAATTGAAATATAATTGAAAATTCAAACTAATCAAAATATATCCAAGATTGGTCTTGATTTAAAGATCTTGTCGACCTAAATACAAATATATAAAAAGTTTCCAAAAAAATCGGTTTAAAAGTTATGAGCAACTCAAAATGCTAGATTGAAAATAAAAGGCAAGCTTTTTGTTTGGAGAGGGAAAGACAAGGACGACACCTGCATGCAACCAGTGCTGTACTATTCTTAGTGAAAGCATCCTCCACTGGTACTTTTCCTGACAAAAGTCTGTGCATGTCAGTTGAATTTGCTGTCTATTCCGTTTGTATCTCCAAATGTGAATGGATTTTATTTTCATTGCACGAACTTAAAGTTTGAGGTGTAAGATGGATCCTTTGCCGGTACATACCGGTTCAGGTAAAAGAGACTTTGCGAACACCACACCGCTTCTACAGCTTTGCGAGAGCGTTATTACCAGGAGGAACCAAGGCTGACTTGCTCTTGTCCGCAGCTTGAGTGACAGTCCGACCGGTGACGGTAAGCCCCTTGGCCACCTCCACCTTTAGCCTCTCCAACGCCAGCACCGGCAACCTCGTCGGCACATTGACGCCCGCCTCACCGGCCTCGTTCCTCCCCTCCAGATGGAACGTGGCCAGAATGATCGTCGCCGGGCCTCCGTACACCGGCTTGCCCCACCCGAAATCCACCGCCATCATCCCCCCTTTGGCCATGTCCGAGATGAGGTACGTCCGGGCCTTGGGGAACGCCGGCCTCCTGTGCGCCGCGTTGAAGCCGGCCACCGACTGCACGTACCCTTCCTGCTCGGCCCGTGCCTTGGCCTCCAGCAGCAGCCGCAGCGCCTCGCCGAGGGGCCTCCGGCACAGCTCCCCGGCGGGCGCCCACGCCGAGGCGAACGCGAATGAGTTCCCGTAGTAGCCCCTCGGCAGGCGGTGGCGGCTCCTGTTCCTCACCCGGCCGTTCACGAACATGTGCAGCCGGACCAGCTCGTCCGGGCCGTACCGCAGCGCGGCGGCGCGGCACCGCCACATGAAGGCGCCGATCAGGTCGAACCGTGACGCGGCGGTGCGCAGCGCCGGCGGGGCCTGGGACCGGAGCGCCTCCACCTCCCGGGGCCCGAAGAAGAAGGTGTGCTGCGAGAAGGTGTCCGAGGAGGAGACCACGTCCTTCCCGGGGTCAGGGAGAGGCGCGTACTCCACGTGGTCGTGCGTGATGACCGGCGGCCAGCTAGCCGTGAGGAGCTCGCGCTGCCACACCGGCCGCACGGTCGGCGCGCCCGGCACGCCGCGGGTGAACTCCGTCAGCGCCGTCAGGAACTGCACGATCCCCGGGCCGTCGGCGATGCAGTGGCATATCTGGAACCCGAAGACAAAGCCGCCGCACGCCAGCCGCGTCACCTGAGCAAAGAGCAAGGGACGGTCGACGACAACGGCGGTCGCGCTCTCCTGCTCGGGCAGCAGCTCATCGTAACACGGCACCGGCGGCGCCACCGAGTCTCCAAAGTCTTCCATCCGGACGTTGGTGTCCGCCTCGACGAACACGACTCCCTCGCCCGTGCACTCGACCACAAGCTTCCTCGTCGGCTGGAGCTCCCGGAACCGGCCGGCGAGAGGGTAGTACTGCACAAGCGCCTCCGAGATCGCCGACTTGATCACCTTGGCCGGGTCAATGCCGGACTTGGAGGCGTCGCCGCGGTAGAAGAAAGCGCCGGAGCGGTAGAAGCGGAGCACCTCCTGGTCGTCGATGTCGGAGAGCACCTTGAACTCGTAGGGCGTGGGCCTCGCCGGCGCCACGAGCTCGCGCTCGCCCCGCCGGATGGACAAGGTCGTTAGTGTCCGTGCCACAGACATCTACGAACAAACTTCAGATACTAGCTACTTACAACTGTTTCGGTGAAATGGCTTCGCTGTGATTCCATAATTTATAGGCGGGCGCGGCGATGCGTGCGAGCTGAGAAACATTTTTCAACGATGAGTTTGAGACTAAGATTACATTGGGGTAGTTCCACACAGAAAATGGTTGGAAAACTACTACCTCCGTTCCTAAATAGTTGTCTTTCTAGACATTTCAAATGACTACTACATACGGATGTATGTAGACATATTTTAAAGTGTAGATTCACTCATTTTGCTTCGTATGTAGTCATTTGTTGAAATGCCTAGAAAGACAAGTATTTAGGAACGGAGGGAGTATGAATCAAGGCACAGGCTGTATGTAGCTAGGTACGGCGATCTAACCCATGCATGCTCAACATGCATTGGTGCACAGGGTATTTTCGTGGCAATTCGTATACGAATCTGGCATCTTCCCGAAAGCTGAGTTTCAGAATAATATTTCCATTACGTGGTAGGAGTACTATTATATGTACTGCGCGCGCGTTGGCATGTCGGATTCTCCGAGCCATGTAAATATTGTTCTGGTTTTCTAATGCAAGTATACGTGATTGATCACGTATCTATTATATACTCATCTTATTCATCCACATAGGCTAAATTTTCCACACCGTTAATGTTGATTTCTCACATACAAGACTTTTCATTAGTAGTACATCTGGTGGAGTCTTTCTTTGCCTTTCTTCTTTAATACCCCCAATCCGAAAATAAGTGTCTCAAGCTTAATACAATTTTATATTAAAGCTAGTACAAAGTTAAGACACTTATTTTAGGACGAAAGATATATGATATGCACACTCGTGCATATTTTAGAAAAAATTAGTAGTACATCTAACACAATCACATGCACCAGGTGAGGATACGGAACCAGCAATCACCACATACACATAACACAAACAGACATGGGACACGACCCCCCGCGTCGCCCCCGCACGGGCGACTCGGGCGGGATCTCGATCCCTAGCCGCCGGGGGTCCCCTTCCCTCCCTTCCTTCCCTCCCTCCGCCGCCGCCGAGGGACGCCGCCGGCGATGGCCCGGGGCTGACGGCGGTGGCGGGGGTCCTCCCTCTTGCCTGCGCCGTGGGGGTGGTGCGGTGCCCCGCGGCATGGGTGGCGCAGCCGATCTGGCCTGGCGGCGCGGCGGGCCTGCCTTCCGCGGCGGCGCGGCTGCTGCCTCGGCCAAGGGCGGTGATGGTGGGGTGCGGCAGCCAGCTCTGCCTCGGGCTGCGTGGCGGCATTTGGCGGCGGCGGCCGGGTCTGCGGCGACACACCATCTGACCTCGGATCGGCGGTGGCGGCATGGAGGGCCTGGTGGTTGGGTCGACACCATGCGGGTTGTGCCCTCCGGACATATCTGATCTGGCCGGTGCGGCCTGCTCGTTGTGTGGCGGCTCAGATCGGCGGCGACCCGTGCACACATTACGTGATGGAGGTTCTTCGAGCGGATCCGGGTGAAAACCTTGTGCTCGGCTTGATGCCATGACTGGTGTTGGTGGCACCCTGTTGTGTCATTACCTTCTTGAAGGCATCGCTGTGGAGAAGCTCTAGACCTCTATCCGCTACCTCCGGGGGAAACCTTAGATCAGTTGATCGGATGACGGCGGCGCGTTGGTGCCGTTTCCTCCTTGGGGGCGTCATTCTTGGAGGCGTACACGGGATCGAGGGACCAGCGGGCGCCTTTTTGGTGGAGCGGTGCTTCATCCTTCACATTGATGACGGCGGATCTCGGTGGCGTGGTGTAGTGGAGACTCGGCGCCCGATGCGCGGTGATGGACTCGCGCAGGTAGAGGTAGTTGTCTGGCGTCAAGGTGGCGTCGATGACGGAGTGACCGGACAAGGTAGAAGCTTCAATATCTGCTCTGAAGACGGACATGTGGAGGATGGCGGCGACGACACATGTGAGTGCGTCAGACCAGTTTATGCCCCAGACCTGGTATGTGGCTCGGTTGAGACTTCTGGCTTTTGATGATAGGATAGGCGAGTAGTCTGGGTATGTGCCCAGATAGCACCCCTGCATCATTTGGATAGGAGTAGTGGCATATGTTGCCAAGATGGCGGATTCAGGCATATTGTTGTAATACTTTGTAAGGTCCTCGAGAATAATCAATAAAGTGACCGTATGCATCTCTCAGATGCAGAGGCCGGGGGTCATCCTCCTTTTCTAAACAAAAACACAAACAGACATGAATATGTGGCAACCCAATTCGGCACTCGAGCTCACATGATACTGCTGCTCCTACTAATTAGAGATTGTACAAAAGAAAAAGAAAAGAATCACTACATTCGTATGTACCGCTCTAAAATGTATTTTTTGTAAAAAAGTATATCAAACATTAATTTTAGGAGGATAGTGCAAATGACGTTTGAAAATGGAACTAAAGTGTTTAAGCAATGTAATTTACATGGGAAAATATAATGGAGCAAAAATACATGAGAGCAAACCAAATGTCTAGCAGCCTTAAAAGGCCAAATATCTAGTCAAATGGATTTATTTTCAAAATTTATTCAACTTATTTTGCCAAATTGTGATAAATTTCTTTGTTTGAACTCAAATATATGTAACAAAAATACGGAAAGTTCATTTATAATCTAGCTGCACAAATAGGGGGATCGCCCTTCTAATTCAACTAAATATAGAGAAATTCCAATACACCATAAGAGCATATCCAATAGAGTAAATATAGATTGTTATTGTAAATGTTTGTACTACTTTTTTTAGAGTGAATTCCGTTTTGTACCACCAAGATTGACCTTTGTGACAGATATTACCCATTTTGTGAAAAAAAACTCAATTTATACCTTCATTGATGCACTTTGTGCCACATTGAGGTATTTGGTGGGGACTAGACATGCCAGGTAGCCAGTTTATTTTGTTTTTTGGTCTTTTTATCTGATTTATTTTGCACTTAAACAAACCAAATGAGGCCGAGCGACCGCCCTCGCCCGGCTGTCACATCCTAAATTTTCTAAATTTAGGATGTGCATTTAGAGACATTGCATTTCCTGAGTTTATTGTGTATTTTTTATTTCTAGAAAATAAAATTACAATTTTTTTTCTTAAACTCTAAAATCATTTGGAGTTTAATTAATAGCCACATAAATTTCTAGTGCGCAAAAACCCTTTAGAAAATATGCATATAGGCAGGGAATTAATTTTCCTAAAATAGATATTGCCCTAGTTTTATGTAAAATAGTTTCGACTTCGAATAATATATTTTTTCAAAACATACTGAAATCCTAGGTTAAAGAGTAAAAAAACAAAAACAAAAAACAGAACAAAAAAAGAGAATAGCCCAGGCGCCAGCCATACCAGCCTAACCAAATAGGCCGGCTTGGCTAGTGAGCCCAGCCCCGCGCACGAGCATTAAGTTAAAAATGGCACGCCGATCTAATCACGGCCGGCTGCGCCAGATCTAACGGCAGACACACCCACACCTCTCTCTCTCTCTCTCTCTCACACACACACACACACGCACACACAGGCAAACCTCGCCTATCAAATTCGTGAACCTCTACCCACAACACCCGATACGTGCCTATGTTGACCTCACCAACGTTCTCCACGAATCCAGGCCCAACGGTCTAGCTATTTAGATAAAAAAGATTGGCCACATTGTATTCCCCATACTCCCCTAGTGATGGTGGAACCTGGAGCTACCTTCCATCGAAACACCCAAACAAAACAGATCAAATAATCAATTACGCCGAAAAGCCAAAGGGATCATAAGATCTAAACTACCAAGATCATTTTGAGAGACCTTACTCCGACACTAAAAAAACTACCAAGATTTAAACTTTGAAGGGAACCAAAAGATCTGAAGACACAAATTCTCACAGACGCTTCATCTACGTTAGATTTGAGAGACCTTACTTCGACACACCATTGCCGCCACCATCTCCTCATTGTCGTTAATGAAACAAAAACCTAAGAACAAAAAAGGGAAAAATGGGTCCTCACTTCTCTTACCGCCGAGAAGGAAAGATGAGGGAAACTGAGGCAGCGACATGTAGGAAAGCTTTGGCGACGGCCAGGGTTGGGAACCCTATGCACCGGCACGCTGATGCGATTTTTTTGATATGCCGGCACACTCTTAACCCTTCTGAACGATGGTTCAAGACAAAAAAAATCTGAACAATGGGGAGGCGAGGACGTGTTGGACGAGCCGAATAAAGCCCATTTACTGATCTTAGTGCAGAATTGGGTGGTCCAGAAATCGACCGGCATTTTTTGCTCAAAAAAAAAGAAAGAAATCGACCGGCATTTATAATTTTGCCAGGCGGTTGCACCTTTGCCTCTGCACCCTGGCCCCACAAAAACTGGAGCGAGACAAAACCAATCATACAACGCGAGCGCCGGGGAGACGCCGGAGCAAAACGAAGCCGGCGGCCATGGGGACTCACACCTCGGAGGCGGAGAAGGAGATGAGGGAGTGGTGCGTCGCGCTCCCCAAGGTGGAGCTCCACGCCCACCTCAACGGCTCCGTCCGCAACTCCACCCTCCTGTCAGTACCCCTCCCTCTCCCCTCCCCTCCCCAACCCCAACCCCAACCCCAGTCCCCAGTTCCTCTGGCCTTCCATTCGGTTGCCATGGTCTGCTTATCCGAGTCTAGAGCAGTGCAATTGGAGTAGCAGCGATTTTGGTTCAGTTCTTCCGCATCCTCGGTGGCAACAGCGCCTGCTCCCTCTCTCCCAGTTGTGTTTGCTCACCTGAGATTTATAGCATCTACTACTAGTACCAATTTCACCACCATGATGATTTTAAGGCGCAATAACGCCATTGTCTTCAATATGTACTTCTTCTTTTACGAATACGCACCAAAGTGCGCATCATTTTCCAAAGGGAACGTACAATGTTAGGGAATCTAATTATCAGTAATATCGTAGTACAAATTACAAAACATCTGTAATTTTGTTCCGTGCCATTCATTTGTCAGTATTTTGTTTTGTTGTCTTGTAACAATACTACCTTGACTCCCCGCAAAAGAAAAAACAATACTACCTTTGACATGTTAGAATTTCTATCGAGATGGAAAACTGGATTGTCTCCATTGGAGTTAATATTTCTATTTTTAGAAATTGATATCCTTTTGTTGCCATTTCTTGAACAGAGAACTCGCAAAAGAACTAGGTGACAAAGGAGTGATCGTCTTTGAAGATGTTAAGGATGTAATCATGAAGAGTAAGTGGATCATTTTTATGTCATTTTCTAATGCTGTTACCGACCCATAAGTCATGAAAGCATACTATGAACCAAACATCCATATCTTTGAAATTTGTACTTATGTTTCTCTGTTGCGATATTTGTCAGGTTCGAATTCCGTGTCTGCTTATTGACTCTGGTTTTAAATTTTCAACAGATGACAGATCTCTCCCGGAGTGTTTTAGGCTCTTTGATTTGTTTCATATACTTACGACTGACCATGATACAGTGACAAGGATTGCCAAGGAGGCATGTTAATCATTATTTGCGTTCTTTCACATTGTTATACACAACATTTCTTCAGTTAACTGTTCAGACAAAACTAACAGGTTGTGGGAGATTTTGCTGCTGAGAATGTTGTGTATTTGGAAATAAGGACGACACCTAAGGTACTACTTTCTGAATTTCTTTTCATATTAGTTCACAATTTTGCAAGTCCGTGCGCAACGTGACTAGTTTTTCTTTTTGTCTCTTTTGCTCTCGCCGCCTAGAATAATGAAGCCAAGGGGATGACCAAGAGATCATACATGAATGCTGTTGTTAAAGGTCTTAAGTCTGTTGAAGATGTCGATGTTGTTCTATTTGATTCTAACTTAAGAAACGATGAAACACCTATGAGTGATTTGAGTGGCGACACAAAGAGAAAGAAGATATATGTTAGGCTCCTTCTGAGTATTGACCGTCGTGAGACAACTTCTGCTGCATTGGATACTGTATGTTGATCTTCCACTTTAGCCTATATACTCTGAACAAATCTTGGAACATATTGAATAATTTACTTCCTTTCATCAGGTTAATTTAGCCATGGAAATGAAGGACCAGGGTGTAATTGGCATTGATCTCTCTGGCAATCCAGTTGTAGGGGAATGGTACAGAATATTTTATATCTGGCTTGAACTAAATGAAAACATGTTAACTATTTATGTGCTAATATTTTCAAAATTTGTGAAGGGAGACGTACCTGCCTGCTCTAGAGCATGCTAAAGAGCTGGGAATCCCCACCACAATTCACTGCGGTGAGGTATGAAAACACACTCAGACAAGTCCCAAACACACCGTTTCCTTATTATCATTATTTTCTCGAAGTACCATTTGCAAATCTTTACATATGTGATATATTATTTGGCCGATGAAATTAGAGCTTAGTGAACAACAGGTACCAAACAGGAAGGAGATCCAAGCAATGCTGGATTTCTGCCCTCAAAGGCTAGGTCATGTCTGCTGCCTCGATGACGAAGAGTGGAAGAAGCTCAAGTCATCAATGATCCCGGTGACCTTATTTCTGCTCCTTGGCTTTCATTGTCTGTAGCTATTCTTTGTCACCCGTGCTTACCTAACTTCGGAGACGAAATTCTGCAGGTGGAGATATGTTTAACCTCCAATGTAATGACCGGAGGTGCCCTTTCTCTAGAGCTTCATCACTTTGGTCTGTATCTGACAATGCAGAACCCAAAATCCTTGACAAATGAAAACTAACCCCAGCAAGCATCTTAACGTTCTGAGTCTCTGAACTTGTGCAGCTGACCTCTACAACGCGAAACACCCTCTGTCGATATGCACCGACGATTCTGGCCTCTTTTCAACGAGCCTCTCAAATGAGTATTACCTCGTCGCGTCTGCCTTTGGTACGCCCATTTCTCTTAGAAACAGTACCCGTAAAATCAACAGAGTTATTCCTCATTAATCCCAACATACACTTGTTTACTGACTCTGAGCTTTGAATCCGGTCTACGACTTGTCAGGTCTTAGCAAGACCGAGCTGTTTCGGCTAGCCCAGGGCGCTGTGGAGTTTGTGTTCGCCGACGACGAGGTGAAGAAGTCACTGAGGGCGGTGTTTGAGCGTGCGGCGGCGGAGAGGCTCACGAGTTAGGCCTCCTCCATCGGCCTTGCTCTCCAGTGTATTAGTAATTTAGTGGTATGTGACTATGTGTTTCCGGATGTAGAAATCTCATGTACGTTGTGCGCCCGTGCCGGATCAAATGACGCACCGTTCAGTTACCTGGACATGACGGGGATTCAGTATTTCTTTTTCCCTGAACCAGAACAGTTGTTCGGTTTGATTCCATCGCGTGCATTTGAATACACAATTGCACAGTACACAGTCGGTGGAGTGCCAATCTGGTATACAGATGCTCTGAACACATTTCATGGAACCCACTGTTATAGACCTGGTAGTTGCTAGGCTGTATATCTTGTTAATTACTCCGAATGCTAATTTGATAATATTTGCAACGCAGGGTAATATATTGCCCCGTGCCTTTCTTGGTTCTTGATGCTGATTTGAGTAGAAATAATAATCAAAAGGGAGGATAAAGTGATAAACCCCTAGCCAACGTTGACATGGTTGACATGTCTATTATTAATTGATGCACAACCATTTTTATTAATCGCGTAATAGTCACATGGTTGACATGTCTATTATGGTCGGGCCTAACCAATGTTGAGTGAATTGCAAAAACCATTGACATTGGAAGGCTAGTTTTGCAGAAAATACACTTCTATAGGTTTGTGCCAAAAACCACTAATTTGAAGCCTAATTTTTTTTTTGCAGAAACCACTAGTCATCCGCTTCGCTCATTTTAGTAACATTTATGACAGATGGGACCCATTGAAAAGGATGACGTGGCACGATATAATGGATCACAAATAGACAGAATAACATAGATTAAATTATAGAAGAGCCTAAGAGGATAAGGTTATCTTTTCTGTAAAAAAAAACAAATGATAACGCCCATACGTGTGCCATTTTTTCACTTCGTCCACACGCCTTAATCTTCGTCTGTTCTGGTTTGCACGAATCTTGACGATTTCTGACAAAATTGGAGTGCGACGTGGCAACTATGGTTGACCATACATGACAACTATGGGTTGACCACACGTGGGTAGTGTGCTGTGTGGGGGTTAGAGCGCTCATGGCAACTATGGTTGACCATACATGACAACTATGGGTTGACCACACGTGGCAACTACCATTAATTAAACATGGCAATTATAAGTTAACCAAAATAGAGAAGTTGCCATGCTTTACAACTAAAGTTGCCATCCCCGGATAACTAAAGTTGTCATCAAATAATGGCAAGGTAGAATTTGCTTCGTGCCACACGTGCGGGGTGGGGATGAGTAGTTGTTGTTGGACGTGTGGCACGAAGTAGCTGCGCCAGAACGTGTGTGCAGTTCTAATATTCGCCCACACAGGACCCGTGTGGGCTGCCTCCTAGGTATGCCACATGGTGTGTGGTTGGGTGTACATTATGCCACACGTGTGACGGTTATCAAGGTCAAAATAAAGAAATAGGATAAGGTTGTAACAGAGGGTCAGGAGCAGCAGCGAGCTTCGCAGCTGGTGCACTCGAGCTCGCAAGCGTGCGGGCTGAGGCCATCAGGCCACTGTTGGGGAACGTAGGAGAAATTCAAAATTTTCCTACGTGTCACCAAGATCTATCTATGGAGAAACCAGCAACGAGGGGAAGGAGAGTGCATCTACATACCCTTGTAGATCGCTAAGCGGAAGCGTTCAAGAGAACGGGGTTGAAGGAGTCGTACTCATCGTGATCCAAATCACCGGAGATCCTAGTGCTGAACGGACGGCACCTCCGCGTTCAACACACGTACAGCCCGGTGACGTCTCCCACGCCTTGATCCAGCAAGGAGAGAGGGAGAGGTTGAGGAAGACTCCATCCAGCAGCAGCACAACGGCGTGGCGGTGATGGAGGAGCGTGGCTATCCTGCAGGGCTTCGCCAAGCACCGCAGGAGAGGAGAAGCACTTGGGAGAGGGGAAGGCTGCGCCAGAACTTGTGGTATGTCTGCCCTCCCACCCCCCACATATATATAGGGGCAAGGGAGAGGGAGGCCGGCCCCCTCAGATCCAATCTGAGGAGGGGGCGGCGGCCAGGGGGGTTGCCTTGCCTCCCAAGGCAAGGGAGGCGCCCCCCCTTTAAGGTTTCCCCCAGCCCTAGGCGCCTTGGGCCTTGGTGGGGGGGCGCACCAGCCCACCTGGGACTAGTCCCCTCCCACACTTGGCCCATGCAGCCCTCTGGGGCTGGTGGCCCCACCTGGTAGACCCCCGGGACCCTCCCGGTGGTCCCGGTACATTACCGATAGTACCCGGAATTTTTCCGGTGACAAAAACAGGACTTCCTTTATAAATCTTTACCTCCGGACCGTTCCGGAACTCCTCGTGACGTCCGGGATCTCATCCGGGACTCCGAACAACATTCGGTAACCACATACAAACTTCCTTTATAACCCTAGCGTCATCGAACCTTAAGTGTGTAGACCCTACGGGTTCGGGAGACATGTAGACATGACTGAGACGTTCTCCGGTCAATAACCAACAGCGGGATCTGGATACCCATGTTGGCTCCCACATGTTCCACATGATCTCATCGAATGAACCACGATGTCAAGGACTCAATCGATCCCGTATACAATTCCCTTTGTCTAGCGGTATTTTACTTGCCCGAGATTCGATCGTCGGTATACCGATACCTTGTTCAATCTCGTTACCGGCAAGTCTCTTTACTCGTTCCGTAACACATCATCCCGTGATCAACCCCTTGGTCACATTGTGCACATTATGATGATGTCCTACCGAGTGGGCCCAGAGATACCTCTCCGTTTACACGGAGTGACAAATCCCAGTTTCGATCCGTGTCAACCCAACAGACACTTTCGGAGATACCTGTAGTGCACCTTTATAGTCACCCAGTTACGTTGTGACGTTTGATACACCCAAAGCACTCCTACGGTATCCGGGAGTTACATGATCTCATGGTCTAAGGAAGAGATACTTGACATTGGAAAAGCTCCAGCAAACGAACTACACGATCTTTGTGCTATGCTTAGGATTGGGTCTTGTCCAACACATCATTCTCCTAATGATGTGATCCCGTTATCAACGACATCCAATGTCCATAGCCAGGAAATCATGACTATCTGTTGATCACAACGAGCTAGTCAACTAGAGGCTCACTAGGGACATATTGTGGTCTATGTATTCACACGTGTATTACGATTTCCGGATAATACAGTTATAGCATGAATAAAATACAATTATCATGAACAAGGAAATATAATAATACTTTTATTATTGCCTCTAGGGCATATTTCCAACAGTCTCCCTGTCGGTGTCAAAACCGGCGGATCTCGGGTAGGGGGTCCCGAACTGTGCGTCTAGGCGGATGGTAACAGGAGACGAGGGACACGATGTTTTACCCAGGTTCGGGCCCTCTCGATGGAGGTAAAACCCTACATCCTGCTTGATTAATATTGATGATATGGGTAGTACAAGAGTGGATCTACCACGAGATCAAGGAGGCTAAACCCTAAAGCTAGCCTATGGTATGATTGTTGTAATGTATGTTGTGTCCTACGGACTAAAGCCCTCCGGTTTATATAGACACCGGAGGTGGCTAGGGTTACACAGAGTCGGTTACAATGGTAGGAGATCTACATATCCGTATCGCCAAGCTTGCCTTCCACGCCAAGGAAAGTCCCATCCGGACACGGGACGGAGTCTTCAATCTTGTATCTTTGTAGTCTGGGAGTCCGGCGGACGATGATAGTCCGGCTGTCCGGACACCCCCTAGTCCAGGACTCCCTCAGTAGCCCCTGAACCAGGCTTCAATGACGATAAGTACGGCGCGCATAATGTTCGGCATTGCAAGGCAGGTTCCTTCCTTGAATAATCCAGAGAAGATCATGAACACCAAGATAGTGTCCGGCTCTGCAAAATAAATTCCACATTCTACCGTAGAGAGAATAATGCACATAAATCCAATCTGCTGACGTTCTATGTGGCATGACATCACACCGCTTCCAAGCCTTTATTTGAATCGTTTTTTATTATACCACCTCAGCACGTTTAGCGAAGCGGTTTCCTTGGCACATCTTGTCGAAGCAGAGATCGTGTTCCCCTTATTCCGGGATTCTCATCAATACGTGCGTGGGTAACCCAACCGTGCCCGTCGTCACGCCTCCTCTATCGAAGGTGAATCCCGAATGGTCACGGAGACGACTCTTGGTATTTTTCCCCTTTATAAGAGGACCAAGGCTCGTTTCTTTTCTTCAATCTCACGTAGAATCTCCTCCTTGCTCCCAGTTCCAACACCCAGAGCCCCAGATTCGAGCGCTTCGGATTCTCAACCATGTCCGGCTCCGACCTCCAGGGTCGGTGGATGCCCTCCTCCATCACGGAGGAGGACGTGTTAAAGCTGCGTGAGGCCAAGTACCTGTCCTACGAGATTTCGCACAGGTTGCCTACCCAAGGGCAGGCCGTGCCTGCCCCTGAGCCCGGTGAGTACGTTGACTTCGTATCCCACCTCCATTGGGGTTTAGGCTTCCCTACAGACCCCTTCGTGAGAGGGCTCATGTTCTACTACGGGCTGGATTTTCACGACTTGGCTCCGGAGTCCATCCTCCAAATCTCCGCATTCATTATCGTCTGCGAAGCCTTCCTTCGAGTCACTCCCCACTTCGGCCTGTGGCTGAAGACCTTTAATGTGGAGCCGAAGATGATCGGGGGGCGTCAAGCGGAGTGCGGCGGGGCGGCCATAAGCAGAAGGGCCGATGCCCCGTGGCCCGAGGGTTCCTTCCAAGAGGAACTTGGACTGTGGCAGCAGGAGTGGTTCTATATCACCGCTCCGAAGGGCAGCAAGCAAAAGCCGCCGCCTTCATTCCGCCCAGGACCTCCACGCCGACTGATGTCGTGGGTCAACCAAGGGCTCAACTGGGGGCCGTCCGAAGACGTGCCCTCATTGCAGGGCCGGATTCGAGACCTCCAGGCAAGGGAGATCAATCTGGTCGTGGTGATGCAGGTTATGCTAATCAGGCGTCTTCTGCCCTGCAAACGCCGTCCTCTCTGTCTATGGGAGTTTAATTCGGAGGGACCTCGAATTCTCCAACACTTCATGGGTGCGACACCCGTGGAGATGTACAAGTTGTTCTTCGGACCGCAAGCAGCCTGTCCGGAATTGACCGAGGACGCAGGCCTAAGCTGCAATCGCCCGGATACTCAGGTAAATAGCTCAGAGTCCGGACGTTCTGTTTATCTGCTTTTCTAGAGTTCGCCTCCTGACCCATTACTCTTCATCAGGAGTGGGTAGCGCGATCGAAGCTCATAAGGTGTCCGGCTCCCCTTCCAGAGACCGCACTGGAGCCCGTGCTAGTGAGAATGTTGGAGGTCGTGCCCGTAGAAGGGAGCGATGGGGAAAATAGAGGAGCTATGATTTCGCCCAAAGGGGCGTCTGAAGAGGGGGGGATCAAAAACCCCTCCTTCCAGGGGGAGAAGAGGACCGCCTCCGAAGATCCGGAGGCCAAAGCCCCTAAACATGGGAAGAGATCTTCACCGGGGGGTCCGGCGTCCGGGGAGAACCCGGACGTACAATCGTCTCTAAAGGATCAGCCCTCCAGCGAGCCGTGAGTAGGAAAAGGGGAGTTCATTAGTAAGAAAATACCTCCATTTGTGCTTCTGTGGATAACCGAAATTTTTATCTTGCAGTTCGGATTTGCAGCCTTCTCAGATGAGTTCGTCTTCGGGGGATCTTCTTCCGGAGATGATGGAGAGCGAAACGCCTCCGTCTGCTGCGCCGTCAGATAGGGCAGACGAGCCTGAAGTATCGTCACGGAGGGTATCCCAGAGTCCGGAGGGGCTAGAGAGTTCGGCGCCCACTAGTATCCGGCCGGGAGAACTGAAGAATCTGCTTGAGAGGGCGTCCATCTCAGAAGATCACCGTGCTTTGATGCGTATGGTGATTGGAAGGATTTCGTCTGCCGAGAGCGGATTGCGTAATGCCGCTAGGAGTTTACTGGCGGGATTTGAGGTACGCAAGAATGACGCACCTTTTTTGACAGTTTTGCACATAAACGTGTGCCCTGTATAGATAGTAGCCCCTGAGACTCGGTAGGTTGTCGAAAGCGACAGCGTGCCGAGGATCAAAATCGCAAGTAATGAATGTCGCCGTTCCTATGCAGGTGGCGGATAGTCCGAGGGCTAGCCGGACTAGTGGAGTTGCCGAGTTAATGCGGCAACTTGACGTGGCGGATGCGGACATCGCACTTGTCAACCGACGACTTGACGAGTCGCAAGGTAAATGAGTTCTCCACAGTCGCTTTATTTAAGGGGGTCAAAGCCCTCCTCTGCTAAATTATATGCTGTGATACAGACGGTGCTGCTGCTGTGGAGAGCCTTTGGGCTGAACTTGCTCAAGCTAAGGAGCAAGCCCGAAGGAGTGATGCGGCTGCCTCGAGGGCGGCCGAGGAGTTGAAAGCCGAAAAGGCTGCACACTGCCTAAGCAGGGAAAAGATGGCCGAATTGGCCGTGAAATTAAAAGATGCTGCCGACCGCAATGAGGCTCTTGAAAAGGAGCGCTTATCGGAGCGGGAAGACCTGGGGAAGGCCACCGCCGAGGCCAAGGATGCCCGTTCTGCAATGCGGGCTGTGAAGGAGGAGCTGCGCCAGGCCGGAGATATTGTGGCTGGCAAGCCTTTTCTGTTGCGTCGCCGGTTTACGGATCAAAGGTATGCTCAACTTGGCCAGCTGTGGGGTCTGGAGGATCCGTATATGGACTTAGCGGCAAGTGCGGCTGATGCCGTTGAGCACTTCCGGAGCCAGAAGGATCACAAGACGGAAGAGCTATTTTGGTCTCAATTCCATAGTCCGGATCGTTCACTTCCGTTGACCGATCGGTTGGCCGAATGGGCCGAGCTAAATAGATTGTCCGGACTTGCCATGACTGACATCGTGGCTCATGTCTGGCCAGAGAGGCCCAAGGCGACGAGCTATTTCGGCTTATTGCAACAATTTCTTGGAGCGGTGCCGCATATTAAGGAGATGAAGCGGTCGGCCTGCATCGAAGGCACGCGGATGGCTCTTGCCCGTGTGAAGACACATTGGACAGAGATGGATGCCACCGCTATTGCCGCCCAGGGTTCGGACGAAAGCCGGTTACCCGCCGAGCACTATTTTGGGAAAGTTATGCGTGGCGCTCGTGTAATAGAGTCACAGTGCTCAAAAAATGTCACGTTCAAATGAACGTTTTAGCTTGTAAAACGATGATTATGCTATAACTGCTTTTTATACTTGTGCGTCCCAAGTAGTAAAATATCTCCTATGCGGCCGTTTACGTATACATTTGTATAACCTGAAAGATTGCAGTCTTCGGCTTCAGCCCCCACGCACAAGGTGCGGGGGTGTTCGCAAAAATAGCGCATTTTCACACTTAATCCGGCGTCTCGGTCCTGTTAAGGAGGTGGTAGCGTAGCAAACGAGGCAATCCGGACTATAATGCTTTATCACTTTCACTTAGCCAGTGGAGTTCGAGGGTGGGGCTACGATATAGCCCCTTGGGGCACCACACTTCTCCGAGTTCGGGGCGCGTGTGTGCCTGACCGGGAAACGGTCCTTCGTCAAAGCGGGGAATTCTAAACATTGCGGTAGTCGATCGAGTGGTTGACCAGTCTCTCGCTATATCATGACAGTCAGTTTTCAGCTTTCTCTACTGAGGTGCTCGCCCAGCTGAACTGGGGCACAATCGCAGTAGTTCTCCTGGTGCCGCGTTAGCCGATGATACGGAACGTAAGGCAGCAAAACACAGGAACCAGGCAAACCCAACATTTGACCAAAGGCATGATCGGAGCTGATGCATATAATGCCTAACTCGAGACGCCGAACACTCCCTAAGGTATTCGGTCTTTATAATAATGGGCAGAACACTGCCCTAAGCCCCTAGTGTCCAGGTACGGGAATGGTCCTCTGAGCGGCCGATGCCAAAACGTCAGGCTCCGCTTTGGTTATAGGAAGAAACCAAGGAAGAATAACAACAAGAGACAGTAAAAAAGGTTTACGCAGGGTCTTAATCTGAAAAGAATCCTCGCAACGGGTCCCTACTGCACGTCTGCGCCTGTGTCTCCGTTGTGCCGTTATCCTGGACGGGTGTGCATGTTGTTCGTCTGTAAAAAGAGAGGAACTTAGTTTGAAAACAACTCGTGCGAAAAAGGTATATGTGAAAGAAGAAATATAAATAAGTAAAGCGGGGTCTGTATGAACTCGCGGTTGTTTGTGCGTGCAGCCCCTTGTGAAGGGGTGTGCGGCTAGGGAGCCCCTAGCCTACTTATGCCGGACTCGTCTATCCGTGTCCGGGGTCTTTAAGTGACCCTCGCACTGAAATGATGCCACGTGGACCGGGCATCTTGAGTGTAAGAGACGCGTAATGTGGTATGGCGTTGAAACGGACAAAAGCCTCTCGTCCCAAGAGTGCTTGATATCCACTTTTAAATGGGACGATATGAAAGATTAGTTTTTCACGTCGAAAGTTGTTCGGTTATCCGAACACAACTTCTAGTAATAGGGAGCCTGTGCACTTGGCGTAAGGGCTTGGCGTCACTCCTTTGAAGGAAGTGCGGCTGTGTCGAATTTTAGTAGGGTCTATCCCCATCTTGCGGATTGTGTTTGAATACAGCAGGTTTAAGTCGCTGCCTCCGTCCATCAGGACTTCAGTAAATTGTAGTCCGTCGATTATAGGATCCAATATCAGGGCAGTCCGTCCTGCGTTTCGAATGCTTCTGGAATAATCCAGGTGGTCGAAAATGATTGGTTTTGATATCCAATCTCTATGGTCTGCTGGGCTGGACCATGCGAGGCTCTTTTTAGAGGGTGCCGCACTATTTTTCCGTATTATCACATGAAGTGAGTTTACTGCTTTGACCTCTTGTGGGAAAGTCTTTTGCTTTCCGGTGCTCTGCTGGTGGGGTTTATCGTCTTCGCTTGACGCATCGAGCCCCTTGTGTTTGGCGTTTAGTCGGCCGGACTGTTTGAAAACCCAACAATCTCGATGGGTGTGGTTTGCAGGCCTTCCGGGGGTACTGTGGATTTGACATATCCGACCCAAAATCTTGTTTAAGTTGGATAGCTCGTCGTTGTCATCCTTAAAAGGCGGTGTTTTGTTGTTTGGCCGCGAGCTTTGGAATCCGGCGTTGACTGCCGTGCTCTTTGGGCTTTTCTCTTTATTCCGGCGCTGCTCTTTTCTGCGCCGTGATTTTCCGTTTCCATCTCTTATCTCGGATGTACTTGGGTCGCTGGTGCTGCATCTTGCTAGCCAGCTATCCTCTCCCGCACAGAAGCGGGTCATGAGGCTTGTTAGCGCGGACATTGTCCTCGGTTTCTCTTGGCCGAGGTGTCTGGCAAGCCATTCGTCTCGGACGTTGTGTTTAAAAGCTGCTAAGGCTTCGGCATCCGGACAGTCGACTATTTGGTTCTTTTTGGTGAGGAACCTGTTCCAGAATTTGCGCGCTGACTCTCCGGGCTGTTGAGTTATATGACTTAGATCATCTGCATCCGGAGGGCGGACATAAGTCCCTTGAAAATTTGCTCTAAACGCGTCCTTGAGCTCTTCCCAACTTCCAACAGTGTTTTTTGGGAGGCTTTTAAGCCAATGACGGGCTGGCCCTTTGAGCTTGAGGGGTAGGTATTTTATGGCATGGAGATCATCTCCTCTGGCCATGTGTATGTGTAGTATATAATCTTCTATCCAGACTCCAGGGTCTGTTGTTCCATCATAGGCCTCTATGTTTATGGGTTTAAATCCTGCTGGGAATTCATGGTCCAGCACCTCATTGGTGAAACATAGTGGGTGTGCGGCGCCCCTGTATTTGGGTGTGCCACTATCTTCGGACACTTGACGTGTTGCATTGCTTCCCGGGGCCTTCTTCTTTGGCCCGTAAATGGACCTGACTGGGCCATCTGTCTTTCCAGGTTCATTAGTCGGTTTATATGCAGCGCCGCTTTTAGAATTTGGCCTATCATCTGGCCGTCTATCCAACCAGGCAGCCTTTTCATTTTTTGACTGTGGGAGCTCTATGGCCTCCTCGTCAAATTCTGGTAGCAGCTTGCGCTTCGGGTAGCTCTTTGATTGGTGGCCATTGCCGTATTTATCCGCGGTTTTGAGCACTTTGCTCCACCTCATTCTGAGTGTGTCTTCCGCTGTTTTGAGCTTCCGTTTTTCCTTCTTCAAGCTTATTGCAGTGTTGACGAGTCTTTTCCGAAGGTTTTTACTCTCCGGCGGCGTGTCCGGCATGAGATCGTCCGGACTGTCATTTTCGCCGGGCCTGGACTGATTATCTGACTCGTCCTGTTCGGACGGTTGCTTATCTGCATGTTCATCGTCCACTTGCGTGCCCTGCTGTATTGCGGGGCCCTTAGGAGCGTTGTTGTTGTCGAGGCGGGACTTAGGGCGGCGTCTGCGCCGCCGTTTTGGTTGTTTGTCGGCGGGGTTATCTTCTGCCGCGGCCCGTTGGTCCTCGTTATCGCTCTCTTTTGGGGTATCCACCATATATACATCGTATGACGAGGTGGTCCTCCCATGCCCTGTAGGCGCTGGTTCTTGTTCGTCTCCGGCATCGTCGTCCATACCGTCGATGTCTTCGGAGTCATAGTCTAGCATGTTGGTTAGATCGTCGACAGTGGCTACAAAGTGGGTGGTGGGTGGGCTCTGAATTCCTTCGCCGTCCGTATCCCAACCATCCTGGCCATAGTCCGGCCAGGACTCTCCTGATAGGGAGAGATGCTTTAGCGAATTTAGGATGTCGCCAAAGGACGAGTGTTGGAAGATGTCTGTGGCGGTGAATTCCATAAGCGGCGCCCAATCAGATTCGATTGGTAGGGGCGGGGGAGGTCCGGAGTCCGGCAAGGAGTCCGGCACCTCGGAATCACGAGTTTCGCGAGGGACAAGGTTAGTGTTCGGCTCCACCGCCATGGAAGTTGAAGCCCCCGAGGTGGCGTCCATCCACCGATCCTCGATCTGGGCGATCGGCTCCGGACTAAGGTCCGAAGCGGATTCGAGTGCGGCCACCAAGGCACTGTTCGGCGGCAGAGCTAGTGCATGCCCATCGTAACAGTGCGGCACGCTTGGCTGTGGCTCGAGCCCGTCGAAGATCAAGTCTCTGCGGACGTCGGCTATGAAGTTTAGACTTCCGAATCTGTCCTGACGGCCAGGGGCGTAGCTTTCGATCTGCTCCAGATGGCCAAGCGAATTAGCCCGTAGTGCGAAGCCGCCGAATACAAAGATCTGTCCGGGGAGAAAAGTCTCACCCTGGACAACGTTGTTGGTTGAAGATGCCATCGAGCCTATCGGTGACGACACAGAGGAACTCTCAATGAAAGCACCAATGTCGGTGTCAAAACCGGCGGATCTCGGGTAGGGGGTCCCGAACTGTGCGTCTAGGCGGATGGTAACAGGAGACGAGGGACACGATGTTTTACCCAGGTTCGGGCCCTCTCGATGGAGGTAAAACCCTATGTCCTGCTTGATTAATATTGATGATATGGGTAGTACAAGAGTGGATCTACCACGAGATCAAGGAGGCTAAACCCTAAAGCTAGCCTATGGTATGATTGTTGTAATGTATGTTGTGTCCTACGGACTAAAGCCCTCCGGTTTATATAGACACCGGAGGTGGCTAGGGTTACACAGAGTCGGTTACAATGGTAGGAGATCTACATATCCGTATCGCCAAGCTTGCCTTCCACGCCAAGGAAAGTCCCATCCGGACACGGGACGGAGTCTTCAATCTTGTATCTTCGTAGTCTGGGAGTCCGGCGGACGATGATAGTCCGGCTATCCGGACACCCCCTAGTCCAGGACTCCCTCACTCCCACTTGCACTAGAGTCAATAATCTAGTTCACATCGCCATGTGATTAACACTCACAGGTCACATCGCCATGTGACCAACATCCAAAGAGTTTACTAGTGTCACTAAACTAGTTCACATCATCATGTGATTAAGACTCAATGAGTTCTGGGGTTTGATCATGTTTTGCTTGTGAGAGAGGTTTTAGTCAACGGGTCTGCAACTTTCAGATCCGTATGTACTTCGCAAATCTCTAGGTCATTCTGTAAATGCTGCTTCCACGCTCCACTTGGAGCTATTCCAAATGGTTGCTCCACTATACGTATCCGGTTTGCTACTCAGAGTCATTCGGATAGGTGTTAAAGCTTGCATCGACGTAACCCTTTACACCGAACTCTTTATCACCTCCATAATCGAGAAACATGTCCTTATTTACTCCAAGGACAATTTTGACCGCTGTCCAATGATCCATTCCTGGATCATTCTTGTACCCCTTGACTGACTCATGGCAAGGCACACTTCTGGTGCGGTACACAGCATAGCATACTATAGAGCCTACGTCTGAAGTATAGGGGACGACCTTCGTCCTTTCTCTCTATTCTGCCGTGGTCGAGATTTTAAGTCTTAACTTCATACCTTACATCTCAGGCAAGAACTCCTTCTTTGACTGATCCATCTTGAACACCTTCAAGATCATGTCAAGGTACGTGCTCATTTGAAAGTACTATTAAGCATTTTGATCTATCTTATAGATCTTGATGCTTATTGTTCAAGTAGCCTAATCCAGGTTTTCCGTTGAAAAACACTTTTCAAATAACCCTATATGCTTTCCAGAAATTCTACATCATTTCTGATCAACAATATGTCAATAACATATACTCATCAGAAATTCTATAGTGCTCCCACTCACTTCTTTGGAAATACAAGTTTCTCATAAATTTGTATAAACCCAAAATCTTTGATCATCTTATCAAAGTACATATTCCAACTCCGAGATGCTTACTCCAGTCCTTAGAAGGATCGCTGGAGCTAGCATACCTTTTAGCATCCTTAGGATCGACAAAAACTTTCGGATTGTATCACATACAACCTTTCCTTACGAAGACTGGTAAGGAAACTCGTTTTGACATCCATCTGCCAGATTTCATAAATGCAGCTAATGCTAACATGATTCCGACGGACTTAAGCATCGCTACGGATGAGAAAATCTCATCGTAGTCAACTCCTTGAACTTGTGAAAAAAACTCTTCGCCACAAGTCGAGCTTCATAGACGGTGACATCACCGTCCACGTCTGTCTTCTTCTTAAAGATCCATTTATCTCAATGGCTTGCCGATCATCGGGCAAGTGCACCAAAGTCCATGCTTTGTTCTGATACATGGATCCTATCTCGGATTTCATGGCTTCTAACCATTTGTCGGAATTTTGGGCCCACCATCACTTCTTCATAGCTTGTAGGTTCATTGTTGTCTAGCAACATGACCTTCAAGACAGGATCACCGTACCATTCTGAAGCAGTACGCGTCCTTGTCATCCTACGAGGTTCGGTAGTGACTTGATCCGAAGCTTCATGATCACTATCATAAGCTTCCATTTCAATTGGTGTAGGTGCCACAGGAACAACTTCCTGTGCCCTGCTACACACTGGTTGAAGTGATGGTTCAATAACCTCATCAAGTCTCCACCATCCTCCCACTCAATTCTTTCGAGACAAACTTTTCCTCGAGAAAGGACCCGATTCAAGAAACAATCCCTATTGCTTTCGAATCTGAATTAGGAGGTATACCCAACTGTTTTGGGTGTCCTATGAAGATGCATTTTATCCGCTTTGGGTTCGAGCTTATCAACCTGAAACTTTTTCTCATAAGCGTCGCAGCCCCAAACCTTTAAGAAATGACAGATTAGGTTTCTCTAAACCATAGTTCATACGGTGTCATCTCAACGGAATTACGTGGTGCCCTATTTAAAGTGAATGTGGTTGTCTCTAATGCCTGACCCATAAATGATAGTGGTAATTCGATAAGAGACATCATGGTACGCACCATATCCAATAGGGTGCAACTATGATGTTTGGACACACCATCAAACTATGGTGTTCCAGGCGGTATTAATTGTGAAACAATTTCCACAATGTCTTAATTGTGTGCCAAAGCTCGTAACTCAGATACTCATCTCTATGATCATATCATAGACATTTCATCCTCTTGTCATGATGATCTTCAACTTCACTCTGAAATTACTTGAACCATTCAATAATTCAGACTTGTGTTTCATCAAGTAAATATACTCTACATCTACTCGAATTATCTGTGAAGTGAGAACATAACGATATTCACTGCATGCCTCAGCACTCATTGGACTGCACACATCAAAATGTGTTACTTCCAACAAGTTGCTATCTTGTTCCATTTTACTGAAAAACGAGGCTTTTTAGTCATCTTGCCCATGTGGTATGATTTGCATATCTCAAGTGATTCAAAATCAAGCGAGTCCAAATGCTCCATCTGCATGGAGTTCCTTCATGCGTATACACCAATAGACATGGTTCGCATGTCTCAAACTTTTCAAAACGAGTGAGTCCAAAGATCCATCAACATGGAGCTTCTTCATGCGTTTTACACCAATATGACTTACATGGCAGTGCCACAAGTAAGTGGTACTATCATTACTATCTTATATCTTTTGGCATGAAAATGTGTATCACTACGATCGAGATTCAATAAACCATTCGTTTTAGGTGCAAGACCATTGAAGGTATTATTCAAATAAATAGAGTAACCATTATTCTCCTTAAATGAATAACCGTATTGCGATAGACATAATCCAATCATGTCTATGCTCAACGCAAACACCAAATCTCGATGGTAGAGGGAGCGTGCGATGCTTGATCACATCAACCTTGGAAACACTTCCAACACATATCGTCAGCTTACCTTTAGCTAGTCTCTGTATATTCCGTAGCTTTTATTTCGAGTTACTAACACTTAGCAACCGAACCGGTATCTAATACCCTGGTGCTACTAGGAGTACTAGTAAAGTACACATTAACATAATGTATATCCAATATACTTCTATCGACCTTGCCAGCCTTCTCATCTACCAAGTATCTAGGGTAATTCCGCTCTAGTGACTGTTCCCTTTATCATAGAAGCACTTAGTCTCGGGTTTGGGTTCAACCTTGGGTTTCTTCACTAGAGCAGCAGCTGATTTGCTGTTTCATGAAGTATCCCTTCTTGCCCTTGCCCTTCTTGAAACTAGTGGTTTTACCAACCATCAACAATTGATGTTCCTTCTTGATTTCTACTTTCACGGTGTCAAACATCGCGAATACTTCAAGGATCATCATATCTTATCCTTGATATGTTATAGTTCATCACGAAGCTCTAGCAGCTTGGTGGCAATGACTTTGGAGAAACATCACTATCTCATCTGGAAGATCAACTCCCACTCGATTCAAGTGATTGTTGCACTCAGACAATCTGAGCACAAGCTCAACGATTGAGCTTTTCTCCCTTAGTTTGCAGGCTAAGAAAATCGTCGGAGGTCTCATACCTCTTGACGTGGGCACGAGCCTGAAATCTCAATTTCAGCCCTCGAAACATCTCATATGTTCCGCGACATTTCTAAAACATCTTTGGTGCCTCAACTCTAAACCATTTAACTGAACTATCACGTAGTTATCAAAACGTGTATGTCCGATGTTCGCAACATCCACAGACGACGTTTGGGGTTCAGCACACTGAGCGGTGCATTAAGGACATAAGCTTTCTACTGTCTGCATAATCGCTACTGTCAACTTTCAACTATATTTTCTCTAGGAACATGTCTAAACAGTGGAACTAAAGCGCGAGCTTACGACATAATTTGCAAAGAACTTTTGACTATGTTCAGGATAATTAAGTTCATCTTATGAACTCCCACTCAGATAGACATCCCTCTGGTCATCTAAGTGATTACATGATCCGAGTCAACTAGGCCGTGTCCGATCATCACGTGAGATGGACTAGTCATCATCAGTGAACATCTTCATGTTGATCGTATCTACTATACGACTCATGCTCGACCTTTCGGTCTCTGTGTTCCGAGGCCATGTCTGTACATGCTAGGCTCGTCAAGTTAACCCTAAGTGTTTCGCGTGTGTAAATCTGTCTTACACCCGTTGTATGTGAATGTAAGAATCCATCACACCCGATCATCACATGGTGCTTAGAAGCGA
This sequence comes from Triticum timopheevii, assembly GCA_963921465.1. Classification (NCBI taxonomy): domain Eukaryota; kingdom Viridiplantae; phylum Streptophyta; class Magnoliopsida; order Poales; family Poaceae; genus Triticum; species Triticum timopheevii. The sequence continues at coordinate 99,790,913 of OY997264.1, read as the reverse complement.
CGAACTTTAGCAACGGTGCACAGTTAGGGGAGAACACTTCTTGAAATTTTTGTAAGGGATCATGTTATTTACTACCGTCGTTCTAAGTAAACAAGATGCATAAACATGATAAACATCACATGCAATCAAATAGTGACATGATATGGCCAATATCATTTTGCTCCTTTTGATCTCCATCTTCGGGGCTCCATGATCATCATCGTCACCGGCATGACACCATGATCTCCATCATCGTGTCTTCATGAAGTTGTCTTGCCAACTATTACTTCTACTACTATGGCTACCGGTTAGCAATAAAGTAAAGTAATTACATGGTGTTGTTCAATGACACGCAGGTCATACAATAAATTAAGACAACTTCTATGGCTCCTGCCGGTTGTCATACTCATCGACATGCAAGTCGTGATTCCTATTACAAGAACATGATCAATCTCATACATCACCTGTCATTCATCACATTCTTCTTGGCCATATCATATCACATAGCATACCCTGCAAAAACAAGTTAGACGTCCTCTAATTGTTGTTGCATGTTTTACGTGGCTGCTATGGGTTTCTAGCAAGAACGTTTCTTACCTACGCAAAACCACAACGTGATATGCCAATTGCTATTTACCCTTCATAAGGACCCTTTTCATCGAATCCGTTCCGACTAAAGTGGGAGAGAATGGCACCCGCTAGCCACCTTATGCACCAAGTGCATGTCAATCGGTGGAACCTGTCTCACGTAAGAGTACGTGTAAGGTTGGTCCGGGCCGCTTCATCCCACAATACCATCGAAACAAGATTGGACTAGTAACGGTAAGCATATTGAACAAAATCAACACCCACAACTACTTTGTGTTCTACTCGTGCAAAGAATCTACGCAATAAACCTGGCTCTGATACCACTGTTGGGGAACGTAGCAGAAATTCAAAATTTTCCTACGTGTCACCAAGATCTATCTATGGAGAAACCAGCAACGAGGGGAAGGAGAGTGCATCTACATACCCTTGTAGATCGCTAAGCGGAAGCGTTCAAGAGAACGGGGTTGAAGGAGTCGTACTCGTCGTGATCCAAATCACCGGAGATCCTAGTGCCGAACGGACGGCACCTCCGCATTCAACACACGTACAGCCCGGTGACGTCTCCCACGCCTTGATCCAGCAAGGAGAGAGGGAGAGGTTGAGGAAGACTCCATCCAGCAGCAGCACAACGGCGTGGCGGTGATGGAGGAGCGTGGCTATCCTGTAGGGCTTCGCCAAGCACCGCAGGAGAGGAGAAGTACTTGGGAGAGGGGAAGGCTGCACCAGAACTTGTGGTATGGCTGCCCTCCCACCCCCCACATATATATAGGGGCAAGGGAGAGGGAGGCCGGCCCCCTCAGATCCAATCTGAGGAGGGGGCGGCGGCCAGGGGGTTGCCTTGCCCCCCAAGGCAAGGGAGGCGCCCCCCCCCTTTAAGGTTTCCCCCAGCCCTAGGCGCCTTGGGACTTGGTGGGGGGCGCACCAGCCCACCTGGGACTGGTCCCCTCCCACACTTGGCCCATGCAGCCCTCTGGGGCTGGTGGCCCCACCTGGTAGACCCCCGGGACCCTCCCGGTGGTCCCGGTACATTACCGATAGTACCCGGAATTTTTCCGGTGACAAAAACAGGACTTCCTTTATAAATCTTTACCTCCGGACCATTCCGGAACTCCTCTTGACGTCCGGGATCTCATCCGGGACTCCGAACAACATTCGGTAACCACATACAAACTTCCTTTATAACCCTAGCGTCATCGAACCTTAAGTGTGTAGACCCTACGGGTTCGGGAGACATGTAGACATGACCGAGACGTTCTCCGGTCAATAACCAACAGCGGGATCTGGATACCCATGTTGGCTCCCACATGTTCCACGATGATCTCATCGGATGAACCACGATGTCAAGGACTCAATCGATCCCGTATACAATTCCCTTTGTCTAGCGGTATTTTACTTGCCCGAGATTCGATCGTCGGTATACCGATACCTTGTTCAATCTCGTTACCGGCAAGTCTCTTTACTCGTTCCGTAACACATCATCCCGTGATCAACCCCTTGGTCACATTGTGCACATTATGATGATGTCCTACCGAGTGGGCCCAGAGATACCTCTCCGTTTACACGGAGTGACAAATCCCAGTCTCGATCCGTGTAAACCCAACAGACACTTTCGGAGATACTTGTAGTGCACCTTTATAGTCACCCAGTTACGTTGTGACGTTTGATACACCCAAAGCACTCCTACGGTATCCGGGAGTTACACAATCTCATGGTCTAAGGAAGAGATACTTGACACTGGAAAAGCTCTAGCAAACGAACTACACGATCTTTGTGCTATGCTTAGGATTGGGTCTTGTCCATCACATCATTCTCCTAATGATGTGATCCCGTTATCAACGTCATCCAATGTCCATAGCCAGGAAATCATGACTATCTGTTGATCACAACGAGCTAGTCAACTAGAGGCTCACTAGGGACATATTGTGGTCTATGTATTCACACGTGTATTACGATTTCCGGATAATACAGTTATAGCATGAATAAAAGACAATTATCATGAACAAGGAAATACAATAATACTTTTATTATTGCCTCTAGGGCATATTTCCAACAGCCACGAGTAACAGCTCCACCACGCCTCCCCTTCCTCCCTCCCCTCTCTTTTTCCTCAGCGGCCTCACTGCTTACCCTTGCACCTTGCTGCCGTCCAGCCCGGCGACCCTCGACAGTGAGCTCCTCCGCCTTGGTGCCCTCCCGTATCTCTCCCATCTCTCTTTGATATGTGTCATCGTCGGCGTTCTCCTACAGGAACAACACCATTGATACTCAACCGTCGTCGCTAGAGCTCTGTTGCCCTGCCGTCCTAACCGACACTACCGCCAGATCCAAGGCGTCCTGCCCATCCTCGACCACGCCGAACCTCCCTTGTGCCCCGCCGCGCATGGGGAGGGAGTGGCCGCTGGTGTCCACCACCGGACCGGTGGGAGATTAAGGTCACAGAGGACCCGACTACTTTTTTTCAGGGGTCGTTTTGCAAAACAAAATTGTATCGGGGTGTAATTGGCCTTTTCTTACCAAGTCACCCTGTCCAGCGGACCCACCTGTCACAATCGTGTTCAAAACGATCTAAGGGCATCTCCAGCCGCGCCCCCAACAGGCCCTCCCCAGGCGATTTTGCCGCGCCGGCGCCAAAAAAGGCCCCAGTCGCGCCCCCAGAAGCCCGTTTTTCGCCGGCTCGGGCCAAAACTGGTGCTGACGGACCCAGGCCGAACCCGGTGCCCTGGGGGGCGCTTGGGGAGCCGGCACAAGCGAAAAAGGCGCGTGGGCCCGCCCTGGAGGCGACCCGAGGGCCTTTTCCCGCCGTTTCTTGACGCTTTTCCCTCGCATCTCTCCCGCTCGCTCGCCTTCCTCCCGCCATCCTCTCCCTTTCTCCCGCCAAACCCCCTCCCGCCCGCCGCCTACGCGTCCACACCGACACCCCATCTCTACCGTGGGCCGCTACCCTTCTCGCACCTCGGCGACGCCGACGAGACGGGAGCCGACATGGACGACATCATCGCGACAGGATCGACCGCAGCCGCCTCGTCTCCCGGGTTCACCACGCAGGACGAGGTAGTGGACCTCAGCGCGGCCTCATCCTGAACGAGCTACCGACGGCAACGCCGACGACGCCGACGACCACATGGACGCCAAGCCCGAACGACGTCTCTACATCGCCGCCTAGCAGTGCCGAAGCCGCGCCGACGCAGCCCAGCACCGAAGCAGCTCCGACACCGCCGAGCTCGCGCACGCCGACTCCGCCAACGCCTGGAGCCGACCCCGCCGAGTGAATCGTTGCGCACGCGAACTTGCGGCGGCGACGCTCTGTTTTTTGTAACGCCAGACTACGTCCGATCGCCGGATTTGCGGCGTCTTTTGAGAGCGGGAATGATCTAGTTTGAATTTCCCACATCCTAGGGCCGGCGCATGGGGGCGTGACTGGGAGCTAGGTTGCCCCCGGGGGCCGAACTAGCGCCAGCACGCCCCCAGGCCGCTCTATTTAGGCGCCCTGGGGGGGCGAACGGCTGGAGATGCCCTAAGCCGCTGACTAGTGTTTCTTGGGAAAAGTTAGACGCAAAATTAGTCGTTTTTAGCACAAATCTATAGAAGTGTGTTTCCTGCAAACCTGGACTTCAATGTCGATTGCTTTTGCAATTCACTCGACCAAGGTTGGATCTTTTACATTGTAGTATGGAGATTGCTGCTGTTATCATTGGCGGATGTTTTTACAATTTTGCCAGGCGGCTGCGCACTTTTGCCTCCGTGCTCTGTCCCCACAAAGACTACAGCGAGACAAAACCAATCATACAAGGCGAGCGCCGGGGAGACGCCGGAGCAAGACGAAGCCGGCGGCCATGGGGACCCAGACCTCGGAGGCGGGGAAGGAGATGAGGGAGTGGTGCGTCGCCCTCCCCAAGGTGGAGCTCCACGCCCACCTCAACGGCTCCGTCCGCAACTCCACCCTCCTGTCAGTACCGCTCCCTCTCCCCTCCCCTCCTCCCCGGCCCCCGGTCCTTCGTGCCTTCCATCCGGTAGCTAAGGCCTGCTTGATCGTCTGCATCCTGGGGGCCAACAGCGTCTGCTACCGCTCTCCCAGATTGTTTTGCTGAACGATTCATCATCTGACACTGTACTGACCACCTAAGTTTTTTGAAAATTTAGCCTACCAAAAACGTGTTATAATTTGGGACAGAGGAATTAGATGCCATGTGCGTACCGAAACTGTTCTGTGATAGTGTCATAGTCTCATGGATGCTCCCTAGCTACTTAAATCACCCACCAATTTTACTACCATGGTGATTTCAGGGCGCAATAACTGCATTGTCTTCAACACGTACTTCTCTTTTCTCAAATACGCCGCAAAACGCACAACATTTTCTTCACTTTATACATTATTAGTATCATATATAAAGCATCTCTGATTTTCTTCGGTACCATTCATTTCTCAGTGTTCTACTTTCTCGTCTTCTAACAATGCCAACTTAACATGCTAGTATTTTATCGAGATGGAAAACATGATTGTCCATTGGAGTTGATATTTCTATTTTTAGAAATTGATATCCTTTTGTTGCCATTTCTTGAATAGAGAACTAGCAAAAGAACTAGGTGACAAAGGAGTCATTGTCTTTGAAGATGTTAAGGACGTGATCATGAAGAGTAAGTGGACCATTTCCATGCCGTTTTCTAATGCTGTTACCTACCCATAACTCATATCAAAACATGCTATGAACCAAATATGTACATCTTTGAAATTGTGTACTTATATTTCTCTGTTTGCAATTGTACTATTTGTGTGGCTTGAATTCAATGTCTGCTTATTAACTTTGGTTTTAAATTTTCAACAGATGGCAGATCTCTCCCAGAGTGTGTTAGGCTCTTTGATTTGTTTCATACACTTACGACTGACCATGATACAGTAACAAGAATCGCCAAGGAGGCATGTTAATTGTTATTTGCGTTATTTCACATTGTTCTACACAACATATCTTCAGTTAATTGTTCAGACAAAACTAGCAGGTTGTGGGAGATTTTGCTGCTGAGAATGTTGTGTATTTAGAAATAAGGACGACACCTAAGGTGCTACTTTTGGATTCTTTTTCATATTAGTTCACAATTCTACAAGTCTGTGCGCAACGTGACTAGTTTTTCTTTTTTGTCTCTTTTGCTCTCGCCGCCTAGAATAATGAAGCCAAGGGGATGACCAAGCGATCCTACATGAATGCTGTTGTTAAAGGTCTTAAGTCTGTTGAAGACGTTGATGTTGTTCTAAACGATGAAAAATTAAGTTGTACGCCAACGAGTGATTTGGGTGGCGACACAAAGAGAAAGAAGATATATGTTAGGCTCCTTCTGAGCATTGACCGTCATGAGACAACTTCTGCTGCATTGGATACTGTATGTTGATCTTCCACTTTAGCCTATACCCTGAACAAATCTTGGAACAGTATTTAATAGTTTACTTCCTTTCATCAGGTTAATTTAGCCATGGAAATGAAGGACCAGGGTGTAATTGGCATTGATCTCTCTGGCAATCCAGTTGTAGGGGAATGGTAGGAAATATTTTATATCTGGCTCGAACTAAATGAAAACATGTTAACTATTTATGTGCTAATTTTGCATGATGTTTTCAAAATTTGTGAAGGGAGACATACCTGCCTGCTCTAGAACATGCTAAAGAGCTGGGAATCCCCACCACAATTCACTGTGGTGAGGTATGAAAATACATTTAGACAATTCAAAACACACTGTTTTTCTTATTATCATTATTTTCTCCAAGTACCGTTTGCAAATCTTTACATACATTATTTGGCCGATGAAATTAAATATTACTAGTGAACAACAGCTACCAAACAGGAAGGAGGTCCAAGCAATGCTGGACTTCTGCCCTCAAAGGCTGGGCCATGTCTGCTGCCTGGACGACGAAGAGTGGAAGAAGCTCAAGTCATCAGTGATCCCGGTGACCTTATTTCTGTTCCTCGCCTTTCATTGTTTGTAGCTATTCTATGTCAGCCATGCTTACCTAACTTCCAAGACGAAATTCTGCAGGTGGAGATATGTTTAACCTCCAATGTTATGACCGGAGGCACCCCTTCTCTTGAGCTTCATCACTTTGGTCTGTATCTCACAATGCAGAACCCAAAATCCTTGTCCAAAAGAAAAAAACTTACCCCAGCAAGCATCTTAATGTTCGAGTTTCTGAACTTGTGCAGCTGACCTCTACAACACGAAACACCCTCTGTCGATATGCACCGACGATTCTGGCCTCTTTTCAACAAGCCTCTCAAATGAATATTACCTCGTCGCGTCTACCTTTGGTACGCGCTCATTTCTCTTAGAAACAGTACCCAGAAAATCAATCAGAGGTTATTCCTCGGTAATTCCAAGAACATATACTTGCTTACACCGACTCTGAACATTGAATTCGGTGTGTAATTTGTCAGGTCTTAGCAAGGCCGAGCTTTTTCGGCTAGCCCAGGGCGCGGTGGAGTTCGTGTTCGCTGACGACGAGGTGAAGAAGTCCCTGAGGGCGGTGTTCGAGCGAGCAGCGAGGGCGATGTAGTCCCCATCGGCCTTGCTCTCCGGTGTATTTGTATGTGTTTCCTTAGTAGATAAGGAGGAGATGGATAGAATAGAAATCTCATGTACTGTGTGCACCCCTGCCGGATCAAATGACGCACCGTGGTTCAGTTACCTGGACGGGACGGCGATTCAGTCTTTCTTTTAACCTGAACCAGAACATTCGTTCGGTTTGGTTCTTGTCAACGGAATCACACGGAGCCGACGTAGGATCGATCGACCGCGTGCATTGGATTATACGGTTGCACAATACAGAATGCACAACAGCGGCATTAGGACGAACAATCAGTGAAGTGCTAATCTGGTATACAGATGCTCTGAACACATTTCATAGAACGCATTGTTACATCTGGTAGTTGTATATCCTGTTACTCCGAATGGTAATTTGATAACATTCGTGACGGAGGGTAATATATTGCTGCGTGTCTGATGCTGATTTGATTTATTTATCTTTGAAAAGTAGGTTAAACCCACGGCCTCATCATAGTGATGCACAACCATTTTTATTAATGGAGTAATAGTCACATGGTGGACATGCCTATCATGGTCGGGCCTGACCAACGCTGGATCTTTTACATTGTGGTGAACTGGTCATGGTGATGGCTGCTGTTATCATAGGCGAATGTTTTCATTTCTGTTGAGAGAGAGAGAGAGAGGATATAATAGATGTCGGTACATGCGCTTTAGGCTTTCCCGGCTTTTTTTAAGGTCATCCATATGACTTATGTAGTCAGATGATCACCTGTAGCTTATCTAGGGTTTATCCTTGGAAGCCAAGAGTAATCTTAAGTCGGCTACAAAAAGATAGTAAGCTTGATTAACACTGAAGCTGGACTATTTTAGGTGCTAGGATACATCAATCAAACCCATGACCCATCACAACGCAACTCAACATATAAGAAAAAGCTCACATAATCCTAATCAGCATTTCCCATAAGCCCATCGAGGGCAACTTAACTACTTAACCATTTAAAAGATTTAGCAGCCATACATATCCAAGCATATACTAATGCCACGCAACATGCTAGTCGGCTGCTAACCAGAGGTGTTCAGATGCAACTGACATATGCAACCGAGTTACCCGTCCGATATACCTTGACACAACAACAAAGTCTTCCAAAAAAATCCGAACTTCCAAGAGTGGCGAAATTTTTTCCAGAGCCGAGGCTTTTCTGCGACGCTGATGCGCACGCGGAGATGCACGTCCTTGGACGCCCCGTGCAGGGTCGCCGGCAGAATGGACTTCAGGGGGGCCTCGCACGGCCCCGGCGAGCCCCACACGGCTGACCCCGTCGACATCGTCTCACCTGCGGTGGAGAGCTCGGCCACGTACTGCGGCCCCGCCTCCGCGGCCGCGTTCGCCCTGAGGCACAGCACGGAGACCGCTTTGAACGCGCGGCTCTCGTCGCCGCCGCTGACGAACGGGGCCCAGCCTTGCTCCGCGCCGGCCGCCGACAAGTTCGCTACCAGGCCGTCGGCGTCGCCCACGGCCAGGAGGAACACGCGCTCGTCCTTCTCCGCGAGCAGGAGGACCCGGCGCTCCGACGCCGGCACGACGAGCTGGTACTGGTCGCCGTAGGTGATTCTGGCCGCGCGCAGGGAGTGCACGGCGACGAGGTGGTCGAGGAGCGCCCGCGGCGGGGCCTGGAAGCCACAGCCGGGCTCGGTGCAGTAGCAGTCGTCCGGGCTGATCCGGGTGGCGCTGGGAATTGTTGCTGCCATTGGGGCAATGGGGCTACTCAAGATGGTGCTTGCTGCTTGGCCTCGTCGGTAAGCAGAACTGCAGAAGGGCGGTGGCCGGCCTGGGTTTTTGTAGTGCTTTGGCCCCCCGGGGTGCACAGTTCGCATCGCTCTTTGTAGCAAGGCGAATCTTGTATTTTTACTTATCTGCCCCCCGTCCCTAGTAAAATGACATTTAGGCAATAAAATTGAACCATTTTTAAAGTTCAGCCAAAATAATCTAATTCTTTTTGGAAACGGATGCAAGCTTTGCCTCATCCCATTAATTAAGGAGTAAGACATAGTTTTAAAGGTTACATGACCACTCAGGTCCGAAAAAACTGGGATCACTCTCCCGAAATTAAGTTTCCCAGCAATCTAGCCCCGGCGATAACCCAAGTCTTCACCTCATCCTTAATCGCCGTGATCACCCTAGAAGGAAGTGATGCTTTGGAGCAAAAGACCCTAGTGTTCGTTTCGTTCCAAATTTCCCATCATATGAGCATCTGCAGAGAGTTGTTGGCCTTCCTGGAGTTCCTTTGCATTCCATCATTTGAGGCCCACCACTGCTTGATAGTCTAAAGATTACTCCAGCCCGGTGTCGCGGATTGTATCCCTAACCAGTCGAAGACCATGTTCCAAACTTTAATAGTGTAAGGACATTTGGACATGAGATGAGCAGCAGATTCCAGATCCCTTTTGCAGAGTTGGCAAAGACCACAGTTTGGCCATCCTCTACGAAGCAATATGTTACTTTTAGTTCTTTTTACCAAATATGAGAGTAGGGCATTTTGGAGACCAAGCTCCGTGGAGCCCTTTATTTTGAAAAATTCAAAATTCATAAATTTCGGTTTAAAAAATTCTGATTTTTTTTACACATGTATACAAGGATGTAAAGTGTATGTGTATATGTGTGAAAAACTTCATGATGGAATACCTTGAATTGCGAGCTGCACAAAAAAAACGAAATCATGAACTTTAAAGATGAACAGTACATATGCTCAAAAGCCTCAGATTTGTCTTTTTTGTGTAGCTCACATTTTATTGTATTTTGACCTAAAAATTTGCACGCATATATATTATGTATCTAGGTATATGTTTATTTATTATCAGAATTTTTTAACACTGAAAAGTTTAAATTTTGAAGTTTTCAAATAAAGGCCTCCATGGAGCTCGGTCTCTGTTTGGCATTTTCGCAAATATGACCCTTTTAAATTTTGTTTGGTATGGTCGGGGCTACGGAGAATTAAATCTCTTGCAAGTCAAATTTCCTCTCAATCTTTTCTAATCCCTCCGTGAGGCTATATGTGCGAAATGAAGGTGGACTAATACATCACAAAATCCAAAGTAATTAAGGGCTAAACCATTCATTCAACCCCAAATCGCTGTGAGGCTATATGTGCGAAATGAAGGTGGACTGATATATCACAAAATCCAATGTAATTACTAAGGGCTAAACCATTCATTCGACCTCAAGTCGCAAATCTGTGGTCCACAAAGTACGGGCTCGCTCCGTGACTCTTGCGAATCTCTCGCCGTTCTTTGATAAATTGATTTATTTCGTTCTCCTACGTGGGCGGAAGATAACACGCGGTACTTTTGCAGAGCTTGTTGCTCAGGCATTTCTTTTTTCTTTGTTCAACCGGGCATCCTTTTTTCATTAATTACTTAACGAAAATACAAAGTTCAAGATCATTACAAGCAAGGCTAGGATGAGGGAAAGAAAAAGAAAAAGACTAGGAGAAGAGAAAGAAAGGGAAGCGAGTTGGTGCATCGCTAGGAAACCCGTTCAGGCATTCGGCATTTGCATTCCAAAGAAGGGAGTTTCTAGTCTAGAAATTAAATCAAACAAGAGCGAAAAGAATGGGAGCGCAAGAAGTGCTATTTCGTTATTTCCACCGGGCGGGAGGGGGCAGATCGGGAAACAATTCCATCTCGGTGCATATCACGACGCAGTGGATGCAAAGAAAAGCTGCTTCAGATTGAACGGGTCATGCACGGGCTCATGGCCGTGCCGAGCTAGGCTCACTGCCATTAGCACTTTGGCCAGGAGATTAGACGTGTCGTCATGACACCTGCACTCGCCCAGTAGTTCCCAAGACTTGACGGATCAGGCTTGCGTGGGACATGTAGAATACAGCCAAAACGGTGCGCATTTCCTAAGCGTATCGGAATAAAGCAGCTCAGATTAAGCGCCCGTGTCTCGGTGTCAGGTAGCACAGAACAATGTATGCGTGAATTTTTGCTCGTTTAGTTTTCTCAAGGGAAATAGGGAGTTTTTATACTCCATTTGTCTCGTAATATAAGATCGTTTTACAAGCTACTGCTAGCTTTTAACTTGCAAAACAATCTTATATTATGTAGGCGACGAAGGGAGTATTTTGTAACAATAAAATTTATAAAACTGTCATTATAATAACAATGATAACCTAAGGATCTCATGCGAACTGTTCGCAGGTGGTTAGGTTTCTTGTGACTAAACCAGTACAGCAACGTTCGAGCCGACTTAACGCATATTACTTAGGATGATAATCTTGTTAGGCCTTAGCACAGAAATGCACTTGTGATTAACTGAAAACTACAGCAAAAACAAGGTAATCTCAGCACCACATCATGTACTAACTCAAGGATTGTTGCTTAGTTTCGAAGAAAACATATATAAAACATATATGGAGGTAAAATGTTACTCAGCAAATAAGACACTCCTCAGCCGAGTGTCTTACGGTAGGAGTAATTTTCTAGGCAGCAGTAAGCATCAACAAAGAGACACCAGATTTTTATGTGGAAAACCACCCAACTTGAGGGGAAAAACCACGGGTCGAAGCCACCCAAATCTTCTTCCACTATTATCAAATGTGAGATACAACAAGTTCTTCTCTAGATATCACTAGAGGATCCCATACATCAAGATTTTTGAATCTTGGATGGCCACAACAATATTTGGGGCTCAAGAGCTAGGGATTGGAACCATCTCACCAAAGATGATGGAACCGGAGTTTGAAGGAAACAAGGTAGTGGATCTGGATCATCACAACCTTGAGGAGGAGCTCGCTTTGCTTTTTCCTTCAATCTTCCTCTTCTTCCCTTTCTCGAACTGATTTTCGTCACTCTAGGTCATGGCTGCTGGATGGAGGGTAAAGCATCCCCATCCACTTACGTGCAAAATCCAAAATGATCCTAGGTCATAACCCTAATGGGTAGTGGGCTTTTGCACCTCTTTGGGCTGCCAAAAAGGCTTCAAAGGGCATCTCCTCACAGCCCACATGAGGAGGATATCTCAACAAATCTCCCCCTCCGACTCATGAGGGGGGCACCGTCATGCCCGCTACCTTGCAACATGCTTGTAGCTTCTCATTTGGCAATATCTTGGTCATCATATCCGACCCATTATCGTCGGTATGGATCATCTCAAGTTTCAGCAACTTGAAACGCACAACATCTCGAATCCAATGATACGTCACATCAATGTGCTTGGTTCGAGAGTGATAGTTTGAATTCTTGGCAAGATGAATAGCACTTTGACTGTCACAAAACAGAACATGCTTCTCTTGCTTCATGCCGAGCTCTTGAAAGAAGTTCATCATCCATAAAACTTCCTTGCCAACATCAATTGCTGCAATGTACTCAACTGCTGCAGATGTATAAAATATTTCCGCAATCTTGATTGCCATTACACTGCTCCCCCTGCATAAGTCATCAGGTATCCAGATCTGGACTTCCTACGATCCTTGTCACCTGCATAATCTGCATCTGTATAGCCCTGCAATACAGGATCACCGCTTCCAAAGCATAAACAAGATGTAGAAGTACCCTTGAGATACTTGAGAATCCACTTCACTACTTTAGTGAGCTTTACCTAGATTTGTCATGAACTGGCTAACAACTCCAACTGCTTAGGCAATGTCAGGCCTAGTGCATACCATGGCATACATCAAACTGCCCATAGCAGATTGCTAAGGTACTTTCCTCATTTCTTCCTTCTCTTTCTTTCTTGTAGGACATTGTTTTGAATTTAGCTTGTGATGGCCTGCAAGCGGAGAGATAACGGATTTTTCATCTTTCATATTGAACCCTTCAAGTACCTTCTCAATGTATCTTTCCTGTGAGAGCCAAAGCAGCTTCTTTGATCTATCATGGGAGATCTTCATGCCAAGTATTTGCTTAGCTGGTCCTAAACCCTTCATGGTAAATGATTTACTCAATGCCTTCTTAAGGAGAGTTCTTTGTGCCATTTCCAACAATCAGCATATCATCAGCATACAACAAGAGAATAATGAAGTCACCCTCGGCGTACCTCTTCATAAAGACACAATGATCAGGTTGTGCTTTATGGTAACCAAGCCTAGTCATAAAAGACTGAAACTTCTTGTACCACTACCGAGGAGCTTGTTTCAAGCCATACAATCTCTTCTTAAATTTGTAAAATAAGTGCTTGTTACCTGCAACCATGAATCCCTCTGGCTGCTCCATGTATATCTCCTCTAGGTCACTATGCAAGAATGTAGTATTCACATCAAGTTGTTCAATTTCCAAGTCCATGGTGGCAGCCATGCCAAGCACAACTCGTATCGAAGATGTCTTGACCACCGGAGAGAATATCTCATCATAATGGATGCCATTTTTCTGTCGGAAACCCTTCACAGCCAATCTGGCCTTGTACCTTGGATGGGAGGTGTTTTCTTCAGTCTTCACTCTGTACACCCACTTGTTCTTGAGTGATTTCTTGCCCTTTGGCAGATTCACCAACTCAAAAGTATCATTCTCATACAGGGATGTCATCTCATCCTGCATGGCTTCTGACCATTCTTCTTCATTCTCATTGGATATTGCCTCCTCATAGCATGAGGGCTCACCTGCATCTATCATGAACACATATTGATATAGTGGATACTTAGAAGAAGGAATGTGACCTCTTTCACTTCTTCTTTGCTGCTACACTGGTGGTGAATCAGGTGGATTTTCATTGGCATCTGATATGTCTCCAACGTATCTATAATTTTTGATTGTTCCATGCTATTATAATATCTGTGTTGGATGTTTTATATGCATTAATATGCTATTTTATATGATTTTTGGGACTAACCTATTAACCTAGAGCCCAGTGCTAGTTTCTGTTTTTTCCTTGTTTTAGAGTTTCACAGAAAAGAATACCAAACGAGTCCAAACGGAATAAAACTTTCGCCATGATTTTTATTGGACCAGAAAACACCCAGGAGACTTGGAGTGCAAGTCAGAGGAGCCTCGAGGCAACCACAAGGGTGGAGGATGCGCCCCCCGACCTTGTGGGCCCCTCGTAGCTCTCCTGACCTAATTCTTCCTCCTATATATACTCTTATACCCCAAAAACATCCAGGAGAGCCATGAAACCACTTTTCCACCGCCACAACCTTCTGTACCCGTGAGATCCCATCTTGGGGCCTTTTCCGGCATCCTAACGAAGGGGGAATCGATCACGGAGGGCTTCTACATCAACACCATTATCTCTCCGATGAAGCGTGAGTAGTTTACTTCAGACCTACAGGTCCATAGCTAGTAGCAGATGGCTTCTTCTCTCTCTTTGATTCTCAATACAAAGTTCTCCTCGATGTTCTTGGAGATCTATTCGATGTAATACTCTTTTGCAGTGTGTTTGCCAAGATCCGATGAATTGTGGATTTATGATCAGCTTATCTATGAATATTATTTGAATCTCCTCTGAATTCTTATATGCATGATTTGATCTTTGCAAGTCTCTTCGAACTATCGATTTGGTTTGGCCAACTAGATTGGTTTTTCTTGCTGTCGGTGTCAAAACCGGCGGATCTCGGGTAGGGCGCCCCGATCTGTGCGTCTTAGGCTGATGGTAACAGGAAGCAAGGGACACAATGTTTACCCAGGTTCGGGCCCTCTCGATGGAGGTAAAACCCTACTTCCTGCTTGATTAATATTGATGATATGAGTAGTACAAGAGTAGATCTACCACGAGATCGTAGAGGCTAAACCCTAAGAGCTAGCCTATGATGATTATGATTGTCATTGTGATCGGCCTTCTAAGGACCAACCTCTCCGGTTTATATAGACACCGGAGAGGGCTAGGGTTTACATGGAGTCGGTTACAAGGAAGGAAATATAATATCCGAATCGCCAAGCTTGTCTTCCACGCAAAGGAGAGTCCCATCCGGACACGGGACGGAGTCTTGAGTCTTGTATCTTCACGCTCCATGTGACGCCCCGAGACCGACGCTCCAGAAGACTTCCAGCTATTTCGAGTTTTATCGTGTGATTTTGTTTTGTTTGTGCATTCATCATGCCATCTCTTGCATTGCATCATGTCATCATGCCATCATATCATTAATTTTTAAAACCTCAACTAAATAAATTGCATAGATCTTTTGATCTATTTAAATCGAGGGAATTCACATGGTGATTTCTCTTTATAACATATCCTCCTAATATTTATGGAGCTATTTTAAATGTTTCATTAATTTGGAATTCACCATAACACACTTGCAAAATATCAAAATGCCTTTGTTATCTTAATTCTTGGTCTCCAACCTTGCCATATATTCTTTCATCATATTCCGGAGCTCCACCAAAAATCCGACATCTTTGGACCTTCCTTTTATCAAGTCCTAGTTCAAAATTCAAATGAGTTTGAATTTACATCTTTCAACCATGGCCTTTTCTATTTTCTCGGAACAAGCACATTCTTGTGGGTCCGGGAAATTATCCGCGTGTCCAATTTCTTCCCCAACACCTCCTTTCTTCTCCTTTTCTTCTTTGTTATTTTCTGTTTCTAGAGAATAAGAGAGAGGGAGAAGAGAGCCCAGCAGCCTAGCCAGGCAGGCCCATCTGCGCCTAGGCCCAGCCGACCACTTGAGCCCAGCAACCCCTCCTAACCCTAGCTGCTCGATCCCCTCATCCCTCTCCCCTCGATCACTCGCTCCCTCGTCCTCCCACTCCGCCGCCACACACACGCACGCACACAGCTAGCGCTTGGAGCCCTCCTCCTGTGCCTGTCGATCTCGCCGCTCCTCGCCGTCGCTCAAGCCTCACCGCGGCGCCCTGCGTCGCCAGAGCCCCGCGCCAAGACCTCCCCTGCCTCGTCATGTCTAGGGCGAGGAGGACGACCTGCATCACCTCCTGCAGCTCCTCCTCCGCCTCGTCCTCACGTCCGGCCTCGTCCCCGACCCGTCGTCCGCCTCCTCCATTGACCGTCCCGGCCACCAGAGTTGTTGATGGCCGAAGCCTGGCCGCGTCACAGCCTCTGCTGTCGGCGACCTCGACCTCCCCTGCGCCAAGCCCCGCCACCGGCCTGCTACCTCGTCCCCAACCCCAAGCTCTCCTCTGCGTCGTCATCAGCCGCAGTTGTAGGTCGCCGTGCCTTGCCCCTCCTTTTGCTCCTCTGCTTCCTCTCTCTCTCTCACCCGACTCCATCCCTCTATGTTTTCCTACAGAGGAGTTCGTCTGCCGCCATGGAGCTTCGCCACCAGCCAGGATCCGGCGTCCCAAGGCCGATCCGTCCACCCCAGCCGTCCCTGCGCCTCCCCGTCGTGCTGCATCATCGGAGTTCGCGGCGCCGCCATTGCCCTCCTGCCTCCATGTCGTCCTTGTTCAGGCGGAGAACGAACGCACGCTGCCCCTGCGCGTTAAGCAAACCACCCAATCGCACACATCTGCTACTGTGGACCGACAAGTACCGCAGTGCCTGATGCCCTTAGGACCCCGGGCAGGACCTCGGGTACGACTACATGGTGATGGCGCCAAGTCCCTGCTGCCGGCCTCCTGCCTTGCTTCTTTTGGACCAGCAAGAACGCCGCAAGTACCTCTACGTGCGGACTCGCCAAGTACTCGACCCGGATGCGCCAAGTTTGACTATGAACGGCCGCACGTCCGACCCGGTATTCGAACCTCAAGCGCCAAGTTCCACTACGAGATGTACCACTACCGTCCCCAAGATCGCGAGTACCTCTAGCGTCGCCGTGAACGACTACTTCCACGACGTCCGTGAACCACTACTTCCACTATTTCCACTACCGTCGCCCCGAAGATGTTGGATTCGTCAAGTGCCTCTTCAAAACGAACGTGTACAACTACTTCCACTACGACCGTTGCGAGAACATCTACTTCCATCTACACCGCTTTGAACTCGTTTCGCCCCGAAAATGCACGCTTCGAAGGTATAACAGTCAAGACGACCGCCGAATGCATGTGTTGAATGAGATGTCCGTGTTTGCACTGTGATCAAATTGTCGCTTGCGATGCCCCTCTTTTGCCATGCCACCGACATGTGGGACACCCGGTATCCGGGATCACTCCCCATCTCTTGCGTGTTCCACACATCCGCACACTTCTCGTTTGCATCGGTATCTCAATCAAGTTACCGGAACCGATATGTTGCTGTGGCATCACTTTCAAATTCGTTGCCGTGGCACCTGTTTTGTTCCGCCATGGTGACCAAATGCTTCATAACATGCTCATGTCAACATTTTCATAAAATTGCTTAAGACTTGCATATGTCATCCGCATCATGTTAACAACATTTAAATGGTTAAAATTGTGTTTGCATTATATTGCTAAATGACATATGGGGATTTTCCGGAATTATCGTTTGTTGTTTTCGGCCTCATTTAAACTTGCCTAAATAGATAGTTTAATTATGTTTCACCTCTTGCCATGTTTATAACAACATGTAATATTGTTGTGTTCCTAAACGAGAGAGAACTAAATAATTGATGTGGTGTTTCGTCAATATGCAACTCGTTGCATATTGAGCTCCACTTAATTTGTAGTGTTGTTTGTTGCACTTTGCCATGCCATGCCTCATTAAACTGGACATGCATCATACTTGATTGTGCATCATGCCATGATTATTCTTGGTTGTTTACCATGTTGTATGCTTCTTTCCGGTTTGCTTCTCTCGTTAGCTTCGGTTTCGTTCCGGAGTTGTAAGGATTTGTTCAACTATGTCCGTTTGTCTTCTTCATGGACTCGTTCTTCTTCCTTGCGGGATTTCAGGCAAGATGACCACTACCCTCGATATCACTTCTATCATTGCTATTCTAGTTGCTTTGTTCTATCGCTTTGCTGCGCTACCTATCACTTGCTTTTCAAGCCTCCCAAATTGCCATGTCAGCCCTAACCTTTTCGCCCTTCCCAGCAAACCGTTGCTTGGCTATGTTACCGCTTTGCTCAACCCCTCTTATAGCAGTTGTTAGTTGCAGGTGAAGTTGAATATTGCTCCATGATGGACAGGATTATGTTGGGATATCACAATATTTCTTATTTAATTAATGCATCTATATACTTGGTAAAGGGTGGAAGGCTCGGCCTTATGCCTGGTGTTTTGTTCCACTCTTGCCGCCGTAGTTCCCGTCATACCGGTGTTATGTTCCTTGATTTTGCATTCCTTACGCGGTTGGGTGATTTATGGGACCCCCTTGACAGTTCGCTTTGAATAAAACTCCTCCAGCAAGGCCCAACATTGGTTTTAACATTTGCCACCTAAGCCTTTTTCCCTTGGGTTCTGCAGACTCAAGGGTCATCTTTATTTTACCCCCCGGGCCAGTGCTCCTTCGAGTGTTGGTCCAAACTAGAGCACCGTGCTGGACCATTCCTTGGCAACTTGGATTACGTTGGTACCTGTACGCTTCGCTTATCCAGTGTGCCCTGAGAACGAGATATGTGCAGCTCCTATCGGGATTTGTCGGCACAGTCGGGTGGTCTTGCTGGTCTTGTTTTACCATTGTCGAAATGTCTTGTAAACCGGGATTCCGAGTTTGATCGGGTCTTCCTGGGAGAAGGAATATCCTCTGTTGACCGTGAGAGCTTGTGATGGGCTAAGTTGGGACACCCCTGCAGGGTATAAACTTTCGAAAGCCGTGCCCGCGGTTATGTGGCAGATGGGAATTTGTTAATGTCCGGTTGTAGATAACTTGACACCAGATTTGAATTAAAACGCATCAACCACGTGTGTAGCCGTGATGGTCTCTTTTCGGCGGAGTCCGGGAAGTGAACACGGTTTTTGGGTTATGTTTGACGTAAGTAGGAGTTCAGGATCACCTCTTGATCATTACTAGTTGACGACCGTTCCTTTGCCCCTCTTCTCGCTCTCATTTGCGTATGTTAGCCACCATACTTGCTTAGTTGCTGCTGCAACCTCACCACTTTACCCCTTCCTTTCCCATTAAGCTTTGCTAGTCTTGATACCCATGGTAATGGGATTGCTGAGTCCTCGTGGCTCACAGATTACTACAACAACAGTTGCAGGTGCAGGTTTTGCGATGATCATGATGCGAGAGTGATGTTTGCTTGTTTTGGAGTTCTTCTTCTGCTTCTTTTTCGATCAGGGGATAGGTTCCAGGTCGGCAGCCTGGGCTAGCAGGGTGGATATTGTTTGAGCTTCTGTTTGTGTTTCACCCGTAGCCGGATGTTGATCTTATGTATGTTGTATTGATGTACTCTTGTGGCATTTGTATGCCTTGTATGTATCCCCATCTATTATGTAATGTTGATGTAATGATATCCACCTTGCAAAAGCGTTTCAATATGCGGTTCTATCCTTGGTGGGACCTTCGAGTCTCTTTAGGATAGTATCGCATATTGGGCGTGACAAGTTGGTATCAGAGCCTCGACCGACCATAGGAGCCCCCTTGTTTGTTGGCTGTTGTTGAGTCTAGAAAAAACTATTTTGAGTCTTAGGATTGTATATATCGGAGAGTAGGATTCTTTTTACTCCTCAGCCCCCTTCATCGCTCTGGTGAGGACTCCTGACGTAGATGTTTTGTCTTTTCTCGCCTCAGATTTCACTAAAAAAATTTTAGGTTCACGCAGGTATCTTGGGATCATTCTGATATTCTTATGACGAGAACATTGTTCTTGGTGCCTCCTGACATTTAGGGGTTGTGGCAGTGTCCCGGAGAGTTGAGCTCCAAGGTGTTGCCGTCATAATTTTATCGTTGCAGTTCTGGAATACCTGAGTTTTGCCGACATCGAAAATATCTTTTATGCAGTTGTTGGTGAGATAACCTCGATGCCACCCAGTACTGGGGAGTTTGGGAGTATTGCCATAGCTCGTATAACGGATGCTTTTCGAAGGTTGAGGTACACGATTTTCGGAGTTTTCTTGGTTATGTGTTGACGGATGGATACAACTGGATGTAGGGATTGTTAGTTTGGGTGAGATATATTGCTTCCCCTGTATCCCCAACACCAGATTGCATAACCAGAAAGTTTCGGGAGATTATAGGTGGGAGTTCAAGTAGCTCTTAGAATATCTTTCCGACAGATGCTTGATATGGGATTGGGTAAATCTCTATCATATGTATTTGTTCCGGCTTATTTTGCAAGCCAATCCTTGTTTTGTTTTGTTGTGGTATTCAAGTTGCTTCAATGTCAAGTGTTGATTCCATACCTTTCAAGCGGTGTTCTCATATTTTTATGGGAGTACTAATCCTTTTGATCATCGAGATTGTCATGTCAATTCTTTCCAACCGGTGTGCTTCTCTTCAAGGGGATCCGATCATTTTCAGCATTCGCAAGATCAATTCTAAGTTTTCTCAACGGTGTTTGTTTCATTCGTCCCAAGTTATCTTTGTTTTCCCGCCCTCCCACCCTTTTTCTTCAAAGACTCAGATTTCTTAATTGGGTATCCATTTTATTGATGGCAAGACTCTCCATTCTTTTCCGTCAATGTTCTTATCCGGTGATTCTTAGGAAGATACTAACGGAGCTTCAAGTTCATCATTCTTCATTCTCGTATTCTTCTCCGGCGGATCCAATTTCAAGCTTTCGGTGTTGATCTTATCCCTTTTCCTCTTTTCACAATGCTTTCTCATTCCGGTGCACCAATTAATCATTCGCTTCTCGCTATTAATTTGTCATGGAGTGCTCAAGATATCTTAGAAGATTCGTGCTTTCCATTCTTAATCTGTTCAAGCTATTTGGAGATTATTATCTCATTCAAGTCATTTAATTCAACTGGTGCAATCTCTTTTCAAAATCGTTCAATGGTGTATGTTTTAGTGGGCCCTAACCCACAGGTCTTTTCCCAGGATCTTACCTGACTCTTCTAATTATTAGGAGCCATTCGCAAATTCATTTCCAAGTTTGACGTAAGAATGAATCCCATTAGTCAGCTGTTTTCCAAGACCGATCTAAAAATTATTTTTCATTGTTGGCTCAACCTTTTTGTTTACATTCTCCCGGAGTATCTCAACAATTCATGGTGGTGGTTCTCATCATCATTCTCAACATTTGAAGATCGAAGAAGGATTTCTCTTAAATCTTGCTCCATTGTCTTCAAGATGCATAGTTCAAGCTTGATGCCATGCTCATAATTGTTTTGATTGTGACAATTCTTTTCTTACCATCCGGAGCATTTCATGAGTTGTTTACATTTCTTTCCTCCGAAGGCCATCATGTCTTAATTCTTCATTCTTAGAGTGTAGCTATCATTCTCCAAATCTTACCGGTGAATCGTTCAAATATCCTCTAATCAGTTCATGATCTCTTTGTTCTCAGGTATCTAAATCCCCTCAAGTATCTTCATTCATTTTCCAACTCTTCCCGGTGAATTGTGCCTTTGCTACTTTCATTTTGAATTCTTATGGTGGTTCGTTCAAGATTTCACTTCCTTCGTTATCATATCAAATATTCGTTGTTCCCAAATCCCACCGGTGGTTCCATCAATACCTTCTGAAGTTTACGCTATATCCCTCTTAATCCTTTCTACGAGAATAAGTAGTATGCCAAATCCGTTGCTTGTCGTCAACTTAAATTGGTGAAGGATACGCATAACATAATTCTTATTATTGTTTCATCCAAGTGATCTAGTTTCTTCTTTCCAGAGTTGTTCATCATGTCATTTTTCTCGGTTCGAGATGCTTCATCTTTTCTTTTTCGGAGTTCCAAGCTCTCAATTATCTCGTCGCGAAGCTCCTTCTAAATCATTGCAAGGCTTCACCTTGTGTTTTCAATTTCTCTTTCTTTCCATCATCCTTTTATTACCGGAGTTCTTCATGGAAGCTCTACATGGTGGTTCATCAAGGATTCCTTTCATTCTTCAAGTGTTCTTCAAGATTGTTCTTGGAAAAGCTCAAGTATTCTTCATCTTGCATTCCAAAGTGCAATTCTCCTACCTTATCTTTTGAGGTGGTCTTATGTCATTCTTGACAATTTCACTTCGTGTTTCATGATTCGCAAGTTGTTAAGAATGAGATATTTAAATCCATCATTTTCTCTTTGTTCAAGAGATCTTTTCAACCATCAACCTCGTTGTTGGAGTTATCTTGTGTCATATTTCACCTAAAGCCTCCCTAAGGAATGTTGCTTTTGTGGTGCTTATTGGTGGAAGAAATTTTTCATCTCGTCGGTGTTATCAATTATATTATTTGTTTCCATAGTGGCAGAATTTCGCCTCAATTTTGAGATGTTTTCCATGAGCCCACTACAAGCTTATTCGTTTCGTTGTTGGTTTTCCAACAACCCCGTTTTAACCTTCTTGGAAGGGTGCTTTCCAAACTCATTTGTGGCAGAAGTTGGCATTTCCTTCTCTTCTGTTATTCCAATGATCTATCTTCTATTCTTTCTTCCGAAGGCATTGTGATGTTGCTCTTTTCACTCATCATCTCAAATTATGAGGATCATGTTTTTCGTGCTTATCCATTTAACCGGAGTGTTGTGTCTTCTCTTCAAGTTCTTTTCATCTTATCAAGTTTTCCTTCATCTATCAGTCGGAGTGCTGCCCAAATTATATCAATCTTATTCCTTCTCTATCTAGTTTTAACTGGAGGGGTTTCAATATCTATCTTATCACTAAACCTCTTGGTTCTCGTCGTATCCCTTGTTCCTCTTTTCCAACGGAGTGTTTTCAACTTTGTTCATCTTTGTTGTTTTCTTTCTTTCATTTTGCTCAACCCCTCAAGGTTCATGGTTTCACTCGTTTGTCGAAGAAGCAACTTAGTTTACCTCTTATCTTCCTCTTCCTTTTCTCTCCGGTGCCATCCTAGATCTCGGGACGAGATCCTCTTGTAGTGGTGGAGTGTTGTGACGCCCCGAGACCGACGCTCCAGAAGACTTCCAGCTATTTCGAGTTTTATCATGTGATTTTGTTTTGTTTGTGCATTCATCATGCCATCTCTTGCATTGCATCATGTCATCATGCCATCATATCATTAATTTTTAAAACCTCAACTAAATAAATTGCATAGATCTTTTGAACTATTTAAATCGAGGGAATTCACATGGTGATTTCTCTTTATAACATATCCTCCTAGTATTTATGGAGCTATTTTAAACATTTCATTAATTTGGAATTCACCATAACACAATTGCAAAATATCCCAATGCCTTTGTTATCTTAATTCTCGGTCTCCAACCTTGCCATATATTCTTTCATCATATTCAGGAGCTCCACCAAAAATCCGACATCTTTGGACCTTCCTTTTATCAAGTCCTAGTTCAAAATTCAAATGATTTTGAATTTACATCTTTCAACCATGGCCTTTTCTATTTTCTCGGAACAAGCACATTCTTGTGAGTCCGGGAAATTATCCGCGTGTCCAATTTCTTCCCCAACACCTCCTTTCTTCTCCTTTTCTTCTTTGTTATTTTCTGTTTCTAGAGAATAAGAGAGAGGGAGAAGAGAGCCCAGCAGGCTAGCCAGGCAGGCCCATCTGCGCCTAGGCCCATCCGACCACTTGATCCCAGCAACCCCTCCTAACCCTAGCTGCTCGATCCCCTCATCCCTCTCCCCTCGATCACTCGCTCCCTCGTCCTCCCACTCCGCCGCCACACACACGCACGCACACAGTTAGCGCTTGGAGCCCTCCTCCTGTGCCTCTCGATCTCACCGCTCCTCGCCGTCGCTCAAGCCTCACCGCGGCGCCCTGCATCGCCGGAGCCCCGCGCCAAGACCTCCCCTGCCTCGTCATGTCTAGGGCGAGGAGGACGACCCGCATCACCTCCTGCAGCTCCTCCTCCGCCTCATCCTCACGTCCGGCCTCGTCCCCGACCCGTCATCCGCCTCCTCCATTGACCGTCCCGGCCACCAGAGTTGTTGATGGCCGAAGCCTGGCCGCGTCGCAGCCTCTGCTGTCGGCGACCTCGACCTCCCCTGCGCCAAGCCCCGCCACCGGCCTGCTACCTCGTCCCCAACCCCAAGCTCTCCTCTGCGTCGTCATCAGCCGCAGTTGCAGGTCGCCGTGCCTTGCCCCTCCTTTTGCTCCTCTGCTTCCTCTCTCTCTCTCACTCGACTCCATCCCTCTCTGTTTGCCTACAGAGGAGTTCGTCTGCCGCCATGGAGCTTCGCCACCAGCCAGGATCCGCCGTCCCGAGGCCGATCCGTCCAACCCAGCCGTCCCTGCGCCTCCCTGTCGTGCTGCATCATCGGAGTTCGCGGTGCCGCCGTTGCCCTCCTGCCTCCATGTCGTCCTTGTTCAGGCGGAGAACGAACGCACGCTGCCCCTGCGTGTTAACCAAACCACCCAATCGCACACATCTGCTACCGTGGACCGACAAGTATCGCAGTGCCCGATGCCCTTAGGACCCCAGGACCTCGGGTACGACTACATGGAGATGGCGCCAAGTCCCTGCCGCCGGCCTTCTGCCTTGCTTCTTTTGGACCAGCAAGAACGCCGCAAGTACCTCTACGTGCGGACTCGCCAAGTACTTGACCTGGATGCGCCAAGTTTGACTATGAACGGCTGCACGTCCGACCCGGTATTCGAACCTCAAGCGCCAAGTTCCACTACGAGATGTACCACTACCGTCCCCAAGATCGCGAGTACCTCTACCGTCACCGTGAACGACTACTTCCACGACGTCCGTGAACCACTACTTCCACTACCGCCGCACCGAAGATGTTGGATTCGTCAAGTGCCTCTTCAAAACGAACGTGTACAACTACTTCCACTACGACCGTTGCGAGAACGTCTACTTCCATCTACACCGCTTTGAACTCGTTTTGCCCCGAAAATGCATGCTTCGAAGGTATAACAGCCGAGACGACCGCCAAATGCATGTGTCGAATGAGATGTCCGTGTTTGCACCGTGATCAAATTGTCGCTTGCGATGCCCCTCTTTTGCCATGCCACCAACATGAGGGACACCAGGTATCCGGGATCACTCCCCATCTCTTGCGTGTTCCACACATCCGCACACTTCTCGTTTGCATCGGTATCTCAATCAAGTTACCAGAACCGATATGTTGCTGTGGCATCACTTTCAAATTCGTTGCCGTGGCACCCGTTTTGTTCCGCCATGGTGACCAAATGCTTCATAACATGCTCATGTCAACATTTTCATAAAATTGCTTAAGACTTGCATATGTCATCCGCATCATGTTAACAACATTTAAATGGTTAAAATTGTGTTTGCATTATATTGCTAAATGACATATGGGGATTTTCCGGAATTATCGTTTGTTGTTTCCGGCCTCATTTAAACTTGCCTAAATAGATAGTTTAATTATGTTTCACCTCTTGCCATGTTTATAACAACATGTAATATTGTTGTGTTCCTAAACGAGAGAGAACTAAATAATTGATGTGGTGTTTCGTCAATATGCAACTCGTTGCATATTGAGCTCCACTTAATTTGTAGTGTTGTTTGTTGCACTTTGCCATGCCATGCCTCATTAAACCGAACATGCATCATACTTGATTGTGCATCATGCCATGATTATTCTTGGTTGTTTACCATGTTGTATGCTTCTTTCTGGTTTGCTTCTCTCGTTAGCTTCAGTTTCGTTCCGGAGTTGTGAGGATTCGTTCGACTACGTCCGTTTGTCTTCTTCATGGACTCGTTCTTCTTCCTTGCGGGATTTCAGGCAAGATGACCACTACCCTCGATATCACTTCTATCATTGCTATTCTAGTTGCTTTGTTCTATCGCTTTGCTGCGCTACCTATCACTTGCTTTTCAAGCCTCCCAAATTGCCATGTCAGCCCTAACCTTTTCGCCCTTCCCAGCAAACCGTTGCTTGGCTATGTTACCGCTTTGCTCAGCCCCTCTTATAGAGGTTGTTAGTTGCAGGTGAAGTTGAAGATTGCTCCATGATGGACATGATTATGTTGGGATATCATAATATTTCTTATTTAATTAATGCATCTATATACTTGGTAAAGGGTGGAAGGCTCGGCCTTATGCCTGGTGTTTTGTTCCACTCTTGCCGCCGTAGTTTCCGTCATACTGGTGTTATGTTCCTTGATTTTGCGTTCCTTACGCGGTTGGGTGATTTATGGGACCCCCTTGACAGTTCACTTTGAATAAAACTCCTCCAGCAAGGCCCAACATTGGTTTTAACATTTGCCACCTAAGCCTTTTTCCCTTGGGTTCTTCAGACTCAAGGGTCATCTTTATTTTAACCCCCGGGCCAGTGCTCCTCCGAGTGTTGGTCCAAAATAGAGCACCGTGCTGGACCATTCCTTGGCAACTTGGATTACGTTGGTACCTGTACGCTTCGCTTATCCGGTGTGCCCTGAGAACGAGATATGTGCAGCTCCTATCGGGATTTGTCGGCACAGTCAGGTGGTCTTGCTGGTCTTGTTTTACCATTGTCGAAATGTCTTGTAAACCGGGATTCCGAGTTTGATCGGGTCTTCCTGGGAGAAGGAATATCCTTCGTTGACCGTGAGAGCTTGTGATGGGCTAAGTTGGGATACCCCTGCAGGGTATAAACTTTCGAAAGCCGTGCCCGCGGTTATGTGGCAGATGGGAATTTGTTAATGTCCGGTTGTAGATAACTTGACACCAGATTCGAATTAAAACGCATCAACCGCGTGTGTAGCCATGATGGTCTCTTTTCGGTGGAGTCCGGGAAGTGAACACGGTTTTTGGGTTATGTTTGACGTAAGTAGGAGTTCAGGATCACCTCTTGATCATTACTAGTTGACGACCGTTCCTTTGCCCCTCTTCTCGCTCTCATTTGCGTATGTTAGCCACCATACTTGCTTAGTCACTGCTGCAACCTCACCACTTTACCCCTTCCTTTCCCATTAAGCTTTGCTAGTCTTGATACCCATGGTAATGGGATTGCTGAGTCCTCGTGGCTCACAGATTACTACAACAACAGTTGCAGGTGTAGGTTTTGTGATGATCATGACGCGAGAGCGATGTTTGCTTGTTTTGGAGTTCTTCTTCTGCTTCTTCTTCGATCAGGGGATAGGTTCCAGGTCGGCAGCCTGGGCTAGCAGGGTGGATATTGTTTGAGCTTCTGTTTGTGTTTCATCCGTAGCTGGATGTTGATCTTATTTATGTTGTATTGATGTACTCTTGTGGCATTTGTATGCCTTGTATGTATCCCCATCTATTATGTAATGTTGATGTAATGATATCCACCTTGCAAAAGCGTTTCAATATGCGGTTCTATCCTTGGTGGGACCTTCGAGTCTCTTTAGGATAGTATCACATATTGGGCGTGACACTCCAATAGTTCGGACGAAGTATATAGTCCGGCTGTCCGGATACCCCCTAATCCAGGACTCCCTGAGTAGCCCCTGAACCAGGCTTCAATGACGATGAGTCCGACGCGCAGTCTTGTCTTTGGCATTGCAAGGCGGGTTCCTTCTCCGAATACACCAAAGTAATTATCGAACACCTAAACCGTGTTCAGATCTGCAAAATTATTTTCACATACCACCATAGAGAGAATGATATTTCACAAATGCAATCTGCTGACAACTTTTTTAGACAACATGACATGTCATTACGGTCGGGTCATTATTCGAACCGTTTTCCCACAACCAGCCACAATGCATATTGCGAGGCGGTTTCCTTGACACGTCTTGTCAAAGCAGAGATCATGTCCCCTTATCACGGGATTCTCATTAATACGGGTATGGGTAATCCCACCGCGCCATCAATCGTGGCGCTTGGGAAGTAAGCGATTCTCAACGGGGAAAGTGGGGAGGCGCACCGCCTTTGTCGCCTCTTTTAAAGGGATAAGGGCTCCCCATTTTCACCCACGCCTTCCCCCTCTTTGCTCATCCTTACCTCCTCGAGCTCCAGCGCCCTAGTCCAGGTCCTCTCCGCATAGCTGAATATGTCTGGAGCAGGAGGCAAGTGGATGGCTTCCACCGTGAAGGAGAAGCA
Organism: Triticum timopheevii; assembly: GCA_963921465.1. Lineage (NCBI taxonomy): Eukaryota > Viridiplantae > Streptophyta > Magnoliopsida > Poales > Poaceae > Triticum > Triticum timopheevii. Next base: position 99,763,001 of record OY997264.1, on the reverse strand, counting down.
TATCGTGAATCTTCGGGCGGCTGGATACTTGGCCACAGACATCGCGCACCGGCTACCGGACAAAGGGCAGGCCGTTCCAACCCCGGAACATCACGAGAGGGTCGTGTTTGTCGCCCACTTCGTCCATGGACTGGGATTTCCACTTCATCCCTTCGTCTGCGGGCTCGTGTTCTACTACGGGCTAGATTTCCATGATCTAGCCCCAAATTTTGTCCTCAACATCTCGGTGTTCATCGTCGTATGCGAGGCCTTCCTCCGCATCAATCCTCACTTCGGCCTATGGCTGCAAATCTTCTACGTGAAGCCGAAGATCGTGAGTGGCCAGCAAGCGGAGTGCGGAGGGGCCACGGTGGGTAAGATGCCTAACGTCACCTGGCTTGACGACTCCTTTGCGGAGACCGTGAAAGGGTGGCAGTCGGGGTGGTTCTACATCACCGAGCCGTGTGGTGCCAACTGGGCAGCGGCCCCCGAGTTCTGATCCGGAACCCCCATGCGGCTCACCTCCTGGGAAAAGAAGGGCATGGCCTGGGGCGAAGCAACAGAGCTGACCGGACTCGAAAACTGCATCAAGAGCATGAAGGACAAGAACATCAAGCTTGTCAACGTGATCCAGGTCATGCTCGTTCGCCGGATTCTGCCGTGCCAAAGGCAGACATTTAATCTGTGGGAGTTCGTCCCGGCCGAACACCAGACGCTTCGGAGGCTCTACGGCATGATGCATAAAGATGCATGGAAGGTGCTGTTCAAGGCCTCCGAAGTACCTCCTCCCACATCCGAGGACTGTGGACTTCACGCCGCACGGCCTCCTTGTCCGGTGAGTTTTCTGACTACCACCGGATTCAACTCTTCCCAATATATTCGTGGGGGGAGTCTTAAGTAATTGTGCATATTTAATCAGGATTATGTGGAGATAGCGGAGCGGATTGACTGTCCGGCTCCGTTGCCAGAAGGCCTAGCTGATGCTCTCCTGACGGAGATGCTAGTACCGGCGCCCTACAAGGCACCAGAGAAGAAGGCCGAAAAGAAGGCCCTGGGGACCAGGAAGGGTCTTCGGCGTAAGGTTGTACCGGAAGCCTCGTCCGAAGACGACGAGGCACACTCCTCCCCTGAAGGGGAGGAAAAAGAAGAAGAAGGGGCCGCCCCATCCGAAGAGGATGGGGGGAGGGCTGAGAGGGCAGACTAGGGGGCCGGGAAAGGCCCTCAGCGCAAGGCCGTCATACCCACGTCGTCCGAAGACGACGAGACAGATTCCTCCCGTGGAGGCAGGGGCAAGCAAGAAGAAACTCTACCTCCCCGCACTGGGAAGGAGAAAAAGAGGAAAGCTGCCTCGGAGGAGGAGGCTGGGAAGTCCAAGAAGGGAAAGGTGTCCCTTCCGGACTACTCCGCCACGGCCGCCCATAGCGAGGAGGGGTGGCTGCCCAAGGGGAAGCCCCTAGCGTGATCGTAAGTATCCGCACTCTATCGTGATTTTACTTCATAGTCTTGTTATAACGCCGAACATATATGCAGTCTGGCCAGGGTTCATCCCAAGGTATCGTCTTCGGATGGGTCCCTGAGCGATTCAGCGATGAACTCGCTCCCGGCGGCCACTACTCCTCAGCCCGCGGATGAAACGGAGGTGTTATCCCGAAGGCTCCCAGAGCGGGGGGAGGTGACTCTGGAGACGCCCCAAGGCGGAATTCCAGATGTCGGACACGTGGGGTTCGAGATCCCCGCGGATCGTGTCGATGAGAGCCGCAGTAAGCCGGGCTCTCAGCCGGACACTGCTCCGGAACCTTCAATGGTTCCGGACTCGGGCGGGCAGCCCCTCGTTAGGGAGGGCGAGCCGTCCGTGCCGAGGACTTACGTCACGCCAGAGGCGTCGGATAGTCTGGTGGAAGCGCTTCAAGGCGCTTCCGTGGATGACGAGCACCGTACTCTTATGAGTGCGGTGATTCAAAAGGTTTTGTCCGCCAAGAGCGGACTAACCGAAGCCTGCACAAGCCTCCTGACGGGCTTTGAGGTAAGTAGGAAATATGTAAAATTACCACCCGATAGGTAGTAGCCCCTGATACTTTGTTCGGTGTTCGGAAGGAAAAACCAAACAGAGTGTCAATTATAATCTGCAGAAGTCTAATAGTAACTGTGTATGTCAATAAGCAGGCCGTGCTGCTTGCTGCTGCTGTTCGTACAGCCGAGGTCGCCGAACTAACACGTGACCTGGAGCAGGCGCAGGGAGAGCTCGACCTCACAAAGAGGCAGCTCAAAGAGAACAAAGGCGAGTAATTCCCCACTCTCATATAATGAAGAATAGATAAAATTGGTTATTCTAACGACGAAGCGTCGTGACTGTGTAACAGGGGCCACCACCGAAGTGGCGTCTCTGAAGAAAGCGCTGTCCGAGGCCGAAGAATAGGCGGCCTTGGAATGCAAGGAGCGCGAAAAGCAAGATGCTAGAGTGGGCGAGGTACAACAAGAGCTCCAGGAGCTCGGCAAGAAGTTTGAGTCCGTGGAGCATGATCTTAAGATGAAAGAGGCCGAGCTTGCGAAGGCCCTTGCGAGCATGAAAGATGCCAAGGCCAAAGCCGAGAAGGCATAGCAGGAAATCCAGGCGGCCAAGAGATAGCGGCGGGTAAGACATTCTTTATGCAAAGCAAACATGTGGAGGAGGCATTTCTTTTACTTACCCGAATTCAGAGCTCTCCAGGTGCATTTGTAGATCTGTGACGCAGCGTCTCAGATGCCGTGGAGTTCTACCGTGCCGAGGAGGGGAGCTCCACGGAGAAGCTGTTCTGGTCCCAGTATGCTGGGGCCAAACACCCAATGCCTCCTAGTGACCAATTGAAGCAGTTGGTTGAACTCCACAGGGCGGCCGAAGTGGCTATGAAAGATTTCATAGTTAGGATGTGGCCTGGTGAGTCCCTGCCCACTAGCTACTTTGGTCTGATCAAGCGGATGGTGAATGCCTATCCGCGGCTTGAAGTTATCAAGCGACCCATTTGCATTGAGGGTGCCCGCCGGGCCTTTGCCCGCGCGAAGGTGCATTAGGGCAAGCTGGATGCGGAGAAGCTGGTGAAGGACGGGCCACCGGAGGGCAAGGCGCATCGCTACCCCGAGAAGTATTACGATGGCGTTATGAAGGGCGCTCGTCTCGTGGCTGATGAATGTACCAAGGATAAGATCTTTGAATAAATGTACCTCTGTCGCTGTTGTAATTTAAAGACGAAGTTACTTGTGCTGTGTAGCACTGTTTGATTTAAAATATTACCTTCTGTGTGGCTGTTTATAGAATTCTGAAAGTAGGCCAGTCGTCGGCTTCCACCCCCACGTAACTAGTACCGGGGTGTTCCTGGAAAAACCCGGATACTCTTTATCCGAATTTTTGGTCCCTTAAGGAGGTATCCGGCGCAGCGAACAAGGCAATCGGACTATGCGGCTTTATAACTTTCACTTAGCCATAGAAGTCTATAATTTTAAATTTCGGCGAAGCCCCTAGAATTCGGAGGGCCGAATTAGGGATCTATATACGCCTGAAATTGGACGAGGCCGATTCATCGCCTAAAGCGGAAAAAACCTTTAAGGATTTTAAGACCTCTCGAACAGCGACCAGCTCTCGCCGCATCATGCCGGTCAGTTTTCGGCTTTCTCTACTGAGGTGCTCGTCCGGAAGAACCGGGACACAATCGCAGTAGTTCTCCCTGTGCTACCTTAGCCGATATAACGGAACGTAAGGTACCAAAACAAGGGAGCCGGGCAAACCCAACTATTGACCCAAGACGTGATTCAGAGCTGATGCATATAGTGCTATAAGTTTGGGGTGCCACACTGTTGAAAGTGTTCGGACTTGTTTTACCGTATTATGAGGCGCTATATGAAGCCCCTGGCAAACTAATCGTACCAAGATGTACGGATGCAATATTAAATAAATATTTGCAAGAAAAATGCGCAGATAGGAATAATAAGCTGACGCTATATATTATCTCTCATTGATGAATAATACGTTTAAGCGTATGTTTACAAAGGTTGCATTTAAGCAGAAGTAAATAGGACTATTTGACATATCCTATCCAAGGGCAGGCTGCATGTAGGTATGTAAAATAGGTATAACGATCGTGAACAGATTCCACCTGGGTATTTCCTTTTGTGCGAAAAGCCTGTTTCCTCCTTGGTTTTCTCTCCTATGTAAGTCCGACAATCCGGGTCTTCTGGAGAGGCTGCTTCTAGAGCAATGTCCTAAAAAATAAAAAGGGATGTTTATGAAGGTATGTGGCGGTTATACCGCACTGTTGACCGAGTCACTACTGCGCCTCCGCCTACGCCCATGGTATTTTGAGTGCGTAATTGTGTACGGGTGGCACAGATGCTGCTTTGATGGGGCTTGAGCGGAGGCCGGACTGCTAGTCGCGCTCTTGGCGTGCCTGATGACCCTGTTGCGGGGTGCTCCGGACTCGCTTGACGGTGCTCGAAGTTGTTGTCGCCGGATTGGTTTGTCGGAGGAGGCCGCATTGTACTTCCGCTGCGAGGGCTGCAGTATGCTCTTCTGTTCGGAGAGAGCGGTCCATGTTTTCGTTGACTGTTATGACCCCGCGCAGTCCTGGCATCTTGAGCTTGAGGTATGCGTAATGTGTTACCACATTGAATCTAGCGAATGCGGTTCGTCCCAGCAGTGCGTGATAACCACTGCGGAAGGGGACGATATCGAAGATTAACTCTTCGCTTTGGAAGTTATCCGGAGATCCGAAGACCACTTCCAATGTTATAGAGCCCGTGCACCGGGCCTCTACTCCAGGAATCACACCTTTAAAGGTGGTTTTGGTGGGCTTGATCCTTGAAGGGTCAATGCCCATTTTGCGCACTGTGTCCTGATAGAGCAGGTTCAGGCTGCTGCCGCCGTCCATAAGGACTCGCGTGAGGTGGAATCCGTCGATGATTGGGTCTAGGACCAATGCGGCTGAGCCGCCGTGACGGATGCTAGTAGGGTGATCCCTACGATCGAAGGTGGTCAGACAAGCTGACCATGGGTTGAATTTGGGGGCGACTGGCTCCATCGCATAGACGTCCTGTAGTGCTCGCTTCCGTTCCCGCTTAGGAATGTGAGTGGCGTAGATCATGTTGCCGTTTTCACCTGGGGGGGGGGATTTCTTTTGTCCCCCCGTGTTCGGACGCCGGGGCTCTTCGTCATCGTCGCTGTGCAGCCCCTTGTCCTTATGTTCAGCGTTTATTTTGCCGGCCTTTTTGAACACCCAGCAGTCTCTGTTGGTGTGGCTGGCTGGCTTATCTGGGGTGCCATGAATTTGGCACGAGCGCTCCTGTATGCGGTCCAGACTGGACGGTCCCTGATTGTTTCTTTTGAATGGCTTTTTCCGCTGACCGGACTTGGATCCGCTGAATCCAGCGTTGACTGCCGTGTCTTCAGGGTTGTCGTCGTTATTCCGTCGCTTGTGTCTGTTGCGCCGTGGCTTGCCGTTATTGTTGCGGACATCCGAATTACCAGAATATGGCGTAGTGCTGCTGCGAGCCAACCAGCTGTCCTCGCCCGCGCAAAAGTGGGTCATTAGTGTTGTGAGAGCTGCCATGGACTTAGGTTTTTCCTGGCCGAGGTGTCGGGCGAGCCACTCGTCACGGATATTATGTTTAAAAGCCGCCAGGGCTTCGGCGTCCGGACAGTCGACTATTTGGTTCTTTTTAGTTAGGAACCGAGTCCAGAATTTCCTGGCTGACTCTCCGGGCTGTTGAGTAATGTGGCTCAAGTCATCGGCGTCCGGCGGTCGCACATACATGCCCTGGAAGTTGTCGAGGAATGCGTCTTCTAGGTTTTCCCAACTGCCAATGGAATTTGCAGGCAGGCTGTTTAGCCAGTGCCAGGCGGGTCCTTTGAGCTTAAGGGGAAGATACTTGATGGCGTGTAGGTCGTCTCCGCAGGCCATGTGAATATGGAGAAGAAAATCTTCAATCCATACTGCGGGGTCTGTTGTGCCATCGTGTGATTCGATGTTTACGGGTTTGAACCCTTCTGGGAATTCATGATCCATCACTTCGTCAGTGAAGCAGAGGGGGTGTGCGGCGCCTCTGTGCTGGGCTATGTGGCTACTATTCGCACACGAACACGTCACCGTGTACCTCCAACGCCGAGGGTGATACACCGCAGCTCACGTCGAAGGAGACCCGTCTGGAAGCGCGGTATGCAGGCAATCCGGCGGGTGCTTTTGAAGACCCGAAACCCCACACGCCCGGGAGGGACCCCGTCAGGGCGCGCGGCAGCTATGGGCTGCCCTAGGTCGACCTGATCGCCCCTAGGGCCTCGAGGTTTTCCGCCCCTCAACAAGAAGAACAGACGAAGAATGAGGAGAAGAAGAATTAGGGTTAAGGACAAAAGATAAAAGATAAAAAGTGGTAGATGAATTGATCGATTGTGCGTTGTTCAATCGGCCATCACCCCTCAGGTATATAAGAGGCGGCTGGACTTCCCGTGCAAGGAAAAGGCTTGGATTCACGTCCAAAACCCTAGTCAAATTCGGATTGGTTTTGTCCGAACTTTCCAAAACTGTTCGGTTTAAACTGGCTGCACCTTGCGGGTAACTTTTGAGGTGGTAAACTACCTCGGATGAAAACGAGTCCAAAAGCAATGTTGACCGTTTCGACGAGTCGAACAACTTTTATGTTGAACGTTTTTTGATTAGAGTTCATCTTGAGGGTCAAATCGATCGTGCAACACAGACTGTTATTCGCGCTACCCATCAGACAGGGTGTCTGGTGGGGCGCGCCACTTTTGACTTGTGATAGTGCTGTATTCGGATGGCTCTAACTTTTGCATACGAACTTGGATTGGAATGATTCTTATATCAAAATCGATCATTTCGATGAGGCGAAGACAATCCATGTAGATCATTTTTCCATACGAGGAAGTCTTGGGGGCGTAATGTGCCGAATAGTGTTCTGAATACAAAATCTCAGTATTTCGAACACAACTTCGGCCTTCGAGATGAGATCAGATGGCGATGGCCCAAACTTCAAAGATGTTCGTATCGACAATATGAAACTTTTTCATGTAGAACACTTCTCCATTTGAGGCCATTTTAAATAAGTTCTTGACTATGCCAAAATCTGGTGTCAACACATGCCCCCCTGTTTTTCGGCAGAGCTTGTGTGCCGAAAAATAACTTGCACATAGCTTGCTCTAAGGACGATGTCAACACTCCATCGGCCATTTTGGCATATTATTAGGACAATAAGTTTATATTTGTCATTGCTTGTGTGAATATTTTGACGCAAGCTTGGGTGAAACTTTCTCAACTTCCTTAACAATCCGATGATAAAGTCCCATAGATATGTATCTCAAGGTAATCCTCAGAACCATATTATTCACCCTTTTGGTAGGATTTTGCTTATAATCAATAATAAACTTTCTCCAATCCTTATTTTCGCATGTATAAGAAAAATTCATTAGTGGCCGAAGCGGTGGACTTCGGTTTGGCCTTACCTATTCTGACGAGACTAAGCATCGGCTATTGATAGAAATGCAACACACCATGATTAACATAGTAGCCGGATGCTTGCTGTGCCAACTCTTTCAAATTGTCATGTCTAGAAATATGAACAATTTTATAGCAACCCAAGGTAATTTTGCATCTGGACATACTTTAAGATAAACTATAAGTGACTCGTCAAAACATTGATAACCCTTGGATATTTGTTGCACTAATAATAACGAATCACCGGAAGCCTCAATATGTATAGAACCTATAGCAAGGCAAAGCTCCAATCCGAATAACAATGCATATTCGGCTTTGATCATTGTGCAAAAAGATCTTAAACGACATGAGGCTTCACAAACTAGCTCCATATAGAGATAAATAAACAACACCAACACTTTGGCCATTGCTACAAATTGAACCATCAAAATATAATCTCCATAGTACTAGAGAGACAAAGCTAATATCACTTAACATGTACCTTGTCTCGGTTCCAATTGAACTAAGGACGGTGTTAGCATTCCACACCGGCCATGATCAGATAGTTTCTTAGGACGATAGTTAAGTATCGGCCATTACCATGAGGTTCATGTAGAATTCATCCATTAAAACATGTATAACCGAAATAAAAAAATAAAATAGCAATAAAATATTTCGGCTCCTTTGTCTAGCAACAAAAATGTAACTAACCAAATGTATAGTGATTTGGTAATACTCTGTCATCATATAGAAAATTATGTTGCATCCATGGATCAAAATAAGTCCATGGAGGGTAACTGATCATACCTGTGGATGAATTCCATGGCAAAGGCATCAATGGCATTGTTGAAGAAAATGGATGATGTGCTAACCGAAGATTTTGATGTTGTGATGCACACCTTCGGCTTAATTGTTTGTTGCTTCCATCATTCTCCTTCTTCATTTTTATTGTACTTGTTGCAATTGAAGCATGCACATCGTTTTTGTTTTGATTGATCCTCTTGGGAACCCATGCCATGTTCTTCTTTCTAAGCTCTTGTGCACTAAGATTTTGTAATTCCTTCTTTTGCCAATACGATAAGCCGAGTGAGCACCTCGACTGTGATTTTGTTTCAACCAATGGCAACTCTTTCTGGGCCTTGTGCACCCTCAACTTATTTTGTTCAGATTTGGCACTCTGATTTTTATCAATTGATTCCTTCACTTCTTTGCCTTTTGTAGCCAATGTCAACACTTTAATTGGCTCTTTGTTATTTGAGATCAAATCTGAAGCAGCACACTTACGACCATCTCTTTTCACGCGGTAAACTTGGTTTACCACCTCTTTCTTCTTTCTTGAGCTCTGGACCGATTCCTTATGATTGAAACGGTCTTTGACGCGTGATTGTTCAAATGTTGATCTCCTTGGAGCTGCATAGTATTGGTGAGATGGTCTAGAATAAGATGGAGAATGTACCCTTGTATCATACCTGTCCCATGATGAATATGTATCTATATGAGCATAGGGAGGTATCCACAGCATTGGCATCGGCGGCCCAAAATAAGGATATGAATATGTTGCATTAAAATTATCACTTTGCCAGTACCGATCCTCATATTTGCGCCTTGGGGGTGATCTTGGTTTCTTTGCATGATTTGACCGATAAGCATTCTTCTCTTCACTCTTCTTTTGATATTTATCTAATAGTTCAGCAAAGGTGATTTTTGATCTCTTACACTTGCGCTTATTCCGGCCTTTGTTTTCTTTTGGTTTGCTTTCATCGATCATTAGATTTGCTTGCTGCCCCCCAGTCCTTGGCGTCTCCATTGTAGCTTTGATGGAACTCCCGCCCTCAAGAATATGCTTGTTATGCTCTTCAACAACTTCTTTACTTAAAAGCTTGATCCCATCACCTGCAGCTTTTACATTCTTTTTAAATGGATCGGCTTGAAGCAGCCGATGTAAAAACTTTTTGCCATCGGGACCAATCGGAATAGACTGGTCATCTCTTGGTGTTTCAACAAACTTCAATCGTCCTTTTTCAATGGCCGATTTAACTATTTGACGAAACATGTTGCAATCCTCAAAATTATGCTTGGACGAATCATGCAACTTACAATACATTCGTCCTTGGATTGATGGCTTAACATGGTGATCAAGAATTGTAATCTAATTATTTTTCAGCAACAAATCAAATATTTTATCACACATGCTTGAATTGAAAGTATACTTCTTGTTTCCTAGCCGATCTTGCTGTTTGAACGGCTTTGGATATAAGCAAACGAATGGTTCAGTTTTGGAATCTCCCCATTCGGCTATGCATTGTGTTTTCCACTCTATCTCCGATGTCTTTGGATATGATATTATATTAGCATCGGTTTTATCAATAGAATTTGACCTTGGCTTTAAATTTCTGAAACGAAGATATTTAGAACATACATGTCTCAGTTGAGACCAAGTGTAAGCCAAGTAAGAAATAAGCAAAGCTACCCAACTAGATATGAACTTTAGAGAAAGCAACGCGAAAAGCTTTGGCTGTAACAATAAGTCATTATCGGTCTTTATAAATGGTACAATGGGTTGACCGATATGTTCCATAACAATTTTACTGCTAACAAGTAATTACCCTTCCTCATTGGTCTTTCAAAATTACTTATGAGAATATTTATTATAGATGCATCAATAATGAAGTTGCGACCAAATCTGAAAATAGGTAAATTACTCGCTATGCATACCTCTTCAAATATGTTGGGAGAGCATGATAGTGGTGCCATTTGAAGAACATCTTGCTCCATCTTTGGATGGCTCCCCAACACCTTGTCATCATCTTTTTCTTGAATCCGTGCATCATTGCTTTGAAGATTTTTTTCGGCCGAACTTTGTTCGGCTACTTGTTCTTGTCCTTGAAGCTTGTCAATTTCTACGGCATGGAACTCATAGGGCAGGAAGTAGGTTCCATTAACTTCAGAAAAATCAAGCACCGTTGTTTTCCTATGCTTGCCATGCCCTTTCTCAATAATGATTGCCTCGTTGGATTTGATGGATTCAGAATATATACTACTTGATTCAGCTTTTTCAACCGAAGCACTTTCATGTTCCGAATCATCCTTATTTTCATTGATAGTACCAATTGGCAATGCTTCTTTTATCTGAGCCAATTCTTTTTCTATTTGTTTCTGACGGCGAGCGGCAAAATTAGCTTTAAGCTTTTGCTCAATTTCAGCCCACTCCAGATATGATTGCCCCCCAATGCTTTTAGATTCTTTCGGCAATGACACACGGGTGTTGCCGAAATTTTGCAATTGTGTAGGGGGTGTATAATATGATGTAGTACTAGGTGAAGGTATATGCAGTGTTGTAAGACCATACTTTTGCTCGCCAATTTTATCAATTGGCAAAGATTCATCTTCTTTCAAAACTCTAGCTTTTATTGCGGCATAATCAGGAAATAGCCCCTTTTCATGTTGTTCAAGGCAAAGAGCACTAATTCTATTATTTTGGGCTAAACTCTTCAATGCAGCCACCACTACCTCATCTTCTACAATGTTGGCACAACCGCTCCTGTAAAATTTACATTCATTCGGCTATAACCAGGAAGGTGTGAATCTGAATTATGAGCATCTACAGTTGTGTATGGTGCCGAATAATTACTAACATGAGGTGTAGCATATGACGGTTGAGAGTAACTGGCCAAATAGCCATTAGTAGCATGGCCAATTCTCTCATTCATCGGCATGGTTGGATCACTATATTGCACATTAGCTGCCGATGAATAAAAGGGTGAAACACTTTCTTATATGGCATTGGAAATTCTAACTTGGGGTGTTTCAAATTGATTAATCAAACTCATCATGTTGCTCATCGGCATATGAATTTGTGGGGTTGCCGATGCATGGGAGTTAGGATACATATGTTGCATGTTGCTAAATTTATAAGAATTTGAAACATGAAGATTGTTTTGCATCGGCCCTTGCACATAATTAGATGCATGATTGATAAAACTAGGGCTAGCCGATACATTATGCTTAATAGGTGATCCAGCAACAACATATGGATTACTTGCATCTACAAAGGGGAATTGGGCATTCATATTACCTTTGTAGATTGCAGCAACTTGATGACGATCTCTTCATAGGAAGAACGGGCTGGAGACCGTTCAAAGCTTCGTCCCCAGCGGAGTCGCCAAAAAGTGTGTTCGCACACGAACACGTCACCGTGTACCTCCTACGCCGAGGGTGATACACCGCAGCTCATGTCGAAGAAGACCCGTCTGGAAGCGCGGTACGCAGGCAATCCGGCGGGTGCTTTTGAAGACCCGAAACCCGACACGCCCGGGAGGGACCCCGTCAGGGCGCGCGGCGGCTATGGGCTGCCCTAGGTCGACCTGATCGCCCCTAGGGCCTCGAGGTTCGCCGCCCCGCAACAAGAAGAACAGACGAAGAACGAGGAGAAGAAGAACTAGGGTTAAGGAGAAAAGATAAAAGATAAAAAGTGGTAGATGAATTGATCGATTGTGTGTTGTTCAATCGGCCATCACCCCTCAGGTATATAAGAGGCGGCTGGACTTCTCGTGCAAGGAAAAGGCTTGGATTCACGTCCAAAACCCTAGGCAAATTTGGATTGGTTTTGTCCGAACTTTCCAAAACTGTTCGGTTTAAACTGGCTGCACCTTGCGGATAACTTTTGAGGTGGTAAACTACCTCGGATGGAAACGAGTCCAAAAGCAATCTTGACCATTTCGACGAGACGAACAACTTTTATGTTTAACGTTTTTTGATTAGAGTTCACCTTGAGGGTCAAATCGATCGTGCAACACAGGCTGTTATTCGCGCTACCCATCAGACAGGGTGTCTAGTGGGGCGCGCCACTTTTGACTCGTGATAGTGCTGTATTCGGATGGCTCTAACTTTTGCATACGTACTCGGATTGAAACGATTCTTATACCAAAATCGATCGTTTCGACGAGACGAAGACAATCCATGTAGATCATTTTTCCATACGAGGAAGTCTTGGGGGCGTAATGTGCCGAATAGTGTTCTGAATACAAAATCTCAGTATTTCGAACACAACTTCGGCCTTCGAGATGAGATCAGATGGTGATGGCCCAAACTTCAAAGATGTTCGTATCGAGAATACGAAACTTTTTCATGTAGAACACTTCTCTATTTGAGGCCATTTTAAATAAGTTCTTGACTGTGCCAAAATCTGGTGTCAACAGCTACGCAGTTCGAATTTGTCTGGGTGGCTGTGTTCGGCCCGGCCGGACTTGTTGATAATGTATCCGGTGTGACGGTCATCGTCGTGTGCTGGGGCGCACCCCCGTGATCCGTAGATCGATCTTGGCTGTCCTGCTTTGTTTTCCAGTATATCTTGCAGGTCTTGCATGTTGCCCCGGGCCGTAGTGTATTGGCGTGGGGGTGTGGGCTGGTATTCGGGCTGATATGCCATTTTATCCCGGCCATGAGGTGGCCGGTCAGCCGTGTGGCACTCGAGTCCGTATTCCTCGGCTGCCAGGACTTCAGTCAATCTATCTGTGAGCAAGTCTTGATCAGCCTGGAGTTGCTGCTGCTTCTTTTTCAGGCTCCTCGCAGTGGCCATAAGCCGACGCTTGAAACGTTCCTGCTCGACATGGTCCTCAGGCATGCTGAACTCATCGTCACCGAGGCTAATCTCGTCTTCAGAGGGGGCATGTAGTTGTCCTCCTCCGGATATCCGTCAGTTGCCTGTTCGTCTGGGCTGACCTTCCCGTCTTCCTGCTCGGCCTGCTCGAAGGCAGGCTAATCAGGGTTGTATTCCTCTTCGGCACCATCCGAATTGTTTTTGTCTCCTGGGCCGGTATTGCTGCGGTGGGGCTGGGAGCGGCGCCGACGATGCCCATGCTTTGCTTTTATCCCTGAGGGGTTATCCTCCGTTGCCTCATTGCCATTGGTTTCCTTCCGAGTGTCCACCATATATATATCGTAGGAAGAGGTGGCTGTCCACCACCCAGTGAGCGGTGGTTCATGTTCTTCTCCTGCATCGTCGTCCATACCGTCGATGTCTTCGGAATCAAAGTCAAGCATGTCGGTTAGATCATCGACCGTGGCAATGAAGTGGGTGGTGGGTGGGCAACGAATTCCTTCGTCGCCTGCTTCCCACTCGAGTCGGACATAATTCGGCCACGAGCCTCCTGACAAAGAGAGAGACTTTAACGAGTTCAACACGTCGCCAAAGGGCGAGTGTTGGAAGATATCCGCAGCTGTGAACTCCATTACAGGAGCCCAACCAGATTCAGCGGGCTCAGGAGAGCACGGACTGGGACCTACAGCCGGATACGAGTCCGGGGGTCCGGTGTCACAGGCTTCTTCGGAGGTGAGGCCCGTGTTCGGCTCCATCGCCGATGAATGTGCGGCCTGCGGGGCGGGGTCCATCCACCCATCCTTGGGCCACGCAGTCTGCTCCGGATTTAGGTCCAGGGCTGCTGCAGGGGTGATATCTCGAGCATTGTCCGACAGCAGGTCTAAGCCGTGTTCATCATGACTGTCCGGCACTCCTGGCACAGGCCCGACTCCGTCGAAGATCAAGTCTCCACGGATATCGGCCATGTAGTTCAGGTTTCCGAACCTGACCTGGTGGCCAGGGGCGTAGCTGTCTGTCGGCTCCAGATGGCCAAGCGAATTGGCCCGCAGTGCGAAGCCGCTGAACACGAAGATCTGGCCGAGGAGGAAAGTCTCGCCCTGGACCGTGTCATTGATGATTGAAGGCGCCATCAAGCCTCGCAGCGGCGACACAGAGGAACTCTCAATGAAAGCACCAATGTCGGTGTCAAAACCGGCGGATCTCGGGTAGGGGGTCCCAATCTGTGCGTCTTAGGCTGATGGTAACAGGAAGCAAGGGACACAATGTTTACCCAGGTTCGGGCCTCTCGATGGAGGTAAAACCCTACTTCCTGCTTGATTAATATTGATGATATGAGTAGTAAAAGAGTAGATCTACCACGAGATCGTAGAGGCTAAACCCTAAGAGCTAGCCTATGATGATTATGATTGTCATTGTGATCGGCCTTCTAAGGACCAACCTCTCCGGTTTATATAGACACCGGAGAGGGCTAGGGTTTACATGGAGTCGGTTACAAGGAAGGAAATATAATATCCGGATTGCCAAGCTTGTCTTCCACACAAAGGAGAGTCCTATCCGGACACGGGATGGAGTCTTGAGTCTTGTAGCTTGACGCTCCAATAGTCCGGACGAAGTATATAGTCCGGCTGTCCGGATACCCCCTAATCCAGGACTCCCTCACTTGCAATGGGAGAAGTTCTTAGCTTTGGGTTCAATCTTGCGGTGTCCTTTCCCAGTGACAGCACGGGCAACAAGGCACATATTGTATTGTTGCCATTGAGGATAAAAAGATGGGGTTTTCATCATATTGCTTGAGTTAATCCCGCTACATCATGTCATCTTGCTTAATGCGTTACTTTGTTCTTATGAACTTAATACTCTTGATGCAGGCAGGAGTCGCTCGATGTGTGGAGTAATAGTAGTGGATGCATAATCGTTTCGTTCTACTTGACATGGACGTGATGCCTATATTCATGATCATTGCCTTAGATATCGTCATAACTTTGCGCTTTTCTGTCAATTGCTCGACAGTAATTTGTTCACCCACTGTAATAAATTCTATCTTGAGAGAAGCCTCTAGTGAAACCGATGGCCCCCCGGGTCTATTTTACGTCATATTAGTTTCCCGTCAACTTGCCAATTTCTGTCGCCGTTCCCTTATTTTGCAATCTTTACTTTGCGTTCCAAAACCAAAAATACCAAAAATATTACTTTACCGTTTATCCATCTCTATCAGATCTCACTTTGTGAATAACCGTGAAGGGATTGACAACCCCTTTGTCGCATTGGTTGCAAGTTGGTGTTTGTTTGTGCATGTATTTAGTGGCTTGTTGCGTAGTCTCCTACTGATTGATACCTTGATTCTCAAAAATGAGGGAAATACTTATGCTCCTTTGCTACATCACCCTTTCCTCTTCAAGGGAAAAACCAACGCAAGCTCAAGAGGTAGCAGCATCATCATTACCAACTTCAACATCATCATCACTTGATGGCTTCTCGTCACTTTGACTTGTATTGCCTTGGTCAGTTGCATCTCCATTGTCTTCAGTATCATCATCTCCCCCATGATTTTCATTCACGAGAGGAGTACAGATTGGGTTCAAGACAACCTGAGGTGTGTTGTTCATTGGCTTCTCTGGTTTCCCAATATCTTTTATTGTTTCATCTTCAATGAACACATCTTGGCTTCACACAATCTTCCTGTTGGCTAGATCCCACAACCTGTAGCCGAACTCTTCACTTGGTTGGCTGAGATAGATGCACTGCTTTGTTTTGCTATCAAGCTTGGATCTCTCATCCCTTGGAACATGTACAAATGCCCTGCAACCAAATACCTTAAAGTGCTTGTGTGATACCTCCTTCCTTGACCAAACTCTCTGAGGAATATCACCTACAAGAGGAACTGGGGGAGATGGGTTAACACATACATAGCATTCATCAATGCTTCATATCAAAAAGAATTAGGCAAATGAGCATGAGAGAGCATAGCTGTGACCCTCTCTATGAGTGGCATGTTCATTCTCTCTGCAAGACCATTGATCTGAGGTGTCTTTGGTGGACGCTTCTCAAGCCTGATGCCAAAATTTCTGCAATACCTTTCAAAAGGACCTCGGTATTCACCACCATTGTTTGATCTCACACACTTCAGTTTCCTGCTAGTTTCTCTCTCAACTTTGGCATGGAACTCCTTAAAGACTTCAAGCGTCTGGTATTTGTGTTTCAACACATACACAAAAACCTTTCTATAATGGTCATCAATAAAAGTCACAAAATATAATGCTCCACCATGAGACTTTTCAATCATGGAGCAAACATCAATGTGCACAATATCAAGAACATTTTCTACATGATGTGGAGGGAGTGCATGAAATGCAACCCTATGTTGTTTGCCAGCAAAACAATGTGCACAGGGTTTCAATGATATACCTTTCAGCTCAGGGAGGTACTCCATGCGAGCAAGAGCATGCAGTCCCTTCTCACTCATATGCCCAAGCCTCTTGTGCCACAATTCAACCGACGTGTCTTTTTCAGCAATGTTCAACACCTCATTGCATAACTTGGTTTTAGTCACATAGAGATTACCTTGCCTACTTCCTCGAGACACAATCAAAGAGCCTTTGGTGAGCTTCCACTTTCCTTCACCAAAATAACTAGGATGTTTGATATCATCAAGCTTGCCCACTAACAACAAAATTCAGCCTTATGTCGAGAACATGCCCCGCATCATCGAGCACCAATCTGCAGCCTGTATTTGTTTCAATGCATATAGAACCCTTGCCAACAAATGTTGACGAACCACTATTTCCCATCCTAACTTGGCCAGTAAGCAATTTCAAAAATGTTCCTACTTTCACGCTGTTGGGGAACATAGCATGCAATTTCAAAATTTTCCTACGCTCACGCAAGATCTATATAGGAGATGCATAGCAACAAGAGGGGGAGAGTGTGTCCACGTACCCTTGTATACCGAAAGCGGAAGCATTTGTTAACACGGTTGATGTAGTCGAACTTCTTCACGTTTTGACCGATCAAGCACCGAATGTACGACACCTCCGAGTTCTGCACACGTTCAGCTCGATGACGTCCCTCGAACTCTTGATCCAGCAAAGTGTCGAGGGAGAGTACCGTTAGCATGACGGCGTGGTGATGGTGATGGTGAAGTGATCCACGTAGGGCTTCGCCTAAGCACTACATGAATATGACTAGAGGCATAAACTGTGGAGGGGGTGCCACACACGGCTAACAATGTTTGTTGTCTCTTCTAGTGGTGCCCCCCCACATATATATAGTTTGAGGGGAGGAGAGGCAGCCAAGGGGGCGCCCCAAGTAGGAGGAATCTTACATGGGGTCCTCCCAATTCGGCCTCCCCCCTTTCATATTCGTATTCGGAGTAGGAAGGGAAGAGGGGGAAGGGGGAATCCTATTCCCTTTTTCCTTTCCTTTTCCCTTTTCCTTCTCCAATTTGTCCAGCCCATATGGGGGGGGGGGGGGCAACAGCCCCTTAGTGGCTGGTGTGTGTCCCCTCTTGGCCCATTAGGCCCATATAGCTTGCCGGGGGTTGCCCGGAACCCCTTCTGGTGACCCGATACGTACCAAGTACCCCCAGAACACTTCCGGTGTCCGAATACTATCCTACTATATATGAATCTTTACCTCTCGACCATTTCGAGACTCCTCGCCTTGTCCGTGATCTCATCCGGGACTCCGAACAACATTCCGTCACCAAATCACATAACTCATATAATACAAAATCGTCATCGAACGTTAAGCGTGCGGACCCTACGGGTCACAAAAGATTTTCATTGGACCCGATGCACTAAGTATTACACCTAGATCGGATGTGAACTCCTTCATTCGCTGCTTCCAAAGCATCTATGTACTCCTCTTCACACGTAGATCCCGCCATGATGCTTTGCTTGGGACTGCACCAACTGACAGCTCCACCATTCAATATAAATACGTATATGGTTTGTGACTTAGAGTCATCCGGATCAGTGTCAAAGCTAGCATCGATGTAACCATTTACGATGAGCTCTTTGTCACCTCCATAAACGAGAAACATATCCTTAGTCCTTTTCAGGTAGTTCAGGATGTTCTTGACCGCTGTCCGGTGATCCACTCCTGGATTAATTTGGTACCTCCCTGCTATTCCTATAGCAAGCCACACATTAGGTCTGGTACACAGCATAGCATACATGATAGAACCTATGGCTGAGGCATAGGGAATGACTTTCATTTTCTCTCTATCTTCTGTAGTGGTCGAGCATTGAGTCTGACTCAACTTCACACCTTGTAACACAGGCAAGAACCTGATGACCCATAAGTATAGGGGATCAATTGTAGCTCCTTTCGATAAGTAAGAGTGTCGAACCCAACAAGGAGCAGAAGGAAATGACAAGTGGTTTTCAGCAAGGTAATGTCTGCAAGTGCTGAAATTGTAAGTAGCGGAGTTGTTTCATAGCAAGATAATTTGTAACGAGCAAGTAACGGTAGTAGTAAAAAAAGTGCAGCAAGGTATCCCAATCCTTTTGAGGCAAAGAACAAGCCAAAATGGTCTCTTGTGATAAGCAAAACGTTCTTGAGGGTACATGGGAATTTCATCTACTCACTTTCATCATGTTGGTTCGATTTGTGTTCGCTACTTTGATAATTTGATATGTGGGTGGACCGGTGCTTAGGTGTTGTTCTTACTTGAACAAACCTTCTACTTATGATTAACCCTCCCGCAAGCATCCACAACTACGAGAAAAGTATTAAGAATAAATTCTAACCATAGCATTAAACTTTTGGATCCAATCGTTCCCTTACAGAATAGCGCATAAACTGGGGTTTAAGCTTCTATCACTCTCGCAACCCGTCATCTAATTGCTACTCCACAATGCATTCCCTTAGGCCCAAATATGGTGAAGTGTCATGTAGTCGACGTTCACATGACACCACTAAGGGAATCACAACATGCATACTATCAAAATATCGAACACATATCAAGTTCACATGATTACTTGAAACATGATTTCTCCCATGACCTCAAGAACAAAAGTAACTACTCACAAATAATAATCATGCTCAAGATCAGAGGGGTATTAAATAGCATATTGGATCTCAACATATAATCTTCCACCAAGTAAACCATATAGTAATCAACTACAAGATGTAATCAACACTACTAGTCACCCACAAGCACCAATCTATAGTTCCTGTAACAAGATTGAACACAAGAGATGAACGATGATTGAACACAATCTATAGTTGGGTTTGAGATGAGATGGTGCTGTTGAAGATCTTGATGCAGATTGGCCTCCCCAAGATGGGAGAGTTTGGTGATGATGATGACGATGATTTCCCCCTCCGGGAGGGAAGTTCCCCCGGCGAAATCGCTCCGCTGGAGGGCAAAAGTGCTCCTTCCCATGTTACGCCTCAAGATGGCGACGCTCCATTCCGAAACTCCTCTCTTTATTTTTTTCTAGGTCAAAATGACCTATGTACCAGAAGATGGGCACCGGAGGTGGGCCCGGGTGAGCACAACCCACCAAGGCGCGCCTGGGCTCCTTGGCGTGCCCAGGTGGGTTGTGCCTACCTGGTGGGCCCCCTCTGGTAGTTGTTTGCTCCAATATTCCTCAAATATTCCATAAAAATCCTCGTGAAGTTTCAGCTCATTTGGAGTTGTGCAGAATAGGTAGCCTGACGTAGCTTTTCAAGGTCCAGATTTCCAGCTGCCGGAATTCTCCCTCTTTGTGTGTACCTTGCATATTATGAGAGAAAAGGCATTAGAATTACTCCAAAAAGCATTATTATAGATAAAAACATCATAAATAACAGTAAGAAAACATGACGCAAAATGGACGTATCAACAAACCCAAGCTTAGACCTTGCTTGTCCTCAAGCGAAAACCAAAATCGAAAAACATGTCCACATGCTTTAAGACAGAGGTGTCAATGAAAACAAAATACGGACATAGAAGCATCATGTTCATTATGATAACAACAAGAAATTTAAACATAATACTTTTATCGCAGAACTTTTATCATAGACTTCTCATGAATAAGTAACAATTCATCACACAATCGAAGTATAAAGCAAAAACTCTATTAAAAACCAACAAACTATGTTCTCAGTCAACTTTGCAACTACAATTCATCATCTTTTCAGGAAGGGTCACATATCGGAGCCTTCAGGCAAGTCCACATACTGAACCATCATATAGTCTTCTATGATTGCTAACACTCACCGCATACACATGAGCAAAACGTTTCAACCGGACACATAGAAAGATAGGGGCTTATAGTTTCGCCTCCCAATGTATTCACCTCAAGGGTGATGTAAACAATAATAACTCATGCTATCTATATTCAAGTGGACATAGGTACCTAGATCTTTCCTCACCACATGATGCTTGCCAAAGGAGAAAAATAAAAAGGAGTAGAAGGAAAACTTTGACTCTTTCAATAAAAGTCAATACATAAAAGTAAAAGATAGGCCCTTCGCGGAGGGGAGCAGAGGTTGCCATGCGCTTATTTGTTTCTATGCTCAACCCCTTAGTGCAAAATAACATCATGTTCCATTGCCCCTTGTGATAGCGACCTTTATTATGCAGTCTGTCGCTTTTATTCTTCACCATGACAAGTTCGTGCAACGCTCAATTTTTTCTTACACTAAATGATCTCACACATTTAGAAGCAATTTTTATTGCCTTTTTGCACCGATGACAACTTACTTGAGGGATCTTGCTCAATCCCTAGGTAGGTATGGTGGACACTTGAAAATAAGATTTGGGGTTAAGGGTTTTTGGATGCACAAGTAGTATCTCTACTTAGTGCGGAATTTTTGGCTAGCAAAGATAGGGGCAGGCACCACATGTTGAAGGATCTATGACAATATGACTTCTATGTGAATATAAACAAACATAAACCATTAAGTTGTCTTCCTTGTCCAACGCCAACAATTTTGGCATATATTTTGATGAGGGCTCACTGTCGGTGTCAAAACCGGTGGATCTCGGGTAGGGGGTCCCGATCTGTGCGTCTAGGATGATGGTAACATGAAGCAAGGGACACAATGTTTACCCAGGTTCGGGCCCTCTCGATGGAGGTAAAACCCTACTTCCTACTTGATTAATATGGAAGATATGAGTAGTACAAGAGTAGATCTACCACGAGATCGCAGAGGCTAAACCCTAAGAGCTAGCCTATGATGGTATGATTGTAATTGTGATCGGCCTTCTAAGGGCCAACCTCTCCGGTTTATATAGACACCAGAGAGGGCTAGGGTTTACATGGAGTCGGTTACAAGGAAGGAAATATAATATCCGGATCGCCAAGCTTGCCTTCCACGCCAAGGAGAGTTCCATCTGGACACGGGCCGAAGTCTTGAGTCTTGTACCTTCATGCTTTAATAATCCAGACGTTGTACACAGTCTGGCTGTCCAGATACCCCCTAATCTAGGACTGCCTTAGTAGCCCCTAAACCAGGCTTCAATGACGATGAGTCCGGCGCGTAGTCTTGTCTTCGGCATTGCAGGGCGGGTTCCTTCTCCGAATACTCCAAAGTAATTATCGAACACTTGAATCATGGCCGGATCCACAAAATAATCTTCACATGCCACCATAGAGAGAATGATATTTCACAAATGCAATGTGCTGACAACTTTTTAGACAACGCGACGCGTCATTACGGTCGGGTCATTATTCGAACCGTTTTCCTACAACCAGCCACAACGCATATTGCGAGGCGGTTTCCTTGACACGTCTTATCAAAGCAGAGATCGTGTCCCTTTATCACAAGATTCTCATCAATATGGGTATGGGTAATCCCACCACGCCATCAATTGTGGCGCTTGGGAAGCAAGCGATTCCCAACGGCAAGTGGGGAGGCACAACGCTTTCGTCGCCTCTATAAAGGGATAAGATTTCCCCATTTTTACCCACACCTGCTTCCTCCTTTGCCCACTCTTGCCCCTCGAGCTCCAGCGCCCAAGCCTAAGTCTTCTCCGCACATCTAAACATGTCCGGAGTAGGAGGCAAGTGGGTGGCTTCCACCGTCAAGGAGAAGCATATCACAAATCTTCGGGCGGCCGGATACTTGGCCGCAGACATAGCGCACCGGCTACCAGACGTCGGGCATGTCATTCCGACCCCAGGACCCCATGAGAGGGTCGTGTTTGTCGCCCACTTCGTTCGTGGACTGGGATTTCCACTCCACCCCTTCATCCGCGGGCTCGTGTTCTACTATGGGCTAGATTTCCATGATCTAGCCCCGAATTTTGTCCTCAACATCTCGGCGTTCATTGTCGTATGCGAGACCTTCCTCCGCATCCGGCCTCACTTCGGCCTGTGGCTGCAAATCTTCTGCGTGAAGCTGAAGATTGTAAGCGGCCAGCAAGCGGAGTGCGGAGGGGCCATGGTGGGCAAGATGCCTAACGTCACCTGGCTGGACGGTTCCTTTGCGGAGACCGTAAAAGGGTGGCAATCGGGGTGGTTCTACATCACCGAGCCGCGCAGCGCCAACTGGGCAGCGGCCCCCGAGTTTCGATCCGGAGCCCCCATGCGGCTCACCTCCTGGGAAAAGAAGGGCCTGGCCTGGGGCGAACCCACAGAGCTGACCGGACTCCAAACCTGCATCAAGAGGATGAAGGACAAGAACATCAAGCTTGTCAACATGATCCAGGTCATGCTCATTCGCCGGATTCTGCCGTGCCAAAGGCGGGCATTCAATCTATGGGAGTTCGTCCCGGCTGAACACCAGACGCTTCAGAGGCTCTACGGCATGAAGCACAAAGACATGTGGAAGGCGTTGTTCAAGGCCTCTGAAGTACCACCTACCACATCCGAGGACCGTGGGCTCTATGCCGCGTGGCCTCCTAGTCAGGTGAGTTTTCAGGCTACCACCGGATTTGGTTCTTCCCGATATATTTATGGGGGAGTCTTAAGTGATTGTGCATATTTGTTCAGGATTATGTGGAGACAGCGGAGCAGATTGATTGTCCGGCTCCTCTGCCAGAAGGCCCAGCTGATGCTCTCCTGACGGAGATGCTAGTCCCGGCGCCCTACAAGGTGCCGGAGAAGAAGGCCGAAAAGAAGGCCCCGGGGATCCGAAAGGGTCTCCGGCGTAAGGTTGTGCCGGAAGCCTCGTCTGAAGATGACGAGGCACACTCCTCCCACGAAGGGGAGGGAGAAGAAGAAGAAGCCGCCCCATCCGGAAAGGATGAGGGGCCTGGGAAGGCGGACCAGTGGGCGGAAAAAGCCCTCGGTGCAAGGCCGTCATACCCACGTCGTCTGATGACGATAAGACAGATTCCTCCCGCGAAGGCAGGGGGAGGCAAGAAGAATCTCTACCTCCCCGCACTGGGAAGGAGAAAAAGAGGAAAGCCACCCTGGAGGGGGAGGCTGGGACGTCCAAGAAGGGAAAGGTGTCCCTTTCGGACTACTCCGCCATGGCCGCTCTCAGCGAGGAGGGGTGGCTGCCCAGGGGGAAGCCCCTAGCGCGATCGTAAGTATCCGCATTTTATCATGACGTTACTTCATAGCAATTTTTTATAAGGCCGAACATATATGCAGTCCGGCCAGGGCTAATCCCGAGGTATCTTCTTTCGGGTCCCTGAGCTATTCGGAGATGAACTCGCTCCCGACAGCCACTACTCCTCAGCCCGCGGATGACACGGAGGTGTTGTCCCAAAGGCTCCCAGAGTGGGGGGAAGTGACTCTGGAGACGCCCTAGGGCGGGACTCCAGATGTCGGACACGCGGGGTTCAAGATACCCGCGGTCCGTGCCGATGAGAGCCGCAGCAAGCCGGACTCTCATCCGGATACCGTGCCGGAGCCCTCGATGGCTCCGGATGCGGGCAGGCGGCCCATTGCTAGGGAGGGAAAGCCGTCCGTGCCGACGACTTCCGTCACGCCAGGGGCATCGGATAGTCTGCTGGAAGCGCTTCGCGGCGCTTCCATAGATGACGAGCACCGTACTCTTATGGGTGCGGTGATTCAGAAGGTTCTGTCCGCCAAGAGCGGACTGACTGAAGCGTGTACCAGCCTCCTAATAGGCTTTGAGGTAAGTAATACAAATGTGTGAAATTACCACCCGATAGGTAGTAGCCCCTGATACTCTGTTTGGTGTTTGGAAAGAAAAGCCAAACGGAGGGTCAATTTTAATCCACAGGAGTCTAATAATGAGTGTTCATGTGAATAAGCAGGCTATGCTGCTTGCTGCTACTGCCCGCAGAGCCGAGGTTGCCGAACTAAAGTGGGACCTAGAGCAGGCGCAGGGAGAGCTCGACCTCACGAAGAGGCAACTCGAAGAGAACGGAGGTGAGGGATTCTCCGCTCTTATATATTTAAGGATAGATAAAATTAGTTAGTCTAACGACGAAGCGTCGTGACTGTGTAACAGGGGCCACCGCCGAAGTGGTGTCCCTGAAGAAAGCGCTGTCCGAGGCCGAAGACAAGGCGGCCGTGGAATGAAAGGAGCGCGAAAAGCAAAGTGCAAGAGTGGGTGAGGTACAGCAAGAGCTCCAGGACCTTGGCAAGAAGTTCGAGTCCGTGGAGCATGATCTGAAGATGAAAGAGGCCGAGCTTGCGAAGTCCCTTGTGAGTATGAAAGACGCCAAGGCCGAAGCCGAGAAGGCCCAACAGAAAATCCAGGAGGCCAAAAAGATAGCGGCGGGTAAGAAATTCTTTATGCAAAGCAAACATGTGGAGGAGGCGTTTCTTTTACTTACTCGAATTCGGAGCTCTCCAGGGGCATTCGCAGATCTGCCACGCAGCGTATCAGATGCCTTGGAGCTCTACCGTGCCCAGGAGGGGAGCTCAACGGAGAAGCTGTTCTGGTCCCAGTATGCTGGGGCCGAACACCCAATGCCTCTGAGTGACCAACTGAAGCAGTTGGTCAAACTCCACAGGGCGGCCGAAGTGGCTCTGAAAGATTTCATAGTCCGGATGTGGCCTGGTGAGCCCCTGCCCACTAGCTACTTCGGCTTGATCAAGCGGATGGTGAATGCCTGTCCGCGGCTTGAAGTGATCAAGCGATCCGTTTGCATTGGGGGTGCCCGCCGGGCCTTTGCCTGCGCGAAGGTGCATTGGGGCAAGCTGGATGCGGAGAAGCTGGTGAAGGACGGGCCGCCAGAGGGCAAGACGCATCGCCATCCCGAGAAGTACTATGATGGCGTTATGAAGGGTGCTCGTCTCGTGGCCGACGAATGTACTAAGGACAAGATCTTTGACTAAATGTACCTCTGCCGCTGTTGTAATTTAAGGACGAAGTTACTTGTGCTATGTAGCACTGTTTTGATTTAAAATATTACCCTCTGTGCGGCTGTTTATAAAGTTCTGAAAGTAGGCCAGTCGTCGGCTTCCGCCCCCACGTACCCAGTACCGGGGTGTTCCTGGAAAAACCCAGATACTCTTTATCCAAATTTTTGATCCATTAAGGAGGTATCCGGCGCAGTGAACAAGGCAATTGGACTATGCAGCTTTATAACTTTCACTTAGCCATAGAAGTCTATAATTTTAAATTTCAGTGAAGCCCCTAGAATTCAGAGGGCCGAATTGGGGCGCTATATACACCTAAATCGTACGAGGCCGATTCATCGCCTAAAGCGGAAAAATCTTTAAGGATTTTAAGACCTCTCGAATAGCGACTGGCTCTTGCCGCATCATGCCAGTCAGTTTTCGGCTTTCTCTACTGAGGTGCTCGTCTGAAAGAACCAAGACACAATCGCAGTAGTTCTCCCTGCGCTACCTTAGCCGATATAACGGAACGTAAGGTACCAAAACAAGGGAGCCGGGCTAACCCAACTGTAGACCCAAGACATGATTCGGAGCTGATGCATATAGTGCTATAAGTTTGGGGTGCCGCACTATTGAAAGTGTTCGGACTTTACTTGCCATATTACGGGGCGCCATGAGAAGCCCCTGGCAAACTCACGGTACCAAGGTGTACGGATGCAAATATCAAATAAACATTTATAAGAAAAAAATGCTCAAATAAGAGTAATAAGCTGACGCTATATATGATCTCCCATTGATGAATAATACGTTTAAGCGTATGTTTACAATGAATGCATTAAGCAGAGATAAATAGGACTATTTGACATGTCCTATCCAGGGGCAGGCCGCGTACAGCTAGATAAAGCAGGTATAACGATCGTAAATAGATTCCACCTGGGTATTTCCTTCTATGCGCAAAGCCTGTTGCCTCCATGTTTTCTCCCCAGTATAAGTCCGACAATCCGGCTCTTCTAAAGAGGCTGCCCTAAAGCAATGTCCTGAAAAATAAAAAGGGAGATTTATGAAGGTGTGTTGCGGCGATACCGCACTATTGACTGAGTCACTACTGCGCCTCCGCCTACGCCCATGGTATTTTGAGTGCGTAATTGTGTACGGGTGGCACAAATGCTGCTTTGATGGGGCTTGAGCGGAGGCCGGACTGCTAGTCGCGCTCTTGGCATGCCTGATGACCCTGTTGCGGGGTGCTCCGGACTCGCTTGACGGTGCTCGAAGTTGTTGTCGCCGGATTGGTTTGTCGGAGGAGGCCGCATTGTACTTCCGCTGCGAGGGCTGCAGTATGCTCTTCTGTTCGGAGAGAGCGGTCCATGTTTTCGTTGACTGTTATGACCCCGCGCAGTCCTGGCATCTTGAGCTTGAGGTATGCGTAATGTGTTACCGCATTGAATCTAGCGAATGCGGTTCGTCCCAGCAGTGCGTGATAACCACTGCGGAAGGGGACGATATCGAAGATTAACTCTTCGCTTTGGAAGTTATCCGGAGATCCGAAGACCACTTCCAATGTTATAGAGCCCGTGCACCGGGCCTCTACTCCAGGAATCACACCTTTAAAGGTGGTTTTGGTGGGCTTGATCCTTGAAGGGTCAATGCCCATTTTGCGCACTGTGTCCTGATAGAGCAGGTTCAGGCTGCTGCCGCCGTCCATAAGGACTCGCGTGAGGTGGAATCCGTCGATGATTGGGTCTAGGACCAATGCGGCTGAGCCGCCGTGACGGATGCTAGTAGGGTGATCCCTACGATCGAAGGTGGTCGGACAAGCTGACCATGGGTTGAATTTGGGGGCGACTGGCTTGTCCGAGGTGCCAGGAATTTGGCACGAGCGCTCCAGTATGCGGTCCAGACTGGACGGTCCCTGATTATTTCTTTTGAACGGCTTCTTCCGCTGACCGGGCTTGGATCTGCTGAATCCGGCATTGACTGCCGTGTCTTCAGTGCTGTCGTCGTTGTTCCGTCGCTTATGTTTTTTATGCCGTGGCTTGTCATTATTGTCGCGGCCATCCGTAGTGCCAGAATGTGGCGTAGTGCTGCTGCGAGCCAACCAGCTGTCCTCGCCCGCGCAAAAGCGGGTCATTAGTGTTGTGAGAGCTGCCATGGACTTGGGGATTTCCTGGCCGAGGTGTCGGGCGAGCCACTCGTCACGGATATTATGTTTAAAAGCCGCCAGGGCTTCAGCATCCGAATAGTCGACTATTTGGGTCTTTTTAGTTAGGAACCGAGTCCAGAATTTTCAGGCTGACTCTCCGGGCTGTTGAGTAATGTGATTCAGGTCATCGGCGTCCGGAGGTCGCACATATATGCCCTGGAAGCTGTCAAGGAATGCGTCTCCAGGTTTTCCCGGCTGCCAATGGAATTTGCTGGCAGGCTGTTTAGCCAGTGTCGGGCTGGTCCTTTGAGCTTAAGGGGAAGATACTTGATGGCGTGTAGATCGTCTCCGCAGGCCATGTGAATGTGGAGAAGGAAATCTTTGATCCATACTGCGGGGTCTGTTGTGCCATCGTATGATTCGATGTTTACGGGTTTGAACCCTTCTGGGAATTCATGATCCATCACTTCGTCAGTGAAGCAGAGGGGGTGCGCGGCGCCTCTGTGCCGGGCTTTGTGGCTACGCTGTTCGAGTTGGTCTGGGTTGCTATGTTCGGCTCGGCCGGACTTGTTGATAATGTATCCGTCGCGACGGTCATCGTCCCGTGCTGAGGCGCGCCCCCGCGATCCGTAGATCGATCTTGGTTGTCCTGCTTTGTTTTCCAGTATATCTTGCAGGTCCTGCCTATTGCCCCGGTCCGTAGTATATTGGCGTGGGGGTGCCTGCTGGTATGCGGGCTGATATGCCGTTTTATCCCAGACACGAGGTGGCCGGTCAGCCGTATGGCGCTCGAGTCCGTATTCCTCGGCTGCCAGGACTTCAGTCCATCTGTCTGTGAGCAGGTCTTGATCAGCTTGGAGTTGCTGCTGCTTCTTCTTCAGGCTCCTCGCAGTGGCTATAAGCCGACGTTTGAAGCGCTCCTGCTCTACGGGATCCTCAGGCATGCCGAACTCGTCGTCGCCGAGGCTAATCTCGTCTTCGGAGGGGGGCATGTAGTTCTCCTCCTCCGGGTATCTGTTCGTCGCCTGTTCTTCTGGCTGACCTGCTCATCTTCCTGTTCGGCATGCTCGAAGGCGGGCTGATTAGGATTGTAGTCTTCTTCGGCGCCATCCGGATTGTTTTCGTCTCCTGGGCCGGTATTGCTGTGGCGGGACTTGGAGCGACGTCGACGACGCCCGTGCTTTTATTTTCTCTCTGAGGGGTTATCCTCCGTTGCCTCATTGCCATCGGTTTCCTTCGGAGTGTCCACCATATATATATATATCATAGGAAGAGGTGGCTGTCCACCGCCCAGTGAGCGGTGGTTCATGTTCTTCTCCTGCATCGTCATCCATACCGTCGATGTCTTTGGAGTCGAAGTCAAGTACGTCGGTTAGATCATTGATCATGGCAATGAAGTGGATGGTGGGTGGGCAACGAATTCCTTTGTCGCCTGCTTCCCACTTGAGCCGGACATAGTTTGGCCACAAATCTCCTGATAAAGAGAGAGACTTTAACGAGTTCAGTACGTCGCCAAAGGGAGAGTGCTGGAAGATATCTGCAGCGGTAAACTCCATTACTGGAGCCCAACCAGGCTCGGCGGGCTCGGGAGCGCACGGACTGGAACCTACAACCGGATACGAATCCGGAGGTCCTTAGTCACAGGCTTCCTCAGAAGTGAGGCCTGTGTTCGGCTCCACCGCCGATGACGGTACGGCCTGCGGGGCGGGGTCCATCCCTCCGTCCTTAGGCAACGCAGCCTGCTTGGATTTGAGTCCGGGGCTATAGCAGGGGTGATATCCCGAGCGTTGTCCGACAGCAGGTCAAAGCCATGCCCGTCGTGACTATCCGGTGCTCCTGGCGCAGGCCCGAATCTGTCGAAGATCAAGTGTCCGCGAAGGTCAGCCGTGTAGTTCAGGTTTCTGAACCTGATCTGGTGGCCAGGGGCGTAGCTATCGATCTGCTCTAGATGGCCAACCGAATTGGCCCGCAGTGCGAAGCCGCCGAACACGAAGATCTGTCCGGGGAGGAAAGTCTCACCCTGGACCGTGTCGTTGACGATGATTGAAGGAGCCATTGAGCCTTGCAGCGACGACACAGAGGAACTCTCAATGAAAGCACCAATGTCGGTGTCAAAACCGGCGGATCTCGGGTAGGGGGTCCCGATCTGTGCGTCTAGGCTGATGGTAAGAGGAAGCAAGGGACACAATATTTACCCAGGTTCGGGCCCTCTCGATGGAGGTAAAACCCTACTTCCTGCTTGATTAATATGGAAGATATGAGTAGTACAAGAGTAGATCTACCACGAGATCGTAGAGGCTAAACCCTAAGAGCTAGCCTATGATGGTATGATTGTAGTTGTGATCGGCCTTCTGAGGACCAACCTCTCCGGTTTATATAGACACTGGAGAGGGCTAGGGTTTACATGGAGTCGGTTACAAGGAAGGAAATGTAATATCCGGATCGCCAAGCTTGCCTTCCACGCCAAGGAGAGTTCCATCCAGACACGGGCCGAAGTCTTGAGTCTTGTACCTTCACGCTTGAATAGTCCGGACGTTGTACACAGTCTGGCTGTCCGGATACCCCCTAATCCAGGACTCCCTCACTCACAATCACAAAAGATTTCTAGGATAGTATATTTATATGTGAATCTTCTCTTCCCTTATTAATTCTTTCATGAGTTGCATCATTGACTAATGCTATGTTTGTCAATCTCTAATAAAATTTTCTACTTATACTTTTCCTTATGTGGTGTCATCACCTACCATAAGATTAGTATATGATCTTCCTGAATTATTTCCTTTCTTGTATTTAATTCCTTTCTCTTTTTTCTCTTTCTTATTTCTTTTCATTATTTGCAACATGGAAGTAAAGAAAGCAAAAACTCAAACTAAACTTTATTATATAACTTGCACACGATTACAAGGATAGATCACTAAGCAAACTCTCAAAGAACAAAGGACCGAGCTAAACTTTTATTCAGCTAAAGCAAAAGATCAAACTGAAATAAGCAAAGGTAAAGAGATAGTGGGATGGTACGATACTGGGGCACCTCCCCCAAGCTTGGCGGAAGCCAAGAGAAGTGCCCATACCCGATACTCAATTCTCTTTTGGTGGTGAAGAAGATGGTAGTGGTGGTGGTGAAAAAGTAGAGGGTTTGCCCTTCACTTCCTCCAGTTTCCGACGGAGAATAAAATTATCTATCCTCAACTCGTCGTTATCTATCTCGAGTTTTATTATCTTCTTGCATAACGCCTCCATGTTTTCGTTTTTGAACCGGGGAGGAACCGATTCATCTTCATCTTCTTCGGAGGTCCAGCTATAGTGCCTCTCATCCCCATAGGATTTGGGGTTTGCGATGAAATCAGCAACTTAGCTCTCACAATCAGAGTCTTGGGAAGACATATTTTCAAAACTGCATAGAAAACAGCAAGAAAATAGAACAGAGGATTTCTCCGCAATACGGTGGTTAACAGGTTCCGGAAGTATATATAGATTTTTTATCTTGGAGGACAAGCATACTGTAGAAAAATGGAGTCGAGAAGGTGTCCCAGGTGGGCACAACCCACCTGGGCAAGCCAGGCTGGTGTCTTGTGCCCACCAGGGTACGCTTCCTGGAAGTTTCTGATTTTTCCTAATTTTCTAAATATTCCAAAACTGACAGAAAATATTTTTGCGGATTTTTTGGAGTCCGTTTACTGACCGTATCACGTACCTCCTTATTTTCACGATTCTGGAGTGTTCTGGGAGGACTCTTTTACGTGTTCTTCCGGTGTCAAAGTTTGGATAATATTACTTTCAACATTAATGGGTGTACCTGATATATAATGTTTTATTCGTTACCCATTGACAACCTTCAGGTTAGTACTGAGGGAGTCCTGGACTAGGGGGTGTCCGGACAGCCGGACTATCATCATCCGCCGGACTCCAAGACTACGAAGATACAAGATTGAAGGCTCCGTCCCGTGTCCGGATGGGACTTTCCTTGGCGTGGAAGGCAAGCTTGGCGATACGGATATGTAGATCTCCTACCATTGTAACCGACTCTGTAACCCTA
Source organism: Triticum timopheevii (assembly GCA_963921465.1). Classification (NCBI taxonomy): domain Eukaryota; kingdom Viridiplantae; phylum Streptophyta; class Magnoliopsida; order Poales; family Poaceae; genus Triticum; species Triticum timopheevii. Next base: position 99,731,599 of record OY997264.1, on the reverse strand, counting down.
GCCCTCTCCGGTGCCTATATAAACCGGAGGGCTTTAGTCCGTAGGACACAACATACATTACAACAATCATACCATAGGCTAGCTTCTAGGGTTTAGCCTCCTTGATCTCGTGGTAGATCCACTCTTGTACTACCCATATCATCAATATTAATCAGGCAGGACGTAGGGTTTTACCTCCATCAAGAGGGCCCGAACCTGGGTAAAACATCGTGTCCCTTGTCTCCTGTTACCATCCGCCTAGACGCACAGTTCGGGACCCCCTACCCGAGATCCGCCGGTTTTGACACCGACATTGGTGCTTTCATTAAGAGTTCCTCTGTGTCGTCACTGATAGGCTCGATGGCTTCTTCAATCAACAACGCTGTCCAGGGTGAGACTTTTCTCCCCGAACAGATCTTCGTATTCGGCGGCTTCGCACTGCGGGCTAATTCACTTGGCCATCTGGAGCAGATCGAAAGCTACGCCCCTGGCCGTCAGGTCAGGTTCGGGAGCCTAAACTTCACGGCCGACATCCGCGGGGACTTGATCTTCGACGGGCTCGAGCCACAGCCAAGCGTGCCGCACTGTCACGATGGGCATGATCTACCTCTGCCGCCGAACAGTGCCTTGGTGGCCGCACAAGAATCCGCTCCGGCCCTTAGTCTGGAGCCGATCGCCCAGATCGAGGACCGGTGGTTGGACACCGCCTCGGGGGCTGCAATTTCCACGGCGATGGAGCCGAACACTAACCTTGTCCCTTGCGAAGCTCGTGAGTCCGAGGTGCCGGACTCACTGCCGGACACCGGACCTCCCACGCCCCTGCCAATCGAATCTGATTGGGCGCCGGTTATGGAATTCACCGCCGCGGACATCTTCCAACACTCACCCTTTGGCGACATCCTAAATTCGCTAAAACATCTCTCGCTATCCGGAGAGACCTGGCCGTACTATGGCCAGGACGGTTGGGATACGGACAATGAAGAAATTCAAAGCCCACCCACCACCCACTTTGTAGCCACTGTCGACGATCTAACAGACATGCTAGACTACGACTCCAAGGACATCGACAGTATGGACGACGATGCCGGAGACGAACAAGAACCAGCGCCTACAGGGCACTGGAAGACCACCTCGTCATATGACATATACATGGTGGACACCCCAAAAGAGGGGGACGGCGAAGAAGCAGCGGAGGCAGATTTCTCAAAGAAACAGCCCAAGCGCCGACATCAGTGGCGCCGCTCTAAATCCCGCCACAGCAAGAATGGAGATTCAGGCACAGGAGATAATAATACCCCAGAGAGTGCCGAAGATAATCCCCTCCAGCAAGATTCAGCGCGGGAGGATGCAGAAGCAAGCCCTCACGAGAGGGCGGCAGACGAAGAGGTCAAGGATGATAATTATATACCTCCCTCCGAAGACGAGGCAAGCCTCAACGACGACGAATTCGTCGTGCCCGAGGATCCCATCGAACAAGAGCATTTTAAACGCAGGCTTATCGCCACGGCAAATAGCCTAAAGAAAAAGCAGCAGCAGCTTCAAGCTGATCAGGATCTGCTGGCCGATCGATGGACCGAGGTCCTCGCGGCCGAAGAGTATGAACTCGAACGCTCCTCCAAAAGCTACCCAAGACGCAAGTTGCTCCCCCGATTAGAGGAGGAAACATACATACCTTCATCGCCAGCGCACAATACGGCCGACCGACCACCCCGTGGCCGAGACAGAGAGGCATCTAGGCCCTCCACCAAGACCGTACCTCGGCATCGCTCCAAAAGTACGAAGCCAAGAGGGAACGCGCCGGACTTGCGAGATATATTGGAGGACAAAGCAAGGCAATCCAGATCCATCTACGGATCACGTGGGTGCCCCACGGCCCATGACGAATACCGTCGCGCCAGATACAATAACTCTGGCCGGGCCGAACACAGCAGACAGCGCTCTCTCGAGCTACATCGTGATATTGCTCAATATAGAGGCGCCACACACCCGCTATGCTTCACTGACGAAGTAATGGATCATCAAATCCCTGAAGGGTTTAAACCCGTAAACATTGAATCCTACGACGGCACAACAGACCCCGCGGTTTGGATCGAAGATTATCTCCTTCACATCCATATGGCCCGTGGCGACGATCTCCACGCCATCAAGTATCTCCCACTCAAGCTTAAAGGACCAGCTCGGCATTGGCTTAATAGCTTGCCCGCAGAGTCAATTGGGTGTTGGGAAGACCTGGAAGCCGCATTCCTCGACAACTTCCAGGGCACATATGTGCGACCACCAGATGCCGATGACCTAAGCCACATAATTCAACAGCCAGACGAATCGGCCAGACAATTCTGGACACGGTTCCTTACAAAGAAAAATCAAATCGTCGACTGTCCGGATGCAGATGCCCTCGCAGCCTTCAAGCATAACATCCGCGACGAGTGGCTAGCCCGGCACCTAGGACAGGAAAAGCCGAAATCCATGGCAGCCCTCACACCATTAATGACCCGCTTCTGTGCGGGAGAGGATAGCTGGCTAGCTCGCAGCAACAACCTGAGTAAAAATTCTGGCAGTCCGGATACCAAGGACCACAATGGCAGGTCACGTCGAAGCAAAAATAAACGCCGCATTAACGGCGACGACAAGGAGGATACGGCAGTCAACGCCGGATTCCGAGGCTCTAAACCCGGTCAGCGGAAGAAGCCATTCAAAAGAACCACTCCAGGTCCGTCCAATTTGGACCGAATACTCGACCGCTTATGCCAGATACATGGCACCCCTGAAAAGCCAGCTAATCACACCAACAGAGATTGTTGGGTGTTCAAGCAGGCAGGCAAGTTAATTGCCAAAAACAATTACAAGGGGCTGCACAGCGACGACGAGGAAGAGACCCGACCGCCGAACAATAGAGGACAGAAGGGTTTCCCCCCACAAGTGCGGACGGTGAACATGATATACGCAACCCATATACCCAAGAGGGAGCAAAAGCGTGCACTAAGGGACGTATATGCGATGGAGCCAGTCGCCCCTAAGTTCAATCCATGGTCCTCTTGCCCGATCACTTTCGATCGAAGAGATCATCCGACCAGTATCCGCCATGGCGGATTGGCCGCATTGGTTTTAGACCCAATCGTCGATGGATTTCACCTCACGAGAGTCCTGATGGACGGCGGCAGTAGCCTGAACCTGCTTTATCAGGATACAGTGCGCAAGATGGGCATAGACCCCTCAAGGATTAAACCTACAAAGACGACTTTCAAAGGCGTCATACCAGGTGTTGAGGCCAATTGTACAGGCTCAGTCACACTGGAAGTGGTCTTCGGATCCCCGGACAATTTCCGGAGCGAGGAGTTAATTTTCGACATAGTCCCATTCCGCAGCGGCTATCACGCCTTGCTCGGACAAACCGCATTTGCAAAGTTCAACGCGGTACCACATTACGCATACCTCAAGCTCAAGATGCCAGGCCCTCATGGAGTCATCACGGTCAATGGAAATACGGAACGCTCCCTCCGAATGGAGGAACACACAGCGGCTCTCGCGGCAGAAGTACAGAGCAGCCTTTTAAGGCAATATTCGAGTCCGGCCGATAAACGGCCGGACACGGCCAAACGCGCCCGGTGCAACATCAACCAAGACCACCTGGCACGTTCTGAGCACGCGTAGCAATGCGGCCCCAACCCCAGCCCTTGCATAATTGCAAGACCAACCCTCCGCGTACATCATTACGCTCTGGAGATACCATGGGCCTAGGGGAAGGGGCACGACCACAACAGACCCAGAGTGCGGCTCGACCACACCAGGGGCTCACAAGTGTGTCACTCCTTTTTATCATTATTTTCTTTCTTTATGTACACAGGACTCCATTCACCAGAGGCCCTGTCCGGCGGTGAACCCGCCGAATTCACGATGCAACAGCCAGGGAAGAAAGAAGACTGCGATAAACACTCAGGTGGTCTCCATTACGAGCATTAAATTTGATTATATCCACCAGTCCGCAGCCCATCCCTGAAGGGGGACATGTTTGATTAGTCCAATCCCTTGCTTACCGCACTATTTGTATCATTCGGCACTCATAGCAGAATTCTTTAAATAAATAATGCAACATTTTTTGCCTGTTATTGCATTACTTTACACATATGTTCATTAATGACATCTCGCACCCGTATATTATTGGTATGGCCGAATACACCAGGGGCTTATGTTCCCCGCACTATGGTGTGATAAGTCCGAACACTTTCACAAGTGAGGCACCTCGAACTTATAGCATTATATGAATCAGCTCCGAATCATGTCTTGGGTCAATAGTTGGGTTTGCCCGGCTCCCACGTTTTGGCGCCTTACGTTCCGTTCTGTCGGCTAAGGTGGCACTGGGAGAACCACTGCGATTGTGCCCCGGTTGAGCTGGGCGAGCGCCTCAGTGGAGAAAGCTAAAACTGACCCGCATGATAAGGCGAGAGACTGGACGCTGTTCGAGAGGTCTTTTCGGGTCCCTAAAGACTCATGCCGCTTCGAGCGAAGTTCCGGATAATGTTCGACGAAGGCGTGGATAGCGCCCCGAATTCGGTCTTCCGAATACTAGGGGCTTCGCCGAAATTTCAAATTATAGAATTCTATGGCTAAGTGAGAGTGTTCAAGCATTATAAGTCTGGTTGCCTTGTTCGTTGTGTTGAGCGCCTCCCTAGATGGACCCAAAAATGGGAACAAGAGTGCTCAAGTTATCCCGAACACCCCAGCACTTGCGGCTCGGGGGCTGAAGCTAATGACTTGCCATCTCTCAAATTTTATAAACGGCCGCACAGAAGGTAATATTTTAAATTAAACAAGCGTTGCTTAAAGCACATATGACCAAAGTTTTCAGCGCACAGGATAATACATAGCGAGTTTTTTACTCAATAATTACATCTCTGGGGCATTAATCCGCAATATTGCGGGCACCCTTCAGGATAGTCTTATAGTACATTTCGGGCATACGATACTCCTTGCCCGCTGGCGGCGGGTCAGTAAGAAGCTTCTCCGCATCCAGCCTGCCCCAGTGCACCTTTGCGCGGGCAAGGGCCCGACGAGCACCTTCAATACAGGCGGAGCGCTTGATGACATCCACCCAGGGGCACGCATCCACCAGCCGCCGCACGAGGCCGAAGTAGCTCCCAGGCATGGCCTGTCCAGGCCACAGCCGGACTATAAGGCCCTTCATGGCCTCCTTAGCTACCTTGTGGAGTTCGACCAACTGCTTCAGCTGGTCGCTTGGGGGCACCGGATGGCCGGCCTTAGCGTACTGAGACCAGAAGACCTTCTCCGTTGAGCTCCCCTCCTCACCACGGTAGAATGCGGCGGCATCGGATACACTGCGCGGTAGATCTGCAAACGCCCCTGGAGAGCTCCGAATGCGGGTAAGTGTCAGGTAGTTTACATTAACATGCTTGCTTTGCATGAAAAATGCCTTACCCGCCGCTATCTTCTTCACATCTTCAACCTCCTGAAGGGCCTTACGGGCCTCGGCCTTGGCGGACTTGGCACTTTCGAGAGCCGAGGCGAGCTCAGACTCTCGAGTCTTGGAGTCGCGCTCCAAACTCTCATGCTTCTCCATGAGAGCCTGGAGCTCTTGCCGCACTGCCGCCACTTGTGCCTCCTGCTTCTCTCGCTCTGCCCATTCCACGGCCGCACTGCGTTCGGCTGCAGACACAGCCTCCTTTAGGGCTGCCACCTCGTTTGTGGCCCCTGCAGTACCCGTATTATCCTTGTTAATTTTATTGCAACCAAAATCCTTTTCTGTAAGGTAAAAATTCAAAGTGGTGCTACTCACCTTCTTTTCCTGGAGCTACCTCTTGGCATGGCCGAGCTCCCGCTCGGACCGCTCGAGATCTTGCTTTAATGCACCAACCTGCGCAGTCAGTGCGGCAGAGGTCAGCAGCACAGCCTGCAAACCCATATTGACATAATTTATTAGCAACCTGCGAATATCTTTTTAGATCCTCAGTCCGGCTTTTCTTTCCGAAAACCGAACCGAGCATCAGGGGCTACTGTCTATGCGGTATTACATTACATAATTTTAACTTCTTACCTCAAAGCCTGTTAGAAGGCTACTGCAGGCTTCGGTCAGCCCGCTCTTGGCGAGCTGAACCTTCTGGATCACCGCACTCATAACAGTGCGGTGTTCTTCCTCGATGGAAGCGCCTTTGAGCGCCTCCAGCAAGTTGTCCGGCGCCTCCAGTTGGACGGACGCTGCCGGCGTCACGGTCTTGCCCTTCTTTCGAAGGGGCCGCCTGTCGGACTCTGGAACCACTGCAGGTTCCGGCGTAGAGTCCGGCGCAAAGTCCGGGAGGCTGCCTTGCGGCGCCTCCGGAGCCTCCTCCTGATGGGTCCCTTTCTGGGATCCCACCTTGGTGTCCTCATCGGCGCGGGGGGGGGGGGGGGGTGGAGGCAGTCGGAAGGGAATCCACATCCGACGGGGCCAACGACCCACTCGATGAAGCGGGGAGATCATCATCGGCCGGACTGCGGGCAATGTGCGGCATTAGTAGGACACTATATAACACAAAAGAAATTGCATATCATTCAGGGATCCGGACACATATGATCTCACCGGAGGCCTGGCCCTTGAAGGCCACTCCTCGTCGCCAACGTCGGTGTTGGCAGAGCTGTCCGGGGGAATAGTTCTCCCCCTCTTGGACCCTTCGGCCTCCCCTGTTGGGGAAGCCTTCCTCTTCCTCTCTCCCCCCTCCGGGAGAGAGTATTCTTCCTCCTCCTCGTCTTCGGGGGAGGAGTCCGCCTCGTTGTCGGACGCCTGATAACGGGAACTCTTTCGAGTGCCCGTGGCCACCTTCTTGGCCTTCTTCTCCGGCACCACATGCGGTGCCGGAACCAGCAGCCCCGCTAGACGGGCATCCACTGGGTCTTCTGGCATGGGAGCCGGGAAGATGAGCTGCTCGGCCTTCTTCATCCATTCCTGTCAAAGGAAAAGGGAGGTTGAAACCCTCTCAGAATCGATCTATTTACAATAAGTGTCCCGTAAAGGGGTAGAATCGCTTACCTCGTCAGCCGGATGCTGCGAGTGAAATCCGCGATCTTCCGTCGCGGATGCGGGGGCTTCGGTGCCCTTAAACAGCACCCTCCAGGCGCCTTCGTACGTCGTGTCGAAGAGCCCGTTCAGCGCCTGGTGCTGTTCCGGATTGAACTCCCACAGATTGAATGCCCGTTCTTGGCATGGGAGAATCTGGCGGACGAGCATGACTTGGACCACGTCGACAAGCCTGAGCTTCTTGTTCACCAGCTTCTGGATACAGGCTCAGAGTCCCGTCAGCTCCTTCGAATTACCCCACAGCAAGCCCTTCTCTTTCCAGGAGGTGAGCTACGTAGGGATACCAGATCTAAACTCGGGGGCCGCCGCCCACGTAGGGTCGCGTGGCTCGGTGATGTAGAACCACCCCGATTGCAACCCCTTGGCGGAGTCCACGAAGGCCCCTTCGAACCAGAGGACGTTGGGCATCTTGCCCAACATGGCGCCTCCGCACTCTGCCTACGTGCCCTTCACTACCTTCGGCTTGACGTTGAAGGTCTTGAGCCACAAGCCGAAGTGGGGCAGGATGCAGAGGAGGGCCTCGCACACGACGATAAACGCCGAGATGTTGAGGATGAAGTTCGGCACCAGATCGTGGAAATCCAGGCCGTAGTAGAACATGAGCCCCCGGACAAAGGGGTGAAGTGGAAAGCCCAGTCCGTTGAGGAAATGGGGAAGGAAAACGACCCTCTCATGGGGCCCGGGGGTAGGGATGAGCTGCCCCTCGTCGAGCAGCCGGTGCGCGATGTCGCTGGAGAGGTATCCGGCGCTGCGCAACTTTGTGATATGCTCCTCTTTAACGGTGGAAGCCAACCATTTGCCTCCCCCTCCGGACATGGTCGGAGAAGGTTGAGATGAGATGCGCGAACTTGGGCGCTGGAGCTTGAGTGCGCGGAGATGGATAAGCAAAGGAGGAAGAAGGCGTGGGTGAAACGGTGAATCCTTATCCCTTATATATAGGCGGGCGAAGACTATGCGTCCCCCACCAGGCTGGTAAAACTCGCTTATCTCCCAAGCGCCGCCATCAATGGCGCGGTTGGGTTACACACGTCCGTATTGATAAGAATCCCGGAATAAGGGGAACACGATCTCTGCTTCAACAAGATGTGCCAAGGAAACCGCTTCGCTAAACGTGCTGAGGTGGTATAATAAAAAACGATTCAAGTAAGGGCTTGGTAGTGGTGTGACATCATGCTGCAAAATACGTCAGCAGATTGAGCTTGTGTACATTTTATTCTCTCTACGGTGGAATGTGGAATTTATTTTGCAGAGCCGGACACTATCCTGGTGTTCATGATCTTCTCTGGATTATTCAAAGGAGGAACCTCCCTTGCAATGCCGAACATTATGCGCGCCGGACTTATCGTCATTGAAGCCTGGTTCAGGGCCTACTGAGGGAGTCCTGGACTAGGGGGTGTCCGGACAGCCGGACTATCATCATCCGCCGGACTCCAAGACTACGAAGATACAAGATTGAAGACTCCGTCCCGTGTCCGGATGGGACTTTCCTTGGCGTGGAAGGCAAGCTTGGCGATACAGATATGTAGATCTCCTACCATTGTAACCGACTCTGTAACCCTAGCCCTCTCCGGTGCCTATATAAACCGGAGGTCTTTAGTCCGTAGGACACAACATACATCACAACAATCATACCATAGGCTAGCTTCTAGGGTTTAGCCTCCTTGATCTCGTGGTAGATCCACTCTTGTACTACCCATATCATCAATATTAATCAATCAGGACGTAGGGTTTTACCTCCATCAAGAGGGACCGAACCTGGGTAAAACATCGTGTCCCTTGTCTCCTGTTACCATCCGCCTAGACGCACAGTTCGGGACCCCCTACCCGAGATCCGCCGGTTTTGACACCGAGAAGTACCTTCGGCATTATTTATTTTGATGGCTCCAGACGATAAACCTCCTCGATGACATATGTGCCTTCCCATTTTGAGAGGAATTTTCCTGCAAAGAATCCGAAGCGAGAGTTGTACAAAAGAACATATTCTCTGACTTTAAACTCACGCTTTTGGATTCTTTTGTCATGCCATCTTTTAACTTTTTCTTTGAATAATTTTGTAGTTTCATAAGCTTGGGTTGTCCATTCACCTAATGAGCTAATATCAAATAACCTCTTTGCACCGGCAAGTTTGAAATCATAACTGAGTTCTTTGATTGCCCAATATGCTTTATGTTCTAACTCAAGAGGCAAATGACAAGCTTTTCCATAAACCATTTTATAAAGAGACATACCCATAGGATTTTTATATGCTGTTCTATAAGCCCAAAGTGCATCATCTAATTTCTTAGACCAATTCTTCCTGGACCTATTGATAGTCTTTTGCAAAATTAATTTTATTTCTCTATTGCTAAGTTCAACTTGACCACTAGACTGAGGATGATAAGGTGATGCAATTCTATGGTTAACATCATACTTGGCAAGCATTTTACGGAAAGCACCATGAATAAAGTGTGAACCGCCATTAGTCATTAAATATCTAGGGACTCCAAACCTTGGGAAAATAACTTCCTTAAGCATTTTAATAGAGGTGTTGGGATCAGCACTACTGGTTGGAATAACTTCTACCCATTTAGTAACATAATCAACATCAACCAAAATATGTGTATACCCATTAGAGGAAGGAAAAGATCCCATGTAATCAAATCCCCAAACATCAAATGGTTCAACGGCAAGTGAATAATTCAAAGGCATTTCTTGACGCTTACCGATATTACCTATTCTTTGACATTCATCACAAGATAAAACGAACTTACGGGCATCCTTGAAGAGAGTAGGCCAATAAAATCCAGATTGCAATACCTTTGAGCAGTTCTATCTCCAGCATGATGCCCTCCATAAGCTTCGGAGTGGGATTTCTGTAGGATTTGTCCCTGTTCATGCTCAGGTACACAACGTCTAATAATACCATCTACTCCTTTATAAAGATATGGGTCATCCCAAAAGTAATGTCTTAAATCATAGAAGAAATTTTTATTTTGTTGGTATGTAAAGCTAGGTGGTAAATATTTAGCAACAATGTAATTAGCATAGTCAGCATACCAAGGAGTACTATGAGCAACATTTATTGCAGCTAACTGCTCATCAGGAAAACTATCATCAATAGGTAGTGGGTTATCAGGCACATTTTCAAGCCTAGATAAATTATCAGCTACGGGGTTCTCAGCTCCTTTCTATTAGTGATATGCAAATCAAATTCTTGTAGCAAGAAAACCCATCGAATAAGTCTAGGTTTAGCATCTTTCTTTTCCATAAGATATTTAATAGCAGCATGGTCTGTGTGAACAGTTACTTTGGAATCAACAATATAAGGTCTAAATTTATCACAAGCAAAAACCACTGCTAAGAATTCTTTTTCAGTAGTAGCATAATTTCTTTGAGCATCGTCTATAGTTTTACTAGCATAATGAATAACATTCAATTTCTTATCAACTCTTTGTCCTAGAACAACACCAATAGCATAATCACTAGCATCACACATAATTTCAAAAGGCAAGTTCCAATCAGGTGGTTGAACAATAGGTGCAGAAATTAAGGATTTCTTGAGTGTTTCAAAGGCTTCTAAACAATCATCATCAAAAACAAAAGGAATATCATTTTGTAAAAGACTCGTAAGAGGCCTAGAAATTTTAGAAAAGTCTTTGATAAATCTCCTATAGAAACCAGCATGACCTAAGAAACTACGAATACCTTTGATATCTTTAGGACATGGCATTTTCTCAATTGCACCAACCTTAGCTTTGTCCACTTCATTACCTCTTTCAGAAATTTTATGACCCAAGACAATGCCTTCATTAACCATAAAGTGGCACTTCTCCCAATTCAAGACAAGATTTGTTTGTTGACATCTCTACAAAACTCGATCAAGATTGCTTAAACAATCATCAAAAGACTTCCCATAAACAGAGAAGTCGTCCATGAAAACCTCAACAATCTTTTCACAAAAGTCAGAGAATATAGCAGTCATACATCTTTGAAAGGTAGCAGGTGCATTGCATAAACCAAAAGGCATACGTCTATAAGCATAAGTTCCAAAGGGACAAGTAAAAGTGGTATTTTCTGGATCAGGTTGAGAAACAGGTATTTGTGAAAAACCAGAATATTCATCAAGGAAGCAAAAATGTGTGTTCTTAGATAATCACTGGTACATCGACGTGCTAAACAAACGGTTTTTAAAATCTTTCCGCGACGACACTTGGAATCGTCGCCAAGTGAGTGTAGGCGATAAGGGGGTCCTTCCCACACGACCAAGAAATCGTCGGGGATAGGCCCTCCTGGCACCCAGGCTGGGGCCGTGTGCGATCGGGCGAGGCATCGGAACCCAATCATTTCCGTAGGCAATAGAAAACCCCAATAAGCAGGGTAATTAGCCTATTATTGATAATCCATGTACTAATCAAACTGATATTTCTTATAAAACACGCTAGATATTTCATATCAGTATAAAAGCAATCAGAATTTCATAATCGAATTACATCATATAGCTTCGGCGCTCAGTTACGCCATTACACAATAGCACCAAGTTTCACATCCAGCATCAAAACCTTTGTAAAGTAGCATCTTACATGGTAAATAGACAGATGAATCTCATCTGGGAAACTGCAGAAGCGGAAGGAAAATATTGAGCCTTCAGTGATGTTGAATGTCCTTGCAACTTTAGGCCAATGGCTATGGATAATTGCCCGCCCAACCATCGTACTCTTCAGCAAGACTTCAATATTGTACCGTGGGTGTTGAATGAATACCTTCCTCACCTCTTGACCATGCAGGTGGTTTGAGAGGTAATCATCGATGAACTACTTTGAAAAGTACTGAAAACAAAGCTATGCATAAATCGCTGTTGTAAATTTTGAAATGACGCAAGGGGTAAAAACAAGGTAAAAGAGTTGGTACCATCCTATAGTTGACTGATGTCTTCTTCATTGTGCAAACAAAGATCTTACTATTATTCGTCTCAAGTTTCTTCATCCTAACAATCTTTCTAAGTTTCTTGACTTGACTGATATTCATGGACATCTCATTTCCCCATATGCAAAATGGGTCGAACAGTGGGTCTAAGCCTCTGACAGCAGGACCTACATGTGCAAGACCAAATAGTAAGAAACCTAAATATTAGAATGATTCCTGCAACTGCACAATAATGTGCTATTAGCCAAAGGACCCTGCTTGAACAAATCTCGTTGGTAAACTGCAATGTCTCCCATTGTTTCCATGCAACACACATAAGGAAGATCTTGATCAGGTTAACTGAGAGCTGACATACTATCAGTAGAATATGTATTGAGAACAGCCAAATTGCAGAACTGAACCAAACAGTTAAATGGACAACAGACCAAATGAACCAAAATATTTAACTGAGCATGACATTACAGAGTAGAAACATGTATGAGAAGATAAGACAGTTAACAAAACAAAGAATGCTTGAGAATAGTACTACAAAATGTAGCAATTGTTGGACCAAAGTGTTAACTGAACATTACATTTCCGAGGACCAAACTGTTAACTGAACATCAGATTGCATATTAATGTTACAGAGGACAAATCACTAGAAGGCACTGGCGGTGGCCTCGAGAAAACATCACGAACTGTATTTTAAAGTAGACAACCGCGTGGCGGTGTCGACGGTGGCCTCGAAGACAAGGTGCTCCTCCAAGATCTGGCGGTCAACACACATGGCAGCCATAGCGACCTTGTTCGCGCGTGCGGCCACATGCTACTGAGCTACACGTTATACTGCGTGCAAAATGGCTATGGGCGGCTGAAAGCACAAGTGCTCCCTAGGAGGTTTTGGTAATTAATGTCAACATATCTCTTGTTGGACTAACACTTTTATCTAGTATGTTTCAGATAAGTTCAACAATGGAGTGGCATGGACTAAAGGATGTGGGAACTCCTTCAAGATGCTAAGGACGAAGGATTGGCTCAAGCTTCAAGCTCAAGACTCTTCATTTTATATTTTAGTGATCCAAGATCACATTGAGTCTATAGGAAAAGCCAATACTATCAAGGAGGGATGAGGTGTTGCTTAATGAGCCTCTTGCTTCATGTGCTTAGTGATATGCTCCAAAACCCTCAACTACTTTCCCACTTCCACAAATGACCTAAACCCAAAGCCAAAATCGGTCATACCGATTCTTCCTATCCGGCGCCACTGATTCCAAAAGTCATAGCCACTGCCACAAACCCTAAGCAAATCGGTCTTACCGATAGGGATCTTGGTTTCATCGAGATGGGATTGTAATCTCTCTGTGTATGCCCATTATCAAAATCGGTCTCACCGAATTTGAGCAATCGGTACTACCGAGATTACAATGCAAACTCTCTGGATAACTTATTACCAAAATCGGTCCCACCGAGTTTGAGTAATCGGTCCCACCGAGTTTGCCTGACCAACTCTCTGGAAAGCTTATTACCAAAATCGGTCTCACCGAGTTTGTGTAATCGGTCCTACCGAGATTACATTATGCCCTAACCCTAACCAAATCGGTCTCACCGAGTTGCATTTCGGTCCCACCGAAAACCCTAACGGTCACATTATTTGCTGAATCGGTCTGACCGAGTTTAATGATTAGGTCCCACTGAGTTTGGTAGATTGTGTGTAACGGTTAGATTTTGTGTGGAGGCTATATATACCCCTCCACCTCCTCTTCATTCATGGAGAGAGCCATCAGACTGAACCTACACTTCCAGCATACATTTTCTGAGAGAGAACTACCTACTCATGTGTTGAGACCAAGATATCCCATTCCTACCATATGAATCTTGATCTCTAGCCTTCCCCAAGTTGCTTTCCAGTCAAATCTTCTTTCCACCAGATCCAAAACCTATGAGAGAGAGTTGAGTGTTGGGGAGACTATCATTTGAAGCACAAGAGCAAGGAGTTCATCATCAACTCACCATTTGTTACTTCTTGGAGAGTGGTGTCTCCTAGATTGGCTAGGTGTCACTTGGGAGCCTTCGACAAGATTGTGGAGTTGAACCAAGGAGTTTGTAAGGGCAAGGAGATCGCCTACTTCGTGAAGATCTACCGCTAGTGAGGCAAGTCCTTCGTGGGCGATGGCCATGGTGGGATAGACAAGGTTGCTTCTTCGTGGACCCTTCGTGGGTGGAGCCCTCCATGGACTCGCGCAACCGTTACCCTTCGTGGGTTGAAGTCTCCATCAACGTGGATGTACGATAGCACCACCTATCGGAACCACGCCAAAAACATCCGTGTCTCCAATTGCGTTTGAATCCTCCAAACCCTTCCCTTTACTTTCTTGCAAGTTGCATGCTCTACTTTCCTCTGCTCATATACTCTTTGCATGCTTGCTTGATATGTATTGTGAATGTTAAACTTGTGCATAATCTCCACTCAAACTTAAAGAAACTTAAAAACTGCAACTTTGGTACTTAGTGTCTAATCACCTCCCCTCTAGACACCTCTTCTCAAGGTCCTACAGCGGCGCTTAATTGGAGTAGGGGGCAGTGATTTCGGTGGAAGGTGTCGCTCCGTCGGTCGGGGCATGTGGGACGGGAAAGGGGGAGGATGGCGTGGGTGGGGTGTGGATTACCTAACCATATCTATGAGGTCGCGCAGCAAGAAGAAGGGTCGGGGGCGAGGAGGCTGTGCAGCAAGAAGAAGGGTCGCCGGTGAGGAGGCGGCGCTGCAAGAAAAAGGGTCGCCGACGAGGAGGCGGCGCTGCAAGAAGAAGGGTAGCCGGCGAGGAGGCGGTGCTGCAAGAAGAAGGGTCGCCGGCATGGCGGCTGAGCTGACAGTAAGCAGCAGTGAAGGTTTGAACTTGGAAAGCAAGGAGGAACAGTGGAAATCTGACTTTTGGTAGGAGGGAGGGGGCGAGGAGATAGATATTTCCGCGGTGGCAAAATATTTTCGCTCGGTGCCGCGAGAAACTGGCGTGCAAGTCTGGTTCAAGCGGGGGCGGTGGACTATATACGATGAAGCTTCCTGCATAAGCCAAACAAGACGGTGCGCCAAGATATTTTATATCGCATCCCACACGATTCTTTCTAGTAAACTGTTTGTGGTATACTTGATTTTTTCATTTTGTTTTTAAAGACAAAATGGTGTTACGGAGGGAAAGGATGGTGTTTGAATTGCTAGAACATTTACATACAGTGAACATGCAACTAGTACATGAGTGTCGTGTCTAAATTTGGAATTATTCTAGGTTCGTTTCGCATTTTTATGCATTAATTGAGTTTCTGGCCATTTAATGTGCATAATTAAAATTTGAACTACAAGCACATGCTCTAATGCACCAAAGTTTGTTGAAAAATCACATGTGTGTCTTTCGATGAATTTATAGGTCCCATGCAAGAAATGGGAATGGAATTCAAACACCTGGGCGTCGTGGCTCGGCCGGAATGATTGAGAAACTTGGTTTTTTAATTCCTATAAATCCAAAACATGGCTGAAAATCATGAACTTGGCATGGTGTCATGACATGGCACCAACATGTTTGAGTAAATTTTTTTGCCGAATTGGGATAAGCTTTGGTGTAAGCTTCTTGCAAACCGGAGCTTCCGTCAAGAAGGCTCGTGCTTCCGAGAGGGAACGTGCCACTCCATGTGCGAAACGACATATGTACACTGCCTTCTCCCGCCTTAATTTTTCTACACTGGCAGATTAGACCAAATATAAGTATCGTGCTAAATTTTGGAATTATTTTGGGTTCGTTTGGCATTTTTATGCATTAATTGAGTTTCTGGGCGTTTAATGTGCATAATTCAAATTTGAACTACAAGCACATGCTCCAGTGGACCAAAGTTGTTTGAAAAATCACATGTGTGTCCTTGGGTGAATTTATAGGTCCCATGCAAGAGATGGGAATGAAATTCCAACATCTGGGCGTCGTGGCTCGCCCGAAAAGATTGAGAAACTTGGTTTTTTAATTCCTGTAAATCCAAAGCATGCCTGAAAATCATGAAACTTGGTATGGTGTCATGACATGGCACCAACATGCTGCGGTAAATTTCTTGGCCGAATTGGGAAAAGCTTTGGTGTAAGCTTCTTGCAAACCGGAGCTTCCCTCAAGAAGGCTCGTGGTTCCGAGAGGGATCATGTCACCACCGTGTGCGAAATGAGATACGTATACTGCCTTCTCCCGCCTTAATTTTTTTACACAGGCAGATTAGACCAAATAGAAGTATCGTGCTAAAATTTGAAATTATTCCGGGTTCGTTTGGCATTTTTATGCATTAATTGAGTTTCTGGGCATTTAATGTGCACAATTCAAACTTGAACTACAAGCACATGCTCCAGTGCACCAAAGTTGTTTGAAAAACCACATGTCTGTCCTTGGGTGAATTTCTAGGTCCCATGCAAGAGATGGGAATGAAATTCAAACATCTGGGCGTCGTGGCTCGGCCGGAAAGATTGAGAAACTTGGTTTTTAATTCCTGTAAATCCAAAACACGCCTGAAAATCATGAAACTTGGCATGGTGTCATGACATGGCACCAACATGCCGCGGTAATTTTTTGGCCGAATTGGGACAAGCTTTGGTGTAATCTTTTTCAAACTAGAGCTTCCGCCAAGAAAGCTCGTGGTTCCGAGAGGGAACGTGCCACCTCCGTGTGCGAAACGACATACTTACACTGCCTTCTCCCGCCTTAATTTTTTTACATAGGCAGATTAGACCAAATAGAAGTGTCATGCTAAATTTTGGAATTATTCCGGGTTTGTTTGGTATTTTTATGCATTAACTGAGTTTATGCGCATTTAATGTGCATAATTCAAATTTGAACTACAAGCACGGGCTCCAGTGCACCCAAGTTGTTTGAAAAACCACATGTGTGTCCTTGGGTGAATTTCTAGGTCCCATGCAAGAGATGTGAATGAAATTCAAACATCTGGGCGTCGTGGCTCGCCCGGAAAGATTGAGAAACTTGGTTTTTTAAATCCTATAATCCAAAACACGCCTGAGAATCATGAAATTTGGCATTGTGTCATGACATGGCACCAACATGCTGTGGTAAACTTTTTGGCCGAATTGGGACAAGATTTGGTGTAAGCTTCTTGCAAACTGGAGCTTCCGTCAAGAAGGCTCCTGGTTTTGAGAGGGAACGTGCCACCTCCGTGTGCGAAACGACATACGTACACTGCCTTCTCCCGCCTTAATTTTTTTACACAGGCAGATTAGACCAAATATAAGTATCGTGCTAATTTTGGAATTATTCCGGATTCGTTTGGCATTTTTATGCATTAATTGAGTTTATGCGCATTTAATGTGCACAGTCTAAATTTGAACTACAAGCATGGGCTCCAGTGCACCAAAGTTGTTTGAAAAACCACATGTGTGTCCTTGGTTGAATTTCTAGGTCCTATGCAAGAGATGGGAATGAAATTCAAACATCTGGGCGTCGTGGCTCGACCGGAAAGATTGAGAAACTTGGTTTTTTAATTCCTGTAAATCCAAAACATGCCTGAAAATCATGAAACTTGGCATGGTGTCATGACATGGCACCAACATGCTGTGGTAATTTTTCTGTTCGATTTGCCAAGGCGCACACCTTAACAATCAACAAAGTCATTTTGGAACAAGTGTTGTCACGTTACAAATCGGAAACACAAGTATTATTGAAACCGTGGGTGTTCTACTTACCAATTACGTGTCGCCGCGCGTCCCGTTTTTTATTGGCTAGGAGGTGTCGTGCGGGGTAGCTATTTGAGTATGGGAGGCATGCGATCAGACCCCTGCGCGTGCTCATCAGGAGGAGAGCCCTTTCACCGCTACCCGCCGTGCACCTCCCTCCAAATGTCCCCATTAATGGCGCCCGAGCAGCTGTTCTACGGTGTGGCTATATGTCTCACTGGACTGAGATTTAAGAAAGAAAAATAAAAATCTGAAAAGAAAGTTTTGCACAAATCTTGATGTAATATCCGACGGACATATATAGCATCGACTTGCGACTTATAGCAAGCATGATGAATATAAGGACGATGAAAGTGGGTAATAATTGTCTTACATATTTAGGAACATAATTAAAAAAAGCCACATGCGGCAACGCCCAAAATAAACAAGGGCAAAAGAAGAAGGAAGACAACGATCTGGCACGCTGATCTCTACTTTGTTGATGCGTTGCTGCAGGCCGCGGGAACTAGTCTCCGCGGCGAGCGGCGATGAGATCTTTCTTGTCCTCAAGATGCTGCTTGAGAGCATCCACGGATTCCTCCACCAGCCTTCTACGCTTGATGCGTAGCATGGCATTCTCGTCCATAAGTTTCTCGACTATGACACCGGTCCTCTCCAACAAGGCAGTGGTCTGCTCCTGCTGCACCGCACTTCCGACGATCTTCACCCTCAGCAGGTCGCGGTCGGCCTGGAGCTTCGCATTGCTCTCATTTAGTTGCCGGATGACACCGGTAGACTGTTCAAATGAGGCTTTCAGGTCATCCTGCAACCTCGCCCACCTAGAGATCTGATCCATTTGCCTAAGGACGAGGGCACGCATGCGCCTGTAATAGTCCTCGCCTGCCCGCGAGACATTTTCCCAGGCCGCCGCGGTGCGGGGGGACATCTCTGCTACATTCACGACGCAGCGGGACATCTCTTCTGCTTCTGCGGCGCGGCCGGACCAGTCTGCTGCATCGACGGTGCGGTGGGACCTCCGTGATGCTTCGGCGGCGCGGCAGGACCTCTCTGCTGCTACGGCCGCGCGGCGGGACATGTTGGCTGCTTTCGCAGCGAGGCGGGACATTTCTCGTGCTTCCGCTTCCAGGCTCGCCTCTCCCTGGTGGCAATCTCTCGACCCAAAACTCACGCTGGCCATGGCAGACGCAAGGAACGATGATGAATGACTTGTTTGTTTTTGTGGATGAGGAGTTGAGGGAATGTGCAGTCATCTTTGAGTAGTAGTATTTATAACTGAGAAGTAATATGCTCCTAAGTGGGAAACCATTTAGGTTTTGATTGGTGTGAACAGGTTTGCAATTTGGAATGTGACGGGACGCGACCTCCCTGTTCTTCTAAAAACAATTGTGATGGGGCGCATGCTCAAAATTTACTGACGGTTGTAACTGTGGCACTATTCCCGGAAGGCGTAACGTGGCACGTACGCCTTCTCAGCCGCGTACGTGGCGTTTGCACCATAGGGTGCACCGCAATAGGCAATGTCAGCACCATCACGCACGGTTCTTTTAATTAGAATGTGTGTGCCCGTCTAGCACACACACGTTGATCTATCTAACTATTTCAGTTTGTTGTGGCTAATCGCAAACAGTTCATCCATGTGAAGTGTATGCCATCAATTGCAGACACTTTGATTTGGCTTACCCATTTCTGTTCTGTTGCCTAATCACAAACAGTTAATCTGAAGTGTATGCCCTCAATCACACACACCTTGATCTGGCTGACCGTTTCTTTTGTGTTGCCTAATCACAAATGGTTCATCCGAGTGAACCTATGCTGTGTATCGCACACGCCTTCATCTGGCTGCCCGTTTCTTTTGTTCCTCCTCATTGCAAACATTTAATTGAACTGAACCGTATGCCCTTCATCACACACGCAACTAAAACCTGAACCATGTTTGATGCATCCGTCATCGCAAATGTTTTATACATTTCTGGCGGTTTTCATACAGCACCGTTTGCGATTATTGCATCGCACACAGTTTCTCGAAGGGTCTCTGATCGTAGTGTCGTGTTAGCAGCATCCTGCAGTAGTGAATCTTCCAAGCATTTGATCAATAAAAGGCAGGGGTAATGATCTTTTTTAGTTTCTTTGTTTAATTTTCTAAAATCAATTACCATTCTATAGCCTGTAACAATTCTTTGTGGAATAATTTCATTCTTATCATTAGGAACAACAGTAATACCTCCTTTCTTAGGGACACAATGAACAGGACTTACCCATCTACTATCAGCTATGGGATAGATTATACCTGCTTCCAGAAGTTTTAATATTTCCGTTATTACCACTTCTTTCATTTTCGGATTTAACCGACGTTGGTGACCAACAACGGGTTTAGCATCAGGTTCCATATTAATTTTGTGCTGACATAGAGTGGGACTAATGCCCTTTAAATCATCAAGAGTATATCCAATAGCAGCTCGGTGCTTCCTTAGAACTTTCAATAATCTTTATTCTTCATGTTCTGAAAGGTTAGCACTAATAATAACAGCATATGTCTTCTTTTCATCAAGATAAGCATATTTCAAAGTGTGTGGCAATTGTTTTAATTCTAACATAGGATCACCTTTAGGTGGAGGAGGACCTCCTGGAGTTTCAATAGGTAGATTGTATTTAAGCAGAGGACATTGTTCAAAGAAAATCTTATCTATTTCATTTCTTTCATGCATATGTAAATCATTTTCATGGTCTAGCAAATATTGTTCTAGTGGATTAGTAGGAGGTACAACAATAGAAGCAAGACCAATTAATTCACCTTTACTAGGCAATTCTTTTTCATGAAGTTTTCTACTAAACTTGGAAAAATTGAAGTCATGAGACTCATCACCAAAACTAACACCGGCAGTTTGTTTCTCACACTCTATTTTAGCATTAACGGTGTTCAAGAATGGTCTACCAAAGATAATGAGACAAAAGTCATCTTGTGGGGAACCAAGAACAAGAAAATTAGTAGGGTTTTTTATTTTCCCACACAAGACTTCAACATCTCTAACAATCCCAATCGGTGATATGGTGTCTCTATTGGCAAGTTTAATCGTAATATCTATGTCTTCTATCTCTGCGGTTGATATGTCATTCATAATTTCTTGATATAATTAGGTGTAAGGAATAGCACTCACACTAGCACCTATGTCACATAAACCATGATAACAGTGATCTCCCATTTTAACTAAGATAACGGGCATGCCAACAATAGGTCTATGTTTATCCTTTTTATCAGGTTTGGCAATTCTAGCAGCTTCTTCACAGAAGTAAATAACATGCCCATCCATATTTCTTCCAAGAGATCTTTAACCATAGCAATACTAGGTTCTACTTTAATTTGTTCATCAGGTTTAGGTGTTCTAATATAGCTTTTGTTAACCACATTTGAAACTTTAGCATGTTCCTTGATCCTAACAGGGAAAGGGGGTTTCTCAATATAAGCAGAAGGAACAACTGGATCAACATTATAAAGTATAGTTTCTTCTTTAACTGGTACCTGTTCTTTGATTTCTTCTTTAATAGGTGGGTGATATTTAAACCACTTCTATTTAGGGAGATCAACATGAGTAGCAAATGATTCACAAAAGGAGGCTACTAGCTATCTTAGAGTCAAGTCCATATTTAGTGCTAAACTTTTGAAAAGCATCGGTATTCATAAAAGATTTAACACAATCATACTTAAGCTTAATACCTGACTCTTTATCTTCATCGAGTTCCTAATATTCAGAGTTGCATTTAATTCTTTCCAAAAGATCCCACCGAAATTCAATAGTCCTCTTCATAAAAGAACCAGCACAAGAAGTATCAAACATGGTTTGATCATTATGAAAAAGACGAGCATAAACATTATGGATAATAATTTCTCTTGAGAGCTCATGATTGGGGCATGAATATAACATTGACTTAAGCCTCCCCAAGCTAGAGCGATACTTTCTCCTTCACAAGGCCAAAAATTATATATATAATTCCGATCACGATGAACTAGATGCATAGGATATTTTTTTTGGGTGAAATTCCAATTTCAATCGATTCCAATTCCAAGATCCAATATCATCGCATAGCCTATACCATGCCAATGCTTTTCCCTTCAAAGATAAAGGGAAACCCTTTTTCATAACTTCATCCCTGGGTAAACCTGCAAGCTTAAACAATCCACAAATTTGTTCTACATATATCAAGTGCATATCAGGATGTTCGGTTCCATCTCCTTCGTAAGGATTAGCTAGCAGTTGTTCTATCAGACCCGAAGGTATTTCATATTCAATATTTTCAGTAGGTGCAGTAGGTTGAGGGGTAGCTAATTGTGGTTCCGGTCAAGGTGAAGATACCCCGAACAAACCTCTCAAACGATTGTTTTCCATAGTAACCAGTGACAATCAATTTCAGTGCACTATATAAATGTTTCCCTACCAAATTCCACTTACCAAAGGCGCTTCACTCCCCGGCAACTGCACCAGAAAATAGCCTTGTGAAGGAAATATGCCCTAGAGGCAATAATAAAGTTATTATTTATTTCCTTATATCATGATAAATGTTTATTATTCATGCTAGAATTGTATTAGCTGGAAACTTAGTACATGTGTGAATACATAGACAAACAGAGTGTCACTAGTATGCCTCTACTTGACTAGCTCGTTGAATCAAAGATGGTTAAGTTTCCTAGCCATAGACACAAGTTGTCATTTGATTAACGGGATCACATCATTAGAGAATGATGTGATTGACTTGACCCATTCCGTTAGCTTAACACTTGATCGTTTATTATATTGCTATAGCTTTCTTCATGACTTATACATGTTCCTATGACTATGAGATTATGCAACTCCCGAATACCGGAGGAACACTTTGTGTGCTATCAAACATCACAATGTAACTGGGCGATTATAAAGATGCTCTACAGGTGTCTCCGATGGTGTTTGTTGAGTTGGCATAGATCGAGATTAGGATTTGTCACTCCGATTGTCGGAGAGGTATCTCTGGGCCCTCTCGGTAATGCACATCACTATAAGCCTTGCAAGCAATGTGACTAATGAGTTAATTGCAAGTTGATGCATTACAAAACGAGTAAAGAGACTTGCTGGTAACGAGATTGAACTAGGTATTGAGATACCGACGATCGAATCTCGGGCAAGTAACATACCGATGACAAAGGGAAGAACGTATGTTGTTATGCGACTTGACCGATAAAGATCTTCGTAGAATATGTAGGAACCAATATGAGCATCCAGGTTCCGCTATTGGTTATTGAACAGAGATGAGTCTCGGTCATGTCTACATAGTTCTCGAACCCGTAGGGTCCGCACGCTTAACGTTCGGTATTATGAGTTTGTGTGTTTTGATGTAGCGAAGATAGTTCGAGTCCCGGATGTAATCACGGACATGAAGAGGAGTCTAGAAATGGTCAAGACATAAAGATTGATATGTTCGATGGCTATGTTCGGACACCGGAAGTGTTCCGGTAGGTTTCGTATAAAAACTGGAGTGCCGGATGGTTATCGGAACCCCCCGGGAAGTTATTGGGCCCTTAGTGGGCTTTAGGAGAGGGCAGCAGCCAGGAGGTGGCGCGCCCCCGAAGGGAGTCCGAATTGGACTAGGGGAGGGGGCGCGGCCCCTCTTTACCTCTCCCTCCCCCTCTCCTTCCTTCCCCCTTCCTCCTCCTAGTTGGACTAGGAAAGGGGGAGTCCTACTCCTACTAGGAGGAGGACTCCTCCCCTCCTTGGCGTGCTCCAAGGGCCGGCCGGCCTTCCCCTTTCTCCTTTATATACAGGGGCAGGGGGCACCCTAGGACACACAAGTTGATCATTGATCTCTTAGCCGTGTGCGGTGCCCCCCTCCACCATAATCCACCTCGGTCATATCGTTGAAGTGCTTAGGCGAAGCCCTGCGCCGGTAGCTTCATCATCACTGTCATCACGCTGTTGTGCTGACGAAGCTCTCCCTTGACAGTCAGCTGGATCGAGAGTTCCTGGGACGTCATCGAGCCGAACGTGTGCAGATCGCGGAGGTGCCGTACTTTCGGTACTAGGATCGGTCGGATGATGAAGACGTACGACTACATCAACCGCGTTGTCATAACGCTTTCGCTTACAGTCTACGAGGGTACGTGGACTACACTCTCCCCTCTCGTTGCTATGCATCACCATGATCTTCCGTGTGCGTAGGATTTTTTTTGAAATTACTACGTTCCCAACAGTGGCATCCGAGCCAGCTTTATGCATAGATGTTATATGCACGAGTAGAACACAAGTGAGTTGTGGGCGATAATAGTCATACTTCTTACCAGCATGTCATATGATGATTCGGCGGTATTGTTGGATGAAGCGGCCCAGACCGACTGAGGGAGTCCTGGACTAGGGGGTGTCCGGATAGCCGAACTATCATCATTTGCAGGAATCCAAGACTATGAAGATACAAGATTGAAGACTTCGTCCCATGTCCGGATGGGACTTTCCTTGGTGTGGAAGGCAAGCTTGGCAATACGGATATGTAGATCTCCTACCATTGTAACCGACTCTGTGTAACCCTAGCCCTCTCCAGTGTCTATATAAACCGGAGGGTTTTAGTCCATAGGACGAACAACAATCATACCATAGGCTAGCTTCTAGGGTTTAGCCTCCTTGATCTCGTGGTAGATCCACTCTTGTACTACCCATATCATCAATATCAATCAAGCAGGAGTAGGGTTTTACCTCCATCGAGAGGGCCCGAACCTGGGTAAAAAACATCGTGTCCCTTGTCTCCTGTAACCATCCGCCTAGACGCACAGTTCGGGACCCCCTACCCAAGATCCGCCGGTTTTGACACCGACATTGGTGCTTTCATTGAGAGTTCCTCTGTGTCGTCACCTATAGGCCCGATGGCTCCTTCGATCATCAACCACGACGCGGTCCAGGGTGAGACTTTTCTCCCCGGACAGATCTTCGTATTCGGCGGCTTAGCACTGCGGGCCAATTCGCTTGGCCATCTGGAGCAGATCGAAAGCTACGCCCCTGGCCATCAGGTCAGATTTGGAAGTTTGAACTATACGGCTGACATCCGCGGAGACTTGATCTTTGATGGATTCGAGCCACAGCCGAGCGTGCCGCACTGTCACGATGGGCATGATTTAGCCCTGCTGCCGGACAGTGCCCTGGAGGCCGCACACGAGTCCGCTCCGACCCCTAATTCGGAGCCGATTGCGTAGATCGAGGATGGGTGGCTAGACACTGCCTCGGGGGCTTCTACCTCTACGACGATGGAGCCGAATACCGACCTTGTCCCTTGTGAAGCTCGTGACTCCAAGGTGTCGGACTCCTCACCGGACTCCGAACCTCCTACGGCCCTACCAATCGAATCCGATTGGGCACCGATCATGGAGTTCACCGCTGCGGACATTTTTCAGCACTCACCTTTCGGCGACATCCTGAATTCGCTAAAATATCTCTCGTTATCAGAAGAGCCCTAGCCGGATTGCGGTCAGGACAGTTGGGATGCGGACGACGAAGAAATTCAAAGCCCACCCACCACCCACTTTGTAGCCACTGTCGACGACCTAACCGACATGCTAGACTTCGACTCCGAAGACATCGACGGTATGGACAACGATGCCGGAGACGACCAAGAACCAGCGCCTACTGGGCACTGGAAAGCCACCTCGTCATACGACATATACATGGTGGATATCCCAAAGGATGGGAATGGCGAGGGAACAGCGGAGGAAGACCCCTCCAAGAAACAGCCTAAACGCCGGCGTAAGCGGCGCCGCTCTAAATCCCGCCACAACAAGAATGGAGATTCCGGCACCGGAGATAATAACACCCCGGACAGTGCCGAAGACAACCCCCTCCAGCAAGATTCAGCACAGGAGGATGGAGAAGCCAGCCCTCATGAGAGAGCGGCAGACGAAGAGGTAGAGTATGATAATTACATGCCTCCCTCCGGAGATGCGGCAAGCCTCGACAACGACGAATTCGTCGTGCCTGAGGATCCCGTCGAACAAGAGCGTTTTAAACAAAGGCTTATGGCCACGGCAAGCAGCCTCAAGAAAAAGCAGCAACAGCTTAGAGCTGACCAAGATCTGCTAGTCGACAGATGGACTGAAGTCCTTGCGGCCGAAGAGTACGAACTCGAACGCCCCTCCAAAAGCTACCCCAAGTGCAAGCTGCTCCCCCAATTAGAGGAGGAAGCATATAAACCTACATCACCAGCGCACAATACGGCTAACCGGCCACCTCGTGGCCGCGACAGAGAGGCCTCTAGGCCCTCCATTAAAGCCGTACCCCGGCATCGCTCGAAAAGTACAAAGCCACGGGGGAATGCGTCGGACTTGCGAGACATATTGGAGGATAAGGCAAGACAATCAAGATCGATCTACGGATCACATGGGCGCCCCATGATACGCGACGACAACCGTCTCGCCGGATACAGCAAGTCCGGCCGGGCCGAACACAGTAGACAAAGCTCGTTTGAGCTACGTCGTGATATAGCCCAATTTAGAGGCGCCGCACACCCACTATGCTTCACAGATGAAGTAATGGATCATCAAATCCCCAAAGGGTTTAAACCCGTGAATATTGAATCCTATGATGGCACAACAGACCTCACGGTTTGGATCGAAGACTATCTCCTTTATATCCACATGGCCCGTGGTGATGATCTCCACGCCATCAAATACCTCCCACTCAAGCTTAAAGGACCAGCTCGGCATTGGCTTAACAGCTTGCCAGCAGAATCAATCGGGTGTTTGGAGGACTTGGAAGCCGCATTCGTTGATAACTTCCAGGGCACGTATGTGCGACCACCAGACGTTGATGACCTAAGCCACATAATTCAGCAGCCAGACGAATCGGCCAGACAATTCTGGACACGGTTCTTAACCATGAAAAATCAAATCGTCGACTGTCCGGATGCGGAGGCCCTCGCAGCCTTCAAACATAACATCTGAGACGAGTGGCTTGCCCGGCACCTAGGACAGAAAAAGCCGAAATCCGTGGCAGCCCTCACATCACTCATGACCCGCTTCTGCGCAGGAGAGGACAGCTGGCTAGCCTGCAACAACAACCTCAGTAAAAATTCTGGCAGTCCGGATACCAAGGACCACAACGGTAGGTCGCATCGCAACAAGCAGAAACACCGCATTAACGGCGACAATACCGAGGATACGACAGTCAATGCCGGATTCAGAGGCTACAAACCCGGTCAGCGGAAAAATCCATTCAAAAGAACTACTCCGGGTCCGTCCAATTTGGACCGAATACTCGACCGCTCGTGCCAGATACACGGCACCCCCGAAAAGCCAGCTAATCACACCAACAGGGACTGTTGGGTATTCAAGCAGGCAGGCAAGTTAATTGCCGAAAACAACGACAAGGGGCTACATAGCGATGACGAGGAAGAGACCCGACCGCCGAACAATAGAGGACAAAAGGGTTTTCCCCCACAAGTGCGGACGGTGAACATGATATACGCAACCCACATACCCAAAAGGGAGCGGAAGCATGCACTCAGGGACGTATACGTGATGGAGCCAGTCGCCCCAAAGTTCAACCCATGGTCCTCCTGCCCGATCACTTTTGATCGAAGGGACCACCCCACCAGCATCCGCCACGGCGGATTCGCCGCATTGGTTCTGGACCCAATCGTCGATGGATTTCACCTCACTAGAGTCCTGATGGACGGCGGCAGCAGCCTGAACCTGCTTTATCAGGATACAGTGCGCAAGATGGGCATAGACCCCTCAAGGATTAAACCCACAAAGACGACCTTCAAAGGCGTCATACCAGGTGTAGAGGCCAATTGTACAGGCTCAGTTACACTGGAAGTGGTCTTCGGATCCCCAGATAACTTCCAAAGCGAGGAGTTAATCTTCGACATAGTTCCGTTCCGCAGCGGCTATCATGCTCTGCTCGGACGGACCGCGTTTGCAAAGTTCAACGCGGTGCCGCACTACACATACCTCAAGCTCAAGATGCCAGGCCCTCGAGGAGTCATCACGGTCAACGGAAACACTGAACGCTCTCTCTGAACGGAGGACAACGGCTCGCGCGGCAGAAGTACGGAGCAGTCTCTTAAGGAAATTCTCGAGTCCGGCCGTTAAGCGACCGGACACTGCTAAACGCGCCCGAAGTAACCTATAACGAGACCACCTGGCACGTTCCGAGCACGCGTAGCAATGCGGCCCCAACCCCAGCCCTTGCAAAATTGCAAGACCAGTACTTCGCGTACATCATTACGCTCTGGAGATACCATGAGCATAAGGGGAGGGGCACGACCACGACAGGCCCAGAGTGCGGCTCAACCACACCAGGGGCTCCCAAGTGTGTCATCCTTTTTCTTTTCTTTCTTCTCCACAGGACTCCATTTACCAGAGGCCCTGTCCGGCAGTAGACCTGCCGAACTCACGATGCAACATCCAGGGAAGGAGAAAGGCTACGACGAGTATCCAGGTGGTCTCCATTACGAGCATTAAATCTGTTTTGTACAACATTCCGCAGCCTACCCCTGGAGGGGGACATGTTTAATAGTCCCACCCCTTGCTTATCGCACTATCTGTATCGTTCTGCATTCAAGGCAGTATTTCTTGAATAAACAATGCATCGCTTTTTGCCTATAATTGCATTCCTTTCTTATACATATGTTCATTTATGACATGTTGCATCCGTACACTTTGGTACGCCTAAATACACCGGGGGCTTAAGTTCCCCACATTATGGTGTGATAAGTCCGAATACTTTCACAAGTGCGGCACCCTGAACTTATAGCATTATATGCATCGGCTCCGAATCATGTCTTGCGTCAATAGTTGGGTTTGCCGGGCTCCCATGTTTTGGTACCTTACGTTCCGTTATATCGGCTATGGTAGCGCTGGGAGAAGCACTCAATTGTGCCCTAGTTGAGCTGGGCGAGCACCTCAGTGGAGAAAGCTAAAACTGACTGTCATGATGAGGCGAGAGCCGGTCGCTGTTCGAGAGGTTTCTTCGAGTCCCTAAAGACTTATGCCGCTTAGAGCGAGGAACCGGCTTTGTCCGGCCCAGGCGTGGATAGCGCCCCGAATTCGGCCTTCCGAACACTAGGGGCTTTGCCGAAATTTAAAATTATAGAATTCTATGGCTAAGTGAGAGTGTTCAAGCATTATAAGTCCGGTTGCCTCGTTCGTTGTGTTGAGCGCCTCCCTAGATGGACCCAAAAATGGGAACAAGAGCGCTCAAGTTTATCCCGAACACCCCAGCACTCGTGGCATGGGGGCTGAAGCCGACGACTTGCCATCTCTCAGATTTGATAAACGGCCGCACAGAAGGTAATATTTTAAATTAACAAGCGTTGCTTAGCGCATATGAAGAAAGTTTTCAGCGCACAGGATAACAAAATGCGAGTCTACTCAAATACTACATCTTTGGAGCACTCACCCGCAATAATGCGGGCACCCTTAAGGACACCCTTATAATACATCTCGGGCGTGCGATACTCCTTGCCCGGCGGTGGCGCGTCCGTCACATGCTTCTCAGCGTCCATCTTGCCCTAGTGCACCTTAGCACGGGCAAGGGCCCGACGGGCACCTTCAATGCAGGCGGAGTGCTTGATGACCTCAACCCATGGACAAGCGTCCACCAGCTGCCGCACTAGGCCGAAGTAGCTCCCAGGCATGGCCTCTTTGGGCCACAGCTGAACTATGAGGCCCTTCATGGCCTGTTCGGCCACCTTGTGGAGCTCAACCAGCTGCTTCAGCTGGTCGCTAAGGGGCACTGGATGTCCGGCCTCAGCATACTGAGACCAGAACACCTTCTCCATCGAGCTCCCCTCCTCGGCTCTATAGAATGCGGCAGCATCGGACACGCTACAGGGCAGATCTACAAATGCTCCTGGAGAGCTCCGAATTCGGGTAAGTAATAGGTAATTCACATTTACATGCTTGCTTTGCATGAAGAATGCCTTACCCGCCGCTATCTTCTTCAATGCCTCGATTTCCTGGAGGGCCTTGTGGGCTTCGGCCTTAGCGGCTTTGGCACTCTCAAGAGCCGACGCAATCTCGGACTCTCGAGTCTTCGAGTCACGCTCCAAACCCTCATGTTTTTCCACGAGAGCCTGGAGCTCTTACTGTACCTCCGCCACCCGCGCCTCCTGCTTTTCTCGCCCAGCATGTTCCGCGGCCACATTGCGTTCGGCCGCGGACACCGCCTCCTTCAGGGTCGCCACCTCGTTCATAGCCCCTGGAGTACCCACGTTATCCTTATCATTCCTCTTGTAACCAAATCCTTTTCTGTAAGGTACAACTTTAATAAGGTGTTACTCACCTTCCTTGTCCTCGAGCTGCTTCTTGGCACGGCCGAGCTCGCTCTCGGACCGCTCGAGGCTCTGCTTCAAAGCATTGACCTCCGCAGTCAGTGCGGCAGAGGTCAGCAGCGCAGCCTGCATTCCCATATTGACATATTTTTTAAGACTCCTGCGTATTTAGATCCTCAATCCGGCTTTTCTTTTCGAACACCGAACCGAGCATCAGGGGCTACTGTCTATGCGGTACTATTTTACATACATTAAAATTCTTACCTCAAAGCGTGTTAGAAGGCTGCTGCTGGCTTCGGTCAGCCTGCTTTTGGCGAGCTGAACCTTCTGAATCACCACACTCATGACAGTGCGGTGTTCCTCTTTGATGGAAGCGCCGTTGAGCGCCTCCAGCAAATTATCCAGTGCCTCCGGTTGGACGGAGGCCGCTGGCGTCACAGTCTTGCCCTTCTTACGAAGGGGCCGCACGCCGGACTCCAGAACCACTACAGGTTCCAGTGCGGTGTCCGGTACAAAGTCTGGGAGGTTGCCCTGTGGCACCTCCGGGGCCTCCTCCTCCTGGTGGGTCCCTTTCTGGGATCCCACCTTGGCATCGTCGGCGTCACAGGGGGTGGAGGCGGTCGGAAGTGAAGTACTATCCACATCCGACGTACCCAAGGACCCGCTCGACGAAGCGGGAAGATCGTCCTTGGGCGGACTACAGGGTTGTATGCGGCATTAGAAAGACACCATGTGGCAAAAAGAAAAATTATGAGTTATTCAGGGGTCCGGATACTTACGATCTGGCCAGGGGCTTGGCCATTGAGGGCCACTCCTCGTCACCGTCGCCGATGTTGGCGGAACAGTCCGGGGGAAGGGTCCTTCCCTTCTTGGACCCTTCGGCCTCCCTCGTTGGGGAGGCCTTCCTCTCCCTCTCTCCCCCCGCTGGGGGAGAGGCCTCTTTCTTCTCCTCCTCGTCCTCGTGGGAGGATTCCGCCTTGGAGTCGTCAGACAATGAATCCGATACCACCTGACACCGGGAACTCCTTCGGGTTCCCGTGGCCTTCTTCTTGGCCTTCTTTTCCGGCACTACGTAAGGTGCCGAGAACAGCAGCCCTGTCAGACGGGCATCCGCTGGGTCTTCTGGAAGGGAGCCGGACAGTTAACCTGTCTGGACGTCTCTTGCCAGGCCTGTTACAGGTATTGGGAGATTAGATCCCACATAGAGTCAAACTATGAAAGAAAGTGTCCCATAAAGGATAACATGGCTTACCTCGCCAGCAGGACGCTGCGAGCTGAATCCGCGATCTTCGGTAGCGGATGTGGGAGCCTCGGCGCCCTTGAACAGCACCCTCCAGACATCTTCGTACGTAGTGTCGAAGAGCCCGCTCAAGGCCTGGTGCTGTGCCGGAGTGAACTCCCACAAATTGAAGTCCCGCTGTTGGCAAGGGAGAATCCGGCGGATGAGCATGACCTGGATTACGTTGACAAGCTTGAGCTTCTTGTTCACCAGGGTTTCGAGACAGGATTGAAGTCCGGTCAGCTCTTCTGAATTACCCCACAGCAGGCCCTTCTCTTTCCAGGAAGTGAGCCTCATGGGGATGCCAGATCTGAATTCGGGGGCCGCTGCCCATTTAGGGTCACACGGCTCGGTGATGTAGAACCACCCCGATTGCCACCCTTTGATGGTTTCCACGAAGGCGCCCTCGAGCCAAGTGACGTTGGGCATTTTTTCCACCATGGCACCTCCGCACTCCGCTTGGCTGCCCTTCACAACCTTCGGCTTGACATTGAAGGTCTTTAGCCACAAGCCGAAGTGGGGCTGGATGTAGAGGAAGGCCTCGCACACGACGATAAACGCCGAGATGTTGAGGATGAAATTCGGGGCCAGATCGTGGAAATCCAGGCCGTAGTAGAACATGAGCCCCCGGACAAAGGGGTGGAGTGGGAAGCCCAGTCCGCGGAGGAAATGGGGAAGGAATACCACCCTCTCATGGGGCCCGGGGGTGGGGATGAGCTGCCCCTCGTCGGGGAGCCGGTGCGCAATGTTGCTGGACAGATATCCGGCACTGCGCAGCTTCTTGATGTGCCCCTCCGTAACGGAGGAGGCCATCCACTTGCCTCCCGCTCCGGACATGGTTGGAGAAGGTTGAGGTGAGATGTGCGGACTTGGGCGCTGGAGCTCGAGTGCGCGGAGATGGATAAGCAAAGGAGGAAGAAGGCGTAGGTAAAAAGGTGGATCCTTATCCCCTTATATATGGGCGGACGAAACTATGCGTCCCCACCAGCCTGGTAAAACTCGCTTACCTCCCAAGCGCCACAATTAATGGCGCGGTTGGGTTACCCACGTCCGTATTGATGGGAATCCCGGAATAAGGGGAACACAATCTCTGCTTCTACAAGACGTGCCAAGGAAACCGCTTCGCTAAACGCGCTGAGGTGGTATGATAAAAATGATTCGAGTAAAGGCTTGGTTGTGGTGTGACGTCACACCACAAAATACATCAGCAGATTGAACTTGTGTAAATATTATTCTCTCTACGGTGGTATGTGGAATTTATTTTGCAGAGTCAGACACTATCCTGGTGTTCGCAATCTTCTATGAATTATTCGGAGGAGGAACCCGCCTTGCAATGCCGAAGACAATATGCGCGCCGGACTCGTCGTCATTGAAGCCTGGTTCAGGGGCCACTAAGGGAGTCCTGGACTAGGGGGTGTCCAGACAGCCGAACTATCATCATTGGCCGGACTCCAAGACTATGAAGATACAAGATTGAAGACTTCATACCGTGTCCGGATGGGACTTTCCTTGGCGTGGAAGGCAAGCTTAGCAATACGGATATGTAGATCTCCTACCATTGTAACCGACTTTGTGTAACCCTAGCCCTCTCTGGTGTCTATATAATCCGGAGGGTTTTAGTCCATAGGACGAACAACAATCATACCATAGGCTAGCTTCTAGGGTTTAGCCACCTTGATCTCGTGGTAGATCCACTCTTGTACTACCCATATCATCAATATCAATCAAGCAGGAGTAGGGTTTTACCTCCATCGAGAGGGCCCAAACCTCGGTAAAAACATCGTGTCCCTTGTCTCCTGTTACCATCCGCGTAGACGCACAGTTCGGGACCCCCTACCTGAGATCCGCCGGTTTTGACACCGACACCGACATTACGCGTACGCTTACGCGAGACTGGTTCTACCGACGTGCTTCGCACACAGGTGGCTGGCGGGTGTCAGTTTCTCCAACTTTAGTTGAATCGAGTGTGGCTATGCCCGGTCCTTGTTGAAGGTTAAAACAACACATACTTGATGAAAAATCGTTGTGGTTTTGATGCGTAGGTAAGAACGGTTCTTGCTCAGGCCGTAGCAGCAACGTCAAACTTGCAACAACAAAGTAGAGGACGTCTAACTTGTTTTTGCAGGGCATGTTGTGATGTGATATGGTCAAGACATGATGCTAAATTTTATTGTATAAGATCATCATGTTTTGTAACAAAGTTATCGGCAACTGGCATTAGCCATATGGTTGTCGCTTTATTGTATGAAATGCAATCGCCATGTAATTGGCTTTACTTTATCACTAAGCGGTAGCAATAGTCGTAGAAGAAATAGTTGGCGAGACAATAACAATGCTACAATAGAGATCAAGGTGTTGCGCCGGTGACGATGGTGATCATGACGGTGCTTTGGAGATGGAGATCAAAGGCACAAGATGATGATGGCCATATCATATCACTTATATTGACTGCGTGTGATGTTTATCCTTTATGCATCTTATTTTGCTTAGTTCGACGGTAGCATTATAAGATGATCTCTCACTAAATTTCAAGGTACAAGTGTTCTCCCTGAGTATGCACCATTGCGAAAGTTCGGCATGCCGAGACACCACGTGATGATCGGGTGTGATAAGCTCTACCTTCACATTCAACGGGTGCAAGCCAGTTTTGCACACGTAGAATACCCGGGTTAAACTTGACGAGCCTAGCATATGCAGATATGGCCTCGGAACACTGAGACCAAAAGGTCGAGCGTGAATCATATAGTAGATATGATCAACATAGTGATGTTCACCATTGAAAACTACTCCATCTCACGTGATGATCGGACATGGTTTAGTTGATATGGATCACGTGATCATTTAGATGATATGGGTCACGTGATCATTTAGATGACTAGAGGGATGTCTATCTAAGTGGGAGTTCTTAAGTAATATGATTAATTGAACTTTAATTTATCATGAACTTAGTCCTGATAGTATTTGCGTATCTATGGTGTAGATCAATAGCTCGCATATAGCTCCCTTGTCTTATTTTTGATATGTTCCTAGAGAATACTAAGTTGAAAGATGATAGTAGCAATGATGCGGACTAGATCTGTGATCTAAGGATTATCCTCATTGCTGCATAGAAGAATTATGTCCTTGATGCACTGCTAGGTGACAGACCTATTGCAGGAGTATATGCAAACATTATGAACGTTTGGCAAGCTCGATATGATGACTACTTGATAGTTTAGTGCACCATGCTTTACGACTTAAAACCGGGATTTCAAAACGTTTTGAACGTCATGGAGCATATAAGATGTTCCAAGATTTGAAATTAGTATTTCAGACTCATGCCCGTGTCGAGAGGTATGAGACCTCTGATAGTACTTTGCCTACAAGATGGAGGAGAATAGCTCAACCAATGAACATGTGCTCAGATTGTCGGGTACTACAATCGCTTGATTCAAGTGGGTGTTAATCTTCCAGATAATATAGTGATTGATAGTGTTCTCTAGTCACTATCACCAAGCTAATAGAACTTCGTGATGAACTATAATATGCAAGGGATGACGAAAACAATTCCCGAGCTCTTCGCGATGCAGAAATCGGCGAAGGTAGAAATCAAGAAAAAGCATCAAGTGTTGATGGTTGACAAGACCACTAGTTTCAAGTAAAAGGGCAAAGGGATAGAAAGGGAACTTCAAGAAGAATGGCAAGCAAGTTGCCACTCCCATGAAGAAGCTCAAAGCTGTATCTAATCTTGAAACTGAGTGCTTCTACTACAAAGGCAATGGTCACTAGAAGCGGAAATACCCCAAATATTCGGCGGATAAGAAGGATAGCAAAGTGAACAAAGGTATATTTGATATACAGATTATTGATGTGTATTTTACTAGTGTTCATAGCAACCCCTGGGTATTTGATACTGGTTCAGTTGCTAAGATTAGTAACTCGAAACGGGAGTTGCAGAATGAAATGAGACTAGTTAAGGGTGAAGTGACGATGTGTGTTGGAAGTGGTTCCAAGATTGACATGATCATCATCGCACACTCCCTATAATTTTGGGATTAGTGTTGAAACCTAAATAAATGTTATTTGGTGTTTGCGTTGAGCATGAATATGATTTAATCATGTTTATTGCAATACAGTTATTCATTTAAAGTCACAGAATAATTGTAGTTCAGTTTACATGAATAAAACCTTTGATGGTCATACACCAATGAAAATAGTTTGTTAGATCTCAATCGTAGTGATACACATATTCATAATACTGAAGCCAAATGATGCAAAGTTAATAATGATAGTGCAACTTATTTATCGCACTACCGTTTAGGTCATACCGGTATAAAGCGCATGGAGAAACTCCATGCTGATGGGCTTTTGCAATCACTTGGTGCTTGCGAACCGTGCCTCATGGGCAAGATGACTAAAACTCCGTTCTCCGAAACAATGGAATGAGCTACTAACTTATTGGAAATAATACATACCGATGTATGTGGTGTTGGGGAACGTTACAGAAAAAAAAAATTTCCTACTCGTTTCACCAAGATCCATCTAGGAGTTCATCTAGCAACGAGTCATCGGATGCATCTACGTACCTTGTAGATCGCGAGCGGAAGCGTTCAAAGAACGGGGATGATGTAGTCAAACACGACGTGATCCAAATCACCGATGACCAAGCGCCGAACGGACGGCACCTCCGCGTTCAACACACGTACGGGACGGGAGACGTCTCCTCCTTCTTGATCCAGCAAGGGGAAGGAGAGGTTGATGAAGATCCAGCAGCACGACGGCGTGGTGGTGGATGCAGGGCGTCACAGTAGCAGGGCTTCGCCTATACTACGAGAGAGAGATGTAACGGGAAGAGAGGGAGGCGCCAGGGGCTGGTGTATGAAGTCCCTCCTCTCCCCCACTATATATAGGGGTGCTGGGGGGGCGCCGGCCCTAGGAGATGGAATCTCCTAGGGGGGCGGCGGCCAAGGGTGGGGGGGCTTGCCCCCCAAGCAAGGGGGCGCCCCCTTTAGGGTTTCCCCTCAACCCTAGCCGCATGGGCCCTAGGGGAGTGGTGCCCCAGCCCACTTTGGGCTGGGTTCCCTCCCACGTCAAACCATGGGGCCCCCCGGGATAGGTGGCCCCACCCGGTGGACCCCCGGGACCCTTCCGGTGGTCCCGGTACAATACCGGTGACCTCGAAACTTGTCCCGATGGCCGAACAGCACTTCCTATATATAATTCTTTACCTCCGGACCATTCCGGAACTCCTCATGACGTCCGGGACCTCATCCGGGACTCCGAACAACATTCGGGTTACTGCATATACATATCTTCACAACCCTAGCGTCACCGAACCTTAAGTGTGTAGACCCTACGGGTTCGGGAGACAAGCAGACATGACCGAGATGACTCTCCGGTCAATAACCAACAGCGGGATCTGGATACCCATGTTGGCTCCCACATGCTCCACGATAATCTCATCGGATGAACTACGATGTCAAGGATTCAATCAAACCCGTATGCAATTCCCTTTGTCAATCGATATGTTACTTGCCCGAGATTCGATCGTCGGTATCCCAATACCTCGTTCAATCTCGTTACCGGCAAGTCACTTTACTCGTACCGTAATGCATGATCCCGTGACCAGACACTTGGTCACTTTGAGCTCATTATGATGATGCATTACCGAGTGGGCCCAGTGATACCTCTCCGTCATACGGAGTGACAAATCCCAGTCTTGATCCATGTCAACCCAACAGACACTTTCGGAGATACCCGTAGTATACCTTTATAGTCACCCAGTTACGTTGTGACGTTTGGCACACCCAAAGCACTCCTACGGTATCTGGGAGTTACACGATCTCATGGTCTAAGGAAAAGATACTTTGACACTGGAAAACTCTAGCAAACTAACTATACGATCTTGTGCTATGTTTAGGATTGGGTCTTGTCCATCACATCATTCTCCTAATGATGTGATCTCGTTATCAATGACATCCAATGTCCATAGCCAGGAAACCATGACTATCTGTTGATCAACGAGCTAGTCAACTAGAGGCTTACTAGGGACATGTTGGTGTCTATTATTCACACATGTATTACGATTTCCGGATAATACAATTATACATGAATAAAGACAATTATCATGAACAAGGAAATATAATAATAATGCTTTTATTATTGCCTCTAGGGCATATTTCCAACAGTCTCCCACTTGCACTAGAGTCAATAATCTAGTTACACTGTCATGAATCGAACACCCATGGAATTCTGGTGTTGATCATGTTTTGCTCTAGGGAGAGGTTTAGTCAACGGATCCGCTACATTCAGGTCCGTATGTACTTTACAAATCTCTATGTCTCCATCTTGAACATTTTCACGAATGGAGTTGAAGCGACGCTTGATGTGCCTTGTCTTCTTGTGAAACCTGGGCTCCTTGGCAAGTGCAATAGCTCCAGTGTTGTCACAGAAGAGTTTGATTGGCCCCGACGCATTGGGTATGACTCCTAGGTCGGTGATGAACTCCTTCACCCATATTGCTTCATGTGCTGCCTCCGAGGCTGCCATGTACTCCGCTTCACATGTAGATCCCGCCACGACGCTCTGCTTGCAACTGTACCAGCTTACTGCCCCACCATTCAAAATATACACGTATCCGGTTTGTGACTTAGAGTCATCCAGATCTATGTCGAAGCTGGCATCGACGTAACCCTTTACGACGAGCTCTTCGTCACCTCCATAAACGAGAAACATTTCCTTTGTCCTTTTCAGGTACTTCAGGATATTCTTGACCGCTGTCTAGTGTTCCTTGCCAGGATTACTTTGGTACCTTCCTACCAAACTTACGGCAAGGTTTACATCAGGTCTGGTACACAGCATGGCATATAGAATAGAACCTATGGCTGAGGCATAGGGGATGACACTCATCTCTTCTATATCTTCTGCCGTGGTCGGACATTGAGCCGAGCTCAATTTCACACCTTGTAACACAGGCAAGAACCCCTTCTTAGATTGATCCATATTGAACTTCTTCAATATCTTATCAAGGTATGTGCTTTGTGAAAGACCTATGAGGCGTCTTGATCTATCTCTATAGATCTTGATGCCTAATATATAAGCAGCTTCTCCAAGGTCCTTCATTGAAAAACTCTTATTCAAATAGGCCTTGATGCTGTCCAAGAGTTCTATATCATTTCCCATCAAAAGTATGTCATCTACATATAGTATGAGAAATGCTACAGAGCTCCCACTCACTTTCTTGTAAACGCAGGCTTCTCCATAAGTCTGCGTAAACCCAAACGCTTTGATCATCTCATCAAAGCGAATGTTCCAACTCCGAGATGCTTGCACCAGCCCATAAATCGAACGTTGGAGCTTGCACACCTTGTTAGCATTCTTAGGATCGACAAAACCTTCCGACTGCATCATATACAATTCTTCCTTAAGGAAACCATTAAGGAATGCCGTTTTGACGTCCATTTGCCATATTTCATAATCGTAGAATGCGGCAATTGCTAACATGATTCGGACGGACTTCAGCTTCGCTACTGGTGAGAAAGTCTCATCGTAGTCAACCCCTTGAACTTGTCGATAACCCTTAGCGACAAGCCGAGCTTTATAGATGGTCACATTACCATCCGCGTCTGTCTTCCTCTTAAAGATCCATTTATTTTCTATGGCTCGCCGCTCAACTGGCAAGTCAGTCAAAGTCCATACTTCGTTTTCGTACATGGATCCTATCTCGGATTTCATGGCTTCTAGCCATTTGTCGGAATCCGGGCCCGCCATCACTTCTTCATAGTTCGATGGTTCACTATTGTCTAACAACATGATTTCCAAGACAGGGTTGCCGTACCACTCTGGTGCGGAACGTGTCCTTGTGGACCTTCGAATTTCTGTAGGAGCTTGATCAGAAGTATCTTGATCATCATCAATAACTTCCTCTCTGGTTGGTGCAGGCACCTCAGGAACATTTTCTTGAGTTGTGCCATTTTCCGGTTCAAGAGGTAACACTTCATCAAGTTCTACTTTCCTCCCACTTACTTCTTTCGAGAGAAACTCTTTCTCTAGAAAGAATCCATTCTTGGCAACAAAGATCTTGCCTTCGGATCAGAGGTAGAAGGTATACCCAACAGTTTCTTTAGGGTATCCTATGAAGACGCATTTTTCCGACTTGGGTTCGAGCTTTTCAGGTTGAAGTTTCTTGACATAAGCATCGCATCCCCAAACTTTCAGAAACGACAACTTAGGTTTCTTACCAAACCATAATTCAAACGGTGTCGTCTCAACGGATTTCAACGGAGCCCTATTTAAAGTGAATGCGACAGTCTCTAAAGCATAGCCCCAAAAAGATAGCGGTAAATCGGTAAGAGACATCATAGATCGCACCATATCTAATAGAGTGCGATTACGACGTTCGGACACACCATTACGCTGAGGTGTTCCAGGCGGCGTGAGTTGTGAAACTATTCCACATTTTCTTAAGTGTGTGCCAAATTCGTGACTCAAGTATTCTCCTCCACAATCTGATCGTAGAAACTTGATTTTCCTGTCACGTTGATTCTCAACCTCACTCTGAAATTCCTTGAACTTTTCAAAGGTTCCAGACTTGTGTTTCATTAGGTAGATATACCCATATCTACTCAAATCATCAGTGAGGGTGAGAACATAACGATAGCCACCGCGAGCCTCAACACTCATTGGACCGCATACATCAGTATGTATGATTTCCAATAAGTTGGTTGCTCGCTCCATTGTTCCTGAGAACGGAGTCTTGGTCATCTTACCCATGAGGCATGGTTCGCACGTGTCAAATGATTCGTAATCAAGAGACTCTAAAAGTCCATCTGCATGGAGCTTCTTCATGCGTTTGACACCTATGTGACCAAGGCGGCAGTGCCACAAGTATGTGGGACTATCATTATCAACTTTACATCTTTTGGTACTCACACTATGAATATGTGTAGCATTACGCTCGAGATTCATTAAGAATAAACCATTCACCATAGGAGCATGACCATAAAACATATCTCTCATATAAATGGAACAACCATTATTCTTAGATTTAAATGAGTAGCCATCTCAAATTAAACGAGATCCCGATACAATGTTCATGCTCAAAGCTGGCACTAAATAACAATTATTAAGGTTTAAAACTAATCCCGAAGGTAAACATAGAGGTAGCGTGCCGACGGCGATCACATTGACCTTGGAACCATTCCCGACGCGCATCGTCACCTCGTCCTTTGCCAGTCTCCGTTTATTCCGCAGCCCCTGTTTTGAGTTACAAATGTGAGCAACTGCACCGGTATCAAATACCCAGGAGCTACTACGGGTACTAGTAAGGTACACATCAATTACATGTATATCATATATACCTTTTGGTTTGCCGGCCTTCTTGTCTGCTAAGTATTTGGGGCAATTCCGCTTCCACTGACCACTTCCCTTGCAATAAAAGCACTCAGTCTCGGGCTTGGGTCCATTCTTTGGCTTCTTCCCGGCAGCTTGCTTGCTGGGCGCGGCAACTCCCTTGCCGTCCTTCTTGAAGTTCTGTTTACCCTTGCCCTTCTTGAACTTAGTGGTCTTATTGACCATCAACACTTGATGTTCCTTATTGACTTCTACCTCTGCTGATTTCAGCATAGCAAATACTTCAGGAATGGTCTTTTCCATCCCCTGCATATTGAAGTTCATCACAAAGCTCTTGTAGCTTGGTGGAAGCGACTGGAGGATTCTGTCAATGACCGCATCATCCGGGAGATTAACTCCCAGCTGAGTCAAGCGGTTATGTAACCCAGACATAGTGAGTATGTGCTCACTGACAGAACTATTTTCCTCCATCTTACAGCTGAAGAATTTGTCGGAGACTTCATATCTCTCGACCCGGGCATGAGCTTGGAAAACCATTTTCAGCTCTTCGAACATCTCATATGCTCCATGTCTCTCAAAACGCTTTTGGAGCCCCGACTCTAGGCTATAAAGCATGCCACACTGAACGAGGGAGTAGTCATCGGTACGTGCCTGCCAAGCGTTCATAACGTCTTGTTCTGCAGGGAGAACAGGTGCGTCACCCAGCGGTGCTTGTAGGACATAATCTTTCTTGGCAGCTATGAGGATGATCCTCAGGTTCCGGACCCAGTCCGTGTAGTTGCTGCCATCATCTTTCAGCTTAGTTTTCTCTAGGAACGCGTTGAAGTTGAGGACTACATTGGCCATTTGATCTACAAGACATATTGTAAAGATTTTAGACTAAGTTCATGATAATTAAGTTCATCTAATCAAATTATTTAATGAACTCCCACTTAGATAGACATCCCTCTTCTAGTCATCTAAGTATAACATGATCCGAGTCAACTAGGCCGTGTCCGATCATCACGTGAGATGGACTAGTCAACGTCGGTGAACATCTTCATGTTGATCGTATCTTCTATACAACTCATGCTCGACCTTTCGGTCTTCTGTGTTCCGAGGCCATGTCTATACACATGCTAGGCTCGTCAAGTCAACCTAAGTGTTTGCATGTGTAAATCTGTCTTACACCCGTTGTATGTGAACGTTTTGAATCAAACACCCGATCATCACGTGGTGCATTGAAACAACGAACTGTCGCAACGGTGCACAGTTAGGGGGAACACTTTCTTGAAATTATTATGAGGGATCATCTTATTTACTACCGTCGTTCTAAGTAAACAAGATGCAAAACATGATAAACATCAAATGCAATCAAATAATAATAGTGACATGATATGGCCAATATCACATAGCTCCTTTGATCTCCATCTTGGGGCTCCATGATCATCTTGTCACCGGCTTGACACCATGATCTCCATCATCATGATCCCCATCATCGTGTCTCCATGAAGTTGCTCGCCAACTATTACTTCTACTACTATGGCTAACGCGTTTAGCAATAAAGTAAAGTAATTTACATGGCGTTTCTCAATGACACGCAGGTCATACAAAAAATAAAGACAACTCCTATGGCTCCTGCCGGTTGTCATACTCATCGACATGCAAGTCGTGATTCCTATTACAATAGCATGAACATCTCATACATCACATATAGATCATTCATCATTCATGACAACTTTGGCCATATCATATCACAAAGCACTTGCTGCAAAAACAAGTTAGACGTCCTCTAATTGTTGTTGCATGTTTTACGTGGCTGAAGTAGGGTTCTAGCAAGAACATTTTCTTACCTACGTGAAACCACAACGTGATTTGTCAACTTCTATTTACCCTTCATAAGGACCCTTTTCATCGAATCCGCTCCAACTAAAGTAGGAGAGACAGACACCCGCCAGCCACCTTATGCAACTAGTGCATGTTAGTCGGTGGAACCGGTCTCACGTAAGCGTACGTGTAAGGTTGGTCCGGGCCGCTTCATCCCACAATACCCTTGAAGCAAGATAAGACTAGTAGCAGCAAGAAAGTTGACAACATCTACGCCCACAACAAATTGTGTTCTACTCACGCAAGAAGAACTACGCATAAACCTGGCTCTGATACCACTGTTGGGGAACATTACAGAAAACAAAAAATTTCCTACTCGTTTCACCAAGATCCATCTAGGAGTTCATCTAGCAACGAGTCATCGGATGCATCTACGTACCTTATAGATCGCGAGCGGAAGCGTTCAAAGAACGGGGATGATGTAGTCAAACACGATGTGATCCAAATCACCGATGACCAAGCGCCGAACGGACGGCACCTCCATGTTCAACACACGTACGGGACGGGAGACGTCTCCTCCTTCTTGATCCAGCAAGGGGAAGGAGAGGTTGATGAAGATCCAGCAGCATGATGGCGTGGTGGTGGATGCAGGGCGTCACAGTAGCAGGGCTTCGCCTATACTACGAGAGAGAGACGTAACGGGAAGAGAGGGAGGCGCCAGGGGCTGGTGTATGAAGTCCCTCCTCTCCCCCACTACATATAGGGGTGCTAGGGGGGGCGCCGGCCCTAGGAGATGGAATGTCCTAGGGGGGGCGGCGGCCAAGGGTGGGGGGGCTTGCCCCCCAAGCAAGGGGGCGCCCCCTTTAGGGTTTCCCCTCAACCCTAGCCGCATGGGCCCTAGGGGAGTGGCGCCCCAGCCCACTTTGGGCTGGGTTCCCTCCCACTTCAGCCCATGGGGCCCCCCGGGATAGGTGGCCCCACCCGGTGGACCCCCGGGACCCTTCCGGTGGTCCCGGTACAATACCGGTGACCCCGAAACTTGTCCCGATGGCCGAAACAGCACTTCCTATATATAATTCTTTACCTCCGGACCATTCCGGAACTCCTCGTGACGTCCGAGATCTCATCCGGGACTCCGAACAACATTCGGGTTACTGCATATACATATCTTCACAACCCTAGCGTCACCGAACCTTAAGTGTGTAGACCCTACGGGTTCGGGAGACAAGCAGACATGACCGAGATGACTCTCCGGTCAATAACCAACAGTGAGATCTGGATACCCATGTTGGCTCCCACATGCTCCACGATAATCTCATCGGATGAACCACGATGTCGAGGATTCAATCAACCCCGTATGCAATTCCCTTTGTCAATCGATATGTTACTTGCCCGAGATTCGATCGTCGGTATCCCAATACCTCGTTCAATCTCGTTACCGGCAAGTCACTTTACTCGTACCGTAATGCATGATCCCATGACCAGACACTTGGTCACTTTGAGCTCATTATGACGATGCATTACCGAGTGGGCCCAGTGATACCTCTCCGTCATACGGAGTGACAAATCCCAGTCTTGATCCATGTCAACCCAACAGACACTTTCGGAGATACCTGTAGTATACCTTTATAGTCACCCAGTTATGTTGTGACATTTGGCACACCCAAAGCACTCCTACGGTATCCGGGAGTTACATGATCTCATGGTCTAAGGAAAAGATACTTTGACATTGGAAAACTCTAGCAAACGAACTATACGATCTTGTGCTATGTTTAGGATTGGGTCTTGTCCATCACATCATTCTCCTAATGATGTGATCTCGTTATCAATGACATCGAATGTCCATAGCCAGGAAACCATGACTATCTGTTGATCAACGAGCTAGTCAACTAGAGGCTTACTAGGGACATGTTGGTGTCTATTATTCACACATGTATTACGATTTCCGGATAATACAATTATAGCATGAATAAAGACAATTATCATGAACAAGGAAATATAATAATAATGCTTTTATTATTGCCTCTAGGGCATATTTCCAACATGTGGTCCAATGAGTATTGAGGCTCATGGCGAGTATCGTTATTTTCTTACCTTCATAGATGATTTGAGAAGATATGGTTATATCTACATAATGAAGCATAAGTCTGAAACATTTGAAAAGTTCAAAGAATTTCAGAGTGAAGTGGAAAATCATCGTAACAAGAAGATAAAGTTTCTATGATCTAATCGTGGAGGTGAATATTTGAGATACGAGTTTGGTCTTCATTTGAAACAATGTGGAATAGTTTCACAACTCACGCCACCTAGAACACCACAGCATAATGGTGTGCCCGAATGTTGTAACCGTACTTTATTGGATATGGTGCGATCTATGATGTCTCTTACCGATTTACCGTTATTGTTTTGGGGTTATGCATTAGAGACAGCTGCATTCACGTTAAATAGGGCACCATCTAAATCCGTTGAGGCGACACCGTATGAACTGTGGTTTAGCAAGAAACCTAAGCTG
Organism: Triticum timopheevii; assembly: GCA_963921465.1. Classification (NCBI taxonomy): domain Eukaryota; kingdom Viridiplantae; phylum Streptophyta; class Magnoliopsida; order Poales; family Poaceae; genus Triticum; species Triticum timopheevii. Next base: position 99,686,760 of record OY997264.1, on the reverse strand, counting down.
TCGTTTCTTAAAGTTTGGGTCTATGATGCTTATGTGAAAAGGCTTAATCCTGATAAGCTCGAACCCAAGTCGGAAAAATGTGTCTTCATAGGATACCCAAAGGAGACTGTTGGGTGCACCTTCTATCACAGATCCGAAGGCAAGATATTCGTTGCTGAGAATGGATCCTTTCTAGAGAAGGAGTTTCTCTCGAAAGAAGTGAGTGGTAGGAAAGTAGAACTTGATGAGGTAATTATACCTTCTCTCGAATTGAAAAGTAGCCCATCACTGAAATCAGTTCCAGTGATGCATACACGAATTAGTGAGGAAGTTAATGATGATGATCATGAAACTTCAGATCAAGTTACTACCGAACCTCATCGGTCAACCAGAGTACGATCCATAATAGAGTGGTACAACAATCCTGTTCTGGAAGTCATATTAATAGACCATGATGAACCTACGAACTATGAGGAAGCGATGATGAGCCCAGATTCCGTGATATAGCTTGCGGCCACAAAATCTGAGATGGGATCCATGTATGAGAACAAAGTATGGACTTTGATTGACTTGCCCGATGATCGGCGAGCCAGTAAGAATAAATGGATCTTTAGGAGGAAGACGGACGCTGATAGTAGTGTTACTATCTACAAATCTCGAATTGTGGCAAAAAAAATTGACAAGTTCAAGGTGTTGACTACGATGATATTTTCTCACTCATAGCGATGCTTAAGTCTGTCCGAATCATGTTAGCAATTGCCACATTTGATGAAATCTGGCAAATGGATGTCAAAACTGCATTCCTTAATGGATTTCTTAAAGAAGAGATTTATATGATACAACAAGAAGGTTTTGTCAATCCTAAAGGTGCTAACAAAGTGTGCAAGCTCCAGCGATCCATCTATGGACTGGTGCAAGCATCTCGGAGTTGGAATATATGCTTTGATGAGTTGATCAAAGCATATAGATTTATACAGACTTGTGGTGAAGCCTGTATTTACAAGAAAGTGAGTGGGAGCACTACAGTTTTCTGATAAGTATATGTGAAAGACATATTGTTGATCGGAAATGATGTAGAATTTTCTGGAAAGCATAAAGGAGTGTTTGAAAGGAGGTTTTCAAAGAAAGACCTCGGTAAAGCTGCTTACATATTGAGCATCAAGATCTATAGAGATAGATCAAAACTCTTGATAAGTACATACCTTGACAAGATTTTGAAGTAGTTCAAAATGGAACAGTCAAAGGAGTTCTTGCCTGTATTGCAAGGTGTGAAGTTGAGTAAACTCAAAGCCCGACTACGACAGAAGATAGAGAGAGAATGAAAGTCATTCCCTATGCCTCAGTCATAGGTTCTATAAAGTAGGCCATGCTGTGTACCATACCTATTGTATACCCTACCCTGAGTTTGGCAAGGGAGTACAATAGTGATCTAGGAGTAGATCACTGGACAACGGTCAAAATTATCCTTAGAGAACTAAGGAAATATTTCTCGGTTATGGAGGTAATATAGAGTTCATCGTAAAGAGTTACGTCGATGCAAGCTTTGGCACCGATCTGGATGACTATGAGTCTTGATCTAGATACATATTGAAAGTGGGAGCAATTAGCTAGAGTAGCTCCATTGAGAGCATTGTAGACATAGAAATTTGCAAAATACATAAGAATCTGGATGTTGCAGACCAGTAGACTAAAATTTATCTCACAAGCAAAACATGATCACACCTTAGTGCTCTTGGGTGTTAATCACATAGCAGTTTGAACTAGATTATTGACTCTAGTAAACCCTTTGAGTGTTGGTCACATGGCGATGTGAACTATGGGTGTTAATCACATGGTGATGTGAACTATTAGTGTTAAATCACATGGCGATGTGCACTAGATTATTTACTCTAGTGCAAGTGGGAGACTGAAGGAAATATGCCCTAGAGGCAATAATAAAGTTATTATTTATTTCCTTATATCATGATAAATGTTTACTATTCATGCTAGAATTGTATTAACTGGAAACTTAGTACAGGTGTGAATACATAGACAAACACAGTGTCACTAGTATGCCTCTACTTGACTAGCTCGTTGAATAAAAGATGGTTAAGTTTCCTAGCCATAGACATGAGTTTTCATTTGATTAATGGGATCACATCATTAGAGAATGATGTGATTGACTTGACCCATTCCGTTAGCTTAGCACTTGATCGTTTAGTATATTGCTATAGCTTTCTTCATAACTTATACATGTTCCTATGACTATGAGATTATGCAACTCCCGAATACCGGAGGAACACTTTGTGTGTTATCAAATGTCATAGCATAACTGGGTGATTATAAAGATGCTCTACAGGTGTCTCTGATGGTGTTTGTTGAGTTGGCATAGATCGAGATTAGGATTTGTCACTCCGATTGTCAGAGAGGTATCTCTGGGCCCTCTTAGTAATGCGCATCACTATAAGCCCTGCAAGCAATGTGATTAATGAGTTAGTTGCGGGATGATGCATTACAGAACGAGTAAAGAGACTTGTCGTCAATGAGATTGAACTAGGCATTGAGATACCGACGATTGAATCTCGGGCAAGTAACATACCGATGACAAAGGGAACAACGTATGTTGTTATGCGGTTTGACCGATAAAGATCTTCGTAGAATATGTAGGAACCAATATGAGCATCCAGGTTCCGCTATTGGTTATTGACCGGAGATGAGTCTCGGTCATTGTTGGGGATATGATTATTGGATATGACCCGGCCAGGAGGGGCCGGGTTATCTTAATGGCGGTTAATCTCCTTAAAGCCCATGAATATGTTGAAGATGGCGGTTCATGATGTAGGCTTATTAAAGGGCCCAAACGCGAAGGCGGCTTAAGGCGCATGAGTATAAACCGCCATGTATATATAACTTGTATTGTAAGGCATGTAAGATAAGTCACAGGGCCAGACACATTTCTATGAGCCAGCAGGGACTCTGTAAGCCGCAGGCGTCAACCCATGTATATAAGGGGAGGACCCGGCAGCGGCTTAGGGCAAGAAACAACAGATCGAAAGCCAGACAAAGCATATTCACTCCCTGGTAATCACAACGCTAGCAATACCACCTCAAACTGTATTAGGCTTTTACCTTCACCGCAAGGGGCCGAACCAGTATAAACTCCTCGTGTCCTTTGTCCCGGTTTAACCCCTTTAAGCTAGCCTCATCGCGATGGCTCCGCAACTAAGTCCTTCCATAAGGACATCTACCGTGACAACTCCACGACAGTTGGCGCCCACCATGGGGCCTGCGCATGGTGGTTTTGAGTTCTTGAAGGGTGGCTTCGAAGGGATCAAGGGATACGTTGTGGGCCGGATGACCGAGAGTCGTCGCGGCAAGCTCTACGTCGACGATGCAGGCTGGGGCCCCGAGGCCGGCTCAATTGAGTACGGGTACCGGGTCCCCTTCAGCGGAATCCACGTCTTCATTGGCAAGATCGGCGAACCGGGCCCTGAGCCGGACATCTGCACCAACATCATCGAGACGGCTCAGCGTGCACGACCCGCCCGAGTTCAACCCGCCGTGAAGCGTGCCTTTATTGGATGTATCCACGGGGCTAAATTGGAAGGCTCCGTGTCTGGCGGTGAGACGACCATCTACTCCGATGGTGAGTCCTCCATGGGTGAGACCGACTCAATGTATCAATTACAAGATGGAAAGCTTGGGGGCTGTTCCGATGGCACTAGTATTCTGAACCCCCATGAGCTGCCGAACAGGGTGGTGATCTTCATGGCTGGCATTCAGCCGGTTCTCGGTTCGACATCCGCCATGGCTATGACTTCTAGTGCAGCAACAGTGATGGCAGCAGGCGCTGGCGGGTCAGCATACCCGCCGGTTGAAGTTTTGGCGGATTGATGTCTACTACACAACCTTCTTCTTGTAGATGTTGTTGGGCCTCCAAGTGCAGCGGTTTGTAGGACAGTAGCAAATTTCCCTCAAGTGGATGACCTAAGGTTTATCAATCCGTGGGAGGCGTAGGATGAAGATGGTCTCTCTCAAACAACCCTGCAACCAAATAACAAAGAGTCTCTTGTGTCCCCAACACACCCAATACAATGGTAAATTGTATGGGCGCACTAGTTCGGCGAAGAGATGGTGATACAAGTGCAATATGGATGGTAGATATAGGTTTTTGTAATCTAAAAATATAAAAACAGCAAGGTAACTAATGATAAAAGTGAGCGAAAACGGTATTGCAATGCGTTGAAACAAGGCCTAAAGTTCATACTTTCACTAGTGCAAGTTCTCTCAACAATAATAACATAATTGGATCATATAACTATCCCTCAACATGCAACAAAGAGTCACTCCAAAGTCACTAATAGCAGAGAACAAATGAAGAGATTATTGTAGGGTACGCAACCACCTCAAAGTTATCCTTTCTGATCGATCTATTCAAGAGTCCATAGTAAAATAACACGAAGCTATTCTTTCCGTTCGATATATCATAGAGTTCGTACTAGAATAACACCTTAAGACACAAATAAACCAAAACCCTAATGTCACCTAGGTTCATCTATTCAACCAACACAAAGAACTTCAAAGAGTGCCCCAAACTTTCTACTGGAGAGTCAAGACGAAAACGTGTGCCAACCCCTATGCATAAGTTCACAAGGTCACTGAACCCGCAAGTTGATCACCAAAACATACATCAAGTAGATCACATGAATATCCCATTGTCACCACAGATAAACACATGCAAGACATACATCAAGTGTTCTCAAATCCTTAAAGACTCAATCCGATAAGATAACTTTAAAGGGAAAACTCAATCCATTACAAGAGAGTAGAGGGGGAGACACACCATAAGATCCAACTATAATAGCAAAGCTCGCGATATGTCAAGATCGTGCGAAATCAAGAACACGAGAGAGAGAGAGAGAGATCAAACACATAGCTATTGGTACATACCCTCAGCCACGAGGGTGAACTACTCCCTCCTCGTCATGGAAATTGCCGAGATGATGAAGATGGCCACCGGTGAGGGATTCCCCCTCCGACAGGGTGCCGAAACAGGGTCCCGATTGGTTTTTGGTGGCTACAGAGGCTTGCAGCAGCGGAACTCCTGATCTAGGTTATGTTCTGGAAATTTGGGTATATATAAGAAGTCTTGGCATCGGGAACAAGTCAGGGGGTCTCCAAGGCGGCCACGAGGTAGGGGGCGTGCTCCCCACCCTCATGGGTGCCTTGGGACTTGAGGGAGTCCTGGACTAGGGGGTGTCCGGACAGCCGGACTATCATCGTCCGCCGGACTCCAAGACTACGAAGATACAAGATTGAAGACTCTGTCCCGTGTCCGGATGGGACTTTCCTTGGCGTGGAAGGCAAGCTTGGCGATACGGATATGTAGATCTCCTACCATTGTAACCGACTCTGTGTAACCCTAGCCTTCTCCGGTGTCTATATAAACCGGAGGGCTTTAGTCCGTAGGACGCAACATACATTACAACAATCATACCATAGGCTAGCTTTAGGGTTTAGCCTCCTTGATCTTGTGGTAGATCCACTCTTGTACTACCCATATCATCAATATTAATCAAGCAGGACGTAGGGTTTTACCTCCATCGAGAGGGCCCAAACCTGGGTAAAACATCGTGTCCCTAGTCTCCTGTTACCATCTGCCTAGACGCACAGTTCAGGACCCCCTACCCGAGATCCGCCGGTTTTGACACCGACATTGGTGCTTTCATTGAGAGTTCCTCTGTGTCCTCACCGATAGGCTCGATGGCTTCTTCAATCAACAACGCTGTCCAGGGTGAGACTTTTCTCCTCGGACAGATCTTCGTATTCGGCGGCTTCGCACTGCGGGCTAATTCACTTGGCCATCTGGAGCAGATCGAAAGCTACGCCCCTGGCCGTCAGGTCAGGTTCGGAAGCCTAAACTTCACAGCCGACATCCGCGGGGACTTGATCTTCGACGGGCTCGAGCCACAGCCAAGCGTGCCGCACTGTTACGATGGGCATGATCTAGCTCTACCGCCGAACAGCGCCCTGGTGGCCGCACAAGAATCCGCTCCGGTCCTTAGTCCGGAGCCGATCGCCCAGATCGAGGACCGGTGGTTGGACACCGCCTCGGGGGCTCCAACTTCCACGGCGATGGAGCAGAACACTAACCTTGTCCCTCGCGAAGCTCGTGACTCCGAGGCGCCGGACTCCTTGCCGGAGTCCGGACCTCCCGCGCCCCTTCAAATCGAATCTGATTGGGCACCGGTTATGGAATTCACCGCCGCGGACATCTTCCAACACTCGCCCTTTGGAGACATCCTAAATTCTCTAAAGCATCTCTCGCTATCCGGAGAGTCCTGGCCGGATTATGGCCAGGATGGTTGGGATACGGACGACAAAGAAATTCAGAGCCCACCCACCACCCACTTTGTAGCCACTGTCGACGATCTAACTGACATGCTAGACTACGACTCCGAAGACATCGACGCTATGGACGACGATGCCGGAGACGAACAGGAACTAGCGCCTACAGGGCACTGGAAGACCACCTCGTCATACGACATATACATGGTGGACACCCCAAAAGATGGGGACGGCGAAGAAGCAGCGGAGGCAGATTCCTTAAAGAAACAGCCCAAGCGCCGGCGTCAGCGGCGCCGCTCTAAATCCCGCCACAGCAAGAATGGAGATTCCGGCACAGGAGATAATAATACCCCAGAGAGTGCCGAAGATAATCCCCTCCAGCAAGACTCAGCGCAGGAGGATGCAGAAGCAAGCCCCCACGAGAGGGCGGCAAGCGAAGAGGTCGAGGAATATAACTATATACCTCCCTCCGAAGACGAGGCAAGCCTCAACGAGGACGAATTCGTCGTGCCCGAGGATCCCGTCGAACAAGAGCGTTTCAAACGCAGGCTTATTGCCACGGCAAATAGCCTAAAGTAAAAGCAACACAGCTTCAAGCTGATCAGGACCTGCTGGCCGATCGATGGACCGAGGTCCTCGCGGCCGAAGAGTATAAACTCGAACGCCCCTCCAAAAGCTACCCAAGACGCAAGTTGCTCCCCCGATTAGAGGAGGAAGCATACATACCTTCATCACCAGTGCACGATATGGCAGACCGACCACCCCGTGGTCGCGACAGAGAGGCATCCAGGCCCTCCACCAAGACCGTACCCCGGCATCGCTCCAAAAGTGCGAAGCCAAGAGGGAACGCGCCGGACTTGTGAGATATATTGGAAGACAAAGCAAGGCAATCTAGATCCATCTACGGATCACGGGGGCGCCCCACGACCCATGACGAATACCGTCGCACCAGATACAATAACTCCGGCCGGGCCTAACACAGCAGACAACGCTCTCTCGAGCTACGTCGTGATATTGCCCAATATAGAGGCGCCGCACACCCGCCATGCTTCACTGATGAAGTAATGGATCATCAAATCCCTGAAGGGTTTAAACCCGTAAACATCGAATCCTATGATGGCACAACAGACCCCGCGGTTTGGATCGAAGATTATCTCCTTCACATCCATATGGCCCGTGGCGACGAATTCCATGCCATCAAGTATCTTCCACTCAAGCTTAAAGGACCAGCTCGACATTGGCTTAACAGCTTGCCCGCAGAGTCAATTGGGTGTTGGGAAGACCTGGAAGCCGCATTCCTCGACAACTTCCAGGGCACGTATGTGCGGCCACCAGACGCCGATGACCTAAGCCACATAATTCAGCAGCCAGACGAATCGGCCAGACAATTCTGGACACGGTTCTTGACAAAGAAAAACCAAATCGTCGACTGTCCGGATGTAGAGGCCCTTGCAGCCTTCAAAGATAACATCCGCGACGAGTGGCTAGCCTGGCACCTGGGACAGGAAAAGCCGAAATCTATGGCAGCCCTCACATCATTAATGACCCGCTTCTGGCAGGAGAGGATAGCTAGCTAGCTCGCAGCAACAACCTCAGTAAAAATTCTGGCAGTCCGGATACTAAGGACCACAATGGCAGGTCGCGTCAAAGCAAAAATAAACGCCGCATTAATGGCGACGATAAGGAGGATACGGCAGTCAACGCCGGATTCCGAGGCTCTAAACCCGGTCAGCGGAAGAAGCCATTCAAAAGAACCACTCCGGGTTCGTCCAATTTAGACCGAATACTCGACCGCTTATGCCAGATACATGGCACCCCTGAAAAGCCAGCTAATCACACCAACAGAGATTGCTGGGTGTTCAAGCAGGCAGGCAAGTTAATTGCCGAAAACAATGACAAGGGGCTAAATAGCGACGACGAGGAAGAGACCCGACCGCCGAACAATAGAGGACAGAAGGGTTTCCCCCCACAAGTGCGGACGGTTAACATGATTTACGCAACCCATATACCCAAGAGGGAGCGGAAGCGTGCACTAAGGGACGTATATGCGATGGAGCCAGTCGCCCCGAAGTTCAATCCATGGTCCTCTTGTCCGATCACTTTCGATCGAAGAGACCATCCGACCAGCATACGCCATGGCGGATTCGCCGCATTGGTTTTAGACCCAATCGTCGATGGATTTCACCTCACAAGAGTCATGATGGACGGCGGCAGTAGCCTGAACCTGCTTTATCAGGATACAGTGCGCAAGATGGGCATAGACCCCTCAAGGATTAAACCTACAAAGACAACCTTTAAAGGCATCATACCAGGTGTGGAAGCCAATTGTACAGGCACAGTCACACTGGTGGTCTTCGGATCCCCGGATAATTTCTGGAGCGAGGAGTTAATCTTTGACATAGTCCCATTTCGCAGCGGCTATCACGCTCTGCTCGGACGAACCGCATTTGCAAAGTCCAACGCGGTGCCGCATTATGCATACCTCAAGCTCAAGATGCCAGGCCCTTGTGGAGTCATCACGGTCAACGGAAACACGGAACGCTCCCTCCGAACGGAGGAACATACAGCAGCTCTCGCGGCAGAAGTACAGAGCAGCCTTTTAAGGCAATTTTCGAGTCCGGCCGTTAAGAGACCGGATATAGCCAAACGCGCCCGAAGCAACACCAACCAAGACCACCTGGCACAATCCGAGCATGCGTAGCAATGCGGCCCTAACCCCCGCCCTCACACGATCGCAAGAGCAACCCTCCGCGTACATCATTACGCTTTGGAGATACCATGGGCATAGGGGAAGGGGCACGACCACAATAGACCCAGAGTGCGGCTCGACCACACAAGGGGCTCGCAAGTGTGCTACTCTTTTTTACTATTATTTTTTGTATACACAGGACTCCGTTAGCCAGAGGCCCTGTCCGGCGGTGAACCTGCCGAACTCATGATGCAACAGCCGGGGAAGAAATAATGCGGCGACTAACACTCAGGTGGTCTCAATTACGAGCATTAAATTTGATTATATACACCAAGTCCGCAGCCCATCCCTGGAGGGGGACATGTTTAACTAGTCCAAAACCCTTGCTTATTGCACTATTTGTATCAGTCCGCACTCATAGCAGACTTCTTTTAATAAATGATGCAGCACCTTTTTGCCGGTTATTACATATATATGTTCATTACATGACATCTTGCACCCGTATATTTTGGTACGGCCTAATACACCAGGGGCTTATGTTCCCCACATTATGGTGTGATAAGTCCGAACACTTTCACAAGTGCGGCACCCCGAACTTATAGCATTATATGAATCGGCTCCGAATCATGTCTTGGGTCAATAGTTGGGTTTGCCCGGCTCCCACGTTTTGGTGCCTTACGTTCCGTTCCGTCGGCTAAGGTGGCACTGGGAGAACCACTGCGATTGCGCCCCGGTTGAGCTGGGAGAGCGCCTCGGTGGAGAAAGCTAAAACTGACCGGCACGATAAGGCGAGAGACTGGTCGTTGTTCGAGAGGTCTTTTCGGGTCCTTAAAGACACACGCCGCTTCGAGCGAAGTTCCGGATAATGTCCGACGAAGGCGTGGATAGCGCCCCGAATTCGGTCTTCCGAATACCAGGGGCTTCGCCGAAATTTAAAATTATAGAATTCTATGGCTAAGTGAGAGTGTTCAAGCATTATAAGTCTGGTTGCCTTGTTCGTTGTGTTGAGCGCCTCCCTAGATGGACCCAAAAATGGGAACAAGAGTGCTCAAGTTATCCCGAACACCCCAGCACTTGCGGCTTGGGGGCTAAAGCCAACGACTTGCCATCTCTCAGATTTTATAAACGGCCGCACAGAAGGTAATATTTTAAATTAAACAAGCGTTGCTTAAAGCGCACATGAACAAAGTTTTCAGCGCACAGGATAATACATAGCGAGTTTTACTCAAAAATTACATCTCTAGGGCATTCATCCGCAATATCGTGGGCTCCCTTCAGGATAGTTTTATAATACATTCCGGGCGTACGATACTCCTTGCCCGGTGGCGGCGGTTCAGTGAGAAGCTTCTCCGCATCCAGCCTGCCCCAGTGCACCTTTGTGCGGGCAAGGGCCCGACGAGCACCATCAATATAGGCGGAGCGCTTGATGACCTCCACCCAGGGGCACGCATCCACCAGCCGTCGCACGAGGCCGAAGTAGCTCCTAGGCATGGCCTGTCCAGGCCACAGCCGGACCATAAGGCCCTTCATGGCCTCCTCAGCTACCTTGTTGAGTTCGACCAGCTGCTTCAGCTGGTCGCTTGGGGGCACCGGATGGCCGGCCTCAGCGTACTGAGACCAGAAGACCTTCTCCGTTGAGCTCCCCTCCTTGCCACGGTAGAATGCAGCGGCATCGGACACACTACGCGGCAGATCTGCAAACGCCCCTGGAGAGCTCCGAATGCGGGTAAGTGTCAGGTAGTTTACATTAACATGCTTGCTTTGCATGAAAAATGCCTTACCCGCCACTATCTTCTTCACATCTTCAACCTCCTGAAGGGCCTTACGGGCCTCGGCCTTGGCGGACTTGGCACTTTCGAGAGCCAAGGCGAGCTCGGACTCCCGAGTCTTGGAGTCACGCTCCAAGCTCTCATGCTTCTCCATGAGAGCCTGGAGCTCTTGCCGCACTGCCGCCACCTGTGCCTCCTGCTTTTCTCGCTCTGCCCGCTCCGCGGCCGCACTTTGTTTGGCCGCGGACACAGCCTCCTTCAGGGCTGCCACCTCGTTTGTGGCCCCTGCAATACCCATATTATCCTTCTTAATTTTATTGCGACCAAAATCCTTTTCTGTAAGGTAAAAGTTCAAAGCGGTGCTACTCACCTTCTTTGTCCTCGAGCTGCCTCTTGGCATGGCCGAGCTCTCGCTCGGACCGCTCGAGATCTTGCTTTAATGTACCAACCTCCGCAGTCAATGCGGCAGAGGTCAGCAGCACAGCCTGCAAACCCATATTGACATAATTTATTAGCAACCTGCGAATATCTTTTTAGATCCTCAGTCCGGCTTTTCTTTCCGAACACCGAACTGATCTTCAGGGGATACTGTCTATGCGGTATTACATTACATAATTTTAACTTCTTACCTCAAAGCCTGTTAGAAGGCTACTGCAGGCTTCGGTCAGCCTGCTCTTGGCGAGCTGAACCTTCTGAATCACCGCACTCATAACAGTGCGGTGTTCTTCCTCGATGGAAGCGCCTTTGAGCACCTCCAGCAAGTTGTCCGGCGCCTCCGGTTGGACGGAGGCCATCGATGTCACGGTCTTGCCCTTCTTTCAAAGGGGCCGCCTGCCGGACTCTGGAACCACTGCAGGTTCCGACGTAGAGTCCGGCGCAAAGTCCGGGAGGCTGCCTTGCGGCGCCTCCGAAGCCACCTCCTGATGGGTCCCTTTCTGGGATCCCACCTCGGCGTCCTCATCGGCGCGGGGGGTAGAGGCAGTCGGAAGTGAATCCACATCCGACGGGGCCAACGACCCGCTCGATGAAGCGGGGAAATCATCATCGGCCGGACTGCGGGGCAGTACGCGACATTAGTAGGACACTATGTGACACGAAAGAAATTGCATATCAGGGATCCGGATACTTACGATCTCGCCGGAGGCCTGGCCCTTGAAGGCCACTCCTCGTCGCCAACGTCGGTGTTGGCGGAGCTGTCCAGGGGAATGGTTCTCCCCCTCTTGGACCCTTCGGCCTCCCCTGTTGGGGAAGCCTTCCTCTTCCTCTCTCCCCCTCCGGGAGAGAGTCTTCTTCCTCCTCCTCGTCTTCGGGGGAGGAGTCCGCCTCGTCGTCGGACGCCTGATTACGGGAACTCTTTCGAGTGCCCGTGGCCACCTTCTTGGCCTTCTTCTCCGGCACCACGTGCGGTGCCGGAACCAGCAGCCCCGCTAGACGGGCATCCACTGGGTCTTCTGGCATGGGAGCCGGGCAGATGAGCTGCTCGGCCTTCTTCATCCATTCCTGTCAAAGGAAAAGGGAGATTGAAACCCTCTTAGAATCAATCTATTTACCACAAGTGTCCCGTAAAGGGGTAGAATCACTTACCTCGTCAGCCGGATGCTGCGAGTGAAATCCGCGATCTTCTGTCGCGGATGCGGGGGCTTCGGCGCCCTTAAACAGCACCCTCCAGGCGCGTTCGTACGTCGTGTTGAAGAGCCCGCTCAGTGCCTAGTGCTGTTCCGGATCGAACTCCCACAGATTGAATGCCCGTTCTTGGCATGGGAGGATCCGGCAGACGAGCATGACTTGGACCACGTCGACGAGCCTGAGCTTCTTGTTCACCAGCTTCTGGATACAGGCTCGGAGTCCTGTCAGCTCCTTCGGATTACCCCACAACAAGCCCTTCTCTTTCCAGGAGGTGAGCTGCGTAGGGATACCAGATCTGAACTCGGGGGCCACCGCCCACGTAGGGTCGTGCGGCTCGGTGATATATATAGAACCACCCCGATTTCCACCCCTTAACGGAGTCCACGAAGGCCCCTTCAAACCAGAGGACATTGGGCATCTTGCCAAACATGGCACCTCCGCACTCCGCCTGCGTGCCCTTCACTACCTTCGGCTTGACGTTGAAGGTCTTGAGCCACAAGCCGAAGTGGGGCTGGATGCAGAGGAGGGCCTTGCACACGACGATAAACGCCGAGATGTTGAGGATGAAGTTCGGCGCCAGATCGTGGAAATCCAGGCCGTAGTAGAACATGAGCCCCCGGACAAAGGGGTGAAGTGGAAAGCCCAGTCCGTGGAGGAAGTGGGGAAGGAAAACGACCCTCTCATGGGGCCCGGGGGTAGGGATGAGCTGCCCATCGTCGGGCAGCCGGTGTGCAATATCGCCGAAAAGGTATCCGACGCTGCGCAGCTTGGTGATGTGCTCCTCCTTAACGGTGGAAGCCAACCATTTGCCTCCCCCTCTGGACATGGTCGGGGAAGGTTTAGGTGAGATGCGCGAGCTTGGGCGTTGGAGCTTGAGTGCGTAGAGGTGGATAAGCAAAGGAGGAAGAAGGCGTGGGTGAAAAGGTGAATCCTTATCCCTTATATATAGGCGGGCGAAGACTATGCGTCCCCCACCAGCCTGGTAAAACTCGCTTATCTCCCAAGCGCCACCATCAATGGCGTGGTTGGGTTACCCACATCCGTGTTGATGAGAATCCCGGAATAAGGGGAACACGATCTTTGCTTCGACAAGACGTGCCAAGGAAACCGCTTGGCTAAACGTGATGAGGTGGTATAATAAAAGACGATTCAAGTAAAGGCGTGGTAGTGGCGTGACGACATGCCGCAAAATACGTCAGCAGATTGGACTTGTGGACATTTTATTCTCTCTACGGTGGAATGTGGAATTTATTTTGCAGAGCCGGACACTATCCTGGTGTTCATGATCTTCTCTGGATTATTCAAAGGAGGAACCCGCCTTGCAATGCCCAACATTATGCGCGCGGACTTATCGTCATTGAAGCCTGGTTCAGGGGCTACTGAGGGAGGCCTGGACTAGGGGGTGTCCGGACAGCCGGACTATCATCGTCCACCGGACTCCAAGACTACGAAGATACAAGATTGAAGACACTGTCCCGTGTCCGTATGGGACTTTCCTTGGCGTGGAAGGCAAGCTTGGCGATACGGATATGTAGATCTCCTACCATTGTAATCGACTCTGTGTAACCCTAGCCTTCTCCGGTGTATATATAAACCGGAGGGCTTTAGTCCGTAGGACGCAACATACATTACAACAATCATACCATAGGCTAGCTTTAGGGTTTAGCCTCCTTGATCTCGTTGTAGATCCACTCTTGTACTACCCATATCATCAATATTAATCAAGCAGGACGTAGGGTTTTACCTCCATCGAGAGGGCCCAAACCTGGGTAAAACATCGTGTCCCTTGTCTCTTGTTACCATCCGCCTAGACGCACAGTTCGGGACCCCCAACCCGAGATCCGCCGGTTTTGACACCGACAGGACTCTTTTGGCCCATCTTCGAAACTCTGTGGGCTTCTTCTGGTCCAAAAATAATCTCCGTGAAATTTTAGGTCAATTGGACTCTGTTTGGTTTTCCTTTTCTGCGATACTCAAAAACAAGGAAAAACAGAAACTGGCAACAGGCTCTAGGATAATAGGTTGGTCCCAAAAATCATATAAAACAGCATATAAATGCATATAAAACATCCTAGACGGATAATATAATAGCATGGAACAATCAAAAATTATAGATACGTTGGAGATATATCAAGCATCCCCAAACTTAATTCCTGCTCGTCCTCGAGCAGGTAAATGATAAAAACAGAATTTTTGATGTGGAATGCTACTTAGCAAAATTATCAATGTAATTTTCTTTATTATGGCATGAATGTTCAGATCCGAAAGATTCAAGAAAAAAGTTTAATATTGACATAAGAATAATAATACTTCAAGCATACTAACAAAGCAATTATGTCTTCTCAAAATAACATGGCCAAAGAAAGTTCATCCCTACAAAATCGTATAGTTTGGCTATGCTCTATCTTCGTCACACAAAATACTTCAAATCATGCATAACCTCGGTTTCATCCAAGCAATTGTTTCATACTTTAGCCTTTTCAAACTTTTTCAACTTTCACGCAATACATGAGCATGAGCCATGGACATAGCACTATGGGTGGAATAGAATATAATGATGGGGGTTGTGTGGAGAAGACAAAAAAGGAGAAAGTCTCACATTGATGCGGCTAATCAACGGGCTATGGAGGTGCCCATCAATTGATGTCAATGCGAGGAGTAGGGATTGCCATGCAACAGATGCACTACAGCTATAAATGTATAAGAGCTCAACAAAAGAAACTAAGTGGGTGCGCATCCAACTTGCTTGCTCATGAAGACCTAGGGCATTTGAGGAAGCCCATTATTGGAATATACAAGCCATGTTCTATAATGAAGAATTCCCACTAGTATATGAAAGTGACAAAATAAAAGACCCTCTATCATGAAGATCATGGTACTACTTTGAAGCACAAGTGTGGAAAAAGGATAGTAGCATTGCCCCTTCTTTTTTTCTTTTTTTTCTGTTTTTATTTGGCCTTTTTTTGTTTGGCCTTTCTCTATTTTGGGGGGGGGGGGGGGGGGGGGGACAATGCTCTAATAATGATGATCATCACACTTCTATTCATTTACAACTCAATGATTACAACTCGATACTAGAACCAAATATGACTCTATATGAGTGGCTCCGGCGGTGTACCGGGATGGGCAATGAATCAAGAGTGACATGTATGAAAAATTATGCATAGTGGCTTTGCCACAAATACAATATCAACTACATGATCATGCAAGGCAATATGACAATGATGAAGCGTGTCATAATAAACGGAACGATGGAAAGTTGCATGGCAATATATCTCGGAATGGCTATGGAAATGCCATAATAGGTAGGTATGCTGGCTCTTTTGAGGAAGATATAAGGAGGTTTATGTGTGATAGACCGTATCATATCACGGGGTTTGGATGCACCAGCGAAGTTTGCACCAACTCTCGAGGTGAGAAAGGGCAATGCACGGTACCAAAGAGGCTAGCAATGATGGAAGGGTGAGAGTGCGTATAATCCATGGACTCAACATTAGTCATAAAGAACTCACATACTTATTGCAAAAATCTACAAGTCATCAATACAAAGTACTACACGCATGCCCTTAGGGGAAGGGTTGGTAGGAGTTAACCATCGCGCCATCCCGACCTCCACACAAAGGAAGACAATCAAAGAAATACCTCATGCTTCAAATTTGTCACAGAACGGTTACCATACGTGCATGCTACGGGACTTGCAAACCTCAACACAAGTATTTCTCAAATTCACAACTACTCTACTAGCAGGACTCTAATATCACCATCCTCATATCTCAAAACAATCATAAAGAATCAAACTTCTCATAGTATTCAATGCACTTTATATGAAAGTTTTTATTATATCCATCTTGGATGCACATCATATTAGGACTAATTTTATAACCAAAGCAAATAACCATGCTGTTCTAAAAGACTCTCAAAATAATGTAAGTGAAGCATGAGAGTTCATCTATTTCTTTAAAATGAAACCACCGCCGTGCTCTAAAAGATATAAGTGAAGCACTAGAGCAAATAACAAAACTACTTCGAAAGATATAAGTGGAGATCAATGAGTAGTTGAATAATTATGTACTATGTGAAGAATCTCTAACATTTAAGAATTTCAGATCTTGGGATTTTATTCAAACAGCAGGCAAAGCAAAATAAAATGACATTGCAAGGATAGCACATCTCATGTGAAGAAGCAAAAACTTAGGCTCAACCAATACTAACCGATAATTTTTGAAGAAGAAAGGTTGGATGCCTACCGGGGCATCTGTCGGTGTCAAAACCGGCGGATCCCGGGTAGGGGGTCCCGAACTGTGCGTCTAAGGTCGATGGTAACAGGAGGCGGGGGACATGATGTTTACCCGGGTTTGGGCCCTCTCTATGGAGGTAATACCCTACTTCCTGCTTGATTGATCTTGCTGAATATGAGTATTACAAGAGTAGATCTACCACAAGATCGTAATGGCTAAAACCCTAAAATTCTAGCCTGTATGACTATGATTATGATTCTTGCCTCTACGGACTAAGCCCTCTGGTTTATATAGACACCGGAGGGGACTAGGGTTGTACAAAGTAAGTTACAGAGAAAGGAATCTTCATATCAGGACGCCAAGATTGCCTTCCACACAAAGGAGAGTCCTATCCGGACATGGGAGAGAGTCTTCGGTCTTATATCTTCACAGCCCATCAGTCCGGCACACGTACCATAGTCTGGATGCCCGAGGACCCCTTAATCCAGGACTCCCTTAGTAGCCCCTGAAACAGGCTTCAATGACGATGTGTCCGGCATGCAGATTGTCTTCGGCATTGCAAGGCGGGTTCCTCCTCTGAATACTACAATACAGTCTTCGAATACCACGACTGTGTTCGGCTCTGCAAAACGAGCACCATGCACAACCGCAGAGAGTATAATATTTCACGATTCCAATCCACTGACAACTTTTGTAACGTAATACCACGTCATCACCCGGTTATTATTTCGAACCGTTTTTTGGCCCGCCACTTTGAGATGCAGTCTCACTAGCACGTCTTGCTAAAGCAGAGATCGTGTCCCCTTATTGCGGGATTCTCATCAATGTGGGCGTGGGTAACCCAACCGTGCCATCTGCACGACCCCTTGGGAACAGACAAGTTTTAAGGCGAGTGGGGAGGCACTTGATATTCACTGCCTTTATAAGGAGATAAGGATTCCTCTCTTTCACCCACGCCTTCTCTCTCTCTGCCCTTCCATTCTTGAGCTCCAGCACCCAAGTCCTCATCTTCTCCGCCTTGAGAAAGCACTTGACCATGTTCGGATCTGGAGTGCCAGGTAAGTGGATGGCCTCCTCCGTCAAGGAGAAGGACATCACCAAGCTTCCGGAGGTCCGGTACCTGGCGAAAGAAATCGCCCATCAGCTTCGGCCAAGGGGAAAATCATCCCCACCTCGAAACCTAATGAAAGGGTGGTTTTCATTCCCCACTTCGTCCGCGGGTTAGGGTTTCCTCTCCACCCTTTTGTCCGCGGACTCATGTTCTATTACGGGCTAGGTTTCCATGATCTAGCCCCAAACTCCTTCCTCAACATCTCAGCATTCATTGTCGTGTGCGAGGCCTTCCTCCGCATTCCACCCCACTCCGGAATGTGGATTAAGATCTTCAACGTGAAGCCGAAGGTGGTGGATTGCCAACACGCGGAGTGCGGAGGTGCCATGGTGAGCAAGATGCCCAATGTCACATGGCCCAAAGGTACTTTTGTGGAGACCGTCAAAGAGTGGCAGAAACTATGGTTCTATATCACAGAGCCCCGCGATGCCACCTAGGCCGCGGTTCCCGAATTCAAGTCCGGAGCTCCAATGCGGCTCACCTCCTGGATAGAGAAGGGCCCAAATTGGGCTTCATCGGACGAGCTAATAACGCTGCAAGCGCGCATCCAAAGCATGGTGGACAAAAACATCAAGCTCGTCAACGTGATCCAGGTGATGCTAGTTTGCCGGATCCTTCCATGCCAGAGCCGAGCTTTCCCTTTATGGGAATTCGATGGAGGAGCACCAGACCTTGGAAAGGCTCTTCGGCACCATGCATGAAGATATCTGGAAGTTGCTCTTCAAGCGCAACGAGATGCCGCCGGAGACAACCAAGGACCGAGGGCACGCCCTGGCCCATCCTGCCAGTGCGGTAAGTATTTCACATTTCAGGGCGCATACTTTACTTGCTTAGTCATGGAGGATATCTAAACCTCACTATCTATTTTTCCAGGGCTGGACAAAGAAGGCGGAGCGGATTCGGTGTCCGGCTCCGCTGCCCGTGGAACCAACAATTCCGCTTCTGATGAAGATGCTGGTTCTGGTGCCGTACCAGGCACCGGAGAAGAAGGCCAAGAAGAAGTCCAAGGGGGTCCGAGTGGCCCATGCTGCAAAGGATCTTCGGACATGACATCCGAAGACAATGAGACTCACTCCTCCGCCGTAGAAGACGAGGAGGAGGAGGAGGAAAGCAGCTCTCCCCCTGAGGGGGGAAGGAAGAAGTGGGCGGCCTCCACAAATCTGGAGGCAGAGGCGTCCAAGAGGGGGAAGAGCTCCCTCGCGGATAACTCCGCGTGGGACGTTCACAGCAGCCTAGAGCCGTGCCCCCGAACCAAGCCCCTGGCCGCATCGTTAGTACTAAGAAACCCTGATGCGTCCATATATCCGGCCAGTTTTAACATGTTGAGTTATGCAATTGCAGTCCGGCCCACAACAGCTCCCTGCGGTCCTCATCAGGGGATTCACTGGATTCAAAGGCGATGGCCAGCAAGTCACCACCGACGGCGCACTCTCCCAAGGCCAAGGGCGATGCCAAGGTTCTGTCCTGAAGGACCTTCCCCGGCCAGGGAGAGGTTCAAGAGGCCGTCAGGGTGGCGCTAGAGGATGACTCCTCGGCCGCCGGACACCTGGGGGAGAAAGCCCCCATGGAGACTGGCGATGGGGGCCATATCCAATTCGGCCCCTAGCCGGATACCATCCCAGAGACCTACACGGCTCCGGAGTCAAGAGAGCAGCCTCCTCCGAAGGGAGGAGGTGTGCCTATACCGCCAGTGACCTCTGTCCACCCAGAGGCACCGGATAATCTGCTGGAAGCGCTACGAGGCGCTTCCAATGTGGAGGAAGACCGTATCCTATGGGTACGGTGGTTGAGAGGGTTCAGTCTGTCAAGAGCGGACTGACCGAAGCCTGCACCAGCCTGCTGACAGGCTTTGAGGTAAGCGATGCAAAAGAGAAAGTCATAGTATAGACAATAGCCCCTGAGACACTATCTGGTGTTCGGAAAGAAAAGCCGGACAGAGGATCAAGTAATTTTCGCAGGAAACTAACTAAATATGTCTTATGTGAATAAGCAAGCGTCGTTGCTAGCCGCAACCTATCATGATGCTGAGGTCTCTGGACTAAAGCAGAGTCTGGAGCGGGCCGAGGAAGAGCTCGGCCAAGGAAGGAAACAACTAGAGGAGAATCAAGGTATGTAATGACTTGTTGTATGTGCAGAAAGAATAAATGATGTTTACTGACCATAGTGCTATGATATTTGTAGGAGCGGCTACTGAGGTTGAATCCCTCAAGAAAGCGTTGGCCGAGGCCGAGGAGAGGGCGGCGAAGGAACAAGCTGCTCGGAAAAAGCATGAGGCCAGGGTTGGGGAGGTCCAGTAGGAGCTCCAGGACGCCTTGAAGATATACGAGTCCTTGGAGCGCCAGCATGCGGACCAAGAGTCTGAACTCACGAAGGCCCGTCAAAGCGCACAAGAGGCCCAGGCCGAAGCCCAAGGCGCCCTCCAGGAAATCCAAGAGGCCAAAAAGATCACGGCGGGTAAGGCTTTTATTATGCAAAGCAAGTATGTGCAGAAGAGGTATCTCTTAGTGACCCGGATTTGGAGTTCTCTAGGAGCATTTGTGGATCTGCCATGCAGCATTTCTGACGCTGCTGAATTCTTCTGAGCCAACAAGGGGAGCTCAACGGAGAAGCTGTTCTGGTCGCAATACCTTGCGCCAGAACATCCGGTTCCCTTTAGCGATCAGCTAAAACAGCTGGTTGAATTGCATAGGGTGGCTGAACTGGCCATGAAGGACTTAATAATCCGGCTGTGGCCTGCTGAAGCCATACCCAGCAGCTACTTTGGTCTCGTGAAGCGGCTAGTCGATGCCTGCCCTTGGCTTGACGCCATCAAGCAGTCGGTCTGCATTGAAGGTGCGCAGATGGCCTTCGCCCGTGTCAAGATGCAGTGGGCGAAGATGAACACCGTCACGGTCGCGACCGAGGGACCGCCCGCGGGCAAGGAGCACCACACGCCCGAGCGATATTTTAGCGATGTCCTGGAGGGATCCCGCATTGTGGCGGAGCAATGTACGAAAGATGTAATCTTTGAATGAATACATTCATATTGTCTTGCCCTATATTATCAAACAAGTTCGGCTATGTAATATAATGCTTGTTTAATATTTTACCTCCTGTGCGGCCGTGTTTATGAAATTTTGAGAGTTGGCCAGTCGTCGGCTTCAGCCCCCACGTAGGTAGTACGGGGGTGTTCGGGACGGAATCTAAACACTCTTGATCCAATTCTTTGGTCCTTGAAGGAGGTGTTTAGCGCAATGAACCAGGCAACCGGACTATGTGGCTTTATCACCCTCACTTAGCCATAGGAGTTTGACAATGAAAATTTAGGCGTAGCCCCCAGTGTCCAAACTAGGGTACTGTAAACACCTAATCGGGTAAGAGCCGATTCATCGCGTAATGCGGAAAAAATCTCTAAAGATTTGGAACCTCCGAAGAGCTGACCGGCTCTCGCCGCATCATGACAGTCAGTTTTCGGCTTTCTCTACTGAGGTGCTCATCCAGATAAACCAGGACACAATCGCAGTAGTTCTCCCTTTACTACCCTAGCCGATATAGCGGAACGTAAGGTAGTAAGCACAGGAGCCGGGCAACCCAACTATTGACCAAACACATGATTCGGAGCCAATGCATATAAAGTTGAATTCAGGGTGCCGAACTATACTGTAAAGAGTGTTCGGACTTTGTTATCGTATTATGGGTCGCAATGAAGCCTCTGGCAGATTGAAGCATACCAAAGTGTACGGGTGCGACTTGAGAAGATTATAAAAAAAGGAAAAGGAGGTAGTAAGCTAATGCCGCAGAAGTTGGGCCGCTAACTGCTTCCATTATAGTTTGATTAATACGTCAAAGCTACGTGTGGGTCCTGAAAACAGGTAGAGTGATCGTTAAAGAGACCACCTAGAAATTCCCTTGTACGCCAGTGCTTCTTTCCATCTTGGTGTATCCATCCTGTCGAGAGGACCGATGATCAGGTCATCCGAAGAAGCCTGCGAAAAAGAAACCTGAAAAGGATAAAAATGAAAAATTGAAAGTATGTGTGTCCAGGAGCGGTCGAGTCGTATTATGGATCACAAGCTAGTTATGCCTCCGTCTATGCCCATGGTATTTTGAGTGCGTAGTTATGTACGCGCGGTACGAATGCCGCCACTTGGCTGGGATTGGGATGGAGGCCAAATTACTAGTCGAGCTCTTGACGAGCTGGGCTGTCCTGCTGCCGACTAGTCCGGACTCGTTTGACAGTGTCTGGGAGCTCGGCCGACGAATTAAGGTTCTGCTTGAGAAGGCCGCTCTGTACTTCTGCTGCTAACGCAGTAGTGTGCTCCTCGGTACGGGGGAGCGTTCCGTGTTTCCATTGACTGTTATGATGCCGCGTGGTCCGGGCATCTTGAGGTTGAGATAAGCGTAGTGTGGCACGTCATTGAATCAAGCAAATGTGGTTCGTCCAAGCAGTGCATGATAGCCACTTTGAAAGGGGACGATATCGAAGATCAACTCTTCGCTTCGGAAGTTGTCCGGGGATCCGAAGACAACCTCTAGTGTGATTGAGCCCGTGCAACGGGCCTCTACGCCTGGTATGACTCCTTTAAAGGTAGTCTTGGTGGGCTTAATTCTTGTGGGATTAATGCCCATTTTGCGCGCTGTATCCTGACAGAGCAGGTTCAGGCTGCTACCACCGTCCATTAGGACTCGTGTGAGGTGGAATCCATCGATGATTGGGTCGAGGACCAGTGCGGCTGAACCGCCGTGGCGGATACTGGTCGGATGGTCCCTGCAATCTAAAGTGATCGGACAGGAAGACCATGGGTTGAATTTTGGGGCGACTGGCTCCATCGCAGAGACGACCCTGAGCGCGCGCTTGTGCTCCCTCTTTGGGATGTGGGTGGCGTATATCATGGTCACCATTTTGACCTGAGGGGGAAACCTCTTCTGTCCCCTGTGTTCGGTGGACGAGGCTCCTCGTTATCGTCCTCACTTCGGGACCCCTTCTCCTTGTTCTCGGCATTTAACTTGCCGGCCTGTTTAAAAACCCAACAGTCTCTGTTGGTATGATTGGCTGGTTTGTCGGGGTTGCCGTGCATCTGGCATGGACGATCGAGTATGCGGTCCAAGCTGGATGGGCCCGAATTGTTCCTTTTGAATGGCTTCTTTCACTCGCCGGACTTGGAGCCACTGAATCCGGCGTTGACCGCCATGTTGTCGGAATTATTGCCGTTGTTTCGACACTTGTGTCTGTTGCGTCGGGGCTTGCCGTTGCTATTCCTGGCTTCCGCAGTGCCAGGTTCGCTTACACTGTTGTTGCTACGGGCTAGCCAGCTATCTTAGCCCGTGTAAAAGCGGGTCATAAGTGCCGTAAGGTCTGCCATGGACTTCGGCTTTTCTTGGCCGAGGTGCCGGGCGAGCCATTCGTCTCGGATGCTGTGTTGAAAGGCCGCTAGGGCTTCGGCATCCGGACAGTCGACGATCTGGTTCTTCTTGGTTAAGAACCTAGTCCAGAGTTTCCTGGCTGACTCTTCGGGCTGTTGAATTATGTGACTTAAGTCATCAACATCCGGAGGTCGAATATATGTACCTTGGAAGTTGTCAAGGAAGGCCTCTTCCAAGTCCTCCCAGCTGCCGATGGAGTTTTCGTGCAGACTGTTCAACCAGTGCCGGGCTTGTCCTTTGAGTTTTAGTGGGAGGTATTTGATGGCATGGAGATCGTTGCCGCGGGCCATATGAATGTGAAGAAGAAAATCCTCAATCCATACCGCGAGGTCTGTTGTCCCATCGTATGATTCGATGTTTACGGGTTTGAACCCTTCTGGGAATTCATGCTCCATTGCTGTCGGTGTCAAAACCGGCGGATCTCTGTCCTGAACTGTGCATCTAAGGCTAATGGTAACAGGAGGCAGGGGACACGATGTTTTACCCAGGTTCGGGACCTCTCGATGGAGGTAATACCCTACGTCCTGCTTGATTGATCTTGATGATATGAGTATTACAAGAGTTGGTTTACCACGAGATCGTAGAGGCTAAACCCTAGAAGCTAGCCTATGATTATGATTGTTGTTGTCCTACGGACTAAACCCTCCAGTTTATATAGATACCGGAGGGGGCTAGGGTTACAAGAGTTGGTTACAGAGAAGGAAATCTACATATTTGAATTGCCAAGATTGCCTTCCACGCAAAGGAGAGTCCCATCCGGACACGAGACGAAGTCTTCAATCTTGTATCTTCATAGTCCAACAGTCCGTCCAAAGTATATAGTCCGGCTGTCCGAGGACCCCTTAATCCAGGACTCCCTCGGTAGCCCCTGAACCAGGCTTCAATGACGATGAGTCCGGCGCACAAATTGTCTTCAGCATTGCAAGGCGGGTTCCTTCTCCGAATACTCCATAGAAGATTTAGAACACAAGGATCGTGTCCGGCTCTGCAAAACAAATTCCACATGCAACCGTAGAGAGAACAATATTCCACAAATCTAATCTGCTGACAGCTTTTTATAGCATGACATCATGCCACGGTTCGGTCATTATTCGAACCGTTTTTCACAACCAGCTACTACACGTAATGCGAGGCGGTTTCCTTGACATGTCTTGTTGAAGCAGAGATCATGTCCCCTTATCACGGGATCCTCATCAATATGGGTATGGGTAACCCAACCGCGTCATCAATCATGGCGCTTGGGAAATAGGCGATCTTAACGGGCAAGTGGGGAGGCGCACAATTTCTACTGCCTTTATAAAGAGATAGGGATCCTCCTCTTTCACCCACGCCTTCTTCCTTCATCGCTCATCCATTCTTGCACGCTCGAGCTCCAGCGCCCCAGTTCTCATCTTCTCCGTACAGCCAAACATGTCTGGAGCGGGAGGCAAGTGGATGGCCTCCTCTGTCACGGAGGAGGACATTACGAAGCTTCGGGCGGCCGGATACTTGGCCGCAGACATCGCGCACCGGCTCCCAGACGCAGGCAGATCATTCCGACTCCGGGACCCCATGAGAGGGTTGTGTTCCTCGCCCACTTCATCCGCGGACTGGGATTCCCCCTCCACCCATTTGTCCGCGAGCTCATGTTCTATTACAGGCTGGATTTTTATGATCTGGCCCCTAATTTCATCCTCAACTTCTCGGTGTTTATCGTCGTGTGCGAGGCTTTCCTCCACATCAGGCCCCACTTCGGCCTGTGGCTGAAGATCTTCAACATGAAGCCGAAGATTGTGGTTGGTCAGCAGGCGGAATGCGGAGGCGCTATGGTGGGCAAGATGCCTAGCGTCACCTGGCTCGAAGGCTCCTATGTGGAGACCGTGAAGGGGTGGCAATCGGGGTGGTTCTACATCACCGAGCCGTGTGACACCAACTAGGTGGCGGCCCCCGAATTCCGATCCGGCATCCCCATGCGGCTCACCTCCTGGAAGAAGAAGGGCCTAGCCTGGAGCGCGCCTGCGGAGCTGACCGGACTCCAGAACTGCGTCAAAAATATGATAACCAAGAAGATCAAGCTTGTCAATGTGGTCCAGGTCATGTTGTTTCGCCAGATTCTCCCGTGTCAAAGACGGGCATTCAACTTGTGGGAGTTCGACGCGGCCCAACACCAGACACTGCAAGAGCTCTTCGACACGACGCACAAAGACGTCTAGAAGGTTTTGTTCAAGGCCAGCGAAGTTCCTCCTCCCACCACCGAGGACCGTGGACTCAGCGCCAAGCGCCACACCAATTCGGTAAGCATTCTAGGTCTCGCAAGATGTGCCTTTCCTCAGTATATTCGTGGGAGGAACTTAAGCCACCGTACTGATTTAACAGGATTATGTGGCGACGGCGGAGCGGATCGACTGTCTGGCCCCGTTGCTTGAAGATCCGGCAAGCACTCTCCTGACGAAGATGCTGGTTCTGGCGCCCTATGAGGTGCCGGAGAAGAAGGCCAAGAAGAAGGCCATAGGGACCAGGAAAAGTCTCCGGTGCAAGGTGGTGTCGGACTCATCGTTCGAAGACACCGAGGCGCACTCCTCCAATGACAATGAGGAGGAGGAGGAGGAAAACCCTCTCCCCCAAACCGAGGGTAGAAGAAAAGGAAGGCCGCCCCTTCCGGGGAGGCCGAAGGGTCCAAGAAGGGAAGGACCCTCCCTCCGGACCACTCCACAACCGCTGCCTACAGCGAGGAGTGGCTACCCAGGGCCAAGCCCCTGGCGAAGTCGTAAGTATTCGTATGCCATAATACTTCTTGCATGTTTTAGCTTTATGGCTTCTTATTATGTCGAGATTTGTTTGTGCAGTCCGTCCAAAGCCCACATCGACTTATCCTCCTTGGATGGGTCCTTGAGCTCGTCAGAGGTGAACAGCTATTCGCTCCCGATGGCTTCCACTCCCCGGCCCGCGGATGAAACCAAGGTGTTATCTCAGAAGATACCGGGACAAGAGGAGCTAGTCCTGGAGACGCCTCAACGGGAGACCCCCGATGTCGGGCTCATGGGGGGGGGGGGGAATCCCCATGGATTCGGATGAGGGGGGCTACAGCAAGCTTGGCCCCCAGCCGGATACTGTGCCAGAACCTCTAGTGGTTCCGGATTCAGGCAGGCAGCCCCCCGCCAAGGGGGGCGAGCCACCTGTGCTGATGACCTCTATCCATCCAGAGGCATTGGATAACTTGGTGGGAGCGCTTCAGAGCGCTTCCCTTGATGAAGGACACCATACTCTTATGAGTACGGTGATTGCGAAGGTTCACTCTGCCAAAAGCGGATTGACCGAAGCTTGCGCCAGCCTCCTGACAGGCTTTGAAGTAAGTAATTTAAATTATGAGAAAGTATCACAGTATAGACAGTAGCCCCTGATGCTTTGTTTGGTGTTCGGGAAGAAAAGCCAAACAGGGAATCAAATATTATTCCCAGGAGTCTAATCATATTATGTCTATGTGAATAAGCAGGCGTCACTACTGGCCGCCGCTGCTGCCACTGCGGAGGTCTCCTGACTGAGGCAGAACCTGGGGCGGGCCGAAGAAGAGCTCGGCCTCGTGAAGAGGCAGCTCGAGGAGAACAAAGGTAAGTAATACCCCGTATGAATGTTATATAAAGGAAAGAGTTGGTGATGCTAATAGAAGCACGATGAATTTTACTAGGGGCCATGACCGAAGAGGCGGCCCTTAAGAAGGCGCTGTCCGAGGCCAAAAACAAAGCGGCCAAGGAGCACACCGAGCGCGAAAAACAAGAGGCGCGAGTTGATGAGGTCCATCAAGAGCTTCAGGACTTCGTCAAAAAATTTGAGTCCTTGGAGCGTGATTCCAAGACGCAAGAGTCGGAGCTTGCGAAGGCCCGTCAGATCACACTAGATGCCAAGGCCGAAGCCCAGAAGGCCCTCCAGGAAATTGAGGCGGCCAAGAAGATAGCTGCGGGTAAGGCTTTCATTATGCAAAGCAAGCATGTGAAGGAGACTTTCCTTTTACTTACCCGAGTTCGGAGCTCTCCAGGAGCATTCGCAGATCTGCCGCGCAGCATCTCTGATGCCGCAGAGTTCTACTGGGCTGAGGAGGGGAGCTCGACGGATAGGCTGTTTTGGTCCCAGTATATTAGGGCCGAACATCTGATGCCCTTGAGCGACCAGCTAAAGCAACTGGTCGAACTTCACAAGGCGGCCGAACTGGCCATGAAGGACTTCATAGTCCGGCTGTGGCCTGGCGAGTCCCTGCCCAACAGCTACTTCGGCCTTGTCAAGCGGATGGTGAATGCCTGTCCACGGCTTGAAGTCGTTAAGCGGTCCATCTGCATTGAAGGTGCACGCGCGGGGCCTTGGCCCGTGTGAAGGTGCACTGGGGGAAGATTGTTGGGGAACGTAGTAATTTCAAAAAAAATCCTACGCACACGCAAGATCATGGTGATGCATAGCAACGAGACGGGAGAGTGTATCTTCATACCCTTGAAGATCGCTAAGCGGAAGCATTTATCAATGCAGTTGATGTAGTCCTACGTCTTCACGATCCGACCGATCTGTCGGATTTCGGGTTCCGGCAGACCCTTGAGGTTCGAACACTAGGGTGCGCACGAAGATCTCTCCCCTACCAGCTCACGTCTCGAAGTCTCGCAAAGATCTAAGCAAGAAAGATGAACACACAAGGGACACGAGATTTATACTGGTTCGGGCCACCATTGTGGTGTAATACCCTACTCCAGTGTGTGGTGTGGTGGATTGCCTCAGGGGCTAATGGTAAACAGTACAAAGGGAGAATAGCCTCACGAGGGGCTGTTCTTGAGCTGGTGCGATGAACTGCTTGGGTAAGTTCAGTCGCTTCTCTCTCTCTCTCTCTCTCTCTCTCTCTCTCTCTCTCTCTCTCTGACCGATCTGTTTTTCGATCTCCAGCCCCCCGCTACCCTGTGGGTGGCTAGTCCTATTTATAGAGCGAGGACCTGGGCCTCTTCCCCAAATAATGAGCGGGAAGGGCGCCAACAATTGGCCATTTTGAAGGGGAACATTTGGTACACTTATCCTGACTAAAGTTGGTCTTCGGCTGCCAAAGGCCCTGACGGTGACGCCGCTCTGGGCTCCACGATGAACTCCATCCTGTCGTTCTGCTGGTCTTGGTCTTGTTGCACCGAAACGGTAACCTTTGCCTGATGCCTTGGCCTGTGCTTGCCCCCTTTGCACCGAAAGGGAAACAAGGACACTACGCAGGCCGGCGCCTGCCTGGCACCCGCATGGCCTCGACCGTCATGGCTTGCATCACGGGCCCCTTGGGAGGTGCCCTGCCTTGATCTCTCCGCCTCCTCGCGAGCCTGCCTAAGGAGGCTACTCCAGAGGAAGCTCCTTGTCGTCCGCCCCGCGAGGCTTGGCCCCTCGCGAGGGTCTTGAGCTTGAGCTGATGAAGCTGGGCTGTACTGGTCCCCCACTTGAGCCACGCCGCAGGCCGCAGGCAGGCAAGTCTGGGGCCCCCCGTTCCTAGAATGCCGACAGTAGCCCCCGGGCCCAAGGCACGCACGGACATGGCTTAGCAGAGAAGCGAAGGGGCAAGTGCGAAGCGCCGTGGGCCCCATCAGCCTGCGGCCTTGGGTGCCACGTGGCGATAGATTGGACGTGGGCGTCTCCGCTCCTCATGACGCCTCGGTAACCGCCCATCTGACAAAAGGAGGTGCCCGGGCCAGACTGACCTGCTTTGTTCTCGCTTGCCTTGCTCCAGATCCCCTTTCTCGCCCTTCTCCTTCCTGCTTCCGAAATCCTCCAGATCTGCCTCAATCCTTCCCGTCCGGCAAGCCATGGCACCCCACAAGACTCTGACAGAGGCCTGGTACTCGCCGGCTCTGGATCCCTCGAATGTGTCGGAGAGGAATCTCGCCCTTATGCGCCTGAGGACGGTGGCGCAGGGCAACGCGGGAGCGACTGTGTTCAAGGCCGGCTCCGACCAGCCTAAAGGCAAGGGGAGCACCTTCTACCCGCTCTTCGTGAGCGCCATCATCGCCGGTCTGGTGCCTCCTTTTTCTGAGTTCTTCCTTGCTATTCTTCACCTGTACAACTTGGAAGGTCTGCACCTCCACCCCAACTCTGTTCTTCTCCTGGCGATTTTCGCCTACTACTGTGAGGCTCACGTTGGGATAAAGCCCTTAGTGGCCCTGCTGCACCATTACTTTTATCTCCGGGTTTCTCGTGGCCCCATCTCCACATGCGCGAGTTTTATCGCATACTCAGACTCCAACGCCATCTCGAAGCTCGGGAAGAGGATCGAAGGCTTCCGGAGCAAGTGGGTCATGGTGGACGCCGGGTGCATCCACCCCCGACTTGTGCTGCCTACGGGGCAGCCTAAGGCCGTTGATGCATGGTCCCACGCAGAGCTTGTCAACCCCCGTGCGAGGGCGGTGCTGGAGAGGATGGACGTGGACCTGAGGCCAGGCAACCTGGGGGCGGCGAAGCTGACCGGGGCCACACTCCTGAGGGAGTTTCTGGAGCACCGGGTGGCTCCACTCCGGGAGCACTCGCTCCCGTTGTGGAGGCTTGGGGAAGCTAATGCTGCCCTTCGCTTGAGCTCTGCAGCCCTGGCCGATGAAGATCTGGTCATGGCCCTCCACTCCTTGGTCGGGGGAGACGTGGTGAGGCCGGACGGTGCTCCTGTCCCCCTGTTTATTCGCGGTGACTGGGAGCAGGTGGTGAACACCATGCCCACCTTCAACGGTGAAGGGCTGGTGCCTGCAGTGGCTCCTGGGGATCTAACGGCGTTGCCGACGGTGAACGTGTCTTCCAGCGACTCCAGCGGGAGCGAGGAGGAAGAAGAGGAGGAGGATGAGGAAGAGTTCGACTCCGAGGCGACTGGCGAGGAGTCGGAGGAGTCCTTTCCCCGGTGCAGGTCTCGCACCCTCCGCTCCATGCCGGACGACGACGAGGCCAGCGCCAGGAGAGGAGGAGTGGATTCTCCCCTGGTCCCGAGGAAAGACGGGTCGGGGCTGGTGCCCCCAGGATCCGCTCTGGCTCCGGGGCGGTCTAAGGCCAGCTCCGGCCTTCCCAACGCGTCCTCTGCTCCCATGCCTCCCAAGGCTGACCCCAGCTGCAGGCTCTCAGGCTTCAAGTTTGGCCGGAGGCTGCTTGAACCCGCGAGCGATGACCAGTAAGTACTCGATCCGCGCTCTGCTTTGTTTCTGCCGCCGAGACTTGACATCTGCACTCTTTTTACCAGGCTGGTACCTGAGGTGAAGAGGTTGAAGGGGGCTTCTGCGGCCCTGCTTGAGGCGAGTTCGTCTGCCGCGGCAGCGCCTTCGTCTGCGGGGAAAGGAGGCATCGAGGCTCGTGCCTCCCCTGCTCGGTCGGCCTCGCGAGACCAGCAGGGACACTCTGGCGAGGAGTCAGCCCCTATGGCCCCGCTGGCCTTGGAGGTGCCTAGGCTTGATGCTGCCGCTGAGATGCCCAAGGCCCGGGAGGCTCCTTCCTCCCAAGCCATGATCACACTGCCATCCTCTCCGCCTGCTCCACGAGCCCCCGTCTCTTCTGATCCCTCCACTGTCTTGGACCAGGCCGCCAATGAATTGAGCCGGCTGCGGGAGGATTTCCAGAGCGCGGACGCCCGCCTGGTGGTCGGGCGCCTGGAGTTAGCTTCTGGCTGGGCCCGCTCTGCCGCCTCTGTCCAAGCAGCGCTGAGGCAGGCTGCGTCTGCCTCCGACAAGGAGAAGCAAGACGCCCGCCAGGCCAAGGCCGCTCGCGATGCTGCCCAAGGCGACGCTGCAAGGTGCTCGAGGTCGAGCTGCAAGACCTGCGCGAGGAGCTCACGAAGGAGGTCCGCGTCCTCCAGGAGAGGGAGGAGGGGATGAAAGCTCGGGAGGCTGCCGTCAAAGACCGGGACGCCGAGCTTGTTGACCGCCATGGCCGGTTGGAGACGCTGGAGCAGGCGCTGAAGGTGGAGAGGACCGAGCTAGACTGCAAGGCGAAGGTCCTGGCCATGGATCGAGTGGCCTTCGCCAAGCTGGAGGAGAAGGCTCGCGCCGCGCTGAAGACGCTCTATGAGGGCGGCTTAGAGGACCCATTGGTTGGCGAAGAGGATGGCCCTACCGAGCTGCTTCCCTTCCTGGTCCGTGCACTTGAAGATGCCGCGGACGGCCTTGGTCATACGGCCGAGGCCGAGGCACGGGCCCTGTCGTCTGCAGCGATGATGCGCGTCCTTAGCCATGTTTACCTTCGTAACCCCAGCGCCGACCTCGACAGCCTGCTGGACCCTGTGAGTGGCGACCTTGCCACCGCTGCTGCTGAGGCCGTGAAGGGCCGAGCCGAGGCTTTGCTGGGGAGGTTCCGTGCCTTCAGCATCTTGCCTAGACGCGACGCCGCCAACCCCGTGGCTTCAGGAGGCGGAGCCGCCCAGCGTGACTCCACCACAGGCGGCGGCGCCACTGGAAAATGATCCCTTTGCAGCTTCTGTCCTATTTTTAATTCCTACAACATGCACCATGCCTCGTGGAGGCGGTTAAACTTGTGTCTGGTGTTGTGAAACACTCTATGGCTTGTAATATTTGCTTTTGAATTCCTTAGAATTTGCATTTTCCCTCCTATTTGCCTGTGTTCTACGTCGGCAGGGCCCAGCCCCGCGCATACCTCAGCCGCCGTTAGCCCCGACCGGAAACCAGGATGGGACTAAGGAGTGAGGGGCTACGTGGCAAGTTAGGCTCCTGAGTCGTGATGCTCAGGAGTCCCCCTTGACGCACGAACAGCAAGTAGGGAAGGGTGGCGTAAGAGCGGATTTGTTGTTCTACATCGGCAGGGCCCGGCCTCGCGCATACCTCAGCCGCCGTTAGCCCCGACCAGAAACCAGGACGGGACTAAGGAGTGAGGGGCTACGTGACCAGTTAGGCTCCTGAGTCGTGATGCTCAGGAGTCCCCCTTGACGTGCAAACAAGTCTTCATACCTTGGCTCCGCTCGGGGAGAGGCGCGCGACGACCAGGTCCGAGGGACCTGGATAGGTGGCGTGCGCTCGGGCGTGGCCCGGCGCGGCCCCCGTGTCCAGCCCCCTCACACGGAACTCCCGAGGGGAGGCGTTGCGATGGTGCCAGACACTGAGCTCTGGGCTCCCTGAGGTTGGTACGGCCATGGGCCGCCCTCAGTTGTTTATCACCAGCGCGGAGCATAGCGCTTTCGTATGTGTACGGGCATAGCCGCTCCTCAGCAGAGTCGTGAGCCAGCATGGAGCATGGTGCTTCCACTGGTACGTGGGAGGGGGCTCCCCTCCGGGAGGAGCCTCCGGGGCGTGTACAGCCTCGCCCTGACACGTGGCTGGCACGGTAGGGCTAGGAGAGGTGTATCTGGGCACCCATGAGCCAGCGCGGGACTCATGAGGCCCTACCTCGAGGCGGGTTGCGCCTGGCTCCGGGCCTTTATCAATGGTGTGTTCCTCCAGGGTGGTTAGAATGCAAGTGCTCTACGTCCTTAGGCCCCAGCCCTCGAGTGAGCTCAGCCGCCGCTGGTATGACAGGTCACGATGTCGTGGGTCAAGGCCAGGGGGTGAGGGCTGGAGAGCCAGTAAGAGCCCATGAGTCGTGATGCTCAGGTGCCCCCCTTTTAACGTGCAAGCGCTTTGCACGCGCGCGGAGAGGTCCACAACAAGTAGCAAATGATAACCATGGGGACCGGGTTAAGCTCGGAGGAGCAAATCCATTTAGATAGATGCATAGAAAGCAAACGCCACTGGGTCAAGCCCGAGCAGCTTAGGGATAATGCAGCCCGAGGGGCGCCCCCAACAAGGTAGATAAAGAGCATTAAGAAAAGCGGATACGTGCCGCAGGGACGGACCCATGCGACATGGGAATGATGCAGCCCTGCGGGCACTCCCAGCTGAAGATAGAACTTGAAAAGATGTCACCTGATACCATTGCAGAGCAAGTGTCGGAGTAGCTGACGACGTGTGGTGAAGAAGCCACCCCTCACGAGCGTTCGGTGTCACAGCCCTAGAGTTTGTTTGTAACTAGTGGCTTTGCATCCATGCATCATGTTTAAATTTCATGAAAATTTGAATTGAGGAATTTTCAAAAGCCTCAGAAAACCTTTAAAAATAACCAACATTTAAATCTCATCAAATGAGTCCAAGAAAATGTTCCTGTTATTCTGTGAAAATATTGGCATGAGGTAAAATTCAAACCAATATTTTTGGAGTCACAGAAATAAGTTATTTTGGGTCTTTGATTTAAATCAATAATATATTTGGGTTGAAATTATTTCTGCTATATAAGAAATAATGTTCAATATTTTTGTAAGTTGCATGTGACCTTGGGCTAGTCCTGAGCTTACATAACAATTTACAGAAAGTTTATAAAAATGATTTGGTTTGTAAAACTAAATCAAAACAAAGCAAATAAATAGAAAACAGAAATAAAAGGGAGAGAGAGCAAACTCACCTAGACTTACCTGCAGCCCACCTGGCCCAGCACTGTAGCAGCCCAGCCCAAAGGGGCAGCACCGTCTTCTTCCTCCTCTGCCAGGAGGACAAACAGGTGCGTGGCGAGCGCCAACGCTGCCCCGGCCACCTCCTGCTTCCCCGAACCCTCCTAGCGACGCCACGACAACTCCCCGTGTCCCCTCGCTCCTCTCCCTCACTCGCTGCACCCTCTCCCCTCCCCTGGCTCTCTCCCTTGAGCTCATCCGAGCGCAGCCGTCGTCGCCGACCAGCGCTCGCGCGGCCACAGCCATCCCCAAGCCTCTCCGACACGCCCCCGAGCTCCGCCGTTCCGTCCTCGTCCTCCTCGTCATCTCAGGCAACCAGAAGAGCCCCGACGTGCCGTCCTCGCCCCCTTCTTCCTCCTTCGGCCACGGAGATCGCCGGCGACTTTCAGCCGTCATTGAGACTCCCCCGAGCACGCTGAGATCAACGACGACCTCACCGTGAGCTCCTCTACCCAACCCCTCTCTCCCCTCTGTCGATTTCTTTCTCTAGCCCCTTTGGCCACCCCGACCGAAGCTCGCCGCCGTTGCGCTTCATCGCCACCGTGGTTAGAGCCCACCTCTGTCGCGTTTGAGAGCGTCACCGTGCTCAGCACGTCTGCAGGAGCACCTAGCACCCCACCGCTCGACCTGCCGTGCACCACAACGCCGGTTCCGAGCGCAACCGAACTCCGGCCGCCGCCTGCCATCGTTGCAGCCGTCGTCTCCGGCCTCCTCTCGCCCAGTCACATGCTCCATTGGAAGCGGCGCACGTCTAGGAGTCCATGTTGGGGAACGTAGCAGAAATTCAAAAATTTTCCTACGTATCACCAAGATCTATCTATGGAGAGACCAGCAACGAGGGGAAGGAGAGTGCATCTACATACCCTTGTAGATCGCTAAGCGGAAGCGTTCAAGTGAACGGGGTTGATGGAGTCGTACTCGTCGTGATTCAAATCACCGATGATCAAGTGCCGAACGCACGGCACCTCCGCGTTCAACACACGTACAGCCCGGTGACGTCTCCCACGCCTTGATCCAGCAAGGAGAGAGGGAGAGGTTGAGGAAGACTCCATCCAGCAGCAGCACAACGGCGTGGTGGTGGTGGAGCGGGGCAATCCTGCAGGGCTTCGCCAAGCACCGCGAGAGAGGAGGAGCACTTGGGAGAGGGAGGGCTGCGCCAGGGGCAAGGGTGAAGCTCCCATGCGCCTCCCCACTATATATAGGAGTGGAGGGGGCTGGTTTCTTGCCCTCCAAGTCCATTGGGGCGTTGGCAAAGGTGGGAGGAAAGAAATCCCATCATTTCCTTCCCCACCGATTGCTATCCCCCCTTTTTAGGGATCTTGATCTTATCCCTTTGGGATATGATCTTATTCCTTCTAAGGGGGGATCTTGGTGCGCCTTGACCAGGGGTGTGGGGCCTTGCCCCCACTACCCACGTTCATGTGTGTCCCCCCATGCAGGTGGGCCCCACTCCGGAACCTTCTAGAACCTTCCCGGTACAATACCGAAAAATCCCGAACATTTTCCG
Organism: Triticum timopheevii; assembly: GCA_963921465.1. NCBI lineage: Eukaryota > Viridiplantae > Streptophyta > Magnoliopsida > Poales > Poaceae > Triticum > Triticum timopheevii. Next base: position 99,651,670 of record OY997264.1, on the reverse strand, counting down.
GTGGCCAAAATAGGACTTCCCATATATAAATCTTTACCTCCGGACCATTCCGGAACTCCTCGTGACGTCCGAGATCTCATCCGGGACTCCGAACAACATTCGGTAACCACATACAAGCTTCCTTTATAACCCTAGCGTCATCGAACCTTAAGTGTGTAGACCCTACGGGTTCGGGAGACATGTAGACATGACCGAGACGTTCTCCGGTCAATAACCAACAGCGGGATCTGGATACCCATGATGGCTCCCACATGTTCCACGATGATCTCAACGGATGAACCACGATGTCAAGGACTTAATCAATCCCGTATACAATTCCCTTTGTCTAGCGGTATTATACTTGCCCGACATTCGATCGTCAGTATCTTATACCTTGTTCAATCTCGTTACCGGCAAGTCTCTTTACTCGTTCCGTAACACATCATCCCGTGATCAACTCCTTGGTCACATTGCGCATATGATGATGTCCTACCGAGTGGGCCCAGAGATACCTCTCTGCTTACACGGAGTGACAAATCCCAGTCTCGATTCGTGCCAACCCAACAGACACTTTTGGAGATACCTGTAGTGCACCTTTATAATCACCCAGTTACGTTGTGACGTTTGGTACACCCAAAGCACTCCTACGGTATCCGGGAGTTGCACAATCTCATGGTCTAAGGAAAAGATACTTGACATTAGAAAAGCTTTAGCATACGAACTACACGATCTCTATGCTAGGCTTAGGATTGGGTCTTGTCCATCACATCATTCTCCTAATGATGTGATCCCGTTATCAACGACATCCAATGTCCATAGCCAGGAAACCATGACTATCTGTTGATCACAACGAGCTAGTCAACTAGAGGCTCACTAGGGACATATTGTGGTCTATGTATTCACATGTGTATTACGATTTCCGGATAATATAGTTATAGCATGAATAAAAGACAATTATCATGAACAAGGAAATATAATAATAATACTTTTATTATTGCCTCTAGGGCATATTTCCAACAGTCTCCCACTTGCACTAGAGTCAATAATCTAGTTCACATCAATATGTGATTAACACTCAAGGTCACATCCCCATGTGACTTACACCCAAAGAGTTTACTAGAGTCAATAATCTAGTTCACATTTACCATGTGATTAACACTCGATGAGTTCTGGGTTTGATCATGTTATGCTTGTGAGAGAGGTTATAGTCAATGGGTCTGAACCTTTTAGATCCGTGTGTGCTTTACAAATCTCTATGTCATCTCCTAGATGTAGCTACCACGCTCTATTTGGAGCTATTCCAAATAACTGTTCTACTTGGAGCTATACTAAAAGTTGCTCCATTATACGTATCCGGTATTTCTACTCAGAGCTATCCGGATAGGTGTTAAGCTTGCATCGACATAACTCTTTACGTCGAACTCTTTATCACCTCCATAATCGAGAAAATTCCTTAGTCCACTAGTTACTAAGGATAACTTTGACCGCTGTCCTGTGATCCATTCTTGGATCACTCTTGTACCCCTTGACTGACTCATGGCAAGGCACACTACAGGTGCGGTACACAGCATAGCATACTGTAGAGAGCCTATGATAAAAGCATAGGGGACGACCTTCGTCCTTTCTCTCTATTCTGCCGTGGTCGAGATTTTAAGTCTTAACTTCATACCTTACATCTCAGGCAAGAATTCCTTCTTTGACTGATCCATCTTGAACACCTTCAAGATCATGTCAAGGTACGTGCTCATTTGAAAGTACTATTAAGCATTTTGATCTATCTTATAGATCTTGATGCTTATTGTTCAAGTAGCCTAATCCAGGTTTTCCATTGAAAAACAGTTTTCAAATAACCCTATATGCTTTCTAGAAATTCTACATCATTTCTGATCATCAATATGTCAACAACATATACTCATCAGAAATTCTATAGTGCTCCCACTCACTTCTTTGGAAATACAAGTTTCTCATAAACTTTGTATAAACCCAAAATCTTTGATCATCTTATCAAAGCGCACATTCCAACTCCGAGATGCTTACTCCAGTCCATGGAAGGATCGCTGGAGCTAGCATACCTTTTAGCATCCTTAGGATCGACAAAAACTTTCTGATTTGTATCACATACAACCTTTCCATACGAAGACTGGTAAGGAAACTCGTTTTGTCATCCATCTGCCAAATTTCATAAATGCAGCTTATGCTAACATGAATCCGACGGACTTAAGCATCGCTACGGATGAGAAAATCTCATCGCAGTCAACTCCTTAAACTTGTGAAAAAATCTTCGCCACAAGTCGAGCTTCATAGATGGTGACATTACCATCCACGTCCGTCTTCTTCTTAAAGATCCATTTATCTCAATGGCTTGCCGGTCATTGGGCAAGTCCACCAAAGTCCATGCTTTGTTCTGATACATGGATCCTATCTCGGATTTCATGGCTTCTAACCATTTGTCGGAATTTGGGCCCACCATCGCTTCTCCATAGCTCGTAGGTTCATTGTTGTCTAGCAACATGACCTTCAAGACAAGATCACCGTACCACTCTGAAGTAGTACGCGTCCTTGTCGTCCTACGAGGTTCGGTAGTGACTTGATCCAAAGCTTCATGATCACTATCATAAGCTTCCACTTCAATTGGTATAGGTGCCACAGGAACAACTTCATGTGCCCTGCTACACACTTGTTGAAGTGACGGTTCAATAACCATATCAAGTCTCCACCATCCTCCCACTCAACTCTTTCGAGAGAAACCTTTCCTCGAGAAAGGACCCGATTCAAGAAACAATCCATATTGCTTTCGGATCTGAATTAGGAGGTATACCCAACTGTTTTGGGTGTCCTATGAAGATGCATTTATCCGCTTTGGGTTCGAGCTTATCAGCCTGAAACTTTTTCACTAAGCGTCGCAACCTCAAACCTTTAAGAAATGACAGCTTAGGTTTCTCTAAACCATAGTTCATACGGTGTCATCTCATCGGAATTACGTGGTGCCCTATTTAAAGTGAATGTGGTTGTCTCTAATGCCTAACCCATGAACGATAGTGGTAATTCGATAAGAGACATCATGGTACGCTCCATATCCAATAGGGTGCAACTATGATGTTCGGACATACCATCACACTATGGTGTTCCAGGCGGTATTAGTTGTGAAACAATTTCCACAATGTCATAATTGTGTGCCAAAGCTTGTAACTCAGATACTCATCTCTATGATCATATCATAGACATTTCATCCTCTTGTCACGATGATCTTCTACTTCACTCTGAAATTACTTGAACCATTCAATAATTCAGACTTGTGTTTCATCAAGTAAATATTCTCAACATTTACTCGAATCATCTGTGAAGTAAGAACATAACGATATTCACTGCATGCCTCAGCACTCATTGGACTGCACATATCAAAATGAGTTACTTCCAACAAGTTGCTATCTTGTTCCATCTTACTGAAACCGAGGCTTTTCAGTCATCTTGCCCATGTGGTATGATTTGCATGTCTCAAGTGATTCAAAAACAAGTGAGTTCCAACGGTCCATTTGCATGGAGTTTCTTCATGCATATACACCAATAGACATGGTTCGCATGTCTCAAACTTTTCAAAAATGAGTGAGCCCAAAGATCCATCAACATGGAGCTTCTTCATGCATTTTACACCAATATGACTTACATGGCAGTGCCACAAGTAAGTGGTACTATCATTACTATCTTATATCTTTTGGCATGAAAATGTGTATCACTACGATCGAGATTCAATAAACCATTCAGGTTTAATACTAATCTTGATGGTAGAGGGAGCGTGCGATGTTTGATCACATCAAACTTGGAAACAATTCCAACATATATCGTCAGCTCACCTTTAGCTAGTCTCCGTTTATTCCGTAGCCTTTTATTTCGAGTTACTAACACTTAGCAACCGAACCGGTAGCTTAATACCCTGGTGCTACTAGGAGTACTAGCAAAGTACACATTAACATAATGTATATCCAATATACTTCTATCAACTTTGCCAGCCTTCTCTTCTACCAAGTGTCTAGGGTAATTCTTCTCCAGTGGTTGTTCCCCTTATAACAGAAGCACTTAGTCTCGGGTTTGGGTTCAACCTTGGGTTTCTTCACTAGAGCAGCAACTGATTTGCCGTTTCATGAAGTATCCTTTCTTGCCCTTGACCTTCTTGAAACTAGTGGTTTCATCAACAATTGATGCTCCTTCTTGATTTCTACTTTCGCGGTGTCAAAAATCGTGAATACCTCAAGGATCATCATATCTATCCCTGATATGTTATAGTTCATCACAAAGCTCCAGCAGCTTGGTGGCAATGACTTTGGAGAAACATCACTATCTCATATGGAAGATCAACTCCCACTCGATTCAAGTGATTGTTGCACTCAGACAATCTGAGCACAAGCTCAACGATTGAGCTTTTCTCCCTTAGTTTGCAGGCTAAGAAAATCGTCGAAGGTCTTATACCTCTTGACGTGGGCACGAGCCTGAAATCCCAATTTCAGCCCTCGAAACATCTCATATGTTCCGTGACGTTTCGAAAACGTCTTTGGTGCCTCAACTCTAAACCGTTTAACTGAACTATCACGTAGTTATCAAAACGTGTATGTCCGATGTTCGCAACATCCACAAACAACGTTTGGGGTCCAGCACACTGAGCGGTGCATTAAGGACATAAGCTATCTACTGTCCGCATAATCGCTACTGTCAACTTTCAACTATATTTTCTCTAGGAACATAACTAAACAGTAGAACTAAAGCGTGAGCTTACGACATAATTTGCAAAAGGTCTTTTTGACTATGTTCAGGATAATTAAGTTCATCTTATGAACTCCCACTCAGATAGACATCCCTCTGGTCATCTAAGTGATCACATGATCCGAGTCAAACTAGGCCGTGTCCGATCATCACGTGAGACGGACTAGCCAACGTCGGTGAACATCTTCATGTTGATCGTATCTACTATACGACTCATGCTCGACCTTTCGGTCTCCGTGTTCCGAGGCCATGTCTGTACATGCTAGGCTCGTCAAGTTAACCCTAAGTGTATTGCTGTGTAAATCTGTCTTACACCCGTTGTATGTGAACGTAAGAATCCATCACACCCGATCATCACGTGGTGCTTAGAAGCGACGAACTGTAGCAACGGTGCACAGTTAGGGGAGAACACTTCTTGAAATTTTGTAAGGGATCATCTTATTTACTACCGTCGTCCTAAGTAAACAAGATGCATAAACATGATAAACATCACATGCAATCAAATAGTGACATGATATGGCCAATATCATTTTGCTCCTTTTGATCTCCATCTTCGGGGCTCCATGATCATCATCGTCACCGGCATGACACCATGATCTCCATCATCATGATCTCCATCATCGTGTCTCCATGAAGTCGTCTCGCCAACTTATTACTTCTACTACTATGGCTACCAGTTAGCAATAAAGTAAAGTAATTACATGGCGTTGTTCAATGACACGCAGGTCATACAATAAATTAAGACAACTCCTATGGCTCCTGCCGGTTGTCATACTCATCGACATGCAAGTCGTGAATCCTATTACAAGAACATGATAGATCTCATACATCACATATCATTCATCACATTCTTCTTGGCCATATCACATCACATAGCATACCCTGCAAAAACAAGTTAGACGTTCTCTAATTGTTGTTGCATGTTTTACGTGGCTGCTATGGGTTTCTAGCAAGAACGTTTCTTACCTACGCAACACCACAACGTGATATGCCAATTGCTATTTACCCTTCATAAGGACCCTTTTCATCGAATCCGTTCCGACTAAAGTGGGAGAGACTGGCACCCGCTAGCCACTTTATGCACCAAGTGCATGTCAATCGGTGGAACCTGTCTCACGTAAGAGTATGTGTAAGGTCGGTCCGGGCCGCTTCATCCCACAATACCGTCGAAACAAGATTGGACTAGTAACGGTAAGCATATTGAACAAAATCAACGCCCGCAACTACTTTGTGTTCTACTCGTGCAAAGAATCTACGCAATAGACCTAGCTCATGATGCCACTGTTGGGGAACGTAGCAGAAATTCAAAAAATTTCCTACGTATCACCAAGATCTATCTATGGAGAGACCAGCAACGAGGGGAAGGAGAGTGCATCTACATACCCTTGTAGATCGCTAAGCGGAAGCGTTCAAGTGAACGGGGTTGATGGAGTCGTACTCGTCGTGATTCAAATCACCGATGATCAAGTGCCGAACGCACGGCACCTCCGCGTTCAACACACGTACAGCCCGGTGACGTCTCCCACGCCTTGATCCAGCAAGGAGAGAGGGAGAGGTTGAGGAAGACTCCATCCAGCAGCAGCACAACGGCGTGGTGGTGGTGGAGGAGCGTGGCAATCCTGCAGGGCTTCGCCAAGCACCGCGAGAGAGGAGGAGCACTTGGGAGAGGGAGGGCTGCGCCAGGGCAAAGGGTGAAGCTCCCATGCGCCTCCCCACTATATATAGGGGTGGAGGGGGCTGGTTTCTTGCCCTCCAAGTCCATTGGGGCGTTGGCAAAGGTGGGAGGAAAGAAATCCCATCATTTCCTTCCCCACCGATTGCTATCCCCCCTTTTTAGGGATCTTGATCTTATCCCTTTGGGATATGATCTTATTCCTTCTAAGGGGGGATCTTGGTGCGCCTTGACCAGGGGTGTGGGGCCTTGCCCCCACTACCCACGTTCATGTGTGTCCCCCCATGCAGGTGGGCCCCACTCCGGAACCTTCTAGAACCTTCCCGGTACAATACCGAAAAATCCCGAACATTTTCCGGTGGCCAAAATAGGACTTCCCATATATAAATCTTTACCTCCGGACCATTCCGGAACTCCTCGTGACGTCCGAGATCTCATCCGGGACTCCGAACAACATTCGGTAACCACATACAAGCTTCCTTTATAACCCTAGCGTCATCGAACCTTAAGTGTGTAGACCCTACGGGTTCGGGAGACATGTAGACATGACCGAGACGTTCTCCGGTCAATAACCAACAGCGGGATCTGGATACCCATGATGGCTCCCACATGTTCCACGATGATCTCAACGGATGAACCACGATGTCAAGGACTTAATCAATCCCGTATACAATTCCCTTTGTCTAGCGGTATTATACTTGCCCGAGATTCGATCGTCGGTATCTTATACCTTGTTCAATCTCGTTACCGGCAAGTCTCTTTACTCGTTCCGTAACACATCATCCCGTGATCAACTCCTTGGTCACATTGCGCATATGATGATGTCCTACCGAGTGGGCCCAGAGATACCTCTCTGCTTACACGGAGTGACAAATCCCAGTCTCGATTCGTGCCAACCCAACAGACACTTTTGGAGATACCTGTAGTGCACCTTTATAATCACCCAGTTACGTTGTGACGTGTGGTACACCCAAAGCACTCCTACGGTATCCGGGAGTTGCACAATCTCATGGTCTAAGGAAAAGATACTTGACATTAGAAAAGCTTTAGCATACGAACTACACGATCTCTATGCTAGGCTTAGGATTGGGTCTTGTCCATCACATCATTCTCCTAATGATGTGATCCCGTTATCAACGACATCCAATGTCCATAGCCAGGAAACCATGACTATCTGTTGATCACAACGAGCTAGTCAACTAGAGGCTCACTAGGGACATATTGTGGTCTATGTATTCACATGTGTATTACGATTTCCGGATAATACAGTTATAGCATGAATAAAAGACAATTATCATGAACAAGGAAATATAATAATAATACTTTTATTATTGCCTCTAGGGCATATTTCCAACAGTCTCCCACTTGCACTAGAGTCAATAATCTAGTTCACATCGATATGTGATTAACACTCAAGGTCACATCCCCATGTGACTTACACCCAAAGAGTTTACTAGAGTCAATAATCTAGTTCACATTTACCATGTGATTAACACTCGATGAGTTCTGGGTTTGATCATGTTATGCTTGTGAGAGAGGTTATAGTCAATGGGTCTGAACCTTTTAGATCCGTGTGTGCTTTACAAATCTCTATGTCATCTCCTAGATGTAGCTACCACGCTCTATTTGGAGCTATTCCAAATAACTGTTCTACTTGGAGCTATACTAAAAGTTGCTCCATTATACATATCCGGTATTTCTACTCAGAGCTATCCGGATAGGTGTTAAGCTTGCATCGACATAACTCTTTACGTCGAACTCTTTATCACCTCCATAATCGAGAAAATTCCTTAGTCCACTAGTTACTAAGGATAACTTTGACCGCTGTCCTGTGATCCATTCTTGGATCACTCTTGTACCCCTTGACTGACTCATGGCAAGGCACACTACAGGTGCGGTACACAGCATAGCATACTATAGAGAGCCTATGATAAAAGCATAGGGGACGACCTTCATCCTTTCTCTCTATTCTGCCGTGGTCGAGATTTTAAGTCTTAACTTCATACCTTACATCTCAGGCAAGAATTCCTTCTTTGACTGATCCATCTTGAACACCTTCAAGATCATGTCAAGGTACGTGCTCATTTGAAAGTACTATTAAGCATTTTGATCTATCTTATAGATCTTGATGCTTATTGTTCAAGTAGCCTAATCCAGGTTTTCCATTGAAAAACAGTTTTCAAATAACCCTATATGCTTTCTACAAATTCTACATCATTTCTGATCATCAATATGTCAACAACATATACTCATCAGAAATTCTATAGTGCTCCCACTCACTTCTTTGGAAATACAAGTTTCTCATAAACTTTGTATAAACCCAAAATCTTTGATCATCTTATCAAAGCGCACATTCCAACTCTGAGATGCTTACTCCAGTCCATGGAAGGATCGCTGGAGCTAGCATACCTTTTAGCATCCTTAGGATCGACAAAAACTTTCTGATTTGTATCACATACAACCTTTCCATACGAAGACTGGTAAGGAAACTCGTTTTGTCATCCATCTGCCAGATTTCATAAATGCAGCTTATGCTAACATGAATCCGACGGACTTAAGCATCGCTACGGATGAGAAAATCTCATCGCAGTCAACTCCTTAAACTTGTGAAAAACTCTTCGCCACAAGTCGAGCTTCATAGATGGTGACATTACCATCCACGTCCGTCTTCTTCTTAAAGATCCATTTATCTCAATGGCTTGCCGGTCATTGGGCAAGTCCACCAAAGTCCATGCTTTGTTCTGATACATGGATCCTATCTCGGATTTCATGGCTTCTAACCATTTGTCGGAATTTGGGCCCACCATCGCTTCTCCATAGCTCGTAGGTTCATTGTTGTCTAGCAACATGACCTTCAAGACAAGATCACCGTACCACTCTGAAGTAGTACGCGTCCTTGTCGTCCTACGAGGTTCGGTAGTGACTTGATCCAAAGCTTCATGATCACTATCATAAGCTTCCACTTCAATTGGTATAGGTGCCACAGGAACAACTTCATGTGCCCTGCTACACACTTGTTGAAGTGACGGTTCAATAACCATATCAAGTCTCCACCATCCTCCCACTCAACTCTTTCGAGAGAAACCTTTCCTCGAGAAAGGACCCGATTCAAGAAACAATCCATATTGCTTTCGGATCTGAATTAGGAGGTATACCCAACTGTTTTGGGTGTCCTATGAAGATGCATTTATCCGCTTTGGGTTCGAGCTTATCAGCCTGAAACTTTTTCACTAAGCGTCGCAACCTCAAACCTTTAAGAAATGACAGCTTAGGTTTCTCTAAACCATAGTTCATACGGTGTCATCTCATCGGAATTACGTGGTGCCCTATTTAAAGTGAATGTGGTTGTCTCTAATGCCTAACCCATGAACGATAGTGGTAATTCGATAAGAGACATCATGGTACGCTCCATATCCAATAGGGTGCAACTATGATGTTCGGACATACCATCACACTATGGTGTTCCAGGCGGTATTAGTTGTGAAACAATTTCCACAATGTCATAATTGTGTGCCAAAGCTTGTAACTCAGATACTCATCTCTATGATCATATCATAGACATTTCATCCTCTTGTCACGATGATCTTCTACTTCACTCTGAAATTACTTGAACCATTCAATAATTCAGACTTGTGTTTCATCAAGTAAATATTCTCAACATTTACTCGAATCATCTGTGAAGTAAGAACATAACGATATTCACTGCATGCCTCAGCACTCATTGGACTGCACATATCAAAATGAGTTACTTCCAACAAGTTGCTATCTTGTTCCATCTTACTGAAACCGAGGCTTTTCAGTCATCTTGCCCATGTGGTATGATTTGCATGTCTCAAGTGATTCAAAAACAAGTGAGTTCCAACGGTCCATTTGCATGGAGTTTCTTCATGCATATACACCAATAGACATGGTTCGCATGTCTCAAACTTTTCAAAAATGAGTGAGCCCAAAGATCCATCAACATGGAGCTTCTTCATGCATTTTACACCAATATGACTTACATGGCAGTGCCACAAGTAAGTGGTACTATCATTACTATCTTATATCTTTTGGCATGAAAATGTGTATCACTACGATCGAGATTCAATAAACCATTCAGGTTTAATACTAATCTTGATGGTAGAGGGAGCGTGCGATGTTTGATCACATCAAACTTGGAAACAATTCCAACATATATCGTCAGCTCACCTTTAGCTAGTCTCCGTTTATTCCGTAGCCTTTTATTTCGAGTTACTAACACTTAGCAACCGAACCGGTACCTTAATACCCTGGTGCTACTAGGAGTACTAGCAAAGTACACATTAACATAATGTATATCCAATATACTTCTATCAACTTTGCCAGCCTTCTCATCTACCAAGTGTCTAGGGTAATTCTTCTCCAGTGGTTGTTCCCCTTATAACAGAAGCACTTAGTCTCGGGTTTGGGTTCAACCTTGGGTTTCTTCACTAGAGCAGCAACTGATTTGCTGTTTCATGAAGTATCCTTTCTTGCCCTTGACCTTCTTGAAACTAGTGGTTTCATCAACAATTGATGCTCCTTCTTGATTTCTACTTTCGCGGTGTCAAAAATCGTGAATACCTCAAGGATCATCATATCTATCCCTGATATGTTATAGTTCATCACAAAGCTCCAGCAGCTTGGTGGCAATGACTTTGGAGAAACATCACTATCTCATATGGAAGATCAACTCCCACTCGATTCAAGTGATTGTTGCACTCAGACAATCTGAGCACAAGCTCAACGATTGAGCTTTTCTCCCTTAGTTTGCAGGCTAAGAAAATCGTCGAAGGTCTTATACCTCTTGACGTGGGCACGAGCCTGAAATCCCAATTTCAGCCCTCGAAACATCTCATATGTTCCGTGACGTTTCGAAAACGTCTTTGGTGCCTCAACTCTAAACCGTTTAACTGAACTATCACGTAGTTATCAAAACGTGTATGTCCGATGTTCGCAACATCCACAAACAACGTTTGGGGTCCAGCACACTGAGCGGTGCATTAAGGACATAAGCTATCTACTGTCCGCATAATCGCTACTGTCAACTTTCAACTATATTTTCTCTAGGAACATAACTAAACAGTAGAACTAAAGCGTGAGCTTACGACATAATTTGCAAAAGGTCTTTTTGACTATGTTCAGGATAATTAAGTTCATCTTATGAACTCCCACTCAGATAGACATCCCTCTGGTCATCTAAGTGATCACATGATCCGAGTCAAACTAGGCCGTGTCCGATCATCACGTGAGACGGACTAGCCAACGTCGGTGAACATCTTCATGTTGATCGTATCTACTATACGACTCATGCTCGACCTTTCGGTCTCCGTGTTCCGAGGCCATGTCTGTACATGCTAGGCTCGTCAAGTTAACCCTAAGTGTATTGTTGTGTAAATCTGTCTTACACCCGTTGTATGTGAACGTAAGAATCCATCACACCCGATCATCACGTGGTGCTTAGAAGCGACGAACTGTAGCAACGGTGCACAGTTAGGGGAGAACACTTCTTGAAATTTTGTAAGGGATCATCTTATTTACTACCGTCGTCCTAAGTAAACAAGATGCATAAACATGATAAACATCACATGCAATCAAATAGTGACATGATATGGCCAATATCATTTTGCTCCTTTTGATCTCCATCTTCGGGGCTCCATGATCATCATCGTCACCGGCATGACACCATGATCTCCATCATCATGATCTCCATCATCGTGTCTCCATGAAGTCGTCTCGCCAACTTATTACTTCTACTACTATGGCTACCAGTTAGCAATAAAGTAAAGTAATTACATGGCGTTGTTCAATGACACGCAGGTCATACAATAAATTAAGACAACTCCTATGGCTCCTGCCGATTGTCATACTCATCGACATGCAAGTCGTGAATCCTATTACAAGAACATGATAGATCTCATACATCACATATCATTCATCACATTCTTCTTGGCCATATCACATCACATAGCATACCCTGCAAAAACAAGTTAGACGTTCTCTAATTGTTGTTGCATGTTTTACGTGGCTGCTATGGGTTTCTAGCAAGAACGTTTCTTACCTACGCAACACCACAACGTGATATGCCAATTGCTATTTACCCTTCATAAGGACCCTTTTCATCGAATCCGTTCCGACTAAAGTGGGAGAGACTGGCACCCGCTAGCCACTTTATGCACCAAGTGCATGTCAATCGGTGGAACCTGTCTCACGTAAGAGTATGTGTAAGGTCGGTCCGGGCCGCTTCATCCCACAATACCGTCGAAACAAGATTGGACTAGTAACGGTAAGCATATTGAACAAAATCAACGCCCGCAACTACTTTGTGTTCTACTCGTGCAAAGAATCTACGCAATAGACCTAGCTCATGATGCCACTGTTGGGGAACGTAGCAGAAATTCAAAAAATTTCCTACGTATCACCAAGATCTATCTATGGAGAGACCAGCAACGAGGGGAAGGAGAGTGCATCTACATACCCTTGTAGATCGCTAAGCGGAAGCGTTCAAGTGAACGGGGTTGATGGAGTCGTACTCGTCGTGATTCAAATCACCGATGATCAAGTGCCGAACGCACGGCACCTCCGCGTTCAACACACGTACAGCCCGGTGACGTCTCCCACGCCTTGATCCAGCAAGGAGAGAGGGAGAGGTTGAGGAAGACTCCATCCAGCAGCAGCACAACGGCGTGGTGGTGGTGGAGGAGCGTGGCAATCCTGCAGGGCTTCGCCAAGCACCGCGAGAGAGGAGGAGCACTTGGGAGAGGGAGGGCTGCGCCAGGGGCAAGGGTGAAGCTCCCATGCGCCTCCCCACTATATATAGGGGTGGAGGGGGCTGGTTTCTTGCCCTCCAAGTCCATTGGGGCGTTGGCAAAGGTGGGAGGAAAGAAATCCCATCATTTCCTTCCCCACCGATTGCTATCCCCCCTTTTTAGGGATCTTGATCTTATCCCTTTGGGATATGATCTTATTCCTTCTAAGGGGGGATCTTGGTGCGCCTTGACCAGGGGTGTGGGGCCTTGCCCCCACTACCCACGTTCATGTGTGTCCCCCCATGCAGGTGGGCCCCACTCCGGAACCTTCTAGAACCTTCCCGGTACAATACCGAAAAATCCCGAACATTTTCCGGTGGCCAAAATAGGACTTCCCATATATAAATCTTTACCTCCGGACCATTCCGGAACTCCTCGTGACGTCCGAGATCTCATCCGGGACTCCGAACAACATTCGGTAACCACATACAAGCTTCCTTTATAACCCTAGCGTCATCGAACCTTAAGTGTGTAGACCCTACGGGTTCGGGAGACATGTAGACATGACCGAGACGTTCTCCGGTCAATAACCAACAGCGGGATCTGGATACCCATGATGGCTCCCACATGTTCCACGATGATCTCAACGGATGAACCACGATGTCAAGGACTTAATCAATCCCGTATACAATTCCCTTTGTCTAGCGGTATTATACTTGCCCGAGATTCGATCGTCGGTATCTTATACCTTGTTCAATCTCGTTACCGGCAAGTCTCTTTACTCGTTCCGTAACACATCATCCCGTGATCAACTCCTTGGTCACATTGCGCATATGATGATGTCCTACCGAGTGGGCCCAGATATACCTCTCCGCTTACACGGAGTGACAAATCCCAGTCTCGATTCGTGCCAACCCAACAGACACTTTTGGAGATACCTGTAGTGCACCTTTATAATCACCCAGTTACGTTGTGACGTTTGGTACACCCAAAGCACTCCTACGGTATCCGGGAGTTGCACAATCTCATGGTCTAAGGAAAAGATACTTGACATTAGAAAAGCTTTAGCATATGAACTACACGATCTCTATGCTAGGCTTAGGATTGGGTCTTGTCCATCACATCATTCTCCTAATGATGTGATCCCGTTATCAACGACATCCAATGTCCATAGCCAGGAAACCATGACTTTCTGTTGATCAAAACGAGCTAGTCAACTAGAGGCTCACTAGGGACATATTGTGGTCTATGTATTCACACGTGTATTACGATTTCCGGATAATACAGTTATAGCATGAATAAAAGACAATTATCATGAACAAGGAAATATAATAATAATACTTTTATTATTGCCTCTAGGGCATATTTCCAACAGTCCGTAGAGCCAAACCCCGAGCCGAACGGTCACCGGACGGCGAATCCCGAGCGTCTCCGCCGCCTTGTTTGGTCGCCGGCGGCTAACCGCCGGTGCGCTGACGTGGCAACCTAGTTAGGACTAATCACCATGCTAATTAGTCCCCTCTCTCACTGACATATGGGCCCACGCCCTTAACTAACCACGGCTTAATCTTCTGCTTAGTTTAGGTTAATCACAGTGGCCCCACGCGTCAGTTTTGACCACGCTGACGTGGTCGTTGACTGGGCCCACACGGCAGCGACCCTAGACGGCACCGTGTCACTGACCAGTGGACCCCATTGGTCAGGTTTGACCTGGACCGTGCCTCGTTGACCTGCTGACGTCATGATGATGTCAGGCTGACGCAGTAATGCCCTTTTCTGGATTTATTCTTATTCAGAAAAATCCAGAAATTTGCCTAAACTTCTAAAATTCATAGAAAATCAAGCGTAGCTCCAAATCAAACAAATTATATATGAAAAATGATCAGAAAAATGCAATCTATCCATCTGTACCATTTTCATGCATGTTAGAACAATTTAACCTTGCTGTTTAGGTGAAACAAGGTAATGCACTAATATGACCTCTTAAAATGGGTTTGCATTTGAATATTTGGTTCAAATGGACTCATCTCAATCTGATCTAGCTTGCATTAGCCCAAAACACATTCATAATGCCATGTCACAGCATGCATCATACTGTGCATTGCATTGATCGTGTTTCTTCTCTGTTTGCCGGTGTTGTTCCCCCTCGATAGATGTTGTCCCGACGATGTGATCGATGACACCAATGAAGAAATATACTATCTTCAGAAGTGCCAGGCAAGCAAAACTCCCTTGTTCATTCCGATACAATCCCACTCTCTCGCCCTGCTCTCTTTTACTGCATTAGGACAACAACGATTCATCTGTTACTCGCTGCGGTTGCTGAACCCCTTTATCCTCTGCATGACCTGTCATTGCCATAGTAAATAGATGAAACCCACTAGCATGAGTAGGAGTTGTTTGAGCCCTGATGTGCCTACTCATTCATGCTTGTTTGTCATGCCTGCTATTGCTTAGAGTTGTGTCAGGTCTGATTCATCCGGGATGAATCAGAGGTGTGTGAACATGTCCTACTATGTGTGAGCTAAGTGTGTGAACACGATTTGGTAAAGGTAGCGGTGAGAGGCCATGTAGGAGTACATGGTGGGTTGTCTCATTGAAGCCGTCCTTAGGAACTGAGTTCTGTGTTTGTGATCCATGATTCAGCTACCACCATGCATTGGGCCCTGAAATATGACCCCGCTCGACTGCTTAATCACCCTTGTCCTCTGTCCAGGAGTTGCAAGTAGTTTCTAGTGTTTGTAGTATGCTGGAGGCCGTGCGCATCGCTGACCTGAGGGGTGGGCTGTGATGCGGTAGGCACGTGGCCGGGTATACCGGGCACCTGTTTGGTGTCACGGAACCCTGTACACATCGTTTGGGGCTGTGAGCAAAACTCCGGCCGGATCTCCTCATGGATGGAAACCGAATAGGTGATAAACCTGGACTAGAGACTTGAGTGTTTAGGTAGGTCGTGGTCTACACCCACGTCGGCTTTCGCTTGAAGTCTACCGAGCACATGTCGTGTGCAGACGCTAAGTGGTGGAAACATGTATGAAGAAGTACACCCCTGCAGGGTTAATATGATCTATTCGAATAGCCGTGTCCGCGGTAAAGGACTTCTGGGTTGCCTATAACAGTTCATAGACAAGTGAAAGTGGATACTCTAAAATACGCAAGATAAGCGTGAGTGCTATGGATGGCGTTCTCGTAGGGAGACGGGAGCGGATCCATAGTGGTGTATTGATATGGTGAATATGTGGACTCGTGTGCGCCACCTCAACAGAGTTACTTGCAGTCGTAGTTCAGGATAGCCACCGAGTAAAAGCTGGCTTGCTGCAGTTAAACTCCACCACCCCCTTTGTTGATAATGATGCATATGTAGTTAGTTCTGATGTAAGTCTTGCTGGGTACATTTGTACTCACGTTTGCCTATTTTATGTTTTTGCATAGAGACTTCGGTCTCGTTAGTAGTTCCGCGTGGACTTCGACGTTTAGCTGGATACCTCAGCTACGATCTTGTGCCCTCGGCAGGATCTGGTAGATAGTCAGGCTTCTAAGCCTTTTTCATTTGTAGATGTCTGTACTCAGACATGTTAAGCTTCCGCATGTGCTTTGATTTGTATGCCCTGAATGTTGGGTCATGAGACCTATGTTTGTAATATCTCGCTCCTCGGAGCCTATTGAATAAACTACTTGAGTCGTAGAGTCATGTTGTGATGCCATGTTGTATTTGCACATATCGAGCATATTGTGTGTATGTTATTGAAATGCTTGGTATGTGTGGGATCTGACTATCTAGTTGTTTATCCTTAGTAGCCTCTCTTACCGGGAAATGTCTCCTAGTGCTTCCACTGAGCCTGGTAGCTTGCTACTGCTCCTGAACACTTAGGCTGGCCGGCATGTGTCCTTTGTTCCTGTGTCTATCCCTTCGGGGAAATGTCACGCGATGAATACCGGAGTCCTGTTAGCCCGCTACAGCCCGGTTCACCGGAGTCCTGCTAGCCCAGTGCTACAGCCTGGATTCACTCGCTGATGACCGACACGTTCGATGCTGGGTCATGGATGTCTGTCCCTATAAGCTTGTGCCACTTTGGGTTTACGACTAGCCATGTCAGCCCGGGCTCCTTATCATATGGATGCTAGCGACACTATCATATACGTGTGCCAAAAGGCGCAAACGGTCCCGGGTAAAGGTAAGGCGACACCCGTGGGAATACCGTGCGTGAGGCCGCAAAGTGATATGAGGTGTTAGATGCTAGATCGATGTGGCATTGAGTCGGGGTCCTGACAGTTTTGGTATCAGAGCTTGACTACCTGTAGGTTTACCAAGCCAAACTGGTCGAAGTTGAGTCTAGAAATGCTTTAGTTATATGTAGGGGAATTGATTGTGGGATGGGAACATAAGGATCTTTTTACTCCTTTACCTTATGACCTTCTGATCTGAGTCATCCTATCTTTCCTACGGGGTTAAGGAACTAGGCTATCTCCTCTTTCTATCAGGATCACGTGTTACTAATTTGTAGACTTGTAAGATTGTTGGACTTAAGCCTCGTTTCAGTTCCTATTACTTCCGTATGTTAACTGTTGATCTTGAAACCTTGATATTGTGCTTCTGAGTGGCTATGCCACCATTTCTGTAGTATGTCTCCAAACTTTTTGAGCATTTACAGCCGTTATGCTGTCCGAGTCATCCCAGGTTTCTAAACAATCTGATGCGCTTGCAAATCCTTTTCCTCTGGTTTTTATGTTCCTTTGGGCCAGGTTAATCACACTAATTGCTGAGTTGAGGTATTCTATTGCCTCGACATATATGTTGGAATTATTATTATGACCCTAGGTGTCCTAGGGGATCATCTAGTAATCTAGCCATGATTTGTGCCCCAGTGTGATGATTCTGGCCATTATTCTCGAAAGCATCCCGTGATGCCACTTAGTATGTAGGTATTCTACTTCTGGGTTTCTGAACCCGAGATTCACCCTACTTACTTCATGTTGATAGTGCTTGCTCGTTCCTTTAGGTCATTAGTAACCTTTGCATTAGTCCTCGAGGTCCGTGGTATTTCCTTCTTCCAAATACTATGAACCACTTATGGCAGAAGTTTGTTGGATCAAAAGATCACAACAAGAGTACTCTCGAAGAGTTCTCCATTCTATATCGTGACCTTGCCAGTCCTACCTTCCCCGCATGGATTATCCGGAAGAAACCTGTTGAACCTGGTTCGACACACTAATTTATGCATCCTCAACTCAGAAAGTTATATGTTCCATGAGTTGTTCCTCCTTAGATGTCTTCTGACCTTCATCTATCAATTGATAGTCAATAGAATGCGTGCATTCGTCCATCGATGCCTATTACTCTTGTGGTCCGTCAAGTCATTCTATTCCGGAATGACTAGGAGAAACAAACTCCAGTACCTTGTCCATTTCCAGGATTGGGTCAAAGCAGTCGTACTCCGCAGATCAAATTGCTAATCTAGCTTTTGCTCTGTTCTACCTTGGAGTATTACTATCTTTATATCAAGAATGTCATGGGAATTGCACACCATCCTATGAACTCTTGATACAGTGATACTTCTTGCCATCATTGTTCATTCCTCGGTTTCCATGTTATTGTAACCGGAATGCCGACAAGTGAATCGTGGTGTGTGAAATCAATACTGCTAGCAACTCCGTTGCTTGGTAGTTAAATGGACGATAACCTCAATCTTAGCGTGTTGATTATTGAATCGTCACCCTAAGGTTGATTGTGCTACCTAGTCCCTATTTCCGGTGCACTCTTCGGTCGTTGAGTTGGGATTTTTTCAATCCCTCGCTCATTTGATCATATTGTCTTGCCTTGAAAAGCAAGATTGTTCTCGAGCTTAGTGACATACCGGTGGTTCGTGATTTTCTGAATATCTTCTCGGAAGTATCACCAGGTCGTCACCTGACCGCTATGTTGAGTTCATGATCAAGTTGGTTTATTCCTGTAAACCACCCTTTCTCCAAGAATCCATGTTGGATACCCCTGAGCTAGTTGGTTAAGCCAAACAACAACTTGGAGAGTTGGAAGATAAAAGATTGCCTGGCTTAGTTCATTTTAAGGGATATCTTTTGTGTGTGTTGAAGAAAGATGATATCTTCATCAATTGATCCTTGAGACCAGTTGCTGGAGCTATTGTCTTGCCAAAAACTTTGATTTGAGTGTGGACTATTCTCAAATCAAATCAGAACCAACGATGTTCGTAATGATTGTCTTACTCGTGGATTTTCCTCGAGCATACACCATTATGTCTTTTGGGTCTGACCAATACTATCACCTTGTTCACATAGTTATGGAATTCCATCTCCATGGGAATCTGGATGAATTGTTGTTGAGCCCATCGACAACACCCTTATCTCCTCCATGAATTTGTTGAACATTAAGCTAGTGTTGGAAACTTCTATAGGCATTATCTTCAAGTCCCGTTCATGAAGTATATGTTCGGATGTAAGAAGTGACTTCCTCAGATTCATGTGCATTTAATGTAAGTTGCCGCCGTGAATTCGATAAAGTCAATGTTGCTTCCTTGGTATCATCCCAAGTTAGTCACACATGTGCAAAGTATACTATGGTTTGGTAGATTAATTACCTCCACTCCATATGTGTTCCTGGCACACCAAGCCACTGATTGATTTGTTCAAGGTGAAGAAGTTCCTTCTTAAGAATCATGACTTATGCAAGGACTTCGATATCCTCAATGATGGTTCCCCTTCTGAGCTCGGTAGCATTTTATTATAAGACTACTATGTGTTCATGCTTGTCTCGGACAACACGTTCACATGTTGTAGCAGAACCAACTCATGTTTTGGAGCTTGCTATCGTAGTTCACTCCTTGAGAATCTCGCAACATCATCTTGTCGGTTTGTGTTGCAAACTTTCTTTTCCAGACACGTTGTCTGAATTACCCTGTTACCAACCAGATCTGAATCTCAGGCAGATATGATGGTTGGAACTTCTCCCACGAACTATGATATAGGTTCCAGTGAAGTGGACGCACCTAGCTGGAAGCACTATTATTGTAGTATCTTAATTAAGCCGTTTGGTCACTTCCCATGAGGATTTCGCCTGACTTAATCTAGAAGTTGTTCCTTATGGATTTTGTGCTCCCGAAGTCTGACCTTTACTTGATGGCCATGTCGATGCTTTAAAGCATGATCATGGTAGCTAGAACATCAAGGAGAACATTAGAAGCGGAGTGCTAAATGTCTCTCGGTCGATCATCCAGATTTTGTTTCCTTGGCCTCGCTAAGGTGAAATCTAAGAAAGTGTTATCTTCCTTTGCATCTGCATCGTCCATCGCTATTCATCATGGTAGTATGTTCTGTTGTCAGCACCCTTGACACGGATGTTGGTAAAACCTTGATGAATATGGAAATGCTCAAGTTCTTGACAGCACGCACCAGCGCTAGGTGTTATCATCGGCACTAATTGGGATTGCTCCCAGTTTCCTCGGTTATGCTATAACTTTTGAAATAGTGGACTCACTCTCTACTGTTGAGCTTCTCCCCAGTTACTAAAATCATTCCTTGTGTTGTTTCCAACAAGGTAATCCACATCATCCATTCTAGTCTGAGTATGTCATTCTACCGAACTCCTTCAAATGATCGATTGTGATTTGCCTTAAGCTGGTATAAAGAGCTCTAATGATCTCTGAATCAAAGGTATTCTTTTTGCCACTTAAGGGGATATTTCTATGAGTCACCTTCCCTAAGGTGCCCCGTTATGGTATCATGGCAACTCAACTCCTCGCTACTTTGAAACCATGCACCATCCTACTTCAGCGTGGAATTGTTGCCTACCAAATTGAACCTCCGTCATCTTTCCATCCCTCTTGTTGTGTGTTTTGTGTGTCAGCTCAAGAGATGCTTCAATGCCTCACTCCATGAATTGATCCTGAGTTGCTCGATCTTTGAGAAGATCGATTCTTCTGGGGTTGTCCCTTTCCTCCCATTGTCATGTTAGATGGAGTTCTCAGAGCAAGACGTCGAGACAAAGATGATGATCGAATCAATGTCCTTATGAAGTGCAACCTGGATCATGAAGATTGTGTTAGT
Organism: Triticum timopheevii; assembly: GCA_963921465.1. Taxonomy (NCBI): domain Eukaryota; kingdom Viridiplantae; phylum Streptophyta; class Magnoliopsida; order Poales; family Poaceae; genus Triticum; species Triticum timopheevii. The sequence goes on along the minus strand of OY997264.1, from coordinate 99,630,460 downwards.
TGCGTTCCCCCCTCATCTTACCCTACGCCTGAATCTCGGGATGAGATTCTTGTTTAGTAGGGGTTAGTTGTCACAGCCCTAGAGTTTGTTTGTAACTAGTGGCTTTGCATCCATGCATCATGTTTAAATTTCATGAAAATTTGAATTGAGGAATTTTCAAAAGCCTCAGAAAACCTTTAAAAATAACCAACATTTAAATCTCATCAAATGAGTCCAAGAAAATGTTCCTGTTATTTTGTGAAAATATTGGCATGAGGTAAAATTCAAACCAATATTTTTGGAGTCACAGAAATAATTTATTTTGGGTCTTTGATTTAAATCAATAATATATTTGGGTTGAAATTATTTCTGCTATATAAGAAATAATGTTCAATATTTTTGTAAGTTGCATGTGACCTTGGGCTAGTCCTGAGCTTACATAACATTTTACAGAAAGTTTATAAAAATGATTTGGTTTGTAAAACTAAATCAAAACAAAGCAAGTAAATAGAAAACAGAAATAAAAGGGAGAGAGAGCAAACTCACCTGGACTTACCTGCAGCCCACCTGGCCCAGCACTGTAGCAGCCCAGCCCAAAGGGGCAGCATCGTCTTCTTCCTCCTCTGCCAGGAGGACAAACAAGTGCGTGGCGAGCGCCGACGCTGCCCCGGCCACCTCTTGCTTCCCCGAACCCTCCTAGCGACGCCACGACAACGCCCCGTGTCACCTCGCTCCTCTCCCTCACTCACTGCACCCTCTCCCCTCCCCTGGCTCTCTCCCTTGAGCTCATCCGAGCGCAGCCGTCGTCGCCGACCAGCGCTCGCGCGGCCGCAGCCATCCCCAAGCCTCTCCGACATGCCCCCGAGCTCTGCCGTTCCGTCCTCGTCCTCCTCGTCGTCTCAGGCGACTAGAAGAGCCCCGACGCGCCGTCCTCGCCCCCTTCTTCCTCCTTCGGCCACGGAGATCGCCGGCGACTTTCAGCCGTCATCGAGCCGCCCCCGAGCATGCTGAGATCACCGACGACCTCACCGTGAGCTCCTCTACCCAACCCCTCTCTCCCCTCTGTCGATTTCTTTCTCTAGCCCCTTTGGCCACCCCGACCGAAGCTCGCCGCCGTTGCGCTTCGTCGCCGCCGTGGTTAGAGCCCACCTCTGCCGCGTCTGAGAGTGTCACCGTGCTCAGCACGTCTGCAGGAGCACCTAGCACCCCACCGCTCGACCTGCCGTGCACCACAACGCCGGTTCCGAGCGCAACCGAACTCCGGCCGCCGCCTGCCATCATTGCAGCCATCGTCTCTGGCCTCCTCTCGCCCAGTCGCATGCTCCGTTAGATGCGGCGCATGTCTAGGAGCCCGTAGAGCCAAACCCCGAGCCGAACGGTCGCCGGACGGCGAATCCCGACCGTCTCCACCGCCTTGTTTGGTCGCCGGCGGCTAACCGCCGGTGCGCTGACGTGGCAACCTAGTTAGGACTAATCACCATGCTAATTAGACCCCTCTCTCACTGACATATGGGCCCACGCCCTTAACTAACCATGGCTTAATCTTCTGCTTAGTTTAGGTTAATCACAATGGCCCCACGTGTCAATTTTGACCACGCTGACGTGGCCGTTGACTGGGCCCACACGGCAGCGACCCTAGACGGCACCATGTCACTCACAGTGGACCCCACTGGTCAGGTTTGACCTGGACCGTGCCTCGTTGATCTGCTGACGTCATGATGATGTCAGGCTGACGCAGTAATGCCCTTTTTTGGATTTATTCTTATTCAGAAAAATCTAGAAATTTGCCTAAACTTCTAAAATTCATAGAAAATCAACCGTAGCTCCAAATCAAACAAATTATATATGAAAAATGATCAGAAAAATGCAATCTATCCATCTGTACCATTTTCATGCATGTTAGAACACTTTAACCTTGCTGTTTAGGTGAAACAAGGTAATGCACTAATATGACCTCTTAAAATGGGTTTGCATTTGAATATTTAGTTCAAATGGACTCATCTCAATCTGATCTAGCTTGCATTAGCCCAAAACACATTCATAATCCCATGTCACAGCATGCATCATATTGTGCATTGCATTGATCATGTTTCTTCTCTGTTTGCCGGTGTTGTTCCCCCTCGATAGATGTTGTCCCGACGATGTGATCGATGACACCAATGAAGAAATATACTATCTTCAGAAGTGCCAGGCAAGCAAAACCCCCTTGTTCATTCCGATACAATCCCACTCTCTCGCCCTGCTCTCTTTTACTGTATTAGGACAACAACGATTCATCTGTTACTCGCTACGGTAGCTGAACCCCTTTATCCTCTGCATGACCTGTCATTGCCACAGTAAATAGATGAAACCCACTAGCATGAGTAGGAGTTGTTTTAGCCCTGATGTGCCTACTCATTCATGCTTGTTTGTCATGCCTGCTATTGCTTAGAGTTGTGTCAGGTCTGATTCATCCGGGATGAATCAGAGGTGTGTGAACATGTCCTACTATGTGTGAGCTAAGTGTGTGAACACGATTTGGTAAAGGTAGCAGTGAGAGGTCATGTAGGAGTACATGGTGGGTTGTCTCATTGAAGCCGTCCTTAGGAACTGAGTTCTGTGTTTGTGATCCATGATTCAGCTACTACCATGCATTGGGCCTTGAAATATGACCCCGCTCGACTTCTTAATCACCCTTGTCTTCTGTCCAGGAGTTGCAAGTAGTTTTGGTGTTTGTAGTATGCTGGAGGCCGTGCGCATCGCTGACCTGAGGGGTGGGCTGTGATGCGGTAGGCACGTGGCCGGGTATACCGGGCACCCGTTTGGTGTCACGGAACCCTGTACACATCGTTTGGGGCTGTGAGCGAAACTCTGGCCGGATCTCCTCATGGATGGAACCCGAATAGGCGATAAACCTAGACTAGAGACTTGAGTGTTTAGGTAGGTCATGGTCTACACCCACGTCGGCTTTCGCTTGAAGTCTACTGAGCACATGTCGTGTGCAGACGCTAAGTGGTGGAAACATGTATGAAGAAGTACACCCCTGCAGGGTTAATATGATCTATTCAAATAGCCGTGTCCGCGGTAAAGGACTTCTGGGTTGCCTATAACAGTTCATAGACAAGTGAAAGTGGATACTCTAAAATACGCAAGATAAGCGTGAGTGCTATGGATGGCGTTCTCGTAGGGAGACGGGAGCGGATCCATAGTGGTGTATTGATATGGTGAATATGTGGACTCGTGTGCGCCACCTCAACAGAGTTACTTGCAGTCGTAGTTCAGGATAGCCACCGAGTCAAAGCTGGCTTGCTGCAGTTAAACTCCACCACCCCCTTTGTTGATAATGATGCATATGTAGTTAGTTCTGACGTAAGTCTTGCTGGGTACATTTGTACTCACGTTTGCCTATTTCATGTTTTTGTAGAGATACTTCGGTCTCGTTAGTAGTTCCGCGTGGACTTCGACGTTTAGCTTGATACCTCAGCTACGATCTTGTGCCCTCGGAAGGATCTGGTAGATAGTCAGGCTTCTAAGCCTTTTTCATTTGTAGATGTCTGTACTCAGACATGTTAAGCTTCTGCATGTGCTTTGATTTGTATGCCCTGAATGTTGGGTCATGAGACCTATGTTTGTAATATCTCGCTCCTCGGAGCCTATTGAATAAACTACTTGAGTCGTAGAGTCATGTTGTGATGCCATGTTGTATTTGCACATATCGAGCATATTGTGTGTATGTTATTGAAATGCTTGGTATGTGTGGGATCTGACTATCGAGTTGTTTATCCTTAGTAGCCTCTCTTACCGGGAAATGTCTCCTAGTGCTTCCACTGAGCCTGGTAGCTTGCTACTGCTCCGGAACACTTAGGCTGGCCGGCATGTGTCCTTCTTCGTTCCTGTGTCTGTCCCTTCGGGGAAATGTCACGCGATGAATACCGGAGTCCTGTTAGCCCGCTACAGCCCGGTTCACCAGAGTCCTGCTAGCCCAGTGCTACAGCCTGGATTCACTCGCTGATGACCGACACGTTCGATGCTGGGTCATGGATGCCTATCCCTGTAAGTTTATGCCACTTTGGGTTTACGACTAGCCATGTTAGCCCGGGCTCCTTATCATATGGATGCTAGCGACACTATCATATACGTGTGCCAAAAGGCGCAAACGGTCCCGGGTAAAGGTAAGGCGACACCCGTGGGAATACCGTGCGTGAGGCCGCAAAGTGATATGAGGTGTTACATGCTAGATCGATGTGGCATTGAGTCGGGGTCCTGACATTCGGAGCCCTGAGCCTCAGGAGGCTCTGGGGGTCCGGGCGGCTCCTCAATGTCCATCTCCATCTCCTCCAGGAACGCGCGGTGCCTGGCCTCCTGAGCTTCTAGGATGCTCCTCATCAGGCGCTGGTGGGCAGCATTCGTGTTCGGCAGGCCGAAGGGCATGCGAACGTAGCTGTGAGGTGGACCCTCACAATGCCCCACGCGTGAAGGCCAGAGGTGCTCCTGAGACGCGGCTCAGTTGAGCCCTGGTACATCGATGCAGACACGCAGGCCACCATCCTCGCCGGGATGTGGGGCTGCGGCAGGTAGGCAGCGACTGCCGCGCATGACTCTTGACTCCTGTAGCTCCTGAATGTTTCTCGCGGTGAACTCCTGGGGGTTTTGCCCTCCTTGCCTCATGCCTTCCTGAGGGAAACGTGCCTTGAAGCACGCCTCCAAGTGGTGCCCGAGCGCCTCCCTCGTGACCTTGGCGAGGTCAGTGGCCCTCCAGGAGAGAGCCCCCGAGCCCTGCATGAGGAGGGCATCGGGCACGCCTTCCTATGCGACAGAGGGTGGCGCCCCTTGAATGGGCACGGGTCCTGATGCAACGCCTCCGGGGGCACCTGCCTCGCGAGTGTTTGGGCTAGGCGAAGCCTTCTTCTTCTTAGGGACCGCCTTGGGGAGCCTCCCGCTCCTGTGATCTGGGTCTTCGATTGCCGCGGCCTGGAAGGCACGCTCAAGAGAACACACTGCATCCCTCTCCTTGCAAGGCACTGTGATGATTCCACCACTTCCTGGCATCTTGAGGACATTGTAGCCATGGTGAGTCACTGCCATGAACTTGGCCAGAGCTGGGTACCCGAGGATGGCATTGTATGGTAGGCGGATGTGGGCGACGTCGAAGTCAATGAGCTCGGTGTGGTAGTTGTTGCGCTGCCCAAAGGTGACAGGAAGGCGAACTTGCCCTATTGGAACAGTGGAACCATCAGTGACTCCTGAGAAAGGCGTGGTTGGCTGAAGCTAATCGTATGGCACTCGGAGATTGTTGAACGTCTTGACGGATAGGACGCTGAGCCCAGCTCCACCGTCGATGAGGGTCCTGGTGACTTGCACATTGCTGATGACTAGGGAACAAAGTATCAGGAGGACTCCGGCCGTTCCTGCATACTTGAGCTGATCCGCTGAGCTGAACGTGATAGCACACGCAGACCACCTGAGAGGCGCGTGGCCTCAAGCTTGGGGAGGACTGCATTCACCTCGTGAGCAAACTACTTGAAGATGCGCTGAGAGGCTGGGGCCTGAGCGCCGCCCAGGATGCAAGCGATTGCGCACGGCTCCTGGAAGCCCCCAGCCCCCTCGTCTTGGTGTTGGTCTTCATTCCTCCTTGGTGGTGGTGGCAGAGGAGGGAGGCCCGCGTTTCCTTGAGGGCGGTCCTCACGAGGCTGATCCCTCCAACCTCCCTCGCGAGACTGGTCCTGCCAGGGGTCCTCGCGAGGCCGGTCATGCCACCCTTGGCGAGGGCTACGGTCTTCCCATCGTCGTCCACCTCTTCCTCCTCCTCGGCCATAGCCCCGGTCGTTGCGGTAAGGGCGTCGGCCGATACGCCCATCTCGCACGGCCCTGAGCTCTTGACATTCATTGGTGTTGTGGGTGTGGAGGTCGTGGTACATGCAGTACCGGCTGCCCTTAGATGACTCAGGCTGATCCCTGCCTCGCTTGATGTCTGGCTCTGCTGTGAGCATAGCAGCCCCCTTGCGCTTCACATCCCTGACCTTGGGCTTCTTTTGTTCTGGGTCGGCAGCCGGGAGCTCGAGGAGGAAGAGGCGCCCTTCCTCAGCCCTGGCGCACTTGGTCGCCAAGTTGAACAGCTCCAGTGATGTGCACAGGTCTTCATGGATTGCTAGCTCCTCTTTCATCTTGATGTCGCGCACGCCATCGGAGAAGGCTGAGATGATGGCCTCCTCAGTCACCCTGGGGATCTTGAGGCGGGCATTGTTGAAGCGCTGGATGTACTTTTGCAGGGTCTCTCCCGGCTGTTTCTTGATGCGGCACAGGTCACTCATGGCCGGGGGCCGGTCGCGAGTACCTTGGAAGTTGGCGATGAAGCGGGTGTGCATCTTGTCCCAGGAGGAGATCGTGCCAGGAGCCAGGTTCAGGAGCCAGGTGCAGGCACCGTCCTTGAGCGCCATGGGAAACCAATTCGCCATGACCTTCTCGTCCCCGTTGGCGGCTTCGATGCCTAGTTCGTAGAGCTAGAGGAACTCCGTGGGGTCTGCAGTGCCATCGTAGCGAGGGGGCAGGTCCGGCTTGAACTTGCTGGGCCACGCGACGCTACGCAGCTCGGAGGTGAAAGCGCGGCAGCCTGTAGTGGCCACCGGAGCTCTCTGCTGATGTGGGGCTTGCTCCTGGAGATTCCCGTGCACCGCTGCCTGGAGCAGCGCGGGGTCTTGACGTGGCGGTGCAGGGACGCGATCATGGCGCACCGGTGCTGGGAGCACGCGAGCACCTTCTTGGGGGCGAGGGATCTCTTGGCAGATCCTTTCTTGTCGCGCAGGCGGCGGGCGAGGTGGGTCTCGTCCTGGGGCCGCGCGCCTTGGAGCCAGGGCGCCTTCTTGGGGAGGAGGTGGTGGAGGCACCTCCTACTCCTCGCCTCCTGCGCAGGATGGAGGGTGAGGCAGCAAGAGGGATGGCTTGGGAGAACCCCCACGGCGCTGACGAGCTCGGTGATGCGGGGGAGCCAGTCCTCGTAGAGGTCGTCGACGGGGCGGTAGTGCAGGAGCTCACACACCAGGAGCAGCACAGCGTGCGCGTCCATGGGGGGGCGACGGGTGAGGGATGACGAACCGGCTGGAGTCAGCGACGGGGTGGCGGTGCGGCACCGCACCAAAGGATGCAGGGACGAGGCCTGCTGCTCGTTCCCCGCCGGGCTGGTGGCGGCGTTGGCAGCAGGCGACGGAGAACGATGGGGGCGTCCGCCGACGGGCACCATCTGGGAGACGCGGGTGGCGAGAGTAGCCCGACGATCGGCGCGAGCTCGGCGATCGTCAGCCATGTACACGGCGGAAGATGAGCCACGAACAGCGGAAGAAAGATTCTGGTGCACCCCTACTTGGCGCGCCAGATGTTGGATTTCGGGTTTTGGTAGACCCTTGAGGTTCGAACAATGGGGTGCGCACGAAGATCTCTCCCCTACCAGCTCATGTCTCGAAGTCTCGCAAAGATCAAAGCAAGAAAGATTAACACACAAGGGACACGAGATTTATACTGGTTCAGGGCACCATTGTGGTGTAATACCCTACTCCAGTGTGTGGTGTGGTGGATTGCCTCACGGGCTAATGGTAAACAGTACAAAGGGAGAACAACCTCGTGAGGGGCTGTTCTTGAGCTGGTGCGATGAACTGCTTGGGTGAGTTCAGTCGCTTCTCTCTCTCTCTCTCTGACCGATCTGTTTTTCGATCTCCAGCCCCCGCTACCCTGTGGGTGGCTAGTCCTATTTATAGAGCGAGGCCCTAGGCCTCTTCCCCAAATAATGAGCGGGAAGGGCGCCAACAATTGGCCATTTTGAAGGGGAACATCTGGTACACTTATCCTGACTAAAGTTGGTCCTCGGCTGCCAAAGGCCCTGATGGTGACGCCGCTCTGGGCTCCACGATGACCTCCGTCCTGCCGTTCTGCTGGTCTTGGTCTTGTTGCACCGAATGGTAACCTTTGCCTGATGCCTTGGCATGTGCTTGCCCCCTTTGCACCGAAAGGGAAACAAGGACACTACGCAGGCCGGCGCTCGCCTGGCCTCGACCATCATGGCTTGCATCGTGGGCCCCTCGGGAGGTGCCCTGCCTTGATCTCTCCGCCTCCTCGCGAGCCTGCATGAGGAGGCTGCTCCTGAGGAAGCTCCCTGTCGTCCGCCCCGCGAGGCTTGGCCCCTCGCGAGGGTCTTGAGCTTGAGCTGATGAAGCTGGGCTGCATTGGTCCCCCACTTGAGCCACGCCGCAGGCCGTAGGCAGGCAAGTCTGGGGACCCCCGTTCCCAGAACGCCGACACGATCCAAGTACCGAATGCATGACACCTCTGAGTTCTGCACACGTTCAGCTCGATGACGTCCTTGCCTTCTCGATCCAGCAAGACGGGCGAAGTAGTAGATGAGTTCCGGCGGCACGACGGCGTGGTGACGGTGTTCGTGAAGAACAATCTCCGCAGGGCTTCGCCTAAGCACTACGGAAACTATGACGAAGGATAAACTAGAGGGGACGGGGTTGCTGGCACACGGCTTGGTGTTTCTTGATATGTATTGGGTGCTAGCCCTGCCCCTCTATTTATATGTTGAGCCCTGGGGTCGAAACTTGGAGTAAAAGCCTCCTCAAAGTCGGATTTGCCCGAAAGGCAAGAGTCCTACACGGACTCCAGGGCTAGACGCCAGGGTTCCCGGCGTCTACCACCTAGACGCCAGGGTTCCTGGCGTCTAGCCTCTGGTCTCTGCAAAACTTCCTTTTGCACTTTCCAAAAGCCTCGTGAGCTTTCAACTTTGGCCCAAATAATGTGCTCTCGTACCCAAACATTCCGGGAAACATCCGGAACCCCTTCCGATGAATTCCATAACCCTTCCGAAGATCAAACACTATTATCCCATATATCAAACTTTATCTCCGGACCATTCCGGAGTTCCTCGTCATATCTATGATGTCATTCGGGACTCCGAACAACATTCGGTTACCAATATACATAACTCATATAATACTATATCGTCAATGAACGTTAAGCGTGCGGACCCTACGGGTTCGAGAACTATGTAGACATGACCGAGACATCTCTCTGGTCAATAACCAATAGCAGAACCTGGATGCCCATATTGGCTCCTACATATTCTACGAAGATCTTTATCGGTCAAACCGCATAACAACATACGTTGTTCCCTTTGTCATTGGTATGTTACTTGCCCGAGATTCGACCGTCGGTATCTAAATACCTAGTTCAATCTCGTTACCGGCAAGTCTCTTTACTCATTCCGTAATACATCATTCTGCAACTAACTCATTAGTTACAATGCTTGCAAGGCTTATAGTGATGTGCATTACCGAGTGGGCCCAGAGATACCTGTCCGACAATCGGAGTGACAAATCCTAATCTCGAAATACGCCAACCCAACAAGTACCTTCGGAGACACCTGTAGAGCACCTTTATAATCACCCAGTTACGTTGTGACGTTTGGTAGCACACAAAGTGTTCCTCCGGTAAACGGGAGTTGCATAATCTCATAGTTATAGGAACATCTATAAGTCATGAAGAAAGCAATAGCAACATATTAAACGATCAAGTGCTAAGCTAACGGAATGGGTCAAGTCAATCACATCATTCTCCTAATGATGTGATCTCATTAATCAAATGACAACACATGTCTATGGTTAGGAAACTTAACCATCTTTGATTAACGAGCTAGTCAATTAGAGACATACTAGTGACACTATGTTTGTCTATGTATTCATACATGTATTATGTTTCCGGTTAATACAATTCTAGCATGAATAATAAACATTTATCATGAAATAAGGAAATAAATAATAACTTTATTATTTCCTCTAGGTCATATTTCCTTCAGTCTCCCACTTGCACTAGAGTCAATAATCTAGTTCACATCGCCATGTGATTTAACACCAATATTCATATCTGTATATGATTAACACCCATAGTTTACATCGTCATGTGACCAACACCCAAAGGGTTTACTAGAGTCAATAATCTAGTTCACATTGCTATGTGATTAACACCCAAAGAGTACTAAGGTGTGATCATGTTTTGCTCGTGAGAGAAGTTTAGTCAACAGGTCTGTCACATTCAGCGCCGTATGTATTTTGCAAAATATTCTATGTCTACAATGCTCTGTATGGAGCTACTCTAGCTAATTGCTCCCACTTTCAATATGTATCCAGATTGAGACTTAGAGTCATCTGGATCAGTGTCAAAACATGCATCGACGTAACCCTTTACGACGAACCACTTGTCACCTCCATAATCGAGAAACATATCCTTATTCCACTAAGGATAATTTTGACCAATGTCTAGTGATCTACTCCTAGATCCCTAGTGTACTCCCTTGCCAAACCAGGGCAAAGTATACAATAGGTCTGGTCCATAGCATGGCATACTTCTATAGAACCTATGACTGAGGCATAGGGAATGACTTTCATTCTCTTTCTATTTTCTTGCGTGGTTGGGATTTGAGTCTTACTCAATTTCACACCTTTGCAATACAGGCAAGAACTCGTTCTTTGACTGTTCCATTTTGAACTACTTCAAAATCTTGTCAAGGTATGTACTCATTGAAAATATTATCAAGCGTCTTGATCTATCTCAATAGATCTTGATGCTCAATATGTAAGTAGCTTTACTGAGGTCTTTCTTTTAAAGAACTCCTTTCAAACACTTCTTTACGCTTTCCAGAAAAATTCTACATCATTTCTGATCAGCAATATGTCACTCACACATACTTATTAGAAAGGTTGTAGTGCTCCCACTCACTTTATTGTAAATACAGGCTTCACTGCAAGTCCGTATAAAGATGCTTTGATCAACTTATCAAAGCGTATATTCCAACTCTAAGATGCTTGCACTAGTGGATCGCTGGAGCTTGCACATTTTGTTAGCACCTTTAGGATTGACAAAACCTTCTGGTTGCATCATATACAACTCTTATTTAAGAAAACCATTAAGGAATGCAGCTTTGACATCCATTTGCCAGATTTCATAAAATGTGGCAATTGCTAACATGATTCGGACAGTCTTAAGCATCACTATAGTTGGGAAATTCTCATTGTAGTCAACCCCTTGAACTTGTCGAAAACCTTTTTGCGACAAGTCAAGCTTTGTATATAGTAACACTACTATCAGCGTTCGTCTTCCTCTTGAAGATCCATTTATTTTCTATGGCTTGCTGATCATCGTGCAAGTCCACCAAAGTCCACACTTTGTTCTCATACATGGATCCTATCTCAGATTTCATGGCCTCAAGCCATTTCGCGGAATCTGGGCTCATCATCGCTTCCTCATAGTTTGTAGGTTTATCATGGTCTAGTAACATGACTTCCAGAACAGGATTACCGTACCACTCTGGTGCGACCGTACTCTGGAAGACCTACGAGGTTCTGTAGTAACTTGCTCTGAAGTTTCATGATCATCATCATTAGCTTCCTCACTAATTGGTGTAGGAATCGCTGGAACTAATTTCTATGATGAACTACTTTCCGATTCGGGAGAAGGTACATTTACCTTATCAAGCTCTACTTTCCTCCCACTCACTTCTTTCAAGAGAAACTCCCTCTCTAGAGAGGATCCATCTTAGCAATGAATATCTTGCATTTGGATCTGTGACAGAAGGTGTACCCAAGAGTTTCCTTTGGGTATTCTATGAAGACGCACTTCTCCGATTTGGGTTCGAGCTTATCAGGTTGAAACTTTTTAACATAAGCATCACAGCCCCAAACTTTAAAACGACAACTTTGGTTTCTTGCTAAACCACAGTTCATAAGGCGTCGTCTCAACGGATTTTGATGGTGCCCTATTTAAAGTGAATGCAGCTGTCTCTAATGCATAACCCCAAAATGATAATGGTAAATCAATAAGAGACATCATAGATTGCACCATATCTAATAAAGTGTGGTTACGATGTTCGGGCACAGGGTTATGCTGTGGTGTTCCAGGTGTCATGAGTTTGTGAAACTATTCCACATTATTTTAACTGAAGGCCAAACTTGTAACTAAAATATTCATCTCCACGATCAGATCGCAGAAACTTTATTTTCTTGTTATGATGATTTTCCACTTCACTCTGAAATTCTTTGAACCTTTCAACTATTCCAGACTTATGTTTCATCAAGTAGATATACCCATATCTGCTCAAATCATCTGTGAAGGTGAGAAAATAACAATACCCGCCACGAGCCTTAATACTCATTGGTCTGCATACATTAGTATGTATTATTTCCAACAAGTCAGTTGCTCGTTCCATTGTTCTGGAGAATGGAGTTTTAGTCATCTTGCCCAAAAGGCACGGTTCGCAAGCATCAAATGATTCATAACCAAGTGATTCTGAAAATCCATCTTTTGTGGAGTTTCTTCATACGCTTTACACCGATATGACCCAAACGGCAGTGCCACAAATAAGTTGCACCATCATTATTAACTTTGCATCTTTTGACATCAATATTTTGAATATGTGTATCACTATGATCGAGATCCAACAAACTATTTTCATTGGGTGTATGACCGTTGAAGGTTTTATTTATGTAAACAGCACAACAATTATTCTCTGACTTTAAATGAATAACCATATTGCAATAAACATGATCAAATCATATTCATGCTCAATGCAAATGCCAAATAACATTTATTTAGGTTTAACACTAATCCCGAAAGTATAGGGAGTGTGTGATGATGATCATATCAATCTTGGAACTATTTCCAACACTCATCGTCACTTCCCCTCAACTAGTCTCTGTTTATTATGTAACTCCTGTTTCGAGTTACTAATCTTAGCAACCGAACAAGTATCAAATACTCAGGGGCTACTATAAACACTAGTAAGGCACACATCAATAACCTGTATATCAAATATACCCTTGTTTACTTTGCCATCCTTCTTATCCGCCAAATATTCAGGGCATTTCCGCTTCCAATGACCATTTCCTTTGCAATGTAAGCACTCAGTTTTAGGCTTTGTTCCAGCTTTAAGCTTCTTCGCGGGAGTGACAACTTGCTTGTCATTCTACTTGAAGTTCCCTTTGCCCTTTTCTAGAAACTAGTGGTCTTGTCAATCATCAACACTTGATGCTCTTTTCTTGATTTCTACCTTCGTTGATTTCAACATCACGAATAGCTCGGGAATCATTTTCGTCATCCTTTGCATACTATAGTTCATCACGAAGTTCTACTAACCTGGTGATGGAGACTAGAGAACTCTGTCAATCACTATCTTATCTGGAAGATTAACTCCCACTTGATTCAAGCGATTGTAGTACCCAGACAATCTGAGCACATGCTCACTAGTTGAGCAATTCTCCTCCATCTTTTAGCTATAGAACTTGTTCGAGACTTCATATCTCTCAACTCGGGTATTTGCTTGAAATATTAACTTCAACTCCTGGAACATCTCATATGGCCCATGACGTTCAAAATGTCTTTGAAGTCCCGATTCTAAGCCGTTAAGCATGGTGCACTAAACTACCAAGTAGTCATCATATTGAGCTAGCCAAACGTTCATAATGTCTGCATCTACTCCTGCAATAGATCCGTTACCTAGCGGTGCATCAAGGACATAATTCTTCTGTGCAGCAATGAGGACAATCCTCATCACGGATCCAATCTGCATCATTGCTACTAACATCTTTCAACACAGTTTTCTCTAGGAACATATCAAAATAAACATATGAAAGCAACAACGCGAGCTATTGATCTAAAACATAATTTGCAAAATACTGCCAGGACTAAGTTCATGATAAATTTAAGTTCAATTAATAATACTACTTAAGACATCCCACTTAGATAGACATCCCTCTAATCATCCAAGTGATTACGTGATCTAAAACAACTAAACCATGTACGATCATCACGTGAGATGGAGTAGTTTTCAATGCTGAACATCACTATGTTGATCATATCTACTATATGATTCACATTCGACCTTTCGGTCTCCGTTTTCCGAGGCCATATCTGTATATGCTAGGATCGTCAAGATTAACTGAGTATTCCGCGTGTGCAACTGTTTTGCACCCGTTGTATTTGAACGTAGAGCCTATCACACCCGATCATCACGTGGTGTCTCAGCACGAAGAACTTTCGCAACGGTGCATACTCAGGGAGAACACTTCTTGATAATTAGTGAGAGATCATCTTATAATGCTACCGTCAATCAAAGCAAAATAAGATGCATAAAGGATAAACATCATATGCAATCAATATAAGTGATATGATATGGCCATCATCATCTTGTGCTTGTGATCTCCATCTCCAAAGCACCGTCATGATCACCATCGTCACCGGCGCGACACCTTGATCTCCATCGTAGCATTGTTGTCATTTCACCATCTATTGCTTCTACGACTATCGCTACCGCTTAGTGATAGAGTAAAGCAATTACAGGGCGCTTGCATTTCATACAATAAAGCGACAACCATATGGATCCTACCAGTTGCCGATAACTCGGTTACAAAACATGATCATCTCATACAATAAAATATAGCATCACGTCTTGACCATATCACATCACAACATGCCCTGCAAAAACAAGTTAGACGTCCTCTACTTTCTTGTTGCAAATTTTACGTGGCTGCTACGGGCTGAGCAAGAACCGTTCTTACCTACGCATCAAAACCACAATGATAGTTCGTCAAGTTAGTGTTGTTTTAACCTTCGCAAGGACCGGGCATAGCCACACTCGGTTCAACTAAAGTTGGAGAAACTGACACCCACCAGCCACCTGTGTGCAAAGCATGTCGGTAGAACCAGTCTCGCATAAGCGTACGCGTAATGTCGGTCCGGGCCGCTTCATCCAACAATACCGCCGAACCAAAGTATGACATGCCGGTAAGCAGTATGACTTGTATCGCCTACAACTCACTTGTGTTCTACTCGTGCATATAACATCTACGCATAAAACATGGCTCGGATGCCACTGTTGAGGAACGTAGTAATTTCAAAAAAATTCCTACGCACACGCACGATCATGGTGATGCATAGCAACAAGAGGGGAGAGTGTATCTTCATACCCTTGAAGATCGCTAAGAAGAAGTGTTTATCAACGCGGTTGATGTAGTCCTACGTCTTCACGATCCGATCGATCCAAGTACCAAACGCACGGCACCCCCGAGTTCCGCACATGTTCAGCTCGATGACGTCCTTGCCTTCTCGATCTAGAAAGACGGGCGAAGTAGTAGATGAGTTCTGGCAGCACGACGGTGTGGTGACGGTGTTGGTGAAGAACAATCTCCACAGGGCTTCGCCTAAGCACTACGGAAACTATGAAGAAGGATAAACTAGAGGGGACGGGGTTGCCGGCACACAGCTTGGTGTTTCTTGATATGTATTGGGTGCTAGCCCTGCCCCTCTATTTATATGTTGAGCCATGGGGTCGAAACTTGGAGTAAAAGCCTCCTCAAAGTCGATTTTGCCCCAAAGTCAAGAGTCCTACATGGACTCCTGGGCTAGACGCCAGGGTTCCCGGCGTCTACCCCCTAGACGCCAGGGTTCCTGGCGTCTAGCCTTTGGTCTCCGCAAAACTTCCTTTTGCACTTTCCAAAAGCCTCGTGGGCTTTCCCCTTTGGCCCAAATAACGTGTTCTCGTACCCAAACATTTCGGGAAACATCCGGAACCCCTTCCGGTGAATTCCGGAATCCTTCCGGAGATCAAACACTATTATCCCATATATCAAACTTTATCTCCGGACCATTCCGTAGTTCCTCGTCATGTCCGTGATCTCATCTGGGACTCCGAACAACATTCGGTTACCAACATACATAACTCATATAATACTATATCGTCAACGAACGTTAAGCGTGCGGACCCTATGGGTTCGAGAACTAAAGACATGACCGAGACATCTCTCTGGTCAATAACCAATAGCGGAACTTGGATGCCTATATTGGCTCCTACATATTCTACGAAAATCTTTATCGGTCAAACCGCATAACAACATACGTTATTCCCTTTGTCATCGGTATGTTACTTGCCAGAGATTCGATCGTCGGTATCTAAATACCTAGTTCAATCTCGTTACCGGCAAGTCTCTTTACTCGTTCCGTAATACATCATTCTGCAACTAACTCATTAGTTACAATGCTTGCAAGGCTTATAGTGATGTGCATTACCGAGTGGGCCAGAGATACCTCTCCGACAATTGGAGTGACAAATCCTAATCTCGAAATACGCCAACCCAACAAGTACCTTCGGAGACACCAGTAGAGCACCTTTATAATCACCCAGTTACGTTGTGACGTTTGGTAGCACACAAAGTGTTCCTTCGGTAAACGGGAGTTGCATAATCTCATAGTTATAGGAACATGTATAAGTCATGAAGAAAGCAATAGCAACATACTAAACGATCAAGTGCTAAGCTAACGGAATGGGTCAAGTCAATCACATCATTCTCCTAATGATGCAATCCCATTAATCAAATGACAACTCATGTCTATGGTTAGGAAACTTAACCATCTTTGATTTACGAGCTAGTCAAGTAGAGGCATACTAGTGACACTATGATTGTCTATGTATTCATACATGTATTATGTTTCCGGTTAATACAATTCTAGCATGAATAATAAACATTTATCATGAAAGAAGTTGGTGACAGAGGGGCCGCCGAAGGGCAAGGAGCATCACCACCCCAAACAGTATTATGAAAATGTCATTAAGGGTGCCCGCCTTGTAGCGGATGAATGTACTAAGGATGTAATGTTCAAATGAATGTACTCATGTCATCCTGTAATATGAAAACCAGTTCATGTGCACTATATGGCGCTTGGTAATTTAAAATATTACCTTCTGTGCGGCCGTTTATAAAATCTTGAGAGTTGGCCAGTCGTCGGCTTCTGCCCCCATGTAACTAGTACTGGGGTGTTAGGGATAAGTATAAACACTCTTTATCCAAATTTTTGGTCCTTTTAAGGAGGTGTTTAGCGCCGCGAATGAGGCAATCAGACTATACGGCTTTATCGCTCTCACTTAGCCATAGAAGTCTATAATTTTAAATTTTGGCGAAGCCCCTAGTATCCAGAAGGCCGGACTGGGGGCGCTATACACGCCTAAATCGGACAAGGCCGATTCCTCGCCTGAAGCGGTAAAAATCTTTAAGGATTTGAGACCTCTCGAACAGCGACCGGCTCTCGCCTTATCATGACAGTCAGGTTTCGGCTTTCTCTACTGAGGTGTTCGTCCGGAAGAACCGGGACAGAATCACATTAGTTCTTCCTGCGCTACCTTAGCCGATATAGCGGAACGTAAGGTACCAAAACATAGGAGCCGGGCAAACCCAACTATTGACCCAAGACATGATTCGGAGCCGATGCATATAGTGCTATAAGTTCGGGGTGCCGCACTGTCGAAAGTGTTTGGACTTGTCTTGTCGGGTTATGGGGTGCTGAAGCCCTGGCAAACTGGTCGTGCCAAAATGCACGGGTATAATAAATAAGCAGTAAAGGAAAGGGGTAAATAAACATAATAGCAAGCTGACGCTGTATACTATTTTCCCTTATTATTCAAATGATATGTCAAAGTGTACATGTAAAAGTGGTGCGATAAGAAAAATAGGACTGTTTGACACATCCTGACCAGGAGCGGGTGGTATGCGGTTATGTAAAACAGGTATAACGATCGTTATCAGAGACCACCTGAGGATTCCCTTGTACGCCAAAGCTTCTTGTCCTACTGGTGTGTCCGTCCCGCTATGTGCCCGATAGCCGGTCTTTCGGAAGAGCCTCCTGAAGATAGGGACCTGGAAAAAAAGGGGTGCAAAGATGCGTCTGTCCCGGGGCGGTCGAACCGCATTGTGGACCGTGTCATGGTCGTGCCTCTGCCTATGCCCAGGGTATTTTAAGTGTGTAGTTGTGTACGCGTGGCACAAATTTCACCGCCTGACTGGGACTAGGGAAGAGGCCGAATTGCTAGTTGAGCTCTGGATGTGCCGGATGATCCTGTTGCGGAGTACTCTAGACTCGCTTGACGGTATCCGGGTTCTTTATCGCCAAATTGGTTGTTTGCCTAAGAAGGTTGTTTTGTACTTCCGCCGCGAGGACCGCAGTGTGCTCCTCCGTGCGTAGCGAGGGCTCTGTGTTTCCATTAACTGTAATAACCCCGCGAGGTCCTGGCATTTTAAGCTTGAGGTATGCATAATCCGGTACCGCATTGAATTTGGCGAATGCGGTCCGTCCGAGCAGTGCATGATAGCCACTCTGGAAGGGGACGATGTCGAAAATTAACTCCTCGCTTTGGAAATTGTCTGGAGATCCGAAGACCACTTACAGTGTGATTGAGCCCGTACACAACAGGCCTCCACACCGGGTATGACACCCTTGAAGGTTGTTTTTGTGGGCTTGATCCTTGAGGGGTCGATGCCCATTTTGTGCACTGTATCCTGATAGAGAAGGTTCAGGCTGCTGCCACCGTCCATGAGGACTCGTGTGAGATGGAATCCGTCGATGATGGGGTCAAGGACCAATGCGGCCAAACCGCCATGACGGATACTGGTAGGATGGTCCCTGCGATCGAAGGTGATCGGACAAGAGGACCATGGGTTGAACTTTGGGGCGACTGGCTCCATCGCATACACGTCCCTTAGTGCACACATCCGTTCCTGCTTGGGAATATGGGTTGCGTATATCATATTTACTGTTTTCACCTGGGGAGGGAATTTCTTCTGTCCTCCTGTGTTCGGCGGTCGGGGCTCCTTGTCGTCGTCGCTATGCAGCCCCTTTTCCTTGTTTTCAGCATTCAACTTGCCGGCCTGTTTAAACACCCAGCATTCCCTGTTGGTGTGGTTGGCTGGTTTATCGGGGGTGCCGTGAATTTGACATGAGCGATCGAGTATGGGGTCCAAACTGGACGAGCCCGGACTGTTTCTTTTGAATGGCTTTTTCTGCTGTCCGGATTTAAAGCCTCTGAATCTGGCATTGATTGTTGTGTCTTCGGCGTTGTCGCCATTGTTCCGACGCTTGTGTCTAAGTCGTCGTGGCTTGCTGTTGCTGTCCTTGGCGTCTGAATCGCCTGAGTTTTTGGGTGTGATGTTACTACGAGCCAGCCAGCTATCCTCCCCCGCGCAAAAGTGGGTCATGAGTGTCATGAGGGCTGCCATGGATTTTGGCTTCTCTTGGCCGAGGTGTCGGGCGAGCCATTCATCACGGATGTTATGCTTGAAGGCTGCTAAGGCTTCGGCATCCGGACAGTCGACAATTTGGTTCTTTTTGGTTAGGAACCGAGTCCAGAATTTCCTGGCTGACTCTCCGGGCTGTTGGGTTATGTGACTTAAGTCATCAGCATCCGATGGTCGCACATAAGTGCCCTGGAAGTTATCAAGGAACATGTCTTCCAGATCCTCCCAACTGCCAATGGAGCTTTCTGGCGGGCTATTCAGCTAATGCCGAGCCGGTCCTTTGAGCTTAAGTGGTAGGTACTTTATGGCATGTAGGTCATCGCCGCGGGCCATGTGAATGTGGAGAAGAAAATCTTCGATCCATACCGCGGGGTCTGTTGTGCCATCTTATGATTCAATATTTACGGGTTTAAACCCTTCTGGGAATTCATGATCCATAACTTCATCAGTGAAGCATAGGGGGTGTGCGGCGCCTCTATGCCGGGCTACATCCCGACGTAGTTCAAATGAATCCGGTCTATTGTATTCGGCCCGACCGGACTTTGGTTTATTATATCCGGCGTGACGGTCATTGTCACGTCTTGTGGCGCGCCCCCGTGATCCGTAGATCGATCTTGACTGTCCTGCTTTGTTTTCCAATACATCTCGCAGGTCCTTCGTGTAGCCCCGGGCCTTAGTATTATCGTTTGATTGGCGACGGGGTGCGTTCTGGACTTCGGGCTGATATGCCGCTTTGTCGCAGCTACGGGGTGGCCGGTCAGCCGCATCATGCGCTGGTAGCGTGGGCTTTAAAGCCTCCTCCACGAGTTGAGGTAGCAGCCTGCGCTTTGGGTAGCTTTTGCTAGGGCGCTCGAGTCTGTATTCCTTGGCAGTCAGGACCACGGTCCATCTGTCAGTTAGCGAATCTTGATCAACTTGAAGTTGTTGCTACTTTTTCTTCAGGCTTTTTGCAGTGGATATAAGCCGGCGTTTGAAGCGCTCCTTCTCGATGGGATCCTCAGGCACGATGAATTCTTCATCGCCAAGGCT
Source organism: Triticum timopheevii (assembly GCA_963921465.1). Classification (NCBI taxonomy): domain Eukaryota; kingdom Viridiplantae; phylum Streptophyta; class Magnoliopsida; order Poales; family Poaceae; genus Triticum; species Triticum timopheevii. Next base: position 99,610,376 of record OY997264.1, on the reverse strand, counting down.
CACTTCGTCTTCGGAGAGAGGCATGTAATTATCATCCTCTAATTCTCCATCTGTTGCCTGTTCTTTGGGGCCAACTTGCCCATCCTCTTACTCGGTCTGCTCGAAGCCTGGCTGGGCAAGGTTGTTTTCGTCTCCGGCACTGTCCGGATTGTTATCTCTTGTGCCGGTATCGCTATTTTTGCTATGGCGGAGCTTGGAGCGGCGCCTATGACGCCGGTGCCTAGATTGCTTCTCCACGGGGTTATCCTTGTTTGCCTCACCACCATTGCTTTCTTTGGGGGTGTCCACCATATATATATCGTATGATGAGGTGGCTGTCCAGTGCCCTATAGGCGGTGGTTCCTATTCTTCTCCTGCATCGTCGTCCATACCGTCGATGTCTTCGGAGTTGAAGTCAAGCACGTCTGTTAAGTCATCGACAGTGGCTATTAAGTGGGTGGTGGGTGGGGAACGAATTTCTTCATCGTCCGCTTCCCACTCGAGCCGGACATAGTTTGGCCAAGAATCTCCCGACAAGGAAAGAGACCTTAATGAGTTTAGCACGTCACCCAAGGGCGAGTGCTGAAAAATGTCCGCGGAGGTGAAATCCATGAATGGCGCCCTATCAGATTCGATATGCACGGATGCACGCGGTTCGGATCCTGTAGCCGGAGACGAATCCGAGGGTCCGACGACACCACCCACACAGGAGGTGGGATCAGTGTTCGGCTCCAGCGCCGATGAGTGGGCGGCCTCCGTGGCAGGGTCCATCCACCCGTCCTCGGAGGGCACGATCTGCTCCGGTTTGATTCCCGACACCGCCGCAGGCGCGATCTCCGAATAGTGTCCGATGGCAGATCAAAGTCATGCCCGTCGTGATTGTCCGGCGCGCCTGACATGGGCTCGAATCCGTCGAAGATCAAGTCTCCGGGATGTCGGTAGTATAGTTCAAGCTTCCAAACCTGACCTGATGGCTAGGGGCGTAGCTATCGATCTGCTCCAGATGGCCAAGCGAGTTGGCCCGCAGTACGAAGCCGCCGAATACGAAGATCTGTCCGGGAAGGAAAACCTCCCCCTAGACTGTGTCGTTGAAGATGATTGAAGGAGCCATCAAGCCTTATCGCGACGACACAGTGGAACTCTCAATGAAAGCACCAATGTCGGTGTCAAAATCGGCGGATCTTGGGTAGGGGGTCCCGAACTGTGCGTCTAAGGCTAATGGTAACAGGAGGCAGGGGACACGATGTTTTACCCAGGTTCGGGCCCTCTCGATGGAGGTAATACCCTACTTCCTTCTTGATTGATCTTGATGATATGAGTATTACAAGAGTTGATCTACCACAAGATCGTAGAGGCTAAACCCTAGAAGCTAGCCTATGATTATGATTGTTGTTGTCCTATGGACTAAACCCTCTGGTTTATACAGACACCGGAGGGGGCTAGGGTTACAAGAGTCGGTTACAGAGAAGGAGATCTACATATCTGAACTGTCAAGCTTGCCTTCCATGCAAAGGAGAGTCCCATCCGAACACGGGATGAAGTCCTCAATCTTGTATCTTCATAGTCCAACAGTCCGGCCAAAGTATATAGTCCGGCTGTCCGAGGACCCCTGAGGGAGTCCTGGACTAGGGGGTGTCCGGACAGCCGGACTATCATCGTCCGCCGGACTCCAAGACTACGAAGATACAAGATTGAAGACTCCGTCCTGTGTCCAGATGGGACTTTCCTTGGCGTGGAAGGCAAGCTTGGCGATACGGATATGTAGATCTCCTACCATTGTAACCGACTCTGTAACCCTATCCCTCTCCGATGCCTATATAAACTGGAGGGCTTTAGTCCGTAGGACACAACATACATTACAACAATCATACCATAGGCTAGCTTCTAGGGTTTAGCCTCCTTGATCTCGTGGTAGATCCACTCTTGTACTACCCATATCATCAATATTAATCAAGCAGGACGTAGTGTTTTACCTCCATCGAGAGGGCCCGAACCTGGGTAAAACATCATGTCCCTTGTCTCCTGTTACCATCCGCCTAGACGCACAGTTCGGGACCCCCTACCCGAGATCCGCCGGTTTTGACACCGACATTGGTGCTTTCATTGAGAGTTCCTCTGTGTCGTCACCGATAGGCTCGATGGCTTCTTCAATCAACAACGCTGTCCAGGGTGAGACTTTTCTCCCCGGGCAGATCTTCGTATTCGGCGGCTTCGCACTGCGGGCTAATTCACTTGGCCATCTAGAGCAGATCGAAAGCTACGCCCCTGGCCGTTAGGTCAGGTTCGGGAGCCTAAACTTCACGGACGACATCCGAGGGGACTTGATCTTCGACGGGCTCGAGCCACAGCCAAGCGTGCCGCACTGTCACGATGGGCATGATCTAGCTCTGCCGCCAAACAGTGCCTTGGTGGCCACACAAGAATCCGCTCCGGCCCTTAGTCCGGAGCCGATCGCCCAGATCGAGGACCGGTGGTTGGACACCGCCTCGGGGGCTGCAACTTCCACGGCGATGGAGCCGAACACTAACCTTTTCCCTTGCGAAGCTCGTGACTCCGAGGTGCCGGACTCCCTGCCGGACTCCGGACCTCCCATGCCCCTGCCAATCGAATCTGATTGGGCGCCGGTTATGGAATTCACCGCCGCGGACATCTTCCAACACTCACCCTTTGGCGACATCCTAAATTCGCTAAAACATCTCTCGCTATCCGAAGAGACCTGGCCGAACTATGGCCAGGACGGTTGGGATACGGACAACAAAGAAATTCAAAGCCCACCCACCACCCACTTTGTAGCCTCTGTCGATGATCTAACAGACATGCTAGACTACGACTCCGAGGACATCGACGGTATGGACGACGATGCTGGAAACGAACAAGAACCAGTGCCTATAGGGCACTGGAAGACCACCTCATCATATGACATATACATGGTGGACACCCCAAAAGAGGGGGACGGCAAAGAAGCAGCGGAGGCAGATTCCTCAAAGAAACAGCCCAAGCGCCGACGTCAGCGGCGCCGCTCTAAATCCTGCCACAGCAAGAATGGAGATTCAGGCACAGGAGATAATAATACCCCAGAGAGTGCCGAAGATAATCCCCTCCAGCAAGATTCAGCGCAGGAGGATGCAAAAGCAAGCCCTCACGAGAGGGCGGCAGACGAAGAGGTCGAGGATGATAATTATATACCTCCCTCCGAAGACGAGGCAAGCCTCAACGACGACGAATTCGCCGTGCCCGAGGATCCCGTCGAACAAGAGCGTTTTAAACGCAGGCTTATCGCCACGGCAAATAGCCTAAAGAAAAAGCAGTAGCAGCTTCAAGCTGATCAGGATCTGCTGGCCGATCGATGGACCGAGGTCCTCACGACCGAAGAGTATGAACTCGAACGCTCCTCCAAAAGCTACCCAAGACGCAAGTTGCTCCCCCGATTAGAGGAGGAAACATACATACCTTCATCGCCAGCGCACAAAACGGCCGACCGACCACCCCTGGCCGAGACAGAGAGGCATCTAGGCCCTCCACCAAGACCGTACCATCGCTCCAAAAGTACGAAGCCAAGAGGGAACGCGCCGGACTTGCGAGATATACTGGAGGACAAAGCAAGGCAGTCCAGATCCATCTACGGATCACGTGGGCGCCCCACGGCCCACGACGAATACCGTCGCCCCATCTACGGATCTAAGATTATCTCCTTCACATCCATATGGCCCGCGGCGACGATCTCCACGCCATCAAGTATCTCCCACTCAAGCTTAAAGGACCAGCTCGGCATTGGCTTAACAGCTTGCCCGCAGAGTTAATTGGGTGTTGGGAAGACCTGGAAGCGGCATTCCTCGACAACTTCCAGGGCACATATGTGCGACCACCAGACGCCGATGACCTAAGCCACATAATTCAACAGCCAGACGAATCGGCCAGACAATTCTGGACACGGTTCCTTACAAAGAAAAATCAAATCGTCGACTGTCCGGATGCAGATGCCCTCGCAGCCTTCAAGCATAACATCCGCGACGAGTGGCTAGCCCGGCACCTAGGACAGGAAAAGCCGAAATCCATGGCAGCCCTCACATCATTAATGACCCGCTTCTGTGCGGGAGAGGATAGCTGGCTAGCTCGCAGCAACAACCTCAGTAAAAATTCTGGCAGTCCGGATACCAAGGACCACAATGGCAGGTCGCGTCGAAGCAAAAATAAACGCTGCATTAACAGCGACGACAAGGAGGATACGACATTCAACGCCGGATTCCGAGGCTCTAAACCCGGTCAGCGGAAGAAGCCATTCAAAAGAACCACTCCGGGTCCGTCCAATTTGGACCGAATACTCGACCGCTTATGCCAGATACATGGCACCCCTGAAAAGCCAGCTAATCACACCAACAGAGATTGTTGGGTGTTCAAGCAGGCAGGCAAGTTAATTGCCGAAAACAATGACAAGGGGCTGCACAGCGACGACGAGGAAGAGACCCGACCGCCGAACAATAGAGGACAGAAGGGTTTCCCCCCACAAGTGCGGACGGTGAACATGATATACGCAACCCATATACCCAAGAGGGAGCGAAAGCGTGCACTAAGGGACGTATATGCGATGGAGCCAGTCGCCCCTAAGTTCAATCCATGGTCCTCTTGCCCGATCACTTTCGATCGAAGAGATCATCCGACCAGTATCCGCCATGGCGGATTCGCCGCATTGGTTTTAGACCCAATCGTCGATGGATTTCACCTCACGAGAGTCCTGATGGACGGCGGCAGTAGCCTGAACCTACTTTATCAGGATACAGTGCGCAAGATGGGCATAGACCCCTCAAGGATTAAACCTACAAAGACGACTTTCAAAGGCGTCATACCAGGTGTTGAGGCCAATTGTACAGGCTCAGTCACACTGGAAGTGGTCTTCAGATCCCCGGACAATTTCCGGAGCGAGGAGTTAATCTTCGACATAGTCCCATTCCGCAGCGGCTATCACGCCCTGCTCGGACGAACCGCATTTGCAAAGTTCAACGCGGTACCGCATTACGCATACCTCAAGCTCAAGATGCCAGGACTTCGTGGAGTCATCACGGTCAATGGAAATACGGAATGCTCCCTCCGAACGGAGGAACACACAGCGGCTCTCGTGGCAGAAGTACAGAGCAGCCTTTTAAGGCAATATTCGAGTCCGGCCGTTAAACGGCCGGACACGGCCAAACGCGCCTGGAGCAACATCAACCAAGACCACCTGGCACGTTCCGAGCACGCGTAGCAATGCGGCCCCAACCCCAGCCCTTGCATAATTGCAAGACCAACCCTCCGCGTACATCATTACGCTTTGGAGATACCATGGGCCTAGGGGAAGGGGCACGACCACAACAGACCCAGAGTGTGGCTCGACCACACCAGGGGCTCACAAGTGTGTCACTCCTTTTTATCATTATTTTCTTTCTTTATGTACACAGGACTCCGTTCACCAGAGGCCCTGTCCGGCGGTGAACCCGCCGAATTCACGATGCAACAGCCAGGGAAGAAAGAAGACTGCGATAAACACTCAGGTGGTCTCCATTACGAGCATTAAATTTGATTATATCCACCAGTCCGCAGCCCATCCCTGGAGGGGGACATGTTTGATTAGTCCAATCCCTTGCTTACCGCACTATTTGTATCATTCCGCACTCATAGCAGAATTCTTTAAATAAATAATGCAGCATTTTTTGCCTGTTATTGCATTACTTTACACATATGTTCATTAATGACATCTCGCACCCGTATATTATTGGTACGGCCGAATACACCAGGGGCTTATGTTCCCCGCATTATGGTGTGATAAGTCTGAATACTTTCACAAGTGCGGCACCCCGAACTTATAGCATTATATGAATCGGCTCCAAATCATGTCTTGGGTCAATAGTTGGGTTTGCCCGGCTCCCACATTTTGGCGCCTTACGTTCCGTTCTGTCGGCTAAGGTGTCACTGGGAGAACCACTGCAATTGCGCCCCGGTTGAGCTGGGCGAGCGCCTCAGTGGAGAAAGCTAAAACTGACCGGCATGATAAGGCGAGAGACTGGTCGTTGTTCGAGAGATCTCTTCGGGTCCCTAAAGACTCATGCCGCTTCGAGCGAAGTTCCGGATAATGTCCGACGAAGGCGTGGATAGCGCCCCGAATTAGGTCTTCTGAATACTAGGGGCTTCGCCGAAATTTAAAATTATAGAATTCTATGGCTAAGTGAGAGTGTTCAAGCATTATAAGTCCGGTTGCCTTGTTCGTTGTGTTGAGCGCCTCCCTAGATGGACCCAAAAATGGGAACAAGAGTGCTCAAGTTATCCCGAACACCCCAGCACTTGCGGCTCGGGGGCTGAAGCCAACGACTTGCCATCTCTTAGATTTTATAAACGGCCGCACAGAAGGTAATATTTTAAATTAAACAAGCGTTGCTTAAAGCGCATATGAACAAAGTTTTCAGCGCACAGGATAATACATAGCGAGTTTTTTACTCAATAATTACATCTCTGGGGCATTCATCCGCAATATTGTGGGCACCCTTCAGGACAGTCTTATAGTACATTTCGGGCGTACGATACTCCTTGCCCGCTGGCGGCGGGTCAGCAAGAAGCTTCTCCCCATCCAGCCTGCCCCAGTGCACCTTTGCGCGGGCAAGGGCCCGACGAGCACCTTCAATACAGGCGGAGCGCTTGATGACATCCACCCAGGGGCATGCATCCACCAGCCGCCGCACGAGGCCGAAATAGCTCCCAGGCATGGCCTGTCCAGGCCACAGCCGGACTATAAGGCCCTTCATGGCCTCCTCAGCTACCTTGTGGAGTTCGACCAGCTGCTTCAGCTGGTCGCTTGGGGGCACCGGATGGCCGGCCTCAGCATACTGAGACCAGAAGACCTTCTCCGTTGAGCTCCCCTCCTCGCCATGGTAGAATGCGGCGGCATCGGATACACTGCGCGGCAGATCTGCAAACGCCCCTGGAGAGCTCCGAACGCGGGTAAGTGTCAGGTAGTTTACATTAACATGCTTGCTTTGCATGAAAAATGCCTTACCCACTGCTATCTTCTTCACATCTTCAACCTCCTGAAGGGCCTTACCTGCCTCGGCCTTGGCGGACTTGGCACTTTCGAGAGCCGAGGCGAGCTCGGACTCTCGAGTCTTGGAGTCGCGCTCCAAACTCTCATGCTTCTCCATGAGATCCTGGAGCTCTTGCCGCACTGCCGCCACCTGTGCCTCCTGCTTCTCTCGCTCTGCCCGTTTCGCGGCCGCATTGCGTTCGTCCACGGACACAGCCTCCTTCAGGGCTGCCACCTCGTTTGTGGCCCCTGCAGTACCCGTATTATCCTTGTTAATTTTATTGCAACCAAAATCCTTTTTTGTAAGGTAAAAATTCAAAGTGGTGCTACTCACTTTCTTTGTCCTTGAGCTGCCTCTTGGCATGGCCGAGCTCCCGCTCGGACCGCTCGAGATCTTGCTTTAATGCACCAACCTCCACAGTCAGTGCGGTAGAGGTCAGCAGCACAGCCTGCAAACCCATATTGACATAATTTATTAGCAACCTGCGAATATCTTTTTAGATCCTCAGTCCGGCTTTTCTTTCCGAACACCGAACTGAGCATCAGGGGCTACTGTCTATGCAGTATTACATTACATAATTTTAACTTCTTACCTCAAAGCCTGTTAGAAGGCTACTGCAGGCTTCGGTCAGCCTGCTCTTGGCGAGCTGAACCTTCTGGATCACCGCACTCATAACAGTGCGGTGTTCTTCCTCGATGGAAGCGCCTTTGAGCGCCTCCAGCAAGTTGTCCGGCGCCTCCGGTTGGACGGAGACCGCCGGCGTCACGGTCTTGCCCTTCTTTCGAAGGGGCCGCCTGCCGGACTCTGGAACCACTGCAGGTTCCGGCGTAGAGTCCGGCGCAAAGTCCGGGAGGCTGCCTTGCGGCGCCTCCGGAGCCTCCTCCTGATGGGTCCCTTTCTGGGATCCCACCTCGGCGTCCTCATCGGCGCGGGGGGTGGAGGCAGTCGGAAGGGAATCCACATCCGACGGGGCCAACGACCCGCTCGATGAAGCGGGGAGATCATCATCGGCCGGTCTGCGGGCAATGTGCGGCATTAGTAGGACACTATGTGACACAAAAGAAATTGCATATCATTCAGGGATCCGGACACTTACGATCTCGCCAGAGGCCTGGCCCTTGAAGGCCACTCCTCGTCGTCAATGTCGGTGTTGGCAGAGCTGTCCGGGGGAATAGTTCTCCCCCTCTTGGACCCTTCGGCCTCCCCTGTTGGGGAAGCCTTCCTCTTCCTCTCTCCCCCCTCCGGGAGAGAGTCTTCTTCCTCCTCCTCGTCTTCGGGGGAGGAGTCCGCCTCGTCGTCGGACGCCTGATAATGGGAACTCTTTCGAGTGCCCATGGCCACCTTCTTGGCCTTCTTCTCCGGCACCACATGCGGTGCCGGAACCAGCAACCCCGCTAGACGGGCATCCACTGGGTCTTCTGGCATGGGAGCCGGGCAGATGAGCTGCTCGGCCTTCTTCATCCATTCCTGTCAAAGGAAAAGGGAGATTGAAACCCTCTCAAAATCGATCTATTTACAATAAGTGTCCCGTAAAGGGGTAGAATCGCTTACCTCGTCAGCCGGATGCTGCGAGTGAAATCCGCGATCTTCCGTCGCGGATGCGGGGGCTTCGGCGCCCTTAAACAGCACCCTCCAGGCGCCTTCGTACGTCGTGTCGAAGAGCTCGCTCAGCGCCTGGTGCTGTTCCGGATTGAACTCCCATAGATTGAATGCCCGTTATTGGCATGGGAGAATCCGGCGGACGAGCATGACTTGGACCACGTCGACAAGCCTGAGCTTCTTGTTAACCAGCTTCTGGATACAGGCTCGGAGTCCCGTCAGCTCCTTTGAATTACCCCACAGCAAGCCCTTCTCTTTCCAGGAGGTGAGCTGCGTAGGGATACCAGATCTAAACTCGGGGGCCGCCGCCCACGTAGGGTCGCGCGGCTCGGTGATGTAGAACCACCCCGATTGCCACCCCTTGACGGAGTCCATGAAGGCCCCTTCGAACTAGAGGACGTTGGGCATCTTGCCCAACATGGCGCCTCCGCACTCCACCTGCGTGCCCTTCACTACCTTCGGCTTGACGTTGAAGGTCTTGAGCCACAAGCCGAAGTGGGGCCGGATGCAGAGGAGGGCCTCGCACACGATGATAAACGCCGAGATGTTGAGGATGAAGTTCGGCGCCAGATCATGGAAATCCAGGCCGTAGTAGAACATGAGTCCCCGGACAAAGGGGTGAAGTGGAAAGCCCAGTCCACGGAGGAAATGGGGAAGGAAAATGACCCTCTCATGGGGCCCGAGGGTAGGGATGAGCTGCCCCTCGTCGGGCAGCCGGTGCGCGATGTCGCCGGAGAGGTATCCGGCGCTGCGCAGCTTTGTGATATGCTCCTCCATAATGGTGGAAGCCAACCATTTGCCTCCCCCTCCGGACATGGTCGGAGAAGGTTGAGATGAGATGCGCGAACTTGGGCGCTGGAGCTTGAGTGCGCGGAGGTGGATAAGCAAAGGAGGAAGAAGGCGTGGGTGAAAAGGTGAATCCTTATCCCTTATATATAGGCGGGCGAAGACTATGCGTCCCCCACCAGCCTGGTAAAACTCGCTTGTCTCCCAAGCGCCGCCATCAATGGCGCGGTTGGGTTACCCACGTCTGTATTGATAAGAATCCCGGAATAAGGGGAACACGATCTCTGCTTCGACAAGACGTGCCAAGGAAACCACTTCGCTAAACGTGCTGAGGTGGTATAATAAAAAACGATTCAAGTAAAAGGCTTGGTAGTGGTGTGACGTCATGCCGCAAAATACGTCAGCAGATTGAGCTTGTGTACATTTTATTCTCTCTACGGTGGAATGTGGAATTTATTTTGCAGAGCCGGACACTATCCTGGTGTTCATGATCTTCTCTGGATTATTCAAAGGAGGAACCCGCCTTGCAATGCCGAACATTATGCGCGCCGGACTTATCGTCATTGAAGCCTAGTTCAGGGGCTACTGAGGGAGTCCTGGATTAGGGGGTGTCCGGACAGCCGGACTATCATCGTCCGCCGGACTCCAAGACTACGAAGATACAAGATTGAAGACTCCGTCCCGTGTCCGGATGGGACTTTCCTTGGCGTGGAAGGCAAGCTTGGCGATACGGATATGTAGATCTCCTACCATTGTAACCGACTCTGTAACCCTAGCCCTCTCCGGTGCCTATATAAACCGGAGGGCTTTAGTCCGTAGGACACAACATACATTACAACAATCATACCATAGGCTAGCTTATAGGGTTTAGCCTCCTTGATCTCGTGGTAGATCCACTCTTGTACTACCCATATCATCAATATTAATCAAGCAGGACGTAGGGTTTTACCTCCATCGAGAGGGCCCGAACCTGGGTAAAACATCGTGTCCCTTGTCTCCTGTTACCATCCGCCTAGACGCACAGTTCGGGACCCCCTACCCGAGATCCGCCGGTTTTGACACCGACAACCCCTTAATCCAGGACTCCCTCAATTACCTCGTCAGTGAAGCAAATGGGGTGTGCGGCGCCTCTGTATCAGGCCATGTTTGACGTAGCTCGGATGGAGTCCGTTTGCGGTTCTCGGCCCGGGCGTGAGTATGATTGTTGCGTCCGGCTAGGTAGCCGTTGTCGCGTGTCGGGGTGCGTCCCCATGATCCATAGATCGATCTGTTCTGACCTGCTCTACTGTCCAAGTCCTGCCGCAGGTCATAGGTATGTCCCCGAGCTGTTTTATCTCTGCCTTTATGGTGAGGTGGGGTGGGCTGGTGTTCGGCTTGAGTTGCCGCTTTGTCCCGACCACGTGGTGGTCGGTCAGCCGCATTGCACGATGATGGTACGGGCTCCAGCACCTCATCAAGGTAGCAATTTACACTTCGGGTAACTTTTGGCTAGGCGCTTGATACCGTATTCCTTGGCTGCCAGGACATCAATCCATCTATCGTTGAGCAGATCTTGATCAGCTTGAAGCTGTTACTGCTTCTTTTTCAGGCTCCGTGCAGTGGCAATTAGCCGGCGCTTAAAGCGCTCCTGCTCGAGAGGTTCCTCAGGCACGATAAAATCCTCGTTGCCAAGGCTCACCTCCTCTTTGGAGAGCAGAAGATAATTACTGTCCTCCGAGTCTTTGTGTATGGCCTATTCATCAGGGCTAACTTGCACGTCTTCCCATTCGTCCTGTTCGGAAGTTGCCTCAACGGGGTCTTCATTGTCTTCGGCACCGTCCGGAGTGTTATCTTCTCTTGTGCCGGTATCGCAGTCTTTTGCACGGCGTGATTTAGAGCGGTGCCGCTGACGTTGGTGTTTTGGCTGTATCTCGAGAGGCTTATCCTGGACTGGATCCTTCTTGTTGTCGCCATTGTTCTCTTTAGGTGTGTCCACCATGTATACGTCATACAAGGAAGTGGCCGTCCGATGTCCGGTAAACGGCGGGTTTTGGGCCTCCTCTTCTCCGGCATCGTCGTCCATACCGTCGATGTCTTCGAAGCTGTAATCGAGCATGTCGGTTAGGTCCTCGACAGTGGCTATGAAGTGGGCGGTGGGTGGGAAACGAAATTCTTTGTCATCAGCCTCCAGTTCGAACCGGATATAATTCGGTTGTGAGTCCCCCGCTAAGGAGAGTGTTTTTAATGAGTTTAGCACGTCACCAAAAGGCGAGTGCCGGAAGATATCCGCATAGCTGAATTCGACGATCGACACCCGATCAAGCTCGTAGTGTGCGGATGCACATGCTTCGGAACCTGTAGCGGAAATGTGTCCGAGGTTCCGGTAACACAGATCCCACTTGAGGTTGGGTCTGTGTGCGGCTCCAACGCCGCTGAGTCTGCGGCCTCCGTGGCGGGGTTGAGCCTCCCATCCTCGGATGGCGTGATCTGCTCCAGATCTAGGGCCAGATCAGTTGCAGGCACTATCTCCTGGGTATGGTCCAATGACAGATTTAAGTCATGTTCATCACGGTGACAGGGAGCGGCTGCCACGGTCTTGAATCCATCGAAGATCAAGTCTCCGCGGATGTCCGCGACTTAGTTCAAGCTTCCGAATCTGGCCTAAAGGCCAGGGGCGTAGCTGTCGATCTGCTCTAGATGGCCAAGCGAGTTGGCCCGCAATGCGAAGCCGCCGAATACGAAGATCTGTCCGGGGAGGAAGGTTTCTCCCAGGACAGCATTGTTGTAGATGATTGATGGGGCCATCGAACCTCTTGATGACGATGCAGCGGAACTCTCAATGAAAGCACCAATGTCGGTGTCAAAACCGGCGGATCTCGGGTAGGGGGTCCAGAACTGTGCGTCTAAGGTCGATGGTAACAGGAGGCGGGGGACACGATGTTTACCCAGCTTTGGGCCCTCTCTATGGTGGTAATACCCTACTTCCTACTTGATTGATCTTGATGAATATGAGTATTACAAGAGTATATCTACCACGAGATCGTAATGGCTAAAACCCTAAAAGTCTAGCCTGTATGACTATGATTATGGTTCTTGCCTCTACGGACTAAGCCCTCTGGTTTATATAGACGAGGGGACTAGGGTTGTACAAAGTCGGTTACAGAGAAAGGAATCTTCATATCAGGACGCCAAGCTTGCCTTCCACACCAAGGAGAGTCCTATCCGGACATGGGAGAGAGCCTTCAGTCTTATATCTTCACAGCCCATCAGTCCGGCCCACGTACCATAGTCCGGATGCCCGAGGACCCCTCAATCCAGGACTCCCTCAGCATCCCCAAGCTTAGATGCTTGAGACTTCTTGAAATATTATCTTGGGATGCCTTGGGCATCCCCAAGCTTGAACTTTTGCATCTCCTTAATTCCTTTTATATCTCGGTTTCCCTAAATCTCAAAAACTTCATCCACACAAAACTCAACAAGAACTCGTGAGATAAGTTAGCATAAACAAATGCAAAAACCTTATCATTTTCTACTGTAACAAATTACTAAAATTATTATTCAACATTGCATACTAAATGCATCTGCATATTTAATACTCCTATCCTCAAATAGAATCATTAAACAAGCAAACATATGCAAACAATGCAAACATAACAGCAATCTGCCAAAGCAGTATAGTCTGTAAAGAATGCAAGATTCATCATACTTTACCAACTCCAAACATTATGAAATTCTTCCACACTGTAGAAAATTTATCATAGCTTATTATTCAAAAAGTTTCAACATTTTATCATATTCTGGCTTTTCTAGGGAATTTTTGCAACAGCGATAAACTTTCTGTTTTGAAACAGCAACATATATACTTGCAAAATAAGCATGGTAAAGGCTATCCTTGACATTTTTATTGAAAATAAATATGCAAAACATTATTCTAAATAACAGCAAGCAAATACTAACAAAATAAAATGACTCTCCAAGCAAAACACATATCATGTGGTGAATAAAAATATAGTTTCAAGTAAAGTTACCGGTGAACAAAGACGAAAGAGGGGATGCCATCCGGGGCATCCCCAAGCTTAGGCTCTTGGTTGTCCTTGAAAATTGCCTTGGTGTGCCTTGGGAATCCCCAAGCTTAGGCTCATGCCACTCCTTATTCCATAGTCCATTGAATCTTTACGCAAAACTTGAAAACTTCACAACACAAAACTCAACAGAAAACTCGTAAGCTCCGTTAGTATAAGAAAATAAAACCACCATTTAGGTACTGTTGTGAACTCATTCTAAATTCATATTGGTATAATATCTAATGTATTACAACTTCTCTATGGTTCATACCCTCCGATACTACTAATAGATTCATCAAAATAAGCAAACAACACACAGAAAACAGAATCTGTCAAAAACAGAACAGTCTGTAGTAATCTGTAACTCTCGAATACTTCTGTTACTCCAAAAATTCTACTAAATTAGGAAAACCTTAGCCATTTCCGTACCAATCCATAGCAAAAAGAATCAGATCAAAATCACATTTCTGTTAATTATCAAAACTAATTTACTGGGTGCAAAAGTTTCTGATTTTCAGCAGGATCAACACAACTATCACCGTAAGCTATCCTAAAGGTCTTACTTGGCACTTTATTGAAACAAAAGCTATAAAATATGATCACTACAGTATCATAATAATGTGAACACAACAACAACAACAAAAAAAAGGGTAAAGGTAAATATTGGGTTGTCTCCCAACAAGCGCTTTCTTTATTGCCTTTTTAGCTAGGCATGATGATTTCAATGATGCTCACAAAAAAGATAAGATTTGAAACATAAAGAGAGCATCATGAAGAATATGAATAGCACATTTAAGTCTAACCCACTTCCTATGCATAGGGATTTTTTGAGCAAACAACTTATGGGAACAAGAATCAACTAGCATAGGAAAGCAAAACAAGCGTAGCTTCAAGATTTTCAACACATAGAGAGGAAACTTGATATTATTGCAATATGTAAGAGCACATGTTCCTCTCTCATAATAATTTTCAGTAGCATCATGAATGAATTCAACAATATAACCATCACATAAAGCGTTATTCCCATGATGCACAAGCATATAAATTTTACTACTCTCCACATAAGCAAAATTCTTCTCATTCGGAATAGTGGGAGCAAACTTGACAAAATAACTATCATGTGAGGCATAATCCAACTGAAAATTAAAATCATGATGACAAGTTTCATGGTTATCATTGTTCTTTATAGCATACATGTCATCACAATAATCATCATGGATAGCAACTTTGTTCTCATAATCATTTGGAACCTCTTCTGAAATAGTGGATTCATCACTAAATAAAGTCATGACCTCTCCGAATCCACTTTCATCAATACAATCATCATAAATAGGAGGCATACTTTCATCATAATAAATTTGCTCATCAAAACTTGGGGGACTAAAAATATCATCTTCATCAAACATAACATCCCCAAGCTTGTGGCTTTGCATATTGTTAGCATCATGGGTATTCAAAGAATTCATACTAACAACATTGCAATCATGCTCATCATTCAAAGATTTAGTGCCAAACATTTTAATGCATTCTTCTTCTAGCAATTGAGCACAATTATCGGAATCCTTATTTTCACAGAACATATTAAAAAGATGAAGCATATGAGGCACCCTCAATTCCATTTTTTTGTAATTTTTTTTAAGACTAAACTAGTGATAAAACAAGAAATTAAAAGATTCGATTGCAAGATCTAAAGATATACCTTCAAGCACTAACCTCCCCGGCAACGGCACCAGAAAAGAGCTTGATGTCTACTACACAACCTTCTTCTTGTAGAAGTTGTTGGGCCTCCAAATGCATAGGTTTGTAGGACAGTAGCAAATTTCCCTCAAGTGGATGACCTAAGGTTTATCAATCCGTGGGAGGCGTAGGACGAAGATGGTCTCTCTCAAACAACCCTGCAACCAAATAAAGAGTCTCTTGTGTCGCCAACACACCCAATACAATGGTAAATTGTATGGGTGCACTAGTTCGGCGAAGAGATGTTGATACAAGTGCAATATGGATGGTAGATATTGGTTTTTGTAATCTGAAAATATAAAAACAGCAAGGTAACTAATGATAAAAGTGAGCGAAAATGGTATTGCAATGCGTTGAAACAAGGCCTAGGGTTCATACTTTCACTAGTGCAAGTTCTCTCAACAATAATAACATAATTGGATCATATAACTATCCCTCAACATGCAACAAAGAGTCACTCCAAAGTCACTAATAGCAGAGAACAAACGAAGAGATTATTGTAGGGTACGCAACCACCTCAAAGTTATCCTTTCTGATCAATCTATTCAAGAGTCCGTAGTAAAATAACACGAAGCTATTCTTTCCATTTGATCTATCATAGAGTTCGTAATAGAATAACACCTTAAGACACAAATCAACCAAAACCCTAATGTCACCTAGATACTCCAATGTCACCTCAAGTATCCGTGGGTATGATTATACGAAATGCATCACACAATCTCAGATTCATCTATTCAACCAACACAAAGAACTTCAAAGAGTGCCCCAAAGTTTCTACCGGAGAGTCAAGATGAAAACATGTGCAACCCCTATGCATAAGTTCACAAGGCCACTGAACCCGCAAGTTGATCACCAAAACATACATCAAGTAGATCACATGAATATCCCATTGTCACCACAGATAAACACATGCAAGACATACATCAAGTGTTCTCAAATCCTTAAAGACTCAATCCGATAAGATAACTTCAAAGGGAAAACTCAATCCATTACAAGAGAGTAGAGGGGGAGAAACATCATAAGATCAAACTATAATAGCAAAGCTCACGATACATCAAGATCGTGCCAAATCAAGAACACGAGAGAGAGAAATCAAACACACATCCCTGAGGGTGAACTACTCCCTCCTCGTCATGGAGATCGCCGGGATGATGAATATGGCCACCGGTAAGGGATTCCCCCTCCGGCAGGGTGCCGAAACAGGGTCCTGATTGATTTTTGGTTGCTACAGAGGCTTGCGGCGGCGGAACTCCCGATCTAGGTTATGTTCTGGAAGTTTGGGTATATATAAGAGGTCTTGGCGTCGGGAACAAGTCAGGGGGGTCTCCGATGTGGCCATGAGGTAGGGGGGCGCCCCCACCGTCGTGGGTGCCTTGGGACTCTTCTGGCCCATCTCCGATACTTCGTGGCTTCTTCTGGTCCAAAAATAATCTCCGTGAAATTTCAGGTCAATTGGACTCCGTTTGGTTTTCCTTTTCTGTGATACTCAAAAACAAGGAAAAAACAGAAACTGGCACTGGGCTCTAGGTTAATAGGTTAGTCCCAAAATCATATAAAACAACATATAAATGCATATAAAACATCCTAGATGGATAATATAATAGCATGGAACAATCAAAAATTATAGATACGTTGGAGACATATTACGGATCTATTGGAGGATCTGGCGAATCTAATGGGGGTGGATGTGACCCCAGATAACCAGGAACAGCATAAGGTGGATGTGGCTAAATTGCACGATGAGATAGCGCAAGCCAAGATAGAACTAGCGGCAGAAAACGCTAGGATGGCTGCAGAGGGGGCCGTTTTAAACACCCAAGCACAACGGATTCAAGCGGATTCATACCGGCTCATGGTGGATCAGAACGCTTCAAATGAAGTCTTGAGGAGAAAGCGCCAGAGTCGTCTGCCCTCGGTTTATGAGTTGAGGAACCTCTTCAACACGCCCGGAGCGGGGGCCAGTAACCCGCCGATGATAAACCGGATGACTGAAGCACCAGGTGGAGGAGCGCCGGTTCAGCCACATGTGACAGGTTCTCCACATATGAATAACACCCCGCCTCAGCATGTGGTGACGTTGCTGGGTCATTATTCCAATCCTTTAGACAATATGATTGCTGCAGCCACGCGACTGGCGGCTCTGCCAGTCGAGGGCGAGACTCCAACGGCGATTGAGACATGAAGAGCAAGGGAACTTCTTCAGACCGCGCTAGTGCAGCAACAGGCTTATTCCTATAGTCGTGACCAGATTCACTCGACCCCTCGTCCAAGCCAGAGCTACAGTAGGCACATGGACTCGCCAGCAGTCTTGAGTACCGAGCAGCGCCGTAACCAACCTCATGGACATGACCCGGTGTGCAATGGTGCCAATGCACAGGATTTGGTGGACCAGGGCAGAGCGCCCCGGGAGGCCGAGCTGGCGGCTCAGCTGGCGGCTCATCAGCACGTGCCGGTTTACCTGACAGCTTCAGTTGAGGCGGGAGTGACTGTTGGAAATATGCCCTAGAGGCAATAATAAAAGCATTATTATTATATTTCCTTGTTCATGATAATTGTCTTTATTCATGCTATAATTGTATTATCCGGAAATCGTAATACATGTGTGAATAATAGACATCAACATGTCCCTAGTAAGCCTCTAGTTGACTAGCTCGTTGATCAATAGATAGTCATGGTTTCCTGACTATGGACATTGGATGTCATTGATAACGAGATCACATCATTAGGAGAATGATGTGATGGGCAAGACCCAATCCTAAACATAGCACAAGATCGTATAGTTCGTTTGCTAGAGTTTTCCAATGTCAAAGTATCTTTTCCTTAGACCATGAGATCGTGTAACTCCCGGATACCGTAGGAGTGCTTTGGGTGTGCCAAACGTCACAACATAACTGGGTGACTATAAAGGTATACTACGGGTATCTCCGAAAGTGTCTGTTGGGTTGACACGGATCAAGACTGGGATTTGTCACTCCGTATGACGGAGAGGTATCACTGGGCCCACTCGGTAATGCATCATCATAATGAGCTCAAAGTGACCAAGTGTCTGGTCACGGGATCATGCATTACGGTACGAGTAAAGTGACTTGCCAGTAACGAGATTGAACGAGGTATTGGGATACCGACGATCGAATCTCGGGCAAGTAACATATCGATTAACAAAGGGAATTGTATACGGGGTTGTTTGAATCCTCGACATCGTGGTTCATCCGATGAGATCATCGTGGAGCATGTGGGAGCCAACATGGGTATCCAGATCCCGCTGTTGGTTATTGACCGGAGAGCGATCTCGGTCATGTCTACATGTCTCCCGAACCCGTAGGGTCTACACACTTAAGGTTCGGTGACGCTAGGGTTGTAGGGATATGTATATGCAGTAACCCAAATGTTGTTCGGAGTCCCGGATGAGATCCCGTACGTCACGAGGAGTTCCGGAATGGTCCGGAGGTAAAGATTTATATATGGGAAGTCCTGTTTCGGGCATCGGGACAAGTTTCGGGGTTATCGGTATTGTACCGGGACCACCAGAAGGGTCCCGGGGGTCCACCGGGTGGGTCCACCTGTCCCGGGGGGGGGGGCACATGGGCTGTAGGGGGTGCGCCTTGGCCTACATGGGCCAAGGGCACCAGCCCCACATAGGCCCATGCGCCTAGGGTTTGAGGGGGGAAGAGTCCTAGGAGGGGAAGGCACCTCCTAGGTGCCTTGGGGGGGAGGGAAACCCCCTTGGCCGCCGCCCCCCCTAGGAGATTGGATCTCCTAGGGCCGGCCACCCCCCTTGGCCCTCCTATATATAGTGGGGGAAAGGAGGGACTTCACACCTCGGCCTTTGGTTGCCTCCTTCTCCCTCTCCAACACCTCCTCCTCCTCCATAGCGCTTGGCGAAGCTCTGCCGGAGTACTGCAGCTCCATCAACACCACGCCATCGTGCTGCTGCTGGTGCCATCTCCCTCAACCTCTCCTCCCCCCTTGCTGGATCAAGAAGGAGGAGATGTGGCTGTTCCGTACGTGTGTTGAACGCGGAGGTGCCGTCCGTTCGGTGCTAGGATCTCCGGTGATTTGGATCACGTCGTGTTCGACTACATCATCCCCGTTCTTTGAATGCTTCCGCTCGCGATCTACAAGGTACGTAGATGCATCTGATGACTCGTTGCTAGATTAACTCCTAGATGGATCTTGGTGAAACGAGTAGGAAAATTTTTGTTTTCTGCAACGTTCCCCAACAGTGGCATCATGAGCTAGGTCTATGCGTAGTTCTTCTTGCGCGAGTAGAACACAATTTGTTGTGGGCGTAGATTTGTCAACTTTCTTGCCGCTACTAGTCTTTTCTTGCTTCAGTGGTATTGTGGGATGAAGCGGCCCGGACCAACCTTACACGTACGCTTACGTGAGACCGGTTCCACCGACTAACATGCACTAGTTGCATAAGGTGGCTGGCGGGTGTCTGTCTCTCCCACTTTAGTTGGAGCGGATTCGATGAACAGGGTCCTTATGAAGGGTAAATAGAAGTTGACAAATCACGTTGTGGATTTAACATAGGTAAGAAGACGTTCTTGCTAGAACCCTAAATCAGCCACGTAAAATTTGCAACAACAATTAGAGAACGTCTAACTTGTTTTTGCAGCAAGTGGTTTGTGATATGATATGGCCAAAGTTGTGATGAATGATGAATGATCTATATGTGATGTATGAGATGTTCATGCTATTGTAATAGGAATCACGACTTGCATGTCGATGAGTATGACAACCGGCAGGAGCCATAGGAGTTGTCTTTATTCTTTTATATGACCTGCGTGTCATTGAGAAACGCCATGTAAATTACTTTACTTTATTGCTAAACGCGTTAGCCATAGTAGTAGAAGTAATAGTTGGCGAGCAACTTCATGGAGACACGATGATGGAGATCATGATGATGGAGATCATGGTGTCAAGCCGGTGACAAGATGATCATGGAGCCCCAAGATGGAGATCAAAGGAGCTATGTGATATTGGCCATATCATGTCACGTTTATTATTTGATTGCATGTGATGTTTATCATGTTTTGCATCTTGTTTACTTAGAACGACGGTAGTAAATAAGATGATCCCTCATACTAATTTCAAGAAGTGTTCCCCCTAACTGTGCACCGTTGCGACAGTTCGCTGTTTCAAAACACCACGTGATGATCGGGTGTTTTATTCAGACGTTCACATACAACGGGTGTAAGACAGATTTACACATGCAAACACTTAGGTTGACTTGACGAGCCTAGCATGTACAGACATGGCCTCGGAACACAGAAGACCGAAAGGTCGAGCATGAGTCGTATAGAAGATACGATCAACATGAAGATGTTCACCGATGTTGACTAGTCCGTCTCATGTGATGATCGGACACGGCCTAGTTAACTCGGATCATGTAATACTTAGATGACTAGAGGGATGTCTAATCTAAGTGGGAGTTCATTAATTATTTGATTAGATGAACTTAATTATCATGAACTTAGTCTAAAACATTTACGATATGTCTTGTAGATCAAATGGCCAACGTAGTCCTCAACTTCAACGCGTTCCTAGAGAAAACCAAGCTGAAAGATGATGGCAGCAACTATATGGACTGGGTCCGGAACCTGAGGATCATCCTCATAGCTGCCAAGAAAGATTATGTCCTACAAGCACCGCTTGGTGACGCACCCGTTCTCCCTGCAGAACAAGATGTTATGAACGCTTGGCAGGCACGTACCGATGACTACTCCCTCGTTCAGTGCGGCATGCTTTACAGTTTAGAGCCGGGGCTCCAAAAGCGTTTTGAGAGACACGGAGCATATGAGATGTTCGAAGAGCTGAAAATGGTTTTCCAAGCTCATGCCCGGGTCGAGAGATATCAAGTCTCCGACAAGTTCTTCAGCTGTAAGATGGAGGAAAACAGTTCTGTCAGTGAGCACATACTCACTATGTCTGGGTTGCATAACCGCTTGACTCAGCTGGGAGTTAATCTCCCGGATGATGCGGTCATTGACAAAATCCTCCAGTCGCTTCCACCAAGCTACAAGAGCTTTGTGATGAACTTCAATATGCAGGGGATGGAAAAGACCATTCCTGAAGTATTTGCAATGCTGAAATCAGCAGAGGTAGAAGTCAAGAAGGAACATCAAGTGTTGATGGTCAATAAAACCACTAAGTTCAAGAAAGGCAAGGGTAAAAAGAACTTCAAGAAGGACGGCAAGGAGGTTGCCGCGCCCGACAAGCAAGCTGCCGGGAAGAAGCCAAAGAATGGACCCAAGCCCGAGACTGAGTGCTTTTATTGCAAGGGAAGCGGTCACTGGAAGCGGAACTGCCCTAAATACTTAGCAGACAAGAAGGCCGGCAAAACAAAAGGTATATGTGATATACATGTAATTGATGTGTACCTTACTAGTGTCCGTAGTAGCTCCTGAGTATTTGATACCGGTGCAGTTGCTCACATTTGTAACTCAAAACAGGGGCTGCGAAATAAGCGGAAACTGGCAAAGGACGAGGTGACGATGCGCGTCGGGAATGGTTCCAAGGTCAATGTGATCGCCATCGGCACGCTACCTCTATATCTACCTTCGGGATTAGTTTTAAACCTTAATAATTGTTATTTAGTGCCAGCTTTGAGCATGAACATTGTATCGGGATCTCGTTTAATTCGAGATGGCTACTCATTTAAATCTGAGAATAATGGTTGTTCTATTTATATGAGAGATATGTTTTATGGTCATGCTCCTATGGTGAATGGTTTATTCTTTATGAATCTCGAACGTGATACTACACATGTTCATAATGTGAGTACCAAAAGATGTAAGGTTGATAATGATAGTCCCACATACTTGTGGCACTGCCGCCTTGGTCACATAGGTGTCAAACGCATGAAGAAGCTCCATGCAGATGGACTTTTAGAGTCTCTTGATTATGAATCATTTGACACGTGCGAACCATGCCTCATGGGTAAGATGACCAAGACTCCGTTCTCAGGAACAATGGAGCGAGCAACCAACTTATTGGAAATCATACATACTGATGTGTGCGGTCCAATGAGTGTTGAGGCTCGCGGTGGCTATCGTTATGTTCTCACACTCACTGATGATTTAAGTAGATATGGGTATATCTATTTAATGAAACACAAGTCTGAAACCTTTGAAAAGTTCAAGGAATTTCAGAGTGAGGTTGAAAATCAACGTGACAGGAAAATCAAGTTTCTACGATCAGATCGTGGAGGAGAATACTTGAGTCACGAATTTGGCACACACTTAAGAAAATGTGGAATAGTTTCACAACTCACGCCGCCTGGAACACCTCAGCGTAATGGTGTGTCCGAACGTCGTAATCGCACTCTATTAGATATGGTGTGATCTATGATGTCTCTTACCGATTTACCGCTATCTTTTTGGGGCTATGCTTTAGAGACTGCTGCATTCACTTTAAATAGGGCTCCATCGAAATCCGTTGAGACGACACCGTATGAATTATGGTTTGGGAAGAAACCTAAGCTGTCGTTTCTAAAAGTTTGGGGATGCGATGCTTATGTCAAGAAACTTCAACCTGAAAAGCTCGAAACCAAGTCGGAAAAATGCGTCTTCATAGGATACCCAAAAGAAACTATTGGGTACACCTTCTACCTCAGATCCGAAGGCAAGATCTTTGTTGCCAAGAATGGGTCCTTTCTAGAGAAAGAGTTTCTCTCGAAAGAAGTAAGTGGGAGGAAAGTAGAGCTTGATGAAGTATTACCTCTTGAACCAGAAAATGGCGCAACTCAAGAAAATGTTCCTGAGGTGCCTGCACCGACTAGAGAGGAAGTTAATGATAATGATCAAGATACTTCTGATCAAGCCCCTACTGAAATTCGAAGGTCCACAAGGACACATTCCGCACCAGAGTGGTACGGCAACCCTATCTTGGAAATCATGTTGTTAGACAACGGTGAACCTTCGAACTATGAAGAAGCGATGGCGGGCCCGGATTCCGACAAATGGCTAGAAGCCATGAAATCCGAGATAGGATGCATGTATGAAAACGAAGTATGGACTTTGACTGACTTGCCCGTTGAGCGGCGAGCCATAGAAAATAAATGGATCTTTAAGAGGAAGACAGACGCGGATGGTAATGTGACCTTCTATAAAGCTCGGCTTGTCGCTAAGGGTTATCAACAAGTTCAAGGGGTTGACTACGATGAGACTTTCTCACCGATAGCGAAGCTGAAGTCCGTCCGAATCATGTTAGCAATTGCCGCATTCTACGATTATGAAATATGGCAAATGGACGTCAAAACGGCATTCCTTAATGGTTTCCTTAAGGAAGAATTGTATATGATGCAGCCAGAAGGTTTTGTCGATCCTAAGAATGCTGACAAGGTGTGCAAGCTCCAACTCTCGATTTATGGGCTGGTGCAAGCATCTCGGAGTTGGAACATTCACTTTGATGAGATGATCAAAGCGTTTGGGTTTACGCAGACTTATGGAGAAGCCTGCGTTTACAAGAAAGTGAGTGAGAGCTCTGTAGCATTTCTCATACTATATGTAGATGACATACTTTTGATGGGAAATGATATAGAACTCTTGGACAGCATCAAGGCCTATTTGAATAAGAGTTTTTCAATGAAGGACCTTGGAGAAGCTGCTTATATATTAGGCATCAAGATCTATAGAGATAGATCAAGACGCCTCATAGGTCTTTCACAAAGCACATACCTTGATAAGATATTGAAGAAGTTCAATATGGATCAATCTAAGAAGGGGTTCTTGCCTGTGTTACAAGGTGTGAAATTGAGCTCGGCTCAATGTCCGGCCACGGCAGAAGATATAGAAGAGATGAGTGTCATCCCCTATGCCTCAGCCATAGGTTCTATTATGTATGCCATGCTGTGTACCAGACCTGATGTAAACCTTGCCGTAAGTTTGGTAGGAAGGTACCAAAGTAATCCCGGCAAGGAACACTGGATAGCGGTCAAGAATATCCTGAAGTACCTGAAAAGGACAAAGGAAATGTTTCTCGTTTATGGAGGTGACGAAGAGCTCGTCGTAAAGGGTTACGTCGACGCTAGCTTCGACACAGATCTGGATGACTCTAAGTCACAAACCGGATACGTGTATATTTTGAATGGTGGGGCAGTAAGCTGGTGCAGTTGCAAGCAGAGCGTCGTGGCGGGATCTACATGTGAAGCGGAGTACATGGCAGCCTTGGAGGCAGCACATGAAGCAATATGGGTGAAGGAGTTCATCACCGACCTAGGAGTCATACCCAATGCGTCGGGGCCAATCAAACTCTTCTGTGACAACACTGGAGCTATTGCACTTGCCAAGGAGCCCAGATTTCACAAGAAGACAAGGCACATCAAGCTTCACTTAAACTCCATTCGTGAAAATGTTCAAGATGGAGACATAGAGATTTGTAAAGTACATACGGACCTGAATGTAGCGGATCCGTTGACTAAACCTCTCCCTAGAGCAAAACATGATCAACACCAGAATTCCATGGGTGTTCGATTCATCACAGTGTAACTAGATTATTGACTCTAGTGCAAGTGGGAGACTGTTGGAAATATGCCCTAGAGGCAATAATAAAAGCATTATTATTATATTTCCTTGTTCATGATAATTGTCTTTATTCATGCTATAATTGTATTATCCGGAAATCGTAATACATGTGTGAATAATAGACATCAACATGTCCCTAGTAAGCCTCTAGTTGACTAGCTCGTTGATCAACAGATAGTCATGGTTTCCTAACTATGGACATTGGATGTCATTGATAACGAGATCACATCATTAGGAGAATGATGTGATGGACAAGACCCAATCCTAAACATAGCACAAGATCGTATAGTTCGTTTGCTAGAGTTTTCCAATGTCAAAGTATCTTTTCCTTAGACCATGAGATCGTGTAACTCCCGGATACCGTAGGAGTGCTTTGGGTGTGCCAAACGTCACAACGTAACTGGGTGACTATAAAGGTATACTACGGGTATCTCCGAAAGTGTCTGTTGGGTTGACACGGATCAAGACTGGGATTTGTCACTCCGTATGACGGAGAGGTATCACTGGGCCCACTCGGTAATGCATCATCATAATGAGCTCAAAGTGACCAAGTGTTTGGTCACGGGATCATGCATTACAGTATGAGTAAAGTGACTTGCCGGTAACGAGATTGAACGAGGTATTGGGATACCGACGATCGAATCTCGGGCAAGTAACATATCGATTGACAAAGGGAATTGTATACGGGGTTGTTTGAATCCTCGACATCGTGGTTCATCCGATGAGATCATCGTGGAGCATGTGGGAGCCAACATGGGTATCCATATCCCGCTGTTGGTTATTGACCGGAGAGCGATCTCGGTCATGTCTACATGTCTCCCGAACCCGTAGGGTCTACACACTTAAGGTTCGGTGATGCTAGGGTTGTAGGGATATGTATATGCAGTAACCCGAATGTTGTTCGGAGTCTCGGATGAGATCCTGGACGTCACGAGGAGTTCCGGAATGGTCCGGAGGTAAAGATTTATATATGGGAAGTCCTGTTTCGAGCATCGGGACAAGTTTCGGGGTTATCGGCATTGTACCGGGACCACCGGAAGGGTCCCGGGGGTCCACCGGGTGGGTCCACCTATCCCGGGGGGCCACATGGGCTGTAGGGGGTGCGCCTTGGCCTACATGGGCCAACGGCACCAGTCCCACATAGGCCCATGCTCCTAGGGTTTGAGGGGGGAAGAGTCCTAGGAGGGGAAGGCACCTCCTAGGTGCCTTGGGGGGTTGGGAAACCCCCTTGGCCGCCGCCCCCCCTAGGAGATTGGATCTCCTAGGGCCGGCCACCCCCCTTGGCCCTCCTATATATAGTGGGGGAAAGGAGGGACTTCACACCTCGGCCTTTGGTTGCCTCCTTCTCCCTCTCCAACACCTCCTCCTCCTCCATAGCGCTTGGCGAAGCTCTGCCGGAGTACTGCAGCTCCATCAACACCACGCCGTCGTGCTGCTGCTGGTGCCATCTCCCTCAACCTCTCCTCCCCCCTTGCTGGATCAAGAAGGAGGAGACATGGCTGTTCCGTACGTGTGTTGAACGCGGAGGTGCCGTCCGTTCGGTGCTAGGATCTCCGGTGATTTGGATCACGTCGTGTTCGACTACATCATCCCCGTTCTTTGAACGCTTCCGCTCGCGATCTACATGGTACGTAGATGCATCCGATGAATCATTGCTAGATGAACTCCTAGATGGATCTTGGTGAAACGAGTAGGAAAATTTTTGTTTTCTGCAACGTTCCCCAATAGTGACTTCTAGGGCTTTTGGTGTGCCGTGTTTAATGGCGGCTATACGAAACGAGCGTCTACCCAAGGACTTCAAAGGCCCTCGTAAGGTGCCTAATTACACAGCAGATCAGCCCCCTGAGGCTTGGGTGGAGAGTTATGAGATGGCTATGTAGATGCTGGATGTTAGTGAGGCGGCATACGCTAAGTATTTCACCATGATGTTAGAAGGGACAGCTCGCACCTGGTTGAAGGGGCTGCCGGCCAATTCCATCAGATCATGGGCAGAGCTGAAGGCCTGATTTACCCAGAACTTCAAAGACACGTGCAAGCAGCCTATGTCGATCGTGGATTTGGTTTTTTGTATTCAAGCTGAGGGCGAGTCAACGACCAGCTGGGTGCGTCGGGTCTCGACTATCATACATTCCTCGGATAACATCAACGTTGGCTCAGCGGTTTTAATGTTGGAGAAAAATTGTTGTTTTATTCCGCACAAGAGGAAGCTTGGGCGGCTTAAGCGTCATTGCAATGACATGGGGAAGCTTATGGCGGCTCTTGTCAAGTATGCCGACTCTGATGGTACCAAGGACCCTGACTCTAAGGATGAAAGATCGGGAAAGGGAAAGAAGAGTAGCGGCATGAAGGGACATAAGAGCAACCCTACCAATCAGGGCGGCAACGGTAAGTGCAAGGCTGATGATTTTGTGGCTAACACCGGTTTGCATAATTATAACCAGCGTCGTAAGGGCGGGCCGACTAAAGGGACAAGGTTTGACCTTGAAGCAATATTGAATCAGCCATGTCCAAAACACGGAACGGATCAGAAGCCGACTACTCATCTGTGGAAGGATGGCAGTATAATGAGGCACTTTAGGGAGTCCATCCAACACAACCATGGCCCGAACGGCAGTTCAGGGTCCGGCTCTCACAGTCCGGGTCATGGGGGCGGCGGCTCGAATTCCGGGTTTCAAGGCCACGGCAACCAGGGTAGCTACAACCAGCAGAATAATTAGGGAAATCAACAGCAGCAACGGTCTGGGTATCAGAGCAACCCGAAGAAATTGAACAGTGCACAATACCATGTCTTCACCACCAGTTTGTGTAAGCGGGATCATAAGCTTCATAAGAGGGCAGTAAATGTTGTTGAGCCAGCGGTGCCATGTTATTTACGGTGGTCAGAGCAGCCTATTGTGTGGAGTCGTGAGGATCATCCGCCCCGGGTTGATAATCCTGGTCACCTGGCTCTGGTGGTGGCACCTCAGGTTGGGGGCTATAAATTTCTAAGGTGCTCATGGATGGAGGCAGCAGCATTAATATACTTTATTATGAAACCTTCCGTCACATGGGGCTGATTGACAAAAATCTTAAGCCGTCAAACACCATTTTTCACGGTGTGGTGCCTGGTAAGTCGGCGTATCCAGTGGGTAAGATATCTTTGGAGGTTGCCTTTGGAGATGAGCATGATTCCAGATATGAGACTCTGACCTTCGAGGTGGTTAAGATCAAGAGCCCTTATCATGCCCTGTTTGGGCGGCCGGCTTATGCTAAGTTCATGGCGAGGCCTTGTTATGTTTACTTGCAGCTTAAGATGTTGGGTTATAAGGGCACTATCATAGTGCATGGGAGTCGCAAGGTGTCCTTGGAGTGTGAAGAAGGTGATGCTGCCTATGCTGAGTCAATTTGTGCGGTAGAGGAGCTGAAATTATACAAAGATAACGTTGGCCCGGCGGATATGACGTCCTTAAAAAAGCCAACCACAGAGCACGATCCTTTGTTAAAGTTTCAGTCGGCAGATGAAACTAAGTTGGTTGATTTCGTTCCTGGTGATTCATCTAAGCAATTCAGCATTAGTGCCAATCTGGATCCGAAATAGGAAAGCGCGCTCATCGGGTTCATCCATGAGAACCCAGACATCTTTGCATGGAAGCCTTCAGATATGCCGGGTGTACCGAGGGAACTCGCTGAGCACACTCTTAACATTGATCCAAAATTTAAGCCGGTCAAGCAATTTCTTCATTGTTTTAATGAGGAGAGGCGGAAGGCCATTGGTGAAGAAGTGGCCCGGCTCTTAGCGGCCGGGTTCATCGTTGAAGTTTTTCATCCTGAGTGGTTGGCTAACCCAGTGTTGGTGCTTAAGAAGAATGGCACTTGGCGAATGTGTGTGGACTACACGGACTTAAACAAGGCTTGTCCGGCTGATCCGTTTGCTCTCCCTCGTATAGATCAAATCATTGATGCTACGGCGGGTTGTGAGCGTTTGAGTTTTTTGGATGCTTACTCTGATTATCATCAGATCAAGATGGTGGTTAAGGACCAGGAGAAGACAGCTATCATTACTCCGTTTGGAGCATTCTGCTATGTGTCTATGCCTTTTGGGCTCAAGAGCGCCCAGGCGACTTACCAGCGGTGTGTGCAGAATGCCTTCACAATCAGATCGGGCGTAATGTTCATGCTTACGTAGATGACATTGTGGTGAAATCCAGGAAGGAGGAGACCTTGATTGATTATTTGAAGGATATGTTTGACAATCTCCGGGTTTATAAAATGATGCTTAACCCGGCCAAGTGTGTTTTTGGTGTGCCGGTGGGTAAGCTAACCCAGAGAAGATCAAGGCTATTACTTCTTTGGCTAAACCGGCATGTGTCAATGATGTTCAGCGTTTGGTGGGTCGTATTGCGGCCTTAAGCCAGTTCATAAGCCGGTTGGGGGAGAAGGCTATCCCTCTTTACCAGATGATGAAAAAGATAGATCACTTTATTTGGAGTGATGCGGCTAATCAAGCGTTTGAGGATCTGAAGAAACAGTCGGCTGAGCCGCCCGTTCTTGCTACTCCCATTGACAAAGAGCCTTTGTTGTTATATGTGGCAACTAATAGTCGGGCTGTTAGTGTAGCCATTGTGGTGGAATGGAAAGAGGCAGGCAAGGAGTACCCAGTTCAACGTCCAGTTTACTACATCAGCGAGGTACTTATTGAGTCCAATCAGAGGTATCCGCATTGGCAGAAGCTTGTATACGGGGTTTTTATGGAAAGCCGGAAGCTCAAGCAATATTTTCTGGGTCATCCCATTACTGTGGTTAGCTCTGCTCCTTTAGGGGACATCATCCAAAATAGAGAAGCCACGGGCCGGGTTGCCAAGTGGGCTATTGAGCTTGGACCCCATGCTTCGAAGTATGTGCCTCGTACGGCCATCAAGTCCCAAGCACTCATGGATTTTATCAATGATTGGACAGAGTTGCAGATGCCTGAGGAAAAGCCGGACAACGTATTGGACTATTCACTTTGATGGATCCAGGCAGTTGGAAGGCTCGGGGGCTGGAGTTGTATTGACTTCCCCATGAGGTGATAAATTTTCTTATGTTCTCGGGTTAATGTTCCCTTGTACTAACAATGCAGCTGAGTATGAAGCCTTGCTCCATGGTCTTCGGATGGCTAAGGAGATGAACTTAAGCCGGGTGAGATGCTTCGGTGATTCAGATCTCGTAGCTCAGCAAGTTTCTGGTACTTGGGATTCTAAGGATCCGCTCATGGCGGCTTATCGTCGAGAGGTTGATGCCATTGCGGGTCATTTCAACGGTTATCAAGTTAAGCATATTGATCACAGGAAGAATGAGGCGGCTGACACTTTAAGCCGGTTAGGGTCTCAGCGTAAGCCAGTGCCACCTAACACATTCCTGGATGTTCTGTTCAACCCTTCTGTCAAGATACCTACGGAGGAGGATCTTGTTGTTCCTGACCCGGAAGCACAATTGGTGGCGGCTCTCATGCTATTCCTGATTGGACAGTACCGTATTTGGCTTACATGACCTAGGGCGAATTACCTGAGGATGAGATCTTAGCCAGGCAGGTAACCTGGCGGTCTAAGTCAATGTCAATTGTTAATGGGGAGTTTCACCATCGCAGTGTCACAGGGGCGTTTCAACGTTGTGTCTCTCCTGAAGAAGGCTGTGAGATTCTACGAGAGATTCATAAAGGAGATTGTGGTCATCATGTCGGCTCTAAATCTCTCGTCGCCAAGGCTTTTCATCACGGTTTTTATTGGTTGACGGCTCATGCTGATGCTGAGGATTTGGTCAGCAAATGTGACGGTTGTCATAAGTTTTCACGACGAGCTCATGTTCCGGCTCAAGAGTTGAGGATGATTCTAATTACTTGGTCGTTTGTGACTTGGGGGGCTTGATATGGTTGGGCCCTTCAAGAGGTCCAAGGATAAGAAGACCCACCTTCTGGTGGCAGTTGATAAGTTTACTAAGTGGGTTGAAGCAGAGACGGTTAGTAAGTGTGATGCAGCAACGGCGGTTCAATTCATCAAGAAGGTGATCTTCCGCTTTGGCTTTCCACACAGTATTATAATAGATGATGGTACTGATCTCTCTAAAGGTGCCATGAAAGAATTTTGTTAACGGGAGCATATTCGGCTTGATGTTTCCTCTGTGGCTCACCCTCAGTCCAATGGTCAAGCGGAGCGAGCTAAGCAAGAGATTCCGCGAGGCATCAAGCCTCGGCTTATGGTTCCTTTGAAAAGAACGCCGGGTTGTTGGGTGCAGGAGTTGCCTTCGGTGTTATGCAGTATAAATACAACCCCCAACGGGTCTATGGGTTACACACCTTTTTCATGGTTTATGGGGCAGAGGCGGTTCTCCCTAGTGGCACCCGTCACGATTCACCCTGCGTGGCGGCTTATGTTGAAGCTAATAATGAAAAGGCGCGTCAGGATGCACTTGACCTGTTGGATGAGGAGCATGATCTCGTGGCGGCTCGTTCGGTGATTTATCAGCAAGACCTACGTCGTTATCACAGCCGCTAGGTCAAAACCAGAACCTTTCAAGAAGGCGACTTAGTGCTCCGGCTCATCCAGGATTAGACACATATGCATAAGCTATCACCGCCTTGGGAAGGACCTTTTGTGGTCAGCAAGAATCTGCATAATGGGTCATATTATCTTATCGATGTTCGAGACCACAAGGACTCACGTAAGTCAGAGGAGGAGACCCGTCGGCCATGGAATATTGCACATCTTCGGCCCTACTATACTTGAGCCACCGGCTCTCATGATGTACATAGTCTGATAATGTATATATTATAAACAGTATAATAAAGCCGGCATCCCTGATAATTCAGGGCCTCTATCGTTTCACTTCCTCGAAGTTGAGTCTTTGTCATCATCTTACATGTTAATTTAAGAGACTTGACACCCAAATTACAGGGATCAAAGAGAGTTGGATGCATAGCACAGCTCAAACATAGGTCCCTGACGGGCACAATTTGTCAGTATGTCACTTGGGGGCTTCCTGTTCAAACATAGGCATATTCGACCAAAGAGAACATAGTGTGACTACCCTCTTGACCAGGTTGTCTTGCTCAAACATAGACGTATTCGACCAAAGAGAACATAACCTTTCCGGGTCATCCTACATGTATACCAGCTGCTTCAACTCCATCAGGTAATCCTGATTGACCCAACGAACTCTTAACGATCAATATTTACGGCGTATTCGACCAAAGGTCTAAGCTTGTTAAAGTTAAAATGCTGGTTTGTCATGTGAGAGCACGGTTTACAGATAGTCGGGATAGATCCAGGCTTCATAAGCTGCCTTCCTTGAAACTTGGATAAATCGGCCCGTGATGCATGCTACTACTCTGACCCCGCGTACTCTTGACAAGTCTATCTTTAAGCAAGACCTGACTTTATCTAGGTTCAAATGTCAATTGGGTACGGTGAGTGCCGGCTCACGGAAAGCACGTACCTTCCAGTGGCTTAGGCTAGTTTCATTAAAGAAGACACTTTGGCCTGGCGGCCTACAAAAGCCTCAGATTTTTTTGCTTTTTTATTTCTTTTCTTTATATGATCTTTTTTTTGCCATCTGGTTTAACATTCGGGCCAGGCTGCCCTACTTATGGCTCATATTTGAAGCATCTTTTGGGTCTCTACAACCTGCCAGGATGGGAGACTCTAAGTCGCCAGAGTATCATAATCTTATGTTTGGAGTTATAGCTCTACAAACTCTGACTGCATCAAGCTGCTAAACCAGCAGTCTAAAGCATATACCACATGTATGATATTTCATTATGTCAGCATTAAGATCAGACCGGCCCTGGTTATGGACTATTTGTCCCCAGTGACTTCCATTCGGTATCATGACCCGCCCGGCGGTAAACCGCCAGGGCACCTGTGTTTTCTTTGTGTGCAGGGTAATGATCAGTCAAAACTACATAAATTAACATTGTCATACGCGTGAAGTGATGGTTTCTTAAAATTGGCGGATCAGCAGTATTGCACAAAAGCAGAAAACGTGCACGATGGCACGGCAGATGCAAGTTTACTACCCTATTACATGACTCCGTGAGCCAAATAAGATCAAGTGTTTTTGCAAAGATCACATATAAACCGCCCAGCGGTTCACTCTTGGCCTTGCTGATTTGAGGCCTCTGGATCATCCTTTTTCGGATCTTCGTCCTATTCCACCAGCTGGAGATTTGGTGATGACCAATCAATGCCACATAAAGCTTGAAATTCAGCCTCGTCATCTATAAGTCCAGACGGGTCAACTTCGGGGGCAAAAGTATGATTATGAATTGGAGGCATTAAACCCATCACTTTATAAGCCGGCGTAGGCATCTTCTGATTCTCCATGTTGTAAGCCGGGTGGTATTTCGACAGATCCGTTTCATTCATAATAAGACTAGCCAGAGGGTGTATTTCTTTAACACAGGCAGCAAAGTCTTTTTTATCGAATGCAGTGCCGTCTTCCTTCAAACTGGGGTATCCAGTAGCTACCTCAGATGGGTCTAGCTCTGGTACCCATGCTTTGGCCTGGCTCAAAGCCATCACGGCACCAGCTCTTGCAGATGACCGCTTCATCTCATCAAACCTGGCAGGCAGCACAGAAAGTTTTTTCAAGAAATCTATCAAAAAGAGTAGGTGCTTGATTGGTTGGAGAAATTGTGACCAGTGCACACTGAGCTCCAGTGTATAGCTGCTCGACAAGTGAATACACAACTTTGAGCTTCACAATCACATCTTGATTCAGATTGCTGCTCCTGGGACCTGAGTAAATTACAGATTGGTTATCGGCGGTTTATACTATCAAGACAAGGATTCACTTTGGATGATTATCAAGGCGACTGACCAAAGATTGCAGAAACCATCTGAGATACACGGTGTTTTAAGCTGGTGAGCTCAGTGGTCACTTCTTGAAGAGCTGCCTCTGCTTTTTCAGCTCGCTGCATCAACGCAGTCTTTTCTTCAGCCCAAGTGTTTTTCTCCGCCTCAAAACTGGTCTTCAATTTTTCTGTCTCAGATATGCTAAACTAGAATTTTTGACTCAGCTTTCCGGGTCTCAGATTCCTGATTTTTCAGCCGGGTCTTTGCATCAGCCAATTGTGATTGAAGATTAGCAGTGGCAGCCTGTACAAACACAAGAATTGCAAGAACATTCATATTCGGATTACAGGAGTGTAAGTCCCAAGCCTTTTGCAAGCAACCACACTTGGCACTTGGGGGCTAATGCCTGCCGAAACAATTTTTCAAAACAAACGGTTCATGTTAGTAAAGTACCAAGCACTTTGCAAGCAAGAGTACTTGGCACTTGGGGGCTAATGCATATCGCTTGTGTCTACTTTTGTTATGATGACCCGGTGGTACTGTAAACAGTCACAGCCGGCTCATGAGGGCTACACAGATAAGCTCTCTTTTATCAAACAATGGCAAACAGGACCGGCTCATTCATGCTGATTAAACCGGCCCTTGGGGACTACGGATGCAATGTTAAATCCGGTTTAATTATAATGGTGCAAGCTGGCTTTGGAAGGGTTCTACTACAGATGTTTACAGTTATCTTAAGTCTACAGCCTATTCAATCTTTTCATACCCAGTAGACTTGGGGGCTGGCAGGATGGACATAACTTATGTAAGCAGGAAATCGTACCTCATATTTCTGATGCATTTGCTTCACCATATCAATTTCAAGATCGCGGCTAGAGTGTACTTGGCTGAGGTATCCAGAGAGTATTTCACTGCTGCTCAACTGTGCATAATGGGAGACGTCAAACCTCACTTTCCGCCTTTCAATAACCTCTTGTTTGGTAGAGTGCTTGGCCAAAGCGGTTGGATTTCCCGGTTCTGTAAAGCCGGTGCCAGTGATCAGAACGTCATAAGTATGAGTCTATGACGGTTTAAGTGGGCTTGATGGTGCAGTGTTCAAAGAGTTGATATTGGTGTCATCAATGGGGAGATCAGTAATTTCAGGTGGAACATCAGGGGCAAATTCGTCCGGTTGTTTTTCAGAAGCATCGGGTGTAGAGACTTGTTGTTCCGGTTCAACAACTTTAGGATCCTCAGCTGGCTTGGTCACCCTTGCTTTCTTGCTAGGCTTTGCTTGTCCACTACAAGGGTTGTGACAAGTTGGTATGATTATAAGAGTATAAAGAGGTACAGGATGAAAAGTAATTATTGTTACCCAAGGGCAGTCTTGAAAGCCGGCAGCTGGGTCTGTGATGAGTCGCCAGAGGAAGAGCGGGAAACCTCCTGGTAGTTTGAATTAGAGGAATTGAGTGGTTGGCGAACAAGACCCGCTAGCGGGTAAAGAGAATTTAAGTTTGGAAGGACCTCGTTTTGGCGTTTCCATGGAACTGGAGTGTTCGGTAAACTGGAGGACAATTCTTCACCTCCACTGTTTCGAGTCTGGCGCCGGTTCTCGTGCTGCTGTCACTTCAAAAGAAAGTGAGGATCCAAATGAGCTAAGGGGTGTGAAAAGCTTACTTTCTGGGTTACTCGTCGAATTTTCTGTCTTGGCAAAGGTGCTGAGCCGGAGGGAATAATAGTTACCTCTTCTTCAACTGCTTGGCTGGCCCCCGTATCATCCTGAGAGTAATCAATGTCAATAAGATAATTGAAAAAGGAGCCAAGGGAGTCAAGGGCTACCTCCGACTCAGAGCTATCATCTAACTCAAACATTTCAGAGGCACTCGGTTTCTTCTTATGCTTCTTGGTGGATTTCTTAGCGGCTTTCCTGGCAGCCCTGGCCTTTTTGGCGGCTTCATGGTCATATTTTGCCTTCCAAAAATCAGATTTAGCCTGTGAAAGTCAGCAAGGTTGAGTTAATGCAATATTTGGATGATGAGATAAAAGTAAAGTAAGTTAAAGACTTACATCTGGCGGCGGGTTAGGCTTGCAGAAAGGGTTCAGACCCACTTTGTTGTAGTCCTCTACATCTTCATTTAGAAGGGGTTTTGTCGTTTCAGTAATTGCATCATCCGTCAAACGCAAGGGGCTGTGACGTAACGGATCCTTTGTACTGCCGGTATAAGTACACACTAAGCCGGGTCGGCGGCTTAAGGGGATAATCCGCCAGGCAACCCAGCACCGAACCAAGTCAATGCCAGTTAAACCGTTTCCCAGCGGCGCCTTGACCTTCGCAATTGTGGGGGCAAGCTGTCACGCCCAAGATGCGACCCTATCCTAAAGGAACTCGAAGGTCCCACCAAGGATAGAAGCGCATCCTAAAGACACTTTTGCAAGGTGGATATCATTACATCAACATTACATAATAGATGGGGATACATACAAAAGGCATACAATGCCACATGAATACAACATCATCTTACATAAGAGCACCATCCGACTACGGATGAAAACACAAATAGAAACTCAAACGACATCCACCCTGCTAGCCCAGGCTGCCGACCTGGAACCTATCCCCTGATCGAAGAAGAAGCAGAAGAAGAACTCCAAAACAAGCAAACATCGCTCTCGCGTCATGATAATCGCATAACCTATACCTGCAACTATTGTTGTAGTAATCTGTGAGCCACGAGGACTCAGCAATCCCATTACCATGGGTATCAAGACTAGCAAAGCTTAAAGGGAAAGGAAGGGGTAAAGTGGTGAGGTTGCAGCAGCGACTAAGCATATATGGTGGCTAACATACGCAAATAAGAGCGAGGAGAGAGCAAACGGAACGGTTGTGAAGCTAGCAATGATCAAGAGGTGATCCTGAACTCCTACTTACGTCAAACATAACCCAAAACCGTGTTCACTTCCCGGACTCCGCCGAGAAGAGACCATCACGGCTACACACGCGGTTGATGCGTTTTAGTTAAGCCAAGTGTCAAGTTATCTACAACCGGACATTAACAAATTCCCATCCACCACATAACCACGGGCGCGGCTCTCGAAAGTTTATACCCTGCAGGGGTGTCCCAACTTAGCCCATGATAAGCTCTCGCGATCAACGAAGGATATTCCTTCTCCCAGGAAGACCCGATCAGTCTCGGAATCCCGGTTACAAGACATTTCGACAATGGTAAAACAAGACCAGCAAAGTCGCCCGATGTGTCAACAATCCCGATAGGAGTCGCACGTATCTCGTTCTCAGGACACACCGGATAAGCGAAGCGTACAGGTACCGATGTAACCCATGTTGCCAAGGGATGGTCCCGCACGGTGCTCTAGTTTGGACCAACACTTAGACAAGCATTGGCTCGGGGGGGCTAAAATAAAGATGACCCTTGGGTTAATTACTCCCAAGGGAAAGGTATAGGTGGTAGGCAAATGGTAAAACCAATGTTGGGCCTTGCTGGAGGAGTTTTATTCAAGGCAAACTGTCAAGGGGGTCCCATAAATCACCCAACCGCGTTAGGGACCCAAAATCCGGGAACATAATACTGATATGATGGAAACTAGGGCGGCAAGAGTGGAACAAAACGCCAGGCATAAGGCCGAGCCTTCCACCCTTTACCAAGTATATAGATGCATTAATAATATAAGAGATATTGTGATATCCCAACATAATCATAATCCAACATGGAGCAATCTTCATCTTCACCTGCAACTAGCAATGCTACAAGAGGGGCTGAGCAAAAGCGGTAACATAGCCAAGCAACGGTTTGCTAGGAAGGGTGAAAAGGTTAGAGGTTGGCATGACAATTTGGGGAGGCTTGAAGAACAAGTGATAGGAAGTGCAGCATAGCGACAGAACGAGGCAACTAGCATAGCAATGATAGTAGTGAGATCCAGGGTAGCGGTCGTCTTGCCTGAAATCCCGCTAGGAAGAAGAACGGGTCCATGAAGAAGATGAAGCCACGAAGACAAACCAAGCATAGACGAACGAATCCTCATGATTGCAACGAAACGGGAACTATTGAGAAGAAGCACACAACATGGTAAATACACCACACATGAACAATGCATGATGCTCAACCAAGTATGATGCATGACAAGGCTACATGAAGCTACTCATGGCAAGAGATGATGCATACAAGGGCAACACAACAAAGCAAGTTTAAATGAGGCTGGAAACAACATATAACAATTCTAGTAAGTCCTCATATGCAAGTTTCAAAGTTGGTCCAGATCTGAAAAAAAACCTTATGTTCAAGTTGTTAAACAACAAGTTAAGATGCACCAAGATGATCTACACGAGATTCTAGTCAAGTTACATATAAAGTTCATTTAATTCGGAGCTACGGCCTAGAAGATATGAGCAAAACAAGTTAAGCATGGCATTGGTGCAAAATGCATACAAACATCAAGCAAACACTCTCAAAACATGGATGCAACATGATAATACGAAACTACATGCAAAATCAAGCAAGTTTCATATAGAGCACACTCAAAACGGAGCAACGGTTCAATACATACACTCTATACAAGTTACAACAACAATCTGTCCAAAACAGCAACTAGGCATCTAGCAAGCATCAAAACAATATGCTACAGCATCTCAATGTAAGAACAAAAGGCATGGGCATGAAGTACAGGTAAAGCATGACAAAACATGAACACTGAGCTATCTCCAGAAATCACTAGAACATGCTCAAAATGGCATGGCAATGACGGTGGCGGGCCGCGCCTGGGCCTGGCGGGCCGCGACGGTGGGAGAGACGGCATTGGACAGGTGGCGGCGGCGGATTGGAGGTGGGAGGCGGCTGGATGTGTCCGGCGGCTGGACGGACATGTCCGGTGGCTGAGAGGGAGAGAAGCTAGGGTTTTGATCCGAAAAATGGAGGGGGCTACGTTTTTATAGGTAGAGGGAGTTAGGGGAGTCCAAATGGGGTGCGGTTTTCGCCCACACAATCGTGATCGAACGACCGAGAGCATGGAGGGGGTTTGGATGGGTTATTGGGTCACTTTGGAGGGGTGTTGGGCTGCACACAAAAGAGACCTATACGGTTCCCCGGTTAACCGTTGGAGTATCAAATGAACTCCAAATGGCACGAAACTTGACAGGCGGTCTACTTGTGGTGTACCAAGGCTGCTTGGCAAATCACGGTCCATTCCGAGAATGTTTAACACCCGCTCACGAAAAGAGACAAGAAGGGGACGCCGGAGGACATAGGAGTGTTGGATTGCAAAACGGACAACGGGGAAAATGCTCGGATGCATGAGACGAACACATATGCAATGCAATGCAATGCACATGATGATATGGCAAAATGCAACACGCAAGAAAATGACAAGGCAATGACGACGAATAAACGGAAGACACCTGGCGCATCAAATCCGGGGCATCACACAAGCTTTTTGCGATCAATGCATGTAAGTTTTTCAGGAAGATGATGCTTCGTGTCAAGGCGTTGGGCACGATAACCCGGCAATGGATTCTCGTCAGCCGGAGAGGTATCCTTGCAGTAAAACCACGTTTGGTTCCAATCCTTGGGGTGACTCGGCAGGCGAGCATAAGGGAAGATGGCATCTCTTCTTCGTTGGATTGAGATTCCGCCAAGTTTCAAGCTGGGCCCGTTTGTGAAGTCATTTTGGCGATTCAAATAGAAAAATTCCCTAAAGAGTTCGACACTGGGCTCCTCTTGAAGGTATACTTCGCAGAAGACTTGAAAATTGCAGATGTTTGACAAAGAATTGGGTCTGATGTCTTGAGGATGGAGTTGGAAGAAGTGCAGAACATCTCGGAAAAATTTAGAACCGAGTGGTGAGAAGCCCCGATTCATGTGATCCGTAAATACAATAACTTTGTCATCCTTTGGCTTAGATCTTTCTTCGCCTGGATCAGAGGCGCAATAATGCATGACATTTTCTGCTGGCAAGTACCCGATTTTGACAAAGTCTTTGAGTGTGCTTTCAGTGACGATGGAAGGGACCCAGTTACATGAAGTGACTGTCTTTGGCGGCGTTGTGCAAGGAGAAGCCTAAAAGGAAGAAAGGTTTGCTGGTTCAAATTAATTCATTAAGCCGAAAATAAAAAACTGCGGTATTTATTTAGAATATCGGCTTAAATGGGGCCTAATGATATATGGGTAATTATAAGCCGGTAATGTAAGCCGCCATGACAAGTACTGGTATTCAAGATCTGACAAGAGCGAATTTTACTAAGTGTTGGGACAAACAGGTTTCAAAGATTATAATTATAAGATTGGATCTACGGTAGTTCAGAAAAAGGAAATAAAATCTAAACTTATGGTGGCAGCAGCAGAAAAGTAGGGGTGCCCAGATGAGATCTATTGCAATAAGGATATAATCTGATATTAAAAACTAAGTGTTAAAATTGCTATCGCGTAAGGCCTGTGTTGTTTTTAGATCAAAGTTATACGATCTAGGAAGGAGCAGAAGGGGCGGTGATGAACACCGATGAACAAGGAAACCCTAAAGACAGATCTATTACGAGGAAAGAGAAGGCTTACCGACACTAATGAGACAGCGGAGGAGCGCCGCGATGTTCTGGTCCATTCAGGGTGATGCAGCAGCCGGAGTCGAAGCAGTGGACGAAGGACGACGGCGGCGGAGCTTGGGCGCACTGGAGCGTCGCGAGGAGGAAGAAGAAGGTGAGAGGCACAGGGGAAAAGAGAAAGGGACCCCGACCCTATTTATAAGGCAAACGGATAAGTGGCAGGCGCGGGAATCGAGGAGACAAGGGAATGGATAGGTGACAACACGAACGCCTCGATTTTCAGAGGTTCATTAAACGGAAAAGATTTATTAAATATTTGGGCCATATGTTGTATTAATAACAGGTGACGTCATGGAGGGTTACCGCAATTTCAGGAGGTGATGTCATGGCAGATTACAATATTTCACAGGAAGACGAAGAAGGATTTTTTCTAAGTGTTGAAGATTGACATGAACAAGTTCAAATCAACCTGGGGCCTAATGTTGGGGATATGATTATTGGATATGACCCGCCCATGAGGGGCTGGGTTATCCTAATGGCGGTTCATCTCCTTAAAGCCCATGAATATGTTGAAGATGGCGGTTCATGAAGTAGGCTTATTAAAGGGCCCAAACCCGAAGGCGGCTTAAGGCCCATGAGTATAAACCGCCATGTATATGTAACTTGTATTGTAAGGCATGTAAGATAAGTCACCGGGCCGGACACATTTCTATGAGCCGGCCGGGACTCTGTAAGTCGCAGGGCGTCAACCCATGTATATAAGGGGACGACCCGGCAGCGGCTTAGGGCAAGAAACAACAGATCGAAAGCCAGGCAAAGCATATTCGCTCCCTGGTAATTGAAACCCTAGCAATACCACCTCAAACTGGATTAGGCTTTTACCTTCACCGCAAGGGGCCGAACCAGTATAAACTCCTCATGTCCTTTGTCCCGGTTTAACCCCTTTAAGCTAACCTCGTCGCGATGGCTCCGCAACTAAGTCCTTCCACGAGGACATCTATCGGGACAACTCCACGACAGTCATGTCTACATAGTTCTCAAACCCGTAGGGTCCGCACGCTTAACGTTCGGTGACGATCGGTATTATGAGTTTATGTGTTTTGATGTACCGAATATAGTTCGGAGTCCCATATGTGATCATGGACATGACGAGGAGTCTCAAAATGGTCGAGACATAAAGATTGATATATTGGACGGCTATGTTCGGACACCGGAAGTGTTCCGGGAGATTACGGATAAAAACCGGAGTGTCGGAGTGATATCGGAACCCCCCCCCCCCGGGGAAGTTATTGGGCCCTTAGTGGGATTTAGGGGAGAGAGAGGGCAGCAGCCAGGAGGTGCTGCCCCCCCCCCCCAAGGGAGTCCGAATTGGACTAGGGGAGGGGGCGCGGCCCCTCTTTCCCTCTTCCTCCCCCTCTCCTTCCTCCCCCCTTCCTCCTCCTAGTTGGACTAGGAAAGGGGGAGTCCTACTCCTACTAGGAGGAGGACTCCTCCCCTCCTTGGCGCTCCCCAAGGGCCGGCCGGCCTCCCCCCTTGCTCCTTTATATACAGGGGCAGGGGGCACCCTAGGACACACAAGTTGATCATTGATCTCTTAGCCGTGTGCGGTGCCCCCCTCCACCATAATCCACCTCAGTCATATCGTTGCAGTGTTTAGGCGAAGCCCTGCGCCAGTAGCTTCATCATCACCGTCATCACGCCGTCGTGCTAACGAAGCTCTCCTCGGCACTCAGCTGGATCGAGAGTTCGTGGGACGTCACCGAGCCGAACGTGTTCCAATCACGAAGGTGCCATACTTTCAGTACTAGGATTGGTCGGATCATGAAGACTTACGACTACATCAACCGCGTTGTCATAACGCTTCTGCTTACGGCCTACGAGGGTACGTGGATTACACTCTCCCCTCTTGTTGCTATGCATCACCATGATCTTGCGTGTGCATAGGAATTTTTTTTAAATTACTACGTTCCCAACACCTTGATGGCCCACAAGTATAGCGGATCAATTGTAGATCTTTTTTGATAAGTAAGAGTGTCGAACCCAACGAGGAGCAGAAGGAAATGACAAGTGGTTTTCAGCAAGGTAATGTCTGCAAGTGCTGAAATTGTAAGTAGCAGAGTAGTTTGATAGCAAGATAATTTGTAACGAGAAAGTAACGATAGTAGTAACAAAAGTGCAGCAAGGTAGCCTAATCCTTTTGAGGCAAAGGACAAGCCAAAACGGTCTCTTATGATAAGCAAAACGTTCTTGAGGGTACATGGGAATTTCATCTAGTTACTTTCACCATGTTGGTTCGATTTGTGTTCGCTACTTTGATAATTTAATATGTGGGTGGACCGGTGCTTAGGTGCTGTTATTACTTGAACAAACCTCCTACTTATGATTAACCCTCCCGCAAGCATCCGCAACTACGAGAAAAGTATTAAGAATAAATTCTAACCATAGCATTAAACTTTTGAATCCAATCGGTCCCTTATGGAATAGCGCATAAACTGGGGTTTAAGCTTCTGTCACTCTCGCAACCCATCATCTAATTGCTACTCCAGAATGCATTCCCTTAGGCCCAAATATGGTGATGTGTCATGTAGTTGACGTTCACATGACACCACTAAGGGAATCACAACATACATACTATCAAAATATCGAACACATATCAAGTTCACATGATTACTTGCAGCATGATTTCTCCCATGACCTCAAGAACAAAAGTAACTACTCACAAATAATAATCATGCTCAATATCAGAGGGGTATTAAATAGCATATTGGATCTCACCATATAATCTTCCACCAAGTAAACCATATAGTAATCAACTACAAGATGTAATCAACACTACTAGTCACCCACCAGCACCAATCTATAGTTTCGATAACAAGATTGAACATGAGAGATGAACTAGGGTTTGAGATGAGATGGTGCTGTTTAATATGTTGATGGAGATTGCCCTCCCCAAGATGAGAGAGTTGTTGGTGATGATGGTGACGATGATTTCCCCCTTCGGGAGGGAAGTTCTCCCGGCGGAATCGCTCCGCCGGAGGGCAAAAGTACTCCTGCCCAAGTTCCGCCTCGAGACGGCAGCGCTCCGTCCCGAAAGTCCTCTTTTTATTATTTTTTTCTAGGTCAAAATGACCTATATACCAGAAGATGGGCACCAGAGGTGGGCCTGTGTGAGCACAACCCACCAGGGTGCGCCTGGGCTCCCTGGCGTGC
The DNA here is from genome assembly GCA_963921465.1 of Triticum timopheevii. Lineage (NCBI taxonomy): Eukaryota > Viridiplantae > Streptophyta > Magnoliopsida > Poales > Poaceae > Triticum > Triticum timopheevii. The sequence continues at coordinate 99,567,119 of OY997264.1, read as the reverse complement.
CCAGGTGGGTTGTGCCCACCTGGTGGGGCCGCTCTGGTAGTTATTTGCTCCAATATTCCTCAAATATTCCATAAAAAATCCTCGTGAAGTTTCAGCTCATTTGGAGTTGTGCAGAATAGGTAGCCTGACGTAGCTTTTCCAGGTCCAGATTTCCAGCTGCCGGAATTCTCCCTCTTTGTGTGTACCTTGCATATTATGAGAGAAAAGATGATGCAACACGGACGTAACAGAACCCTTTCTTTGTCTGATCCATTTTGAACTTTTTCAAAACTTTATCAAGGTATGTGCTTTTGTGAAAGTCCAATTAAGCGTCTTGATCTATCTCTATAGATATTGATGCCCAATATATAAGCAGCTTCACCGAGGTCTTTCATTGAAAAACTTTTATTCAAGTATCCTTTTATGCTATCCAGAAATTCTATATCATTTCCAGTCAACAATATGTCATCCACATATAATATTAGAAATGCTACAGAGCTCCCACTCACTTTCTTGTAAATACAGGCTTCTCCAAAAGTCTATATAAAACCACATGCTTTGATCACTTCATCAAAGCATATATTCCAACTCCGAGATGCTTGCACCAGTCCATAAATGGATCGCTGGAGCTTGCACACTTTGTTAGCACCTTTAGGATCGAAAAAACCTTCTGGTTGCATTATATACAACTCTTCTTTAAGAAATCCATTAAGGAATGCAGTTTTGGCATCCATTTGCCAGATTTCATAATCATAAAATGCGGCAATTGCTAACATGATTCAAACAGACTTAAGCATCGCTGCGGGTGAGAAGGTCTCATCGTAGTCAACTCCTTGAACTTGTCAAAAACCATTCGCGACAAGTTGAGCTTTGTAGACAGTAACATTACCATCAGTGTCAGTCTTCTTCTTGAAGATCCATTTATTCTCTATGGCTTGCCGATCATCGGGCAAATCCACCAAAGTCCATACTTTGTTCTCATACGTGGATCCCATCTCAGATTTCATGGCCTCAAGCCATTTCGTGGAATCTGGGCTCATCATCGCTTCCTCATAGTTCATAGGTTCATCATGGTCTAGTAACATGACTTCCAGAACAGGATTACCATACCACTCTGGTGTGGAACATACTCTGGTCGACCTACGAGGTTCAGTAGTAACTTGATCTGAAGTTTCATGATCATCATCATTAGCTTCCTCACTAGTTGGTGTAGGCATCACGGGAAAAGTTTTCTGTGATGAGCTACTTTCCAATTCAAGAGAAGGTACAATTACCTCATCAAGTTCTACTTTTCTCCAACTCACTTCTTTCGAGAGGAACTCCTTCTCTAGAAAGGATCCATTCTTAGCAACAAAGATCTTGCCTTCGGATCTGTGATAGAAGGTGTAACCAACGGTTTCTTTTGGGTATCCTATGAAGACACACTTCTCCGATTTGGGTTCGAGCTTATCAGGTTGAAACTTTTTCACATAAGCATCGCAACCCCAAACTTTAAGAAACGACAACTTAGGTTTCTTACCAAACCACAGTTCATACAGTGTCGTCTCAATGGATTTATACGGTGCCCTATTTAAAGTGCATGTATCTGTCTCTAATGCATAACCCCAAAATGATAGTGGTAAATCGGTAAGAGACATCATATAACGCACCATATCTAATAAAGTACGGTTATGACGTTCGGTCACACCATTACGCTGTGGTGTTCCAGGTGGCGTGAGTTGTGAAACTATTCAACATTGTTTTAAATGAAGGCCAAACTCGTAACTCAAATATTCACCTCCGTGATCAGATCGTAGAAACTTTATTTTCTTGTTACGATGATTCTCCACTTCACTCTGAAATTCTTTGAACATTTCAAATGTTTCAGACTTGTGTTTCATTAAGTAGACCTACCCATATCTGCTCAAATCATCTGTGAAGCTCAGAAAATAACGATACCCGCCGCGAGCCTCAACACTCATTGGACCGCATACATCGGTATGTATTATTTCCAATAAGTCAGTAGCTTGCTCCATTGTTCTGGAGAATGGAGTTTTAGTCATCTTGCCCATGAGGCATGGTTTGCAAGCATCAAGTGATTCCAAAAGTCCATCCGCATGGAGTTTCTTCATCTGCTTTACACCAATATGACCTAAACGGCAGTGCCACAAATATGTTGCACTATCATTATCAACTTTGCATCTTTTGGCATCAATATTATAAATATGTGTATCACCACGATTTAGATTCAATAAAAATAGACCACTCTTCAAGGGTGCATGACCATGAAAGATATTACTCATATAGATAGAACAACCATTATTCTCTGACTTAAATGAAGAACCGTCTCGCATTAAACAAGATCCAGATATAATGTTCATGCTCAACGCTGGCACCAAATAACAATTATTCAGATCTAAAACTAATCCCGAAGGTAAATGTAGAGGTAGCGTGCCAACGGCGATCACATCGACCTTTGAACCATTCCCGACGCGCATCGTCACCTCGTCCTTAGCCAATCTTCGTTTAATTCGTAGTCCCTGTTTTGAGTTACAAATATGAGCAACCGAACCTATATCAAATACCCAGGCACTGCTACGAGCATTAGTAAGGTACACATAAATAACATATATATCAAATATACCTTTGTTCACTTTGTCATCCTTCTTATCCGCCAAATACTTGGGGCAGTTCCGCTTCTAGTGACCAATCCCTTTGCGGTAGAAGCACTCAGTTTCAGGCTTGGGTCCAGCTTTGGGCTTCTTCATGGGAGCGGCAACTTGCTTCCCATTCTTCTTGAAGTTCCCTTTCTTTCCCTTGCCCTTTTTCTTGAAACTAGTGGTCTTGTTAACCATCAACACTTGATGTTATTTCTTGATTTCTACCTTCACCAATTTCAACATCGTGAAGAGCTTGGGAATTGTTTTCGTTATCCCTTGCATATTATAGTTCATCACGAAGTTCTAGTAAGTTGGTGATAGTGACTAGAGAACATTGTCAATCACTATCTTATCTGGAAGATTAACTCCCACTTGATTCAAGCGATTGTAGTACCCTGACATTCTGAGCACATGCTCACTAGCTGAGCTATTCTCCTCCATCTTGTAGGCAAAGTACTTGCCAGAGGTCTCATACCTCTTAACACGGGCATGAGTCTGAAATATCATTTTCAGCTCTTGGAACATCTCATATGCTCCATGGCGTTCAAAACATTTTTAAGTCCCGGTTCTATGCCGTAAAGCATGGTGCACTAAACAATCAAATAGTCATCATACTGAGCTTGTCAAGCGTTCATAATGTCTGCATCTGCTCCTACAATAGGCATGTCATCTAGCGGTGCATCAAGAACATAATTCTTCTATGCAGCAATGAGGATAATCCTTAGATCACGGACCCAGTCCGCATCATTGCTACTATCAACTTTCAACTTATTTTTCTCTAGGAACATATCAAAAATATATAGGAGCTATATCGTGAGCTATTGATCTACAACATAGATATGCAAATACTATCAGGACTAAGTTCGTGATAAATTAAGTTCAATTAATCATATTACTTAAGTACTCCCACTTAGATTGACATCCCTCGAGTCATCGAAATGATCACGTGATCCAAATCAACTAAACCCGATCATCACGTGAGATGGAGTAGTCTTCAATGGTGAACATCTCTATGTTGATTATATCTACTATATGATTCACGTTCGACCTTTCGGTCTCCAGTGTTCCGAGGCCATGTCTGTACATGCTAGGCTCGTCAAGTTTAACCTTAGTATTCCGCATGTGCAAAACTGTCTTGCACCCATTGTATGTGAACGTAGAGCCTATCACACCTGATCATCACGTGGTGTCTCGGCACGAAGAACTGTCGCAACCGTGCATACTCAGGGAGAACACTTATACCTTGAAATTTTAGTAAGGGATCATCTTATAATGCTACCGCCATACTAAGCAAAATAAGGTGCATAAAAGATAAACATCACATGCAATCAAAATATGTGACATGATATGGCCATCATCATCTTGTGCCTTTGATCTCCATCTCCAAAGCACCGTCATGATCTCCATTGTCACCGGCTTGACACCTTGATCTCCATGGAAGCGTCGTGGTCGTCTTGCCAACTGTTGCTTCTACAACACGCTAACGCATAGTGATAAAGTAAAGCAATTACATGGCGTTTGCATTTCATACAATAAAGCGACAACCATGACGCACCTGAATCCACAACCCAACTCATGGCATCATCACGAACAACACTATAACATTCTTCATCTTGAACTACTAGATAGTCCTCCTCTGTTGCAGCCATGGCTGAGAGCTCAACCTTTTGCTCGGTTTTCTTTGCAAGTTTCCCTCTGCAAGCTCTCTTTTGTACTTCCTGCACTCGCTCTTTATGTGTCCCGGATTGCCACAATGAAAGCAAGTGATATCTTTTCTCTGATTTGACTTTGATCTCCCCCTGGATTTACTTCTGCCTTGCTGAAATCTTGTATTGCTACGTCCACGGTTCTCATTCTTCTCGTGAGTTTCAGCCACATACGCATCAGAAGAAGAGGCGCCACATTTTTCCTTCTTTCTGGCTTCTTCATTCAACATACTGTTCTTTGCCATCTCCAAAGTCAGCTTCCCATCCAGAGCTGAATTGCTAAGTGGCACAACAAGCGTGTTCCAACTATCAGGCATGGAACTCGGCAGCAACAATGCTTGCACCTCATCCTCAAAGTTGATCTTCATGGCTGAAAGTTGATTTATATGGCACTGGAAGACATTCAAGTGCTCAAGCACACTTGTGCCATCTCGGTACTCAAGCGTTGCAAGTCTTTTGATCACTGAGGCCTTGTTCATTGATGTCTTCCTCTTATACATAGACTCCAACTTCTGTCCCATCTCATACGCATTTGTGTCATTTGCAACATGGTGAAACATATTGTGGTTCATGTACAACCAAATCATACCTACTGCTTTTCTGTGCAACACTCTCCATTCTTCTTCCTGACATCGGTGGGTATCTTGTCTTTCACAATTGGCTCATACAAATCCTTGCAATAAAGGATATCTTCCATCATGGGCTTCTATAATGAGTAATTGGAATAATCAAGTTTTATCATGCCACTTGTAGTAGCACTTTCTTCCAAATCCATTGTGAGTAGCACTTCCAGCTACAATCAAGCAACCGGGATTAGCAATCTTCTAAGCAACCAAGGCTCTAATGCCACTCTGTTGGGAATTAGCTCATAAATGCACTTGTGGTTAACTGACAACTGTAGCGGAAACAAAGTAATCTCAGCACCACATCATGTACTAACTCAAGGATCGTTGCTTAGTTCGGAAGGAAACATATGCCGCAGCATAGGTAAAATGTTACTCAGCAGACAAGACACTCCTCAGCCGAGTGTCTTGCGATAGGAGTAACTTTCTGGGCAGCAGTAAGGATCAACAAAGGGACACCAGATTTTTACGTGGAAACACTCCCAACTTGAGGGGGAAAACCACGGGCCGAAGCCACTGAACAAATACATTTTTGTACAAAGATGTTTAGCATTATATGCAGATATTCCTAGCCTCCGTAGCCAGGTTGGCTTGAAAAGGCATTGAATTTGTTTTATAGTACAATTGATTGGCTTGTACTGAATTCAAAAGAGGCATTTGTTCACATGTACACAAATACTCAAATTCGTGTAGCCAAGTCTTAACCATTGGAAAAATAAAATATGAACATAAGTCATAAGCCATAACTATTGCCATACAATAGTATAGGTAAAGCACACCTAAAACCTAGTAGTCCTGCGATATATGTTCCAAACATCCAAAGGCATCATGAATAACATACAACCATAAAGCTCTTAAAATTGCTCAGTAGTTAGCATTGTACATTAGCAGATCTTAAACAGAAAACAAAATGTTTATTATGGCATGAGAACTATTTGTTGAAGTCTTATAGCTGTACATTCTACCATATCTACATTTTCTCTAAACAGATCATTATATTTCTTCTATTCTGAACGAAAGCAACAATTAGAAATTTTAATCAACAAACAATGTAATGAGTTATGTATGTACATTAATTAGATGATCCATGCAGCTAGTTATCTATGATTTCCATGACAACATGTGGTCAGAAGTTTGGGCTTGCAGGAACTGAAACACAACTATTTGTTACTTACCAGGTCATGCTCGCCATTCTTGATATTTGAAGAAATTGAAATGAAGAATAAACATCGGGACAAACAATTGGGAACACTTGGAGAATAGACTCTTCATATCTACTCTTAATATTTCCATCAAGATCGTTGATGGGTAAAAGTTGCAAAATCTCCTGGTAAATCCGAGGCACGCCGGGTAGCCAACATGCGCTTGGAAGATTTGAAGGAAACTTTTAGACATGAATTATCTACGATGTCCCACAGAGCTAGGGAAACAATCTACAGTTCTCAATAATTGCTCGACAACCTGATGTAGTTCCATGCATGTTGTCCGTGTCAAAATGAATTATGGCATAGTTAGGATGGCAAAAAATATTCAGCAAATCGTATGGGATAACCTGACAGTGAAGTAGCAAGATAGTATACATGAGGAACGAATTAATGGAGATATGAGTAAGGAACAACCTGATATAAAGCAGATTTCGTGAGGGAGTTAGCAGCACGTGAAGGGAACTCCGGTCTCCAGACTTTGCCCATCACTGTAACTCGTATGAGCGGAATAGACATGCATGTACTCCCTCCGTTCCAAAATAGATGACCCAACTTTGTACGAACTTTGTATTAAAATTAGTACAAAGTTGGGTCATCTATTATGAAAAGAAAGGAGTAGCAAAATTGACGGCACGCCAAGGTTAGAGATATAATCAGGTGTTTATTACCTCCTCGGCGCCCGTTGAAGGACGGATAAGATTACGGGCTTGCCCGTGATTCAGCAAGCAAGCGATACATGGATCGTGGATGTGCCGGAGATGGCGCCACAGCGTCGGCTGGAGCTTCGGGTTTTCGCGTCCTAATTCACCCTGTCCAACAGTGGTGGTTAAGACGTGGCCATAGTATCAGCAGACGACGGGCGTTGACTGCGGAGGATTTCAAATTCGTCGCCTTCGGCACGTAAATTTCCCAGGGCAAAATCTCACTACCTAATTCACCTCTAACACTTCGATTTCCGAGGGCGAAATCTGATTACCTGAGTAATACTCTCGAGCAGGGGCACTAATTCTTGTGTGTGAAGACTATGGTAGTGGTAGGCTCCGTTACTTGTAATTTGTTTGGTGAGGAAGATGAAGAAAATATGGCCTAGAAGAGGAGTAGAGCGATGGGAAATCAATCAGCGGGGGAATGATTTGGGGAGATGAAAGGGGCCGCAACGCTAAAGTCAGAAGCTAGTGGGGACTGGGGAGAGGAAAAAACATGCGCGGTAGAGGGAGAACTGTTCTCTTCGGTAGTCAAGCCTTAACAAAGGCTGGCAAGGCTATTGTGGTGGTCGGGCCCATCCGTAAGCCGGTAATGGAATGTTGATGTGGCAAGCCTGCTGAGGTGGATAGGTTGCATGTCAAGAGAAATAGGTTAGTGGGGATGAACTATTTAAGTATTATAGATGTGGGATACAACAAGTTCTTTTCTAGATAGCACTAGAGGATCTCATACATCATGATTTTTGAATTTTGGATGACCACAACAAGTTTGGAACTCAAGAGCTAGGGATTGGAACAATCTCACCAAAGATGGTGGAACCAGAGTTTGAAGGAGACAAGGTAGTGGAAAAAAATATACTTCCTCCGTTCGTAATTACTTGTCCAAGAAATGAATGTATCTAGATGTATTTTAGTTGTAGATACATCCATTTTTGTGACAAGTAATTCCGAACGAAGGGAGTATGTATGAAGTTGATGGAAAAAATGTAGACTATATATACATTGTGGACCTAGGCTAGTGATTTTTTTTATTTAAAAGGAAACTTTATTCATTTGAAATAACCAGTACATCGTTTGTGAGGATCATTACAATTTCATTTGGAGGTTCCTCAAACCAGTCGGAAGTCGAAGAAAATCTAGCTAATCTAGCAAGTTCATGAGCTACTTTATTTGCCTCTCTATTACAATGTTCGAATCTAGTCGTGACAAAATCACAGGCATAGTGGTAACAATCCTCGAAAACTGCTGCCGCCGCCCCCGTTGATTGTCCTCCTTCCTGCATGGTCTCAACCACCTCCATGTTGTCTGAGTTGATGATTAGGCGGTTACACCCCGCCCTTTGCGCCATTGTTAGGCCAAACTTGAGAGCTAAAGCTTCGGCCATCAAAACATCTGCACAATAGTCAATCTTTCCATTTCCTCCTGCAATGAACCTACCTTTGTGGTCTCTTAAAACTGCCCCCATCGTACCCTTCAACATATCATGATCAAAAGAGGCGTCAACATTAAGTTTCACAAAACCCCTAGGAGGGCAGTACCAACCCCCCTTTTTCATCGCGGCCTTTGGAGATGATGCATTTACAAAGTTGGTTGTGAGAGCTATAATCCCCATTGCTATCTGATTTGCATTCTGAGTTAATTCCTTATGCACTAACTTTCGTCTTTCCCACCATAGGTACCAAGCTGAAATAGCTATCATTTCACGTACATTTTGGTACCCCATAATACTCAAGTCTTGGTCTGGAAGAAGTAGAAGGTATTCCAATATTGCCTCCCCGGCAAGATCAACCTCACAAGCTTTATCAATAATCACATCCATCCCTAGTCTCTTCCAAACCTCCTTTGCTTTACTACAGAGGAAAAGCATGTGTTTCGTATCTTCTAAACCCCGAGAGCAAGTCGGGCAAGAGGGCGAGACCTTCATGTGTCTATTAGCGAGTGTTACCCGGCATGGGAGAGTGCCATGTAATGTACGCCATATAAAAATTTTAACTTTTGCTGGGCAGGATAACTTCCATATCTGACACCAAATAGGATTTGGTATGCTTCGCCCCATCCCATTAGAATATTTGAGTCTACTCCCGTACTGATAATTCCATTCCACCGAGTAAGCAGACCTTACCGAGAACATACCATTTTTTGTGTAACTCCAGGCAATGAAATCTGTCATATCATATTGCGAAAGTGGGACTGAAAGAATTCGTTGTGCGTCAATGGGCCACATAGTTTGTCTAATCAGTTCCTCGTCCCAATTGTTGGAAGCAGGGTCAATCAGGTCACTCACTTTTGATAGCAAATGGCTCCCCCTAGGGGTCACAATCTTCCTAGTGACACAGTTTGGGATCCAGGCATCTTCCCAGATATTGATGTTATGTCTATTACCCACTCGCCAAATATAGCCACGTTTCAGAGTAGTTATACCTGCCATAATGCTCTGCCAGGTGAAAGAAGCACCACGCTTTCGCTTAGACTTCAGCAAATCGCCATCAGGGTAGTACTTGGCCCTCAGAATAGTGGCACACAAGGAATCAGGATTATCAATAAGACGCCATGCTTGTTTGGCGAGCAAAGCCAGGTTGAAGCAGTGGATATCACGGAATCCCATTCCACCTTGGTTTTTTGGTACACACATTTTCCACCAGGCCATCCAGTGCATCCTCCTGTGGTTCTCCTCGTCACCCCACCAGAAATGCGCTATCGCGTCAATGACCTAGGCTAGTGATTATCACTTTAGCTGACAAGAAGTGGAAACCAGGTTACAATAAATGCTTTTCTCACAAAAATGTGTGTCAGAAACGTGATATTATACAAGGGAGCATCTGTTCATCAGTTTCTGGGCTTTTTTTTTTGTTGCAAATCAGTCGATTTGGGACGAGCACCTCTTGAGCCATTGGATTGAGAACAAGTGGTCAGATCGTTGTCTTCTTCCTCCAACCGTTCTCGCACACACACGACGTCCTCTTTCTCAACCTATCCCCTCTCGAGCGAATCAACTGATCAAAGTGGTGGAACCTATCCCCTCGAGGGAATCAACTGATCAAAGTGGTGGAACCTATCCCCTCTTGAGGGAATCAACTGATCAAAGTGCCGGTTCCGGTTATATAAACATGTGGAATATGATATTCAAACCCATATTCATTTGAGAGATAAGAAATAAAAATGTGTGTGAATAGTGATGTGCATTTTGTCACTATTTATTGCTGATTGTTTTTTTCATACTTCCCAGATAAACCTAGTTTTGAACTTGAAATTTTGCATGTTTGTAGAACATGACCTATCCAGCGTATTGTACAAAAATTTCCAGAATTTTAGAACCTCTGAAACATATTTTTCACTTGATGTTCACCTGTTTCCATCCTAAGCATCCTAAGGGGCAGTTCTTTTGGTGGCTTCTAGAATAAGCTGGGTAGGGGGTAGCTTATTCTGGAAGCCCAAAAAAGCTAGCAAAAGAACTGGCCCTAACTTGGTTTCCAGTGGACATTTTCTCTTAGCTGACAACAAGAACTCATTGATCATCCTCCCACATAAGCCTTCACACAACTATTGCAAGCGAACTTCCATACAAGTCATTGTACATGGTTACAAATATATCAGTTCTCTATGATCACAAATCTGTAGAACTCTGGCACAAAAAAGGCAAAACCTTGAAACAAAATCATCTGTTGTTAGCATATGAAAAAAGGTGGAACAAAATCGAAGGCTACAGACAAACTAGATGAAAGGGGGAGCAGCAATGCATGCAACATTCTGAACAGTATCTTGGATCAGTTACTCCTGTTGGAATTAGACCCCTTTTTTTCAGGGTTGCTGCTGGTATACAAATATTCTGAGAGAGCAACAGCCATCCGATACAAACAGAGTTCGAGTGTATCATGGGAACTGACGCGATGTTGTGTTTCGGGTGATCATCATTTGTACCATCCAGTAAGCATGTATCTCAGCCAAAAGCAGAATAGGCATGACACAGCCTGCCACATACGAAGAAACGAGGAGTTAGTTACTTATTAAGTCGGATCAAAATACGCACCAAAAGAAAGAGGTAGGACATCTACCATGAAAGAACTTGAGCGTTAGGAGTAGTTTCCATTCAACACTATCCAACCACATAGACACTATACACATTTGGTACATTTTAAGTCAAGTTTATCAAGTGTCGGCAGCGTGACACCAAATACCATCGCTAGTGAGTACTCCTTCTTTAGTGATCTAAACGCTCTTATATTTCTTTACAGAGGGAGTAGTTAATAGACATGTGAGCTAATTTGGATTGCTTAAGGCGTCAATAACGGTTCAATGGTTATGCTGGGTTCTGGTTGAATCACTACTTGGCCTCGTTCTTTATTAAGTTTTTACTGCTGCTCGAAAAATATCGGAGTGTGTTTGCAATCGACTAGTCCATCATGATACCTTCACACGTCAAGGAAAGAATTACAAGAAAATGAAGTTCACAGCAAGAATGCAATTCAAGTTTACCTGAAATATAAGAAGCCTTATGCAAAGGGACTTCTCTGAGCACTTCCCAAACAACCTAAGGAATATGTTAACAAGGTTACCATCTTTGGTACCTGTCAGCAGTCCTGTTTGAGTATCAAACCTACAGCAAGCGCAATATAGAAATTTATTACAAGTCCAAAACTATATTACAATAAGTTCAATTGACAGTTTTGTACCAAGAGAAAAAAATAGTACCTTGGCAACCTATGTCTTGGGCAAGGAACAAAGTGGAAGAGCTGTAGACAATATGCACAAAACTAAAGCGTAAGCAAACCATATACCTAATAATCAACTAAAAAGTTTAAATGTACCAGTGAGGAGGTAAATATGGAAATCAGTTTCTCCGAACCTGTGGTACTGAGCACAAGAAATTAAGAACCTGGGGTAAAAAGAAGAGCAATAATGTCTCACTGCAAACAGGAAACAGTTTTTATCAGCTGCAGTTATTAATCAATAATAATGGGAAGAGCAAATTATATGGCCAACTAGCATATATACTCTAAAGTATAAATATCACAAGTCCACACAAAAAGTATTAGATGGCACGACAAAAGTTTGGGTTCACAGCCAAGATGGTTTTCCACGATAAACGGTTAGGATATCAAGATATATTGCCAAAGATATGAACACCAGAGGTCGCCAAGCAACATATAAAATGTTTAAAGCCTGGATGTTGAGTCCTACCAAAACTCTACTAACTATTCCACTCAGAGTGCAGCCAAATCCTTGCATAACTCTCCTGCCCCACCCTAAAAGTTCCCTGTGGATTTTTTTTACTCATTTTACTAATATGGTACATTCAAGTAAATAAAAATGCAAAACGAAGGAAGGAACTTTTCTGCGCATGCACCAGAACAAGGATATCAGGAATACTTGACTACAGAAAGCAGACAGCTAATTGCATACTACATACGACAAACAGCCAAATAAAGAATAATCTGGAATATAATAGAGAAACTTGCGGGAGATAACTGAGGATGTTTACCTGAAATGCCCCAAAATACCCACCACAGCTAAAGTCATCCCAGCAAAATAGGTGTATGTATCACCAACAAAAACAGATGAAGGATACCTGACAAGTTACAAAGGGATGCATGTAAAAAGATCAACATCTTCTATTTAAAACAAGGTAGCATGCCTCTCAAGGTCCTTACCAGTTAAAACCCAGCAAAGCCAATGAAGTGGTCAGGAAAGGCAGGACAAGATAAATAGAGAATGCATGAGCTTGCTGAGTTTCAAGGTCCTTAGAAGATCCAATGCGCATTACATTATGTATCAAAACCTGGAAAATGCTATAATCATCAGTTGACGAATGGTACTCAAAATTCAAGAACCATGTACTTCATACCGCAGCAGATATGACAACTGTCTGCCCAACTTCAAGGCCATTCAGGCCAGCATGTATGTTGATTGAATTTGTACAGAAAACTGCTAACAAAAGCATGAAGAGCTTGTACATCCAACCTGCATGCCAAAGAAAACAAGGATGGTGTTGGTATTCTATTATCTAGTGTTTGCATCTCGGTCCACAGAGAATTTGGTCAACAGCAGAAATTGCATTCAAAAGGCAAATAAGTAAACCGAAAGAGATGCATCTCAGCAGTACTGGTGCACATGGATCTCTCAGTTCATTCATTTCAACAGTTGAGGTTACATGTGGTATATCTGCTGAGAGATTTCAAAAGACATTTTGAAGCAAGCAATATGTACAAGATGGACTTGGTCACTCTAACAATTGATAAAATTAAAAGGCATAAGTGCTTCCATCACACCAATATTTGGAACCACTCAATATTTACTGTGTCAAAATTCACTTATTTCGGGTTTGTAAATATACCTAACTCCAGAACTTCTACTCCGACATAGGATGCTAGAGGCTTTGGAATGATGATGGAAGTACCACCAGCATATGCCATAAGCAGAGGAAGTGCTGCAATCGTAGGCAGCAGCAGTTTCCTGTTCAATGTAGGGTCGTTCCAAAACCAATTTATCAGAATCAAGAAAGTAATAGCAATTGCACTATTGAAATTATCTGAAGGACGCTCTGAAAAAGAACATACACTCTCCATGGAATATCAAGAACATCGTCAATAAATCCAAGAAGAATCATAAAGCAGACTGATGCTAATGCTGCATTATATTCAACAAGCCACTGCAAAAAGAAAAAGGGCGATGAAATTCAGGGCATAATATATATTTTGTGAATTCCAAAAACGGTAACTTCTAGTCATAAACATACAATGGAATCCGCTGTGAAGTTGAAATGTTGAAATAGAATAGCAATGACCAAGTACACAATCCCAACAACAATGCCTAGTGATTCAGGCCTGCAAAACAAGTAAAATGTTTAGACAATAAAGAATGTCAACTCGCAGCTTTATATTACCAAGCCAGATCACGTACCAAATTCATAGAAAGGCATACAATGGGTACTTTTGGTTATTTTGTTTTGAATTGCTCCTTCAATGTACAGATATGAGTTTGTGCACCCTTCTCTAAAATAATGCAATGTTTCAGTTTCTCTTGCCGACTTTGTATAGAATCCTGAGGCATGTATATACATGCACTGCATGTATCAGTATCATATAGCCCAAAGAAAGCATTCAAAAATGCACATTCAACAAAGCTCCTTAAATAACACTACCTCTGTAACTTAATATAAGATGTTGTCAAAAAATGTCTTATATTATGATTACGGAGGGAGTACATGTTTTGTGTCCTTTCTTTGATGTATATGTTCTTCAGAGGTATGCAAGAACTTTGACCAGTAAGAAAGACTGTATTCTAAGTTCCAAGATCATTTTGGTTCACACTTAACCCAAGGGGATGGAATGGTGCATGAACTCTATCTGTAGGCCGAAATACTTAAGCACGGCATTCCTTTTGGCAACATATCAGAGTCAAAGAACATAAACTATTAAACTAGGTGGAAATAGAAATTATTTACTGCCTAACCCCCAATCTGGACAATCTGTCAAACAGAGTCAACACCCACCAACGAATGCAAGTATCTGTCACTCGAGGAAATTCCGCTCAGCTGCTATCAGCTATCCCAATAAAACCTCTAGTTTCAAGCTGTAAGAAAACAGTTAGTTTAGCCTATGAGACTATGAAGTATTGATGTCTACTAGTACCAAATGCATGGATTCCAACTGAGCTGAAATCGCTTCTTGTACTCCATAGTTTCCACCATGAATCGTAGCAGCTACCAATGCAACAAATTCCCCTTTCGCCTCTCTCCCTATCTATCTATAGAAACACAGAGCAGACTGCAAGTTATCGAAATTGTACTCGTGACTCACACTGTGATCTCTCCCATGGGCAAGCCCTTCTTGTTGATGTCCTTGCCGAACATCCCGCGGCGGAGGAGGTAGCGGGCGGCGACGGGGATGAGTCGGAGCACGACGAAGAAGCCGCCGAGGCTAATGGCCCCGCAGATTAGGATGGATCGCCGCAGATCGGCGGCCAGGGGGTAGTGCACGAACGCAAGGTACGAGAAGGGCGCGAGGAAGAGAGCCATCGCCGCGAGGACCACGCGAAGGTTCGGCGGGCGGAGCACCAGGTCGCCCGGCGCCGCGGCCGGCGCAGCGGCGGCAGCAGCAGCCGGCCGCGACTTCGTCGGCCTATCGGCTGCCGCCGCCCCGGGCCTGCGGCGGATGTCCATGGGAGGAGGGCTTGGGGTTAGGTGAAGTGGGAAGCGTACGGGCAGCTGTCGGGGAGGTCGGGGTGCGTGCGTGCGCCGGCGGCGGCGGCGTGGTGTCTGCTCGCCGGCGATGGGGTCGGGAGCACGGGAAGGTTTATAGTTGTGGCCGCGCGGTGACGTGGAGGGATCTCATTGGCTGTGGTCACGTGTTCGGCGGGCACTGGAGAGGCTTCCGTGGAATCGTCGTGCCTGGAATTGGAGCTTTGTCTTGTTTGGAAGACACTCACAAATTATTTTTAAAATCGCTGTATCTAAGCCATTTCAAAATTTGATCCACAATTCAGAAAAGTAAAAATGCAAATCAGCCTGTGAATGGTACCAGAGAGACGTACAATTCGAGTTGAACTTTTGTAGCATGATGGATGCATCTTTTACCAAAGTTATCGATTTTTCGTAACTTTCGGATTCACAAAAGTACCCAACCAAATGTGGTAACTCTAGCAGTCGACTTCTTGTTGCCTCGTCGTACTTACAGCCAGATGTGTGACGCATCTCTGCCCGATGGTCACACGGGCTCCACGCAGCCGCGTGTGGCTTCGTATGTTATGAGTGTGCAGATCTAACATCTCGTGCGGCTCAACAACTCACCAACTGAAATGATCGAGATGAAACTCAAGGGAATGTATCTCTTCTACAAATTTTATATATATTCTTCAATATTTTAGGCTTGGGGTATAAAGGTTTGCCTAAGTGTAACTGTGGTGAGCACAACATATATGAACAATACAAGATTGAGTTGCTAAAGTGAACACACAATTAAATGAGTTCGGATAAGAAGTGACTGAAGCACGTAAAGACGAAGGCATATTTCAATATTCACTTCCTTGGAGGGAAGTTAGTCCCCGGTTGAGAGGTGTGAGAACGCGAAGGTTTCTTGACGTCACCAAGGCTCGCCTTCTTCTCCCTCAGCATTCACTGCTACTTCTTGAGCTTGCGTTGGTTTTTTCCTTAAAAAGAAAGGATGATGCAACAAAGTAGAGATAAGTATTTTTCTCATTTAAGAACCAAGGTATCAATCCAGTAGGAGGAACACACAAATCCCCAATAGTTGCACCTACACAAACAAACAAATACTTGCACCCAACGTGAAAAAGGGGTTGTCAATCCTTTCGCGGTCACTTGCAAGGATGAGATCTGATATAGATTGATATAAAAGATAAGTAAAAGTGCAATATAGACTAAAGATAAATAAATTGCAGCAAGATATTTTGTGTTTTTGGGTTCATAGATCTGAAAATAATATGATAGAAATAGACCCGGGGGCCATAGTTTTCACTAAAGGCTTCTCTTTTGAAAGAAAGTATACGGTGGGTAAACAAATTACTGTTGAGCAATTGATAGAAAAGCGCATAGTTATGACGATATCCAAGGCAATGATCATGAATATAGGTATCACGTCCGTGACAAAGTAGACTGACTCCTGCCTGCATCTACTACTATTGCTCCACACATCAACCGCTATCCAACATGCATCTAGTGTATTAAGTTAACACGAAGGGAGTAACGCCTTAAGCAAAATGACATGATGTAGAGGGATAGATCCAATCAATATGAATAAACCCCACATTTTTATCCTTAATGACAACAATACAAATACATGTCATGTCCCCTTCTGTCACTGGGATTGAGCACCGCAAGATTGAACCCACTACAAAGCACCTCTCCTATTGCAAGAAAAATCAATCTAGTTGGCCAAACCAACTCAATAGATCGAGAGAAATACAAAGTTATCTTAATCATGCATAAAAGAGTTCAGAAAAGACTCAAATAATATTCATAGATAATCTGATCGTAAATGCACAATTCATCGGATCTCAACAAACGCACCGCAAAAAAAGATTACATTTAATAGATCTCCAAGAACATCGAGGACAACACTATATTGAAGATCAAAGAGAGAGAAGAAGCCATCTAGCTACTAGCTATGGACCCGCATGTCTGTGGTAAACTACTCACACGTCATCGAAAGGGCAGCAAGGTTGAGTAGAAGCCATCCGCGATCGAATCCCCCTCCCACGGAGTGCCGGAAAAGGCCCCAAGATGGGATCTCACGAGAATAGAAGCTTGCGGCGGTGGAAAAGTATTTTTGGCGTGCCCCTCGGTATAAGGGGAATATTTGGGTATTTATAGAGATGAGATCTGGGTTAGAGGTGCCACGGTGAGCCCACAAGCCTGGGGGCGCGCCTCCCGAGCTTGTGGCCCATCCGTGGCCTTCGTGGCAAGGATAACCCTGCTTCCATGAGGAAATTATAAGACTTATTCTATAAGTTGTTCCTGATGGATATTTTGTGTGTCCGAAGTCTGACCTTTGCTTGAAAACCATGCCAATGCTATCTCTAAGCATGTTTGCGGTACTCCGATCTTCAATGAGAACATTTGAAGCACAATGCTAAACTTTCTTTATCAATTATCCTAACGTCGTTGTATGGGTAATGTCATGAAATCCCTCTCCCATTACCTAAATGGTTTTGTACTTTCTATCCTGTCATGGATATCATGCTCTGCTTGTCCTTGGGAAGGATATACCCCTGAAATATGTGTTTAAACACATTTTCCTTTCCGTTGTTCTGTTTAATCTGATGATCACATTTTCCTTTCCATTGGTTTGTTTAACCTTTCTTGTTATCTATATGATCAAATTTGGTATCAGACACAACACTTATTCTCGTTGCTCTGAACCCCTTTCACGCCTTGTTTCAGACATCGAACGATTTCCTGCCCACTCGAAACTTCCCAAGATACCTCCTTATTTTGGTCTCGATATTTTCTTAAGTTTCAATTCGGGAGTTACTTTCCGCCACCTTCCGCTATGTTACCGACTAGATAATCAACCTTGCAGAGGCCCGTTCTCCCGGAATACCCCCTTATTCTTTCGTAAGTATGATGGAGTTCCCGAAGAAAGGATGCCAACTTCATCATGATGACCTGAATCAGAGAAATGAAGACATCAACGTAATGGATCGACCTCTTTGAGAAGAGCAACCAAGAACAAAAGCATCTGCTAGAATTTTGTAGCCAGAACTCCCTCCTTACTCCATCACTTAAAATCTCGGGACGAGATTTCTTGTAGTGGAGGAGAATTACAACGCCCGGATAATTAAGCTATAGTAAACCTCTGCTAATGATGCCACGTCACCTTGGTTACTGCTGTTAGTCTCGAGTTAGTTCAAAATCGATTCGGAAATTCAAATTTAAAATAAAGTCAAACTAGAAAATTTTTCAAACATTAAAACTAAACAGAAACGAATAAATCATAAGTGATTATGGTGTAGAAACCACATTTTTGTAAAGTGTTTAAATGTCCTAAAATATTTAAAAAAGTAGCCAAACAATTAGTTAAATGCATTTTACAATAAATAAAATATTAAACTATCTTATTTAGTTGCCCAAACTTATGTGGTAGTAGCATACTTATTAACACCAAATTAGGAACTACTTTTATAATTTATAAAACTAAAATAAAAAAGGAACTAAAATAAAACAGTAAAATAAAAATAAACAAAATGAAATGAAATTGCAAAATAAAAGAAAAGAGAAAATAAGAAAGACCCTCCTGGCCAACTGGGCCAAACGGCCTAGCCGGCCAGCCCATTGGCCCATCCGGCCAGCTGCTACCTCTTGAGCATGCGTTGGTTTTCCCTTGAAGAGGAAAGGGTGATGCAGCAAAGTAGCGTAAGTATTCCCCTCAGTTTTTGAGAACCAAGATATCAATCCAGTAGGAGGCTACATGCAAATCCCTCGTACCTGCACAAACAAATAAGAACCTTGCAACCAACGCGATAAAGGGGTTGTCAATCCCTTCACGACCACTTGCAAAAGTGAGATCTGGTAGAGATAACAAGATAAATATTTTTGGTATTTTTATGATATAGATTGGAAAGTAAAGATTGCAAAATAAAATAGATCAGAAACTTATATGATGGAAAATAGACCCGGGGGCCATAGGTTTCACTAGTGGCTTCTCTCAAGACAGCATAAGTATTACGGTGGGTGAATAAATTACTATCGAGCAATTGATAGAAAAGTGCATAGTTATGAGAATATCTAGGCATGATCATGTATATAGGCATCACGTCCGCGACAAGTAGATCGAAATGATTCTGCATCTACTACTATTACTCCACACATCGACCGATATCTAGCGTGCATCTAGAGTATTAAGTTCATAAGAACAGAGTAACGCATTAGGCAAGATGACATGATGTACAGACATAAACTCAAGCAATATGATATAAACCCCATCTTTTCATCCTCGATGTAAACAATACAATACGTGCCTTGCTTGCCCTGCTGTCACTGGGAAAGGACACCGCGAGATTGAACCCAAAGTTAAGCACTTCTCCCATTGCAAGAAAGATCAATCTAGTAGGCCAAACCAAACTGATAATTCGAAGAGACTTGCAAAGATAACAAATCATACATAAAAGAATTTAGAGGAGATTCAAATATTGTTCATAGATAATCTTTATCATAAACCCACAATTCATCAGATCTCGACAAACACACCGCAAAAAGTATTACATCGAATAGATCTCCAAGAAGATCGAGGAGAAATTTGTATTGAGAATCAAAGAGAGAGAAGAAGCCATCTAGCTAATAACTATGGACCCGAAGGTCTGTGGTAAACTACTCACGCTTCATCGGAGAGGCTATGGTGTTGATGTAGAAGCCCTTCGTGATTGATTCCCCCTCCGGCAGAGTGCCGGTAAAGGCCCCAAGATGGGATCTCACGGGTACAGAAGGTTGCGGCGCTGGAAATAGGGTTTCGTGGTGCTCTCGGATGTTTTCAGGGTATATGAGTATATATAGGCGAAGGAAGTTGGTCAGGGGAGCCACGAGGGGCCCACGAGGGTGGGGGCGCACGTACCCCCCTGGACGCGCCCTCCTGCCTTGTGGCCTCCTTGTTTCTTTCTTGACGTCCACTCCAAGTCTCCTAGATTGCATTTGTTCCAAAAATAACTCTCCCGAAGGTTTCATTCCGTTTGGACTCCGTTTGATATTCCTTTTCTGCGGAACACTGAAATGGGCAAAAAACAGCAATTTGGACTGGGCCTCCGGTTAATAGATTAGTCCCAAAAATAATATAAAAGTGCATAGTAAAGCCCATTGAACATCCAAAACGGATAATATAATAACATGAAACAATCAAAAATTATAGATATGTTGGAGACGTATCACCAGCCCACTAGCCCATACGATGCCCCGCTCCCTCCCCATAACCCCCATCGACAGGGAACCCTAACCCCCCATCACAACCACTTCCCCCACTCCCCCTAGTCAGGCCCCCACCTCGATACCATCTGGAACGGGAAGGGGTTCGAACCCGGCGCCCCGTCGCCGCCACCCAGAGCTCCGCGGACCTCACCGGAGTCGCCGCGTCTCCGTCTGCTCCACCGTCGTCTGCCTCATCGTCTTCGATCACCACTACGAGCCCTACGCCGCCACGACGACCGGATCGAGACGTTCTCCCTTCCCTCCACCGCCTCGCCATCACCGGAAACCATCACCGTCGAGCCCTCCTCGAGCTCGCTTTTGCACACCTATAGGGCCCCGGTGAGGCCCCCTCCTCTATCTCCCCCCTAATTTCTCCTCTCGTCGTCATAGACCGCCCGCGCCCCGAGCTCCCCTGCTCACGGTCGCTCCACTCCTCCACGCGCCTGCCCATCGCCTTGCCCTACTCGGCCGCTTCTGCCTCCACCAGCCCCTACCAGCGTGTTCCCGCGGCCAGTGCGCGTTGTGGCCGAGCCCTGCCGTTGCTCCCGCACACCCGTGCGTATCCGCGCTGCCGTTTCTGCTACTACAGGGTGCTGTCGGCCGTGGGCTGCACCGCCTGCACCTGCTCGCGTGGTACGGCTCACCCGCTACTCGTCTGGGGCATGCCCTGCACCCGCTTCAGCCGCCCCGCTCGCCTCTTCCTACCACCACAGCTGCTGCCCTCTGCTACAACCCCACGCCTGCCAATGCTCGTCGGCCATCGCCTGCCACCGTCCCCGCTGCTCGCCCGCTGCCCTCTGCCCTGCCTACCCTAGTCGTCGTCGCTCCGCTTTCCCTCCCGCGACGCCGCCCGGGTCTGCCCCCTACCGCCAACGGTCGTTGCCCACGCCGGCCGCGCCCACTTGGCCCTGATCCAGCCACGCCTCGCTACTGGGCAGGCTGCAGTTTCGCCCGCAGCAGCGCCTGCTCGCCCATTGCCCAGCGCCCGCTAAGGCCCCTGGGGGTCTATGACAAATGGGCCCCGCCCCCTTGTGCCAATGGCAAGTGGGCCCCCCCAGAATGAATATTAGAAATAATAAAATTAAATAAAAAATATAATTAAATAAATAAATAATTAACTTAATTAATCTAGTTTAATTAAACTTGATGAACCTGCTAATTAAACAAATTACAGTAATTAGTAAACAACCTTTGACATGCGGGACCCTGATGTCTACTACGCAACCTTCTTCTTGTAGACGTTGTTGGGCCTCCAAGTGCAGAGGTTTGTAGGACAGTTGAAAGCACATTTGCTCCTCGGGTGGTTTTGGTAATTAATGACAACATACTTTGTGGTTGGACTAATGCTTTTACCAAGTATGTTTCAGGAAATTCAATCACATTGGCATGGCAAAAGGACTAAAGAGGTGGACCCCTCAAAATGCTAAGGCAAGCATTGGCAAAAGCTCAAGACTCCATTTTTGGTTTAGTGATCCAAGATCACATTGAGTCCATAGGAAAAGCCAATACTATTAAAAGGGGATGAGGTTATGATGATGATCTGGTTGCTCAAGTGCTTAGTGATACATCTCCTAAACTATCAGCAATTTTCACTGCCATATACACTCATAAGTAGTCTCGGTCCCACCGATATTCCAAACTCAGTCACACCGAGGTGAACCACCTCAGCCATAAGCCAAACCCAAGAAAACTCGGATTTTCCGATTCTGAACTCGGTCTCACCGAAACATGAGTTGCCAAGCTTCTGTAACCTTCTGTCATCAAATCGGTGTCACCGAGATGATGAAGTCGGTCCCACCGAAACTGGCATGCTCTTGTCACTGCACGAATCGGACTAACCGAGATGGTATTTTTGGTCCCACCGAAAATCCCAACGTTCACATTATTTGAACTATCGGTCTCACCGAGTTGTCCACTTCGGTCCCACCGAGATTGCTCAAATGTGTGTAACAGTTGGATTTTGTGTGGAGGCTATTTATACCCCTCCACCCCCTCTTCATTCGTGAAGAGAGCCATCAGAAAGAACTACCACTCCTATCTTATATTTCTGAGAAGAGAACTACCTACCCTTGTGTTGAGATCAAGTTGCTCCACTCCCACCATATGAAGCTTGATCTCTAGCCTTCCCAAGTTGCTTTCCACTCAATCCTTTCTTCCACCACAGCCATATCAGTGAGGAGAGTTGAGTGTTGGGGAGATTATCATTTGAAGCACAAGAGCAAGGAGTTCATCATCATCTACAACATCTATTACCTTTTGGAGGGTGGTGCCTCCTAGATTGGTTAGGTGTCGCTTGGGAGCCTCCGTCATCGAGATGTGGAGTTGAACCAAGAAGTTTGTAAGGGCAAGGAGATCGCCTACTTCGTGAAGATCTACCCCGAGTAAGGCTAGCCCTCCGTGGGCGTAGGCCATGATGGAATAGACAAGGTTGCTTCTTCGTGGACCCTTCGTGGGTGGAGCCCTCCGTGGACTCGCGCAGCCGTTACCCTCCGTGGGTTGAAGTCTCCATCAACGTGGAAGTACGATAGCACCACCTATCGAAACCACGAGAAAAATCACCGCATCTCCAAATTGCGTTTGATCTTCTCCACTTCTCTTTACTACTTGTGCAATTTACTTTCCACTGCCCATACTCTAGAATTGCATGTGTAGTGTGCTACTTGACTTGTATGTTATGCAAAATCTGCCAAAATCTGTCCTTGATAAAAGACAGAATTTTTATCTTGTCGAGTAGTCTAATCACCCCCCCTCTAGACACTCTCACCTTCTTCGATCCCTCAATTGGTATCAGAGCCTTGGTCTCCATTGCTTTGGTTTACACACCATTGGAGGAAGATGGACGTGTCTACGTTTGGGAGTGTTAGCCATAGAGTGCCTATTCTTAATGGAGTGTCCTATAACTCGTGGAGGATTGAAATGCTTATTATCTTTAAGACATACAGTTTGCGCAAATATGTTGAGACCCCCTATGTGCCTCCATTTGACCCCTTGCACCCTACCATGGATGAAGAGCTTGATTTGCTTCGTAACCTTAGGACTATAAATCTTATCATTAGAGGGTTACCCGATAACTTGCTTAAGCTCGTTACAAACTTTGAGTGCGCCTATGCTATGTGGAAGTTCTTGGAAGAACTTTATCCGGACTACTCTTTGAGAGGTCTTGATGAAATTCTATACAAGACTATTGAATTTGATATAATGCGCCCCAATGATCCCAACTTTGATAAATGCTTCTTTGAGCTTCGTGATCTTATGAAAAAGAAGGGTGATCCCGGTCTTATCAATGTTCTAATTAGAAATGCTCTTGTATTGCATTCCGATGATTATTGTCACATTGACAAAACTAATGCAAGTAGTTATCAAATTGACCTAGGTGTTGATGATGAACAATCTATGGGTCAATATGATGATGAGCATGAGCATGATGATGATTACTCCGATTCGGACACCGAGCTAGACAAGATCATGAAGAGTCTCAATCTTATGGCAAATCTGAGAGACTACATATCCGGCGGAAAAGAGTGGATTCTTGATAGTGGATGCACCGACCACATGACCGGAGACAAAGACATGTTTCGAGAGCTTGCAAAGAACGATGGTCCATGCAAGTATGTGACTTTTGGAGACAACTCCAAGGGTAAGGTACTTGGCCTTGGTAAGGTGGCCATATCTCATGATAGCTCTATTCAAAATGTCATGCTTGTAGAATCTCTTGGATACAATTTACTTCCCGTGTCTAGATTAGCTGACTTAGGATTCAACGTGCTATTCACCGAAGTAGATTGCCAAGTCTTTCGTCGTGACAATCATAACATGGCGTTTACCGGTATCCGTAGAGGTGATCTATATATTGTTGATTTCACTAAGAAAGCCCAACCTAGAGCTTGCTTCATTGCTAAATCCGCTAAAGGTTGGTTATGGCATAGAAGGCTTGGACATGTTGGTATGCGTAATCTAGACAAGCTGATCAAAGGTGATCACATTCTTGGCGTTAAAGATGTTTTTTTTTGACAAAGATAGACTTTGTAGTGCTTGTCAAGCAGGAAAACAAGTAGGTGGAAGTCATCCTGTGAAAAACATCATGACCACAAGGAGACCACTTGAGCTTCTTCATATGGATCTCTTCGGTCCCAATGCTTACAAAAGCCTTGGTGGTAACTCCTTTGGTCTAGTTATAGTTGATGATTATTCCAGATTTACGTGGGTATTTTTCCTTGATGACAAATCGCAGGTTCAGAGAATCTTCAAAACCTTTGCCAGAAAGGCCCAAAATCGATTTGAGGTGAAGATCAAGAAAGTTCGGAGTGACAATGGAACGGAGTTCAAGAATGCCAATGTAGACTCTTTTCTCGATGAGGAAGGGATTCTACATGAGTTCTCGGCTACATACACCCCTCAACAAAATGGAGTTGTTGAGAGGAAGAACCGAACGCTCATAGAGATGGCGAGAACAATGCTTGATGAATACAAGACACCGAAGCATTTTTGGGGTGAAGCGGTCGAGACAGCTTGTCATGCTATCAACAGGCTTTATCTTCACAAGCTCCTCGGCAAGACATCATACGAGCTCCTCACCGGTAACAAACCCCAAGTGGGATACTTTCGTGTCTTTGGTTCGAAATGCTATATCCTTGATAAGCATCGTCGGTCTAAATTTGCTCCTAAAACTCATGAAGGCTTTTTTCTTGGTTATGGATCAAACTCCCACACCTACCGTGTCTACAATAATTTCACCCGAAAGGTTGAAGAGACGGTAGACGTGAAGTTTGATGAATCTAATGGCTCGCAAGTAGAGCAAATGCCTATTGATGTAGGAGACAAGGACCCATCGGAAGCTATCCAAGATTTATCTATTGGAAAGATCCGTCCCATGGAAGTGAAGGAGAGTACCTCATCTACATATGTGGAGCCCCCTACCTCACAGCAAAATGAACCTCAAGGCAACATGGAGGCTTCCACAAGTGGAACTCACCAAGATGAGGAAGTGCAACAAGAAGATCCACCACAACCTCCTTCTCCACCGCCTCAAGACAACACCAACAACAATGAAGAAGAAGAAGAGGAAGATGAAGATGATGAGGAAGCTCAGCCACAACCTCAACAAAAGCTATCCCGAGTCCGAGCAAGAGTCAAGAAAAATCGTCCCGTGGAACAAATGATGAACGACATCAACTCCGGGAGAATTACTCGCTCTAAAACTCGCTTAGCTAACTTTTGTGAGCATTACTCATTTATCTCTAGTATTGAACCTATGAAGGTAGAAGAAGCACTTGAAGACCCGGATTGGGTGAACGCTATGCACGAAGAATTACACAACTTCGAGAGGAACAAGGTATGGACTTTGGTGGAGAAGCCCAAGGATGATCAAAACGTCATTGGAACCAAATGGGTGTTTCGGAACAAGGAAGATGAAGATGGAAAAGTCATCCGCAACAAGGCTCGTCTCATAGCTCAAGGTTACACACAAGTCGAAGGTATGGACTATGGTGAGACCTATGCCCCCGTTGCTAGACTTGAGTCCATTCGCATTCTTCTTGCTTATGACAATCACCATGATATTACTCTCTATCAAATGGATATCAAAAGTGCTTTCCTAAATGGTGAAATTGAGGAGGAAGTATTTGTGAAACAACCTCCCGGATTTGTGAATCCCAAAAAGCCTAATCATGTTTACAAGTTGCACAAAGCTCTTTATGGTCTTAAACAAGCTCCTAGAGCTTGGTACAAATGCTTGACTAGCTTTCTTCTTGAGAAAGGCTTTGAGATTGGAAAGATAGACTCAACGCTGTTCACGAAAAGGGTTGATGGTGAACTATTTGTGTGCCAAATATATGTTGATGATATTATCTTTGGTTCAACTAACCCTCATTTTAGCAAGAAGTTTGGAAAGCTCATGTCGGAGAAGTATGAGATGTCCATGATGAGTGAACTCAAATTCTTCCTTGGGTTGCAAATCAAGCAATCTAAGGAGGGTACCTTTGTCTCACAAACAAAGTACACCAAGGATCTCTTCAAGAAGTTCAACATGCAAGAAAGCAAAGGTATGAGAACCCCCATGCCTACAAGTGGACATAATGACTTGACAAAAGATGGAGAACCCGTTGATCAAAAGGTTTACCGATCTATGATTGGTTCTCTACTATATCTTTGTGCTTCTCGTCCTGACATAATGTTGAGTGTATGCATGTGTGCTCGATATCAAGCAGCCCCTAAAGAATGTCATCTTAAAGCTGTTAAAAGGATTGTGAGATATTTGATACACACACCAAACTTTGGCATTTGGTATCCTAAGAGGGCCTCTTTCGACCTTGTTGGCTATTCCGACTCGGACTATGCCGGTGACAGGGTTGATAGAAAGTCAACTTCGGGTACGTGTCAATTCCTTGGTCGATACCTTGTATCTTGGTCCTCCAAGAAACAAAATTCGGTATCATTATCCACTGCCGAAGCGGAATATATTGCTGCTGGTTCGTGTTGTGCTCAATTGCTATGGATGACACAAACGCTTAAGGATTATGGGATACATGTGAGACATGTTCCCTTGCTTTGTGACAATGAGAGTGCGATTAAAATTGGACACAATCCCGTGCAACACTCTCGAACGAAACATATTGAAGTTCGTCACCATTTCATTCGTGATCACATTGCCAAGGGTGACATGAATCTTAAGCATGTTCGTACTGACAAACAACTCGCTGATATCTTTACAAAACCTCTTGATGAGAAGGTGTTTTGTCGCTTAAGGAGTGAGTTTAACATCATTGATGCCTCAAACTTGGAGTGAGAACTCCATTGATGCATGCAAGGCATGAGCCTACTTGACTAATCCTTGATATTTCTCTTATGATGGTAATCATATGTCTTGGACACATTTGCCTCCTTGTATTGCATCTAACTCCTTGCAGGTACTTGGATGATCTACATTCCACAAGACTACCACACACTCAAATCATGAGTAATCTTGTCATTGACCAAGTATCTAGCCCTTTGGGATGTTGAGTTCAAGGAACAAAATTCCACATATCCTTTTTGACATCTTATACATCTAGTATTTCACTCTTGTCATCTTGGATATCCTTGAGTATTTCCTTGCTTGCCTAACCCATGTAGAAAGATGAACTACACAAGTGGAAATGGCGCTCCAACTTCACATTCAATGAGCACCTACATCAAGTTTACCTACATGAACAAAGCAACAACAAGCCCAAGGTATGTTCTTCACATCTTTAAGGAGCTTTGCTCAAAGTCATGAGTACACGCAGCTTCATAAGATGTGATCACATCAAATGCTTAATCGAAAAATGGCAACCCCATTTTGAGCTTAAACGATGAGTATGACCCATGATCAAATGTTCTCATTTGACTCCTAAGTCAATATACTCAAACATAGGTGACCTTGTTGCCGACCCTTTTCTAGATGAAGTACATATGTTTTGGAGTCTTTCTATTTTCTCTCTTATGTTCTCTCATTGAGTTTTCTTTAAAAAAAAACTTCATCTAGGAATCTTTTTCATTTCTTTTTTTGTCTTTGTGAATATCCTTCTGGCTCTGATCAATTCCTCGAAAATCATTCACAAATTCATTGCAAACCCTTTGAAACATTCCTCGCAAATTGAGCTGAATTATTTCTGTATTTCCTTGGAATTAAACTCGGCGTCACCGATTTAAATATTTCGGTCTAACCGAAAAGGATCTACCCTAAGTCCCTGACTTTCGGACACACCGATCCATCTTAATTCGGTGTCACCAATTTATTTCTTTCAGGATATCATCTTCTGCAGCTCCGCTCAATGATTCTCTATGCATGTTCCTTTTTGCCCTATTGTGATTCTTAAGGATCCCACTTCTTTCTTTCCATCTTCCCTAACCTTCCTAGTTTGCTGTCCTTTTCGGCACTTGATGTCAAAGGGGGAGAAGACTTAGGGGGAGAAGAGAAGATTTAGGGGGAGAAGAAGAGCAATCTTACCTTAAGGGGGAGAGAATCACATCAAAGCTTTGCCGTGTTTTTCCTTATAAGAGAATTTCTTGCCGTGTTTCACATTGGACATTACAATTGGCGTCATTCTCATTTGGCATCATTCTTTTGATTTTGCTCTTTCCATCAAACCCATTGATCGCAGAGAACTCAAAGGGAGAGGAATCTTCACAATTGATATCTTATGGAAAGCAAAATCTCTCAGAGTTCATTGAAAATCTTTTAGTTTCGGAGACATGTTTGCTGATTCAAGCTTGTGCTCAATATGAGACACTCTTTATACATGTCATCCCTGGCTTGGTACTCTTGATGTTCTTGCAGTTGGTTGAAGAAATATTCTTGTGTTATCTAACCTTGTTTTCCCAAGTTTATCTCTTCAGGTACAATGCCAAGGAACCTCAAGGTAAGTATATGCACTTTGCAGAATGTGCATGATGGTGACTTGCTTGTGAATACTTGTTTCCAAGAAATCACCATGCACATATGCATTATCACTCACTTCTTTTCATCTGCTCTGATGCATGTAGCCAAGCTGCATGTAGCACATCTTGCTTTTCTCTCTTGTGTGCTTGTGGTAGTCCAAAACCGTAATTTATGAAAATCTTGCACACTTGTAGGGGGAGCCTGTGTACTACATGTTTGTCAAAGCTTTCGTGATAATTTTGTCTTTCTTTCAATAAGCTTTGATGTCTTGTTTACTGTGTTGCCATCAATTACCAAAAAGGGGGAGATTGAAAGCACATTTGCTCCTCGGGTGGTTTTGATAATTAATGACAACATACTTTGTGGTTGGACTAATGCTTTTACCAAGTATGTTTCAGGAAATTCAATCACATTGGCATGGCAAAAGGACTAAAGAGGTGGACCCCTCAAAATGCTAAGGCAAGCATTGGCAAAAGCTCAAGACTCCATTTTTGGTTTAGTGATCCAAGATCACATTGAGTCCATAGGAAAAGCCAATACTATTAAAAGGGGATGAGGTTATGATGATGATCTGGTTGCTCAAGTGCTTAGTGATACATCTCCTAAACTATCAGCAATTTTCACTGCCATATACACTCATAAGTAGTCTCGGTCCCACCGATATTCCAAACTCAGTCACACCGAGATGAACCACCTCAGCCATAAGCCAAACCCAAGAAAACTCAGATTTTCCGATTCTGAACTCGGTCTCACTGAAACATGAGTTGCCAAGCTTCTGTAACCTTCTGTCATCAAATCGGTGTCACCGAGATGGTGAAGTCGGTCCCACCGAAACTGGCATGCTCTTGTCATTGCACGAATCAGACTAACCGAGATGGTATTTTCGGTCCCACCGAAAATCCCAACGTTCACATTATTTGAACTATCGGTCTCACCGAGTTGTCCACTTCGGTCCCACCGAGATTGCTCAAATGTGTGTAACGGTTGGATTTTGTGTGGAGGCTATTTATACCCCTCCACCCCCTCTTCATTCGTGAAGAGAGCCATCAGAAAGAACTACCACTCCTATCTTATATTTCTGAGAAGAGAACTACCTACCCTTGTGTTGAGATCAAGTTGCTCCACTCCCACCATATGAAGCTTGATCTCTAGCCTTCCCAAGTTGCTTTCCACTCAATCCTTTCTTCCACCACAGCCATATCAGTGAGGAGAGTTGAGTGTTGGGGAGATTATCATTTGAAGCACAAGAGCAAGGAGTTCATCATCATCTACAACATCTATTACCTTTTGGAGGGTGGTGCCTCCTAGATTGGTTAGGTGTCGCTTGGGAGCCTCCGTCATCGAGATGTGGAGTTGAACCAAGAAGTTTGTAAGGGCAAGGAGATCGCCTACTTCGTGAAGATCTACCCCGAGTAATGCTAGCCCTCCGTGGGCGTAGGCCATGATGGAATAGACAAGGTTGCTTCTTCGTGGACCCTTCGTGGGTGGAGCCCTCCGTGGACTCGCGCAGCCGTTACCCTCCGTGGGTTGAAGTCTCCATCAACGTGGAAGTACGATAGCACCACCTATCGGAACCACGAGAAAAATCACCGCGTCTCCAAATTGCGTTTGATCTTCTCCACTTCTCTTTACTACTTGTGCAATTTACTTTCCGCTGCCCATACTCTAGAATTGCATGTGTAGTGTGCTACTTGACTTGTATGTTATGCAAAATCTGCCAAAATCTGTCCTTGATAAAAGACAGAATTTTTATCTTGTCGAGTAGTCTAATCACCCCCCCTCTAGACACTCTCACCTTCTTCGATCCCTCAACAGTAGCAAATTTCCCTCAAGTGGATGACCTAAGGTTTATCAATCCATGGGAGGTGTAGGATGAAGATGGTCTCTCTCAAACAACCCTGCAACCAAATAACAAAGAGTCTCTTGTGTCCCCAACACACCCAATACAATGGTAAAGTGTATAGGTGCACTAGTTCGGCGAAGAGATGGTGATACAAGTGCAATATGGATGATAGATATGAGTATTTGTAATCTGAAAATATAAAAACAACAAGGTAACTAATGATAAAAGTGAGCGTAAACAGTATTGCAATGCTAGGAAACAAGGTCGCGGGTTCATACTTTCACTAGTGCAAGTTCTCTCAACAATAATAACATAACTGGATCATATAACTATCCCTCAACAAGCAACAAAGAGTCACTCCAAAGTCACTAATAGTAGAGAACAAACGAAGAGATTATTGTAGGGTATGAAACCACCTCAAAATTATCCTTTCTGATTGATCTATTCAAGAGTCCGTAGTAAAATAACACGAAGCTATTCTTTCCGTTCGATCTATCATAGAGTTCGTACTAGAATAACACCTTAAGACACAAATCAACCAAAACCTGAATGTCACCTAGATACTCCAATGTCACCTCAAGTATCCGTGGGTATGATTATACGATATGCATCACATAATCTCAGATTCATCTATTCAACAAACACAAAGAACTTCAAAGAGTGCCCCAAAGTTTCTACCGGAGAGTCAAGACGAAAACGTGTGCCAACCCCTATGCATAAGTTCACGAGGTCACGGAACCCGCAAGTTGATCACCAAAACATATATCAAGTAGATCACGTGATATCCCATTGTCACCATAGATAAGCACATGCAAGACATACATCAAGTGTTCTCAAATCCTTAAAGACTCAATCCGATAAGATAACTTCAAAGGGAAAGCTCAATCCATTACAAGAGAGTAGAGGGGAGAAACATCATAAGATCTAACTATAATAGCAAAGCTCGCGGTACATCAAGATCGTACCACCTCGAGAACACAAGAGAGAGATCAAACACATAGCTACTGGTACATATCCTCAACCCCGAGGGTGAACTACTCCATCCTAGTCATGGAGAGCACCGGGATGATGAAGATGGCCACCGGTGAGGGATCCCCCCTCCGGCAAGGTGCCGGAACAAGGCCCCGATTGGTTTTTGGTGGCTACAGAGGCTTGCGGCGGCGGAACTCTCGATCTATTGTGCTCCTGGATGTTTTTGGGGTATATGGGTATATATAGGAGGAAGAAGTAGGTCGGTCGAGCTACAAAGCGCCCACGAGGGTGGGGGCGCACCTAGGGGGCCAGGCACGCCTCCCTGCCTCGTGGCCTCCTAGCTTCTTTCTTGACGTCCACTCCAAGTCCTCTGGATCATGTTTGTTCCAAAAATCACTCTC
This sequence comes from Triticum timopheevii, assembly GCA_963921465.1. Taxonomy (NCBI): domain Eukaryota; kingdom Viridiplantae; phylum Streptophyta; class Magnoliopsida; order Poales; family Poaceae; genus Triticum; species Triticum timopheevii. The sequence goes on along the minus strand of OY997264.1, from coordinate 99,535,238 downwards.
CCGAAGGTTTCATTCCGTTTGGACTCTGATAACCCACAAGTATAGGGGATCACAATAGTTTTCGAGGGTTGAGTATTCAACCCAAATTTATTGATTCGACACAAGGGGAGCCAAAGAATATTCTCAAGTATTAGCTATTTAGTTGTCAATTCAACCACACCTGGATAACTTAGTATCTGCAGCAAAGTATTTAGTAGCAAAGTAGTATGGAAGTAACGGTAACGGTAGCAAAAGTAACAATAGTAGTTTTGTAGTAATTGTAACAGCAGCAGCGGTAAAGTAACTAAGCAAAGAGCAATATGTGAAAAGCCCGTAGGCATTGGATCAGTGATGGTAATTATGTCGGATGCGATTCCTCATGTAATAGTTATAACATAGGGTGAAACAGAACCAGCTCCAATTCATTAATGTAATGTAGGCATGTATTCCAAATATAGTCATACATGCTTATGGAAAAGAACTTGCATGGCATCTTTTGTCCTACCCTCCCGTGGCAGCGGGGTCCTAATGGAAACTAAGGGATATTAAGGCCTCCTTTTAATAGAGTACCAGACCAAAGCATTAGCACTTAGTGAATACATGAACTCCTCAAACTACGGTCATCACCGGTAAGTATCCCGATTATTGTCACTTCGGGGTTAATGGATCATAACACATAATAGGTGACTATAGACTTGCAAGATAGGATCAAGAACTCACATATATTCATGAAAACATAATAGGTTCAGATCTGCAATCATGGCACTTGGGCCCTAGTGACAATCATAAGCATAGCAAAGTAATAGCAACATCAATCTCAGAACATAGTGGATACTAGGGATCAAACCCTAACAAAACTAACTTGATTACATGGTAAATCTCATCCAACCCATCACCGTCCAGCAAACCTACGATGGAATTACTCATGCACAGCGGTGAACATCATGAAATTGGTGATGGAGGATGGTTGATGACGATGACGATGACGGATTCCCCTCTCCGGAGCCCCGAACGGACTCCATATCAGCCCTCCCGATAGAGTTTAGGGCTTGGCGGCGGGTCCGTATCGTGAAACGCGTTGAATCTTTCTCTCTGATTTTTTTTCTCCGCGAAAGTGAATATATAGAGTTGGAATTGATGTCGGTGGAGGTCCAGGGGGCCCACAAGGCAGGGGCGCGCCCTGGGGGCGCGCCCCCACCCTCGTGGACAGGGTGTGGGCCCCTTGACATTTATTCTTTCGCTAGTATTTTTTATTAATTCTGAAAAGTTGCTCCATGGATTTTTAGGTCATTCCGAGAACTTTTATTTCTGCACAAAAATAACACCATGGCAGTTTTGCTGAAAACAATGTCAGTCCGGCTTAGTTCCATTCAAATCATGCAAGTTGGAGTCCAAAACAAGGGCAAAAGTGTTTGGAAAAGTAGATACGACGGAGACGTATCAGACTCCATTTGATATTCCTTTTCTGTGAAACACTGAAATAGGAAAAAAAACAACAATTTGGACTGGGCCTCCGGTTAATAGGTTAGTCCCAAAAATAATATAAAAGTGCATAGTAAAGCCCATTAAACATCCAAAATAGATAATATAATAGCATGGAACAATAAAAAATTATAGATACATTGGAGACGTATCAAGCATCCCCAAGCTTAATTCATGCTCGTCCTCGAGTAAGTAAATGATAAAAATAGTATTTTTGATGTGGAATGCTACCTAACATAATTATCAATGTAATTTTATTTATGGTGGCATGAATGTTCAGATCCGAAAGATTCAAGACAAAAGTTTAATATTGACATAAAAATAATAATACTTCAAGCATACTAACAAAGTAATTATGTCTTCTCAAAATAACATGGCCAAAGAAAGCTATCCCTACAAAATCATATAGTATGGCTATGCTCTATCTTCATCACACAAAGTATTTAATCATGCACAACCACGGTTTCAGCCAAGCAATTGTTTCATTCTTTAGTATTTCCAAACTTTTTCAATCTTCACGCAATACATGAGCGTGAGCCATGGACATAGCACTATAGGTGGAATAGAATGGTGGTTGTGGAGAAGACAAAAAGGAGAAGATAGTCTCACATCAACTAGGCGTATCGACGGGCTATGGAGATGCCCATCAATAGATATCAATGTGAGTGAGTAGGGAGTGCCATGCAACGGATGCACTAGAGCTATAAGTGTATGAAAGCTCGAAAAGAAACGAAGTGGGTGTGCATCTGATGACCCACAAGTGTAGGGGATATATCATAGTCCTTTAGATAAGTAAGAGTGTCGAACCCAACTAGGAGCAGAAGAAAATGATAAGCGGTTTTCAGTAAGGTTTTCTCTGCAAGTGCTGAAATTGTAGGTAATAGATAGTTTTGTGATAAGATAAATTGTAACGAGCGAGGGAGTCTTGGATTATGGGGTATCTGGACAGCTAGACTATATATTTTGGCTGGACTGTTGGACCGTGGAGATACAAGACTCAAGACTTCGTCCTGTGTCCGGATGGAACTCTCCTTTGCGTGGAAGACAAGCTTGGCGATCCGAATATTATATTTCCTTCTTTGTAACCGACTCCATGTAAACCCTAGCCCTCTCCGGTGTTTATATAACCCGGAGAGTTTAGTCCTTAGAGACACAATCATAATCATCATAGGCTAGCTTCTAGGGTTTAGCCTCTACGATCTCGTGGTAGATCAACTCTTGTAATACCCATATCATCAATATCAATCAAGCAGGAAGTAGGGTTTTACCTCCATCAAGAGGGCCCGAACCTGGGTAAAACATCATGTCCCTTTCCTCCTGTTACCATTAGCCTTAGACGCACAGATCAGGACCCCTACCCGAGATCCGCTGGTTTTGACACCGACATTGGTGCTTTCATTGAGAGTTCCTCTATGTCGTTACTGCAAGGTTTGATGGCTCGTCTCGTTGTCAAGAACAACATCACCTCTGGGGGAGCATTGGCCGTAGGCCAAACTCTCCGACTAGGTGGCTTCGTCATGGCCGCCCGATCGGCTGTCGCGTCGACGATGACCTCTCAGGTCATCACGAATAGCCTCCACGTCAATTCGGATCTCGCGGAACAAATGGATTCAAGGGAGCTCTCCTCCCTTAATGAGCTCTTGGATCGCATCACCGCTTTGGGAGTCGCCACAGACTATGACTGGATCAGGCTTAAACCCGACCAAAGGGATATCAAATCCCCACTGGTCACCCACGAGATAGCGGTAGTGGAGGAGCCACATACGGATTATCCCTCTATTTTGAGGAAGAATTATGTCCGGATTACCAAGCTCTCTGGGCCGGATACCCGCTCAAGGGAAGACATGACCCAGACCCCGGACTTAGAATCGGATATCGGGCCGGAAAAATTGGGCAGCGCCCCGGATCCTGAGCTGTCAGGCCCGGAAGCTCCCCTGCCCCAGGGCGTTAGATCGGATCAGAATCCAGATTCAGCTACACCCACCCACCCGGACTTAAACCGTCTCTCCCATGTCAGACAAGAGCCCCAAGAGACAGTACATCGCTACTGGGACAGATTCCTCCTTGTGCTAAACAAGGTCAAGGACTGTCGTGAGGAGGACACAGTCTCACTTTTTTGCAAAAACTGCACGAACAAAGGGATCCTTAATGCTATAAGTCGCCGTGACATAGTACAGTTTGCTGACTTAGCAACCATAGTACAGAAGTACTGTGCAATGGAAAGCGCCTGGAAAACCCAAACCAAATTTTGGGATAGTCCGGCTCTCACTAAAACCTTTGTCCGAGCTAAACGGGCGAACCCTCGTAAGTCAGCCGATCCAATCCCCAAGAAACCGAAGCCCACCCCAGGGCGTGGAACCGTATTGGAAGAATGGCTCAACGGGCCATGTAAACTCCACAGCATGCCGGACACTACACCAACACATAGCCTTAGAGCATGTTGGATACTCCGGCAGGTAGCAACAAGTGGCGAGGATCTTCTTGTAAGCCATAAAGCAGAACAACATCCTGCCAAAGAAAACAATACGATACTGACAGTCTTTGAGACTTTCGCCTCAAATAATAGGCGCAAGCGAGCCCATCGAAATCTCGCTAAAATTTACCACGTGGCAAAAATAAACCTGTGGAACGACACTGCTATAACTTTCAGTGCCGATGACAAACCCCAATTCCATACAGTCCGGGCACCTGCCGCATTGATCCTTAGCCCAATCGTGGACGACTTTCGGCTCACTAAAGTACTCATGGACAGCAGAAGTGGACTAAACTTGATCTATGAAGAAACACTCAGCAAGATGGAAATGGACAAAAGTCGCATTGAGTAGAGCGGCACAACCTTCAGGGGAATCATCCCTATTTTGGAGGCACGGTGTGTGGGAAAAATCACACTCGATGTGGTATTCGGCTCCCCGGACAATTACAGGTCCGAAGAAATCACATTCCAAGTGGCTCCTTTCAGCAGCGGATACCACGCCCTTTTAGGGCGGAACACATTCACAGGCTTTCAAGCTATACCCCATTACGGATACATGAAGCTTAAAATGCCCGGACCCAATGGAATCATCACTCTAGCCAGTGACCCGGACGTAGCACTCCGCGCCGAAAATAAAACTGCAGCACTAGCCCTGGAGGCATTATCCGAAGCCCTAGCGGCCGAAGAACTAACAATGCTGCGCGCCACAGTGGACACGGACGACGTGATACTCGACAAACGACCCAAGTCCACATCATTTAAACCCACAGACGAGATAGTCAAATTCCAGGTTCATCCAACGGACCCCATGAAGACAGCTTCCATCGGGACGCAGCTGAGCCCCACAATGGACGCCGCACTACGAGACTTCCTACGCGAGAATTGGGACATTTTCGCGTGGCACCCTTCGGACATGCCGGGCATCCCACGCAGGCTGGCCGAACATAGCCTCAATATACTGAAAGGATACAAGCCCGTCAAACAGACTCTTAGGCACTTCTCAGAGCCCAAACGGCAAGCCATGGGAGAAGAGCTAGCCAAGCTACTTGAGGCTGGATTCATCAGAGATATCAAGCATCCGGATTGGCTGGCAAATCTGGTAATGGTACCGAAGAAGGACAAATCGTGGCGCCTATGCGTCGACTTCAAAGACCTCAACAAGGCTTGCCCCAAGGATCCCTTCCCCCTCCCTCGCATCGACCAAATCATCGATGCCACCGTAGGACACGGCTCACTATGTTTCCTAGACGCATACTCTGGATACCATCAAATAAAGATGGCAGAGTCCGACCAAGCCACAACAACCTTCATAATGCCATATGGTCCTTTCTGGTTCAACACTATGCCTTTCGGGCTCAAAAATGCCGGCGAACCTATCAACGCATGATTCAAACATGCCTGGAGAAGCAAATCGGCAAAACAGTGGAGGCATACATGGACGACGTGGTCATAAAAACAAGACACGTCGAAACCCTAATAGATGACCTAAGGCTTACATTCGATAACCTCCGAACATACGACATCAAGCTAAACACGGAAAAATGTGTTTTCGGCGTGCCCTCTAGGAAGCTGCTCGGCTTCATTGTTTCCAATAGAGGAATTGAAGTGAATCCAGCAAAAATCCGAGCTCTATCGCAGTTGGCAATCCCAACAGACCTCAAGCATATCCAGAAACTAGCTGGATGCGTGGCTGCCTTAAGCCGCTTTATCTCCCGATTAGGAGAAAAGGCATTACCTCTTTACCGCCTTCTTCGGCGCACCGAACACTTCGTATGGACGGATGCAGCCGCGGCCGGACTGGACGAAATAAAGACCTTATTGGCCAGTAATCCAGTCCTCACAATGCCAAATACTAGCGAACCTATCCTATTGTACATAGCTGCAACACATCAAGTTGTAAGCGTAGTGCTCGTCGTCAAACGAGAGGCCGACGGATACAAATTCCCGCTCCAAAAGCCAGTATATTACGTATCCACGGTCCTCACCCCATGCAAATCCCGATACCCACACTATCAAAAGATAGCATACGCGGTATTCATGGCATCCCGGAAGCTACGACACTACTTCCAAGAGTGTTCGATTACGGTGGCCTCCGAAGTACCACTCAACGACATAATAAATAACCGCGACGCTACGGGCCGGATTGCAAAATGGGCCATTGAGGTCCTTCCGTTCGACATAACATACAAACCACGGCGGGCCATTAAGTCACAAGTACTGGTTGACTTTGTCGCCGAATGGACAGAAGCCGAACTCCCTAAAGAGTACGGCGCGTACTCTAACTGGATCATGCACTTCGACGGCTCTAAAATGCTGGCTGGATTGGGAGCAGGTGTAGTCCCGACGTCCCCCACCGGAGACACGGTCCAATACGTACTCCAAATATTATACACAGACTCCAACAACGTAGCCGAATACGAGGCTCTGTTGCACGGTCTTCGGATGGCAGTCTCTATGGGCATTCAACGCCTGGAGGTGCGCGGGGATTCAAACCTCGCAATACCACAAATAAACGGAGACTTTGATGCCAAGGATCCAAAAATGGCGGCCTATCGTAATTCCATTCTCAAAATGACAGCTTGGTTCGAGGAGCTCGAATTCCACCATGTGGCTCGAGAAAACAATCAAGCGCCGGATATCCTCGCCCGCATCGGCGCTAAACGTGACCCTATCCCACCTAACATATTCTTGGAAAGGCTGTTCAAGCCATCCGTGGTGTGGGAAGGGGAGTCCGGCAACACTAGCACGGATCCGAATACACCCCCAGATTCCGAACCATCAGACGTAATCGGAGGCTCCGCCACCGAAATAACACCCTCGGCCCATGAAATCATGGCTGTAATTGCCTCGTGGACTCAGCCTTTCTTGGCCTACCTAAATAGGTAGGAGCTCCCCGAGGACCAAAATGAAGCACGTTGCATCGTGCGGCGTTCCAAAGCCTACAAAGCCCATGAGGGGGAACTCTATAAGAAAAGTGCGACCGGAGTGCTCCAAAGATGCATCTCCGAAGAGGAAGGGCGGCAGCTCTTGGCTGAAATCCATGCCGGACTCGGCGGACACCACGCTGTGGCTTGGGCACTTGTCAGCAAGGCCTTCTGCACAGGCTTTTATTGCCCTACAGCCCGAGCAGACGCACAAGACCTTGTCCAACACTGCGTCGGTTGCCAGCTCTTTGCCAATCAGAGTCACATGCCCCCTACTGCTCTCCAAACAATCCCCATCACTTGGCCCTTCGTGGTTTGGGGGCTGGATATGGTCGGACCCCTTAAGGGGGGAAGCCATAAGAAAAAAATACTTATTGGCCATGGTGGACAAGTTCACCAAATGGATAGAAGCCAAACCAGTCAAAACGGCCGAATCCGAACCAGTGACAGACTTCATATCCGGGGTTGTACACCGATACGGCGTCCCCCACAGCATCATCACTGACAATGGCTCAAACTTCATAGCCGATGAAGTGAAAACTTGGTGCGGAAACATGGGCATCAAGCTCGATTACGCCTCCGTCTATCATCCCCAAACAAACGGCCAGGTCGAGCGTGCAAACGGTCTCATCATGAGCGGCATCAAACCCAGACTAGTGCGATCCTTGACAGAATCGGACACGCACTGGGTCGAGGATCTCGACTCCGTACTCTGGGGGCTGCGGACCACGCCTAATCGCACCACCGGATATACACCATTTTTATGGTGTACGGCGCAGAGGAAGTACTACCCTGCGACATAATACATGATTCGCCTCGCGTGCGCATGTACGAAGAGACGGAAGCCGAGTTAGATCGGCAGGACAATTTAGATGCCCTGGAGGAGGAGCGCGACGTGGCAAAAGCCCGTTCCGCATTCTATCAGCAGCAGGCTCGACGGTACCAAAGCAGAGAAGTGCGGGCCAAAAATTATAATATTGGAGAACTCGTTCTACGCCTATCGGAGAAGAAGAAGGACAAGCTCAAACCTAAATGGGAGGGCCCCTTCATTATTGATAAAGTTCTCACTGGAGGAGCGTACCACCTACGTAATGCATCCGATAACAGACTTGAGCCGAACCCATGGAATGCGGCCAGACTCCGGAGATTCTACGCCTAGCGCCGAACTTAGTGTTCATCTCCTTACCCCCTCCTTTTTAATATGTTCCCTCCTTTTTCCTTTCTCGAACTTTTTCCTTCTTCACACAAAGTACTCAATACAGTGCGGATGCTTGGATCACTCCGGCTGCACTATGTGTGTAAGCCATACCTGGGGCTTCCTACACAAAAGCTAAATATAATTACTTTAATTGCTTTTTGCCTATCACATATGCGTTCTTTTTCCATATGTGCCTTTTCTTCACCATTATATGCATCGATATGACTTAAGATGTGGCCATGCTGGGTTGCCTGGCTCTTGTGTTTATGCCCTACGTTCCCGTTAATTCGGCTAGGGCATAAGGGGAGCACCTCTGCGATTGTTACTGCCGGTTCAGCCGGATGTGTACCTCAGACTAGGTGAAGCCGAAAGCTAGCGTTCTTAAGGGAATATTCGGTCGGTGAACAAAAGATGTTCCTTTCGTTTATTACAATGTGAATTCCCAGAAGTTTTGTATCCTGCGTCTCTGTTCACAGTCCGGACATGTACATCGATGCATGCGTACCCAGGGAAAGGAACCCCTAACGGAACTATTCTCCCTGGAAGATGTTTCTTACTATCCATGTAATATAACATAGCTAGTTGGGTGCATGTCTGTTCAAGCACTTATGACCCCTATGCCTGGTTTCCAAGCATACCCCGGTTCTGCATAACTAAGCGGGTATTCGGATACACCCCGGACTATCGGATCCAGGGGCTGAAGCGAAAAGGTCCGCCATGACAAATGATTTTTAATCCGGCTAGGGACTACATATGTACATTGAATTACATAGTCACTTGGACTGACTATATTCTTCCTCTATACCGTCCAACAGGCTGTCTAGCTTACAATCCTGTTGGGAATACTTTGTGGCTAATGCTACCTGGTCGTACACTAGACTAACGGGAATTTCTTGCCCATCTGGCCCTGCCGGTCCGACTTCGGCCATATGGTTCGGGTCAAGCTTGGTATAGCGCGTCTTCACCATGGCCCAGGCTTCTCTTGCACCTTATCGGCAGGCTGACATCTTCCACAATCGGAAGCATCGCCGTGCTCCTTGAAGCACATCCACGAGCTCCCCCATGCCTTTTGGTAGGGAGGTGGATGGCCACAAGGCCTGGGCAATACCCTGCATCACCTGCCGAGCTTGCTCGTGCAGCTATGAGATGTCTTGCAGCATATCACCTGCGGACGCGGGCATCTCCTCTTCAGGGCGGCCCGTCAACATACCTACAGACATAAACTTTTTCAATATGCTTCCTCGCCGAGCTGTACTACACTACGTCTAGGCAATCACCATAAATGCTGTGACGAAGCCTTCTGTTCTCCTTTACGGAGTCCACCAGCTGAGCGCGAACATCTTTTAATTCGACGTCCAGCCAATCATTGGCATCTTGAAGATTGTTCTTCTCCTGCCTAACTTGCGTAAGAACACGCTCGCCAGCTTTTAGCTGCCTTTAGAGATGTGACTCGTTATTTCTTACGACCTCCGGATTCACCCCGGGATTGTCTGCAGAATTTTCTGTTAGACTTATCATACAAGCCACTTACTAACTGGTACATTTCGATATAATTGAGACAAATGTTACCAGATGAGGCCTTCTGGGATTCCTCTAACTTGGCAACCGTGGCCCTCAGCTGGGTCTTGCACTCCTCCAGCTCTCGAGACAATTGGGCATTCTTATCTACAAGGACCTGTGCATAAATTGATCCTTAAAACAGTTCTTCCAACCGTTTCAAGTATCAGGGGCTACTGCTATACATGCTTATCAAATTCTCTTACCCGTATATCTTTGGCATACTGGTCCGTCGCTCGGGCAAGCCCGCCTTGAGCAACTCGGATGTATGCGTCTCTCGAATTGAAAGCATTAAATGCCTCTTCGGAAAAGATGTCGTTGCAAAGTACGGCCCGCCGGCGCCGGTGATTCATGGCGCTCTCTACTTCGAAATTCGTGGCGGAGAGCATATCCGCATCCTCTGTCGGAGGATAATTCGGCATCGGCCCCGCGTTCGCCTCCTCTCTCGAAGCCGGTTCTGGAATCCGGCTGGTGGAGGCGTGATTGGCAGGATCTCCGGATATAGTCCGGCTACTCCTCTTTCTGCCAGGACACGAAGGACGCTGTTACATTTCAAGCACAATAATCACGGAACAGGTTTTTACCATACCTCTGTAGCGGCATTTTGGCCCTAACTGCCTTCCTCTTAAGCCTGCCCGATCCAGTCGCCCTTTGCCGATGAGCCCCAGGGGCTTGACGCCGCGTTCCGACGGTCGTCTCTACAAAAATACGATATTTTAGGCATGGCATCAGAAAGGAGTCCTCTTCGGAGGATAAGGTTTTGGCTTTGCTTACGAGCGATGAAGGCAGCAGTCCGGGATAGTCAGCGACAATAGCCACCGAGGCACCATCACAGCTGGCCTGGTCCATTGACAAGCTCCACAGTGATATCCGGATCTTCTTCAAGTCCGGCGTCGAAGGCTCTTCCGGGGTCCTCTAGCTACGGGGAGGGGTTGTTGAACCCTTCTACAGCCCTCCTCAGTTCCAGCTCGGAAATATTGAGGTAAATAATCTTGGCGAAGGACGCCAGAATGAATGAGGCGGGGGAAAGAGTGATGACTTACCCAGCTTGGGGGGTTATACATAGAAAACCCATCCCGCGGTTTAATATGAAGGAATTCTTCTTCTTCTCCTTTATACAAATCGGGCAATATCCTCGCCAGAGCAGTGGTGGAGTCCGGACCCTTACGACCACAGCGGGTGGCATCATCTTCCCCGTTGTAGTGCCACATGGGCTTCCCCCGATATTGAAGCGGCTGCACTCCCTGCATTATGCATATTGCCATAACTTCGACTATTGTCAGCCCTGATTTGGCCAGTAACTTTATCCTACTCATCAGGAAGTGCATTTCTCTGGTATCCTCCTCTTGGGGGCCCCTAGGGCGCCAACTTCGGCGTGCCTTCAGTGGAGCATTACTGAACTTAGGGGGACCTGTCCGGACTGGATCCGGAAGGGGAACGTCATCAACATAAAACCACTCTAAGGGCCAGTTCTCCGGTGCCTTCTTGGGAGTACCGGATAGGTATCCGGTCTCGGCGACGCGCCATACTTCGGCTCCGCCCACCTGACATATGGATTCCCCCTGGTTGCGAGGAATGAGGCAGAACAACTTCTTCCATAACCCGAAGTGAGCCTCGCAACCCATAAATAGTTCACAAAGGGTGACGTATCCTGCTATATGCAGTACGGAGGCAGGGGTGAAATTGTGCAACTGGAGACCATAGAACTCCAGGAGCCCGCGAAGGAATGGGTGGATTGGAAACCCGACGCCTCTTAGCAGATGCGGGATGAGGCATATTCGCTCCCCCGGGGATGGATTAGGAGATCTCTCCTCTTGCTCCCCGCCATTATAGGTGGCTATTCCGGCTCGGACGGGGACCATGAACACCGGTGGAAGAAACCCTTGGGTCTGCAGCTTTATCAAACGACTTTGAGGAACTGAACACTCTTCCCAGTCGCCTAGCTTGGAGCGAGGGGAACGGGAGGAAGAGCTGCGGCGACCGGCCATGTTGGAATGGTTTTTTCCAGAGCTCTCTGTTGGATGCTTGCTCGAGGGAAGAGGGTGAGGCTTGGATCTGAAAATCCCCGTCTCTTCAAATAGACAGTTTTCCTGCCGGACCGGGGGTGGCAAATGCAAAAATGCCTCGTGTAACACCCCAGATACAACTTTCCATGTTATTAACTCCAACTCTTGCCTTTTTCGGAGATGCGATATGTTATTTCCTTCGTGGTTGGGTTTTGTCTTTTGTTTTGCATTTTGTTCATGTCATGCTTTTCATCTCATGTCATCATTCGCATTGCATCGGCATTGTTTTCTTAAAACTCGCACCCGTTCGTAGTTGTCGCGTTCCCCTTGCCTCCTTTGACCGTTCCGAGACCAACTGGGTTTTTTTCGAGTCCCTCATGTCTAACCGCCTAACCTCTCTACACAACCACCCCCTCTTGCGCGTGTCCGAAACCTGCCCCGAACCCGACCCGAGCAGTCGTCACCGTTGGATCCGGATCATCCCCTAACGTCTATAAAACATCTCTGTTTTCTCTTTTGGACTCCCTAAACCCTTTATTCCAAACCATCCGATTTCGATCGGATGATCCAAACTCTTCTCCCCTTTCCTATATATAAACCTCCTTGTCCATTCTTAGACCAAACCCTAAATCCTAGGACATTTGTCCCCCTAGCTGCCACCACCCACTCACCAAATCCCCCTCGGGATCCATCCCTCCCCAACCATCGCTCGCCACCTATAGCCTCCAGATCCCCTCGCCCTCCACCTTGTTCGATCCCCAGCCTCCCCGTCCTCCTGCTTACCTCGTCGCTGGTGAGCATCGTCGTTGGACGAGCCGGCCAGGCCAGTACCCCATCGTCCCTGCCTCTCTTCTCTTTTCCTTCTTCCCCTGGTTCTTCTCTCTCCCTCACCCCACGGCCTCTCTCTCTCTCTTTCTTCAGGGAGAACAGGAGCATGCCCCGCCATGGCCGCCTCGTCCCGGAGCAAGCTCGTCGGCGTCCTTCGTCGTCCTGCGCCTAGCGCCGCCCCGAATCCGGAGAACGCCCTCCGCCTCGCCAAGTCCCGCGCGAAGCCCCCGCGCCGCTGGAGCCCTGTGCAGCTGCGCTGCTGCATGCCTGCTTTGCTCGATCGAGCCGCGCCAACGAGTTCCTCGTTGCAAAATGGAGCCCCGGTGACCCTCCGGTGAGCCAGATCCACCCCATGCCGTCCTGTTTTCCTTCCTGAGCTCCACCCCTACCTCTCATCCATCTCCTTTGTTCTCTGTAACAGCTCCACGGAGCTGCTCGAACTCTGCCGCACCACCGCTCCTTCTTCGATCCGGCGAGGACCGGTCGTCCCAAGCCCGGATCCACCCGTCCGCTCCATCCCCGCCGTCCCACCGGAGTCCCCTGCCTCGCCGGATTGTGAGGATTCGTTCATCTACGCTTGGTTCGTCTTCGTGGCTTCATCTTCTTCATGGACTCGTTCTTCTTCCTTGCGGGATTTCAGGCAAGATGACTGCTACCCTGGATCTCACTACTATCATTGCTATGCTAGTTGCTTCGTTCTATTGCTATGCTGTGCTACCTATCATTTGCTCTTGAAGCCTCCCAAATTGCCATGTGAACCTCTAACCTTTGACACCCTTCCTAGCAAACCGTTGTTTGGCTATGTTACCGCTTTGCTCAGCCCCTCTTATAGCGTTGTTAGTTGCAGATGAAGTTGAAGATTGCTCCATGGTGGACAGGGTTATGTTGGGATATCACAATATCTCTTATATTATTAATGCATCTATATACTTGGTAAAGGGTGGAAGGCTCGGCCTTATGCCTGGTGTTTTGTTCCACTCTTGCTGCCCTAGTTTCCGTCATACCGGTGTTATGTTCCCGGATTTTGCGTTCCTTACGCGGTCGGGTGATTTATGGGACCCCCTTGACAGTTTGCTTTGAATAAAACTCCTCCAGCAAGGCCCAACCTTGGTTTTACCATTTGCCTCACCACCACCTACTTTTCCCTTGGGAGTCGCTCTCTCGAGGGTCATCTTTATTTAGGCCCCCCGGGCCAATGCTTGTCTAAGTGTTGGTCCAAACCAGAGCCACTTGCAGCGCCACCTTGGGGAAACTTGAGGTCCGGTTTTAGTTGTACATAGTGTTCATCCGGTGTTGCCCTGAGAACGAGATATGTGCATCTCCTATCGGGATGTCGGCGCATCGGGCGGTCTTGCTGGACTTGTTTTACCATGGTCAAAATGTCTTGTAAACCGGGATTCCGAGACTGATCGGGTCTTCCTAGGAGAAGGAATATCCTTCGTTGATCATGAGAGCTTATCATGGGCTAAGTTAGGACACCCCTGCAGGGTATAAACTTTCGAGAGCCGTGCCCGTGATTATGTGGCAGATGGGAATTTGTTAATGTCCGGTTGTAGATAACTTGACACCAGATCCAAATTAAAACGCATCATCCGAGTGTGTAGCCGTGATGGTCTCTTTTCGGCGGAGTCCGGAAAGTGAACACGGTTTTGGGGTTATGCTTGATGTAAGTAGGAGTTCAGGATCACCTCTTGATCATTGCTAGCTTCACGACCGTTCCATTTGCTTATCTCCTCGCTCTTATTTGCGTATGTTAGCCACCATATATTCTTAGTCGCTGCTGCAACCTCACCACTTTACCCCTTCCTTTCCCATTAAGCTTTGCTAGTCTTGATACCCATGGTAATGGGATTGCTGAGTCCTCGTGGCTCACAGATTACTACAACAACAATTGCAGGTACAGGTTATGCGATGATCATGATGCGAGAGCGATGTTTGCTTGTTTTGGAGTTCTTCTTCTGCTTCTTCGATCAGGGGATAGGTTCCAGGTCGGCATCCTGGGCTAGCAGGGTGGATGTCGTTTGAGCTTCTGTTTGTGTTTCATCCGTAGTCGGATGTTGGTCTTATGTATGATGTATTGTTGTATTCATGTGGCATTGTATGCCTCTTGTATGTATCCCCATCTATTTATGTAATGTTCATGTAATGATATCCACCTTGCAAAAGCGTTTCAATATGCGGGTCTATCCTTAGTGGGACCTTCGAGTTCCTTTTGGATAGGGTCGCATATTGGGCGTGACAAGTTGGTATCAGAGCCTCGACCGACCATAGGAGCCCCCTTGATTGTTGGCCGTTGTTGAGTCTAGAAGAAAACTATTTTGAGTCTTAGGATTATATATATCGGAGAGTAGGATTCTTTTTACTCGTCAGCCCCCTTCATCGCTCTGGTGAGGACTCCTGACGTAGATGTTTTGTCTTTCCTCGCCTCAGATTTCACTAAAAAAAATTTAGGTTCACGCGGGTATATTTGGATCGTTCCGATATTCTTATGACGAGAACATTGTTCTTGGTGCCTCCTGACATTTAGGGGTTGTGGCGGTGTCCCGGGGAGTTGAGCTCCAAGGTGTTGTCGTCATAATTTTATCGTTGCAATTCTGGAATACCTGAGTTTTGCCGACATCGAAAATCTCTTTTATGCAGTTGTTGGTGAGATAACCTCAACGCCACCCAGTACTGGGGAGTTCGGGAGTATTGCCATAGCTCGTATAACAGATGCTTTTTGAAGGTTGAGGTACACAATTTCCAGAGTTTTCTTGGTTATGTGTTGACGGATGGATACAGCTGGATGTAGGGATTGTTAGTTTGGGTGAGATATATTGCTTCCCCTGTATCCCCAACACCATATTGCATAACCAGAAAGTTTCGGGAGTTTATAGGTGGGATTCAAGTAGCTCCTAGAATATCTTTCCGACAGATGCATGATATGGGATTGGGTAAATCTCTATCATATGTTTGTTTCCGGCTTATTCTGCAAGCCAATCCTTTGTTTTGTTTTATTTGTGGTATTCGAGTTGCTTCGATGTCAAGTCTTGATCCATACCTTTCCTAAGCGGTGTTCTCATATTTCTATGGGAGTACTAATCCTTTTGATCATCGAGATTGTCATGTTAATTCTTTTCCAACCGGTGTGCTTCTCTTCAAGTGGATCCGATCATTTCCACATTTGTGAGATCAATTCTAAGTTTTCTCAACGGTGTTTATTTCATCTGTCCCAAGTTGCCTTTGTTTTCCCGCCCTCCCACCTTTTCTTCAAGGACTCAGATATCTTAATCAAGTATCCATCTTATGGATGTGAAGTTTCTCCATTCTTTTCCCGTCAATGTTCTTATCCGGTGATTCTTAGAAAGATACCAACGGAGCTTTGAGTTCATCATTCTTCGTGATTTTTCTTCTCCGGTGGATCCAATTCAAGCTTTCGATATTCATCATATTCCTTTCCTCGTCTCTAATGCTTTCTCATGCTGATGCACCTCTTAATCATTCATTTCTTCCTATTCTGGAGTGTTGAAGATATCTCAGAAGATTTGTGTTTCCATTCTTAATCCGTTCAAGCTATTTGGAGATTGTTATCTCATTCAAGCCATTAATTTCAACCGGTGCATTTTTCTCTTTAAAATCATTTCCAACGGTGTTTCCTTTTGAGTGGGCCCTAACCCACAGGTCTTTTCCCAGGATCTTACCTGACTCTTCAAATTATCAGGAGCGATTGTCAAATTTCATTTCCAAGTTTGACGTAAGAATGAATTTCATCAGTCATATGCCTTTGTCCAAGATCTTCCAAATTATTTCATCGTTGGTTCATCATCTCTATTCTTCTTTGTTCCGGAGTGTCTCAACAATTGGATGGTGTTTCTCGTCATCATTCTCAACATTTGAAGACCGAAGAAGGATTTCTCTTTAATCTTGGTCCATTCTCTTGAGGATTCATGGTTCTAGCTTCATGCCATAATTCTTCATTCTCAGTGTGTAGCTATCGTTCTCCAAATCTTACCGATGCGTCGTTCAAATAACCCTAATCAGTTCATGTTCTCTTCGTTCTCATGTATCTAAATCCCTTCAAGTATCTTCATTCGTTTTCAAATTATTTCCGGTGAATTGTGCCTTTGCTACTTTCATTTTAAATTCTTACGGTGGTTCGTTCAAGATTTCTCTTCCTTCGTTATCGTATCAATTCATTAATTCATTCGTTGTTTCCAAATCCCACCGGTGGTTCCATCAATACCTTCTCAAGTTGATGCTATATCCCTCTTAATCCTTTCAACGAGAATAAGTAATATGCAAAATCCATTGCTTGCCATCAATTTAATTTGATGAAGGATAAGCATATAATAAATCTTATTCTTATTTCCTTGAGGTGATTCAATTCTTTTCTTTCGGAGATTATTCACGATGAATAAATTCTTGATTACAAGTGATTCATCTTTCTTTCCGGAGTTGGTCATCATATCACATTCTCGGTTCGAGAGGCTTCATCTTTCTTTTCGGAGTTCCAAGCTCTCTCAATTATCTCGTCGCGAAGCTCCATCTAAATCATCGCAAGGCTTCACCTTGTGTTTTCAACTTCTCTTTCTTTTTATCATCCTTTTATTACCGGAGTTCTTCATGGAGGCTCTACATGGCGGTTCGTCAAGGATTCCTTTCATTCTTCAATTGTTCTTCAAGATTTCTCTCGGAGTTAAGATCCGCCAAGCTATACTCAAAAATAAACATGGTGCCCAACACATGTTGTTTCTGAGGAGTTCAAGTATTCTTCATCTTGCATTCCAAAGTGCAATTCTTTCTACCTTATCTTTTGAGGTGGTGTTATGTCACTCTTGACAATTTCCTTCACGTTTCATGATTCATATGTTGTCAAGAATGAGGTATTTTAAATCCATCAATCTCTTCTTTGGAGTTATCTTGGTAAAGATTTCACCTAAAGCCTTCCCTAAGGAATATTGCTAATTATGGTGCTATCAATGATCCGAGTTTTCTCCTATCCTCTCAGTGAAGAAGTTTTTCATCTCTTTGGTGCTCTCAATCAAATCAATGGTTTCCATTAGTGTCCGGTTGTCACCTCATAGTCTCGAGATGTTTTCCATAAGCCCACAACAAGCTTGTGCTTCTCGTTGTTGATTTTCCAACAACTCCGTTCGATTCTTCTTTGCAAGGATGCTTTCCAAGTTCACTTGTGGCAAAAGTTGTCATTTTCTTCTCTGTCCCTTTATCCCAACGGTCTAACTTCTATTCTTTCGTTACGGAGGCATGGTGATGTTGCTCTCTTCACTCATCATCTCGGATTGTGAGGCTCATGTTCTTTTCGTGCTTATCCATTTAACCGGAGTGTTGTGTCATCTCTTCAAGTGCTTTTCATCTTATCAAGTTTTCCTTCTACTTTCAGTCGGAGTGCTGCCCAAATTATATCAATCTTATTCCTTCTCTATCTAGTTTTAACCGGAGTGGTTTCAATATCTATCTTATCACTAAACCTCTTGGTACTTGTCGTATCCCTTGTTCCTCTTTTCTAACAGAGTGTTTTCAACTATGTTCATCTTCGTTGTTTTCTTTCTTTCATTTTGCTCAACCTCTCAAGGTTCATGGTTTCACTCGTTTGTCGAAGAAGCAATTTAGTTTACCTCTTATTGTCCTCTTCCTTTTCCCTCCGGTGCCATCCTAGATCTCGGGACGAGATCCTCTCGTAGTGGTGGAGTGTTGTAACACCCCGGATACAACTTTCCATGTTATTAACTCCAACTCTTGCCTTTTTCGGAGATGCGATATGTTATTTCCTTCGTGGTTGGGTTTTTGTCTTTTGTTTTGCATTTTGTTCATGTCATCATTCGCATTGCATCGGCATTGTATTCTTAAAACTCGCACCCATTCGTAGTTGTCGCGTTCCCCTTGCCTCCTTTGACCGTTCCGAGACCAAACGGATTTTTTTCGAGTCCCTCTTGTCTGACCGCCTAACCTCTCTGCACAACCACCCCCCCTCTTGCGCGTGTCCGAAACCTGCCCCGAACCCGACCCGAGCAGTCGTCACCGTTGGATCCGGATCATCCCCTAACGTCTATAAAACATCTCTGTTTTCTCTTTTGGACTCCCTAAACCCTTTATTCCAAACCATCCGATTTCGATCGGATGATCCAAACTCCTCTCCCCTTTCCTATATATAAACCTCCTTGTCCATTCTTAGACCAAACCCTAAATCCTAGGACATTTGTCCCCCTAGCCGCCGCCACCCACTCACCAAACCCCCCTCGGGATCCATCCCTCCCCAACCATCGCTCGCCACCTACAGCCTCCAGATCCCCTCGCCCTCCACCTCGTTCGATCCCCAGCCTCCCCGTCCTCCTGCTTACCTCGTCGCTGGTGAGCGTCGTCGTTGGACCGAGCCGGCCAGGCCAGTACCCCATCGTCCCTGCCTCTCTTCTCTTTTCCTTCTTCCCCTCGTTCTTCTCTCTCCCTCACCCCGCGGCCTCTCTCTCTCTCTTTCTTCAGGGAGAACAGGAGCATGCCCCGCCATGGCCGCCTTGTCCCGGAGCAAGCTCGTCGGCGTCCTTCGTCGTCCTGCGCCTAGCGCCGCCCCGAATCCGGAGAACGCCCTCCGCCTCGCCAAGTCCCGCGCCAAGCCCCCGCGCCGCTGGAGCCCTGTGCAGCTGTGCTGCTGCCTGCCTGCTTTGCTCGATCGAGCCGCGCCAACGAGTTCCTCGTCGCAAAACGGAGCCCCGGCGACCCTCCAGTGAACCGGATCCACCCCATGCCGTCCTGTTTTTCTTCCTGAGCTCCACCCCTACCTCTCATCCCTCTCCTTTGTTCTCTGTAACAGCTCCAAGGAGCTGCTCGAACTCTGCTGCACCGCTGCTCCTTCTTCGATCCGGCGAGGACCGGCCGTCCCAAGCCCGGATCTGCCCATTCGCTCCATCCCCGCCGTCCTACCGGAGTACCCTGCCTCGCCGACCCCGCTGCTGCCTCTCGCTCGTGCATCGCCGTCCTCTCCCTGCTTCAGTTGCAGAGGAGGACGAGTGCCCCGCTCCTGTACGCGCAAGCAGGATGACCTGCATCGTGCTCTGCCTCTGCGTTGACCACGCCCTGCCTCGCTTTGATCTGCCTCCGAGGCCCAGTGCTGCGCCAAGCCCACCTCCCCAATCCGGCCTGCTTCGGCCTCCTCCACCGACCGGACCATGCGGCCTGGTGAGCACCCAGATCCAGTGCCCTCTCCTGTACACATTCGGGCCAGCCAGATTCGGCCCGTGTACCTTTTTTTTCAGATCTGCGAATTTGTCTATTTATCCAGAGACTGCAGTTTTATAGAAAACCCCCTTGCACTTCATGCAAATAATAACTCATTAACCGTGCATCGGATTAAAATGATTTAAACATGAAAAATGCTTAGAACTTTGTGTAGATTAATAATATGCCACTTTCGTCCATGTTTAAAATGTTTAAAATGTTGTTTGTTTAAACATGCTCAAATGCCATGTTAAAATGATTTATTTCATAACTTAATAACCGTAGCTCCATTTTAAATAAACCTTATATGTAAATGGGGTGGAAAAATGCCTAGATTAACATGGTGCACTTTGTTTTATTGTTTAACAACTTTAAAATATGTTTTAGGGCAGAACAGTAGCAAATTCATAAATTGCATATGAGGATTTTCTGGAAATGTTGTTTGTTCTTCCGGCCTCATTTAAACTTGCCTAGTTAGGTAGTTTTCATATGCTTCACCCCTTGCCATGTTTAATAACATTTAATATTGGTGGGTACATAACCAAGAGTGAACTAAATAACTCGATGTGGTGTTTCGTCAATATGCAACTCGTTGCATATTGAGCTCCACTTAACTTGTAGTATAGTTTGTTGCACTTTGCCATGCCATGCCGCATTGAACCGGACATGCATCATACTTGATTGTGCATCATGCCATGTCTTTGTGATGGTTGTTTACCATATTGTTTGCTTCTTTCCGGGTTGCTTCTCTCGTTAGCTTCGGTTTCGTTCCGGAGTTGTGAGGATTCGTTCGTCTACGCTTGGTTCGTCTTCGTGGCTTCATCTTCTTCATGGACTCGTTCTTCTTCCTTGCGGGCTTGTCTAAGTGTTGGTCCGAACCAGAGCCACTTGCAGCGCCACCTTGGGTAAACTTGAGGTCTGGTTTTAGTTGTACATAGTGTTCATCTGGTGTTGCCCTGAGAACGAGATATGTGCAGCTCCTATCGGGATGTCGGCGCATCGAGCGGTCTTGCTGGACTTGTTTTACCATTGTCGAAATGTCTTGTAAACCGGGATTCCGAGACTGATCGGGTCTTCCTGGGAGAAGGAATATCCTTTGTTGATCGTGAGAGCTTATCATGGGCTAAGTTGGGACACCCCTGCAGGGTATAAACTTTCGAGAGCCGTGCCCGTGGTTATGTGACAGATGGGAATTTGTTAATGTCCGGTTGTAGATAACTTGACACCAGATCCGAATTAAAACGCATCAACCGAGTGTGTAGCCGTGATGGTCTCTTTTCGGCAGAGTCTGGAAAGTGAACACGGTTTTGGGGTTATGCTTGACGTAAGTAGGAGTTCAGGATCACCTCTTGATCATTGCTAGCTTCACGCCCGTTCCATTTGCTTCTCTTCTCGCTCTTATTTGCGTATGCTAGCCACCATATATTCTTAGTCGCTGCTGCAACCTCACCACTTTACCCCTTCCTTTCCCATTAAGCTTTGCTAGTCTTGATACCCATGGTAATGGGATTGCTGAGTCCTCGTGGCTCACAGATTACTACAACAACAATTGCAGGTACAGGTTATGCGATGATCATGACGCGAGAGGGATGTTTGCTTGTTTTGGAGTTCTTCTTCTGCTTCTTCGATCAGGGGATAGGTTCCAGGTCGGCAGCCTGGGCTAGCAGGGTGGATGTCGTTTGAGCTTCTGTTTGTGTTTCATCCGTAGTCGGATGTTGGTCTTATGTATGATGTATTGTTGTATTCGTGTGGCATTGTATGCCTCTTGTATGTATCCCCATCTATTTTATGTAATCTTGATGTAATGATATCCACCTTGCAAAAGCGTTTCAATATGCGGGTCTATCCTTAGTGGGACCTTCGAGTTCCTTTTGGATAGGGTCGCATATTGGGCGTGACACCTCGGCTCCTCATATTCGCTCGACACGTGGAGATGGTCATTATTGAAGCACAGAAGCCGAGGAGTACAACATTGATGGGAAGCCGGACACTGCTCGTTGCAACATGTACTTTGGAGTATTCGGAGATGGAACCCGCCTTGCAATGCCGAAGACAAAACTGCGCGCCGGACTCATCGTCATTGAAGCCTGGTTCAGGGGCTACTGAGGGAGTCCTGGATTAGGGGGTATCCGGACAGCCGAACTATATACTTTGTGAAAGATCGAGGATGTCGCCTACAGGGGGGTGAATAGGTGCTTTAAAATAATTACGGTTTAGGCTTGAACAAATGCGGAATAAACCTAGCGGTTAATTTGTCAAGCACAAAACCTAAAACAACTAGGCTCACCTATGTGCACCAACAACTTATGCTAAGCAAGATAAGAAACTATGTGATAGCAAGATATATGACAAAGAACAATATGGCTATCACAAAGTAGAGTGCATAAGTAAAGGGCTCGGGTAAGAGATAACCGAGGCACGCGGAGACGACGATGTATCCCGAAGTTCACACCCTTGCGGATGCTAATCTCCGTTTGGAGCGGTGTGGAGGCACAATGCTCCCCAAGAAGCCACTAGGGCCATCGTAATCTCCTCACGCCCTCGCACAATGCAACATGCCGTGATTCCACTAAGGGACCCTTGAGGGCGGTCACCTAACCCGTACAAATGGCGACCCTTGGGGGCGGTCACCAAACCCGTACACTTTGGCAACCCTTGGGGGCGGTCACTGGTACCCGTCAAATTGCTCGGGGCGATCTCCACAACCTAATTGGAGACCCCGATGCTTGTCCGGAGCTTTACACCACAATGATTGAGCTCCGAACAACACCAACCGTCTAGGGCGCCAAGGCACCTAAGAGGAACAAGCTCTAGGTGTCCAAACACCCAAGAAAAATAAGCTTCTCAACTTGTAACTTCCACATATCACCGTGGAGAACTCAAACCGATGCACCAAATGCAATGGCAAGGGCACACGGAGTGCCCAAGTCCTTCTCTCTCAAATCCCACCGAAGCAACTAATGCTAGGGAGGAAGATGAGAGGAAGAACAAGAAGGAGAACACCAAGAACTCCAAGATCTAGATCCAAGGGGTCCCCCTCACATAGAGGAGAAAGTGATTGGTGGAAATGTGCATCTAGATCTCCTCTCTCTTTTCCCTCAAAAACTAGCAAGAATCCATGGAGGGATTGAGAGTTAGCAAGCTCGAAGAAGGTCAACAATGGGGGAAGAACATGAGCTTAAAGGATATGGTTCATTGGGGAAGAAGACCCCCTTTTATAGGAGGGGGAAAATCCAACCGTTATGTGCTCAGCCCGCACACGAGCAGTACTACCGCTCCACGAGGGGTACTACCACTTGGGCGGAAGAAGCAGGGAAAAGGAGCAGGAAAACATGAACTTTGGGGCGGTAGTAATGCAGTCGCGGTACTACCGCCCGACCAGAGCGGTACTACCGCCCAAACGAAACAATACTACCGCTTATAGGTGGAACTGCCGTGCCTTACTGCCGTGCAACTACTGCTAAACCCGACACGAAAAGTGCAAGACCCAAAATCGAGGCGGTAGTAGAGCGGTACTAGAGCGGTACTACCGCTGCCACCGCGGTACTACCGTAAGGAGAAGAACAGAACTGCCATAACTTCTTCATATGAGCTCCGAATTGAGCAAACTCAAGCTTGTTGGATAGAGGAAGACAAGTAGCATCAAAACAACGAGGTATGCCTAAGATATAGAAGAGTGAACACTCCATCAGAGAAGAACCGGCATAACCTCCAGCATCGAAAACATCATAGAAGATGCATGAGAACTCCATTTTCGATGAACTCGAGCTTGTCATCAGAATGACCATAAGCTCCAAAACTCACAAAGAGAACCAAACAAGAACCAAGAAAGATGATGCAAGGATGCAATGGTTTGATCTCTCTACGAATGATACGATCAAGTTACTCATCGAGAGCAACCCTTGATAGAACGGCAAACGATCCTAAAACCCGGTCTCCCAACTACCACCATGAGACCGGTAAAATGGAAAACCTATCAAGGGCAAACCTTTGCCTTGCACAAGGTCCACTTGAGCTAGATGATGACGATCTTGACTCCCTCAAGTTGGACCACCTTTCTTGATTGCGTTGGCTCGATGAAGACTAGTTGATTGCTCCCCCATACTCCACTATGGGTGAGCCACTCTTACGCACATCTTCACAGGTCCATTGTCACCACAATGGATGGCAAGCTTCAAGCATTTGATCTCTTCATGATGCTTCACTTGAACTTGCACACCACAACCTAACCCCACAAAGAACTCTCACGAAGATCATGGGTTAGTACACAAAGCGTAATTGACAATGCTTACCATACCATGGGATCGCTTGATCCCTCTCGGTACATCTTCTACGCTTTGTGTGTTGATCAACTTGATTCACTCTTTGACTTAGTCTTGATCAACCTCTCACATGACCAATCTTTAGGTAATTCCTTGAATGGCACCTTGGTCATCACAAACTCTCCTTGAAACCAACAAATGGACTCCAAGAAAAGCCTATGGACACATCCTTCAAATAAAATTCAAGGCAACCATTAGTCCATAGAGATTGTCATCAATTACCAAAACCAAACATGGGGGCACCGCATGTTCTTACACTTTTGGCTGGACTGTTGGACCATGGAGATACAAGACTCAAGACTTCGTCCCGTGTCCGGATGGAACTCTCCTTTGCGTGGAAGACAAGCTTGGCAATCCGGATATTATATTTCCTTCTTTGTAACCGACTCCATGTAAACCCTAGCCCTCTCCGGTGTTTATATAACCCGGAGAGTTTAGTCCTTAGAGACACAATCATAATCATCATAGGCTAGCTTCTAGGGTTTAGCCTCTACTATCTTGTGGTAGATCAACTCTTGTAATACCCATATCATCAATATCAATCAAGCAGGAAGTAGGGTTTTACCTCCATCTAGAGGGCCCGAACCTGGGTAAAACATCATGTCCCTTGCCTCCTGTTACCATTAGCCTTAGACGCACAGATTGGGACCCCCTACCCGAGATCCGCCGGTTTTGACACCGACAACGAGTAACAAGTAAATAAAGTAAATAAAGTGTAGCAAGGTGGCCCAATCCTTTATGTAGCAAAGGATAAGCCTGGACAATTTCTAATAATGAGAAAGGAGCTCCGGAGGACACATGGGAATTATCATCAAGCTAGTTTTCATCACATTCATACACTACAAAAAAAGACACATCCGGGACATTTTGGGCCGAACGAAAAAAAATTCTGTCATACATATGACACTTCTATGACGATAATTGTGACAAAACCCGGTATCATCATAGATGTGGTGGGCTCCTACTTCTATGACAAAAAATCATGACAGAAAATGGGCTTTTCGTCCTGGGCGGGCCGGAGACGCAACTGCATGACATTCTTTGGGCCGTCCATGACGGAAAAAACCGTGGTAGAAGCGAGGGGGAGGAAAATTTCGGGGAGCTGCCGGTTACGGTGGGAGGTCGGGGGCGGAGCGATGCGCATTTCTCTCGTACGTACGCGCGTGTGTGCGAGGCGTTGGCTCTAATTGAACCCGAGCGAGGCGTTGGGCTCTAACTGAACCCGAGCGATTGCACTGCAGGCTACGCGTGACTGAACCCGAGGGATCGATCGATGGCTGTTAACTGAACCCGATGGAGCGGTTCCTTCGCTACTACTGCTAACTGAAGCTGGTCGATTGAATGAGCAGTGAGTGTTGCGGGGGGGGGGGGGGGGGTTGGATGAACAGTGAGCGGTGGCGTTGCCTCTGGATGAACAGGAACCCGTGGTGTGGAGGGTTGGATGAACAGTAGATGGTGGAGGGGTGGCCGTGGAGGGGTGGTTGAACAGGACCCCGTGGTGTGGAGGGCTGGATGAAAAGTACATGGTGGAGGGGTACCCGTGGAGGGGTGGTTGAACAGTAGCCGATGGAGTAGCGCGCGGTGGAGGCTGGATGAACAGGAGCCCATGGAGGCTGGAGGAGGTCGACGGTAGCCCGTGGAGGCTGGAGGAGGTCGACGGTGGAGATGAACAGTATCCCGTGGAGTCCCGTTTTGCGGTACGCCACACCCCTCCCGATGAACAGGACCCCCGTTTCGACCGTAGCGCTCCAACACAAGTCTGTTTCGTCCGTTTTGCGGTACGCCACACCCCTCCCGATCAACAGGACCCCCGTTTCGACCGTAGGAGGTCTGTTTCCTCCATTTTGCGGTACGCCAGGCCCCTCCCGATCAACAGGACCCCGTTTCAAACGTGGCCAGTCGAACACAAGGCCGTTTCCTCCGTTGTGCGGTACGCCAGGCCTCGTTTCCATCGCCTGTTCCGTCCAAGCCCTCCTGATGAACACGACCACGCATTCCGTTCCAACCCAGCCAGTTGGCTCCCCATGAACACGGCGACAATGTTGTTTCTCCGTTCTGACCCAGCCATGTTCGTATGCGCGATAGGCGTTAGAGACCCTGCCCGTATGTATGTACGTGGCCGTAGTTTCTTTCTTGCACCCTAGCCGATGTACGTACGTGTACATGCTACGTGCACGCCTCTACTACGACACGTGCGCATCTCTACAACTACGAAACGTGCGCGCCTCTACATCGACCAGTATGTACGTACACGTTCGCGACCAGAATGACAACGATACGTACGCTTCGACCAGGTGTGGTCCCGATTGTCAGGCACTTCCTTGCGTGCGAAGATGTAGCTGGTGGGTCCCAGCAGTCAGGGGGGCGAATCGTTTTTTTTGCCCGGACACACTTCCTTGCGTGCGAAGATGTAGCTGGTGGGTCCCAGCAGTCAGGGGGGCGAATCGTTTTTTTTGCCCGGACACACTTCCTTGCGTGCGAAGATGTAGCTGGTGGGTCCCAGCAGTCAGGGGGGCGAATCGTTTTTTTTTTTGTAAAATACGGTGGCCCGTCCGGTGGGTCCCTGCTGTCAGGTGGAGGAATCATTATTTTGCGCGTAATAAGGAGGCACTTCCTTGCGGCGGCCGTGGACCCAGCTGTCAGCCTCTCCACGTATAGTCCACGTCTGATGGAAGTCGTTCCTTGACCACATTGACCGCGCCGCGCTGAGAGCACCACGGCGGTGGACGACGGCGAGGCCTAGGAAGGGGGCGACTCAGAGCCGGGGAAGATGCAGCAGTGGATGCCCACGCGAAGAGGAGTATGAGGATTCACGGGTTCGGCTGCGGTGTGAGGCTTCTGTCGCCGCAGAATAACAGGGGGTGTGGGTGAGTGGAGGGATGACCTGAACAGCAGTGGGAGTAGTAGGGGGAGGTGAGGCCTCCGCGGCATCACAGCCGGCCACGGGAGGCAGGAGCACGCGGCACGACCGGTGCTGTTTTGGGTGGCTGGAGCAAGAAGACCAGAGGTTGAAGAAGCACTACGAACGTTGGATGAACATCGTACGGTAACCGGAGCTAGAATCGTTCATATTGATTAAGTTGACAAAGCCCTCCCTCCCCGTCAACTTGGTAGGCCCACAAGTCAGCCTCCCACTATGCTGGGACCGGCAGGGGGAGTATTCATTTTTTTGTGCGTAATAAGGAGGCACTTCCTTGCGTGTGAAGATAGCTGGTGGGTCTGACATGTCAGATGGGGGCATGTTTTTTCGTGAAATACATAGGCCCTTTCAGTGGGTCCCAGATGTCAGGTGGAGGAATAATTATTTTGCGCGTAATAAGGAGGCACTTCCTTGCTGCGGCCGTGGACCCAACTGTCAGCCTCTCCACGTACAGTCCACATCCGATGGAAGCCGTTCCTTGACCACGTTGACCACGCTGCGCCGAGAGCACTAGGGCGGTGGACGATGGCGAGGCCTAGGAAGGGAACGACACGGAGGCAGGGAAGACTCGGCAGTTGTTTCCCACGCAGAGGGGAGTACGACTGTACGAGGGTTTACTGGTTCGTCTGCCCTCGCTGGAGAATAACAACAGGTGTGGCCTTGTGGGTTAGTAGAGGGATGGCTAGGCCAGCGATGGGAGTATGGTGGGGCGGTGAGGCCTGCGCGGCAGCATAGCCAGCCATGGGGAGGAGGGAGCAGGCAGTCCCGTCGACACTTGTTTGAGCGGCTGGAGCAGGAAGAGCATAGATTGAAGAAGCACGACGGCCGTTCGACGGACATCGTACGGTCACTGGAGCTAGAATCATTCATATTGACTAAGTTGACAAAGCCCTCTGTCCCCGTCAACTTAGTAGGCCCACAAGTCAGCCTCCCACCATGGTGGGTCCTAGCTAAGAGGGGGAGTATTCATTTTTCTGTGCGTAATAAGGAGGCACTTCCGGTGGGTCCGAGCTGACAGCGGGGGAACGTTTTTTTCACGAAATACGGTGGTCCGTCTGGTGGGTCCTAGCAGTTATGGGAAACGTTTTTTTCGCGAAATACGGTGGCCCGTCCGGTGGGTCACAGCAGTCAAGGGGGAAACGTTTTTTCCGTGAAATACTGGTGGCCCGTCTGGTGGGTCCCTGCTGTCAGGTGGAGGAATAATTATTTTGCGCGTAATAAGGAGGCACTTCCTTGCGGCTGCCGTGGACCCAGCTGTCAGCCTCTCCACATACAGTACTCTTCCGATGGAAGTCGATCATTGACCACATTGACCACGCCGCGCCAAGAGCACCAGGGCGGTGGATAACAGCGAGGCCTAGGAAGGGGACAACGCGGAGTCGGGGAAGACGTGGCAGTGGATGCCCACACAAAGAGGAGTACGAGGGTTCACTGGTTCGGCTGCGGTGTGAGGCTGCCGTCGCCGTAGAATAACAGGGGGAGTGGGTGAGTGGAGGGATGGCCTGGCCAGCGGTGGGAGTAGTATGGGGACAGTGAGGCCTCCGCGACAGCACAGCCGGCCACGGGAGGCAGGAGCATGCGGCACGACCGGTGCTGCTTTGGGCGGCTGGGGCAAAAAGACCAGAGGTTGAAGAAGCACTATGGTCGTTGGATGGACATCGTTGACCACGCCGCGCCGAGAGCACCAGGGTGGTGGACGACGGCGAGGCCTATGAAGGGAACGACAGGGAGCTGGCGAAGACACGGCAGTGGCTGCCCACGCTATGGAGAGTATGAGGGTTGACTGGTTCGGCTGCCGTCGCCAGAAAATAACATGAGGTATGGGTGAGTAGAGGGATAGACAGGCCAGGGATGCGAGTATGATGGGGCCATGAGGCCTGCCCGGCAGCATTGCCGGCCACGGGAGGCGGGAGCAGGCGGTTTCGACGGCGCTGGTTTGGGCGGCTGGGGCAGGAAGATCAGAGACTGAAGAAGCACGATTGCCGTTAGATTGACATCTAACGGTCTGACGCTGGTAGAGTCGATTGTTGACTAAGTTTCTTTTTTAAGAAACCTTGTGTAGACATGAACTTAGTAGGCCCACAAGTCAGCCTCCAAATCTATGGTAGACAACATAAAGCCCATTTGCTATTTTTTACAATTTGCAGCCCATTTGCTATTTTTTATAATTTGTAGCCCATTTGCTAATTCTTAAGTAATTTATTACAGCCCATTTTCTGCCCAGGACCACGATCAAAAAGTTCAACCTTATTTTGCATATTTCGGTGGAGTCCAAACTATTGTAATCCCGAAATGATAAACATTTTTTAAGAACTTATTGATTTGCCAAAAAAAATCATTTTGTTTTTGTAAGCAAATAAGACGTGGGACAATTGAGTTGGTTTAAGGGAAAACCAGTGATAAAAAAATCAGCGCTGGGTGGGAAAAAACAACAAAAATAAGGATGTAAATATGAAAAGGGAATTTTATGTGCTTTCAATATAATGATACGTGTACATGAACTAGTAAAACTATAGGTAGAGATTAGAAAATGGATGTAGGACATGCGTTTCAAGAGGAAAATAGAACTGGGCTGTGTGTTTGATTCGGTAAAAAAACTGCCTGCGGATGTTGTAAGACAAAATATAACTAACATTGGCGGGCCAGAGGCCAGTAGATACCTGTTGGATCTTTGTGCCCCGTTGTCGTCATGGGCTGGGCCTGTTAAAAACAAAACCAACCCTGGTCAGTCTACAGCCCAGTTGAAACTTGCTCGACCTGAAAAAACAATACACGTGCTCAATAAACGAGAGAATTCTGCAAGCACAGACTGATAACTGGGACGCAGCACGGATATTGTTTTTTATCGTGATAATAAGTGCATGCACTTGTTTCGAAAAAACTGCAGAACTGGGAATTCGAACGGCGGGTGCTTATGCTACCCATCAAATAAAAATCAGGTGCCTGAGAATTCATTTCGAAACAAATGATTCAGCTTTATATCCACGTCGACCCTCGACATGATGGTTGGAAGCAAATGCAAGTTCATACCAAAAGATCATTAACAACAATACCAACTTGCGGACGACAAGGTAGTACAACTACCAATACCAAACTACTCCTGGCCCTAGTGTTCGTCTGGTAGAAAATCTTGCAGAGGACCAGCTCCCGCTCCTTCTCTTGCTCCAGGTCCCCGATGTGGTACTGATGCATCACCCAGTTGGTCCTCTGCTGGTCGAAGTTCTTGTTGGTGTGCAGCACTAGAACCTTTTTTGCTGCCCGTCTGCCGGCCGTTGACCATCACAGGCAAGGTATTGCCGGTCTTGTGCCACATCGCGTGCATGCCGCACTCCGACTGTATCTTGCGACGCGTCCACGTGCCCCTATTGAACGCCCTGGAATTGCGCTGGAAGAAATGCTTCCTTAGGCCACTCAGTGTGATACCTACAGTATTGTGGAATACAGGTTTTAGTGTACCTAGTTGGCATTTTCATAATATCTTTGGCATGTTGCAGTCACTTGTTTCACTTTTTATTAACTATCAAAATGTAATTGTTTCACCAGGTCTGCGTCTAAAAATAAAAATAGAGTTATAAACAAAGGAATATGTTTGTGCAAGTAGATGGTCGCTCGGTGTCTTACCTGGAAGTTTCTCAGGTTGGGTGTAGCATATGCCGTGCTCGCTGTCGATGGTTGGTATGAACAAATCGATGAGAGACTGAAATCTCGCACTGTCGACACTCACTTTGGCCTCAAGGTGCTCGATCAGCTCCTGATCCGTGGGATCGAACTTGACGCCAGCCGGCAGCACCGACCAATCCTTCTTCGACTTGCATCGGTAATTCTAGTTATATGGTACTCAATGTATGACCAATCAACTGTTTTAAGTGAATGATGAAAGATTTCGAGAGAGTAAAAACTCGCGCTTCTTCAACAGTTGTACGAGAGTAATTTCCATGCCGTTTTGCAAGGGCGCTTGTAAAAACTCTAAACTCTATTCTCCTCTTATTTAATGGATGAGGCAAATCTTTTGCCTCCGTTTCGAAAAAAAAGATTTCGATAGATAAGTGGTACTCCAAATCTGAAGTCCGGAATACCCGAACACGCCGCCGGGATTCTTGTGTCACCTCACGCGCAGCGTGTTGTCACGTCAATTCAATGTGTGGACATGATGAATAATTTGACCGACGTATACTAGTACTGCTACTGTACTACTTACTAGTCATATTTAGTGTCACAATTTATACATAGGTTTAACTAACAAGTACGCACTTGAAGCCTAACTGATATATATGTATATATATGGCTTCTGCACAGCATCTCCATCATCATTATCAGTACATCCTACGCAGGTGAGTTAGGATGCACTTGATCCCAGGAAGGTATCTATCCTTCAAACCAGAGGAGTGCTTCAAACTAACAACAGTACATAATATCCAACAAAAGAGGGTCGTGCTACAGCAGCAGAATACATGGCTCAGTCTAGATATCAGCATGAATCAAGTTGTGCATATTTGCTGTTGGCATGAACCACATCGCCGCATGTCGGGTTTGCAAAAGCCATCCATCGCATGGAAGCTTGATGCCTTTCACACACTGAAGATTACCTGGCAACAAGCTGTGTCGACGAATCTCTGGATATGATGATTCATGAAACCCATGGTATGATGTGTAAACACAGCCCCCCTCGCGAATGGAAGTTGCATAGCACAGTAATCATCGCCGGTGATATGATCGATGATTGGTTGGATGATCGGATAATTGAGCCCGAGGAACAAGGAGTGGTTGCCGAGGCTGTAAACCCGCCTCCAGTTGAATACGCCTGGCCCAACAGAGCTGGGATCTTTCTCGAACACGAAGCAGCCATAGCCATCAATATCACGAACGCCCCATGCATTGTACTGCATGTGGTTTGATGTAATTGTTTGGTCAATTTGGTATGTGCGAATGAGCATCAAATGACCGCCATCAGCTGAGCGAGCGATAAACCAGCACCCATCGGTTGGTATGATTCCAGGTCCTGGAATCATGAAGGCCAGCGCATTTGCATCTGCTGCAACAATTCAAATTGGAGACCAAAAGGACAAAAATAAACAATCATGTTCAGAGTATGTGTGGAATTAAGATTATTATAACAGTGACACATATCATAGACAGAGAATTGCAATGCCGTGGTCATAATCATACCCCAAGTTAAAAAAATAAGCCAATGGCTTTCATATTCTAGCAACATGTCATGGTTCAAACATCATGTAACAATGAGAGGAAAACAGCTATGACAGCGCCTACTCATATTCTACCATAGCACTTACTACTACTATGCTCATATCAACTCTAAGCAATAACATGCGTTGTTATAAAAATCTAGTAAACGAGAGTAACATATAGCAATCATGATGTTATGCTCATAATATGTATTCTAACAATCATTAGATGCCAATTGTTCTCATATCAACTCTAACAATAACATGTGTGGTCATAAAAATCTAGGAAATGAGAGGAACATATAGCAATGATGTGGTTATAGACATGCTATGCATTCTAAATTTGTAACAAATGAACAGGCAGTCGTATTCATAAGGTAAAGATGAGATGAGATAGAACAATTACACGATGATAGATTCCACCAGTATAGGCAGCCAATCTGTGTGTCGACCGCGTAAACGATGCCATCATGCACTATAACATCAGACAGAAATGTTGCCTCAACAGGATTGATGATGAGCCATAACCATGTATGGCGACCGGATTCCAGATAGACTAATCCCATGTTGAACAAGGCAATGAGATTTTAATCCATGTAGTCTTCTGATGGTGTGGGCACTTCGCAGATTTCAACTTTCTGTAAACAGAGGTCGAGCCAAAAGCTTGACGCGTCTTGTGCGTAGTAGGCAGGAGTGTCCGGCGGGCCGCGAGGCTCGATGTTGGCGGTATCCAACGATGGAAGGGTGATCTCTCGCTGGGTGTAGATATCCACGAGACGCCACGGACTACCGGTGTGGTGGATGAGGACGATCCAGTTGGCCTTCATGCCCGCCCAGTAGTGGCCGCGCATGAAGGACAAGTGTACGGGTAGTGGTAGCATGTCGAGGGCACCACGGCAACCTCCGTAGGATCGTCAAGTCGGTGTCTGGGCCACCCGCGAGGATCGGGCATCAGCAAGCAGGGTGCCTTGAAAAGAGCCGGCCGGTTGCAGACGAGTAGACGGTACAAAGACACCGAGCATGCGGCCAGACGGATGGTGCTGAGTAGGTCCATACGACTACAGATCTGCTCCAAGAGAACATCGGGGAGGGAATTCCAATTGCGGCTCTATGTGTCAGTCGGTTCTGTCATTGGGGTTTTCGGTGCCTGCGAGCCAGCGGGGAAGTGGATTCGGGCAGGCGAGCGAATAAGCTTCTCCTCGTGTGGCTGAGCAGTGAGCGGGGGGATATGGTACACGGGAGCTACCAAGGAAGATGGCGCGGGCGGGCGAGCAGTGAGCGGGGGTAAATGGTGTGTGGCCGACGATGGGGAAGAGAGGAGGAAGAAGAAGAGAGGAGGAAGAAGAGTGGAAGACGGGGAAGAAAGTGCATTAAATCACAATTCTACTAGTACTACTACCAGGATATAGGCACCGTCCTCCGGAGTGTAAATAGTTACACCGATGACATGTGGGTCTACCACAAGAGGGCCCATATGTCAGTTAATGGAGGACACAGGTGCGTAGGCGTATTTGCGGAAGCGTGCTCTACTGGCAAACATGATGGCAGTACTGGGTAAGGCTGATTTAGTAACACCAACACGCTGGTTCAGCTTATTAATTACGTGTCCCATCTGCTGCAGCGTGTATTGTCACTTCACTGTGAAGACTAGTTGAATAGTTCTCTGACCGAGATGGGGAATGATGGATCGCGAGGATTTCCTTTCTACAGTATCCCTATGCCTCTATGCTCACTTCACTCATTTTGCTCCATACCTAGTCACTTGTTGAAATCTGTAGAAAGACAAATACTACGTATTTGGGAACAGAGGGAGGCTTTTACTCCATACTGGAGTACTTGGGAATAGAGGGAGTATCACCATATGGAGGCAACAGAGGAAGCTTGAAATATGAACATGTCAATGGGAGGGAGTAAGCCCCATGCATGCATGCATGCATGCAACATGCAACACTCACACGTACTCCACATGGACGCACGCAACACTCACGCACCCATGCGGCACACAACACACGATGCAACACACACGCTCACGCTCAAGTGAAAGACTGTACATTTAGAGATTTACACATTGACCAGGGTATAATTAACGCCCAAAAGTAGCAGACTTATGTGTGCATGCGACCATTGAGATAAGAAGATTAAATGAAGGCCGTTGCATGCTGTAATTAAGGATAGACATGTAGCCTATACCTACAGCACAATTTGGTGCATTAGTCAATCAATATCGATTTAGATTAAAGGCTAAATGCATTGGAAGTGTAGATGTACATCATGTACTACTACACTCTTTGTTTTATAGCCAATGTACACTCTTTGTTGGAAGGCCGAGGGAGGACACGTGCATGCACTCACATACACAGCCAGGGCGGTTCGGGCGCAAGGTTGGACTCATGTGGCGCCTGCATAAAGTTTTGTTTAACTGATTTCTTTGCTCCGCCAACTGACAGGTGGGACCCAGAAACCAGGTGACAATTTAACCAGTCAACAAAGTGCCACGTCGACTATGTGGCCGGTCAGTAGGGTGCAATACGATGCTCTACGATGAGCTAGTGATTGTATAATCGACGCAAAACTATATATAGTGACCGTAAAGAGCGTATTGTTACATACGTTGACCGCCAGTGTATTTTTATCGTTTCAAATTAAGCCATATTAATCGGAAAGGACGCGGTATGGACTACTACTAGTACTAGTACTGCTTTGATGTGTCCCGTCAACTCGCCAAACAAGGAGAAGCTTGCTTACTACGCCTCTCCCTCGCCCACGCGCGCGGTGGTTCGCAGGACGAGGAGAGGGTTTTGACTACATCACCCTCTCCCTCTTCCTCTCCCTCTCCCTCGCCCTCGCCCTCGTGGTGGACGTGCAGTAGTTCAATCGGTGTTAGATTGCCAGACGCATATTATACTGTAGTATCATCATTGTTGGACCTTCCGAAGAGGCGAAGAGGCAAGTGCAAGGTTCACACGAGTATGAACTGTTGAACCTCCCGAAGAGGCAAAGAGCCAAGCGCAAGGTTTTATAGGAGTTGTCGTCCTAGTAGGAGTGTACTACAACTATAGCGAACGATGCTACTGTATGATGCCGCCACGTCACGTATATCCAAAGCTGTGCCACCTTTTTTTTTCTCAAAGAGCATGTTGGAGCCCATGCAACAACCACACAAGTTGCACGTACACATAACACATTTACTAGTAATAAATTCTAAAGGACAAATGCCAGTATGCCACATAAGTTCATCTCCAATTCATGTGATAAATTTGTGCACGACTAGTCTACATATATTCACAGCGCTACCGTTCACAATTACCGTACTCCACTTACACGTTATAGATGGGCTACATGCGTGTCCTCCTCCAGGTTCCATTCCCAGGTGTTCTTCATGGATGACACGATCCATAGCGGTGGGCAACGGGAATCATTGTCGCAGCTTTCTAGTCCGGTTCCACACGATGGAGACTCATCCAAGATGAAGTGGCATAAATTAGGGATAGCGTGTCCCAGCATGTCGTTCATCCGGCGCTGCGCAATGAAGACACAACCATGCTTCATGAACGGTAGGCCTTTCGTGTCATGCATGGAAGGTGGCTGTAACATCCCAAATTTTCAATTTGGAATGTTATACATTAGATCATCATGCATATCATATTTTCTTGCATTTTGTTGATCCTAGAAATTTCACGCAACTCAAGGACCCTCGGAGAGAGTTGGAGATTTCGAAATTTTCATATTTGGGTTCTCTCAAATTATGAAAAGAGGATCATTGGATTTATTTATTTTATCTTCAATATATTTTTCCAATATCAAAAATAAGAGAGGGAATAATATGAGTTTCCCAAAATTTAGGAAAAATGAGGATTCAATAAATAAATCAAAATTTGGATTTTTCTCGGAGTTTATTTGCCTTAGGGAAAAATGCGTGTTTTCAAAAATTGCATTTTAGGCCCGAGTAAAAGTTCATTTTGTTCGACTCATTTTTAGGAGTCGGGGAAAATTTACTTTATTATTTTTGGAGTTCATTTAGATTTTCTTTTCTGTATTTTTCCGCGCGTGAAACCGTTTTTTCTTTTTTAAAAAAAGGCTGCAGCGCGACTGGGCCAAAGGCCCAGCCGGCCGAGCCAGCCGCCCGCGCCAGGCCGCACGCGCGCGCGCGCAGCGCCGCCGCGCCAGGGAGCCACCGCGGCCCGTGTTTCCTTTTCTTTTACAAATCCTAGTAGGATTTGGACCCCGTTTCGTTATTCCGTTTTTGTTTCTAGGATTCCTATTCCTAGTCTAATTCTTGTCCCCTACTCCAAGCAAAATCCTCCCCCTCCCCAATATAAATATCCAAGCACCCCCCCCTCTAAACATCAAGTCAAAACCTCTCCTCTCCGCAGCAGCAGCAGCGCAGCACCACCACCCGCCGCCGCCGCCGGCCAGCGCCACCGCCGCCACCAAGTGCCGCCGCCACCGCCCAACGCCGCCGCCGCCGGAGCCCCTTGCCTCTTCGAGGTACTAGCCCCGCGCCGCGTCACTTCTTTCCCTCGGTTCGGTTTTTCTCGTAAACCGTTCCGGTTTTCTAGATCGGTTCGTTTCCCGTTTTGTTGTTTAGCGAGCGTTCGCCGGACCGTTCATCTGAACGAACGTGATCACCGGTTATTCCTGGTTAACGAACGTCCGTTCATTTAACCGTTCGTCGTTTTTCTTTTTAATCGGATTTATTCCACTATTTTTCTGATAGCGATTTCAGATCCGATTTTCTTTCTAGTTTATCTTCTCGCTCCTTTATCGGAATCAGGTGATTCAAGCGCCTGGAGTTTCGTTTCGAAACCGCCGTTCCGACTAATCAACTTGAACTAAGTTTTTCTACTGTAAAATTTGACTTAGTGTCAACTTGCTAGAACCGAGTTGTTTTCTCTCGCCGTTTGACTTCGTTGCTTTATTTTGATTTGATTCTTTTGCAAACCAGGGTTCTTAAGTTGAACTCTCTGGTTAGATCTTTTATTCGAGATTTACCCGTGCATTAGGTGAGTACTTATTGTATGCTTGTTGTTTGTCTGCGATAGATCACCCGGAGTGTGCCGCTTGTTACTTCGAATCTCTAGGTTTCGCGGATCATCAGCAAGGCAAGTAACACTTGATCATACCTTTTCTACTACCCAGTTTTATGCATTAGATCAATCCTCGAACACTGCATGAGTAGGATCTAATTAAATTGTGGGATGGGAAGTAGATGAGGTAGTACCTATTACCTGTTTTACTTATGAAACCTTTGGGAGTTACCTCTACGTTTGCTTATTATGCCATGCTATGCTAGTAGACGTGGATTGGGTGAGTGATATCCATGACAGATGTGAGTTTGATAAATTAATGGTTTATCTAAGGTGTCAACTTAAATACACATCTGGGTGGATTGAGGCACCTGGAGTTACCAGGACTTGCCTGTTTTTTTGGAAATCCCGGGGTTACCGTGTGTTCCTATGGACCGCCACCGAGGCTCAAAGGGATCATAAGATAATTCATACTAATAACTTACGTGTGCAGCCACAAGCCATTATGGGCTCTAGCATAGTTGACTAAGTTGTGCGAACTCTTATAGTGGTGGACTAGCAGATGTAGGGGATGTAGGTGTACCGGTCTACCCATCGTAAGGTGCTAGCGCTTCTGAAAGACTATGTCTCGGTCATCCGTTTCTCAAACACCATGTAGTGTGAGAAACCAAACGGAGGCGATCGAGTCTTGTGGGGAAAAGTGCGCAAACCTCTGCAGAGTGTACAAACTAATCATGATTAGCCGTGTCCCCGGTTATGGACATCTTGAGTATCTAGTACTTGAACTATCATTTGAATCTCAACATGTTACTCTAATTTAATATTGATGGGTTTGTTAATGAGTACTTATTAATTGGGATTGAGGATGCTGTCAACCATTCTCAATGTTTAACAACCACCATGATAGTTAAATAAATTTATTCCTTTGTAGTACGGAAAAACTGGCTTTATGCAAAAACTGTAACCATAGAGCTTTCCACCAGCCAAATATGCATGTAGTATAGGCTTTCCATTCATTATTCTCTATGTGTTATTTTGCCAGCATATTCCATGTGCTGACCCGTTTTCGGGCTGCAACTTTCATGTTGCAGACTTTTCAGACGATGAGTAAGGTGCTTTTAGGTCGTGGTTCTATACTCAGTGATGCCGTTGGAGTTGATGGACTCACTTATCTTCCAAGTCTTCCGATGTTATCGTTATTAGATGGCCTTAAGCCATGATTATTGTAATAAGTCCTCTTTTGGACAAACAATGTAATAAGTGTGTGATTGCTACTCTGTTATAAATCCTTCGAAGTACTGTGTGGTGTTAGCATTACTGATCCAGGGATGACACCTGAGCACAGAGACTTGACCATCTGAGGTCGGGTCGCTACAGAGATGGTATCAGAGCACACGCTGACTGTAGGACACGCCCACTAAGTTAAAGCCATAGATCACTATTCTCTTCTCATTTTCTAACTCCTCATCTTTTCTACTCTTTTAGGATGACGGACGCAAAGATCAAGTACGCTCAACCGGATGAAGGCACACCTTTTGGATTCCACTTGAAGGAAGTCGCCAAGTACTTGAACATTGGACTACCAAGCTTCACCGGGACTTTCAACGCCACTCTGCCTGAAGAGGAGCACTGGAAGATTCAAGCTCATGTTCCGGGAAGAACATTCGCCCCAATCACCAAGCCCATAGATAGTGTTTTCAGTGCACCAACCTGGAGTCTGGGAAAGAGCATGGCAGCTCATATCACCATGGGATGCATTGGAGAAGTTTACCAAGAAGACCTCAAGGACACTATCTACCAGATTTGCGGGCGCAGGAATGAAGACTGGGAGATAGTCAGCACCAAGAAGGATAGATCCATTGCAGCTTACATCCAGGAGTTAAACCAGCACATTCGACGCCAGGAGAACCAGATGTGCAATGATATGATAGACTTGAAGAATGCGAAGGGAAGGATCATCGAACTTGAAGGAGAGCTGAAGTCTAAACGCAAGGAATACATGGACGATATCGTAGCTGTCGTAAGGCACAACAGCGATCTTAAGTGCGAGATTGCGGAACTCAAGAAGAAGTTGGAGCTCAAGAATGAAGACAAGTACGTCGATTGCCCGAGCAACTACATCATCATCGACGACACTGATTGAAATGAATGAAGTAGTGATCCCTCCATGTAAACATTATAGTACAAGCACTTTTGCGATAGTTAGACCGTTGTAAGCCCTTTGTTTGAAATGAATGAAGTGATTTTGTGTGCATTTGTCTCATGAGCATTTGGGTAGTGTTTTCTCTTTAGACCCCATTCTACTCTTAATTTCTCTTCTTTTCTAAACCCTTCAGATGCCTCCGAGACACGACCCCGAGTTTGTTTTCCCGCCAGAGATCACTCAGTTGATTCAACAGCAGAATACTTTGATTCAGACATTGGTGCAGAACCAAGGCAATAACAACAACAACCCACCACCACCACCACCTGCGGATCACTTGACCCGTTTCCTTAGGCTGAATCCGCCGGTGTATTCCAGTAGCACCGAGCCGATTGTAGCAGATGATTGGCTCCGCAAGATAGGAAGGGAGTTGACCACTGCAGGATGCACAGATGGAGAGAAGGTGAAGTTTGCTGCACATCAGCTTGACGGACCCGCAGCAGCATGGTGGGAGAATTTCACCGCCACTTACCCAGTAGACACTGTCACATGGGATCAGTTTTAGCAAGCTTTCCGCACTGCCCATGTTTCAGCAGGAGCTATGGCCATGAAGAAGCGTGATTTTCGCAACTTACGCCAAGGAGGAAGGACTGTTGGCCAGTATGTGGATGATTTTAGTAAGTTAGCACGTTATGCCCCAGATGACGTTGCTACAGATGCAGCTAAGTAGGAGAAGTTTCTGGAAGGACTGAATGATGAGTTAAGCATGCAGTTGATGGTAGCTAGATTCAATAACTACCAGGAGTTGGTAGACCGCGCCCTCATGATTGAAGGAAAGCAGCAGCAGATGAGAACCGCAAGAGGAAGTATGGACAGGGGAAGTATAACTCTGGAGCCCAGCAGAAGCCCCGCTATACCCCTAGACAGGGAGTTCAGTTTTAGCATACCCATGGAGGAGGTAGTTCGCACAACCATAATGGCCACAAGAATGGTAATGGGAATGGAGGAAGCAACGGCCAGAACAGGACCACACCATCAACCCAGCCAAGAAAGACCTGAGCCATGTCACCTGTTACAAGTGTTCCAAGACTGGACATTATGCAAGTGATTGTCCCGAAGGCCAAGGTGGAAATGGAAGCTCTGGAAAGAAGCCAAACCCTTTCAACAGGGGACAGGTGAACCACATTGATGTGGAGGAGGTTGAAGATCAGCCCGATGCAGTAGTCGGTAAGTTTTTGGCTAAGTCATTTACTGCACTTGTTCTTTTCGATACTGGTGCATCGCATTCATACATATCAAGGGGATTTGTAGAAAAGTATAGTCTGCCTACTCAGATTCTTAAAACCCCTATGCTAGTAAGTTCACCAGGAGCGAAGTACACGGCCAGACAAGAATGTTTTCAAGTGCCATTGAGTATAGGAAGGCATGTGTTCCCGACGGATTTGATCATTCTGGAATCCCAAGGATTGGATGTGATTCTAGGTATGGATTGGCTGTCGATGTATGGAGGAAACATCGATTGCACAAGTAGGACGATTTTGCTCACAACGCCAGAAGGAAGAAGGATCAAGTATGTGTCACGGCATGGATCAAAAAGGAATCAAGTAAATTCTTTATCAGGAGTTGTGCAGGAAGAGGTACCAGTGGTGAAGGATTTCCCTGATGTATTTCCTGAGGAATTGCCAGGAATGCCACCAGATAGAGACATTGATTTTTTGATTGAGCTTTTGCCAGGAACAGGCCCAATATCAAAGCGACCATACAGGATGCCCGCACAGGATTTGGCGGAAATCAAGAAGCAGATTAAGGAGCTATTGGATAAAGGTTATATACGCCCAAGTTCTTCGCCTTGGGGATCACCCGTACTTTTAGTGGAGAAGAAGGATGGATCATTAAGGATGGTTGTTGATTACCGTGGATTGAATGCAGTAACAATCAAGAACAAGTACCCACTACCAATGATAAATGATCTATTTGATCGTTTGCAAGGAGCTAAAGTGTTTTCCAAGATCGATTTGCGATCAGGGTACCATCAGTTGAAGATTCGAGAGCAGGACATACCTAAGACAGCATTCACCACAAGATATGGACTGTATGAATATACTGTTATGTCATTTGGACTGACTAACGCACCTGCCTATTTCATGAACCTGATGAACAAAGTGTTTATGGAGTTTTTGGATAAGTTCGTCGTGTTGTTCATTGATGATATTTTGGTTTACTCGAAGAATGAAGAGGAACATAAGGAACATTTGCGATTGGTATTGGAGAAGCTGAGAGAACATCAGTTATATGCCAAGTTCAGCAAATGTGAATTTTGGATAAAAGAAGTTGGATTTCTTGGACATGTTATATCCGAAGAAGGTATAGCAGTTGACCCCACAAAGGTTGAGACCATAACCAAATGGGAAGCACCAACGACAGTTGGAGAGATCCGGAGTTTTCTTGGACTCGCAGGATACTACCAGAGATTCATTGAGAATTTCTCAAAGATTGCAAAGCCTATGACGGAGTTGCTGAAAAAGGATACCAAGTTCATATGGACTGAGGATTGTGAGGCAAGTTTTCAGGAGTTGAAGAAAAGATTGGTTACCTCACCAGTATTAATTTTGCCAGATCAGACCAAGGATTATGAGGTGTATTGCGACGCTTCACGTCGAGGACTTGGAGCAGTGCTTATGCAGGAAGGAAGAGTTGTTTCGTATGCTTCGCGACAACTGAAACCTCATGAATTAAATTATGCCACACACGATTTGGAGTTAGCAGCCGTAGTGCATGCATTGAAGACATGGAGACATTTCCTCATTGGAAATCATTGTGAGGTGTACACGGATCACAAGAGTTTGAAGTACATTTTCACGCAGAAGGAGTTAAACCTTAGACAAAGGAGATGGTTGGAACTCATCAAGGATTATGATATGAGATTGCATTACCATCCGGGAAAGGCTAATGTAGTAGCTGATGCATTGAGCCGCAAGAGCCATGTCAATACGCTATTGACTGGAGAAATACCAAAGGAGTTAGCAGAAGATCTTCGTGAGCTATGTTTGGAAATAGTTCCGAGAGGCTATGTAGCAGCATTGGAGATTCAGTCTACCTTGATGGATAAAATCAGAGAAGCTCAGAAAAATGACAAGGAGATTGCGGATATAATGAAGAAATTGAGTGAAGGAAAAGCAAAGGGATTTCGTGAGGATGAGCACGATACCCTATGGTTTGAGGACCGTGTTTATGTGCCAAATGACCCGGAGATCAGGAAGTTAATTCTGCAAGAGGCACATGATTCACCCTATTCGATTCACCCAGGTAATACCAAGATGTATTTGGATTTGAAGGAAACGTTCTGGTGGACCGGAATGAAGAAGGATATCGCGGAGTATGTAGCAGTTTGTGATGTATGTCAGAGAGTAAAGGCAGAACATCAGAAGCCAGCAGGATTGTTGCAACCATTGCCGATACCCAAATGGAAGTGGGATAAACTAGGCATGGATTTCATCACGGGTTTGCCAAAGACTCGTTCAGGCTATGACTCGATTTGGGTTATAGTTGATTGCTTGACGAAGGTAGCGCATTTCATTCTAGTTAAGACTACCTATAGCAGTGCTAAGTTGGCAAAGATATACATGACCAGAATTGTGTGTTTGCACGGAGTTCCGAGGAGTATCGTATCAGATAGAGGAACCCAATTTACCTCAAAGTTTTGGAATCAGTTGCACGAAACATTGGGGACCAGGCTGGAATTCAGTACAGCTTTTCACCCACAGACGGATGGACAGACTGAGAGAGTCAATCAGATTTTGGAGGATATGCT
The DNA here is from genome assembly GCA_963921465.1 of Triticum timopheevii. Classification (NCBI taxonomy): domain Eukaryota; kingdom Viridiplantae; phylum Streptophyta; class Magnoliopsida; order Poales; family Poaceae; genus Triticum; species Triticum timopheevii. The sequence continues at coordinate 99,492,176 of OY997264.1, read as the reverse complement.
AAGAGCTTGTGCACTAGATTATGGATCTAGTTGGGACGATAATTTGCCGTATGCGGAGTTTTCTTATAACAACAGTTACCAAACCAGCTTGAAGATGGCACCTTTCGAAGCTTTATACAGAAGGAGGTGCAGGACAACGTTGTCATGGGACGAAGTTGGAGACCGTCAGTTGTTTGGACCAGATTTGATTAAGGAGTCTGAACAGAAAGTTAAGCTGATTCGTGATAGGCTCAAGGTAGCCCAGTCCTGGCAAAAGAGCTACGCGGATTCAAAACGCAAGGCGATAGAATATGAAGTTGGAGACAGAGTTTATCTCAGAGTATCCCCACTTCGAGGAGTTAAGCGTTTTGGAGTTAAAGGAAAGTTAGCACCACGTTTCGTTGGACCATATAAGATTTTGCAACGCATGGGAGAAGTCGCTTATAAGTTGGAATTACCAGAAGGACTGTCAGGAGTTCACGATGTATTCCATGTTTCTCAGTTGAAGAAATGCCACGCCGAGATGGCAGAGGTACCGCTAAGAGATACAGTGCCACTTGAAGCAATTCAGTTGAAGGATGATTTAACATATGAGGAGAAACCAGTCAAGATTCTTGATTATGCCAGCAGTGTTACTCGCAGCAAGGTTATCAAGTTTTGCAAGGTTCAGTGGAGCCACCACACAGAGGATGAAGCCACCTGGGAGAGAGAAGAAGATTTGCTCAAGGACCACCCTCACCTATTTGCTAGCCAACCCGAATCTCGAGGGCGAGATTCATCTTAAGGGGGGTAGGTTTGTAACATCCCAAATTTTCAATTTGGAATGTTATACATTAGATCATCATGCATATCATATTTTCTTGCATTTTGTTGATCCTAGAAATTTCACGCAACTCAAGGACCCTCGGAGAGAGTTGGAGATTTCGAAATTTTCATATTTGGGTTCTCTCAAATTATGAAAAGAGGATCATTGGATTTATTTATTTTATCTTCAATATATTTTTCCAATATCAAAAATAAGAGAGGGAATAATATGAGTTTCCCAAAATTTAGGAAAAATGAGGATTCAATAAATAAATCAAAATTTGGATTTTTCTCGGAGTTTATTTGCCTTAGGGAAAAATGCGTGTTTTCAAAAATTGCATTTTAGGCCCGAGTAAAAGTTCATTTTGTTCGACTCATTTTTAGGAGTCGGGGAAAATTTACTTTATTATTTTTGGAGTTCGTTTAGATTTTCTTTTCTGTATTTTTCCGTGCGCGAAACTGTTTAAAAAAAAGGCCGCAGCACGACTGGGCCAAAGGCCCAGCCGGCCGAGCCAGCCGCCCGCGCCAGGCCGCACGCGCGCGCGCAGCGCCGCCGCACCAGGGAGCCGCCACCGCCCCTATTTCCTTTTCTTTTACAAATCCTAGTAGGATTTGGACCCCGTTTCGTTATTCCGTTTTTGTTTCTAGGATTCCTGTTCCTAGTCTAATTATTGTCCCCTACTCCAAGCAAAACCCTCCCCCTCCCCAATATAAATACCCAAGCACCCCCCCCCTCTAAACATCAAGTCAAAACCTCTCCTCTCCGCAGCAGCAGCAGCACAGCACCACCACCCGCCGCCGCCGCCTGCCAACGCCGCCGCCGCCGCCAAGTGCCGCCGCCACCGCCCAACGCTGCCGCCGCCGGAGCCCCTCGCCTCTTCGAGGTACTAGGGCCAGTTCTTTTGGGCGATTCTACCAGATCCGCCCCCCTCCCCAGCTTCTCCCATAATCATCACTTCATATGTTTTTTACAATCCTGTCTAATTAGACCTTAACTAGATAGGATTGTAAAAAAAATGGAGTGGCAATTCTGGAAGAAGCTGAGGAGGATGGCGATTCTAGGAGAATCGCCGAAAAGAACTGGCCCCTAGCCCCGCGCCGCGTCACTTCTTTCCCTCGGTTCGGTTTTTCTCGTAAACCGTTCCGGTTTTCTAGATCGGTTCGTTTCCGGTTTTGTTGTTTAGCGAGAGTTCGCCGGACCGTTCGTCTTAACGAACGTGATCATCGGTTATTCCTGGTTAACGAACGTCCGTTCATTTAACCGTTCGTCGTTTTTCTTTTTAATCGGATTTATTCCGCTATTTTTCTGATAGCGATTTCAGATCCGATTTTCTTTCTAGTTTATCTTCTCGCTCGTTTATCGGAATCAGGTGATTCAAGCGCCTGGAGTTTCATTTCGAAACTGCCGTTCCGACTAATCAACTTGAACTAAGTTTTGCTACTGTAAAATTTGACTTAGTGTCAACTTGCTAGAACTGAGTTGTTTTCTCTCGCCGTTTGACTTCGTTGCTTTATTTTGATTTGATTCTTTTGCAAACCAGGGTTCTTAAGTTGAACTCTCTGGTTAGATCTTTTATTCGAGATTTACCCGTGCATTAGATGAGTACTTATTGTATGCTTGTTGTTTGTCTGCGATAGATCACCCGGAGTGCGCCGCTTGTTACTTCGAATCTCTAGGTTTCGCGGATCATCAGCAAGGCAAGTAACACTTGATCATACCTTTTCTACTAGCCAGTTTTATGCATTAGATCAATCCTCGAACACTGCATGAGTAGGATCTAATTAAATTGTGGGATGGGAAGTAGATGAGGTAGTACCTATTACCTGTTTTACTTATGAAACCTTTGGGAGTTACCTCTACGTTTGCTTATTATGCCATGCTATGCTAGTAGACGTGGATTGGGTGAGTGATATCCATGACAGATGTGAGTCTGATAAATTAATGGTTTATCTAAGGTGGCAACTTAAATACACATCTGGGTGGATTGAGGCACCTGGAGTTACCAGGACTTGCCTGTTTTTTTTGGAAATCCCGGGGTTACCGTGTGATTTTCCTATGGACCGCCACCCAGGCTCAAAGGGATCATAAGATAATTCATACTAGTAACTTACGTGTGCAGCCACAAGCCATTATGGGCTCTGGCATAGTTGACTAAGTTGTGCAAACTCTTATAGTGGTGGACTAGCAGATGTAGGAGATGTAGGTGTACCGGTCTACCCATCGTAAGGTGCTAGCGCTTCTGAAAGACTATGTCTCGGTCATCCGTTTCTCAAACACCATGTAGTGCGAGAAACCAAACGGAGGCGATCGAGTCTTGTGGGGAAAAGTGCGCAAACCTCTGCAGAGTGTACAAACTAATCATGATTAGCCGTGTCCCTGGTTATGGACATCTTGAGTATCTAGTACTTGAACTATCATATGAATCTCAACATGTTACTCTAATTTAATATTGATGGGTTTGTTAATGAGTACTTTTTAATTGGGATTGAGGATGTTGTCAACCATTCTCAATGTTTAACAACCACCATGATAGTTAAATAAATTTATTCCTTTGTAGTACGGAAAAACTGGCTTTATGCAAAAACTGTAACCATAGAGCTTTCCACCAGCCAAATATGCATGTAGTATAGGCTTACCATTCATTATTCTCTATGTGTTACTTTGCCAGCATATTCCATGTGCTGACCCGTTTTCGGGCTGCAACTTTCATGTTGCAGACTTTTCAGACGACGAGTAAGGTGCTTTTAGGTCGTGGTTCTATACTCAGTGATGCCGTTGGAGTTGATGGACTCACTTATCTTCCAAGTCTTCCGCTGTTATCGTTATTAGATGGCCTTAAGCCATGATTATTGTAATAAGTCCTCTTTTGGACAAACGATGTAATAAGTGTGTGATTGCTACTCTGTTATAAATCCTTCGAAGGACTGTGTGGTGTCAGCATTACTGATCCAGGGATGACACCTGAGCACAGAGACTTGACCATCTGAGGTCGGGTCGCTACAGTGGCATCCGCTTCACAATGGGGTAGCTATCCCCGATGAAAAGCGAGTACTCTCCAAGAGTGTTCCTCAGCACCCACGTAGCATCACGGGGGTCGAACTCGGCGCCGTTCATCTGGTACACGCGGCATCCCAGATCTAGACACATGGTGACGTACATAGTCAAGGTCCATGCATAATAATGTTGTGCTCAAATATGGCGGTCAGTAATACTGTGCAGCAAATAGTACTACTCCGGTATAGAGGAAGTAAAATAACCGACTTATTATATATAGCCACTCTTGGCTACATGGATGAGATAGTAAGACATGGAAAAACAAAAATGGTGGCAGCTAGTGGGTTCAAGTCTTCAAGGGCCCAGCTAGCTATACGCGTCCTCCAAGGTAAGAAGTACTCCTACTAGTAGTACTAAGTATACTACTAGTACAACAATGAAAGAGAAGGCGAGAGGGTTCAAAAATGGAATATCTTGGTAGATGGTGACGGTCCGATCGTGGTAGATTGTGTGACCATGTTGCACATCAGTGGTACCATGGGTAACGACTGCTAAGATAGTTGATCCCAATATGCCAAAGTCAGCTACAAGGTTCCAGGTTAGACCGAATTGTGGATGCAAATGCACATCCAGTATCGGCGATCTTATTTTGATTGGGGGATGACTGGTCCCTGCAAAATAATGGAGTACCGTTAGGGATGCAAATGATGGTTTGTGCATTCCGTTTGTAATCTCCTGTACCGTAGGATGGCAACCAGATGAAACAAGTCCCCTGGCTTGTCACCGCGAAGATGCGGCCTAGATGGCGCACGGTGTCTTCGAACGTGTAGGGGTACAAATCTGCCGCCGCCAACATGCGCCAGCCTCTGCCGTTACTGCGTCTTGCATTGATGGCAATCCTTATGTCGAACACCGTGATGAGATAGTAATCGTCGTAGCCGCGTCGATTTGTCGGCGGATCCGCAATGCTATCTTCTTCAATCTCATGTAGACATCATCATACGTATTCAAGCCCAGCCAGTCCGGAAGGCCGATCCCAATGGTGGAGAAGGGGTCTATCGGAACGGCCGCACTGCTGTGGATGTTGTGCAAAATGATGGTGGTATTCGGCCGGAGATATGCAAGCCAATCTTCATTGGCACCGACCCAGACCTATATATAAGACGGCGGGCAGCGGAGAAATTACGGGATGGAAATGGAATAACTAAGTACTACATGATGAAACTCCATTAATGACCTGCTCGTCGAACAAAATCCGACTACCTCTCAACGTCGGCAACTCTAGCAGAGTCAACGTGCAACCATGGCCAGGGAGCGGTGGACTGTTCAAAGGATTGTCCCATAGAAGAACCTTCTCCTCGAGGATGCATGGAAGACCAACAAGCATGGCCTTTTCCCAAACCTGTTTAAGCAGTGTCTTGATAAAGTTGGTGCAAGAAGCACCGAGTCTTGCGGCGGTGAGGACGTCGGAGCGGTGTGCGATTTCTCCCAGAGGATCGTCATCCAAGGTCTCCCAGCCCCGACGAGGAGGAGAACCGCCTGGCGAATCCATGGGAGCAGCGACGAACTGCCTTCTCTTTAGGGGGAGGGGAACTGGCGAGGAGGAGATAAGAGCGTAGTAACCGCAGGGCCTCGTCCCTTCCAACTGTAGATCGTTCCTCAGCGAAGGGGTGAGGCTATTATTTACTACTAGTACTAGCATTATGGAACGTTATGGGATTGCATTATACTGTAAATAATAGCACTAGTAAGAAATTTTTGGCACTAGGTAGTAGTTTTTGGCGTGGATTAAGAAATTTTGGGTATGTTTTTGCCATTTTTTGTACACGCCAACTAGTGTCAAAAAACGTCTTACATTATGTGAAGGAGGAGTATGTACTCGTACTGTAGCAGTACTAGTACTACTTTTCTCAACTACGAGTATTAGTGCGATGTACTGTACTTCTAGTCTAGTCTAGTATAGTGCACCAGTTTTGAACTCTTAAATCTCAGGGCCAAGGAGCTATAGTTAGAAGTGGAGGGTACTACGGTTCTCTAGAACCATCGTTGTACTATCAATGTAGGGGAAGTACACCTGCGTAGTGGCCTAGTGGGTACTCTCGGTGCTATATTCAGCCGCTCCTCTCACGTAGGAGTAGCTGGCCTACTCAGCCGCTCCTCTCACGCACACACTAGCAGCTTGTTTATCAGCGACGGTTACTGTGGTCTGCGGGGACAGAACATTTGAGTTATTTGATACAGCGAGACTAGGCTTTTCGCTTCCATTTGTGGAGGTGTAATGGATCTCGTCAAACTTTGTTAGTAGTTCCTTCTTTATGAATGAGATGAAGCAAAGCTTTTGCCTCCGTTTCAAAAAAACACGTCAAGAGGAATTTCTTTTATAGTAGAGCCGATAATGGAGTGAAGTCCATGCGTGCAACGCCACAAGCTACAGAGTACTAGTAGTACAGCACTTTACATAGAGTACAGAGCCATATTGCACAGTTCCCAATGCCCCGCCAGGCTTTTCCGGCTCCTCGGGCTTAATTGGGAGGCACTAGTTTAAATATGCTACTAGCTGATGAGGAAGCTACAAGCGAGGTGCGGCTAGGGCGAGCACGCAAGCCACGGGATGCTGGGAAGGAAAACCCGTTCACGTGGCTAGGCTGTCCAGTGCACCCAGATTGTGGGGCCGCACGTCCGTTTGACTTCAAAACTCAAACTACCCGTGTAAAATATTGGCTCGCAGCGAAGTGTAGTAGTACTATTTTTTTTAAAAGGCCGCCGTGCGTTCGGCCAGGTCGAACCCACAAAATGAGGTATACACTCCCGCGACCACTATTAGTACTCGTTGGAGTACAACGCAACCTAGAATCGCCTTTTATCGCTAGTAGTACGTACATTGTTCCTTACAAGAAACCCCTAATAATGCAAGAAACCACTAAAATGCCAAGAAACTACTACCACTTGCATACGTGGCAGACTCAAGATAAGACTACCTTATCAACCATTGTACATGCTCTTACCAACCAAGATCCTCGAGTGACCTCCTACCTCCGGCCCGTCCACCTAGTCATCCTCGGCCATGGGACAGAGCTACCGCCGCCGGCAGAAGGCGAGGTCAAAACCGCCTGCGGTGCGGAGCCCATGTTGCGGCAGCCCGAATGCAAGCTCCGTCCGGCGCTCACGGCCGCTAGCTAGCCAAGATAGCTTCGTCCAGCTGCTTGTCTGCAAGGTTTGCTAGCTAGATTGGCACGGCAGCGCGGCGGCTTGCTCGCGCGTGCCGCGCTCAGGCCAGCCATCTGGCTCGAGCGAAGGCCAGCGCGGTGGCTTGCTCGCTCGTGAGTCACGCTCGGGCCAGCCTGCCAACCCGTGCGGAGGCCAGCGCGGCGTCCGACCCGTCCGGCGGAGCGGCGGCCAACTCGCTCATCACCGGCGCCACCGACGAACACGCATCAGTACTGTTTGAAGTAATGTTCAGGAAAAATAATGATTTGAGGGGGAATAACAGGATAGAAGGTTAGATGTGGGTCCCTCGTGTCAACGGTCAAACAAAATGTGTTGGTTTAAGCTACCTCGTCAGCACGGATGTGTGGGCCAACCCACTCATAAATGGGTTTAAACAAACCTAACGGGTAGGAGTACTAGGTAGTAGTTTTTGGCGTGGGTTAAGAAATTTTGGGTATGTTTTTTCTATTTTTTGTACGATAGATTCTTCCTAGGACTGGTTGAAAGTGGTAGTTTTTTGTTAAATACTCTACATATTGTAAGTAGGAGTGAAAGTTAAGCTTTGGAAGCCAATAAGCAAGGCTAGTTACATAGTGCATATGTGTACATGATTGAAAGTAAATATCAACCATGAGTGACTAATATCTTGATGGAAAACTCGAAACTATGGAATACTAGAAAGAAAATACATGGTTGGAAATACTAGCAATGTTCATGTCCGTTGCAACGAATCATAATTAGAATAATACTTATTCACAAACTTGGTACAAAACACCCTAATTTTGATATACATATGTATATTATGTTTCAATTATAATATATTCCTTGGGCTGTTTTGGTGAGGTCAGGGAGAGATGTGGTTGGTTTTAAGATACTAATTATGGGTTTTTCTGCAAATTGGTAGACACGTGGGATGTTGGTGAGAAAAGGCAACAACTTACCTCACAATCGTTAGATGTAGATCTAATGGTCAGAAACGATGGATGGCAGACACACCAGCATCACAAACTTAGTCTTGTGTAGGAGTACTAGCAAGATCCGTGCATTAACGGAACATCAAGATGCATTTTTTATAAAAACACTTGTTGTGATTGACCCTTGCGGGAGTAATCCCATGTGTAAAAACTAATGATATCTCGAGAAATATGAGATAAGGTGAAGAGGAGTTGGGTGTGGTGGTGGTTGGTGGTCGGACTGAGCGGAGGCATGGGGATTGACAAAGCTGACAGCGACCACTAGGCCAGTTTGTTCCAGAGGCTTCCTTTCTTAATTTCTCAACAATGAGGTTTGTTGGAGATAAGGATGAACGAGGGAAGGCCTTGTCTGCAAATGTGGAGAGGGGTGCGGGTATCTTTTAGTTTAATTTCCATCCGTCAGATATAGATCAGACGGTCTATATTGCAAGATGGCACACGTACCATCATCACCAACTTGGTTTTTTATAAAAGAAGAAATATAAGTATGGAGATACAAACGTATTATCGATACATGCTTCCGTAAACTAGCATCTACATTCTATTCAACGCCTCGGCATGTGGGGCCTTAGCACAATGACTTCTCGACTGTGTAAAACAAAGATTTTCCCGTCGCCAACAAGGAGGGGGTGACGGCGGCGCGCTTTTTGGCTTGCTCTAGTCCTAGTAGTCATACTAGGTGGTCTAAGCACGTGTAGATTTATTCTTTTTCACGTCACGTGTTCGTCGTACTGCCACAACTGTTGATGAGTATACGGTAAGTTATTCATGGGGAAACCCTTGTTGAGCGTGTTTGCGAGAGAGAGAGAGAGAGAGAGAGAGAGAGAGAGAGAGAGTGCGTGTGCGATATGTTAGAGACTGAGGCAATGATAACAAATTCTTTGTGTCTATGTGTGTGGAGGATAGAGAGAGACATGTACATGGGGCTTTGTGTTGTGTAACATGGAGACACATATACATAATTAGAGAGTGAGTGTGTGAGATACACATGCGGATATGGGGAGAGATGAGGATCCAGATAAATGGGTGTTTGTGCGTGTCTATGTGTGTTTGTGCACGCGTTTGTGTGTGACAGGGAGAGAGTGTATGTGGAGTAGAGAGACCACTGGTGATGTAAACCTAGTATAAGGGGAGGGGGAATGGTGTGACATGTGTAGTAGCGAGATAGCACGGGTGTGGGCGGGGGGAGCAGACTATTTGGAAGAGACATCGAGTGTGTGTGTGGGAGAGAGGGGTGTGAGAGCGAGAGAAAGAGAGAGCTAGCGACAGAGAGAGAGAGAGAGAGAGAGAGAGAGAGAGAGAGAGAGAGGAAGAGAGGGGGCAAGAGGGGTCGTTTGTGTCCATAAATGGCGTATAGATAGGGAGCCAATGTTGATGTTGTCCGAAATTGGCCTATGAACGGAGACGCAGGGGAAGCAAGTCATCGTGTGTGTGATAGGGACTTCATGAGAGATCTAGAATAGATGGTGTAGAGAACAATGTGCGAAATCGAGAATGATTATACATTAGGGAGCTATGCAAAGAGTCACGACATATATGTATACAGGGAAGGAGCTGGGGTGGGTCCGCATGTGGGAGAGATAGAAAGAGGAGAGTGGTGCACAAGGAGACAAAGTGTGCTTGTTTGTAGTGGGGGTGGTGTGTGAGGTGAGTGCGCGAGAACCACATAACTAGGGAGATAGACGTTTGGGGGCGACATTTTGTGTATGGGAAATATACACTCTACATAGTGCGTGTGCTTGGGTAAGAGAGATAGTGGGAGACCTAGAGAGTGAGGGAAGAGTTGTGTGCATGCCCGGGAGACAAAGTGATAGAGACCTATGTTGGGGTCCGGACTTTACAAGAGAGAGGGGTGTTAATGTGCTCGTGTGTTGGTGTCTGGGGGAGAGAACGACTTCTCTCTATGTGTGTGTGTGTGTGTGTGTGGTGGTGGGGGGGTGACTTTAGATAAAGAGTGAGGTGTCTATACTTGAGGGACTTTAGCGTAATTGAGATATTGTGCACTCATGGTTGATCAATTTGTTTCACAGTTTGTACTATGAGATAACGATACTTTTGAACATGTGTGATATATCTTGATGTACCAGAATTACAAACCTAAGATTGGAATTTTGGAATTCGACTCCATCATTAGCTTTTGTAATTCATTTAAACGGAGGTACATTTTTTAAGCCGGAATTTCGTGATTTCAAATTCATATATCAAACCTAGAGATATATACATACGGGCATGTTCAAACTTTATAATCATTCACTTTATTCATACACATACACATTTTTGCTTTTGTCATCATATTTAGGATAAACACATTTGGAATTTCATTTGAATTGGACCGTATGATGGTATTTGCTTGTAGTAGCTCAATGATCCATATTTGAATTGAATGGACAATCTATTGAGTTGGAGACATTGATTTTCAAAACTTGCACATTTTTTTGCGTGCAAAACAAACAAATTGTCAGCCATGATATCATAGTCAGCCGTACGAGAGCAGAATACTTATAATTTTAGGCGCCAAAAGCTTTCAAACTTCCCGCTCACATCGAAATATCACGCGCCCGAAAGTTTAGCCCTGCGATATTCCTGTTTTACCCCTGCCACATGAACGGAAAAGGACTGCTTTGGTAACTCCATTGTTTTCCCCTCTTTGCCCCCAACATTCTCCCCCAGAGCCCCTCCCATTCTCCTCCCCGACCCCCCAACCACAGCAAGCCGCCGAATCTAGTCCTCCGCCGCAGCGATGGACCTCACACCCCGCCGGATCTACCTTCCGCACCTTGGAACCCCCAACTGCCAACTCACCGCTTCACCGGAGCCGCTTCAGCGACTGGCTTGTCCACCGCTCCAGATCTCCTTGACCGCCATCATGGTCCACCGCACTGGATCTGCTTAACCGGCGCCCTCGTCCACCACAGCGTAGGCCCTTCACTGACTCCCTCGTCCACCCCTTCGCTGGCCCTTCATACAATCCCTCGTCCTCGGCAACAGATCCGCCTCACCGAAAGCACTGTACAACGCGCCTGCCGAAGCCTTCATCCACTGCACCGGACCCGCTCCATGGACGCCATATTCAACTCCACTGGCCCTGCTTTACCGACGCCGCAACCTCATCAGGTTATTTCGATTTGTACTCCTTCGGTTTTTCTCTTTATCGTGCAACTGTTCACTTACCACAGATGAGCTTTCTTGTATGTCGACAGGTGCCACAACCGTAGCACCGGAGCCGCTTCAGCGACGGCGACAGCCGGCCCAAACTCAATCGCAACACGAGCACCATCGACGATCCTTAGCTATCAAGTATGACAATGATACCCATACGCCGCCGAGAATCAGGTACTATCATCCAACGGCCGGCGCCTACGTTCACTTTCCTACCATAAGCACTGCACCTTTGAATTTCTTCAGGGCATCATTCAGTTTTTCATGAGACGCGTTATTCTGCTTGCACCTGTAGGGCCATACTTCTGGCAGTGAACATGTTACATGTGCTAAATTACATACCAGTGCACATATAGTTAATATGCTTTAGTTTTGTTTTGATGCCACCTGTTGGTTCCATCAGACTGGTTAATGTTCTCTATGCTTAATTACACATCAACAAACTAGCATGTGGTTCCGCTGCTTTTTGTTCGTTTTACCCTACATTTTCTGATGCTAGCTATTACATCACTGCTCCGAGCCTCTGTTCATTACTTGTTTTTGTGTTCTTGATCTTCCCAAGTTGCATGACTAATTTGATGCTTCTATTAATTATGGAGCTGCCAACCCCATAAAGCAAAATATTTGTTCTTTTGGGGCTGGCACCTCGAACAAGCATAAAAATAGAGGGAAGCAGATATATTGTCGTGTATGCACACACCCTTCTTTCATTAGTTTAGATGAACCATTTATGATCAATTTGGACCAGTGCATGCGATTAAAATTAATTTTACCTAAATAGATGGTGCAGAATAAACTACAACAACTAGATTTGCAACCATGGGATGCTGACGATATTTTCAAAGAACATTGCAACAGCAGCTAGGCTTCACAGCAACATATGGTAAGCCAATGTGTTTTATACATGTGAAATTTAATGTGAGTGGGATGCTTTCTTGGCTTTTGCCCTCAACGTGTAATCCTACCGAACTACAAATAGTTCAGTTGTCTGCTTTGCTGTATTGCTTGATTCGAATGCTTGTTTGTTGTTACGCTATACCTGAGTTGGCCAATATGTCAGCAGTGCCTGCTATACTATCATAAAGAAATGCATGCCTATTTCATTTGAGTCCTTAACTTTTCCTCTCAACTTCATCACAAGACTGTCTTCGTAGTTTATATGAGGCCACACTGTTAAGTGCTTTCTCAGATTATTTCAACTGCTTAGATGCCTTGGCAACTTAAATATAGCGGTTGTACACTCCCTTTCAACTAGGGATGTCAACTGGGTCCCGTTTAATCCCGATTAAAGTCCACTAGTGGTATGATAGTTCAAAAGAGTTTTTGTTTTTTGTGGAAAATGAACTAGGGAGGTAGCAAAAACTAACTAGATGGGACTGGCGGATGTCATTTATTTGCCACTTACATCCCTAGTTTCATCTTACCATTTTAATTTCTTTTCGGCTGATGCTGCTTCGAACCATTCAAATATAGTTTGCCATGCTCCGCAATAATTCGTCCATCGTTTACCATGTAAGCTTACTGCCTGGATCATACGATAACTATCTCTTACTTATGTCCAGCGGAAACCTTCCAGGATGCCGTTCACACTAGGACACAATGTACAACCCCAGAATCTATTTGTGGAAGCAGTGCACCATCCATGTTACCAGATGGTAGCAGTTCAGAGGCAACACCGCCGGAGAGCAGTCTGAGCACAGATATTATAGTGCTTGAGGCTCTACTAGAGGCAGATAGAGATGGTGTGGCAGCCATGAATGAGGTAATATTTATCTTGAGGCTGGAAATTACGGAATTAGCGGCACATATTATGCAAGCAACCCAAGAATTGGAGGAAGTAAGAATGTTGCATTTGAAGACGGAGGAGGTCATGCTATTTCTGCTATCTGAAGCCCAAGGTAATCTCGGTTCTTCTTTAGATACTTGTTGAAATTGTCATTAGACTATTGTACTTGCATGTTGTGTCATGTCTCTGAATGGATTATGTTGCAAGACCCCCTATGTTGTCCGAAATTCCATGTTGTCCATGTGTTGTAATGATCCGAATTTTTTAGGCGAGGTAATCCTCAGTACTTGTATGATTGACATAAGGTGAACTGTTTTTCGTGTGAGCATATTGTATTGGATGAAATAACTGTTTGAATCGGAGTGTATCCAGCCTACTGAATTCGAAGATCACGGCATTTCTAAATCATAATCATATATAAAGGTGGAATAAATCTTTGTTGTGGTGTTGAAGAAATAAATAACAAAACGTATAATTATCTGTGGATATTCATAATCGAATACAAATTGGATTTGAATTTAGTTTGCCAGGTCCCAGGGCAAACGTGAATGCTAATTCTCCCAAGTTTTGAACGAAGCGGCTAAACACCCACTATAATTTGTGGGCTGCCCGAAGGAAATGTTTGCGAGATGGAAATTACTGTCTACCCCTGACACTGAGTACATCCTTATCGACCGGATTTACACTGCTGTCGATAGGGGTAGACTAGTAACTTCAATCAGACGTGACACAACGGCCTCTGAGCCCATTCAGACACGGTGGGCGCCAAACGTGGGCGGCAAAAAACATTTGATTCAAGCTCGTCCGAAAGACATGTATCTCTTCCTCCATTTCCCCATTCATACACGGTGGGCGGCAAAACAAACTCTCCTCGTCCGAAATTGATGTAGGCTAATATTTTAAATAGGGGCAGATGTGTAACTTCCATTAGACGTGACACAACTGCCCTACCTGTCAGCCCCGTTCATACACCGTGGGCACCAATCATGGGCGGCAAAACACCCTCTCCTCGCCCGAAATAGTTACCGGCAAATATTTGGGAGATGCGAGATTACCGTCCTATCCCCAACCGATGCGATGTCCGAAATTTTAAACGGGGATAATTTCGTAACTTTCCCCCATTTCAGAGAAGCGTGTCCTAAAGTTTGAGATCCCCCCTCCCCTCCATTTCCCCATTCATACACCGTCGGCGGCACGACAACCTCCGCACTGCAGCCAGCCTCCTCTGTCCGCCACCCCATCCTCCACCTTGCCAGAGCCGCTACCCCTACCCCGTCGTCCACTGCAAGAGATGGGCGTCTCTCATCCACGGCGCTGGACCAGGATCCTTTCATCGCCTCCTCTCGCTTCATCGACGCCGTCGTCCACCTTGCCGTTGCCTCTCCTACAACCGTCTCGTCCACGGCAACAGGATATATCCCCCGACCCGGCCGTCTGCCATCTAAAGTCTTCTTCCCCGCCGCCGACAGCCATCGCACCCGCAGCACCCTCAACGTATCAGTATAGGCCTACACGGCGTTGCAAGAGAGGTGGTACTCTTCCATATGTGCTTAAGTTATTCATCTCATACGGAAAATGGATCGTAATTTGTTTACTGTACTTTTCTTGTCCGTACCAAATCATAGTGGCTAGTTGAAAGCAAACATTGGTTGCGAAGTAGCTTTGTCCGGTTTGCACCTTCAGATCCACCATGGCACGGGCACTATACTCGTAAAGCTTATGGTTTCCCCCCTTTATATTCACTACCATCATCGTAGGTGCTTCGTGTCGTGCTAGCACTGCTCCTCAAGACCTCAACCCAAAGCTTACGTGTTGAAATATGAATCTGATATGATGCTCATATCACCAAAATAGAGAACGTTTAATTGGTCACCTAATGTTCCTATATTCGTTTTGAAAAGCATGTGCGCCACCCACTGGTCCAGCTAGTTTCACTTTCCTGATTTTTCTCTTGATGCTTAGGGTTTTCCCCTTTTATCTACTCTACTATGATCTGCGTAGGTGCTTTCTGTCACACTGGCATTACTCCACCCTTCAAGCTAAACAACACAACACTCAGAATTCGAAAGCTTAGTTGTTCAAATATGATTGTGATATGATACTGATATTAGTTAACCGACACATTTAATTGGTTAGCTAAAGGTCCCACTTGAGTTTCTAAATGCATGTCGCGACATATAGAGAGACATCATAATTGCATTTCTTTGTCACTTGTTGACCGTACTTTCTTGTCCATACCAAATCTTAGTTGTTATTTCAAAGCAAACATCAGTTGCTAACTACCCTTTGCGTGGTTTGCAGCTTCAGATCTGCCATCCCACTGCCACGGTCAACACTGTACTCATCATGCTTATGTTTTCCCCATTTTATGACGACCACAATCAGCCTACGTGGTTCGTGTCGTAATAGCACTGCTCCACCCATCGAGCTAAACAAGCTTAGTTGTACAAATTCATATCTGATATTATTGCTGATATTAGTAAAACTGAGAGATGTTTAATTGGTGAGCTAAATGTTCCTACTTTAATTTCGAAATGTATGTGAGCCACATATGGAGAGACCGAAAAGAATAGTATTTCGCTGTGTGCTCTGGTTCATCATGGGTGGCCAACCGACATTGTATTGAAAGACTTGTAATATCTTCAATCTGCTTGCTCTTCTGCTCTTCTTTAAGATGATACTCTTCTCTTGCAGTCGACTGGTCAGGTTGAGTTCTCCCTTAGTATGTTTTGAATCTGTCAGGTCAGGTCGACTTGTTCTTCTTTACTATATGTTGAAGCTATCATCTGCGAAGTGTCATCACTTCTGGAGCTCTCATATTTTGAGTAGTAGGCCACATTATATTAATGCACACAACAAATTACAGCATGCATGGCATCTTTTAAAAGAATTACAGATATAGCACAAAGGGGTTTACAGGGAGGCAGTATTGGATTAGAATCACTTCTACATTACAAAGAAAATCTCACTTGTTTTTATGTTTTCATGCATGTCAGATATTGAACATTATCAAAATGAATATGAGAATGGGCGCACGAGAGGAATATTGCGGAACGATCCACTGGCTAACAAACTTGGCATGGTGGAGGATGGCCTATCTTATTCACCCATCAAGGTGCTTGCTCTAGCTTTGCAAAGTTGTATTGGTCGCACATATTTTGCATCTGACCTCTTGCATTACTTCTACTTTGTTACACCATCTGCTTAGTTTAAGCATCATATATGATTATATGCCATACCTATCCATTTTTTGTACCTATTCCATGTGTCGTCACACTATGTTTTTCCAATCAAATGTTGTTCTTTCGTAATAGATGTCCAAAAGGAAGAGGGTGAGTGCAGATCCTCAAGGAGTACAAACTAGGTATTTGGAAAAGGTAGTGATACATGTTAAATCAGATAGATCAGCAGCCACAGAAAACACAGGCCCAACTGTACCACACTTTACCCCTACTCCAGTGGCCAAACCCCTATTAGAACTGCTGGGAGCCCAGTGTCAGGTACTATCTATGATATCAATTTAAAATTTGAACTCCTAAATTTCTGCTTGTGCCTTACCTTCTCTCTTGTATGAAAACTAATTTCAGATGAATCTCCTTGCTCAAAGGATCATACAATCTCAAAACAATAATGGGCTCTGCATTGCTCTCGTCAGTACCTCTCTCCCTTTTGCCTTGTAACAATGTACTTAATTAATTGCTATTTGATTATGTATCATCAGTCTGCACCTGAGCTTCATTATCATCTATTTCTTCCAATATTATTTGATCTATATTTACTATTTGCAAAATGTAGAATAATGGCAACGCTTATAAAGAATTTTCTTTGGGGAATTTATTGAATTATCCTACAATCAACATGGAGAAGGGCTTCGTCCTGCCCGTGTTAACATGTAATGTAAGTTCATCCTTCTCAAGCCTTCAAACTTTGTTCTAGTATAGATTTGGCTAGGCATCATTTCCTCCACTATTGTTTGCTTTGCTGTTTACATCTGATTGGATGTTTGCAACAACTACCAGTTTCAAATTGTAGTTGTAAAGACATGTTCCTTATACAGAAGAGATCCATTTATTTGCTTATATAATTGTGAAACCTGTTACGTGTCTCCTTCTTTCTACGCCAGGCAGAACTTTGGGGAAGATAGTGAGCCAAACCATCTTGTGGACAGCGAGATGACCCCAAGGTCCTGTCTTGATGAAGACAGTGAGTTGAAGCTACTCACCAGCAGGTGTGAGACAACCTCTGTGCAGTCGCTGCCTCAATCAGTTCGACTTCTTCAGTCTCAACTTAAAGCGGAAAGGCTTGCTTCAGAACGACTCCGACTTGAAGTCAAAGATGCAATGAAGATGTCAGAGGACTGTCGTGTGCACCGTCAAGCCTTAAATCTAGTGTTGATGCATCTATCGTTGACACAACTGAGGTCTACTTAGCTTCTTCAGCTATTTGGGGGGGCCTTCCTGGCCAGGCCTAGTGCCTTCTGAAGTGCTCTCAGTTTTTGTATATTCTTTTGTCGGTGTGTTTATTTGCACTGGTGGCGAACTTTGATGCCTAGTGGATGTAATATGTGATAGCCGTGATAGCCTAGCGTAAGTTGCTTGCTTATTTATTTCCTTGTTGTCTTGTTTATTTGTTTGCTTGTAGTCATTGTAGTTCTTTTTCCGCAGTTTGCTAGTGGCTGCAATAACCTATTTTTTAAAACTATGCTACAATAACCATGGGCTAATATTTACTGTAGTGACACTGGGCCTCCTACGGGCCGTAGAAACAGTGGGCCTTCTACGGGCCGTAGAAACAATGGGCCTTCTAAGGGCCATAGAAACAATGGGCTTTCTACGGGCCGTATCATCAATGGGCCTTATACGGGCAGTATGATAACATGGCCAATAACAGGCCGCATTATGGCCGTAAACGGGCTAGAGTTGGAATCGTCCATTCATGGGCCGACCATAACGGGCCATTGTTAATAGGCCGTATTTCATGACGCTATGAAAACGGCCCAACGTAACGGACCACAAACGGGCCGACTGTAACCATGGGCTGAATTTGGCCCACAAGCAGAAAATGACAGTAACGGGCCGTAAGTAAACGAATGCTGGAAATGAGCCCAAGAATAAATGGGCTCCGAGAAGGCCGAAAGATAACATGGGCTGGAAATGGCCCAACGGAATAACAGGCCGTTAATGGGTATAAAGTGATACACTGTTCATTACGGGCCAGTTTCACCACGGGTCGTTAATGGGTGTAAAGTGATACACTGTTCATTACGGGCCAGTTTCACCACGGGCCGTTAATAGGCCAAGAGTTACATAGGGCCTCATATGGACCGAAAGACATCATGGGCCATACATGGGCCAGAAGTGAAAACGGGCTGGAATCATATTGGGTGGCCCAGATGACGCTACTGGGCCTAATTCGGATAGGGCGTAACGGGCCTTGGGTTAGCAGGATGTAAATGGGCTATATGCGAACAGGCCGTTAACAGGCTTTCCATGGGCCGGCCCGCCACATTTTGACCAAGTCAAACGGGCCGTCCTTTTCACAGCAATGGGCCTCTGTTGGGCCGTGCCACGTGTCGACGTATCATAGGCGCCTTCCGTCCAATGAGTGGATGACATCTGTCCCAACGATGAGCAGACACGTGTTTCCTCCAGCCAATGATGATTTTACACGTGGAAAATCCCCTTTGGTCGGGGCTGTTAACGGGTTATCGGATCCAAAACCCGACCCGATAGCTTAACGGCGTTCCGTTACGGTGTATGCCATGTGTCGGGCACACTTGACGAAAGCACTTCTGTGACGCGCGATTTATCATCATGGAAGTGGACACTTTCGTGATGATAATTTTGGTAATGTCATGGAACACTTCTACGACAGCACAAGTATGACTATCTTGATTCTGTCATAAATTTATCATGGATGTACATGCATGACAAAAAACGCGACCTACTGTGACAAACACGTATCATCATGGAAGTGTATTTTTTGTAGTGATATGATTCGCGTTCGGTACTTTGATAATTTGATATGTGGGTGGACCGGTGCTTGGGTACTACCCTTACTTGGACAAGTATCCCACTTATGATTAACCCCTATTGCAAGCGTCCGCAACTACAAAAGAAGTATTAAGGTAAACCTAACCACAACATTAAACATATGGATCCAAATCAGCCCCTAATGAAGCAACGCATAAACTAGGGCTTAAGCTTCTGTCACTCCAGCAACCCATCATCTACTTATTACTTCCTTATGCCTTCCTCTAGGACCAAATAATGGTGAAGTGTCATGTAGTCGATGCTCACGTAACACCACTAGAGGAAAATGCAACATACATCTCATCAAAATATCGAACGAATACCAAATTCACATGACTACTAATAGCAAGGCTTCACCCATGTCCTTAGGAACAAACGTAACTACTCATGAAGCATATTCATGTTCATAATCAGAGGAGTAATAATATGCATAAAGGATCTGAACATATGATCTTCCACCAAGTAAACCAATTAGCATCAACTACAAGGAGTAATCAACACTACTAGCAACCCACAGGTACCAATTTGTGGTTTTGATACAAGATTGGATACAAGAGATGAACTAGGGTTTTGAGAGGAGATGGTGCTGGTGAAGATGTTGATGGAGATTGACCCCCTCCCGATGAGAGGATCATTGGTGATGACGATGGTGATGATTTCCCCCTCCCAGAGGGAAGTATCCCCGGCAGAACAGCTCTGACGGGGCTCTAGATTGGTTCCGCCAAGGTTCCGCCTCGTGGCGGCGGAGTTTCGTCACGTAAGCTCGCCCACGGTTGTTTCCAAGGTAAAAGCCTTCATATAGAAGAAGATGAACACCGGGGGGCCACCAGGGGGCCCAAGAGATAGGGGCGCGCCCAGTAGGGGTGGGCGCGCCCCCCACCCTCTTGGCCAGGGTGTGGGCCCCCTAATGTATTTCTTTCGCTCAATAATTCTTATTAATTCCAAAAACATGTTTCGTGGAGTTTTAGGATTTTTGGAGCAGTGCAGAATAGGTTTCCAATGTTTGCTCCTTTTCCAGCCTGAATTCCATCTGCCAGCATTCCCCCTCTTCATGGTAAATCTTGTAAAATAAGAGAGAATAGCCATAAGTATTGAGATATAATGTGTAATAATAGCCCATAATGCACTAAATATTGATATAAAAGCATGATGCAAAATGGACGTATCAGCATCCAACTTGCTTGCTCATGAAGACCTAGGGCATTTTGAGGAAGCCCATCATTGGAATATACAAGCTAAGTTCTATAATGAAAAATTCCCACTAGCATATGAAGGTGACAACATAGGAGACTCTCTATCATAAAGATCATGGTGCTACTTTGAAGCACAAGTGTGGCAAAAGGATAGTAACATTGTCCCTTATCTCTTTTTCTCTCATTTTTTTTCTTTTTTTTTCCTTTTCTTTGGTGGGCTTCTTTGGCCTCTTTTTTTTATTTGGGCTTCTTTGGCCTCTTTTATTTTTCGTAAAGTCCAGAGACTCATTGCTTCCATCATCCTTTCCTCACATGGGACAATTCTCTAATAATGAAGATCATCACACATTTATTTACTTACAACTCAAAAATTACAACTCAATACTTAGAACAAAATATGACTCTATGTGAATGCCTCCGGCGGTGTACCGGGATGTGGAATGAATCAAGAGGGACATGTATGAAAGAATTATGAAAGGTGTCTTTGCCACAAATACGATGTCAACTACATGATCATGCAAAGCAATATGACAATGATGGAGCGTGTCATAATAAACGGAACGGTGGAAAGTTGCATGGCAATATATCTTGGAATGGCTATGGAAATGCCATAATAGGTAGGTATGGTGGCTGTTTTGAGGAAGGTATATGGTGGGTGTATGGTACCGGCGAGAGTTGCGCGACACAAGATAGGCTAGCAATGGTGGAAGGGTGTGAGAGTGCGTATAATCCATGGACTCAACATTAGTCATAAAGAACTCACATACTTATTGCAAAACTCTACAAGTTATCAAAACAAAGTACTACACGCATGATACTAGGGGAAGGGTTGGTAGGAGTTAACCATCGCGCGATCCCGACCTCCACACATAAGGAAGACAATCAATAAATAAATCACGCTCCAACTTCATCACATGACGGTTCACCATACGTGCATGCTACGGTAATCACAAACTTTTAACACAAGTATTCCTCAAATTCACAACTACTCAACTAGCATGACTCTAATATTACCATCCTCATATCTCAAAACAATCATCAAGTATCAAACTTCTCATAGTATTCAATGCACTTTATATGATAGTTTTTATTATACCCATCTTGGATGCCCATCATATTATGACTAAATTCATAACCAAAGCAAATTACCATGCTATTCTAAAAGACTCTCAAAATAATATAAGTGAAGCATGAGAGTTCATTAATTTCTTCAAAATAAAACCACCGCCGTGCTCTAAAAGGATATAAGTGAAGCACTAGAGCAAATGACAAACTACTCCAAAAGATATAAGTGAAGATCAGTGAGTAATCAAATAATTGTGCAACTATGTGAAGACTCTCTAACATTTAAGAATTTCAGATCTTGGTATTTTATTCAAATAGCAAGCAAAACAAAAGAAAATAAAATGACGCTCCAAGCAAAACACATATCATGTGGTGAATAAAAATATAGCATCAAGTAAAGTTACTGATGGACGAAGACGAAAGAGGGGATGCCTTCCGGGGCATCCCCAAGCTTAGGCTTTTGGTTGTACTTTAATTTTACCTTGGGGTGCCTTGGGCATCCCCAATCTTAGGCTCTTGCCACTCCTTATTCCATAATCCATCAAATCTTTACCCAAAACTTGAAAACTTCACAACACAAAACTCAACAGAAAACTCGTAAGCTCTGTTAGTATAAGAAAATAAATCACCACTTAGGTACTTTTGTGAACTCATTCTAAATTCATATTGGTGTAATATCTACTGAATTCCAACTTCCCTATGGTTCATACCCTCCGATACTACTCATGGATTCATCAAAATAAGCAAACAACGCATAGAAAAACAGAATCTGTCAAAAACAGAACAGTCTGTAGTAATCTGTATCATTCGAATACTTATGTAACTCCACAAATTATGAACTAAATTGGTGGACCTGAGGAATTTGTCTATTAATCATCTGCAAAAAGAATCAACCTAAAAGCACTCTCCAGTTAAAAAAATGGCAGCTAATCTCGTGAGCGCAAAAGTTTCTGTTTTTTACAGCAAGATCGCATAGACTTCACCCAAGTCTTCCCAAAGGTTCTACTTGGCACAAACACTAACTAAAACATAAAACCACATCTAAAAAGAGGCTAGATGAATTATTTATTACTAAACAGGAGCAAAAGTAAAGAGCAAAAATAAAATTGGGTTGCCTCCCAACAAGCGCTAACGTTTAACGCCCCTAGCTAGGCATGATGATTTCAATGATGCTCACGTAAAAGATAAGAATTGAAACATAAAGAGATCATAATGAAACACATGGAAAAAACATTTAAGTCTAACCCACTTCCTATTCATAGGGATTTTGTGAGCAAACAACTTATGGGAACAATAATCAACTAGCATAGGAAGGCAAAACAAGCATAACTTTAAAACTTTAAGCACATAGAGAGGAAACTTGATATTATTGCAATTCCTACAAGCATATATTCCTCCCTCATAATAATTTTCAGTAGCATCATGAATGAATTCAACAATATAACCATCGCATAAAGCATTCTTTTCATGATCTACAAGCATAGAAATTTTACTACTCTCCACATAAGCAAATTTATTCTCATCAATAGTAGTGGGAGCAAACTCCACAAAATAACTATCATGTGAAGCATAATCCAATTGAAAATTAAAATAATGATGACAAGTTTCATGGTTATCTTTATTCTTTATAGCATACACGTCATCACAATAATCATCATAAATAGGAGGCATGCTTTCATCATAATAAATTTGCTCATCAAAACTTGGGGGACAAAACATATCATCTTTATCAAACATAGCATCCCCAAGCTTGTGGCTTTGCATATCATTAGAATCATGGGTATTCAAAGAATTCATACTAACAACATTGCAATCATGCTCATCATTCACATATTTTATGCCAAGCATTATATGTGATTCTTCTTCTAGTACTTGAGCACAATTTTCCTTCCCATCATTTTCACGAAAGATATTACAAAGATGAAGCATTTGAGGCACCCTTAATTCATTTTTTTTGTAGTTTTCTTTTATAGAATAAACTAGTGATAAAACAAGAAACAAAAAGATTCGATTGCAAGATCTAAAGATATACCTTGAAGCACTCACCTCCCCGGCAACGGCGCCAGAAAAGAGCTTGATTTCTACTACGCAACCTTCCTTCTTGTAGACGTTGTTGGGCCTCCAAGTGCAGTGGTTTGTAGGACATTAGCAAATTTCCCTCAAGTGGATGACCTAATATTTATCAATCCGTGGGAGGTGTAGGATGAAGATGGTCTCTCTCAAACAACCCTGCAACCAAATAACAAAGAGTCTCTTGTGTCCCCAACACACCCAATGCAATGGTAGAGTGTATAGGTGCACTAGTTCGGCGAAGAGATGGTGATACAAGTGCAATTTGTATGATAGATATGAGTATTTGTAATCTGAAAATATAAAAACAGCAAGGTAACTAATGATAAAAGTGAGCGTAAACGGTATTGCAATGTTAGGAAACAAGGCCTAGGGTTCATACTTTCACTAGTGCAAGTTCTCTCAACAATAATAACATAACTAGATCATATAACTATCCCTCAACATGCAACAAAGAGTCACTCCAAAGTCACTAATAGCGGAGAACAAATGAAGAGATTATTGTGGGGTACGAAACCACCTCAAAGTTATCCTTTCTAATCGATCTATTCAAGAGTCCGTAGTAAAATAAAACGAAGCTATTATTTCCGTTCGATCTATCATAGAGTTCGTACAAGAATAACACCTTATGACACAAATCAACCAAAACCCTAATGTCACCTAGATACTCCAATGTCACCTCAAGTATCCGTGGGTATGATTATACGATATGCATCACATAATCTCAGATTCATCTATTCAACCAACACAAAGAACTTCAAAGAGTGCCCCAAAGTTTCTACCGGAGAGTCAAGACAAAAACGTGTGCCAACCCCTATGCATAAGTTCACGAGGTCACGGAACCCGCAAGTTGATCACCCAAACATATATCAAGTAGATCACTGATACGTCTCCAACGTATCTATAATTTTTGATTGTTCCATGCTTTTATATTACCCGTTTTGGATGGGCTCTACTATACACTTTTAAATTATTTTTGGGACTAACCTATTAACCAGAGGCCCAGCCCAAATTGTTGTTTTCTTGCCTATTTCAGTGTTTCGAAGAAAAGAAATATCAAACTTAGTCCAAACGAATGAAACCTTCAGGAGAGTTATTTTTGGAACAGAAGCAATCCAGGAGACTTGGAGTAGACGTCAGGGAAGCTTCGAGGTGGCCACGAGGCAGGGAGGCACGCTATAAGGGCATATTTATCCCTAAGGTGTTTTGGTGATTAATGACAATGCTTTTGCAGACTAATCGTGTGCGTTGAGTTTTTCATAGATTCATCCTTTAGCACGAGATGATTCCCTCCCCTCGGTGTTTTATTCTAGACGGTGTAGCTCTTTCGTTTCTATGTTGGTGGACTAGTTTCGTAGGAGTCACCGAACTATCAAGAGGGGATCGGCTTTGGTAAGGCCAGGGTGGAATCAAAACGTACACATTCTTTTCGCACCCGTTGTTCCTTTCCGCTTCAATGGAGTTCCCTTTCCTCTCCTAGCTTGCCCTGACTGGTCCCAGCGGTAGTACCGCCGAAGCACATCAAGCGGTAGTACCGCTCCTCAGCGGTAGTACCGCTTACTGTCCTCGGCCGTAGTACTGTTGAGGCTTCGGGCTACTACCACCTCGACTCGAGGCCTCGTTTTCTCGTGTCAGGTTGTGCGGTACTAGCTGCGGCAGTAGTGGCGGTAGTACCGCCCCAAGCGGTAGTACCGCCCTTACCTCCGCGGTAGTACCGCTTTGGGCCCAGGTCCGTGCTCCCCTCGTGTGTGCGGCAGTACCGTTGGGAGGGGACGGTAGTACCGCTGGTTCAGCGGTAGTACCGCTCTGTGCGGGGCTGCTTGGGGTGTAATGGTTGGATTGTTCCCCCCACTATATAAAGGGGTCTTCTTCCCCAAAGTTGACTTACCTCTTCCCCCAAAAGCTCCATTGTTGCTCCAAGCTCCATTTTCGCCCGATCTCTCTTCCTAGCCAATCAAACTTGTTGATTCGCTCGGGATAGGTTGAGAAGGCCCCGATCTACACTTCCACCAAGAGAAATTTGATTCCCCCACTAATCCCTAGCGGATCTTGTTACTCTTGGGTGTTTGAGCACCCTAGACGGTTGAGGCCACCTCGGAGCCATAGTCCATTGTGGTGAAGCTTCGTGGTGTCATTGGGAGCCTCCAATTAAGTTGTGGAGATAGCCCCAATCTTGTTTGTAAAGGTTCGGTCGCCGCCTTCAAGGGCACCAATAGTGGAATCACGGCATCTCGCATTGTGTGAGGGCGTGAGGAGAATACAGTGGCCCTAGTGGCTTCTTGGGGAGCATTGTGCCTCCACACCGCTCTAATGGAGACGTACTTCCCCTCAAAAGGAAGGAACTTCGGTAACACATCCTCGTCTCCATCGGCTCCACTCTTGGTTATCTCGTGCCTTTACTTGTGCAAGCTATTTGTGTTGTATCCCTTGCTTACTTGTGCACTTATTGTTGTTGCATCATATAGGTTGTTCACCTAGTTGCATATTTCGACAACCTACTTTGATGCAATGTTTAATTTGGTAAAGAAAAGCTAAAAATTGTTAGTTGCCTATTCACCCCCCTCTAGTCAACTATATCGATCCTTTCAATTGGTATCAGAGCCTCGTCTCTCTATTAAGGACTTTGTCGTCCGAAGAGTATGGTTGACACCGTAGATGGTGGGGAGGAGGAGCACTCCGGTGTGAATCCGATCTTGTCTACGGGTAATGGGGAAACCGCGGTGTCCCGTGAGGAATTCAATGTGGCCTTGGACACATTGAAAACCTCCATGACAACCACGGTTGAGAGCATGTTTAATAAATTCTTAGAAGGACTTAAACTACCTACCTCGCCGTTGAAAGTGGTTGATCCCACTAACAAGGTGACGGTTGCTAACTCTGACAAGGGAGAAGCTAATAGTGAGAAGGGTCCTTCTACTAGTGGTAGAAATGGCACCGGCATATTTGCCCATGTGGGACCTCCAACTTATGGAGGACCGATTCCCTCTACTCATTTAAATCATGTCGGCCCTCCTCCTAAGATTGTGAAAAGTGAGGATTTTGATTCTTGGGTGTATCGCTTCAAGCGTCATTTAAATCATGTGAATACTAATCTTTAGAGAATCATTGAAGAAGGTTTCTATCCACATGACCGAAGCAACTTCACCCCTAGAGAAGCGGTTGATAATCAATTCAATGAGAATGCTCTCTTCATCATCCAAGATGCTATCCTCCCCGAAGATCTCCCTCATCTCCGACCCCATGCCATAGCCAAAGATGCATGGCAATGTGTTGTGTCTCTTTATCGGGGAAGTGCAAGCATTCAACGCTCCAACTATGAAGTGGTGCAAGATGAAGCCGATGAGTTTGCAATGAAAGAAGACGAAGAACCTCGTGAGCTCTTTCGGAGAGTAACCAAACTCGCGGTCTCACTCCGAGATCATGGGAGCAAGGACACGGATGACAATTGGATCAAGCGCAAGTTCCTCAAGGCCATGATGCCCTACAACAAGGCCATGTCCTCCGTCATTCGTCAAAGACCGGACTTCCACTCCATGACCTCAAGTGAAGTGTTGGATGAGTTCGTTGCAATGAGCATCTTGGACAAGACCGTCGATAATGCGGTGCTCCACTCTCAAAGGGCAAAGAAGCCCAACCTTGCATTGAAGGCCAAGGTTATTGTGGAAGAAGAGGAAGATGAGGAGAGCAACCCCGAAGATACAAAATATGATTATCATGAGCACATGGCTCTTGCTTCAAGGCAATTTTGGAGCAAGAAGAACTCAAGGCCAAATTTCAACAAGAACAACTCAAGTGGCTACAAGGGCAAGCAACGAGTGAGAACTTGTTACAACTATGGCAATGTGAGCCGTTTCGTTGCGGATTATCCTTATGAGAAGCAGGAAGACAATGGTGGCAAGCTCATCCGAAAAGACAAAGCCAAGTCCTTCCCCAACAAGAACAACTTCACCAAGAAGACTCCAACTCGAGGGTTGGTGGTTCAAGAAGAATACCGTGAGAATGACGATGATGATGAAGATAGTGAATTAATGGCCATGGCATCCGTTGCCATTTCCACAACTCCCCGGATGTCTCTCTTCGATTCACCCAATGAGAACATCACCGCCAAGTGCCTCATGGCTAAAGCCACCAACAAGGTAACCCCCAACATCAAAACCACCATCATTACTAATCCCTCTTTGACGGATGGCATTGATGAAAGTGAGGGGTCTAATGAGGAAGTAAATGAATTTGAGTCTTTTATGAGTAAGCTCAAGGGCAAATCCAAGAAGCACTTTGTTGCTCTCTGGGAAAAACTTGGTGAAGCCAATGACATGATCGAGGCTCACGAAGAAACCATCTCAAAGATGGAAGGTCATAGTCGTGACTATGCCGATGAGATATCGGATCTCTCCAATGCTCTTGAGGAAGAGCGTGGGCATCGTTTGGCTCTTGAGGAGTCACACAACGATGACCATGCCAAGTTAAAGAAAGATCTTGATCATGCTCTTGTTGTGTCTCGTGTGCTAACTTCCGAGAAGGCTAAACTTGGGGTTGATCATGCTAGACTCAAGGAGGAGTTTGATGTACTTGACAAGGCCCACAAGGTCTTGAAGAGTGCTCATGCAAACCTCAAGGAGTCTCATGCTCAACTCCAAGTTAAGCTAACCAAGGTAAGGACCACCTTTCCTCATATGGTATTAATTGATAATGCATATGCCACTAACCCATGTTGTGAGCATGTGCACCTTGTGGAGGAGAATGCCAAGTTGAAGGATCAACTTGAGAAAGGCCTTGTGACATGCATTCAAGGTGAGAAGAACCTCAATGACCTTTTGAGCAATCAAAAGGAAGTTGTGGCCAACGAAGGAATTGGGTTCGCACCCAAGTGCAAGAACAAGAAGAAGAACGACAAGAACAAACGACCTCCTCCTCTCAAGCAAACCTTTGTGAAAGAGGGAGAGGGTGCTCCTAAGGAGAAGAAGAACAATGTGAAGGTGTTGATGTCAAAAAGGGCAAAACCACCACCTCCTCCTTCAACAAAGCCGTCGACTTTAACCCTTCTTATGTGTTGTGCCGTGCTAGTGATGGACATGTTTATGCTAAATTTGTTGGTTCTCCTTATGAGTACATTGAATGGTCTATTTGGGTTCCTAAGACCCTTGTTACTAACATCAAAGGACCCATTACTAAATGGGTACCTCAAACCAAGCATTGATCTCTTGTAGGTGTTTCCTTCCGGTGGGGGATCATGGTTGCTCGATAGTGGAGCAACAAATCATATGACCGGGAGCAAGGACTTGGTGGTGGACGTGCAAAAGATCCCATCTATGCCCACCAATGTCGAGTGGGGTGATGCCTCACATTCTAAGGTATTGGGTCTTGGCAAGGTTGTCATTTCTCATGATCAAACGATCGAGAAAGTCATGCTTGTTGAGTCCCTTTCATACAATTTACTTTCCGTTCGTCAACTTGCACTCATGGGTTTTGCCACTTTCTTTGATATTGATACCGTGGCCCTCTTGTGGAGCAAGACTCTTAAAGTAGCCTTTGTTGGGCTTGTCGAGAATGGTCTCTATGTGATTAACTTTTCGGAGCGACCCACTAAGAGCGACCCACTAAGACCGCGACATGCCTAATGGCTAAAGTTGACATGGGATGGCTTTGGCATCGCCGTTTAGCCCACGTCAATATGAGATCTTTGCAAAGTCTTCTCAAGGGGGACCATGTCCGTGGACTAACAAATGTTAGTTTTGCCAAAGATCGTGCTTGCAGTGCTTGTATCGAAGGGAAGCTTCATGAGAAGGCTCACCCTCCCACGACCATCATCTACTCGAAGAGACCCTTGGAGCTGTTGGGGAACGTAGTAATTTCAAAAAAATTCCTACGCACACGCAAGATCATGGTGATGGCATAGCAATGAGAGGGGAGAGTGTTCATCCATGTACCCTCGTAGACCGTAAGCGGAAGCATTAACACAACGCGGTTGATGTAGTCGTACGTCTTCACGATCCGACCGATCCAAGCACCGAACGTACGGGGCCTCCGAGTTCAGCACACGTTCAGCTCGATGATGATCTCCGGCCTCCGATCCAGCGAAGCTCCGGAGATGAGTTCCGTCAGCACGACGGCGTGGTGACGATGATGATGTTCTACCGGCGCAGGGCTTCGCCTAAACTCCGTGACGATATGACCGAGGTGGAATATGGTGGAGGGGGGCACCGCACACGGCTAAGGAACGATCCGTAGATCAACTTGTGTGTCTATGGGGTGCCCCCCGCCCCCGTATATAAAGGAGGGAGGGGGAGGTGCGGCCGGCCCCCTAGGGGTGCGCCTGGAGGAGTCCTACTCCCACCGGGAGTAGGACTCCCCCCTCTTGCCTTGGTGGAGAAGGAAAGGGGGAAGGGGAAAGAGGAAAGGGGGGCGCCCCCCCCCCCCTTCCTTGTCCTATTCGGACTAGGGGGGAGGGGGCGTGCGGCCTGCCCTGGCCGGCCCTCCTCTTCTCCCTCTTGGCCCACTAAGGCCCATTATCCCCCGGGAGGGTTCCGGTAACCCCCCGGTGTTCCGGTAAAATCCCGATTTCACCCGGAACCATTCTGATGTCCAAACATAGGCTTCCAATATATCAATCTTTATGTCTCGACCATTTCGAGACTCCTCGTCATGTTCGTGATCACATCCGGGACTCTGAACAAACTTCGGTACATCAAAACTTGTAAACTCATAATAAAACTGTTATCGTAACGTTAAGCGTGCGGACCCTACGGGTTCGAGAACTATGTAGACATGACCTAGAACCATTCTTGGTCAATAACCAATAGCGGGACCTGGATGCCCATATTGGTTCCTACATATTCTACGAAGATCTTTATCGGTCAAACCGCATAACAACATACGTTGTTCCCTTTGTCATCGGTATGTTACTTGCCCGAGATTTGGTCGTCGGTATCCAATACCTAGTTCAATCTCGTTACCGGCAAGTCTCTTTACTCGTTCTGTAATACATCATCTTATAACTAACTCATTAGTTACAATGCTTGCAAGGCTTAGGTGATGAGTATTACCGAGAGGGCCCAGAGATACCTCTCCGACAATCAGAGTGACAAAACCTAATCTCGAATTATGCCAACCCAACATGTACCTTCAGAGACACCTGTAGAGCACCTTTATAATCACCCAGTTACGTTGTGATGTTTGGTAGCACACAAAGTGTTCCTCCGGTAAACGGGAGTTGCATAATCTCATAGTTGCAGGAACTTTGTATAAGTCATGAAGAAAGCAATAGCAGAATACTAAACGATCAAGTGCTAGGCTAACGGAATGGGTCATGTCAATCACATCATTCTCCTAATGATGTGATCCCATTAATCAAATGACAACACATGTATATGGTTAGGAAACATAACCATCTTTGATTAATGAGCTAGTCAAGTAGAGGCATATTAGTGACTATATATTTGTCTATGTATTCACACATGTATCATGTTTCCGGTTAATACAATTCTAGAATGAATAATAAACATTTATCATGATATGAGGAAATAAATAATAACTTTATTATTGGCTCTAGGGCATATTTCCTTCAGGAGCTCCTTCACATGGATCTCTTTGGACCTCCATCCTTTGATAGTCTTGGAGGTAGAAAGTATTGCTTGGTGATTGTGGATGATTATTCAAGATACACTTGGGTATACTTCTTCAAGAGGAAGAGTGAGACTCAACAAACCGTCATCGACTTTGCAAATGAAGCTCAACGTCAACATGATGCAAAGATCTTGAGCATAAGGAGTGACAACGGCACCGAGTTCAAGAACTACACCTTGGATGAGTTTCTTAGTGATGAGGGGATCAAGCATCAATATGCTGCACCATATACCCCTCAACAAAATGGTGTCGTGGAGAGGAAGAACCGGATGTTGATGGATGCGGCAAGGACCATGATGGTGGAGTTCAAGTCTCCATACAACTTTTGGGCTGAAGCCATCAACACAGCATGTCATGCATCCAATCGGCTCTATCTCCGCAAAGGCTTGAACAAGACTCCCTATGAAATACTCACCTGTTACAAGCCCAATCTCAAGTACTTCCGGGTGTTCGGGTGTAAGTGTTTCATTCTCAAGAAAGGTGGTCGTTTGTCTAAATTTTAGGCTAGAGCTTATGAGGGCATATTTGTTGGTTATGCTACAAACTCTCATGCTTACCGTGTCCTCAACAAGTCCACCAGACTCATTGAGGAGACGTGTAACCTAGAGTTTGATGAAAATAACAGCTCCCAAGTGGAGCAAAGTGGTACTTGTGATGTAGGTGATGAAATTCCTCCCCAAGCCATAAGAAGAATGGGTGTGGGTCATATCCTACCCATTGAGGAACCCCTTGTGGCCGAAGGAGAAGGACAATGCTCCACTCAAGTGGAGCCATCACCTCCCCAAGACCCACACGCTTCTGAAGAACAAAGTGAAGGCCCTCAACCTCGTGAACAAGATCAAGGACAAGATCAACCTCAAGATGGTGGTGAACCACCAAATGATGCCCAAGGTCAAGTTCTCCCCCTCGAGCAAGTTCAAGATCAAGAGCAAACTCAAGATCTTGAACAAGCTCAAGACGACGCTCAAGATAATCAAGTTAACCCTCCTCCTTCCACATCTGAGGAGGAATTAGAGTGTCGTGCCGCAAAGATTGCTTCCAAGCTCACCACCAAAGGTCATCTCATGGAGAATGTGGTTGGAAGCCTAAGAAAGGGGGTAAGCACTCGTAGACAATTAGCATATTGTGAACATCACACGTTTGTCTCTTGTGTTGAACCCCAAAAGGTCTATGAGGTGCTCGAAGATCCGGATTGGCTCAATGCCATGCATGAAGAACTCAACAACTTCGAGTACAACAAGGTGTGGAGATTGGTGCCAAGGCCGTCGGGGAACCACAACGTCATTGGAACCAAGTGGATATTCAAGAACAAGAAAGATGCTCATGGGAACATCATTCGCAACAAGGCAAGATTGGTAGCACAAGGCTACTCCCAAGTCGAGGGTATCGACTACGGTGCAACCTTTGCTCCCGTTGCTCGCCTTGAATCCATTCGTTTGTTGATTGCTTATGCTTCCCATCACAACTTTAAGTTACAATAAATGGATGTGAAAAGTGCTTTTCTTAATGGTCCTATTAATGAGTTGGTTTATGTCAAGCAACCCCCGGGGTTCGAGGATCCCTACTTCCCGGATCATGTGTATCAACTCGATAAGGCACTCTATGGCCTTAAACAAGCCCCACGTGTGTGGTACGACCACCTTACTGAGTTGTTACAAGATCGTGGATTTGAGGTTGGGCAAATCGATCCCACTCTTTTTACTAAGAAGGTCAAAGGGGAGTTGTTTGTATGCCAACTATATGTTGATGATATTATCTTTGGTTCCCCTAACAAAGCTTTCAATGAGGAATTTGCCACTCTCATGACCTCTAAGTTCAAGATGTCATCGATGGGAGAGTTGAAGTTCTTCCTCGATTTCGACATCAAGCAAAGAAGATAAGGTGCCTTCATCAATCAAGCCAAATACACTCAAGACATGCTAAAAAGATTCAAGCTAAGTGATGTCAAGCCGGCTTCTACTCCAATGCCTACCAAGGGCCAACTTGACATTGATCCCAATGGTAAAGCGGTGGATCAAAAGGTATATCGCTCCATGATTGGCTCCTTGCGTTACCTTTGTGCATCTAGACCGGATATCATGTTGAGTGTGGGAATATGTGCACGGTTTCAAGCTGCACCGAAGGAAAGCCACTATGTGGCGGTCAATCGAATCTTTCGATATTTGGCTCATACCCCAAACTTTGGCTTATGGTACCCAAGAGGAGCAAACTTCAAGCTTGAAGGTTATACGGATTCCGATTGGGCAGGAGACAAAGTGGACAGGAAGTCCACTTCCGGAGGGTGCCAATTTCTTGGCTGCTCTTTGGTGAGTTGGTCTTCCAAGAAGCAAAGTTGTGTTTCTCTCTCGTCCACATAAGAGGAATATGTGGCGGTCGGTAGTTGTTGTGCACAACTCTTATGGATGAGGCAAACTTTAAAGGAGTACGGTGTCATTTGTGACAAAGTGCCTCTTTGGTGTGACAATGAAAGTGCCATCAAGATTTCTCTCAACCCAGTGCAACATTTCAAGACGAAGCATATTGAGATTCGGTATCACTTCATCCGGGATCACATTAGGCGAGGGGAGATCGAGCTCAAGTATGTCAACACTAATGATAACCTTGCAGATATTTTCACCAAGCCCTTGGATGAAGCAAGATTTCGCGAGTTAAGGCATGAGCTAAATATCATTGATTCGAGCAATGTATCTTGAACCCATGCACATCCCACCACATTCAACGTGTTGTCTAGTTTAGGTGTAGGCATGGATTTAGGGGGAGTGTTGTTCTCTCAATGAACTCTCCCTCCCCCCATTATGCATAAATTGATCAAGTCTTTCACTTTAACCATCTTTGATGGTACTTGTGCTTCAAGGACGAGTTTTGGTCATGGGCCCAAGGTTAAAATCTTTGCGGTACCATACCTCGTGACTCAAACATAGGTGGCCTCGGCCACCGCCCTCTCTTGAAGAGGTGTGTCTTGGCCCCTTGCTAGTGTGCTTGTTGCCTCGTCGTGTTTGCCGCTGGTTTCTCTCTTTTGAGTTTAATTTTCTTTGTGTGTCTAGTTCCGTGGCGTGCTGGGCGGTACTACCGCCCACCAGCACGGTACTACCGCTGTGGGGCGGGATCAGGGGGGTTATTTCGGGGCAGGGGGAGGTTTCTCTCCCCCATACCCAGTCGCTTCGCCTCCTTGCTCCTCTTCGTCTCTCCAGCACCGTCTCGCCGTGGGAGGGCTCTAGCGGATCTCCTTCTCTGGGGCGTCCCTCTTCATTTCCTTCGGTGGAGTCGATCCCCACCCCTTCCTCTTGCCATGGATGCCGGTATTGCCCCTGTTCCCTCTCTCTTTTTGTCTAGATTTCAGATCTAGCATCTTAGGGGCATTAGTGGTTGCATCTCTAGATTTTTGGCTAAATCTAGGCTTGAGTAGGATGGAGAAGGCAACTAGGCATCGTGGATTAGCGTTTGGTAGGAATATTTTTGAATTTGGTAGGCCGGTAGTGCCGGATCTGACCATGATAGTAGGAAACCGTTGTTTTCCCGCTTCGAGCGGTACTAGCGGTACTACCGCTTGGAGCGGTACTGCCGCCTCCAGGTCGCGGTACTACCGCTGCCTACCAAATTCCATCATGTCTCTACCTTTCATTGATCCTTTTGTTGTGTTTTGTGGCTTATGCTCGTTCTTTCTGGTTGTTTTGTGTGTTCTTGTGTTTGGTTCCAGGTGATGAACATCCTGAGCATCAAGCTCGCCGTGTCAAGCCCGGTCGTGCCACGTCAAAGCGTTACCGCACATCTGAGTCAACAAGAGGTTCCTCAAGTGCTCCACCTCCACCTCAACTCAAGAAGAAGTCCGCTGTCAAGCCAAGGTCAACGGGAAAAACCGTGTCTCAAATGAATGCCAAGGAGTTCTGGGCAAGGCGTTGCCGCAACCCTTATGAGGTAGACCAAGAACCCACTTTGGTCAACCGTCCGTTCTGGAACCTCTTTCAGTTTGCCATCTTCTTTGATGTGCTCAAGGCCAAGAAGAATCTCTATGTTGATGTGCGCTCCATCGACACGGACCATATGGAGCAGGATCCTGAGTACTTTGGTGAAGCTTTTCAGATGTGCTCTCAGCTGAACATTCTCAGCATCATGCAATTCAACAAGGACTATGATGCAGATATCGTGGCTCAATTCTATGCCACTGTCCATCTAGGGACTGAGGAGGACCGGACTCTGACTTGGATGACCAATGGCAAGTTGCTTTCTGTCAAGTGGAAGGCATTCATGGAGTTACTTGGAGTGGAAGATCACGGTCTTGAGACTCCTGTCGGCTTTCGCCCTCACCGCAACACAACGTCCACTCACAAGCAAGCTCTCTAGCCCTACTGCACTTTGAAGAAGAATCCTGAAACTAAGAAGGAATCATATGAGCTGTCTGCCTATCTGGACATTCTTCACCGTGTCTTCCGTGAGACTCTTTTCTCTCACATCGGGAATCTGGATATGGTTCACTCTTATCTCGTGGACATGCTTCTCTTCTGCCAGCATGAGAAGGAAGCAAACACTGGTGAGTCCCTGGACATTTCTCATGTTATGTGGTCTGAGCTCTTATCTGCTATATCTAAGCGCAAGTGCCCGATCTATGGTCCATTCATCATGCTGCTCATTGAGAAGGCCTGGAGTCAGACCTATCCCAAGGTTATGCTTGAGTCTAGAGAGTTGGTGGCTCATGAGATCAAGCGTCTGAGGAAGAAGGACAACTGGGGCACTCATGTTCCTAAATCTGGGGGTACATCGTCTACTGCTGCCATGGAGACCAAGGAGGAGGTTGAGGCTGAGGATGATGATGACTATGAGCCTTCTGGGGCAGAGCCCTCTTGGGCAAAGAAGCTCAAGCTCAAGATGAAGAAGCTGTTCTGCATGGAGTCTCACGGTCAGTACATGACTCATGTGGCAGAGAAGAAGGCCAGGGGACGTCACAAGGAGCTCATGCGTCAGTTAGGTGCCACCGTTAATAGTGGATCTAAGGACCAGCTTACTAAGGAGGAGGAGTGGATTCAGCAGCACTGCCCGTGGACAGATTCTGATGCCGAGCAGTTCCCGACCGACGACGGTGGCGAAGACGATCCCGCTGGGATCTGATATTCGAGACCCTCGCTTGCTATCACCTGGAGCCATAGCAACACTCCCTCTCCTTTTTGGTGTCTTGATGCCAAAGGGGGAGAGAGTTTCGGGATTTATGTCGTTGTCGTTGTTTGTTTCGCGAGTGTGTCTTCTGCCTTCTGTGTGGTGTGTTTGTGTTTTCTCGCCGTTTGCTTTGTTTGGTTTTGTGTCAGTGAGACCTAAGTTCCAGACATATGGTGTGAGACATATGCTACCTTATCTTTAGATTATCTTTATCTATGTCTATCTAGTCCCTCGGTAGCTTATGAGTTGCATGCTTATCCTGTTATATACTTTGCTCTCATATACCCTGCTTAGGTCGTTGGTCTCTAAAATGTAGGGGGAGCGTTGATCCTAGTATGTGTGCCGTGCAGTCCAAAGCACTTATCTAGATAGCACACTTCTAGGGGGAGCCCATCTACATTTTAGGACGGTGGAGTTTTGCGCATGTCCTATGTCTTTTCCCGTTTGTGCAAATCCCGTATTGTCATCTTTTAAGGGCATATTTATCCCCAAGGTGTTTTTGTGATTGATGACAATGCTTTTGCGGACTAATCGCGTGCGTTGAATTTTTCAGAGTTTCATCCTTTGGCATGAGACGATTCCCTTGATACATCTCCAACGTATCTATAATTTATGAAGTATTCATGCTATTATATTATCCATCTATGATGTTTTATATGCATTTATATGCCATTTTATATGATTTTTGGGACTAACGTATTAACCTAGAGCCCAGTGCCAGTTTCTGTTTTCTCCTTGTTTTTGATTTTACAGAAAAGGAATACCAAACAGAGTCCAATTGACGTGCCAATTTTTGACAATTTTTTATGGACCAAAAGAAGACCACGGAGCATCAGAGTTGGCCAGAAGAGTCCCGGGCTGCCCACGAGAGTGGGGGGTGCGCCCACACCCCTAGGGCGCTTCTCTATCTCGTGGACAGCCCGGAGACCCCCCTGACGTGAAACCTACGCCAAAAATTCCTATAAATACAGAAACCTTCGGGAAATAACCTAGATCGGAAGTTCCGCCGCCGCAAGCCTCTGTAGCCACGAGAAATCAATCTAGGCCCTCTCCGGCACCCTGCCGGAGGGGGCCATCATCACCGGAGGCCATGGAGGAGGATCTCGGAGGGGCCATCATCGCCATGAAGGCCAAGGACCAGAGGGGGAAAGCCATGGAGGAGGAAGCACAAGGGGGAGAACCTCTCCTCCTCTCTCTTGGTGGCACCGGAGTGCCATCGGGAGGGGAATCATCACCGCGGTGATCGTTTTCATCAACATCACCATCATCATCACCATCCTCATCTCTTTTACGCGGTCCACTCTCCCACACCCCGCTGTAATCCCTACTTGAACATGGTGCTTTATGCCACATATTATGATCCAATGATGTGTTGCCATCCTATGATGTTTTGAGTAGATATCTTTTGTCTTTGGGTTGATTGATGATCTAGATTGGTATGAGTTGTATGTTTTACTTTGATGTTGTCCTATGGTGCCCTGCGTGTCGCGCAAGCGTGAGGGATTCCCGCTGTAGCGTGTTGCAATACGTTCATGATTCGCTTATAGTGGGTTGGTGAGTGACTGAAACACAAACCCGAGTAAGAGGGATTGTTGCGTATGGGAATAAAGAGGACTTGATGCTTTAATGCTATGGTTGGGTTTTACCTTAATGATCTTTAGTATTTGCGCATGCTTGCTTGAGTTCCAATCATAAGTGCATATGATCCAAGTAGAGAAAGTATGTTAGCTTATGCCTCTCCCTCATATGAAACTGCAATAGTGATCACCGGTCTTGTTAACAATTGCCTAGGACAATTCCGCACACCGATCCACCATTATTCCACACTTGCTATTTATAATACTTAGTAATATATTCTAACTTTATGATAACAGCACCTACTTTTATATTTTAGTTCTCCGATGTCATACAAAGTTATCCTCTTCATACCCACAACGTAGTTTTATTTCTCATTTCTAGTTGGAAGCAAACGTTCGGTGTACGTAGAGTCGTATCAGTGGCAGATAGGGCTTGAGAGAATATTGATCTTACCTTTAGCTCCTTGTGGGTTTGACACTCCATACTTATCACTTCCACCTTTGGAAATTGCTACGATGATTCCCTGCACTTGGGGATTATCAAGCTCTTTTCAGGCGCCGTTGCCGGGGAGCAATAGTGTGGGGTTGATATTCTTGTGTGTGCTTGTTTGCTTTCTTCACTAAGTAGATTTTGTTTTTACTTTTTTTGTTACTGTTTAGTTGTGGGTGAAACATACAAAAAAATTTAAAGAATAAAAATACAAAAAAATATTTACTTGCCTCTCATGCCTAAAAAAAGTTTTTCAAAAAGAGAAGTGATTGGAAAGTTATGCATTGAAGAATAGAGGGTCGACCTTGAGCACTTGTGTTCATGCTCACGGAAACAATGTAGAATTTTTCATGGAAGTTTCTCTGTAAATAATTATCCCCTTGTATATATCCTTTGTATTATAAAAATAATGTGCCAAGCTTTGGTTTTAGTATGATAAGATTGCTTGCTTACTATGTGCAGAACAAAAACAGAAACTTTGGCTGTAGTGCATGAATTTACATTTTTTTTTACTGGAAAGTCAAATGTGTCTGAAACTTTTTGCACATTACTTCTGTACAAATTGTTCAAATTGTCAAATTTATTTCATAATTGTTGGAGTTACAGAAGTTTACTAAACTTCCAGATTACTACAGACTGTCCTGTTCTTGACATATTCTGTTTTCCATGTGTTGTTTGCTTGTTTTGATGCATCTATGGCTAGTATGTAAGGGTATGAACCATAGAGAAGTTGGAATACAGTAGGTTTAACACCAATTTAGATAAAGAATAAGTTGATTACAGTACCTTAAAGTGGTAGTTTGCTTTATTACACTAGCGGATCTCACAAAGTTTTTGTTTAAGTTTTTGTGAATGAAGTGTTTGAAGAATGAGGAGTTACCGATGTGAGAAGAATAAAGAGAGACAAGAGTTCAAGTTTGGGGATGCCCAAGGCACCCCAAGTAAATATTTTAAAGGATACTCAAGCATCTAAGCTCAGGGATGCCCCGGTTGGCATCCCATCTTTCTTCTTCAACAGATATCGGTATAGCTCGGTTTTTGTTTTGTTCACATCATTTGTGTCCTTTGTGTTTTTATTTTTATTTAAGAATCATGATAGTATGAGATAGCTCTTCATTGATTTATAGAATACTTCATGTGCTTCACTTATATCTTTTAAGTATGATCTTATAGAATTGTTCTTTGTGCTTCACTTAAATCGTTTGAGTGTGGTTTTATAGAATGCTTCGTGCGCTTCACTTATATATTTTGAGCTTGGATATTGGCTATTCTATATTAATTGTAGAATGCTCCAGGAACTGCACTTATATCTTTTGGAGT
The DNA here is from genome assembly GCA_963921465.1 of Triticum timopheevii. Taxonomy (NCBI): domain Eukaryota; kingdom Viridiplantae; phylum Streptophyta; class Magnoliopsida; order Poales; family Poaceae; genus Triticum; species Triticum timopheevii. The sequence continues at coordinate 99,452,754 of OY997264.1, read as the reverse complement.
ATGAATAATACTATAATTTAAAGTGGGTTTGGAAGAGTGTCAACTTTAGGAATTAGTGATCCCACTATCTTGGAGGGTGTTGAATCTTCGTACGATATTTATGAAAGTGGATTTGGAAGAGTGTCAACTTTAGTTAGTATTCCACTATTTCGGAAGAGGCTCCAATTGAGTATGAGAACAAAGTTGTTATCCATGATGCTACTGAAAATTATTATGAGGGAGGAATATGTGTTTGTAGGAGTTGCAATAATACCAAGTTTCCTCTCTATGTGCTTAAATTTTGAAGTTATACTTGTTTTGCCTTCCTATGCTAGTTGACTTTTGTTCCTATAAATTGTGTGCTCACAAAATCCCTAGGCATAGGAAGTGAGTTAGATTTAAATGTTCTAGTCATATTCTTCATGATGCTCTCTTTGTGTTTCAACTCTTTTCTTTTATGCGAGCATCATTGAAATCATGATGCCTAGCTAAAAGGCATTAAAGAAAATCGCTTGTTGGGAGACAACCCAATATTTACCCTTACTGTTTTTGTGTGTATACATGATTAATCTACTGTAGTAATAATGTTTCATAGCTTTTGTTTCAATAAAGTGCCAAGTAAGACCTTTGGGAAGACTTGGGTGAGAGTTAATGTGATCTTGCTGTAAAAAACAGAAACTTTGCGCTCACGAGATTAGCTGTAATTTTTTACAGAAGAGTGATTTTGAGTTGATTATTTTTGCAGAAGATTAATAGACAAATTCCTCACGTCCACCAATTTATTTCATAATTTTTGGAGTAGAAGAAGTATGGTTAGTGCTCAGATCATTACAGATTGTTCTGTTTCTGACAGATTCTGTTTTCATCGCATAGTTTGGTTGTTTTCTAGTTTCTATGGCTTACATTTCGCAATATAAATTGTAGAAATGATATGGTACAGTAGGCATTGTGTGAAAACAATTATGAACCTTGTATTTTATAGCACCAAAGTGAATGGTTTACTCTTTATCATACTAACCTATCTCACGAAGTTCCATTAAGTTTTGTGTGGTTGAAGTTTTCAAGTTTTGGGTGAGATATCGATAGGAGGAGAATAAGGAGTGGAAAGACCCTAAGCTTGGGGATGCCCAAGGCACCCCAAGGTAATATTCAAGGAAGACTCAAGCGCCTAAGCTTGGGGATGCCCTGGAAGGCATCCCCTCTTTCGTCTTCAAAACTATTGGTATACCTTACTCGGAGCTATATTTCATTCGTCACATGATATGTGTTTTGCTTGGAGCATATTTTCAATTTTACTTGCTGTTTGAATAAAGTCATTGGATCTGAAATATTGAATAAAAAAGGAACTCTCCCATGGCTAGTTAATTATTTGACTACTTAGTGTCCTTCACTCATATCTTTTGGAGTAGTTTGTCATCTACTCATGTGCTTCATGTATATCCTATGAGTAAATGGGGGAATGAATTGAATGTCATAAATCCGAATTTATATATGTTTCATATGCTTATAACATGGATAGTAATGACTTCACATATAAAGAGTATGAGGCATAAAAGTTGTTGAGAGTTGGCAAACGTAGTTTTGGTCATCGTTGTAATTAATAGGAAGTAATAAGGAAAGAGAGGTTCACATACAAATATATCATCTAGGACACATTTTATGATTGTGAAGCACTCATTAAGTATGACATGCTAAAAGAGTTTATGTTGGACAAGGAATATAACGTGATGGTTTATGTTTTCTCACATCTTAGTTAAAGTATATTGTCATTGACCTTCCAAACATGTTAAGCTTGCCTTTCCCCCTTGCTACCTCTTGAGCACTGCGTTGGATTTCCCCGAAGAGGAGAGGATGATGCATCAAAGTAGCGTAAGTATTTCCCTCAGTTTTTGAGAACCAAGGTATCAATCCAGTAGGAAACCATGCACAAGTCCCTCGTACCTACACAAGACGATAGCAACTCGCAACCAACGCTTAGGGGTTGTCGATCCCTTCACAGTCACTACGAGAGTGAGATCTGATAGAGATAATATTTTTGGTATTTTTGATAGATAGATGAAAAAGTAAAAAGTAAAAGGCAAAGTAAAACAAAGCAAGTAAATTAAGTGATAGAGATTGATATGATGAGAATAGACCCAGGGGCCATAGGTTTCACTAGTGGCTTCTCTCAAGAGCATAAGTTTTCTATGGTGGGTGAACAAATTACTGTTGAGCAATTGACAGAATTGAGCATAGTTATGAATATATCTAGGCAATGATCATGTATATAGGCATCACGTCCGAGACAAGTAGATCGAAACGATTCTGCATCTACTACTATTACTCCACTCATCGAACGCTATCCAACATGCATCTAGAGTATTAAGTTGAAAACAGAGTAACGCCGTAAGCAAGATGACATGATGTAGAGGGATAAATTCATGCAATATGATAAAAAAACCCATCTTGTTATCCTCGATGGCAACAATACAATACGTGCCTTGCAACTCTTTCTGTTACTGAGTAAGGACACCGCAAGATTGAACCCAAAGCTAAGCACTTCTCCCATTGCACGAACTACCAATCTAGTTGGCCAAACCAAAAAGGATAATTCGAAGAGACTTGCAAAGATAACTCAATCATACATAAAAGAATTCAGAGAAGAATCAAATATTTTCCATAGATAATACTGGATCATAAACCCACAATTCATCGGTCTCAACAAACACACCGCAAAAAGAAGATTACATCGAATAGATCTCCATGGGAAAGGGGGAGAACATTGTATTGAGATCCAAAAAGAGAGAAGAAGCCATCTAGCTACTAGCTATGGACCCGAAGGTCTGAAGTAAACTACTCACACTTCATCGGAGGGGCTATGGTGATGATGTAGAAGCCCTCCGTGGTGGATGCCCCCTCCGGCGGAGCTCCGGAACAGGCCCCAAGATGGGATCTCGTGGATACAGAAGGTTGCGGCGGTGGAATTAGGTTTTTGGCTCATGTTCTGATCATTCGGGGATACGTAGGTATATATAGGAGGAAGGAGTACGTCGGTGGAGCTCCGAGGGGCCCACGAGGTAGGGTGGCGCGCCCAGGGGGCGCGCCCTCCACCCTCGTGACCTCCTCGGGCACTGCTTGGAGTAGGGTCCAAGTCTCCTGGATCACGTTCGGTTGGAAAATCACGATCCCGAAGGTTTCATTCCGTTTGGACTCCGTTTGATATTCTGTTTCTTTGAAATACTGAAAAAGGCAAAAAACAGCAATTCTGGGCTGGGCCTTCGGTTAATAGGTTAGTCCCAAAAGTAATATAAAAGTGGAAAATAAAGCCCAATATAGTCCAAAACAGTAGATAAAGTAGCATGGAGCAATCAAAAATTATAGATACGTTGGAGACGTATCAGGCATCCCCAAGCTTAATTCCTGCTCGTCCTCGAGTAGGTAAATCGTAAAAAAGAATTTTTGATGCGGAGTGATACTTTGGCATAATTTAAATGTAAATCTTCTTAATTGTGATATGAATATTCAGATCCGAAAGATTCAAGACAAAAGTTCATATTGACACAAAAATAATAATACTTCAAGCATACTAATCAAAGCAATCATGTCTTCTCAAAATAACATGGCAAAAGAAAGTTCATCCCTACAAAATCATATAGTTAGGCTATGCTTCATTTTCGTCACACAAAGATGTTCCCAACTTCTATACCCCCGATGACAAGCCAAGCAATTGTTTCATACTTAAATAATCTCAAACTTTTTCAACCTTCACGCAATACATGAGCGTGAGCCATGGATATAGCACTATGGGTGGAATAGAATATGATGATGGGGATTGTGTGGAGAAGACAAAAAAGGAGAAAGTCTCACATTGATGAGGCTAATCAACGGGCTATGGAGATTCCCATCAATTGATGTCAACATGAGGAGTAGGGATTGCCATGCAACGGATGCACTAGAGCTATGAATGCTCAACAAAAGAAAACTAGTGGGTGTGCATCCAACTCACTTGCTCACGAAGACCTAGGGCATTTGAGGAAGCCCATCGTAGGAATATACAAGCCAAGTTCTATAATGAAAAATTCCCACTAGTATAAAAAGACAACTTATGAGACTCACTACATGAGGAAAAAGGTGCTACTTTGAAGCACAATATATGAGACTCACTATATGAAGAACAAGGTGCTACTTTGAAGCACAAGTGTGGAAAAAGAGATAGTAGCATTGCCCTTTTTATTTTATTTTTTATATATTTTACTTTTTTTGGGCCTTTCTTTTTTTTGGCCTTTCTCTTTTTTTTTATTTGGGCAATGCTCTAAGATCATCACACTTCTATTGATTACAACATAAGGATTACAACTCGAAACTTAGAACAAGATATGACTCTATATGAATGCCTCCGGCGGTGTACCGGGATGGTGCAATGAATCAAGAGTGACATGTATGAAAAATAATGCATGGTGGCTTTGCCACAAATACGATGTCAACTACAAGATCATGCAATGGCAATATGACAAAAGTAATGTATGTCATGATGATGATAGTGGAAGTTGCATGGCAATATATCTCGCAATGGCTATGGAAATGCCATGATAGGTAGGTATGGTGGCTGTTTTGAGGAAGATATAAGGAGGTTTATGTGTGATAGAGTGTATCGTATCACGGGGTTTGGATGCATCGGCGAAGTTTGCGCCAACTCTCAAGGTGAGAAAGGGCAATGCACGGTACCGAAGAGGCTAGCAAAGGCGGAAAGGTGAGAGTGCGTATAATCCATGGACTCAGCATTAGTCGAAAGAACTCATATACTTATTGCAAAAATTTAGAAGTCATCAAAAATTCAAGTACTACACGCATGCTCCTAGGGGGATAGATTGGTAGGAAAAGACCATCGCTCGTCCCCGACCACCACTCATAAGGATGCACAAGCGAGGTACACTTCATGTTTCAAATTTGTTACACAACTTTAACCATACGTGCATGCTACGGGACTTGCAAACTTCAACACAAGTATTTCTCAAATTCATAATCACCCAACTAGCATGACTTTGATATTATCACCTCCACATCTCAAAACAATTATCAAGCATCGAACTTATCTTAGTATTCAATTCACTCAAAAGAAAGTTTCACATATCTTGAACACCAAGTATATTAACATTAAGCAAATTACCATGCTATCAACGACTCTCAAAATAATCTAAGTGAAGCATGAGAGATCAATAGTTTCTTTAAAACAAATCCACCACCGTGCTCTAAAAGATCTAAGTGAAGTACTAGAGCAAAAATTATCACGCTTGAAAGATATAAGTGAAGCACTATGAGCAAAACTATCAAGCTCAAAAGATATAAGTGAAGCACATAGAGTATTCTAACAAATTCCAATTCATGTATGGCTCTCTCAAAAGATATGTACAGCAAGGATGATTGTGTTAGACTAACAAGCAAAGACACAAATAATACAAGACGCTCCAAGCAAAACACATATCATGTTGGTGAATAAAAATATAGCTCCAAGTAAATTACCGATGGAAGTGGACGAAAGAGGGGATGCCTTCCGGGGCATCCCCAAGCTTTGACTTTTTGGTGTCCTTGGATTATCTTGGGGGTGCCATGGGCATCCCCAAGCTTAGGCTCTTGCCACTCCTTGTTCCATAATCCAGCAAAATAATAGACCCAAAACTTGAAAACTTCACAACACAAAACTCAACAGAAATCTCGTGAGCTCCGTTAGAGAAAGAAAACAAAAGACTACTTCAAGGTACTGTAATGAACTCATTCATTATTTATATTAGTGTTAAACCTACTGTATTCCAACTTCTCCATTGTTTATAAACTAATTTACTAGCCATAGATTCATCAAAATAAGCAAACAACACACGAAAAACAGAATCTGTCAAAAACAGAACAGTCTGTAGAATTCTGTAACTAACGCAAACTTCTGGAACTCTAAAACTTCTAACAAAATAGGAAGTCCTGTACAATTTGTTTATTGATCAGCAGCAAAAATAATCAACGCAAAAGCACGTTCCTGTGATTTATCATAACTAAATTCGTGCGTGCAAAGTTTCTGTTTTTCAGCAGAATCAAGTCAACTATCATCGTAGGTTATCCTATAGGCTCTACTTGGCACAAACACTAATTAAAACATAAAATCACATCAAAACAGAAGGTAGATGGATTATTTATTCCTAAACATAAGCAAAAACAAAAAACACAAAATAAAATTGGGTTGCCTCCCAACAAGCGCTATCGTTTAACGCCCCTAGCTAGGCATAAAAGCAAGGATAGATCTAGGTGTTGCCATCTTTGGTAGGCAATCCATAAGTGGCTCTCATGATAGATTCATATGGTAATTTTGTTTTCTTTCTAGGGAAGTGTTCCATACCCTTCTTTAAGGGAAATTGGAATCTAATATTCCCTTCCTTCATATCAATAATTGCACCAATCGTTCTAAGGAAAGGTCTACCAAGAATAATAGGACATGAAGGATTGCAATCTATATCAAGAACGATAAAGTCTACGTGCACATAATTCCTATTTGCAACAATAAGAACATCATTAATTCTTCCCATAGGCTTTTTAATAGTGGAATCCGCAAGATGCAAGTTTGAGCAATCATCAAAATCACGGAAATCTAGCAAATCACATAAAGTTTTGGGAATAGTAGAGACACTAGCACCCAAATCACATAAAGCATGAAACTCAAAATCTTTAATTTTAATTTTAATAGTAGGTTCCCATTCATCATAGAGTTTTCTAGGGATAGAAACTTTCAACTCAAGTTTTTCTTCATAAGATTGCATCAAAGCATCAACAATGTGTTCGGTAAAGGCCTTATTTTGACTATAAGCATGAGGAGAATCTAGCACAGATTACAACAAGGAAATACAACCAATCAAAGATCAATTTTCATAATTAAATTCCTTGAGATCCAAAATAGTGGGTTTAGCAACATCACGGTTTTTATTTATTTCAATCCCACTTTCATCAATTTCATCATCAAGATCTAGAAACTCCGAATTCTTAGAACACCTTGTAGGTAAAGGAAGATCATATTCAGATTCATCAAGATTCATATTGCAAAACAAAGATTTAATGGGGGACACATCAATACATTTAGATCTTCATCTTGATTTTCATAAGGGTTGGAAGAACACGCTTTAATAAAGGCATCTTTGGAAGCACGCATCCTAGCGGTTCTTTCCTTGCACTCATCAATGGAAATTCTCATGGCTTTGAGAGACTCATTGATATCATGCTTAGGAGGAGTAGATCTAAGCTTTAAAGAATCAATTTCAAGAGAAATTCTATCAACGTTCCTAGCCAAATCATCAACTTTAAGCAATTTCTCTTCAAGCAAAGCATTAAAATTCTTTTGTGAATTCATAAACTCTTTAACACTACTCTCAAATTCAGAGGGCATCTTATTAAAATTTCCATAAGAGTTGTTGTAGGAATTTCCATAATTATTAGAAGGATTACTAGGATAAGGTCTAGGATTAAAATTCCCTCTATAAGCGTTGTTTCCAAAACTATTCCTACCAACAAAATTCACATCCATAGATTCATTATTATTCTCAAGCAAAGTAGATAAAGGCATATCATTGGGATCAAGAGGAGTATTTTTAGGATCAAACATCTTCATAAGTTCATCCATCTTTTCACTCAAAACATTGATTTCTTCTATAGCATGCACTTTCTTACTAGAAGATCTTTTGGTGTGCCATTGAGAATAATTAGCCATAATATTATCAAGCAATTTGGTAGCATCCCCTAACGTAATTTCCATAAAAGTGCCTCCCACGGCCGAGTCTAAAAGATTTCTAGAAGCAAAATTCAATCTGGCATAAAAAAATTGTATGATCATCCATAAATTCAAACCATGAGTAGGGCAATTGCGAAGCATTAACTTCATTCTTTCCCAAGATTGGGCAACATGCTCATGATCAAGTTGTTTAAAATTCATGATATCGTTCCTAAGAGTGATAATCTTAGCGGGAGGAAAATACTTAGAGATAAAAGCATCTTTGCACTTGTTCCAAGAATCAATACTATTTTTAGGCAAGGACGAAAACCAAACTTTAGCACGATCTCTAAGTGAAAACGGAAATAACTTCAATTTGACAATATTGTTATCCGTATCTTTCTTCTTTTGCATGTCACACCAATCAACAAAATTGTTTAGATGAGTAGCGGCATCTTCACTAGGAAGGCCGGCGAATTGATCTTTCATAACAAGATTCAACAAAGCGGTATTGATTTCACAAGACTCATCATTATTAAGAGGAGCAATCGGAGTACTAAGGAAATCATTATTATTGCTATTCGAGAAATCACACAATTTGGTATTATCTTGCGCCATGGCAACAAGTAATCCAACACACAAGCAAAAAGAAAGGCAAAGGGAAAAAGGCAAACGGGAAAGAGAGGAGGAGATTGGGAAAGGGAGGGAAAATAAAACGGCAAGGGTGAAGTGGGGGAGAGGAAAACGAGAGGCAAATAGCAAATAATGTAATGCGAGAGATAGGTATTGCGATGGGTACTTGGTATGGTTGACTTTCTTGCGTGAGCCTCCCCGACAACGGCGCCAGAAATTCTTCTTGCTACCTCTTGAGCACTGCGTTGGATTTCCCCGAAGAGGAGAGGATGATGCAACAAAGTAGCGTAAGTATTTCCCTCAGTTTTTGAGAACCAAGGTATCAATCCAGTAGGAGACCACGCACAAGTCCCTCGTACCTACACAAAACGATAGCTCCTCGCAACCAACACGATTAGGGGTTATCAATCCCTTCATGGTCACTTACGAGAGTGAGATCTGATAGAGATAATATTTTTGGTATTTTTGATAGATAGATGCAAAGTAAAAAGTAAAAGGCAAAGTAAAACAAAGCAAGTAAATAAAGTGATAGAGATTGATATGATGAGAATAGACCCGAGGGGCATAGGTTTCACTAGTGGCTTCTCTCAAGAGCATAAGTTTTCTATGGTGGGTGAACAAATTATTGTTGAGCAATTAACAGAATTGAGCATAGTTATGAGTATATCTAGGCAATGATCATGTATATAGGCATCACGTCCGAGACAAGTAGATCGAAATGATTCTGCATTTACTACTATTACTCAATTCATCAACCGCTATCCATCATGCATCTAGAGTATTAAGTTGAAAACAGAGTAACACTATAAGCAATATGACATGATGTAGAGGGATAAATTCATGCAATATGATAAAAAACATCTTGTTATCCTTGATGGCAACAATACAATACGTGCCTTGCAACTCTTTTTGTCACTGAGTAAGGACACCGCAAGATTGAACCCAAAGCTAAGCACTTCTCCCATTGCAAGAACTACCAATCTAGTTGGCCAAACCAAAAAGGATAATTCGAAGAGACTTGCAAAGATAACTCAATCATACATAAAAGAATTCAGAGAAGAATCAAATATTTTCCATAGATAATACTGGATCATAAACCCACAATTCATCGATCTCAACAAACACACCGCAAAAAGAAGATTACATCAAATAGATCTCCACGAGAGAGGGGGAGAACATTGTATTGAGATCCAAAAAGAGAGAAGAAGCCATCTAGCTACTAGCTATGGACCCGAAGGTCTGAAGTAAACTACTCACACTTCATCGGAGGGGCTATGGTGATGATGTAGAAGCCCTCTGTGGTGGATGCCCCCTCAGGTGGAGCTCCGGAACAGGCCCCAAGATGGGATCTCGTGGATACAGAAGGTTGCGGCGGTGGAATTAGGTTTTTGGCTCCTGTTCTGATCGTTCGGGGATACGTAGGTATATATAGGAGGAAGGAGTACGTCGGTGGAGCTCCAAGGGGCCCACGAGGTAGGGTGGCGTGCCCAGGGGGCGCACCCTCCACCCTCGTGACCTCCTCGGGCACTGCTTGGAGTAGGGTCCAAGTCTCCTGGATCACGTTCGGTTGGAAAATCACGATCCCGAAGGTTTCATTCCGTTTGGACTCCGTTTGATATTCTGTTTCTTTGAAATACTGAAAAAGGCAAAAAAACAGCAATTCTGGGCTGGGCCTCAGGTTAATAGGTTAGTCCCAAAAGTAATATAATAGTGGAAATAAAGCCCAATATAGTCCAAAATAGTAGATAAAGTAGCATGGAGCAATCAAAAATTATAGATACGTTGGGGACGTATCACCCCTCATGCTAGCCAAATTCCTTGCACCAAGTAGAGATACTACTTGTGCTTCCAAATATCCTTAAACCCAGTTTTGCCATGAGAGTCCACCATACCTACCTATGGATTGAATAAGATCCTTCAAGTAAGTTGTCATGTTGCAGGCAATAAAATTGCTACCTAAATATGCATGACTTATTAGTGCAGAGAAAATAAGCTTTGTACGTTCTTGTTGTGGAAGCAATAAAAGCGACGGACTGCATAATAAAGGTCCACATACAAGGGGCAATATAAAGTGACATTCTTTTGCATTAAGATTTTATGCATCCAACCCTAAACGCACATGATAACCTCTGCTTCCCTCTGCGAAGGGCCTATCTATTACTTTATGTTCTTATTTTATGCTTGAGTCAAGGTGATCCTGGCCTTTCCCTTTTCATTTTATCCTTTGGCAAGCTCCTCGTGTTTGAAAGATCATGATATATATATATATCCAATTGGATGTAAGTTAGCATGGGCTATTATTGTTGACATCACCTAAAGGTGAATACATTGGGAGGCAACACAATAAGCCCCTATCTTTCTCAGTGTCCGGCTGAAACTCCATAACCACAAGTATTGCGTGAGTGTTAGCAATTGTAGAAGACTATATGATAGTTGAGTATGTGGACTTGCTGAAAAGCTCTATTCTTGACTCTTTTTGATGTTATGATAAATTGCAATTGCTTCAATGACTGAGATTATAGTTTGTTAGTTCTCAATGAAGTTTCTGAACCATACTTGACATTGTGAATAGATTGTTACTTGATCATGAAAAGTTTTATGAGATAAGCTACTATTATGACACATATTGATGCTAGAAAAGGTGATTGAAATTATCATTGATCAAACTTGCGCACCTACTAGCATTCACACTTCATAAATTATTTCTTTTGTCATTTACTACTCGAGGACGAGCAGGAATTAAGCTTGGGGATGCTGATACATCTCCAACGTATCTATAATTTATGAAGTATTCATGCTATTATATTATCCATCTATGATGTTTTATATGCATTTATATGCCATTTTATATGATTTTTGGGACTAACCTATTAACCTAGAGCCCAGTGCCAGTTTTTGTTTTCTCCTTGTTTTTGAGTTTTACAGAAAAGGAATACCAAACGGAGTCCAATTGACGTGCCAATTTTTGACGATTTTTTATGGACCAAAAGAATACCACGGAGCATCGGAGTTGGGCCAGAAGAGTCCCGGGCTGCCCACGAGAGTGGGGGCGAACCCACCCCCTAGGGCGCGCCCCCCTATCTCGCGGACAGCCCGGAGACCCCCCCTGACGTGAAACTTACGCCAAAAATTCCTATAAACACAGAAACCTTCGGGAAATAACCTAGATCGGAAGTTCCGCCGCTGCAAGCCTCTGTAGCCACGAGAAATCAATCTAGGCCCTCTCCGGCACCCTGCCGGAGGGGGCCATCATCACCGGAGGCCATGGAGGAGGATCTCAGAGGGGCCATCATCGCCATGAAGGCCAAGGACCAGAGGGGGAAAGCCATGGAGGAGGAAGCACAAGGGGGAGAACCTCTCCTCCTCTCTCTTGGTGGCACCGAAGTGCCATCGGGAGGGGAATCATCGTTGCAGTGATCGTCTTCATCAACATCATGTTGGGGAACGTAGTAATTTCAAAAAAATTCCTACGCACACGCAAGATCATGGTGATGGCATAGCAACGAGAGGGGAGAGTGTTCGTCCACGTACCCTCGTAGACCGTAAGCGGAAGCGTTAGCACAACGCGGTTGATGTAGTCGTACGTCTTCACGATCCGACCGATCCAAGCACCGAACGTACGGGGCCTCCGAGTTCAGCACACGTTCAGCTCGATGACGATCTCCGGCCTCCGATCCAGCGAAGCTCCGGAGATGAGTTCCGTCAGCACGACGGCGTGGTGACGATGATGATGTTCTACCGGCGCAGGGCTTCGCCTAAACTCCGCGACGATATGACCGAGGTGGAATATGGTGGAGGGGGGCACCGCACACGGCTAAGGAACGATCCGTAGATCAACTTGTGTGTCTATGGGGTGCCCCCCGCCCCCGTATATAAAGGAGGGAGGGGGAGATGCGGCCAGCCCCCTAGGGGTGCGCCTGGAGGAGTCCTACTCCCACCGGGAGTAGGACTCCCCCCTCTTGCCTTGGTGGAGAAGGAAAGGGGGAAGGGGAAAGAGGAAAGGGGGGCGCCGCCCCCCCCCCCCTTCCTTGTCCTATTCGGACTAGGGGGGAGGGGGCGCGTGGCCTGCCCTGGCCGGCCCTCCTCTTCTCCCTCTTGGCCCACTAAGGCTCATTATCCCCCGGGAGGGTTCCGATAACCCATCGGTGTTCTGATAAAATCCCGATTTCACCCGGAATCATTCCGATGTCCAAACTGTCACGCCCAAGATTCGACCCTATCCTAAAGGAACTCGAAGGTCCCACCAAGGATAGAAGCGCATCTTGAAGACGCTTTTGCAAGGTGGATATCATTACATCAACATTACATAATAGATAGGGATACATACATAAGGCATACAATGCCACACGAATACAACATCATTATACATAAGAGCACCATCCGACTACGGATGAAACACAAACAGAAACTCAAACGACATCCACCCTGCTAGCCCAGGCTGCCGACCTGGAACCTATCCCCTGATCGAAGAAGAAGCAGAAGAAGAACTCCAAAACAAGCAAACATCGCTCTCGCGTCATGATCATCACATAACCTGTACCTGCAACTATTGTTGTAGTAAACTGTGAGCCACGAGGACTCAGCAATCCCATTACCATGGGTATCAAGACTAGCAAAGCTTAATGGGAAAGGAAGGGGTAAAGTGGTGAGGTTGCAGCAGCGACTAAGCAATGTATGGTGGCTAACATACGCAAATAAGAGCGAGAAGAGAGCAAGCGGAACGGTCGTCAACTAGCAATGATCAAGAGGTGATCCTGAACTCCTACTTACGTCAAACATAACACAGAAACCGTGTTCACTTCCCGGACTCCGCCGAGAAGAGACCATCACGGCTACACACGCGGTTGATGCATTTTAATTCGGATCAGGTGTCAAGTTGTCTACAACCGGACATTAACAAATTCCCATCTACCACATAACCGCGGGCAAGGCTCTCGAAAGTTTATACCCTGTAGGGGTGTCCCAACTTAGCCCATAATAAGCTCTCGCGATCAACGAAGGATATACCTTCTCCCAGGAAGACCCGATCAGTCTCGGAATCCCGGTTTACAAGACATTTCGACAATGGTAAAACAAGACCAGCAAAGCCGCCCGATGCGCCGACAATCCCGATAGGAGCTGCACATATCTCGTTCTCAGGGCAACACGGATGAGACATCCTACGAGTAAAACCAGACCTCGAGTTTCCCCGAGGGGGCCCCGCAGTCTACTCGGTTCGAACCAGCACTTAGACAAGCACTGGCCCGGGGGGCTAAAATAAAGATGACCCTCGGGTTGGCCGACCCAAGGGAAAGGTATAGGTGGTGGTGAGGCAAATGGTAAAACCAAGGTTGGGCCTTGCTGGACAAGTTTTATTCAAAGCGAACTGTCAGGGGGGTCCCATAAATCACCCAACCGCGTTAGGAACGCAAAAATCCGGGAACATGACACCGGTATGACGGAAACTAGGGCGGCAAGAGTGGAACAAAACACCAGGCATAAGGCCGAGCCTTCCACCCTTTACCAAATATATAGATGCATTAATAATATAAGAGATATTGTGATATCCCAACATAATCCTGTCCACCATGGAGCAATCTTCAACTTCACCTGAAACTAACAATGCTATAAGAGGGGCTGAGCAAAGCGGTAACATAGCCAAGCAATGGTTTGCTAGGAAGGGTGAAAAGGTTAGAGGCTGACATGGCAATATGGGAGGCTTGAAGAACAAATGATAGGTAGCGCAGCATAGCGATAGAATGAAACAACTAGCATAGCAATGATAGTAGTGAGATCCAGGGTAGCAGTCATCTTGCCTGAAATCCCGCTAGGAAGAAGAACGAGTCCATGAAGAAGACGAACGGGAGTAGTCGAACGAATCCTCACGAACGCAATGTTACCGGAACTAAGAAGCAACACCGGAAAGAAACAAACAACATGGTAAACACACAAGCATAAACATGGCATGATGCACAATCAAGTATGATGCATGTCCGGTTTAATGAGGCATGGCATGGCAAAGTGCAACAAACAATACTACAAGTTAAGTGGAGCTCAATAGGCAACGAGTTGCATATTGACAAAACATTATATCCGAGTTATTTAGTTCGCTCTCGTTTAGGTACACAACAATGTTAAATGTTGTTAAACATGTCAAGGGGTGTAACAAAAGTAAACTAACTATTTAGGCAAGTTTAAATGAGGCCGGAACAACAAACAACATTTCCGGAAAATCCTCATATGCAATTTATGAATTTGCTACTGTTCTGCCCTAAAACATATTTTAAATTTGTTAAACAGCAAAATAAGGTGCACCAAGTTAATCTATGCATTTTTCCACCCCAAATACATATAAAGTTTATTAAAATTGGAGCTACGGTTAATTAGTTATGAAATAAATCATTTTAGCATGGCAATTGAGCAAATTTAATCATACAACATTTTGAGCATTTTAAACATGGATGAAAGTGGCATATTGAGAAACTAGATGAAATTCTAAGCATGTTACATATATGAATCATTTTAATCCGATGCACGGTTGTTGAGTTATTAAATGCATGAACATGAGGGTGCAATCTGTAAAACAGCAGTCTCTGGATAAATGCGAAAATCGCAGCAGCAGAAAAAAACACTATGGGCCGAATTAGAGCACAGTTGGGCCAACAGAGATGGACTGGGTGGTGGCTCACATTGGGCCTAAAGGCCGAGGCAGAGGAGGCCAGCTTGGGGCGCTGAGCCTCGCGCGACGGAGGGGAGCCGCTGGGCCGAAGCAGAGGTGGCCCAGGCGCGGGCACTGGGGGCGTCGTGCTCGTTCGTTCGACATGGGAAACAGCGGCAACAGCAGGGGAGCAGCAGCGCGATGCAGGGGGCTCCGGCGAGGCGGCCTCGGCGGAGACCGACCGGAACGGGACTCGGACGACGGGATCCGACGGAGGGGCCGAATCTGGAGCAAACGGTTGCGGCTTGAGGCGCCGAAGCAGCAGAGGTCAGCGAGGCCATGGCGCAGGGGGTGCTCCTGTCGACAGAGAAAGAGAGAACAGGGAGAGATGTTCAGAGAAGCAGAACAGAAAGGGAAGAAGAGAGAAGGCAAGGGCGACGGGCATGCTGGCGACCTTGACGCAGGGGAGAGGTGGAGGCGTGGATTCGGCAAGGCAGCGGAGTTCCTTCGGCGGGCTGAAGAACTTGAGGCGCTCGGGCGCCATGGCCGCTCCAACTCCCTGTGAGAAAAACTAAGAGAGATGAGAGACCGAAGGGAGAGCAAGAGAGAAAGAGAAACGACCGGAGGGGCAGAACGAAGGGAGAGAGAGGGACGAGGCCGGTCCTGGTCAACGGGGAAGGCGGGGCACAGTCCGGGTGGTTGGGTTCGCCGGCGCGACGCGCCATGGAGGGAGGAGCTTGGGCATGAGCAGGGGATCGAGCCCATGTCTCTCTCCTACGGGAGCGCGGGCGCTCGTTGGTGGATCGAGGGGATCCAGAGGAGAGCGCCGGTTGGGGAGGTTCGATGGTGGCTGAAATCAAGGAGAGGTAGGTGGATCGGGAGGGATCCCGATGGAGAGAGAGGGTTGGTGGCGACGATGGGACAAGCTCCCGAAGAACAAGGAAGAGTGGGTGGCGGCGGCGGGTGAGGGGATGGATGGATGGGACAGTCTAGGGTCTAGGGTTAGACTATAAATATGAGAAAGAGAGGAGTTTGGATCATCCGATTAAAATCGGACGGTCGAGAATAAAATGCTTCGGGAGTCCAAACAAGTGAACGAAGATATTTTAGGGATGTTTGGGGTTGATCCGGAACCAACGGTAAAGACTGAGCAGGTCGGGTTCGGGCAAGTTTCGGACGCGCACACGAGGGGTCTATGCACTTTACAGAGAGACTCCGGTTTAGGCAAGAGGGAAATACGAAGAACAAGGTTGGACTCGAAATGGTCAACAAAAGCAAGGGGGCGCGACAACTACAAGCGGATGCAAGTTTTAAGAAAACAATGCCGATGCAATGCGCAAGATGCCATGAGATGAAATGCATGACACGAACAAAAAGCAAAACAAAAGAAAAAACCCCAACCATGGAGAAAATATCACATCGCATCTCCGGAAAAGGCAAGAGTTGGAGTTACGAATATGGAAAGTTGTATCCGGTGCGTTACAACACTCCACCACTACAAGAGGATCTCGTCCCGAGATCTAGGATGGCACCGGAGAGAAACGGAAGAGGAAGAGAAGAGGTAAAACTAAGTTGCTTCCTTGACGAACGAGTGAAACCATGAACCTTGAGATGTTGAGCAAAATGAAAGAAAGAAAACAACGAAGATGAGCAAAGTTGAAAACACTCCGTTAGAAAAGAGGGAGAAGGGATACGACTAGAACCAAGAGGTTTAGTGATAAGATAGATATTGAAACCACTCCGGTTAAAACTAGATAGAGAAGGAATAAGATTGATATTATTTGGGCAGCACTCCGACTGAAAGAAGAAGGAAAACTTGATAAGATGAAAAGAACTTGAAGAGATGGCACAACACTCCGGTTAAATGGATAAGCAAGAAAAGAACATGACCTTGACAAAACGAGGTGATGGATGAAGAGCACAACATCACAATGCCTCTGGAAGAAATGAAAGAATGGAAGTTAGACCGTTGGGATAAAGGGACGGAGAAGAAAATGACAACTTTTGCCACAAGTGAACTTGGAAAGCATCCTTGCAAAGAAGATTCGAACGGAGTTGTTGGAAAATCAACAACGAGAAGCACAAGCTTGTTGTGGGCTTATGGAAAACATCTCGAGACTATGAGGTGACAACCGGCCACTAATGGAAACCATTGATTTGATTGAGAGCACCAAAGAGATGAAAAACTTCTTCACCGAGAGGATAGGAGAAAAACTCGGATCATTGATAGCACCATAATTAGCAATATTCCTTAGGGAAGGCTGTAGGTGAGATATAACCCAATATAACTCCAATAAATGCTTGATGGATTTAAACTACCTCATTCTTGACAACATATGAATCATGAAACATGAAGGAAATTGTCAAGAGTGACATAACACCACCTCAAAAGATAAGGTAGAAAGAATTGCACTTTGGAATGCAAGATGAAGAATACTTGAGCTCCTCAAAACAAAACATGTGTTGAGCACCATGTTTAATTTTGAGTATAGCTTGGCGGATCTTAACTTCAAGAGAAATCTTGAAGAACAAATCGAGAATGAAAGGAATCCTTGACAAACCATCATGTAGAGCCTCCATGAAGAACTCCGGATAGGAAATGATAACATAAAAGAATTGAAGATTGAAGCGAACAAGATTGAAGCCTTGCAATGATTTAGATGGAGCTTCGCGATGAAATACAACGGAAAACTTGGAATTCCGAAAAAGAAATGATGAAGCATCTCGAACCGAGAAATGTGACATGATGAACAAACTCCGGAAAGAAGAGATGAACAACTTAGAACTGAGAAATTGCTACCATTACGAACTCCAAAAGAATGAATCAATCACTTGGATGAAACAAGAACAAGAATTATGTTATGCGTATCCTTCACCAATTTAGATTCATGACAAGCAACGGATAGGCATACTACTTATTCTCGTTGAAAAAGGATTTGAGAGAGATATTTCTCAACTTGGGAAGGTCTTGATGGAATCACCGGTGAGATTTGGAAACAACGAATAATTGATATGATAACAAAGGAAGTGAAATCTTGAACGAACCACCATAAGAATTGAAAATGAAAGTAGCAAGGGCACAATTCACCGGAAAGAATTTGAAAACGATTGAAGATACTTGAAGGGATTTAGATACATGAGAATGAAGAGAACATGAACTGATTAGAGGATATTTGAATGATTCACCAGTAAGATTTGGAGAACGATAGCTACACGCTGAGAATGAAGAATTATGACATGATGGCCTTCGTAGGAATAAAATGGAAAGAACTCACGAAATGCTCCAGATGGTAAGAAAAGAATTGTCACAATCAAAACAATTATGAGGATAGCATGAAGCTAGAACCATGAATATTCAAGAGAATGGACCAAGATTTAAGAGAAATCCTTCTTCGGTTTTCAAATGTTGAGAATGAAGATGGGAGCCACCATGAATTGTTGAGATACTCTGGGAGAATGAAAAACAAAGAGGTTGACAACGAAAATTAATTTGAAATCGATCTTGGAAAACATCTGACTGATGAAATTCATTCTTACATCAAACTTCGAAAAGAATTAGGAATGGCTCCGGAATAATTAGAAGAGTCAGGTAAGATCCTGGGAAAAGTCCTGTGGGTTAGGGCCCACTAAAGAGAAAACACCATTAAACAATTTTAAAGAGAGGTTGCACCGATTGAATTAAATGGCTTGAAAGAGATAACCACCTCGAAATATCTTGAACGGATTGAGAATGAAAACACAAGTCTTGTGAGATATCTTCAGCACTCCAGAACAAATGAATAGGAAGAAGTGAATGATTAAGAGGTGCATCGGCATGAGAAGCATTAGAAACGAGGAAAGGAATATGATGAATATCAAAATCTTGAATTGGATCCACCAGAGAAGAAACAACAATGAAGGATGATGAACTTGAAACTGTTGAGCATCTTCATGGGAAATCACCGGATAAGAACATTGAAAGAAAAGAATGAAGAGACTTCCCACAAATAAAAGGATACATGGTTAAGAAATCTGAGTCCTTGAAGAAAAAGGGTGGGAGGGCGGGAAAACAAAGGCAACTTGGGACAGATGAAATAAACACCGTTGAGAAAACTTAGAATTGATCTTGCGGATGGGAAAAATGATGGGATTCACTTGAAGAGAAGCACGCTGGTTGGAAAAGAATTAACATGACGACCTCGATGATCAAGAAGGATTAGTACTCCCATAGAAATATGAGAACACCATTTAGGAAAGGTATAGAATCAACACTTGACATTGAAGCAACTCAAAACAAAACAAAGGATTTGCTTGCAGAATAAGTCGGAACAAATACATATGATAGAGATTTACCCAATCCCATATCATGCATCTGTTGGAAAGATACTCTAGGAGCTACTTGAATTCCCACCTATAAACTCCCGAAACTTTCTGGTTATGCAATCTGGTGTTGGGGATACAGGGGAAGCAATATATCTCAACCAAACTAACAATCCCTACATCCAGCTGTATCCATCCGTCAACACATAACCAAGAAAACTCCAGAAATCATGTACCTCAACCTTCGAAAAGCATCCGTTATACGAGCTATGGCAATACTCCCAAACTCCCCAGTACTGGGTGACGTCGAGGTTATCTCACCAACAACTGCATAAAAGAGATTTTCGATGTCGGCAAAACTCAGGTATTCTAGAACTACAACGATAAAATTATGACGACAACACCTCGGAGCTCAACTCCCCGGGACACTGCCACAACCCCTAAATGTCAGGAGGCACCAAGACCAATGTTCTCGTCATAAGAATATCGGAACGATCCCAAGATACCCGCGTGATCCTAAATTTTTTTTAGTGAAATTTGAGGAGAGGAAAGACAAAACATCTACGTCAGGAGTCCTCACCAGAGCGACGAAGGGGGCTGAGGAGTAAAAAGAATCCTACTCTCCGATATATATAATCCTAAGACTCAAAATGGTTTTCTTCTAGACTCAACAACGGCCAACAATCAAGGGGGCTCCTATGGTCGGTCGAGGCTCTGATACCAACTTGTCATGCCCAAGATGCGACCCTATCCTAAAGGAACTCGAAGGTCCCACCAAGGATAGAAGCGCATCTTGAAGACGCTTTTGCAAGGTGGATATCATTACATCAACATTACATAATAGATAGGGATACATACATAAGGCATACAATGCCACACGAATACAACATCATTATACATAAGAGCACCATCCGACTACGAATGAAACACAAACAGAAACTCAAACGACATCCACCCTGCTAGCCCAGGCTGCCGACCTGGAACCTATCCCCTGATCGAAGAAGAAGCAGAAGAAGAACTCCAAAACAAGCAAACATCGCTCTCGCGTCATGATCATCGCATAACCTGTACCTGCAACTATTGTTGTAGTAAACTGTGAGCCACGAGGACTCAGCAATCCCATTACCATGGGTATCAAGACTAGCAAAGCTTAATGGGAAAGGAAGGGGTAAAGTGGTGAGGTTGCAGCAGCGACTAAGCAATGTATGGTGGCTAACATACGCAAATAAGAGCGAGAAGAGAGCAAGCGGAACGGTCGTCAACTAGCAATGATCAAGAGGTGATCCTGAACTCCTACTTACGTCAAACATAACACAGAAACCGTGTTCACTTCCCGGACTCCGCCGAGAAGAGACCATCACGGCTACACACGCGGTTGATGCGTTTTAATTCGGATCAGGTGTCAAGTTGTCTACAACCGGACATTAACAAATTCCCATCTGCCACATAACCGCTGGCACGGCTCTCGAAAGTTTATACCCTGCAGGGGTGTCCCAACTTAGCCCATGATAAGCTCTCGCGATCAACGAAGGATATACCTTCTCCCAGGAAGACCCAATCAGTCTCAGAATCCCAGTTTACAAGACATTTCGACAATGGTAAAACAAGACCAGCAAAGCCGCTCGATGCGCCGACAATCCCGATAGGAGCTGCACATATCTCGTTCTCAGGGCAACACCGGATGAGACATCCTACGAGTAAAACCAGACCTCAAGTTTCCCTGAGGGGGCCCCGCAGTCTACTCGGTTCGAACCAGCACTTAGACAAGCACTGGCCCGAGGGGGCTAAAATAAAGATGACCCTCGGGTTGGCCGACCCAAGGGAAAGGTATAGGTGGTGGTGAGGCAAATGGTAAAACCAAGGTTGGGCCTTGCTGGACAAGTTTTATTCAAAGCGAACTGTCAGGGGGGTCCCATAAATCACCTGACCGCGTTAGGAATGCAAAAATCCGGGAACATAACACCGGTATGACGGAAACTAGGGCGGCAAGAGTGGAACAAAACACCAGGCATAAGGCCGAGCCTTCCACCCTTTACCAAATATACAGATGCATTAATAATATAAGAGATATTGTGATATCCCAACATAATCCTGTCCACCATGGAGCAATCTTCAACTTCACCTACAATTAACAACGCTATAAGAGGGGCTGAGCAAAGCGGTAACATAGCCAAGCAATGGTTTGCTAGGAAGGGTGAAAAGGTTAGAGGCTGACATGGCAATATGGGAGGCTTGAAGAACAAATGATAGGGAGCGTAGCATAGCGATAGAACGAAGCAACTAGCATAGCAATGATAGTAGTGAGATCCAGGGTAGCGGTCATCTTGCCTGAAATCTCACTAGGAAGAAGAACGAGTCCATGAAGAAGACGAACGGGAGTAGTCGAACGAATCCTCATGAACGCAACGTTAGCGGAACTAAGAAGCAACACCGGAAAGAAACAAACAACATGGTAAACACACAAGCATAAACATGGCATGATGCACAATCAAGTATGATGCATGTCCGGTTTAATGAGGCATGGCATGGCAAAGTGCAACAAACAATACTACAAGTTAAGTGGAGCTCAATAGGCAACGAGTTGCATATTGACAAAACATTATATCCGAGTTATTTAGTTCGCTCTCGTTTAGGTACACAACAATGTTAAATGTTGTTAAACATGGCAAGGGGTGTAACAAAAGTAAACTAACTATTTAGGCAAGTTTAAATGAGGCCGGAACAACAAACAACATTTCCGGAAAATCCTCATATGCAATTTATGAATTTGCTACTGTTCTGCCCTAAAACATATTTTAAATTTGTTAAACAGCAAAATAAGGTGCACCAAGTTAATCTATGCATTTTTCCACCCCAAATACATATAAAGTTTATTAAAATCGGAGCTACGGTTAATTAGTTATGAAATAAATCATTTTAGCATGGCAATTGAGCAAATTTAATCATACAACATTTTGAGCATTTTAAGCATGGATGAAAGTGGCATATTGAGAAACTAGATGAAATTCTAAGCATGTTACATATATAAATCATTTTAATCCGATGCACGGTTGTTGAGTTATTAAATGCATGAACATGAGGGTGCAATCTGTAAAACAGCAGTCTCTGGATAAATGCGAAAATTGCAGCAGCAGAAAAAAAACACTATGGGCCGAATTAGAGCACAGTTGGGCCAACAGAGATGGACTGGGTGGTGGCTCACATTGGGCCTAAAGGCCGAGGCAGAGGAGGCCAGCTTGGGGCGCTGGGCCTCGCGCGACGGAGGGGAGCCACTGGGCCGAAGCAGAGGTGGCCCAGGCGCGGGCACTGGGGGCGTCGTGCTCGTTCGTTCGACATGGGAAACAGCGGCAACAGCAGGGGAGCAGCAGCGCGGTCGTTCGATGCTCTCGGTCGTTCGATCATGATCGCG
The DNA here is from genome assembly GCA_963921465.1 of Triticum timopheevii. Classification (NCBI taxonomy): domain Eukaryota; kingdom Viridiplantae; phylum Streptophyta; class Magnoliopsida; order Poales; family Poaceae; genus Triticum; species Triticum timopheevii. The sequence goes on along the minus strand of OY997264.1, from coordinate 99,430,077 downwards.
TGGCCGAAAACCGCTCCTCATTTGGACTCTCCTAGCTCCCTCTACCTATATATGTGTGCACCCCTCCTCTAATCCCGGATCCAAACCCTAAAAAAATCTCCTCCGCCGCCACCGGACATGTCCGCCGCCTCCGGACGAAATCGCCGTCGCCGCTCCATCCAATCCCGGTGCGCCACCTGTCCCTGCGCCGCCGTCCCGCCGCCGCGGCCCGCGAGGCCCACGGCCGGCCCGCCCGCGCTCGCACCGGGCCCAAGTCGTGCCCCCGCGCCCGCGCCCGCCGGTCCCCGCGCTCCGCCGCCGGCGCCGCGCCGGGACCTCGCCGCCGGCTGCGGCCTCGCCGCCGCCGCGCCCGGCCCGCGCCCCGCCTCCGCCCGCGCCGCTAGTGCCCGCCGCCGGTCGCCGCCTCCCCGGCTCCCACGGGAGCTCCGCCGCCGCGCCCGAGGCGCCCCTGCGCGCCGCCGCTCCGGCGCGGCCCGGCCTCCTCGCCGGCGACCCCGCCATGGCCGCCCGAGCTCGGGGCCGAGCTCCTCCAGAGCGCCCCGTCGCCCCCGTGCCTCCCCGCGCCGCCCCACGACGGGATCCGGCCGGATCCGGCGAGATCCGGCCTGGATCCGCCCTTCTCCGGTCATCTCCACCCGTCTCCGGCGAGTCTCCGACGAACCTCATTTTCCGTGCAGGTTGACTTTCCCCCCGAAATTCCACCAAGTCCCGTATATTCATACATAATCATGCCATGTTCATCATGCTGTATCTCTGCATCCGTAGCTTCGTTTTGTGCGTGTAATATGTCAAATTGTTCGTCTCGACGAGTACTTCATTTCATTCCATTGCATCATTTTCATTTGAGCTCATCTTGATGCCCAAAATGCTGTTGGAAGAGTGCATGTTGATGTTAATCTGCTGAAACTGTTATAACTTGCTCATTTATCATTTTTGCCATGATTGATGTGTGCATCCTATGAGGTTGATGTCTACATGTGTTTTGATCTATGCCATGCCATCTTTCCAGTGGTGCCAACCATGTATTTTTATGAGTTGTGTGCTGAGTGTATCAAGCTTGCTAAGTAGGGTAGTTGATGTTGCTGTTTTCCTGACAGATTCTGTTATATTTTGTTGCTATGTTAACATGCTTCGACAAGTCATTTCGTGCACAATCTGGAGTTGTCCTATAAACATGTTTTGATCTACATGTCTTGCTCTATCCATTCATGCCCTTGGTTGCAATTATAGCCTGCTGTAACATGTTGTAATCTTGCTCTAAAGTTGCTTCATAATGTTGCTGTCAGCCTGTTTACATTAAGTTCAATGTTTCCATGATTGTTTCCTAGTGATCCATGCACCCTATGAACTTGTTCTTGCCATGCTTAGCTTCATAAACGTGCCTTCTTACTGTTGGTTGCCTTGCCATGCTATGTATTGCTCTGTGGTGAGTGGTACAAGCTCACCAACATGCCTACTTATTGTTGTTTCTGCCATGTTTGAATCTGTAATATAACTTGCCATGTTTACATGGGTGCCATCATATTTTCTCTTTTTGGCTCATGGTCAGTAAGGGACTTTTGATCTATGCAATTAGTAGATTCATGCCATGCCTTTGTTTGCCATGATAGCTTCGTGTAACATGTTGTTTGATAGCTCTAAACATTGTAACCTGATGTTATTTCCTGATAAGTCTGAAACTGTTATTATTTGCAATCTTTCCATGTCATTTGGAGCATGTTCTAGTTGTTTCTGGAGATAGCTCAGTATTCATGTTTTGTTATGCTTTACGTGTACTTCATGCCCATGCCTTTTGTTATTATGTTGGGGTGTTGTAGCATGTTGTTTTGGTGCTTGCAATATGCCTAGTTGCTGTTATGGACAGATTGTTGCTATGACTTGTATAGTGTGCATGTGTTGAACCGTTGCTCCATTTTGAGTGTGCTCTATATGAAACTTGCTTGATTTTGCATGAAGTTCCATATTATCATGTTGCATCCTTGTTTGGAGGTGTTTGCTTGATGTTTGTATGCATTTTGCATCAATGCCATGTTTAACTTGTTTTGCTCATATCTTCTCGCCCGTAGCTCCGAATCTAATGAACTTTATATGTAACTTGACTAGAATTTCGTGTAGATCATCTTGGTGCATCTTAACTTGCTGTTTAACAACTTGAACATAAGGTTTATTCAGTTCTGGACCAATTTCGAAATTTGCATATGATGACTTACCGAAATTGTTATATGTTGTTTCCGGCCTCATTTAAACTTGCCGTGATGTGTTGTTCTTGTTTGCATCATCTCTTGCCATGAGTAGCTTCATGTAGCTTGGTCATGCATCATGCTTGTTGTGCATCATGCCTTTTTCATGTGTGGTGTGTTTACCATGTTGTGTGCTTCTTCTCGATAGTTCCCGTTTCGTTGCGATCGTGAGGATGCGTTCGTCCACGTGTGGTTCGTCTTCGAGGCTTCATCTTCTTCATGGACTCGTTCTTCTTCCTAGCAGGATTTCAGGCAAGATGACCGCTACCCTGGATCTCACTACTATCATTGCTATGCTAGTTTGCTTCGTTCTATCGCTATGCTGCGTTACCTATCTTTTGCTCATCAAGCCATCCCAAATTGCCATGAACCTCTAACCTTTGACACCATTCCTAGCAAACCATTGATTGGCTATGTTACCGCTTTGCTCAGCCCCTCTTATAGCGTTGCTAGCTGCAGGTGAAGTTGAAGATTGCTCCATGGTGGACAGGGTTTTGTTGGGATATCACAATATCTCTTATATTATTAATGCATCTATATACTTGGTAAAGGGTGGAAGGATCGGCCTTATGCCTGGTGTTTTGTTCCACTCTTGCCGCCCTAGTTTCCGTCATACCAGTGTTATGTTCCCGGATTTTGCGTTCCTAACGCGGTCGGGTGATTTATGGGACCCCCCTGATAGTTCGCTTTGAATAAAACTCCTCCAGCAAGACCCAACATTGGTTTTACCATTTGCCTCACCACTTTACCCTTTCCTTTCCCATTAAGCTTTGCTAGTCTTGATACCCATGGTAATGGGATTGCTGAGTCCTCGTGGCTCACAGATTACTACAACAACAGTTGCAGGTACAGGTTTTGCGATGTTCATGACGCGAGAGCGATGCTTGCTTGCGTTGAGTTCTTCTTCTGCTTCTTCTTCGATCAGGGGATAGGTTCCAGGTCGGCAGCCTGGGCTAGCAGGGTGGATATTGTTTGAGTTTCTGTTTATGATTCATCCGTAGTCGGATGTTGTTCTTGTATGCTGTATTGTTGTATTCGTGTGGCATTGTATGCCTTATGTATGTATCCCTATCTATTATGTAATGTTGATGTAATGATATCCACCTTGCAAAAGCGTTTCAATATGCGGGTCTATCCTTAGTGGGACCTTCGAGTTCCTTTTGGATAGGGTCGCATATTGGGCGTGACAAGTTGGTATCAGAGCCTCGACCGACCCTAGGAGCCCCCTTGATTGATCGTGTAGCTTGGCCGTTGTTGAGTCTAGAAGAAAACTGTTTTCTGAGTCTAGTTATATCGGAGAGTAGGGATTCTTTTTACTCCTCAGCCCCTTCGTCGCTCTGGTGAGGAATCTTGATGTAGGTGTTTTGAACTACTCCTCTTCCCCTTCAAATTTTTCTTTAGGTTCACGCAGTTGGTTTTCCGATCGTTGTTCCTTAGCTCTTTTCATCCGGTGCATCTCTCGTCAAGTCGACTCAAACCTCTCTGTCTTTCACGAGTTCATTCCTCAGTTCTTCCTCCGACATCATTGTTTTTCCTTGTCCGAAGTTGTCCTTGTTTTTCCCACCCGCCCACCCTTCTTCCTCTTGGAACCGGAGTCCATAATCTAGTATCCATCCTACTCGTGCGAAGTCTTTGTTTCTTTCCTCAATGATTTCAACCGGTGTTTTCTCTTCAAGATATTCGTCGTTTCCCCTTCCAAGTTACCCTTGTTTTCCCGCCCTCCCACCCTCTTCTTTCCTGAGTCTGACTCTCTCTCGACCATCTATTTCATTCGTGCGGAGCCTCTTCAGTCTTCCCTTAGTTATTTCAACCGGTGAATTCTCGTCTCGTTCGTCATTCTTCATCTCTTTTTCTTTTTTCGGTGGACTCAATTCAAGTTTTTCGGTGTTGATCATATTCGTTTTCCTCGGCTCTAGTGTTTTCCCTGCTCGTTCGCCTCTCGCCAGTTTATCCTTCCGGAGTGCTCATGACATCTCAAGAGATTTGTCTGTGTTTGAATTAATTCGAGGTTGTCACCTCATTCAAATATTTCACTTGTTCCGGTGCATCATCTATCTTTTCAACAATCCTTTCCAACGGTGTTTTTCTCTCTAGTGGGCCCTAACCCACAGGTTTTTTCCCAGGATCTTACCTGACTCTTCTGATTCCCCTGGAGTTATTCTCAAATTCTTTTCAAGTGTGACGTAGGAGTGGATTCCATCAGTCACATGCCTTCTCCAAGATCGCTTTCAAATTCTTTTCATTGTTGGCTCAACCTCTTTGCTTTTCATTCTACCGGAGTACCTCAGTAATTTTGGGGTTTTCTCATCATCATTTGAAGATTGAAGAAGAGTTCCTCTTAAATCTTGTCTCCTCTCTCGAAGTTTCGTGGTTCTAGCTTCATGTTATCCTCTCATATTATTCCGTTTGTCAGATATTCTTTTCTTACCTTTCTGGAGTATGTCAGGAGTTGTTTTTCCATTTCTTTTCACCGGAGGCCATTGTCCCAGAAGAATTCTTCGTCCTCACATTTCAGTTACCGTTATCCAATGATTCTGGTGCTTCGTTCAAGTATTCTTTAATCAGCTCACGATCTCTTTGTTCTTTTGCATCTAAATCCCCTCGAGCATATTTGTTCTTCTAATTCTTCCCGGTGATTCATTCTCTTTCATCAGTCATTTTGAATTCTTACGGTGGTTCATTCAAGATTCTTTGTCCTTGTTTATCATATTAATTCATTCGTTCTTTTCAATCCTACCGGTGGTTCATGAAGACCTTCTCAAGTTTGCGATATGTCACTTCTAAATCCTTTTCAAGAGAAATAAGTAGTATGCAAAATCCATTGCTTGTCATCAATTTAATTTGATGAAGGATAAGCATACAATAAATCTTATTTTTATTTCATCCAAGTGAGCTATTCCTTCCTTCGGAGTTTGTTCTTGATGAATAAATTCTAGTTCCAAGTGTTTTCATCTTTTCTTTTTCGGAGTTCAATTTTTCCTCGGCCATCTCATCGGAACCTCCATCTAAATCATCGTAAGATTTAATCTTATTCTTTCATCCTTCTTTCTTTCTCATCATCCTTTTGTCACCGGAGTTCTTCATGGTGATTCTTCATGATTCAATTCATTCTTCAAGAGTTCATCAAGTATCATTCCATCCTCTCAAGCTCGTGTTTTATTCCCCCATGTTTCAGCCGAAGTGCTGCCTAAATCCTTTCAGTCTTATCCGTTTCTTTTCTCATTCTAACCACTCCGGTTAGAACGAGTGATTTCGTAGTCTATCTGTTTCCGTGAGCTTTCGATTCTCGTCATTCTCGTTGTTCCTCTCTTCTTCTCGAGTGCTCTCGATTCTTTATTTCTTCTCTTGAGTTCTTGTTTCACCTCATCCCTTTTCCCTTCCGTCTCGGTCCTAAGATCTCGGGACGAGATCTCTTGTTAGTGGAGGAGTGTTGTAACGCCCCGGATTCCAATGCGCCAGGTGTCTGCCAGTTATTCGCCGTCCTTGCCATGTCATTTGCTTGCGTGTTGCATTTTGCCATGTCATCATCTGCATTTCATATCATGTCATCATGTGCATCTCATTTTGCATACATGTTCGTCTCATGCATCCGAGCATTTTCCCCGTTGTCCGTTTCGCATTCCGGCACTCCTATGTCATCTGGCGTCCCCTTTTTGCCTCTTCTCTTGTGCGGGTGTTAAACATTCTCGGAATGGCCCGAGATTTTCCAAGCGGCCTTGGTATACCACCGGTAGACCGCCTGTCAAGTTTCGTGCCATTTGGAGGTCGTTTGATACTCCAACGGTTAACCGGGTAACCGTAAAGCCCTCATTTCTGTGCAGCCCAACACCCCTTCCAAAGTGGCCCAAAACACATCTAACTCCCCTCCATGCTCTCGGTCGTTCGATCACGATCGCGTGGCCAAAAACCGCTCCTCATTTGGACTCTCCTAGCTCCCTCTACCTATATATATGTGCACCCTTCTCTAATCCCGGATCCAAACCCTAAAAAAATCGCCTTCGCCGCCACCGGACATGTCCGCCGCCTCCGGACGAAATCGCCGCCACCGCTCCATCCAATCCCGGTGCGCCACCTGTCCCTGCGCCGCCGTCCCGCCGCCGCGGCCCGCGAGGCCCACGGCCGGCCCGCCCGCGCTCGCGCCGGGCCCGAGCCGTGCCCCCGCGCCCGCGCCCGCTGGTCCCCGCGCTCCGCCGCCAGCGCCGCGCCGCCGCGCCGGGACCTCGCCGCCGCGCCGCCAGTGCCCGCCGCCGGTCGCCGCCTCCCCGGCTCCCACGGGAGCTTCGCCGCCGCGCCCGAGGCGCCCCCGCGCGCCGCCGCTCCGGCGCGGCCCGGCCTCCTCGCCGGTGACCTCGCCATGGCCGCCCAAGCTCGGGGCCGAGCTCCTCCAGCGCACCCCGTCGCCCCCGTGCCTCCCCGCGCTGCCCCACGCCGGGATCCGGCCGGATCCGGCGAGATCCGGCCCGGATCTGCCCTTCTCCGGTCATCTCCACCCGTCTCCGGCGAGTCTCCGACGAACCTCGTTTTCCGTGCAGGTTGACTTTCCCCCCGAAATTCCACCAAGTCCCGTATATTCATACATAATCATGCCATGTTCATCATGCTGTATCTCTGCATCCGTAGCTCCGTTTTGTGCGTGTAATATGTCAAATTGTTCGTCTCGACGAGTACTTCATTTCATTCCATTGCATCATTTTCATTTGAGCTCATCTTGATGCCCGAAATGCTGTTGGAAGAGTGCATGTTGATGTTAATCTGTTGAAACTGTTATAACTTGCTCATTTATCATTTTTGCCATGATTGATGTGTGCATCCTATGAGGTTGATGTCTACATGTGTTTTGATCTATGCCATGCCATCTTTCCAGTGGTGCCAACCATGTATTTTTGTGAGTTGTGTGCTGAGTGTATCAAGCTTGCTAAGTAGGGTAGTTGATGTTGCTATTTTCCTGACAGATTCTGTTATATTTTGTTGCTATGTTAACATGCTTCTACAAGTCATTTCGTGCACAATCTGGAGTTGTCCTATAAACATGTTTTGATCTACATGTCTTGCTCTATCCATTCATGCCCTTGGTTGCAATTATAGCCTGCTGTAACATGTTGTATTCTTGCTCTAAAGTTGCTTCATAATGTTGCTGTCAGCCTGTTTACATTAAGTTCAATGTTTCCATGATTGTTTCCTAGTGATCCATGCACCCTATGAACTTGTTCTTGCCATGCTTAGCTTCATAAACATGCCTTTCTTACTGTTGGTTGCCTTGCCATGCTATGTATTGCTCTGTGGTGAGTGGTACAAGCTCACCAACATGCCTACTTATTGTTGTTTCTGCCATGTTTGAATCTGTAATATAACTTGCCATGTTTACATGGGTGCCATCATATTTTCTGTGCCTTTTTGGCTCATGGTCGGTAAGGGACTTTTGATCTATGCAATTAGTAGATTCATGCCATGCCTTTGTTTGCCATGATAGCTTCCTATAACATGTTGTTTGATAGCTCTAAACATTGCAACCTGATGTTATTTCCTGATAAGTCTGAAACTGTTATTATTTGCAATCTTTCCATGTCATTTGGAGCATGTTCTAGTTGTTTCTAGAGATAGCTCAGTGTTCATGTTTTGTTATGCTTTACGTGTACTTCAAGCCCATGCCTTTTTGTTATTATGTTGGGGTGTTGTAGCATGTTGTTTTGGTGCTTGGAATATGCCTAGTTGCTGTTATGGACAGATTGTTGCTATGACTTGTATAGTGTGCATGTGTTGAACCGTTGCTCCGTTTTGAGTATGCTCTATATGAAACTTGCTTGATTTTGCATGAAGTTCCATATTATCATGTTGCATCCTTGTTTGGAGGTGTTTGCTTGATGTTTGTATGCATTTTGCATCAATGCCATGTTTAACTTGTTTTGCTCATATCTTCTCGCCCGTAGCTTCGAATCTAATGAACTTTATATGTAACTTGACTAGAATTTCGTGTAGATCATCTTGGTGCATCTTAACTTGTTGTTTAACAACTTGAACATAAGGTTTATTCAGTTCTGGACCAATTTCGAAATTTGCATATGAGGACTTATCGAAATTGTTATATGTTGTTTCTGGCCTCATTTAAACTTGCCGTGATGTGTTGTTCTTGTTTGCATCATCTCTTGCCATGAGTAGCTTCATGTAGCTTGGTCATGCATCATGCTTGTTGTGCATCATGCCTTTTTCATGTGTGGTGTGTTTACCATGTTGTGTGCTTCTTCTCGATAGTTCCCGTTTCGTTGTGATCGTGAGGATGCGTTCGTCCACGTGTGGTTCGTCTTCGTGGCTTCATCTTCTTCATGGACTCGTTCTTCTTCCTAGCGGGATTTCAGGCAAGATGACCGCCACCCTGGATCTCACTACTATCATTGCTATGCTAGTAGTTTACTTCGTTCTATCGCTATGCTGTGTTACCTATCTTTTGCTCATCAAGCCATCCCAAATTGCCATGAACCTCTAACCTTTGACACCATTCCTAGCAAACCATTGATTGTCAATGTTACCGCTTTGCTCAGCCCCTCTTATAGTGTTGCTAGCTGCAGGTGAAGTTGAAGATTGCTCCATGGTGGACAGGGTTTTGTTGGGATATCACAATATCTCTTATATTATTAATGCATCTATATACTTGGTAAAGGGTGGAAGGCTCGGCCTTATGCCTGGTGTTTTGTTCCACTCTTGCCGCCCTAGTTTCCATCATACCGGTGTTATGTTCCCGTATTTTGCGTTCCTAACGTGGTCGGGTGATTTATGGGACCCCCTGACAGTTCGCTTTGAATAAAACTCCTCCAGCAAGGCCCAACATTGGTTTTACCATTTGTCTCACCACTTTACCCTTTCCTTTCCCATTAAGCTTTGCTAGTCTTGATACCCATGGTAATGGGATTGCTGAGTCCTCGTGGCTCACAGATTACTACAACAACAGTTGCAGGTACAGGTTTTGCGATGTTCATGACGCGAGAGCGATGCTTGATTGCGTTGAGTTCTTCTTCTGCTTCTTCTTCGATCAGGGGATAGGTTCCAGGTCGGCAGCCTGGGCTAGCAGGGTGGATATTGTTTGAGTTTCTGTTTATGATTCATCCGTAGTCGGATGTTGTTCTTGTATGTTGTATTGTTGTATTCGTGTGGCATTGTATGCCTTATGTATGTATCCCTATCTATTATGTAATGTTGATGTAATGATATCCACCTTGCAAAAGCGTTTCAATATGCGGGTCTATCCTTAGTGGGACCTTCGAGTTCCTTTTGGATAGGGTCGCATATTGGGCGTGACAGAAAGAGAGAACAGGGAGAGATGTTCAGAGAAGCAAAACAGAAAGGGAAGAAGAGAGAAGGCAAGGGCGACGGGCACGCTGGCGACCTTGACGCAGGGGAGAGGTGGAGGCTTGGATTCGGCGAGGCGGCGGAGTTCCTTCGGCGGGCTGAAGAACTTGAGGCGCTCGGGCGCCATGGCCGCTCCAACTCCCTGTGACAAAAACTAAGAGAGATGAGAGACCGAAGGGAGAGCAAGAGAGAAAGAGAAATGACCGGAGGGGCAGAACGAAGGGAGAGAGAGGGACGAGGCCGGTCCTGGTCGACGGGGAAGGCGGGGCGCAGTCCGGGTGGTTGGGTTCGCCGGCGGCGACGCGCCATGGAGGGAGGAGCTTGGGCATGAGCAGGGGATCGAGCCCCTGTCTCTCTCCTGCGGGAGCGCGGGCGCTCGTTGGTGGATCGAGGGGATCCAGAGGAGAGCGCCGGTTGGGGAGGTTCGATGGTGGCTGAAATCGAGGAGAGGTAGGTGGATCAGGAGGGATCCCGATGGAGAGAGAGGGTTGGTGGCGACGATGGGACAAGCTCCCGAAGAACAAGGAAGAGTGGGTGGCGGCGGCGAGTGAGGGGATGGATGGATGGGACAGTCTAGGGTCTACGGTTAGACTATAAATATGAGAAAGAGAGGAGTTTGGATCATCCGATTAAAATCGGACGGTCGAGAATAAAATGCTTCGGGAGTCCAAACAAGTGAACGAAGATATTTTAGGGATGTTTGGGGTTGATCTGGAACCAACGGTAAAGACTGAGCGGGTCGGGTTCGGACAAGTTTCGGACACGCACACGAGGGGTCTGTGCACTTTACAGAGAGACTCCGGGCAAGAGGGAAATACGAAGAACAAGGTTGGACTCGAAACGGTCAACAAAAGCAAGGGGGCGCGGCAACTACAAGCGGATGCAAGTTTTAAGAAAACAATGCCGATGCAATGTGCAAGTTGCCATGAGATGAAATGCATGACACGAACAAAAAGCAAAACAAAAGACAAAACCCCAACCACGGAGAAAATATCACATCGCATCTCCGGAAAAGGCAAGAGTTGGAGTTACGAATATGGAAAGTTGTATCCGGGGCGTTACACAAACATAGGCTTCCAATATATCAATCTTTATGTCTCGACCATTTCGAGACTCCTCGTCATGTCCGTGATCACATCCGGGACTCCGAACAAACTTCGGTACATCAAAACTTGTAAACTCATAATAAAACTGTCATCGTAACGTTAAGCGTGCGGACCCTACGGGTTCGAGAACTATGTAGACATGACCTAGAACCATTCTCGGTCAATAACCAATAGCGGGACCTGGATGCCCATATTGGTTCCTACATATTCTACGAAGATCTTTATCGGTCAAACCGCATAACAACATACGTTGTTCCCTTTGTCATCGGTATGTTACTTGCCCGAGATTTGATCGTCGGTATCCAATACCTAGTTCAATCTCGTTACCGGCAAGTCTCTTTACTGGTTCTGTAATACATCATCTTATAACTAACTCATTAGTTACAATGCTTGGAAGGCTTAGGTGATGAGTATTACCGAGAGGGCCTAGAGATACCTCTCCGACAATCGGAGTGACAAAACCTAATCCCGAATTATGCCAACCCAACATGTACCTTCGGAGACACCTTTAGAGCACCTTTATAATCACCCAGTTACGTTGTGACGTTTGGTAGCACACAAAGTGTTCCTCCGGTAAACGGGAGTTGCATAATCTCATAGTTGCAGGAACTTTGTATAAGTCATGAAGAAAGCAATAGCAGAATACTAAACGATCAAGTGCTAGGCTAACGGAATGGGTCATGTCAATCACATCATTCTCCTAATGATGTGATCCCATTAATCAAATGACAACACATGTCTATGGTTAGGAAACATAACCATCTTTGATTAATGAGCTAGTCAAGTAGAGGCATACTAGTGACTATATGTTTGTCTATGTATTCACACATGTATCATGTTTCCGATTAATACAATTCTAGCATGAATAATAAACATTTATCATGATATGAGGAAATAAATAATAACTTTATTATTGCCTCTAGCGCATATTTCCTTCAGTCTCCCACTTGAACTAGAGTCAATAATCTAGATTACATAGTAATGATTCTAACACCCATGGAGTCTTGGTGTTGATCATGTTTTGCTCGTGAGAGAGGCTTAGTCAACGGGTCTGCAATATTCAGATCCGTATGTATCTTGCAAATCTCTATGTCTCCCACTTGGACTTGGTCCCGAATGGAATTGAAGTGTCTCTTGATGTGCTTGGTCCTCTTGTGAAATCTGGATTCCTTTGCCAAGGCAATTGCACCAGTATTGTCACAGAGGATCTTCATTGGTCCCGATGCACTAGGTATGACACCTAGATCGGAAATGAACTCCTTCATCCAGACTCCTTCATTTGCTGCTTCCGAAACAGCTATGTACTCCGCTTCACATGTAGATCCCGCCACGACGCTTTGTTTAGAACTGCACCAACTTACAGCTCCACCGTTTAATAAAAACACGTATCCGGTTTGCGATTTAGAATCGTCCTGATCAGTGTCAAAGCTTGCATCGACGTAACCATTTACGACTAGCTCTTTGTCACCTCCATATACGAGAAACATATCCTTAGTCCTTTTCAGGTATTTCAGGATGTTCTTGACCGCTGTCCAGTGATCCACTCCTGGATTACTTTGGTACCTTCCTGCCAAGCTTATTGCTAAGCATACATCAAGTCTGGTACACAACATTGCATACATGATAGAGCCTATTGCTGAAGCATAGGGAACATTTTTCATTTTCTCTCTATCTTCTGCTGTGGTCGGGCATTGAGTTTGACTCAACTTCACACCTTGTTGCACAGGCAAGAAACCTTTCTTTGTCTGATCCATTTTGAACTTTTTCAAAATTTTGTCAAGGTATGTGCTTTGTGAAAGTCCTATTAAGCGTCTTGATCTATCTCTATAGATCTTGATGCCCAATATGTAAGCAGCTTCACCGAGATATTTCATTGAAAAACTTTTATTCAAGTATCCCTTTATGCTATCCAGAAATTCTATATCATTTCCAATTAATAATATGTCATCTACATATAAAATTAGAAATGCTACAGAGCTCCCACTCACTTTCTTGTATATACAGGCTTCTCCAAAAGTCTGTATAAAACCATATGCTTTGATCACACTATCAAAGCGTTTATTCAAACTCCGAGATGCTTGCACCAGTCCATAAATGGAATGCTGGAGCTTGCACACTTTGTCAGCACCTTTTGGATCAACAAAACCTTCCGGCTGCATCATATACAACTCTTCTTCTAGAAATCCATTCAAGAATGCAGTCTTGACATCCATTTGCCAAATTTCATAATCATGAAATGCAGCAATAGCTAACATGATTCGGACAGACTTAAGCATCACTACGGGTGAGAAAGTCTCATCGTAGTCAAACCCTTGAACTTGTCGAAAACCTTTTGCAACAAGTCGAGCTTTATAGACAGTTACATTACCATCAGCGTCAGTCTTCTTCTTAAAGATCCATTTATTCTCAATGGCTTGCCGATCATCGGGCAAGTCAACCAAAGTCCACACTTTGTTTTCATACATGGATCCCATCTCAGATTTCATGGACTCTAGCCATTTTGCGGAATCTGGACTCATCATCGCTTCCTCATAGTTTGTAGGTTCATCATGGTCAAGTAACATGACTTCCAGAATAGGATTACCGTACCACTCTGGTGCGGATCTTACTCTGGTAGACCTACGAGGTTCAGTAGAAACTTGATCCAAAGTTTCATGATCATTATCATTAGCTTCCTCACTAATTGGTGTAGTTGTCACAGGAACCGGTTCTCGTGATGAACTACTTTCTAATAAGGGAGTAGATACAGTTATCTCATCAAGTTCTACTTTCCTCCCACTCACTTCTTTCGAGAGAAACTCCTTCTCTAGAAAGGATCCATTCTTAGCAACGAATGTCGTGCCTTCGGATCTGTGATAGAAGGTGTACCCAACAGTCTCTTTTGGGTATCCTATGAAGACACATTTCTCCGATTTGGGTTCGAGCTTATCTGGTTGAAGTTTCTTCACATAAGCATCGCAGCCCCAAACTTTAAGAAACGACAACTTTGGTTTCTTGCCAAACCACAGTTCATAAGGCATCGTCTCAACGGATTTTGATGGTGCCCAATTTAACGTGAATGCGGCCGTCTCTAAAGCATAACCCCAAAACGATAGCGGTAAATCAGTAAGAGACATCATAGATTGCACCATATCAAGTAAAGTATGATTACGACGTTCGGACACACCATTTCGTTGTGGTGTTCCAGGTGGAGTGAGTTGCGAAACTATTCCACATTGTTTCAAGTGTAGGCCAAACTCGTAACTCAAATATTCTCCTCCACGATCAGATCGTAGAAACTTTATTTTCTTGTTACGATGATTTTCTACTTCACTCTGAAATTCTTTGAACTTTTCAAATGTTTCAGACTTGTGTTTCGTTAAGTAGATATACCCATATCTGCTCAAATCATCTGTGAAGGTGAGAAAATAACAATACCCACCGCGAGCCTCAACATTCATTTGGCCACAAACATCAGTATGTATGATTTCCAACAAATCAGTTGCTCGCTCCATAGTTCCGGAGAACGGCGTTTTAGTCATCTTGCCCATAAGGCACGGTTCGCAAGTACCAAGTGATTCATAATCAAGTGATTCCAAAAGTCCATCAGTATGGAGTTTCTTCATGCGCTTTACACCGATATGACCCAAACGGCAGTGCCACAAGTAAGTTGCACTATCGTTATCAACTCTGCATCTTTTGGTTTCAACACTATGAATATGTGTATCACTACTATCGAGATTTAATAAAAATAGACCACTCTTCACGGGTGCATGACCATAAAAGATATTACTCATATAAATAGAACATCCATTATTCTCTGATTTAAATGAATAACCGTCTCGCATCAAACAAGATCCAGATATAATGTTCATGCTCAACACTAGCACCAAATAACAATTATTTAGGTCTAATACTAATCCCGAAGGTAGATGTAGAGGTAGCGTGTCGACCGCGATCACATCGACTTTTGGAACCGTTTCCCATGCGCATCGTCACCTCGTCCTTGGCCAGTGCTCGTTTATTCCGTAGTCCCTGTTTCGAGTTGCAAATATTAGCAACAGAACCAGTATCAAATACCCAGGTGCTACTACGAGCTCTAGTTAGGTACACATCAATAACATGTATATCACATATACCTTTGTTTACTTTGCCATCCTTCTTATCCGCCAAATACTTGGGGCAGTTCCGCTTCCAGTGACCAGTCTGCTTGCAGTAGAAGCACTCAGTTTCAGGCTTAGGTCCAGACTTGGGTTTCTTCTCTTGAGCAGCAACTTGCTTGCTGTTCTTTTTGAAGTTCCCCTTCTTCTTCCCCTTGCCCTTTTTCTTGAAACTAGTGGTCTTGTTGACCATCAACACTTGATGCTCTTTCTTGATTTCTACCTCCGCAGCTTTTAGCATTGCGAAGAGCTCGGGAATAGTCTTATTCATCCCTTGCATATTATAGTTCATCACAAAGCTCTTGTAGCTTGGTGGCAGTGATTGGAGAATTCTGTCAATGACGCTATCATCCGGAAGATTAACTCCCAGTTGAATCAAGTGATTATTATACCCAGACATTTTGAGTATATGCTCACTGACAGAACTATTCTCCTCCATCTTGCAGCTGTAGAACTTATTGGAGACTTCATATCTCTCAATCCGGGCATTTGCTTGAAATATTAACTTCAACTCCTGGAACATCTCATATGCTCCATGACATTCAAAACGTCGTTGAAGGCCCGGTTCTAAGCCGTAAAGCATGGCACACTGAACTATAGAGTAGTCATCAGCTTTGCTCTGCCAGACGTTCTTAACGTCGTCAGTTGCATCAGCAGCAGGCCTGGCACCCAGCGGTGCTTCCAGGACGTAACTTTTCTGTGCAGCAATGAGGATAATCCTCAGGTTACGGACCCAGTCCATGTAATTGCTACCATCATCTTTCAACTTTGCTTTCTCAAGGAACGCATTAAAATTCAATGGAACAACAGCACGAGCCATCTATCTACAAACAAACATAGACAAGCAAAATACTATCAGGTACTAAGTTCATGATAAATTTAAGTTCAATTAATCATATTACTTAAGAACTCCCACTTAGACAGACATCTCTCTAGTCATCTAAGTGATTACGTGATCCAAATCAACTAAACCATAACCGATCATCACGTGAGATGGAGTAGTTTTCAATGGTGAACATCACTATGTTGATCATATCTACTATATGATTCACGCTCGACCTTTCGGTCTCCGTGTTCCGAGGCCATATCTGCATATGCTAGGCTCGTCAAGTTTAACCTGAGTATTCCGCGTGTGCAAAAACTGGCTTGCACCCGTTGTAGATGGACGTAGAGCTTATCACACCCGATCATCACGTGGTGTCTGGGCACGACGAACTTTGGCAACGGTGCATATTCAGGGAGAACACTTCTTGATAATTTTAGTGAGAGATCATCTTAAAATGCTACTGTCAATCAAAGCAAGATAAGATGCATAAAGGATAAACATCACATGCAATCAATATAAGTGATATGATATGGCCATCATCATCTTGTGCTTGTGATCTCCATCTCCGAAGCACCATCGTGATCACCATCGTCACCGGCGCGACACCTTGATCTCCATCGTAGCATCATTGTCGTTTACGCCATCTATTGCTTCTACGACTATCGCTACCGCTTAGTGATAAAGTAAAGCAATTACAGGGCGTTTGCATTTCATACAATAAAGCGACAACCATATGGCTCCTGCCAGTTGCCGATAACTTCGGTTACAAAACATGATCATGTCATACAATAAAATATAGCATCACGTCTTGGCCATATCACATCACAACATGCCCTGCAAAAACAAGTTAGACGTCCTCTACTTTGTTGTTGCAAATTTTACGTGGCTGCTATGGGCTGAGCAAGAACCGTTCTTACCTACGTATCAAAACCACAACGATAGTTCGTCAAGTTGGTGCTGTTTTAACCTTCGCAAGGACCGGGCATAGCCACACTCGATTCAGCTAAAGTGAGAGAGACAGACACCCGCCAGCCACCTTTAAGCACGAGTGCTCGTAACGGTGAAACCAGTCTCGCGTAAGCGTACGCGTAATGTCGGTCCGGGCCGCTTCATCTCACAATACCGCCGAACCAAAGTATGACATGCTGGTAAGTAATATGACTTGTATCGCCCACAACTCACTTGTGTTCTACTCGTGCATATAACATCAACGCATAAAACCTAGGCTCGGATGCCACTGTTGGGGAACGTAGTAATTTCAAAAAATTTCCTACGCACACGCAAGATCATGGTGATGGCATAGCAATGAGAGGGGAGAGTGTTCGTCCATGTACCCTCGTAGACCGTAAGCGGAAGCGTTAGCACAACGCGGTTGATGTAGTCGTACGTCTTCACGATCCGACCGATCCAAGCACCGAACATACGGGGCCTCCGAGTTCAGCACACGTTCAGCTCGATGACGATCTCCGGCCTCCGATCCAGCGAAGCTCCGGAGATGAGTTCCGTCAGCACGACGGCGTGGTGACGATGATGATGTTCTACCGGCGCAGGGCTTCGCCTAAACTCCGCGACGATATGACCGAGGTGGAATATGGTGGAGGGGGGCACCGCACACGGCTAAGGAATGATCCGTAGATCAACTTGTGTGTCTATGGGGTGCCCCCCGCCCCCGTATATAAAGGAGGGAGGGGGGAGGTGCGGCCGGCCCCCTAGGGGTGCACCTGGAGGAGTCCTACTCCCACCGGGAGTAGGACTCCCCCCCTCTTGCCTTGGTGGAGAAGGAAAGGGGGAAGGGGAAAGAGGAAAGGGGGGCGCCCCCCCCCCTTCCTTGTCCTATTCGGACTAGGGGGGGAGGGGGCGCGCGGCCTGCCCTGGCCGGCCCTCCTCTTCTCCCTCTTGGCCCACTAAGGCTCATTATCCCCCGGGAGGGTTCCGGTAACCCCCCGGTGTTCCGGTAAAATCCCGATTTCACCCGGAATCATTCCGATGTCCAAACATAGGCTTCCAATATATCAATCTTTATGTCTCGACCATTTCGAGACTCCTCGTCATGTCCGTGATCACATCCGGGACTCCAAACAAACTTTGGTACATCAAAACTTGTAAACTCATAAACTGTCATCGTAACGTTAAGCGTGCGGACCCTACGGGTTCGAGAACTATGTAGACATGACCTAGAACCATTCTCGGTCAATAACCAATAGCAGGACCTGGATGCCCATATTGGTTCCTACATATTCTACGAAGATCTTTATCGGTCAAACCGCATAACAACATACGTTGTTCCCTTTGTCATCGGTATGTTACTTGCCCGAGATTTGATCGTCGGTATCCAATACCTAGTTCAATCTCGTTACCGGCAAGTCTCTTTACTCGTTCTATAATGCATCATCTTATAACTAACTCATTAGTTACAATGCTTGCAAGGCTTAGGTGATGAGTATTACCGAGAGGGCCGAGAGATACCTCTCCGACAATCGGAGTGACAAAACCTAATCTTGAATTATGCCAACCCACCATGTACCTTCGGAGGCACCTGTAGAGCACCTTTATAATCACCCAGTTACGTTGTGACATTTGGTAGCACACAAAGTGTTCCTCCGGTAAATGGGAGTTGCATAATCTCATAGTTGCAGGAACTTTGTATAAGTCATGAAGAAAGCAATAGCAGAATACTAAACGATCAAGTGCTAGGCTAACGG
Organism: Triticum timopheevii; assembly: GCA_963921465.1. Classification (NCBI taxonomy): domain Eukaryota; kingdom Viridiplantae; phylum Streptophyta; class Magnoliopsida; order Poales; family Poaceae; genus Triticum; species Triticum timopheevii. The sequence goes on along the minus strand of OY997264.1, from coordinate 99,411,723 downwards.
AATGGGTCATGTCAATCACATCATTCTCCTAATGATGTGATCCCATTAATCAAATGACAACACATGTCTATGGTTAGGAAACATAACCATCTTTGATTAATGAGCTAGTTAAGTAGAGGCATACTAGTGACTATATGTTTGTCTATGTATTCACACATGTATCATGTTTCCAGTTAATACAATTCTAGCATGAATAATAAACATTTATCATGATATGAGGAAATAAATAATAACTTTATTATTGCCTCTAGGGCATATTTCCTTCACATCACCATCATCATCACCATCCTCATCTCTTTTACGCGGTCCACTCTCCCGCACCCCGCTGTAATCCCTACTTGAACATGGTGCTTTATGCCACATATTATGATCCAATGATGTGTTGCCATCCTATGATGTTTTGAGTAGATATCTTTTGTCTTTGGGTTGATTGATGATCTAGATTGGTATGAGTTGTATGTTTTACTTTGATGTTGTCCTATGGTGCCCTGCGTGTCGCGCAAGCGTGAGGGATTCCCGCTATAGGGTGTTGCAATACGTTCATGATTCGCTTATAGTGGGTTGGTGTGTGACTGAAACACAAACCCGAGTAAGAGGGATTGTTGCGTATGGGAATAAACAGGACTTGATGCTTTAATGTTATGGTTGGGTTTTACCTTAATGATCTTTAGTAGTTGCGGATGCTTGCTAGAGTTCCAATCATAAGTGCATATGATCCAAGTAGAGAAAGTATGTTAGCTTATGCCTCTCCCTCATATGAAACTGCAATAGTGATCACCGGTCTTGTTAACAATTGCCTAGGACAATTCCGCACACCGATCCACCATTATTCCACACTTGCTATTTATAATACTTAGTAATATATTCTAACTTTATGATAACAGCACCTACTTTTATATTTTAGTTCTCCGATATCATACAAAGTTATCCTCTTCATACCCACAACGTAGTTTTATTTCTCGTTTCTAGTTGGAAGCAAATGTTCGGTGTATGTAGAGTCGTATCAGTGGCAGATAGGGCTTGAGAGAATATTGATCTTACCTTTAGCTCCCTGTGGGTTCGACACTCCATACTTATCACTTCCACCTTTGGAAATTGCTACGATGATTCCCTGCACTTGGGGATTATCATCCCTCCCCTCGGTGTTTTATTCAAGACGGTGTAGCTCTTTTGTTTCTATGTTGGTGGACTAGTTTCGTAGGAGTCACCGTACTATCAAGAGGGGATCCGCTTTGATAAGGCTAGGGTGGAATCAACACGTACACATTCTTTTCGCACCCGATGTTCCTTTCCGCTTCAATGGAGTTCCCTTTCCTCTCCTAGCTTGCCCTGACCGGTCCCAACGGTAGTACCGCGGTCCTCAGCGGTAGTACCGCTGGAGCACATCAAGCGGTAGTTCCGCTCCTCAGCGGTAGTACCGCTTGCTGTCCTCGGCCGTAGTACCACTGAGGCTCCAGGCTACTACCACCCCGACTCGAGGCCTCGTTTTCTTGCGTCGGGTTGTGCGGTACTAGCTGCGATAGTAGTGGCGGTAGTACCGCCCCAAGCGGTAGTACCGCCCTTACCTTCGCGGTAGTATCGCTCTGGGCCCAGGTCCGTGCTCCCCTCGTGTGCGCGGCAGTACCGCTGGGAGGGGACGGTAGTATCGCTAGTTCAGTGGTAGTACCGCCCGCCGAAGCGGTAGTACCGCTCTGTGCGGGGCTGCTTGGGGGGTAACGGTTGGATTGTTCCCCCCACTATATAAACGGGTCTTCTTCCCCAAAGTTGACTTACCTCTTCCCCCAAAAGCTCCATTGTTGCTCCAAGCTCCATTTTCGCCCGATCTCTCTCCCTAGCCAATCAAACTTGTTGATTTGCTCGGGATAGGTTGAGAAGGCCCCGATCTACACTTCCACCAAGAGAAATTTGATTCCCCCACTAATCCCTAGCGGATCTTGTTACTCTTGGGTGTTTGAGCACCCTAGACGGTTGAGGTCACCTTGGAGCCATAGTCCATTGTGGTGAGGCTTCGTGGTGTCGTTGGGAACCTCCAATTAAGTTGTGGAGATAGCCCCAATCTTGTTTGTAAAGGTTCGGTCGCCGCCTTCAAGGGCACCAATAGTGGAATCATGGCATCTCGCATTGTGTGAGGGCGTGAGGAGAATATGGTGGCCCTAGTGGCTTCTTGGGGAGCATTGTGCCTCCACACCGCTCTAAAGGAAGGAACTTCGGTAACACATCCTCGTCTCCATCGGCTCCACTCTTGGTTATCTCGTGTCTTTACTTGTGCAAGCTATTTGTGTTGTATCCCTTGCTTTCTTGTGCACTTATTGTTGTTGCATCATATAGGTTGTTCACCTAGTTGCATATTTAGACAACCTACTTTGATACAAAGTTTAATTTGGTAAAGAAAAGCTAAAAATTGTTAGTTGCCTATTCACCCCCCTCTAGTCAACTATATCGAACCTTTCACGCGCCCTACCCCCTGGGCGCACCCCCACCCTCGTGGCCCCCTCGTGGCTCCCCTGACCGACTTCTTTCGCCTATATATGTCCATATACACTAAAAACATCAGGGAGCACAATAGATTGGGAGTTCCGCCGCCGCAAGCCCATGTAGCCACCAAAAACCAATCGAGGCCTTGTTCTGGCACCCTGCCAGAAGAGGGGATCCCTCACCGGCGGCCATCTTCATCATCCCGGCGCTCTCCATGACGAGGAGGGAGTAGTTCACCCTCGGGGCTGAGGGTATGTACTAGTAGCTATGTGTTTGATCTCTCTCTCTCTCTCGTGTTCTTGAGGTGATACGATCTTGATGCATCGCGAGCTTTGCTATTATAGTTGGATCTTATGATGTTTCTCCCCCTCTACTCTCTTGTAATGGATTGAGTTTTCCCTTTGAAGTTATCTTATCGGATTGAGTCTTTAAGGATTTGAAAACACTTGATGTATGTCTTGCCGTGCTTATCTGTGGTGACAATGGGATATTCACGTGATCTACTTGATGTACGTTTTGGTGATCAACTTGCGGGTTCAATGACCTTGTGAACTTATGCATAGGGGTTGGCACACGTTTTTGTCTTGACTCTCCGGTAGAAACTTTGGGGCACTCTTTGAAGTTCTTTGTGTTGGTTGAATAGATGAATTTGAGATTGTGTCATGCATATCGTATAATCATACCCACGGATACTTGAGGTGACATTGGAGTATCTAGGTGACATTAGGGTTTTGGTTGATTTGTGTCTTAGGGTGTTATTCTAGTACGAACTCTATGATAGATCGAACGGAAATAATAGCTTCGTGTTATTTTACTATGGACTCTTGAATAGATCGCTCAGAAAGAATAACTTTGAGGTGGTTTTGTACCCTACCATAATCTCTTCGTTTGTTCTCCGCTATTAGTGATTTTGGAGTGACTCTTTGTTGCATGTTGAGGGATAGTTATATGATCCAATTATGTTATTATTGTTGAGAGAACTTGCACTAGTGAAAGTATGAACCCTAGGCCTTATTTCAACGCATTGCAATATCGTTTGTGCTCACTTTTATCATTAGTTACCTTGCTGTTTTTATATTTTCAGATTACAAAAACGTATATATATCATCCATATTGCACTTGTATCACAATATCTTCGCCGAACTAGTGCACCTATACAATTTACCATTGTATTGGGTGTGTTGGGGACACAAGAGACTCTTTGTTATTTGGTTGCAGGGTTGTTTGAGAGAGACCATCTTCATCCTACGCCTCCCACGGATTGATAAACCTTAGTTCATCCACTAGAGGGAAATTTGCTACTGTCCTACAAACCTCTGCACTTGGAGGCCCAACAACGTCTACAAGAAGAAGGTTGTGTAGTAGACATCAATCACGTGATATCCCATTGTCACCACTGATAAGCACATGCAAGACATACACCAAGTGTTCTCAAATCCTTAAAGACTCAATCCGATAGGATAACTTCAAAGGGAAAACTCAATCCATTACAAGAGAGTAGAGGGGGAGAAACATCATAAGATCCAACTATAATAGAAAAGCTCGTGGTACATCAAGATCGTACCACCTCAAGAACACGAGAGGGAGAGAGATCAAACACATAGCTACTGGTACATACCCTCAGCCCCGAGGGTGAACTACTCCCTCCTCGTCATGGAGAGCACCGAGATGATGAAGATGTCCACCGGTGAGGGATCCCCCCTCTGGCAGGATGCCGGAACAGGGCCTCGATTGGTTTTTGGTGTCTATAGAGGCTTGCGGCGGCGGAACTCCTGATCAATTGTGCTCCTGGATGTTTTCGGGGTATATGGGTATATATAGGAGGAAGAAGTAGGTCGGTGGAGCTGCGAGGGGCCCATGAGAGTGGGGGCGCGCCCAGGGGGGCAGGCGCGCCTCCCTGCCTCGTGGCCTCCTCGCTTCTTTCTTGACGTCCACTCCAAGTCCTCTGGATCACGTTTGTTTCAAAAATCACTCTCCCGAAGGTTTCATTCCGTTTGGACTCCGTTTGATATTCCTTTTCTGCGAAACACTGAAATAGGCAAAAAAACAGCAATTTCGACTGGGCCTCCGGTAATAGGCTAGTCCCAAAAATAATATAAAAGTGCATAGTAAAGTCCATTAAACATCCAAAATAGATAATATAATAGCATGGAACAATCAAAAAATATAGATACGTTGGAGACATATCAGACCCAACCGTCAGTTGACTGGTCAACGTTCAACTTTGACCATTGATGGCATGCTGACATCATGATGACGTTGTAATTCTTTTTCGGAATAATTAAATAATAATAATCCAAGAAACTTATTAAATCTTTATAAATTAATATAAAATAAACCGTATCTCGGGTGGAAATATTTCATACATGAAAGTTACTCAGAACGACGAGACGAATCCGAACACGATGTCCGTTCATCTGCCACATGTCCCTAGCATAGCCAACCTGCAATAATCCACTAGTAGAAAACAGGGCTTTGGTCACAGCTCAATGTACACATTAGTCCCGGTTGCATCACGAACCGGGACTAATGTGAGCATTAGTCCCAGTTCGAGCGGCTAAGGCGTCGGGAAGGCGTTAGTCCCAGTTTAAATGGGACCTTTAGTCCCAATTTGAGACACGAACCGGGACTAAAGGGTGCGATGCCCTTTAGTCCCGATTCCTGTCTCAAACCAGGACTAAAGCTTAGACCTTTAGTCCCGGTTTGAGACACCAACCGGGACTAAAGGGTGCGCCTTTAGTCCCGCCAATTTTCAAACTCTACCCCCCTGTGTATCGCCTTTTCAGTTTTGTAAAAAACAAAAGAAAATGATAAAAACTTCAAAAATTAAAATCCTTCGAGATGTAGTTATGTAGTTATGTTACTACATCTAGTAGTTAGGAAAATTAAAAAAACTTAAATTTGGACATGTTCTGCAAAAAAAGTGTTATGAAAAAGTAAAACGGCCATATCTTTTGCGTACGATGTCGAAAAAAAGTGTATAATATATCAAAAAAATCAGCATGAAATTCCGCATCCGATTTGACAGCCATAGGTCTGTTTGCAAATTTTTAGAATACTCAAATTCTATAAAAAAGATATGCTCAAATTTCATTTTTTTTGAATTTTGGTCAAACTATGGTCAAACTACTTATTCAAGAAATATTAGTGTTACTAAATAATTATTGGTTTTAAGAATAATAGTTTCAAACTCAAATGGTGTAACATGTGACTTCATGCTCAACTTCAACTACATAGGGTTAATACGATTGACAGCTTAGTATTGTCAGGAAAACAACAAGTGCAGACTTGGAAACAAGGGGGAATAGAACTCGAAAGTTAAGCGTGCTTAGGCTAGAGTAGTGAGAGGATGGGTGACCAACCGGGAAGTTAGGCGATTTTGAATGAAGAGGGGTGATTAGAGATTAGAGATTAGAGATTAAATTGAGCAGTGATGTGGGGGTGATTAGAGATTAAATACAAATAATTCAGAAATTTGAAAACCGAGAAAAAAAATCTATTTTTTAAAAAAAATCAGAAAAATTCCTTTAGTCCTGGTTGGTGTTCTCTAGACAGCGGCCACGTGGAGGGCCTTTAGTCCCGGTTCGTAACACAACCGGGACTAAAGGGGGGGGGGGCTTTAGTACCGACCCTTTAGTCCCGGTTCCGGAACCAGGACAAATGGGCCTTATGAACCGGGACAAATGGGCCTTTTTCTACTAGTGATCCACCTCCGGTTAATCTGTCCGAAAACGTCAAACACCGGGAATACTTTCCCGGATGTTTCCTCCTTTGTCGGTATCACCTACTACCGCGTTAGGGCACACCTAGCACCACTCATTGTCATGTCATGCATCATCATGCTTACGTTTGCATTATATTTATTGTTTCTTCCCCCTCTTCTCTCCTGTAGACTACGAGACTGACGCCGCTGCTGCCCCGGTCGACTACAGTGTTGACGACCCCTCCTTCTTGCCAGAGCAACCCAACCAGGCAAGCCCCCGTCCCCCTTGATCACCCGATATCGCCTATTCCTTCTCTCTACTGCTTGCATTAGAGTAGTGTAGCATGTTACTACTTTTGGTTAATCCTATCCCGTTGCATAGCCTGTCATTGTTGATACCTTACCTGCAATCCTAAATGCTTAGTATAGGATGCTAGTTTATCATCAGTGGCCCTACATTCTTGTCCGTCTGCCATGCTATACTATCGGGCCGTGATCACTCGGGAGGTGATCACGGGTATATACTATACATACATACATACTTCGGGTGGTGACTAAAGTCGGGTCGGCTCGTAGAGTACCCGCGAGTGATTCACGGATTGGGGGCTGAAAGGACATTTGTCCCGACGGCCCTCTGTGTGGATCTTTGTGCAGGCCCGGCCCATAGGCCGGGCAAACGGGGCGCCCGCCCTGGGCCCCGAGCAGGCAGGGGCCCCAGGCCAGGTAGTATTCTTGCGGGCAGCCCAAAAAATACACGAAAAAAGTGGAGGCCCAAGGAATCGATCGCAGTCTGTCTGCACTTGACCCGCAACTCCTTTGCTTCCCCAGTCGCAGACTCAGCGCCGCCGGTCGCCCCTACTGTGCCTCTCCGATTCCAGTGCCATGGCCGGCCATTAATGGCGTGAATTCCCCAATCAGCTCTCCTTCTTTCTCTATGCTCTGCTCGTTCCCTAGACTTTGGAGAGAGGCCGAGAGGGTAATGTTCTCTTTCCCGTTGTTCTGTTCCTTAATTCAGAGATTCATTGATAAATAGCTCTGCGAAGGATTCCACATCGCACATCCACCAAATCTACATGGGTTTTCTTCTGCTCTTCATTGGATCCAAACGTGGGAGAGTGCTCAGGCAGGAGACTAGAGAAGGGAGAAATTTTATTCACCTCATGGCGTTGTATTTTTGTTCGTGCTGATTACTGCGACATACGGATCAAGCCATCTACATCCATCATTTCATTTCCAAGTGCTTTTGATCCTTGTATTAACCATTTGTATGCAGCTTATTTAGTGAAATGTCTTCAAGAAATTATTTGTCTGGTAGTGGAATCCCAAAAGGGATCAATTGCTAAGTTCTTCAAAAACTAGTAATTCTTTGAGGGACTCTGCATGTTTCGATCATCATAGTATAAACATGAAATAGTCAGTTTGCTTTGCCATGCCTTATGCAGGATAGTTTGGAAGAGGTGAGTTATTATTTCGGCAAAGAACTTTTATGTGAAGAACATGGAGATTGGGGATGATCCAAAAACAAATGTAAGTTGATGCATTAGTTTTATATCTCATGGTAACACAAATGTTTTAAGTAGCAACTAGTTTTGACAAGGTCATTTATTGTGCAGAAAAAAGACCATCTCCATTGATAATTAAAAAATCAATCTTTTGTGGAGCGTTATTATTTCATTACTGTCATGATACAGTTCTCTTGATTGATAAATAGTTGTACTGTCAGTCTTAAGAGTCCAAAGATAATCAATCTATGCTATGCATTGGATATTTAATTTGAGCTTTTGTGTTTCAAAAAGGGCCCCTTGTTCTTGTCTTGCCCCTAGGCCCCGTATATCTATGGGACGGCCCTGTCTTTGTGGCGGATCGACAGGACAGGTTGAGACCACCTAGGTGAGAGGTGGGCCCGGTCCCTGGTCGGCATCTGCGGTTACTTCATAATTAACATGTTTAACGAGATTTTGGTATTTGATTTGAGTTGGTTCGTTGACCTTATACGCACTAACCGCCACGTGGGACAAGATATGGGCAACCGGCGTCGTGGTATCAACCGAAGCCTTCTACACGTCAGCGATTGAGCGATGCGCCCCGGATTGGACTGGAACGCCTGCTCTTGTATTAGGGAGGCTAGGTCTGCTTTTGGTCGCCCACACAACGTGTAATGTGCAATGGGCGATGGGCCCAGGCCCCTACGCGCTTAGGATTTCGACCGACGTGCTGGCCTCTCTGTTAGGCCTAGGTAGGGCTGCGACGTGTTGATCTCCCGAGGCCGGACATGACCCAGGAAAGTGTGCCCGACCAGAGGGATCAAGTGTGTCGGGTAATATGGTGCACCCCTGCAGGGAAGTTGATCTATTCGAATAGCCGTGTCCACGGTAACAGGACGACCCAGAGTTGTACCTTGACCTTATGACAACTAGATTTGGATACTTAATAAAACACACCCTTTCAAGTGGCGGATACAACCCGGTGATCGCTCTCTCACAGGGCGACGAGGAGAGGATCGTCGGGTAGGATTATGCTATGCAATGATACTTTGTGAACTTACAATCTACTCTCTTCTACATGCTACAAGATGGAGGCTGCCAGAAGCGTAGTCTTCGACAGGACTAGCTATCCCCCTCTATTCTGGCATTCTGCAATTCAGTCCACCGATATTGCCCCTTTACGCAGATACCCATGCATATGTAGTGTAGATCCTTGCTTGTGAGTACTTTGGATGAGTACTCACGGTTGCTTTGCTCCCTCTTTTCCCCCTTTCCTTTTCTTCTCGGATGTCGCAACCAGATGTTGGAGCCCAGGAGCTAGACGCCACCTTTGACGACTCCTTCTACACCGAGGGTGCCTACTACTACGTGCAGGTCGCCGATGACGAGGAGTAGTTTAGGAGGATCCCAGGCAGGAGGCCTACGCCTCTTTGATCTATATCCCTGTTTGTGCTAGCCATCTTATGGCACCTTGTTTAACTTATGTTTGTACTCAGATATTGTTGCTTCCGGTGACTCGTTTATGTTCGAGCACTTGTATTCGAGCCCTCGGGGCCCCTGGCTTGTAATATGATGCTTGTATGACTCATTTTACTTTTAGAGTTGTGTTGCGATATCTTCCCATGAGTCCCTGATCTTGATCGTACACATTTGCGTGCATGATTAGTGTACGATTGAATCGGGGGCATCACACCGAACCCCCTCTTTTCCTTCTCCCACTCGGCCTGCTGCCATAAGCGCCACCCATTGTGGGGCGGTGTGCTCCCCTCTCATGGCCCATATATATGGCCCATATATTCTCCCCGAGGGTTCCGGTAACCCCTCCGGTACTCTGATAAATACCTGACACACTCCGGAACACTTCCGGTGTCCGAATACTATCCTCCTATATATCAATCTTTACCTCTTGACCATTTTGAGACTCCTCGTCATGTCCGTGATCTCATCCGGAACTCCGAACAACATTCGGTCACCAAATCACATAACTCATATAATACTAAATCGTTATCGAACGTTAAGCGTGCGGACGCTACGAGTTCGAGAACTATGTAGACATGATTGAGACACCTCTCCGGTCAATTACCAATAGCGGAACCTGGATGCTCATATTGGCGCCTACATATTCTACGAAGATCTTTATCGGTCGAACCGTTATGACAACATACACTATTCCCTTTGTCTATCGGTATGTTACTTGCCCGAGATTCGATCGTCGGTATCTTCATACCTAGTTCAATCTCGTTATTGGTAAGTCTCTTTACTTGTTCCGTAATACATCATCCTGCAACTAACTCTTTAGTCACTTTGCTTGCAAGGCTTCTTATGATGTGTATTACTAAGAGGGCCTAGAGATACCTCTCCAAAACTCGGAGTGACAAATCCTAATCTTGATCTATGCCAAACCAACAAACACCTTCAGAAATACCTGTATAGCATGCCGGGGGTCCTAGGGCTACAGAACTAGGTCGGCTACGTCGGTGGAGGTAGAGTCCTCCATGGTTCCGATATCTTCGGTTTGCACTCCAAGTCTTTCAAAATCTTTGTGTAATTCGTCATGGGCCGCCTAATGTGGCCCAGGATGGAACAAACTCCTATGGTCCTCAGTACAGCCCACCTGGTCAAGAACCGGCATGGGGAGACCCCTTGGCTGGGACACCGTCAGTCATTTTTTCCTTTATCTTATTTAGACTATGACTATTGTCTTTGCATCTTTGTGTGTGTCTAGTTTCTCTTCATGTTGTATTCAAGTGATATCCCTTATTCTCAAGCTATATTTTTGTTTACTTCCATGTACCACAAATGCACTCTGATGGAATGTGTCATATGCTTGATGTTACCACAATACCTAATAGCACGTGCATTTTCATTCTAAAAGAAAATTTCAAATAATGCACACAAACATGGGGATAAAAAAGCTTTTAGGTTATACTCAATGGTGTAGTCATCAATCGTCAGTGGTGGGGGAGTGCATCTCTTGGATACCCCTAATTAGGATTTTTGATGATTTATGACACAACCATTGAGAGGACTAATATCTATATTGAGTTACTTGTATACCTAGTCCTTGGCTTTAAGCGGAACATCAGCGGTGACCCCTACCTATAATTTATAAGTTGTTTCTCACATCAAGCTCCTAGAATGTACTTTACAAGTTTTGGTGAATCCAAGATTCAAATTGAGTGTGGGATAATTGTACTATGAAGAGGAGCACATACAAAGGTAATTTGGTATGAAATTTCATGAAAAATACTAAGCTCAAAGTCCGAAAAAAATCCACTCTAGCCACATCAATTACCAGTATCTCCAAGCCCCAATACCTCTAATTTTTTCCTGTGCTGCCAAGCACTTAGGGTTACTGTCTTCATTCAATTCAAATCAAGTTTCTTATAGCATCAGAAATGTTGTACCTTTTTGTTCTGGTGCTACTGAGCTTGTCAATTTGATACATTCATCTATTAGCTCCGTTATCTTTGCGCAAAACATTTCGTAGCCCTCCTCGGGGTGCTTCTCTATACAGTCATGGTGTATGTCCCTTTACCACCGCAATTCCGTGTCTCGTACTTCCGAGCTACGACTCGTGCCTTTTATGCGCATTGCCATTAAAAAGTTTATCTATCTACTACGATACTTCTAAGCAATTGGATTTGAGGGATGAAAAATAACTACATCAACTAATTATGCACTCTAACCCTTTGAAACAAAGTAATAGTACATGCATTGTTCAATTAGGTAGTAGAAAAACACTACCAAAGTTTAGATAAATTAATAGCACAACATAACGCACCATCCAGGTTTCGAATGACCATAACCGTAGCGATACTTAATAGCAGTCCAACTACTAATTACAAAATCATAAAGAGTTTACCAATGCTATTATACTATACCAAGGTGGGTAGTCTGTTGTGTTATTTACCCTTTCATTCTTCTTTTCTTCCTATGTTTGTACCCCTAGCAAATGTATATTAATAGTAACTTAACGTGTTTTGCTCTTATATACGATAAGATTAGACAACTCAACTATATTTAAACCACCTAAGCACTCATAAGCAAACCTTGGAATATTCAGGATATGGATATTTCTTTTGCCGATGCACAATAAAACTATTCTTTATAGAAAACATTAGTGCAGATGGATATTTATTTTACAAAATTGTTCACACTCATTGTAGCACTCTTCCTCTTGTTACATACTCCCTCCGGTCCGGTACTTCACATATTTTTCTCTATAAAGTTGATCAAATTTCAAAAATGGTATGTAACAAGAGGAAGAGTGCTCAAATCAAATACCGATATACGGTGACAACGTGGTATTAGAGATTACTATTACCACCGTATGCTTTCTTTTAACAAATTAGGGTACATCTAGACGTGTTGCTTTAGCAAAACTGTCTGTTTAGAACACATCTAGATGTGCTTTAGTTATTGCACATCTAAGTAATCAAACTAGAAAGAAAAACGAAAAAGACTAATGAAAATGCTTGCACGAATCTTTACGTAAAATCAATGAAATAGGACTTAGATGCGCAATACTTAGGACACATCTAGATGTGTTTTACCAAAACTGTTTGAAAAATGATTTGTTTTGAGAATTTTGACGAAAATAGCAGAGAAAGGAATTTTGTATTCGGAAAATGATGGCACGGCACCGCAGGGCACCCAATGAGACCGCGCGGCGCATCGGAACGAGGCCATAAAACCCCAGAGGCACGGCCCACCACGGGGTCGCCGCCCACATAGGCAACAACCCTCCCCCCACACGCCCCCTTCCTTCCTTCCCAACCCCCCTCTCTCTCTCCCCACGCCTAAACCACACCGAATCCAAACCCTACGCCCTCGCCTCCGCCGTCGGCATCGCGCCCCTCGCCCGGCCGCGCCTCCCGCTGATCGCCCGCCCCCTCCCGGCCCCCAGCCCCCCGCGCCGCCGCGCCGCGCCGTTCCTGTGGCCGGCAGGGCAGCGCGGCCGCCGGCATCTAGGCGCCACCCCCCGCGGCCGGCCGCCCCCTTTGATGTCTCCCGCCCGCCGCCTCGCCTCCCTCTGCTCCCAGGCGGGTCCCCGCGCGGTCAGCTCCACCCCCACACCCGCCCAGTGCACGGTCCCCTCGCCGCAGCGGAGATGAGCGGCGCCGACAAGGTATACATCCCATCCATGCATCCATCCGCTCGCCCTAGCGTTCGTGCGCATTCACATTATTAATCGCGTGGTTTAATTAGTCCTCGATGCTGCCGCCTTGCTCTGCCGCCGCATTAATTACGGCGCGGACGGTTTCTGGTTGGGTGGCCTGAGCGAATTGATGCGGTTTTGCCGTTTTGGAGCACTGGCTAGCCTGGCTGATGTGATGCTACCCCGTGTGTGAAGCATGCTTGCGGCACTAGATGCCGTAGCACTGATGATGTAGGCTTATTTGGTGGTTACGTAGACGATCAGTGCTTAACAGCGTTGTTGCTTGGAGGCGTGCGGAGTACACATTATGGAAGTGTGTATGATCAGATGGGATCCAGAGTTGAGCTTCCTTAGGCCAGACAGCCGGCGTGAAAGTCGTATAGAAGCGGTTAAAGATACACTTTTTCTAGCAATGTTAACACTGATATCTTGCTATAGTGGTTGTTTGGACGCTACGCAAGCTGCTTTAGTGCTCAAAGTTTTACATTTAGTCATTTGTTTTCATCATAGTTTCTTCTGTATAATGCAGGTTGTGTTGTTCGGGTCCTTCACGGAGGATGAGACCAAGTTGTTCCAGGGGCAGCCTGCTAAAAGTGAGGAGAAATCATGGGAACTGCCTGAAATCCAGTTTGGTTCACTGAATTTTTCTGTGCTAAGTTTAGAGAAAGTGTCGAATGCTATCACTGAAGGCTCTGCCCATTCTCCAAAACCAACTTATGGCCATACAAATGATCTCGCTGGCAGTAGTAAGAAGGAAGCTGTAACATCTAGCTTACCAAATGGCGGGCCAGTGCTGTTCAATGGATTTCCTGCCGAAGTTTCTCCTAATAATGGTATTCTCAAGAATGTGAAGTCTGAAGCTTCGGTTCCTTCAGCTGGGCCTGTCAGCAATTTAAAGGAGACCAAAGCAACGGCTGTTTTAGCTGGCCCTGTGAACAATGTAAAGAAGACTGAAGCTCCAGTTCCTTCAGCTCGTCCTGTCAACGATGCAAAGAAGAATGAAGCTCTGGCTCTTTCACCTGGGCCGATCAACAATGTAAAGAAGGACGCTACAGTTCCTTCAGCTGGGCCTGTCAACAATGTAAAGAAGGACGCTGCAGTTCCTTCAGCTGGGCCTGTCAACAATGTAAAGAAGACTAAAGCCACGGCTCCTTCAGCTGGGTCTGCCAACAATGTGAAGAAGGCTGAAGCCACGGCCCCTTCAGCTGTGTCTGCCAACAATGTGAAGAAGGCTGAACCTACAGTTCCTTCAGCTAGGCCTGTCAACAACGTGAAGAAGGCTGAAGCTACGGTTCCTTCACCTGTGCCTGTCAACAATGTGAAGAAGGCTGAAGCTACGGTTCCTTCACCTGTGCCTGTCAACAATGTGAAGAAGGCTGAAGCTACGGTTCCTTCACCCGGGCCTGTCAACAATGTGAAGAAGGCTGAAGCTACGGTCCCTTCACCCAGGCCTGTCAACAATGAGAAAAAGCCTGAAGCTACAGTTCCTTCACCTGGCCCTGCTAACACTGTAAAGAAGACTGAATCTGTGGTTCCTTCAGTTGTGCCTATCAAGAGCATTAGCAATTCAACACCAATTGATGGTCTCAGCTGTACAGAAAGCAGCAGTTCAGCTATGTTAGTAACTGAGAATGGAAGCACAGGTGCTGATGCACCTATTATTGCAGCTCCAGCAGATGAGTCCGTCACAAGTTTAAATAAGGAAGACTATCAGAATAAGCCGTTGCTTCCTCATGGTTTGAAGAATACAGGAAACATATGCTTCCTGAATGCAACTTTGCAGGCTTTCCTTTCATGCTTCCCTTTTGTTCAGCTTGTACAAGGCCTGAGGAACCGGAGTATACCCAAGGTACTACTATCTAAATGAATCAGTTCAATGTCCTCTTTGCTGATTTCACTGGCTTTTGTTCTGACTACTGCTAATTTTAGGCTGGCTACCCTACTCTGAGTGCATTCATTGAGCTCCTCTCTCAGTTTGATGTACTTGACGAGTCCACTATGAAGAAAGACGAGAGGTTTGCTTTAGTCGCTGCAAAAGTAATCAATCCTACCATGTTTGATCAAGTTCTGAGAAATTTTACTCCAGATGTACCGGCTGGAACATCTGCTCGGCCAAGGTAAGTTAACGTTGTTCTTGGTTATTAATTTTTTAAGTGAAATTGATGAAATTTGACACTAATTGTTTGGCTGTCATAGATACTACTTGAGAATAGCATTCTTTTTCCTGTTTGTGCTTATTTTTAGCATCTTTTTGTATAGCAAGACATGAATCCCATCAGTATCATAATGTATCCTGTTTGTCCTTTACTGGAAACCAAATTTGACATTGAAACTATAACTAATGCTTATGAGCATGATGAGTTGCACTAGAATCAGAAGCTTCCCAGCAATATCTTATTCTTGAAACTTGTGGAACATGAAACTGAGATAGATGCCATCTTAGCTTGAAATTTGTTCAAACAATATATTTTGCGGCATTGAATGCATGGACATTATGCATGCTGCTCTGATTTTGTGTTACTGTAAATATCATAAAAAAATTATTTTCCTAGTAACAGGGCTTCGATTGGGAAGGTTGTCTTTAAGCATTGTTTTTGTTCTAGTAATCAAGCAGCGTATGTGCTAGCTAATTTCTGTTATTGTAATAAGACTAATCTTAGTTGGACGGATGAGCCTCCGGGCTGTCTGGTCTCTCATCTTGTGGATGATGTAATGCCTATCTTAAGTCGATAAAGCTAGCCATGATGGTCTTCCCTAAAAAACAAAAATAATTCAGTTTATGATGCTTTGCATTTCTGCAGACAAGAAGATGCCCAAGAGTTTCTAAGTTTTGCCATGGATAGAATGCATGATGAACTGTTGAGGCTTAATGGCAATGGTTCAAATTCAAAGGAAGGTATGGTTGTTTCTTCTGATGATGACGATGCCTGGGAGACTGTAGGTAGGAAGAACAAATCTGCAATCATGAGAACGCAGAGTTTTGTTCCCTCCGATCTAAGTGCTATTTTTGGAGGCAAGCTGCAAAGTGTAGTGAAAGCTGCAGGTAACTATTTCTTGTGCCGAGAAATTTCAGTTATTTCCATTTAACTCTGATCTATCAACTAGATGCCCTTTTGGAAAGGTTTTGTCTCCTGATTCTATCTATACTTGTGCTTGTGTAAAGTTTTCCCTGGAAATACTAGTACCTTAGCTTGTAATAGAAATGATGCTTCTTAAACATGCAGTAGTGCTGTCAAGGAAAAGACATTTTTGCTTATCCTTGAACTTTAAATAAAAACACGTCAACTGTTCATTTGTGCTAAGAAGTTCCTTATCACTGTTGTCAGAAATCCTGCATTAGATTTGTGTCGGTTATCTGAAGCAAATTCTCACTGTAAATTGAAATCATTAGCGTTGTTTGGCAAAAACTGAGGAAGTTTCAGTTATGCAGTTTCTTACCCTCATGTTGTATCTTCTTTTCGGATCTATTATAGGTAACAAAGCGTCAGCAACCGTTCAGCCTTTCCTGCTGCTCCATCTTGATATATTTCCAGATGCTGTTCAAACGCTTGACGATGCACTTCATCTGTTTTCCACCCCTGAATCTTTGGAAGGATACAGAACAACTGCTGGAAAGGTTCTTTACTGAAATCTGTGCTCAGTAGTTTTGACTCCTGAATTTTGCAATTACTTAGCTCGTCAGAGAATTTGCTTACATTATTTCAGAATTATATTACATATAAGGGACATCATGCGTTCTGCATTAGCGCCATTCATGTTGATGCATTATATTGTAAACTACCTGATTAGTTTGTTGGTTGCCTTCCTTGATCTAAACATTAGTATTCTGTTGATGCCGCTATAAGCTGAAACTAGGTTGTTGAACTATTCCTCTGTACTATACACCTTAGTGCAACAGTATTGTTCTCTTCACAATTATTATCCTTTTGAAATGAGCTATAATATTGACTGGTGAAACTTGATCTTGCAGGCCGGAGTGGTGACAGCTAGAAAATCATTCAAGATACACGAACTTTCAAAGATAATGATACTGCACTTGAAGAGGTTCAGTTATGGAAATCGCGGGTGTACTAAACTGTACAAGCCACTCCACTTCCCTCTTGAACTGGTCCTTAATCGGGATCTGCTGAGCTCACCATCATCAGAGGTGATAATTTCCTTGATACTCTATTTTATTATTGCCAATATAGTTGGTGTATCTACTATTTGGTCAATTATACATTTGTCATCTTGTCTTCTTTATCCTTGATCCCGCGGCGTGCAGGGATTAGACCTCTTTTTAAGTTTGTACAGCCCTTTGTAAAATCAGATGTAACAGCTGTTTCTTGGATACGCATTGATTACTTCATCTAACATCCCGCCTTTGGTCGAGTGCAGGGTAGAAGATACGAGCTCGTTGCAACCATCACTCATCACGGGAGCGGCCCGTCCAGGGGCCATTACACCGCTGATGCGAAGCGTGACGGTGGGCAGTGGCTTCGGTTCGATGACGGCCATGTCATGCCCATCAATGCGAACAAGGTGTTGCATAACCCAGCGTACATCCTGTTCTACAAGCAAGTTTAAGTCTGGTGTTACCATGCGGTTGATTGCCCCCTTCCTCTCATTGCTGGAACAGTGAGTTATACTGTCTAACTATGGTTGTGTTAAATGGTAGCTGCTGTGTAACCGCAGAATCGAGTGTGTCAAGTACCCTGGTTGGTTGCGTGACCCTATTTATATATATGCCTGGTAACGTAGTGATGAGGGGGGTGGGCTTTCCCGCTCAGCCCATTTTTGAGGTCCTGTAAAATGCACCTGATCATCTTGGTAACCATGAGTTGCTAGCAATTCATCCTGTGTGCTGGTGTTATGGCGATGTGATGTGTGCACTTCTTTACATTTTAGGCGACCTAATTGAAAGTTCAGAGTCTTCAGTTGTCACCCTCACGATTGGATGACTGACCATGTGCCATTTCTTCTGGAAAAGCCGGTATCTGGGTTTTGTCAATCTCAAAACTTTAGCAACCAAAGAGAGCATTTCTTCTCAAATGCCGGTATCTGTTTTTTTTTTTTGCCCATCTCGAACCTTTAGCACCCAAAGAGAGAGTCAATTTGGCAAAGCTTGAAAGCGTTTCCAATTCAAGGTGTTGAGTCCTGGTCATCAGTTCCTGCAGCAGCCAAACGTCAGTGCTCTATTATTTGATCCATGGCATGTATAGAAAACTTTGAACAACGACCTGCTGAATTCGTTCTCTCCATACGTGCAGACCACTAACCCATTCAAACTAGTATCCACTTGCGCTGTGCTTGGCTGGGCGGTTTGACTTTGGTACTACCTGACAGTTCAGTTGATATCTCGTGACGGCAAGTGTTCTCCTTCCTGCTGCATATTGCTTTCCTTCCACTTCAGAAAACCATACATGCACTCTTGCAGCATCTTAAATTGCTAAGCTAATGATGGTGAAATGCGGGGCTCTGGCCCTGTTTGTTTCAGCTTCAATTTGCTTTGAATCATATGTGGGTTCGCTTCGCAACCGAAGTAAACTTGGACGTGCTTGGGGCAATTGCACTGAGGATGGTCCGAACCCAGATTGATTTTTCCTACTAGAATCTTCCGTCTAAAGCTGAAACAAACAACCTAGGCCTCTATCGGAGCAATCTAAAAGCAGCTTCTTGTTTGCCTCTACCACCTGTTGTACATAGGTCAGGTATCTTGCTCAATAAAGGTGTTTTCCTCTTATGCGCAGAGGACAGAGCGATCTCTGCCGGATACCTTCTTGATCAATTCACTTCCAATTTAAGCTCTTGATGGCCAAATCGGACAAAGGGATCTCCCTCGGAAACCTTCCTGATCAATCACTTCCATGTTGAGCTCTTGATGGCAGAATCAACCAAATTGATCTCTCTCACCTTCTATTTTAAGCTCTTCATGGCAATCACAGACAGTGAAGAAGAATCATGCACAAAATCAGGAAAAAACAGTGGAAGCATGCCAAAAGAGAGAAGCACTTGAGAAAAGGTCTGGCGTTGGACCTGATTACCATCTCATCATAGATTACACATGATCTTTTTTTTTTTTGCTTTTGTTCTTGACCCATTTCTGAACACGGGAGGAGGGAAGGGAAAGCACTAGCTAGCAAGCAGGGGCCTGCAGTTTGTTTTCCCCTTCATTTTTCAGCTGTATACACAGATGCAGGGAGAGACTAGACTGAACCCAACTGAACTGAACTGAAGGTTACACTACACAGCAGCAGCAGCAGCGCTCGTTTAGCTTCTAGCGCGGCTGGTGGATGGGGCGACGGGCGCCGCCGCCGGCCCTGGGGCTGACGTGCTGCGCCGGCTTCTCGGCGTGCCTCATCGGCGCCCACGCTGGTGCCGGGCCGCCGCCCCTCGGCGAGTTCAGGCTCAGCGTCTTGAGCACCGCCTCCATGTCGCCGCCGAACCCTGCAAATTCAGAGCGATCCCGGTTAGCTTCCCTCTCCTGCTATGCTACCTCTGCTGCTCTGGCGAGAAGGAGGAGACGGACGGACGGTGGGAGGTGTGCTGTACCGTACCTGCTGGTTTGTAGCTGTAGAAGTCGGGCTGGGGCTGGGGCGACGGCGGGGAGTAGAAGAGGTCGTCGGCGTCGAGGAGGTCGACGGAGTCGTCGGGGAGGAGGGCGGCGACGTCGTCCACGTCGTCGGCGAGGTCCTCGTAGAGCTGGTGCTGGCGGAACCAGTGGTCGCGGAACCATGCCGTGGTCTTGACCAGCTCCCACCACTCGGGCGAGTAGTCCTCCACCTTCTTGAACGCCGCCGGGATGAACATGGGCGCGTCCGGGTTCAGCGCCGACATCGCCATGGTGCTCATGATCACCTCACTACACGCAAAAACAAACCAATCAGCTTCCGGTCATCCGCTCGGGCCCGGGCACCGATCGATCAGGTGGCGCTAGATCACTACAACCACGTCAAGGTCGCCACAGATCTATGGAGAGAGCATGACGGCCAATTCTCGGCGTTCTTGTTTACCTTTTGTGCTGTTCGTCGGTCGTCGGGGCGGACGCGTCCGGGACGAAATACCTCTCGTGGTTTTCCTTGTGGGTGGAGGCGGGTGGGATTCCTGGGGTGTTTCGCCGTGCCCGTGCCGGGTGGGGGGTCGGGGGTGTTTATAGGGGGTCGGGGGCGGAGCCGGGACGTGTGCGGTGGGTCGGGTCGGGGTGGGGGCGGCTCCGGGGTGGGTGGGTGGGGGGGACGGCGACGGGTCGGCCTGGCTTCTTCCGTGACGCGGTGGGGCGCGGCCAATGGGAGGGAGGCCACTGGTGCCGTGGTGTACACTGCGCGGGCTGGATTTTCTGTGGGCGCCGCGGCGGTGGAGCGCTCATGGGTTTGGCTGGAACGGCCGGAAGCTTCCGCCTTCCCGCGGACGGTTGCTTGGTTGGTTTGGGGCCGAGTCAAACGCACTCGACCTGCCTGTCGGTCGTAATTTGCAAACCATTTTTTATGCATCGAAACTATCAAATAATCCTGTGGAGTACGCACGGCCTGATGTGTGTGAAAGCATGCAGACGAGGAATTCGGCGGATTTTTCCAAGGGCAAGTGCCATGAACGCGAACTTTGTTATCATGTATGTATGTACACATATGCTTTATAAAATACGTACACAAGGATATTATATGTTTATAGGCTAGCGTCAGGGTCGGCATCAGGAGCGAAACCACGAGTGAATAGTCACATTAGATCGAGCGCTTCACTTTCACGTACGAACAAATGCGTCGCGATCCGAAACCGGAACGTCTCGGCCGACGGCGATTTGATCCGGTGAAACGTTCTTTTATCCGCCTGCCAGTTGAGCGCGGGCGGTGGCGTCGTCCACGGAAAGCTAGGAAAAAGTAGTGGACACGGTCGCACGGCGCATGAACCACACACACTGCCTCACGGTTCACCGGTGCCGGGGGGAAAAGGAGCTACTGGTCTGGACAGCTATGTGAGCTGAGCTGATGAGCATCAGTGAGCGAAATTGCGATCAGGTTCCGTTGAACGCGTCCTTAAGGAGGACACGTTGACATCGTCCTAGCTGAGCATGCCAAGTCACTGTCGTGGTCG
Organism: Triticum timopheevii; assembly: GCA_963921465.1. Lineage (NCBI taxonomy): Eukaryota > Viridiplantae > Streptophyta > Magnoliopsida > Poales > Poaceae > Triticum > Triticum timopheevii. Next base: position 99,390,833 of record OY997264.1, on the reverse strand, counting down.
TCTAGAAAATCTAGAGCCGATGGATATCTCGAGGAAGGGTGTCTCAAAAATATCTCGGAGGAGGAAGTAAACGTGAACGCATGGTACCGGTGCGATGTGAAAGTACACGGTACGCCGAGGGGACCGACCGGCTTTCGCTGGGGCGAAGATTCGGGGGAGCAACTGGTGTGAAATATGTTCTTCGAGTACGAGCCATGTAGTCTAGTTGGTCGGTCATATATTCCAGATATCATGAACTTGCTTTTAGAAAATTTCATTGTGTGGACACAATGTCTCATCTATTGGGTGACCAAATTTGATATTGGCGAAACCAAAAAGGGAAATTTAGATATCTACGGTGTTGGAAGGAAGGACATTTAGACCTTGTAAGTGAAATTTTGATTTGTTTATTTAGAGAATGGGCACAATTTGAGTCTGCCTTTGAATTAATAAAGCCACCAATCGGCCAGGATTACAATCATGAACAACAAACAGAAAAAGAGACCACAACACTGCTGAACACAAAGGTGACGAAGAAACATCTCATAAAGCAAACATACGCTGCAAGCTCAAAGGTGGACAAAAAACACAAAACTTGGAGACATCAATGCCCTCTTCCGCGAAAACTGCACAGGAGAGGAGGAACATGCCGGCTTGAAAGGCGAAAGCCCGCGAGTGAAATAAGGGCATGCAGTCGTCAAAACATCAGGTGTCGTTGCCCGACACAATCATTCATTCCATCACTGAAGGAGGCCCCAACCACCTCGCCTTGGCTTGAAAGGCATGGCATCATCGATAGATGGAGCTGCTTACCCTAGAGCATGGACAAATGTCGCAACCAGACATCCCAAGAAAAAGATTCTGAACACGCTCATCGAGTCACAAATGACACAACTACTAGCAAGATGCCCGTACATTGCACGGAACATCAAGATGCATTTTTTTATAGAACACATGTTGTGATTAACCCATACGGGAGTAATTCCATGTGTAAAAACTAATGATATCTCGAGAAAGGGAGAGATAAGGTAATGAGGAGTGGGGCGTGGTGGTGATTGATGGTCCGACTGAGCGGATGCATGGGGATGGACGACGCCGACAGTGGCCACCATGCTAGATTGTTTCAGAGACTTCCTTTTTTAATTGCTCAACAATGAGGTTGTGGGAGATAAGGATGAACAAGGGAAGACCTTATCTGCAAATGTGGAGAGAGGTGCAGGTATCTTTTTGCAAAATTGCCATAGTTTGCTTTCTATCCGTCAGATACAGATCGGAGGATCTATATTGCAAGATGGCAGACATACCATCATCACCAACTCGGTTTTTTTTATAAGAGTAGAGATATCAAAACACCATCGTTGTCCATGGACGACCACACAAGAGACAAACGATGTACCGAGGGCCTAGATTAACATCAAGCACCAAGGGCGCAGAACCGAAGTCGACTCCGCTGAACCTTCAATGTTGATGTGAACCCACGAGCCCTGTCGCCGCCACCTCTGAAAGCACAAGCGCTCCCTAGGTGATTTTGGTAATTAATGACAACATATCTCTTGTTGGACTAATACCTTTATCTAGTATATTTCAGATCAGTTCAACAATGGCATGACAAGGACAAGAGGATGTGGAACCCCTTCAAAATGCTAAGGACAAAGATTGGCAAAAGCTCAAAACTCTTCATTTTTATTTTAGTGATCCAAGATCACATTGAGTCCATAGGAAAGTCAATACTGTTAAAAGGGGATGAGGTGTTCCTTAATGGTCTACTTGCTCAAAGTGCTTAGTGATATTGCTCCAAAACCCTCAACCATTTTCCCACTCCAAATATGTCCAAAACCCAAAGTCAAACTCGGCCCCACCGATTTGATCTATCCGGCGCCACCGAGCTCAGTTGACATAGCCACTGTCATGGTTCTAAATCTGACAGTAGAGTGGGGGGTAAGTATGGAGAGGCAAGGTCCTAGCTATGGAGAGGTTGTAAACACAAGAGATGTACGAGTTCAGGCCCTTCTCAGAGGAAGTAACAGCCCTACGTCTCGGAGCCCGGAGGCGGTCGAGTGGATTATGTGTGTATGGATTACAGAAGTGCGAACCCTTTACACTGAGGTGGGGGGTGGCTTATATAGTGTCTGCCAGACCCCTCCGGCCCTCAGTAATGCGGGGTTTAAAGTACATTAAGTCTGGGGCGTTACTGGTAACGCCCCACATAAAGTGTCTTAAATACCATAAAGTCTACTTAACTATAGACCGTTGCGGTACAGAGTGCTTCTTGACCTTCTGGTGGTCGAGTGAGTCTTCATGGTCGAGTCCTTCAAGTCTGTCGAGTGAAATCCTCCTTGGTCGACTGGAAGGTAGTCTCTTCTAAGAGTGTCCTTGGGTAGGGTACTTGGATCAGGTCTATGACCCTACCCTAGGTACATGACTCCATCATTAGCCCCCAAATGGATTGAGGCTTGAGTGAGGAAGGAGTTGATATTATTTCCGACTTGCTTTTGCGTTCTGAACATGTGTTGTCTTGGACCAATAATCTCTTTGTTGATAATCAGCAACTTTTCTTCAGTCGACTTGATCCATTCTGTTCTTTCGTCGAGTGACCTTTTGAACTTAACAATTCCCGGGCGACGGATCGCGGGAGATCTCGCGCCTGACAGATCGATCTGCCGTTCGCGGATTTTGTGGGATACGAAATTTGGGGAAGCGCGCGAAGCGGGGCGGACCGCGGCGCTCGGATGGGATAGGGCATAAATGCCTCGATTCTCGCGCCACCTTTTTCGCCACGTATCGCGTCTGCGCGACTGTTTCGGGATGTGATTGGATCGCCCGGGCCCACCTGTCATCCACTCGGAAGTGATCTTATAAAGGCGCCCGGCGAGGGTCTTTGAACAGTATCTCTGCATTCTCTCTCCGCTCTCCTTGCCTCCGCCCACTGCGCCCGCTCTCGCCTCCGCACAACCGCTCCTCGCGCGTCTCGCCGGCAGCCATGGTGAAGGAGAAGACGGCAGCGCTGGAACGCGCGAAGAAGGCGTCGGCGACGGGGAAGGCGAAAGGGAGAACCACCAGTCGCGGTGGGTCTTCGTCTAGGTCTCGTCTGCCGAACGGCTGGGTCCAAGGAGATTGGATCCGGTCGACCATTACGGAGAAGGATCTCCTCGACATGGCCAACGATGGTCTAATCCCCCACGGAGCAGCAAGGCTCCCGGGGAACGAGTGGCAGCCCCGGCCGGAAGAGGGTGAGTGTGTGCTTCTGGCTACCCACGTCGACCGCGGATTTTCTTTGCCACCGAGTGTTTTCTTCTGTGGTTTCTTGAACTTCTTCGGAGCGCAACTCCACCACTTCAACCCGAATTCTATCGCCTATCTTGCTGCCTTTGTGTCCATGTGTGAGAACTTTCTGGGTTGCCGACCGCACTGGGGCCTGTTCAAGCACATATTCACGTGTCGCTCCCAGACCGTGAAGAAGGCGAGTCCAGATGACGATAAAACCAAGGTTATCCAGATGTGTGGAGGTCTGGGGATCCAGATGAGGAATAAGAGCACCTTCCCAGCCATGACGCTCCCTGAGTTGGTCAGAGGCTGGCAGTCGACTTGGTTTTACTGCCATAACGAGTCGACGCCGGGGCAGTCGAGTGGGCTCCCTCAATTCACCATGGACCGAGCCACCAAGCCCTCCTCTCTGAAGGTGCTTCCGGAGGAGAAAGCCGACGTGAGGATGCTGATGGAGCGCGTAGTCTAGTTGGTTCGGGAAGGAGTGACGGGTATGGATCTCCTGGAAGTTTTTCTTAGGCGACGTATCCAACCTCTTCAGTTCCGGAGCCATTGCATGTGACTGTACCGCGGGACCGAAGATGAGACTCGGATCGACCCAGAATCAGTTGATGATGCCACGTTGGAGAGGTGGATGGCTGCGGTCACCGGGAACAAGGATAACCCTCGTGGAGCCAGGAGGATTCCTCCACTCGACCATCGTAGCACTCCAGACAAGGTATATCCACTCTTCCTCCAATTGTATTCTTGTTATACTTATTTGCGTTTTCGCCGCAAATTGGTCGATTGATCTTTGTCTTGATGTCTAACAGGCCCTCACCGAACTGTACTCAATGCCCAATGGGGCGCAGACTCCGACTGAGGAGGGAGAAGCGAGTGGGGGCGAAAGCCAGGAGGAGTGGGACTCGGATGCCGCTGAAGATGAAGATGATGATGATGACGATGAGGAGGAAGAAGAAGAGGAGGAGGAGGTCGCACCACCGCACACGGAAAGGCGGTCGAAGCTTGCCCATGACCCTGCGACTGAACGTGGTAAGGGGGTTGCGACTGTCGCGCAGTCGACCAAGAGCCCTCGGACCACTTCTCCGGTGCCGACTGAAAAGGCTCCGAAGCAGTCCAGGGTGGCACCGTCGAAGCCGACCAAGGTCTTGCCAAAGATGAAGGTGTCCATCCCCACCATATCAGGGTAAACATGCTGCTTGAGTCTTCTTGTTTTGTGCAAGCTTTATCTTCGATTGACACTTGAGTTAGCCGACTGATTTTTTGGAATTGCAGTGCTGCTACTTCCGATACCTCAGCCAGGGCTGATGATCATGAGATGGAGGATGCCGCAACCTCAAAACCTGGTACCACTCTCTTAATTCCGTTTTTAGTCGGTTGACTCTTCGTCTCTAATTCTGATTCTTTTTTATAGCTCCATCCAACGTCGTTATCACCCTTCCTGACGACGACGACGACGAGGAACCGCTGAAGCACAGGAGAAGCAGGAAAGCGTCTGCCAGCAGGATGGCTCAGGATGTGACGGCACCTGAGACTCTGGTCGCGGAGGAGGAGAACACCACTCGGCACACTGTATCTTTCGCGGTGCCGCTGACGAGTGCTCATCCCGCGTCGTCGAGTGCCGCACAGCCTTCGCTCTTCTCGACCCACTACGTCCCAGAGGACCAAGCCAGTGCCGCAAATGAAGCGATACGCCTAGCGGGAGTCATGATGGAGCAGGTGAAGGCCATCCGGGAGGCAAGCCAGGCAGCTTACGACGCCAGCTCTGCCCTTCAAAGCAATGTTCAGGTCAGTCGATCATCGCCTGTTCTGTTAGGATATGCTATCTAAAAGTCTTTCTTTTCGAAATCCATAGTAATCACCCAGTGGGTGTGTCGATTGAAACTCCGGTTTAGCGGGGGCACGCTGAGTGCATCCGCTGGGTGTAGTCCCCAAGGCTATGGTCGACTGCTGGCAGTCGGTCATAGGCTTTATAAGTTGAGTTCTTCCGTGATTCGACTAAGTCAAATGGATTTCGCAAAACCGGTGGGAGCACGTTGAGTGCACCCACTGGGTGTAGTCCCCGAGACTGTGGTCGACTGCTGGCAGTCGGTTATAGTCTGAAGAATACGTCATGTTATTGTTTTTTTAGTCGACTGGTCAACTCTATCTTAATAGGACTAGTGGGGGCACGCTGAGTGCACCCACTGGGTGTAGTCCCCGAGACTATGGTCGAATGTTTGTATTCGGCTGTAGTCTTAGAAACACATGATTTTTCCTTATCCACTCGGAAGTGAATTATCTTTGACATTTTGTCGATTGGTTCTTCGCAGAAATCCTGCGACCTTGCGGCTTGTTATACCGAGCTGGAGAACAAGCACATTCAGCTCGAGCTGGATCTGAAGCTGGTCCAGGAGAATCTGACGAAGGCGAAGGAGGAGACTAAAGGTATGTTCGGTGAGACCTCGATGACTGCTTTTTTCCTTCATTTGTTTCAAAATCTGACCTTGCTGTAACTTGCAGGCAAGGTGAAGGAGGCCCAGAAGAAAAAAGACCTTGAGCTAGCTGAGAAGATCAAGCTTGCTGACGAGAAGTTAGCTTCAGTCACCAAGCTTGAAGAAGAAAATACTAATCTGAAAGCTGCTCTTGCGATGGCCAACAAGGAGGTCAGTCGACTGAAAACTGACAAAGCTGCCCTGAACGACAAGGCCAGTCAGTTGACTGGGAAGAAGAATGATCTGGAGGCCTTCCTGAGTGGACTTGCCAAGAAGTTGTTCCTCATGCTCGAAGGTAATCCTTTGCACTCAACAATCATTTTTAACAGTGATCTTTCCATTCGACCATTGCCTTGACTTAGTGATTGTACTTGCAGAGTTTTGCCAAACTTTGAGGAGGAAACTAGTCGGCTAGAACCAAACCTGGATCCCATCAACTCTCCCGTGAACGATGAAGTTGCCATGAACGTGTTCCGGCTTGAGTCTCGCGTGGCTGCTGTTGTTGACTATCTTGCGAGGCTGAAGGTTGCCACTTCCCGTATCGACACCACACTCTGGCCCAAGGAGACGCTCCAGAACGACCTCGAGTCCTTGATGGCTCGACTAAACACAGTTCCTGATCGAGTGCAGGAGTGGAAAAAATCCTCCGCTAGATGTGGTGCAGATGTTGCTCTGTGTCTGGCTCGAGTTCACTGCAAGGATGCGCGGGAAGACAAGCTGGCGGCTCTTCGGGTGGCCAACACCAAGAAACATGACTTCAGGTCCTTCATGGAAACCTTCATCGCTGCTGCCACTCGGATTGCGGACGGAATTGATCTTGATGAGTTTGTCGCACCTTCCAGCCCTCCACAGGAGGGGTAAAAAACTTCTTTGAGCTCGACACTTTAAATTTGCCTCGGTATGCCGAGTGATTTTGTAACCGATAAACCTTAACAGGCTTAGCGCCTGAGCACTCTCGGTTCCTTTAGGTATCTATCTGAACTTGGATTTGACGTTTGAATATGCTTGCATTCGGCTCGAAATGTCTTTTGCAGGTTTAGAGCTGGATGCTCACTGCAGTCGACTTATTCCTTAATTCACTTAGGCAAGCTAAGCTCCCAAGTGGGATGTCTGCTCCTCATTCGGTGGGATTTTATAACTTAGGCGAGCACTGGGCTGCAGCCAAGCCTTCCGAGTGGGAGGTCTGTTCCTCACTCGGTAGGATTTTTATACCTTAGGCGAGCACTGGGCTGCAGCTAAGCCCCCGAGTGAGAGGTTTGCTCTTCACTCGGTAGGATTTTTGTAACTTAGGCAAGCACTGGGCTGCAGCTAAGCCCCCGAGTGAGAAGTTTGCTCCTCACTCGGTAGGATTTTTACGTTGGACTTGTGGCGTAGCTCAGAGGAGAGGGACGCAGTCGACCTGCACCTCGTCCTCCTTACGACCGCACATTGTACTTGTGGCGTAGCTCAGGGGAGAGGGTCGCAGTCGACCTGCACCTCGTCCTCCTTGCGACCGCACATTGTACTTGTGGCGTAGCTCAGAGGAGAGGGTTGCAGTCGACCTGCACCTCGTCCTCCTTGCGAGCGCACGTTGTACTTGTGGCGTAGCTCAGAGGAGAGGGTTGCAGTCGACCTGCACCTCGTCCTCCTTGCGAGCGCATGTTGTATTTGTGGCGTAGCTCAGAGGAGAGGGTTGCAGTCAACCTGCACCTCGTCCTCCTTGCGAGCGCATGTTGTATTTGTGGCGTAGCTCAGAGGAGTGGGTTGCAGTCGACCTGCACCTCGTCCTCCTTGCGAGTGCACGTTGTATTTGTGGCGTAGCTCAGAGGAGAGGGTTGCAGTCGACCTGCACCTCGTCCTCCTTGCGAGCGCACACTGTACTTGTACTTAGGCTAGTGTTTAGACTGCAGCTAAGCCCCCGAGTGGGAGTCTGGCTCGCCACTCGGTAGGATTTTATTTAAACTTAGGCGAGTACTTGGACTGCAGCTAAGCCTCCGAGTGGGAGTCTGGCTCACCACTCGGTAGGATTTTATTTAAACTTAGGCGAGTACTTGGACTACAGCTAAGCCCCCGAGTGGGAGTCTAGCTCACCACTCGGTAGGATTTTATTTAAACTTAGGCGAAATGGGTTCGCAGCTAAGCCTTCCGAGTGGGAGTCTGGCTCATCACTCGACAAGGATTTTTTACAAACTTAGGCGAAACGGATTTGCAGCTAAGTCACCCACTGAGGGGGAAAATTTTACTGGACAAATAAAAAGTGACAAAAATTATGGGGAAATTATGACACTATTATTTTGCAATCCATGAACTACAGAAGTATTTTGTTACAACTCATCCGAATAAAAAACTTAAGTGTAAAATGGGCGGAGCAGCTCCGCGTTCCAAGCCCGGGGCTCGTCGATATTGTGCTTGACGTTGTAGATACGGTATGCTCCGTTATGGAGAACCTTGGTGATGATGAAGGGTCCTTCCCAAGAAGGAGCAAGCTTATGTTGTTTCTGCTGATCCACTCGGAGAACTAAATCTCGTTCCTGGAAGGCTCGACCCCTCACATTTCTGGCGTGGAAGCGACGCAAGTCTTGTTGGTAGATGGTCGATCGGATCAGAGCCATCTCCCTTTCTTCCTCTAAGAGGTCGACTGCGTCCTGCCGCGCTTGTTCAGCTTCTGCTTCGTTGTAGAGTTCAACCCGAGGAGCATTGTGGAGAAGATCACTCGGTAAAACTGCTTCAGCTCCATAGACCAAGAAGAATGGAGTTCTCCCGGTCGACCGATTAGGCGTGGTCTGCAGTCCCAAAGCACCGAGGGAAGTTCGTCGACCCATGCTCCAGCCGCATGTTTGAGATCACGCATCAGTCGGGGTTTCAACCCTTTGAGGATCAGGCCATTGGCTCGCTCTGCTTGTCCATTCGACTGCGGATGGGCGACTGAAGCGTAGTCGACTCGTGTGCCTTGAGAGTTGCAGAAATCCCTGAATTCCTCTGAGTCAAAGTTCGACCCATTATCTGTAATGATGCTATGCGGGACTCCATATCTGAATATCAGTTCCCTGATGAAGCTAACAACAGTACGGCGTCAAGGTTCTTGATGGGTTTAGCCTCAATCCACTTGGTGAACTTGTCGACTGCCACCAGTACATGCGTGAAACCGCTTCGACCTGTTCTCAAGGGGCCAACCATATCCAACCCCCATACTGCAAAGGGCCAGACGAGTGGAATGGTCTTCAGAGCTGATGCAGGCTTGTGTGACATATTTGAGTAGAACTGACATCCTTCGCACTTGCCCACTATTTCCTTTGCCATTTCATTTGCCTTTGGCCAGTAAAATCCGGCTCGGTATGCTTTGGCCACGATGGTCCGAGAGGACGCATGATGACCACAGGTCCCCGAGTGGATATCATCAAGAATGATTCGACCTTCTTCTGGCGTTATGCACTTCTGACCGACTCCAGTCGCGCTCTCTCTATACAACTGTCCTTTGATTACGGTAAAGGCCTTGGATCGACGGACGATCTGTCGAGCCTCTTCCTCATCTTCTGGGAGTTCTTTTCTCAGGATATACGCGATATATGGAACTGTCCAGTCGGGAATGACCGCTAATATCTCCATGACCAAGTCGACCATTGCTGGGACTTCTACTTCAGTCGGATCTATGGCACTCTTGGGCTACGGGGCTTCTTCGGTGAAAGGATCTTCTTTAACTGATGGAGTATGTATATGCTCCAAGAACACACCACTCGGAATGGCTTCTCTCTTGGAACCTATCTTTGCGAGATCATCAGCTGCTTGATTTTTCAGTCGGGGTATATGATGGAGCTCTAACCCCTCAAACTTCTTTTCCAGCTTCCTCACTGCATTGCAGTATCCAGTCATGGCTGGGCTTCTCACGTCCCACTCCTTCATCACTTGGTTGACCACTAAATCCGAGTCGCCATAGACCATAAGGCGACGGACGCCGAGTGAAATGGCCATGCGCAACCCATACAAAAGGGCCTCGTACTCTGCCTCATTGTTGGAGGAATCAAAGTGAATCTGGAGCACATATCTGAGCTTATCTCCTCTGGGGGAAACCAGGACAACCCCAACACCGGAACCATTCAACATCTTAGAGCCATCAAAGAACATGGCCCAATGCTCCGAGTGAACTTCAGTCGGCTGCTGCTGTTCAATCCACTCGGCGAGGAAATCTGCTATTGCCTGGGACTTAATGGCTTTCTTTGCCTCAAACTTGATATCAAGGGGAAGAAGTTCAATCGCCCATTTCGCCACTCGACTAGTTGCATCTCTGTTGTGCAAAATCTCTGAAAGTGGAGCGTCGCTGACGACTGTGATGGAATGATCAGAGAAATAATGAGCAACCTTCTTCGTGGTCATGTAGATCCCATACACAAGCTTCTGATAATGAGGATATCTTTGCTTTGATGGAGTCAAGACTTCAGACAAATAATACACTGGGAGCTGAACTTTGAAGGCTTTCCCTTCTTCTTCCCGCTCGACCGTAAGTACTGTACTGACGACTTGTCCTATGGCTGCGATATAAAGCAACAGAGGCTCTTTGCTGATTGGAGCAGCAAGCACCGGCTGGGTGGATAGCAGAGCTTTTAGCTCGGCAAACGCTGCATCAGCTTCTGGAGTCCACTCGAACTTGTCTGCCTTCTTCATCAGTCGGTAAAGAGGCAATGCCTTTTCACCGAGTCGTGAGATGAATCGACTTAATGCGGCCAAGCATCCAGTAAGCTTCTGGACATCGTGCACTCGCACGGGGTGTTTCATTCGGAGTATAGTGCCGATCTTTTCTGGATTAGCGTCGATCCCTCGTTCGGAAACGAGAAAACCGAGTAGCTTGCCACCAGGAACTCCGAATGTGCACTTGGATGGATTGAGCTTGATATCATACCTTCTGAGGTTGGCAAATGTTTCGGCGAGGTCAGTGAGCAGGTCGGAACCTTTCCGCGATTTGACCACGATATCATCCATATACGCTTCCACATTCCGACTGATTTGAGTGAGCAGACACTTCTGAATCATTCGCATAAATGTGGCTCCGGCATTCTTGAGGCCGAATGGCATGGTGATATAGCAAAAGCACCCGAATGGAGTGATGAAAGCTGTTTTTATCTCATCGGGCCCGTACAGACGGATCTGATGGTACCCGGAATAGGCGTCTAGAAAAGACAACCTCTCGCATCCTGCGGTCGAGTCAACAATTTGATCAATGCGAGGGAGAGGAAAATGATCTTTCGGGCAGGCCCGATTGATGTGCTTGAAATCAATGCACATTCGGAGTGAGTTGTCCTTCTTAGGAACCATGATGACATTAGCGAGCCACTCGGAGTGGTATATCTCTCGAATAAATCCTGCCGCCAACAGTCGAGCCACTTCCTCACCAATAGCCTTTCTCTTCTGGACGGCGGACCGCCGAAGATGCTCTTTAACTGGTTTTGCTGATGAGTCGACTCTAAGACGATGCTCAGCTAGTCCCCTGGGAACACCTGGCATGTCAGCTGGCTTCCATGCGAAAATGTCCCAGTTCTCACGGAGGAACTGGATGAGCTCTTCTTCCTATTTAGGGTCGAGTGTTGTGGAGATGTGGGTCGGGGCTGCATTGGGGTCGGTCGGGTGAATGTGGACAGGCTTCGTCTCACCGGACGACTGAAATGCAGATTCTGTGGCGGGCTTCTTGGCTCGGAGCAAATCACTCAGATCTGCGTTTTGCTTATATTCTTCAAACTCGACCGCTGTCACCTGGGAATTCGGCAATCTTTGAGCCTTTCTGGAAACACTCTTCTGCCTTTTTCCGATCACCAGTGACAGTGATCACACCTTTGGGGCCGGGCATCTTCATCTTGAGGTAGACATAACATGGTCGAGCCATGAACCGTGCGTAAGCTGGTCTTCCCAAAATAGCGTGGTACGCGCTCTGAAAATCCACGACCTCATACGTCAGCTTTTCCTTGCGAAAATGTTTTGAATCACCAAACACCACGTCCAGAGCTATTTGGCCGAGTGACTCGGCTTTCTTTCCTGGTATAACTCCATGAAAGCTCATGTTACCGGTGCTCAGTCGGGACATCGGAATGCCCATTCCCTTCAGTGTGTCTGCATATAACAAGTTCAGTCCGCTACCACCGTCCATCAGCACTTTCGTCAGCCGAGTGCCTTCGACAACTGGGTCGACCACCAAAGCTTGCCTCCCAGGGGTGGCAATATGAGTCGGGTGATCAGACTGGTCGAATGTGATGGGCGTTTGGGACCATCTTAGATAACTTGGTTTCACTGGGGCAACCATGTTCACCTCACGGTTAATGACCTTCAGTCGGCTCTTGCTTTCCACGTCTGCGAAAATCATCAGAGTGGAGTTGACATGTGGATATCCTCCCTCACTGTCCTCCTTGTCTTCGGCCTTGTCCGACTCCTTTTCCTTGTCCTTGGACTGTTTTCCTTGGAACTGCTGTATCAGGAGTCGACACTGGCGAGTGGTATGCTTAGGGTAAATGATATTACCCTCTTCATCTTTCTTCGTGTGGATGTGACACGGCATATCCATCACGTCATTTCCTTCTTTATCCTTCACCTTCTTAGGGTTCCAGGATCCTTTGGGTTTCCCTTTGAACTTTCCCTGAGTCACGGCCAGAGCCTCTCCAGGAGCTGCTAGTTCGGCCTTTCGCTTCTGCTTCCGACTGGTGTTTCCCTTCTCCGACTGACTCGGCTTGTACTTGCCGCTTCGGAGTCGGTCTTCCTCTTCGCCGTTGGCGTACTTGGTAGCAATCTCCATCATCCGACTCAGGGTCATGTCTCCGGTTCGACCAAACTTCAAACTCAATTCTCTGTTCTTGACACCATCCTTGAAGGCGCAGACTGCCTGATGGTCAGACATGTTCTCCACGGTATGATGCAAAGTGATCCATCTCTGAATATACTCTCTGAGAGTCTCATTCGTCTTCTGCACACAGACTTGCAGCTCTGTCAATCTAGCTGGTTGCTTGCAAGTTCCTTCAAATGTTCTGACGAACACTCGGGACAGATCTTCCCAAGTGTAAATGCTGCTAGGAGGTAACTGATTCAACCACGCTCTGGCAGAACCTTCCAACATGAGGGGCAAATGCTTCATGGCCACCTCGTCATTTCCACCACCAATCTGAACCGCCACTCGGTAGTCCTCAAGCCAAGTTTCAGGCTTAGACTCACCAGTGAACTTGCTTACTCCAGTTGCTAACCTGAAATTGGGGGGAATCACCGCGGCTCTGATAGCCCTGCTGAAACATTCTGGACCAGAAACATGCACTCGACTGCTTGTGGGCGCATCTCTGTCGGGGCCGCCCCGATGGGCTCTGTTTCGGTCGACCAAGCCTTGCACGATGATGGATTGCGCGTCGAAGCCTGGTTCCCGGGGGTCGACTGGAGCTCTTCGCCCCACACTGAGTTGACGCCTGTCGTCCTGCTGCCGAGGAGCGTAAGACCCACCCCTCGGGGGAGGAGTGGGCACTCGACGCCCATCATCACGATCATGTCGGTCACCGTATTGGTCTCGCCGATTCTCGCGTCCTTCACGCCGCAGAGGCGATCTGGGACTGTGAGCCGACTGAACCGTATTCGCAGCGACGGATCGACTGTGAATTCTGTTGCGCGACTGCGACACGGCTGAATTCTGATCTCCTGCTGCCCGGAGCAAATCTCTGATCTGCATCAAGCCTCTGCCAGCTTCCGACTGAGAGGGCTGGATGGACTCTGCTATACGGGTTGTAGCTGCTAAATTCTGAATCGGGGTTCGATATACCTGAGTCGGCGGGACGAGTTGACGTCGATTGGCGTCGGGTGCTCGTTGCCGCGCGCGCTCGTCGAGTGCTCGCTGAAGATTTTCCAGACGAGTGCGTTCAGCCAAGTTGGCCAAACGTGCCTCCTCCAAGGCGCGAGCCTCGGGGGTTTCTCCCGCGATGGGAGTATGCAGGGCATCCATGTTCCTGCGGCGAAGCTCTTCCCTTTGCAGAGAATTGAGTGGCTCGGGTTGGTACTCTTCATGGTCTCGTGCGGGGTCGCCTCCACCGTCTACTCCGCCCTCGTGGGCGAAGCCAGGAGGGCTGCGAGGTCCGTTGACCATCAAGATTTCCGCTGCTGGATCACTGCTATCGCATTCGGATGCAGTCTCTGCGGAGCCAGTCGACAGATTGAACAGGCCGTAGAGGGATTTGTCGGGCTCGATTGCCGCAACTTGGGCGGTGGCTGTCTGGCGAGCCACCGCGTGCCTCACCCACCGCTGGAGCCTCGACCGACCAGAGCGCTTGCGCTGGTGGGAGACCGGGAGGGTGACCGATAGGGGAGTCGACCAATACAGAGTCGACGGTTGTCGCAGCAGAACGCCGCGGACACATGCGCGAAAATACGTCGCACCGCGGACGGGGTGCGCATCAACGTCGAGTGGAGCCTCTTGGAGCCAAGCGGAGTCGTCGGGATGAAGGTGAGGGCGCCGAGACGGATCTCGCGACCCTCGACCAAAACTCCACCAGCAGTCATGATGAAAGTACTTGGAAGAATCGCAACTTCTCCAAAAAATTGCTAAGACACCTGCCCCACGGTGGGCGCCAACTGTCGTGGTTCTAAGTCTGACAGTAGAGTTGGGGGTAAGTATGGAGAGGCAAGGTCCTAGCTATGGAGAGGTTGTAAACACAAGAGATGTACGAGTTCAGGCCCTTCTCAGAGGAAGTAACAGCCCTACGTCTCAGAGCCCGGAGGCGGTCGAGTGGATTATGTGTGTATGGATTACAGGAGTGCGAACCCTTTACACTGAGGTGGGGGGTGGCTTATATAGTGTCTGCCAGACCCCTCCGGCCCTCAGTAATGCGGGGTTTAAAGTACATTAAGTCTGGGGCGTTACTGGTAACGCCCCACATAAAGTGTCTTAAATACCATAAAGTCTACTTAACTATAGACCGTTGCGGTACAGAGTGCTTCTTGACCTTCTGGTGGTCGAGTGAGTCTTCATGGTCGAGTCCTTCAAGTCTGTCGAGTGAAATCCTCCTTGGTCGACTGGAAGGTAGTCTCTTCTAAGAGTGTCCTTGGGTAGGGTACTTGGATCAGGCCTATGACCCTACCTTAGGTACATGACTCCATCAGCCACTGCCAGAAACCCCCTTGTCTCACCGATACGGATCTCGGTCTCACCGAGATGGCATTGCAAACTCTCTATTTCCCTTCGTAACATTTCAGTCTCACTGAAATGAGCGATAGGTCCCACCGAGTTTGCCTGACCAACTCTCTGTTTACCCATTGCTGAAATCGGTCTCACCGAGTTCATGCAATCGGTCTCACCGAGATGAGGTTTTGCCCTAGCCCTAGCACATCGGTCCGACCGAGTCGATCATGTCGGTCCCACCGAGATTCCTAACGTTCACATTTTTGAACTGAATCGGTCTCATCGAGTTCTTCTATTCGGTCTGACCGAGTTGGGTCAAATGTTTGTAACGGTTGGATTTTGTGTGGAGGCTATATATACCCATCCACCCCCATCTCCATTAGAGAGAGAGAGAGCCATCAGAACGTGCCTACACTTCCACTACTCATTTTCTGAGAGAGAACCATCTACTCATGTTTTGAGACCAAGACATTCCAATCCAACCACAAGAATCTTGATCTCTAGCCTTCCCCAAGTTGCTTTCCACTCAAATCATCTTTCCACCGTAGCCAAATCAGTGAGAGAGAGTTGAGTGTTGGGGAGACTATCATTTGAAGCACAAGAGCAACGATTTCATCATCAACACACCATCTATTAACTTTTGGAGAGTGGTGTCTCCTAGATTTGTTAGATGTCACTTGGAAGCCTCTGACAAGATTGTGGAGTTGAACCAAGGAGTTTGTAAGGGCAAGGAGATCGCCTACTTCATGAAGATCTACCCAAGTGAGGCAAGTCCTTCGTGGGCGATGGCCATGGTGGGATAGACAAGGTTGCTTCTTCGTGGACCCTTCGTGGGTGGAGCCCTCCGTGGACTCTCGCAACCGTTACCCTTCGTGGGTTGAAGTCTCCATCAACGTGGATGTACGATAGCACCACCTATCGGAACCACGACAAAAATCTTCGTGTCTTCATTGCGTTTGCACACTCCAATCCCATCCCTTTACTTTCTTGCAATTAGCATGCTTTACTCATTCCGCTGCTTATACTCTTGCCATGCTTGCTTGAAATGTATTGTGCTTGCTTAAAATTGTGCTAAAACTCCACCTCAACTTAAAGAACTTAAAAACTGCCACCTTTGTTTGTTGAGGGTCTAATCACCCCCCCTCTAGACACCTCTTCTCGATCCTACAACCTCCAACCACCAACCGCAACACAACAACACCACAACCCCCGAAGCTTCCAAGACAACGCCTTCAAGAATGATACAATGCTGATAGTGCCGCCACCCAATAGACTAGGGTTTTCTGCCGAAAGACTTATAAGGGACGAGTGAGGGGAGTATAAGACCACAACAAAGCCTCCATGGAGGAAGACGACTGGAAGTATTGAGATGGACCTAGAGGTGGGTCAATAAGTACAATCTTAAATTTTAATTGATTATTAGAAAGTTTAGGAATGCAGAATATAAATGCAAGCCTAACGATTGTTTCAATGAGATAACCAATGCAATACAACGTGTTCAACTAGTTATACTGAACGCAAGGCTAAGTGGCCCAAGTAAATCACAAGTAGGGGGTAGGGTTAGAGATAACTGAAGATACAGAGATGAGATGTATCTCGATGTTAACTTGGAGGTTAGGGCAACTCTAACCGATCACCTAAAAATAGAGTAAAACAGCGGAGTAAACCTAAATGGAGTAAAGGTACTCCACTAAGTTTGGCCGTTTCTAGCCGATCACCTAAAAATAGAGTAAAACGGCGGAGTATACCTTAGTGGAGTAAATTTACTCCACTAAGTTTTGGCCATTTCTAGGCGATCCCTTAAACTTAGCGGAGTTTATATTTTTTCATTTGCATCACATATTCGACCACCAAAACATATTTCCTTGCTTTTTTTATTTCATTCAACAACATTGGAGTACATAATTCACCAATTCTTCGCCACGAGAGCAAGACCAAAGAAAACAAGGATAACAATTAGACATTTTAGAAGATTTCCAACTTCCCTAACTACTCCCAGTAGTTGGAGTAATATCTTGTCTATGTCTTCATTATTGATCTGCGGATTCTCGATCTTCAACACTTCTTTCTTCTTCGATTCTAAAGAAGTAGACATTGCTTCACATCTAATTTCACTCTAATCTCATATCTAGTCTCATTCTACCCTCAATTCTAGCAATGAGTGCATGAACATCTAGTAATTTTCGTGCTATCAATAGATCGATGTATTCTTCTTCCTAATACGAAAACTTGCATCCATCATCCTACACACATAGTTGACCAATAATTAGCTACTGAAATCGCGCCGAATCCGGTGAAGAACCGAATCAAAACAAGCACATACCCCATAGTTTGTGCACTTGAAGAACACCCATCCGAGATGTTGCGGTGTGGTAGAATCTCGACGCACCACCTGCTGCGTGCAGTCGTCACACTATATGACCGACATTGGTGATCCGTCGAGCCGCTGAGCCAGGGCCAAGCCTGGGCGACGGCTAGGCGTGTATTTGCCGGTGAACCTCCTACGGGAGAGGTTTGAGTGGCTAGAGCAGGATACGGTACCCGCATGCGGTGCGGAGGGGTCGCTGCGGCTGTGCGGTCCGCTTCTTGGTCAATCCATGGCAAGGCACAGCTGCTAGCGGCCGGAATCGCCAAATCCGGCGGTGACGGCAGTAGCCGCAGATCCACCGCTTTTTCGCCGGCCACGGTGTTAGGGCATATTTCTCCCTTAGTGGTTTTGGTGATTGATGACAATGCATTTGCGGACTAATCGTGCGCATTGAGCATTTCAGATAATCTATCTTATGGCACAAGACGATTTGAATCACTCTTGATATTTATGAAGACGGTGTTTTCTTCCATTTCTTTTTCAGTGGACTTGAGTCGTAGGATCACCTTACTATTAAGAGGGGGTCCGCTTTGGAAAGGTTTAGGTGGAATCAGCACGTACACTTAGCTTTATCTTTGCACCCTCGTTCCTTTCCGGCATTTGAGCTTGTCCTTACTTTGTGTTTGAACATTGTCAGAACAGGCTAGGCGGTAGTACCGCTCCAGAGGTACTGCCGCTGAGTAGTACGGCTACTACTTCCGCCTAACCTATGGGTTCAGTAAACGGTCGGTAGTAGAGCGGTAGTTCGCCATGGTAGTACCGCTCATGCGGTACTATGGGGCTAACTACCTCTCAACTACCGCGGGTTTACTAGACAACCATAGGCTAAGAAGAAGTACCGCATGAAAGTGCTAGTTATCGACTAGAGGGGGTGAATAGGCGATTTTTATGAAAGTCTTCAAAAGACGCAAGATCTTCAAAGACAAACAATCAAACAACACCTATACGATATGTAGCGGAAGATAGTCTACACTAGACATGCCATAGTCAGGTAAACAGTACAGTGACAACACGAAGACTAATAGCAGCTAGGTAGAGCTGATCGGAATGGGAAGACAGTATGAAGGAAAACAGGAGAAAGTCTTTGCTCAGTGAAGTCAAACAGATCAGGCAAACACGCAATGACTTCATGAAGACAAAATGAAATGTAAGGGAGGTAAGGGATAGAACTAGTAGCTTGGTGAAGACAAGGATTTGGTAGACCAGTTCCAGTTGCTGTGACAACTGTACGTTTGGTTAGGGAGGCTGAGATTGACCTCAGAAGACCACGTCTTCACCTTATTCCCCTTGAGCTAAGGACACTTAGTCCTCGCCCAATCACTCTGGTAAGTCTTCAAGGTAGACTTCCAAACCTTCATAGACTCCATTCACCAGCGATCCACAATGACTCTTGGATCCTCAGAACGTGATGCCTAACCGGCTGGAGGATACACAGTCCTCAAGTGTAACAAGTCTTCAGGTCACGCAGACAGAAAGACTTCAGTGATGCCTAACACTCTTTGGCTCTGGGTGTTTTGGGCTTTGTCCTCGCAAGGATCTCTCTCAAAGGCTTCGGAGGTGGGTTGCTCTCAAACAACAAAAGCCATGCACTAACTCTGAGCAGCCACCAATTTATGGTGTAGGGGGTGGGCTATTTATAGCCAGGAGGCAACCCGACATGATATGTCTGAAATGACCCTTGGTCACTAAGGAACCGACACATGTCCAATGGTCGGATTTCAGACACACGCGACAGCTTGACTTGGGCTACAAGCTGATAACCCACAAGTATAGGGGATCGCAACAGTTTTCGAGGGTAGAGTATTCAACCCAAATTTATTGATTCGACACAAGGGGAGCCAAAGAATATTCTCAAGTATTAGCAGTTGAGTTGTCAATTCAACCACACCTGAAAGACTTAATATCTGCAGCAAAATATTTAGTAGCAAAGTAGTATGGAAGTAACGGTAACGGTGGCAAAAGTAACAATAGTAGTTTTGTAGCAATCGTAACAGTGGTGACGGAAAAGTAACTAAGCAAAGATCAATATGTGAAAAGCTCGTAGGCAATGGATCAATGATGGATAATTATGTTGGATGCGATTCCTCATGCAATAGTTATAACATAGGGTGACACAGAACTAGCTGCAGCTCATCAATGTAATGTAGGCATGTATTCCGAATATAGTCATACGTGCTTATGGAAAAGAACTTGCATGACATCTTTTGTCCTACCCTCCCATGGCAGCGGGGTCCTATTGGAAACTAAGGGATATTAAGGCCTCCTTTTAACAGAGTACCGGACCAAAGCATTAACACTTAGTGAATACATGAACTCCTCAAACTACGGTCATCACCGGGAGTGGTCCCGATTATTGTCACTTCGGGGTTGCCGAATCATAACACATAGTAGGTGACTATTGACTTGCAAGATAGGATCAAGAACTCACATATATTCATGAAAACACAATAGGTTCAGATCTAAAATCATGGCACCCGGGCCCTAGTGACAAGCATTAAGCATAGCAAAGCCATAGCAACATCAATCTTACAACATAATGGATACTAGGGATCAAACCCTAAAAAAAACTAACTCGATTACATGGCAAATCTCATCCAACCCATCACCGTCCAGTAAGCCTACGATGAGATTACTCACGCATGGCGGTTAGCATCATGAAATTGGTGATGGAGGATGGTTGATGATGACGATGGCGACGGATTCCCCTCTCCGGAGCCCCGAACGGACTCCAGATCAGCCCTCCCGAGGAAGATTAGGGCTTGGCGGCGACTCCATATCGTAAAACGCGATGAATCCTTCTCTTTGATTTTTTTCTCCCTGAACGTGAATATATAGAGTTGGAGTTGAGGTCGGTGGAGTCCCAGGGGGCCCACGAGGCAGGGGGCCTGCACCCTCGTGGAAAGGGTGTGGGCCCCCTGATGCTGATTCTTTCGCCAATATTTTTTATTAATTTCAAAACTTGTCTCCGTGGATTTTCAGGTCATTCTGAGAACTTTTATTTTTGCACAAAAATAACACCATGGCAGTTCTGCTGAAAACAGCGTCATTCCGGGTTAGTTCCATTCAAATCATGCAAGTTAGTGTCCAAAACAAGGGCAAAAGTGTTTGGAAAAGTAGATACGTTGGAGACGTATCAACTCCCCCAAGCTTAAGCCTTTGCTTGTCCTCAAGCAATTCAGTTGACAAACTGAAAGTGATAAAGAAAAACTTATACAAACTCCGTTTGATCTTGTTGTTGCAAATATGTAAAGCCAGCATTCAAGTTTTCAGCAAAGATTATGAACTAACCATATTCACAATAACATTTAGGTCTCATATTTACTCATATCAATGGCATAATCAACTAGCGAGCAATAATAATAAATATCGGATGACAGCAGTTTCTCAAAACAATCATAACATGACATAACAAGATGGTATCTTGCCAGCTCTTTCTGAGACCGCAAAACATAAATGCAGAGCACCCCTGAAGATCAAGGACTGACTAGACATTGTAATTCATGGTAAAAGAGATCCAGTCACAGTCATACTCAATGTAAATTAATAGCAATTCATACGAATGACAGCGGTGCTCTCCAACTGGTGCTTTTTAATAAGAGGGTGATGACTCAACATAAAAGTAAATAGATAAGCCCTTCGCAGAGGGAAGCAGGGATTTGCAGAGGTGCCAGAGCTCGAGTTTTGAAATAGAGATAAATAATATTTTGAGTGGCATACTTTCATTGTCAACATAACAAACAAGAGATCTCGATATCTTCCATGCTACACACATTATAGGCGGTTCCCAAACAGAATGGTAAAGTTTATACTCCCTCACCACAAACAAACATCAATTCATGGCTTGTCCGAAACAACGGGTGCCTCCAACTAACAACAATCCTGGGGGAGTTTTGTTTGCAATTATTTTGATTTGATTTGATCATGGGACTAGGCATCCCGGTTACCAGCCATTTTCTCGTGAATGAGGAGCGGAGTCCACTCATCTTGAGAATAACCCACCTAGCATGGAAGATACAGATAGCCCTAGTTGATACATGAGCCATTCAAGCATACAAAACAAAATTTCATTTGAAGGTTTAGAGTTTGGCACATACAAATTTACTTGGAACGACAGGTAAATACCGCATATAGGAAGGTATGGTGGACTCATATGGAATAACTTTGGGGTTTTATGGAAGTCGATGCACAAGTAGTATTCCCGCTTAGTACAAGTGAAGGCTAGAAAGAGACTAGGAAGCGACCAACTAGAGAGCGACAACAGTCATGAACATGCATTAAGATTCATAAACAATGAGTGCAAGCATGAGTATGATATAAATCACCATGAACATAAATATCGTGGAGGCTATGTTGATTTTGTTTCAACTACATGCGTGAACATGTGCCAAGTCAAGCCACTCGAATCGTTCAAAAGAGGATACCACCCTATCATACCACATCACAACCATCTTAATAGCATGTTGGCACACAAGGTAAACCATTATAAACTCCTAGCTAATTAAGAATGGCATGAGCAACTATAATCTCTAATTGTCATTGCAAACATGTTTCATTCATAATAGGCTGAATCAGGAATGATGAACTAATCATATTTACAAAAACAAGATAGGTCGAGTTCATACCAGCTTCTCTCATCTCAATCAGTCCATCATATATCGTCATTATTGCCTTTCACTCGCACGACCGAACGGTGTGGATAATAATAATAGTGCACGTGCATTGGACTATGCTGGAATATGCAAGCATTTAATACAAGGGAGAAGACAAAGTAATATGGGCTCTTGGTTAAATCAACAATAATGCATATGAGAGCCACTCAACGTTTTCATAATGGTCTTCTGCTTTCGACCGCCAAAGAATAAGAAAGAAATAAAACTATTTACATGGGAAAGCTCCCAATAAGCAAAAGAAGAACGAGAAATCTTTTTGGGTTTTCTTTTAATTACTACTACTACAGGCACGGAAAGTAAACTAGCTAAAAGCTATAACTATATTTTTGTTTTTTCTTAAGGTTTTTCAAACACACAAGATGAAGGCTTAGAAAAGAAAATAAACTAGCATGGATCGTACAATGAAAAAGTATGAGCACCGACAACTAGAATGAGTGTGTGAACATGAATGTAATGTCGGTGAGAAATACATACTCCTCCAAGCTTAGGCTTTTGGCCTAGGTTGGTTTATGGCCACTGCTGGCCTGGCGGATATCCAAAGTTGTAGCTGGGGTCATACTGAGATGCAGCAGCTACTGCCTCAAGAGCTGCATCTTGGAGGCGATCTGCCTCCGTCCTCCTCTCGTACTCGTTCGCCTCCTCCCTGGTTATAACATATCTCCTTTTTGCCTGAAAGTTAAAGAAAGTAGGAGCAGGGAGGGCAACATGGATAGTGCGCTGTCAGTCAAAGACTAGTCGATACTGGAGGAACTGTTCATTCCTCTCAAGAAACTGATGGCAAACCATAGCACTATAATCTAAATAAGCAGGAGGCAACTTCATATCATTTTCATGTATGGGTACACCAAGATAATTAGCTACACGAGTTGCATAAATTTCACCAAACAAATCTCCACTTGTATAGTTAAGATGCAACCTTCGTGCAACAATAGCCCCCAAGTTATATTGTTTATCACCTAATACCGCACTCTTGAGGACACAAAGATCTGGAACGCACATGTGACTAGCCTCATATTTACCGTTAATGCATCTACCTATAAAGAGAGCAAAAACATGTATGGAAGGGAAATGAATGCTCCATATTGTAGTGTGTGATCTCCCTAGATTCCCCCACGGTGATACTAGCAAGAAAGTCTTTATATTCAGATTGCGAGGTTCACTAACATTACCCCACTGCGGGAGTTTACAAGTAGTATTAATATCTTCTAGGTCCATGGTATATGATTTATCATAAAGATCAAATAAAACAATGTGAGAATTGCGCGAGGATGTAAATTTAAACCTCTTCACAAAGGAATCAGTTAGGTAGTGGTATTGTAAGCACTTATCTGACACGAAGTCTTCAAGATCAGCATTACACACATACACGTCAAATTCATCCTTGATACCTGCTTGGACCATAAACTCCTCTGACGACCATTCACAAGGCTGCACTTGAGCTTCCCTCGGTGGTTCACCGTCCGGCTCGCATATCGCGAGCCTTGGTCCTTGCTTCCTTGAGGAACCACCTTGGTACATTTTCCTAAACATTTTTCTTTCTCAGAAAAATTTCTGAAATTTTAGTGGCTCAAAATAAAAGTGAACCAAACTCAACAAGATTGATAGCAACTACTCCCACAAGTGCCTAGAGGCTATATCATGCATTAAAACTACATTGACCATAGTAATTTGACATGTAAGCTCAAGAACATGGTCACCTTAGCAGCAAAAAATTGCAATAAATAAAGCACTAGAACAAAAACTAATTGGACCATTGGAGGAGTCACATACCGAAGAACAATCTTCCCAAACAGTTTTGTGAATGGAGCTTTGAGAAAAGATATCGAAAATGGCAGCAAGATGAGCTAGAACACGGGTTTGAGCTATGGGAGGATTTTTTCTGGAGGAAGACGAAGTGAGTGGGTGCTGAAATAAGTGGAGGGGGTCCACGGAGGGCCCACGAGGCAGGTGGGCGTGCCCCAGGGGGTGGGCGCGCCTTGTGCCCTCGTGGCCAGATGGTGGGTCCCCTTGTTGTGTTCTCAGTGCCAAATATTATTAAATATTCTACAAAAAATCATATATAATATTCGGGACATTTGGAGAACTTCTATTTTTGGGGTATTTTTATTGTAAGGATAATTCAGAAAACACACAGAAAATACTTCTTTTCCTTTATTTAACCTAAATAACAGAAAGTAAAAGGAGGGTACCGAGAGTTGTGATTTCTAACTCACCCATCTCATGCTCATCAAAAGGAATCCACTAACAAGGTTGATCAAGTCTTGTTAACAAACTCTTTCCGAATAACATGAAACTGGAGAATTTTCGAATAACACTAGGTTACCTCAACGGGGATATGCACGTCCTTAACAATAAGAATATCATATTTCTTTTTGACAGTAGGAAGAGGGAATTCAAAACCTCCAATAGTAATGATTGAACTTTTTCAATAGAATTGATAGTGTGGACTTGAGGTTGTTTCCTCGGAAAGTGGACCGTATGCTCATTACCATTAACATGAAAAGTGACATTGCCTTTGTTGCAATCAATAACAGCCCATGCAGTATTCAAAAAGGGTCTACCAAGGATAATAGACATACTATCGTCCTCGGGAATATCAAGAATAACAAAGTCCGTTAAAATAGTAACATTTGCAACCACAACAGGCACATCCTCGCAAATACCGACAGGTATAGAAGTTGATTTATCGGCCATTTGCAAAGATATTTCAGTAGGTGTCATCTTATTCAAACCAAGTCTACGATATAAAGATAGAGGCATAACACTAACACCGGCTCCAAGATCACATAAAGCAGTTTTAACATAGTTTCTTTTAATGGAGCATGGTATAGTTGGTACTCCTGGATCTCCTAGTTTCTTTGGTATTCCACCTTTAAAAGTATAATTGGCAAGCATGGTGGAAATTTCAGCTTTCAGTATCTTTCTTTTATTTGTAACAATATCTTTCATATACTTAGCATAAGGATTCATTTTAAGCATATCGGTCAAACGCATACGCAAAAAGATAGGTCTAATCATTTCAGCAAAGCGCTCAAAATCCTCATCATCCTTTTTCTTGGATGGTTTAGGAGGAAAATGCATGGGTTTCTGAACCCATGGTTCTCTTTCTTTACCGTGCTTCCTAGCAACAAAGTCTCTCTTATCATAACATTGATTCTTCGATTGTGGGTTATCAAGATCAACAGCAGGTTCAATCTCTACATCATTGTTATTGCTAGGTTGAGCATCAACATGAACATCATCATTAACATTATCACTAGGTTCATGTTCATTACCAGATTGTGTTTGAGCATCAGAAATAGAAATATCATTGGGATTCTCAGGTGTGTCAACAATAGGTTCACTAGAAGCATGCAAAGTCCTATCATTTTTCTTTTTCTTCTTCTTAGAAGGACTAGGTGTATCATCATTAGTTCTCTGAGAATCTTGCTCAACTCTCTTAGGGTGGCCCTCAGAATACAAAGGTTCCTGAGTCATTCTACCCCCTCTAGTCATAACTCCAACAACATTATCATTTTTCTTATTATTTAATTCATTGAGCAAATCATCTTGTGCTTTAAGCACTTGTTCTACCTGAGTGGTAACCATAGAAGCATGTTTACTAATAATTTTAAGGTCACCTTTAACTCTAGACATATAATCACCCAAGTGATCAACCATATAAGCATTACATTTCAATTGTCTACCAACATTAGCATTGAAGTTTTCTTGTTTAACAATAAAATTATCAAACTCATCCAAGCATTGGCTAGCAGACTTATAACAAGGAATATCACCTTCATCAAATCTATAGAGCGAATTTACCTTTACTACTTGTGTTGGGTTATCAAGACCATGTATTTCTTCAATAGGTGGTAAATCTTAACATCTTCAGCTTTAATACCCTTTTCTTTCATACATTTCTTTGCCTCTTGCATGTCTTCAGGACTGAGAAATAGAATACCCCTTTTCTTAGGAGTTGGCTTTGGAGTTGGTTCAGAAAGTGTCCAATCATTATCATTACTCAATATATTATTCAATAGCAATTTAGCTTGCTCAACAGTTCTTACCCTGAAAACACAACCAGCACAACTATCCAGGTGGTCTCTGGAAGCATCAGTTAGTCCATTATAAAAGATATCAAGTATTTCATTTTTCTTGAGACGATGATCAGGCAAAGCATTAAGTAATTGGAGAAGCCTCCCCCAAGCTTGTGGGAGACTCTCTTCTTCAATTTGCACAAAATTATATATTTCCCTTAAGGCAGCTTGTTTCTTATGAGCGAGGAAATATTTAGCAGAGAAGTAATAAATCATATCCTGGGGACTACGCACACAACCAGGAGCAAGAGAATTAAACCATGTTTTAGCATCACCCTTTAATGAGAACGGAAATAACTTAAGGATATAGTAGTAACGAATTTTTTCCTCATGAGTGAATAGGGTGGCTATATTATTCAATTTAGTAAGATGTGCCACAACAGTTTCAGATTCATAGCCATGAAAAGGATCAGATTCAACCAAAGTAATTAACTCAGGATCGACAGAGAAATCATAATCGTTATCAGAAATACAGATAGGTGAAGTAGCAAAAGCAGGGTCATATTTCATTCTAGCATTCAAAGACTTTTCTTTCAGTTTAGCTAACAGTTTCTTAAGATAATATCTATCTTTGCAAGCAAAAAGGTCTCTAGCAGTTTCTTCATCCATAACATAACCCTCAGGTGCATCAGGCAATTCATATCTAGGGGGAGAATCTTCATCATCACTTTCATCAATATTATTTGTTTCAATAATTTCATTCTCTCTAACCCTAGCAAGTTGTTCATCAAGAAATTCACCTAATGGCACAATATTATCAAGCATAGAAGTAGTTTCAGCATAAGCATCATGCATAGCAGAAGTGGCATCATCAATAACATGCGACATATCAGAATCAATAATAGGTGTAGGTGTCGCAAATTTACTCATAACAGAAGGTGAATCAAGTGAGAGCTAGATGGCAGTTCCTTACCTCCCCTCGTAGTTGAGGGAAAAATCCTGGTTCTTTCATCTTTCAAGTTCCTCATAGTGATCAACATATATAAATCCCAAGTGACTCAAAGAATAGAGCTATGCTCCCCGGCAACGGCGCCAATAAATAGTCTTGATAACCCACAAGTATAGGGGATCGCAACAGTTTTTGAGGGTAGAGTATTCAACCCAAATTTATTGATTCTACACAAGGGCAGCCAAAGAATATTCTCAAGTACTAGCAGTTGAGTTGTCAATTCAACCACACCTGAAAGACTGAATATCTGCAGCAAAATATTTAGTAGCAAAGTAGTATGGAAGTAACGGTAACGGTGGCAAAAGTAACAGCAGTAGTTTTGTAGCAATCGTAACAGTGGCAACGGAAAAGTAACTAAGCAAAGTCAATATGTGAAAAGCTCGTAGGCAATGGATCAATGATGGATAATTATGTTGGATGCGATTCCTCATGCAATAGTTATAACATAGGGTGACACAGAACTAGCTGCAGTTCATTAATGTAGTGTAGGCATGTATTCCGAATATAGTCATACGTGCTTATGGAAAAGAACTTGCATGACATCTTTTGTCCTACCCTCCCGTGGCAGCGGGGTCCTATTGGAAACTAAGGGATATTAAGGCCTCCTTTTAATAGAGTACTGGACCAAAGCATTAACACTTAGTGAATACATGAACTCCTCAAACTGCGGTCATCACCGGGAGTGGTTCCGATTATTGTCACTTCGGGGTTGCCGGATCATCACACCTAGTAGGTGACTATTGACTTGCAAGATAGGATCAAGAACTCACATATATTCATGAAAACATAATAGGTACAGATCTGAAATCATGGCACTCGGGCCCTAGTGACAAGCATTAAGCATAGCAAAGTCATAGCAACATCAATCTTAGAACATAATGGATACTAGGGATCAAACCCTAACAAACCTAACTTGATTACATGGTAAATCTCATCCAACCCATCACCGTCCAACAAGCCTACAATGAGATTACTCACACACGGCGGTGAGCATCATAAAATTGGTGATGGAGGATGGTTGATGATGACAATGGTGACAGATTCCCCTCTCCGGAGCCCCGAAGAGACTCCAGATCAGCCCCCCGAGGAAGATTAGGGCTTGGCGGTGGCTCTGTATCGTAAAACGTGATGGATCCTTCTCTCTAATTTTTTCTCCTTGAATGCGAATATATGGAGTTGGAGTTGAGGTCGATGGAGTCCCAGGGGGCCCACGAGGAAGGGGGGCGTGCCCCAGGGGGGCCCTGCACCGTCGTGGACATGGTGTGGGCCCCCTGATGTTGATTCTTTCGCAAGTATTTTTTATTAATTTCAAAACGTGTCTCCGTGGATTTTCAGGTCATTCCGAGAACTTTTATTTCTGCACAAAAATAACACCATGGCAGTTCTACTGAAAACAACATCAGTCCGGGTTAGTTCCATTCAAGTCATGCAAGCTAGAGTCCAAAACAAGGCAAAAGTGTTTGGAAAAGTAGATACGTTGGAGACATATCACAAGCAAAGCTGACTCATCCAACTCTAGATAAGATTTGCTCTGATTGTCTTCACTCGAAGACATAGGATTTTGGTTGAGCATCACGTTAGTCATCTGACTTTGTTCACTTGGACCCCACTTAACAGTTCGGTGGTTCCTATGACTCAATAAAGAAGAAAAGGAAACTATGAAAGAAACTATGTCTTCACAGTCCATAGTCTTCAAGTGAATGTCTTCACATGTTATTATCTTCAACATGAATGTCTTCACGAACCACCATTGTCTTCAATGTCTTCATACATTTTAGGGGTCACCTCTGGTAGGTAAACTGAATCAATGAGGGACTTCCACCTGTGTTATCCTGCAATTCTCAATAACACATTAGTTCCTCAACCATGTTTGTCGTCAATACTCCAAAACCAACTAGGGTGGCACTAGATGCACTTACAATCTCCCCCTTTTTGGTGATTGATGACAAACTGGTTTAAATTTTTCAACGGGGATAAAAATATGTGTAAGTTAAAGAACGTGGTCATTGTCTTCATGAAGTTAAAAGGGCTCCCCCTGAAGATGTGCATATAAGTAATTTGCCTTTGAATGCAAATGCACATGGCAGGTTTTTCTTTTTGGAGATCTCCTTCAGTACATGAAGACAATTCATCGTGCATATAAAAATGTAGAGAAGATAATGACATGCACAATGGAAAATGGACGTCTGCAGAATGACTTCATGCGGAATTTATCATCGCAATAAATGGTAGCAGCAAAAGTGGCAGACAAGTTTTAAGTGTTGCAACTCAAACACCAACATTTCAAGAATGAGAGTTGCAAAACTTAACAAAAATAAGCACCCGACCCATATAGACCCGCTTGAAGACTATCAACTCAAATACTTCTCCCCCTTTTGTTAGGAAGGACAAAAAAGGAGTGAAGACATAGAGTGTCTAAGCGTTCCTGAAAGGTGTTGGTGAAGATGTTGGGACAACAGGGTCAACGTTGGAGTGGGTGGTGCAGAAGGGCCTGATGCAGAATCCTGATGCAGTGAAGCCATAGATGGTGAAGTGGCATCATCTTCCTCATCGATGACTCAAGCAAGAATAGTTGGAGACAAAGATGAGTACTCTGAATCTTCAATAGAGGGTGTGCGATGCCAACTTGCTGACTAAGGAGGCCTGGAGTCAAACTTGAACTTTTCAGTGAAGCCATCTGCTTGAAGATCATCTTTAGAGCATAGCAGAGTGAGGCTCTTCTAGGCATGCCGATAGGCTTCATGGGCAACAAATGAGTTCTTGGTGGAGAGGTTGCGAATGCGATTGACGTCCACAAGAAGACTTTGCATCTGATGCTTCATCCAATCATGATGCCTATCCTGCTTCTGATGAAGTGAAACAAGAAAATCTTGGCCGTTCAGCACACGAGCACACTTCTGAGGCCCGTGGGCAACTGTGCTAGTGTTGCATAAGTGTTGGCACGATGCGGCAGCCTGAGCTGACCAGCAAGAGGACCAACAACAATAGGTGGATTTGGAACATGAACACCTTGAAGGGTTTGAGTAAAGCTTTGGAAGGCATCATTGTCTTCATGAATAGGCGCTTTTGTAGGCTCAGGATATACAACTTCATAAGACATGTCCACTTCAGGCAGAAAGACAACATGATTGCACGCTGAAGCTTGATAATTCATGGTAGAGTGAAGCTTGATTGGCCGCATGATCCATGGTGCATAGAACTTGAGGCCAAACAGATTAGTTCCAGAAGCTACCAACTGACGGATGAAGAAGTCTTGAGTATTGAACCTGATGCCATTCAGAATGTAGAAGACCAATGTATTCATAGTGCCTTCAAGCTTGGCGTGAGGAGAATGCCCGTTGATTGGCCATAGAGTATGCCTCAGTATATGATAGATAGTGTGAGGCAGGTACTCGAGGTCATTGACAAGAAATTCCTTGGGGTATTCAGCATCAACAGGCATAGGCTTCATCATACTGAGCATCTGGCTCATGTTGGGCTCAGGCTTCTGAAAGATGCTCTACAATTCTTGTTTTTAGCGCTGACAACCTGGCTCATAGAGATCACCAGGAGTGGGCAGGGATGTTAGCTCGATGATGTCTTGAGCTTTGGCTTCATGATGTGCGTCACCTGTCATCTACTCAAGGACCCATGTCTTCGGATCCCTGTTGTAGCCTGAGATATGTACTATGGCATAGAATTGCAGCAAGAGTTCTTCATTCCAGTGCTCCTTGTCGATGACAAATGGGAGCAAGCTCAT
Source organism: Triticum timopheevii (assembly GCA_963921465.1). Lineage (NCBI taxonomy): Eukaryota > Viridiplantae > Streptophyta > Magnoliopsida > Poales > Poaceae > Triticum > Triticum timopheevii. The sequence goes on along the minus strand of OY997264.1, from coordinate 99,360,205 downwards.
GAAAGCATTCTAGAGGTTCTTCGTGGCAAGGAAGACCAGTAATGGCAACGCAGCACAGGCGCTTGTGGGGAAAGATCATGTCCTGGTTGTACAGAATACATGAGTAGTAGCTCCGTTGCTGGTGGTTCCAGAATCTATCAGATGAGATCTTTGGCTTCTTGACATGATCCTTGGCACGATCAAAGAATGTGTTGTGCTCTCTAAAGCTGAGCACACTAAATTTGGGATTGCATTTTACCTATTCATATATGTGTGCAAATCCCGTGTTGTCATCAATCCACCAAAAAGGGGGAGATTGTTAGGGCATATTTCTCCCTTAGTGGTTTTGGTGATTGATGACAATGCATTGGCGGACTAATCGTGTACATTGAGCATTTCAGATAATCTATCTTATGGCACAAGATGATTTGAATCCCTCTGGATATTTATGAAGCAGTGTTTTCTTGCGTTTCTTTTTCGGTGGACTCGAGTTGTAGGATCACCGTACTATTAAGAGGGGGTCCGCTTCGGAAAGGTTTGGGTGGAAACAACACATACACTTTATCTTTACACCCTCGTTCCTTTCCAGCATTTGAGCTTGTCCTTCCTTTGTGTTTGAACATTGTCAGAACAGGCTAGGCGGTAGTACCGCTCTGCTCCACGGTAGTACCGCTCCAACGGTACTGCCGCTGAGCAGTACGGCTACTACTTCCGCCTAACCTATGGGTTCTGTAAACGGGCGGTAGTAGAGCGATAGTTCACCATTGTAGTACTGCTCATGCGGTACTATGAGGCTAAGTACCGCGGGTTTACTAGACGCCCATAGGCTAAGTGCAAGTACCATTGCTCGCCACGGTAGTATCGCTCCAGCGAAACTACCGCTTGCTAGTACCGCGGGAAGTACCACTTATTTCTTCTGTTCTGGACTGTTCTGTCCCTTGGGCGGAAGTAGAGCGACAGTTCTAGGTGGTAGTACCGCCCCCGGCGGAACTACCGCCCTGCCCACCTCTACTACCATTGGTATCGGGTGCAGTTCAACTCCATGCGGTAGTACGGCCAGAGGGCGCAATAGTACCGTTGCGGTGACACTACCGTCCTCCTAACTTACTCAGGTTGAACTATGCGGCCAGTACTTTCATGCGAGCGGAAGTACCACTCACCCAAGTGGTACTACCGCTTATGCACGGGCTGTGGGAGCATAACGGTTGGTTTTATTCTCCCACTATATAAAAGGGTCTTCTTTCTCTAAGTTGACCACCTCTTCCTGTTGGGGAACGTAGTAATTTCAAAAAATTTCCTACGCACACGCAAGATCATGGTGATGCATAGCAACGAGAGGGGAGAGTATTTCCACGTACCCTCATAGACCTAAAGCGGAAGCGTTAGAACAACGCGGTTGATGTAGTCGTACGTCTTCACGGCCCGACCGATCAAGCACCGAAACTACGGCACCTCCGAGTTCTAGCACACGTTCAGCTCGATGACGTCCCTCGAACTCCGATCCAGCCGAGTGTCGAGGGAGAGTTCCGTCAGCACGACGGTGTGGTGACGGTCTTGATGTTCTACCATCGCAGGGCTTCGCCTAAGCACCGCTACAATATTATCGAGGAGGACTATGGTGGAGGGGGGCTCCGCAAACGGCTAAGAGATCAAGAGATCAATTGTTATGTCTAGAGGTGCCCCCCTGCCCTTGTATATAAAGGAGCAAGGGGGAGGGGGCGCGCCATGGGGAGTCCTACTCCCACCGGGAGTAGGACTCCTTCCTTCCTTATTGGACTAGGAGAGAGGGAAGGAAAGGGAGAGGAGGAGAAGGAAAGAAGGGGGCCGGCCCCCCTTGCCCTAAACCAATTCGGTTTGGGCCTTGGGGGGCGCGCCCCACACTCCCCTTGCTACCCTCTATTTCCACTAAGGCCCATGTAGGCCCATTAAGCCCCGGGGGTTCCGGTAACCTCCCGGTACTCCCGTAAAATCCCGATTTCACCCGGAACACTTCCGATATCCAAATATAGGCTTACAATATATCAATCTTCATGTCTCGACCATTTCGGGACTCCTCGTCATGTCCGTAATCACATCTGGGACTCCGAACAACCTTCGGTACATCAAAACTCATAAACTCATAATATAACTGTCATCGAAAACTTAAGCATGCGGACCCTACGGGTTTGAGAACTATGTAGACATGACCGAGAAACGTTTCTGGTCAATAACCAATAGCGGAACCTGGATGCTCATATTGGATCCTACATATTCTACGAAGATCTTTATCGGTCAAACCGCATAACAACATATGTTCTTCCCTTTGTCATTTGTATGTTACTTCCCCGAGATTCGATCGTCGGTATCTCAATACTTAGTTCAATCTCGTTACCGGCAAGTCTCTTTACTCGTCATGTAATGCATCATTTCGTAACTAACTCATTAGCTACATTGCTTGCAAGGCTTATAGTGATGTGCATTACCGAGAGGGCCCAGAGATACCTCTCCGACAATCGGAGTGACAAAACCTAATCTTGAAATATGCCAACTCAACATGTACCTTTGGAGACACCTGTAGAGCTCCTTCATAATCACCCAGTTATGCTGTGACGTTTGGTACCACACAAAGTGTTCCTCCGGTAAACGGGAGTTGCATAATCTCATAGTTGTAGGAACATGTATAAGTCATGAAGAAAGCAATAGCAACATACTAAACAATCAAGTGCTAAGCTAACGGAATGGTTCATGTTAATCACATCATTCTACTAATGATGTGATTCCGTTAATCAAATGACAACTCATGTCTACGGTTAGGAAACATAACCATCTTTGATTAATGAGCTAGTCAAGTAGAGGCATACTAGTGACATTAAGTTTGTCTATGTATTCACACATGTATCATGTTTCCGGTTAATACAATTCTAGCATGAATAATAAACATTTATCATGATATAAGGAAATAAATAATAACTTTATTATTGCCTCTAGGGCATATTTCCTTCAGTCTCCCACTTGCACTAGAGTCTATAATCTAGATTACACAGTAATGATTCTAACACCCATGGAGTCTTGGTGTTGATCATGTTTTGCTCGTGGAAGAGGCTTAGTCAACGGGTCTAGAACATTCAGATCCGTATGTATCTTGCAAATCTCTATGTCTCCCACCTGGACTTGGTCCCGGATGGAATTGAAGCGTCTCTTGATGTGCTTGGTCCTCTTGTGAAATCTGGGTTCCTTTGCCAAGGCAATTGCACCAGTATTGTCACAAAAGATCTTCATTGGTCCTGATGCACTAGGTATGACACCTAGATCGGAAATGAACTCCTTCATCCAGACTCCTTCATTTGCTGCATCCGAAGCAGCTATGTACTCCGCTTCACATGTAGATCCCGCCACGACACTTTGTTTAGAACTGCACCAACTGACAGCTCCACCGTTCAATATAAACACGTATCCGGTTTGCGATTTAGAATCGTCCGGATCAGTGTCAAAGCTTGCATCGACGTAACCATTTACGACTAGCTCTTTGTCACCTCCATAAACGAGAAACATATCCTTAGTCCTTTTCAGGGATTTCAGGATATTCTTGACCGCTATCCAGTGATCCACTCCTGGATTACTTTGGTACCTCCATGCTAGACTTATTGCTAAGCATACATCAGGTCTGGTACACAGCATTGCATACATGATAGAGCCTATGGCTGAAGCATAGGGAACATCTTTCATTTTCTCTCTATCTTCTGCTGTGGTTGGGCATTGAGTCTGACTCAACTTCACACCTTGTAATACAGGCAAGAACCCTTTCTCTGCCTGATCCATTTTGAACTTTTTCAAAACTTTATCAAGGTATGTGCTTTGTGGAAGTCCAATTAAGCGTCTTGATCTATCTCTGTAGTTCTGGATGCCCAATATGTAAGCAGCTTCACCGAGGTCTTTCATCGAAAAACTTTTATTCAAGTATCCCTTTATGCTATCTAGAAATTCTATATCATTTCCAATCAACAATATGTCGTCTACATATAATATCAGAAATGCTACAGAGCTCCCACTCACTTTCTTGTAAATACAGGCTTCTCCAAAAGTCTGTATAAAACCATATCCTTTGATCACACTATCAAAGTGTTTATTCCAACTCCGAGAGGCTTGCACCAGTCCATAAATGGATCGCTGGAGCTTGCACACTTTGGTAGCACCTTTTGGATCGACAAAACCTTTCGGTTGCATCATATACAACTCTTCTTCCATAAATCCATTCAGGAATGCAGTTTTGACATCCATTTGCCATATTTCATAATCAGAAAATGCGGCAATTGCTAACATGATTCGGACAGACTTAAGCATCGCTACGGGTGAGAAAGTATCATCATAGTCAACCCCTTGAACTTGTCGAAAACCTTTCGCAACAAGTCGAGCTTTGTAGACAGTTACATTACCATCAGCGTCAGTCTTCTTCTTGAAGATCCATTTATTCTCGATGGCTTGCCGATCATCGGGCAAGTCAACCAAAGTCCATACTTTTTTCATCTACATGGATCCCATCTCAGATTTCATGGCCTCAAGCCATTTTGCGCAATCTGGGCTCATCATCGCTTCCTCATAGTTCGTAGGTTCGCCATGGTCAAGTAACATGACTTCCAGAATAGGATTACCGTACCAATCTGGTGCGGATCTTACTCTGGTTGACCTACGAGGTTCGGTAGTAACTTGATCTGAAGTTTCATGATCAATATCATTAGCTTCCTCACTAATTGGTTTAGTTGTCACAGGAACCGGTTCTTCTGATGAACTACTTTCCAATAAGGGAGCAGGTACAGTTACCTCATCAAGTTCTACTTTCCTCCCACTCACTTCTTTTGAGAGAAACTCCTTCTCTAGCAAGGATGCAAATTTAGCAACAAAAGTCTTGCCTTCAGATCTGTGATAGAAGGTGTACCCAATAGTCTCTTTTGGGTATCCTATGAAGACACATTTCTCCGATTTGGGTTCGAGCTTATCTGGTTGAAGTTTCTTCACATAAGCATCGCAGCCCCAAACTTTAAGAAACGACAACTTTGGTTTCTTGCCAAACCACAGTTCATAAGGCGTCGTCTCAACGGATTTTGATGGTGCCCTATTTAACGTGAATGTGGCCGTCTCTAAAGCATAACCCCAAAACGATAGCGGTAAATCAGTAAGAGACATCATAGATCGCACCATATCTTGTAAAGTACGATTACGATGTTCGGACACACCATTATGCTGTGGTGTTCCGGGTGGCGTGAGTTGTGAAACTATTCCGGATTGTTTCAAATGTAAACCAAACTCGTAACTCAAATATTCTCCTCCACGATCGGATCTTAGAAATTTTATTTTCTTGTTACGATGATTTTCCACTTCACTTTGAAATTCTTTGAACTTTTCAAATGTTTCAGACTTGCGTTTCATTAAGTAGATATACCCTTATCTGCTCAAATCATCTGTGAAGGTGAGAAAATAACGATATCCGCCGCGAGCCTCAACATTCATTGGACCACACACATTAGTATGTATCATTTCCAACAAATCAGTTGCTCGCTCCATAGTTCCGGAGAATGGCGTTTTAGTCATCTTGCCCATGAGGCATGGTTCGCAAGTACCAAGTGATTCATAATCAAGTGATTCCAGAAGTCCATCAGTATGGAGTTTCTTCATGCGCTTTATTCCAATATGACCCAAACGGCAGTGCCACAAATAAATTGCACTATCCTTATCAACTCTGCATCTTTTGGCTTCAACATTATGAATATGTGTATCACTACTATCGAGATTTAATAAAAATAGACCACTCTTCAAGGGTGCATGACCATAAAAGATATTACTCATATAAATGGAACAACCATTATTCTCGGATTTAAATGAATAACCGTCTCGCATCAAACAAGATCCAAATATAATGTTCATGCTTAACGCTGGCACCAAATAACAATTATTCAGGTCTAAAACTAATCCCGAAGGTAGATGTAGAGGTAGCGTGCCGACTGCGATCACATCGACTTTGGAACCATTTCCCACGCGCATCGTCACCTCGTCCTCAGCCAATCTTCGCTTAATCCGTAGTCCCTGTTTCGAGTTGCATATAGTAGCAACAGAACCAGTATCAAATACCCAGGTGCTACTACGAGCATTAGTAAGGTACACATCAATAACATGTATATCACATATACCTTTGTTCACCTTGCCATCCTTCTTATCTGCCAAATACTTGGGGCAGTTCCGCTTCTAGTGACAAGTCCGCTTGCAGTAGAAGCACTCAGTTTCAAGCTTAGGTCCAGACTTGGGTTTCTTTTCTTGAGCAGCAACTTGTTTGCTATTCTTCTTGAAGTTCCCCTTCTTCTTCCCTTTACCCTTTTTCTTGAAACTGGTGGTCTTATTGACCATCAACACTTGATGCTCCTTCTTGATTTCTACCTCCGCAACCTTTAGCATTGCAAAGAGCTCGGGAATAGTCTTGTCCATCCCTTGCATATTATAGTTCATCACGAAGCTCTTGTAGCTTGGTGGCAGTGATTGAAGAATTCTGTCAATGACATTATCATCAGGAAGATTAACTCCTAGTTGAATTAAGTGATTATTATACCCAGACATTTTGAGTATATGTTCACTGACAGAACTATTCTCCTCCATCTTGCAGCTATAGAACTTATTGGAGACTTCATATCTCTCAATCCGGGCATTTGCTTGAAATATTAACTTCAACTCCTGGAACATCTCATATGCTCCATGACGTTCAAAACGTCATGGAGCCTCGGTTCTAAGCCATAAAGCATGGCACACTGGACTACTGAGTAGTCATCAGCTTTGCTCTACCAAACGTTCTTAATGTCGTCAGTTGCATCTACAGCAGGCCTGGCACCGAGCGGTGCTTCCAGGATGTAATTCTTTTGTGTAGCAATGAGGATAATCCTCAAGTTACGGACCCAGTCCATGTAATTGCTACCATCATCTTTCAACTTAGCTTTCTCAAGGAACGCATTAAAATTCAACGAAACAACAGCACGAGCCATCTATCTACAACAAACATAAACAAGCAAAATACTATCAGGTACTAAGTTCATGATAAATTTAAGTTTAATTAATCATATTACTAAAGAACTCCCACTTAGACAGACATCTCTCTAGTCATCTAAGTGATCACGTGATCCAAATCAACTAAACCATGTCCGATCATCACGTGAGATGGAGTAGTTTTCAAAGGTGAACATCACTATGTTGATCATATCTACTATATGATTCATGTTCGACCTATCGGTCTCCGTGCTCCGAGGCCATATCTGTATATGCTTGGCTCGTCAAGTTTAACCTGAGTATTCCGCGTGTGCAACTGTTTTGCACCCGTTGTATTTGAACGTAGAGCCTATCACACCTGATCACCACGTGGTGTCTCAGCACGAAGAACTTTCGCAACGGTGCATACTCAGGGAGAACACTTCTTGATAATCAGTGAGAGATCATCTTATAATGCTACCGTTAATCAAAGCAAAATAAGATGCATAAAGGATAAGCATCACATGCAATCAATATAAGTGATATGATATGTCCATCATCAGCTTGTGCTTGTGATCTCCATCTCCGAAGCACCATTGTGATCACCATCGTCACCGGCACGACACCTTGATCTCCATCGTAGCATCGTTGTCATTACGCCATCTATTGCTTCTACGACTATTGCTACCGCTCAGTGATAAAGTAAATCAATTACAGGGCGCTTGCATTTCAAACAATAAAGCAACAACCATATGGCTCCTGCCAGTTGCCGATAACTCGGTTACAAAACATGATCATCTCATGGAATAAAATATAGCATCACGTCTTGATCATATCACATCACAACATGCCCTGCAAAAACAAGTTAGACATCCTCTACTTTGTTGTTGCAAATTTTACGTGACTGCTATGGGCTGAGCAAGAACCATTCTTACCTATGCATCAAAACCACAATGATAGTTCGTCAAGTTAGTGCTGTTTTAACCTTCGCAAGGACCGGGCGTAGCCACACTCGGTTCAACTAAAGTTGGAGAAACTGACACCCGCCAGCCACCTGTGTGCAAAGCACGTCAGTAGAACCAGTCTCGCGTAAGCGTACACGTAATGTCGGTCCGGGCCGCTTCGTCCAACAATACCGCCGAACCGAAGTAGGACATGCTGGTAAGCAGTATGACTTGTATCGCCCACAACTCACTTGTGTTCTACTCGTGCATATAACATCTATGCATAAAACATGGCTCTGATGCCACTGTTGGGGAACGTAGTAATTTCAAAAAAATTCCTACACACACGCAAGATCATGGTGATGGATAACAACGAGAGGGGAGAGTATGTCCACGTACCCTCGTAGACCAAAAGCGGAAGCGTTAGAACAACGAGGTTGATGTAGTCGTACGTCTTCACGGCCCGACCGATCAAGCACCGAAACTACGGCACCTCCGAGTTCTAGCACACGTTCAGCTCGATGACATCCCTCGAACTCCGATCCTGCCGAGTGTCAAGGGAGAGTTCCGTCAGCACGACAACGTGGTGACGATCTTGATGTTCTACCGTCGCAGGGCTTTGCCTAAGCACCGCTACAATATTATCGAGGAGGACTATGGTGGAGGGGGGCACCGCACACGGCTAAGAGATCAAGAGATCAATTGTTGTGTGTAGAGGTGCCCCCTGCCCCCGTATATAAAGGAGCAAGGGGGGAGGGGGCGCGCCGTGGGGAGTCCTGCTCCCACCGAGAGGAGGACTCCCTCCTTCCTTGTTGGACTAGGAGAGGGGGAAGGAAAGGGAGAGGAGGAGAAGGAAAGAAGGGGGCCAGCCCCCTTGCCCTAAACCAATTCGGTTTGGGCCTTGGGGGGTGCGCCCCCCACTCCCCTTGCTACCCTCTATTTCCACTAAGGCCCATGTAGGCCCATTAAGCCCCCAGGGGGTTCCGGTAACCTCCTGGTACTCCGGTAAAATCCCGATTTCACCCGGAACACTTCCGGTATCCAAATATAGGCTTCCAATATATCAATCTTCATGTCTCGACCATTTCGAGACTCCTTGTCATGTCCGTAATCACATCTGAGACTCCGAACAACCTTCGGTACATCAAAACTCATAATATAACTGTCATCGAAACCTTAAGCGTGCGGACCCTACGGGTTCGAGAACTATGTAGACATGACTTAGACACGTTTCCGGTCAATAACCAATAGCGGAACCTGGATGCTCATATTGGCTCCTACATATTCTATGATGATCTTTATCGGTTAAACCGCATAACAACATATGTTATTCCCTTTGTCATCGGTATGTTACTTGCCTGAGATTCGATCGTCGGTATCTCAATACCTAGTTCAATCTCGTTACCGGCAAGTCTCTTTACTCGTTATGTAATGCATCATTCTGTAACTAACTCATTAGCTACATTGCTTGCAAGGTTTATAGTGATGTGCATTACCGAGAGGGCCCAGAGATACCTCTCTGACAATCGGAGTGACAAAACCTTATCTCGAAATATGCCAACTCAACATGTACCTTTGGAGACACCTGTAGAGCTCCTTTATAATCACCCAGTTACGTTGTGACGTTTGGTAGCACACAAAGTGTTCCTCCGGTAAACGGGAGTTGCATATGTTGGGGGAACGTAGTAATTTCAAAAAATTTCCTACGCACACGCAAGATCATGGTGATGCATAGCAACGAGAGGGGAGAGTGTTGTCTACGTACCCTCGTAGACCGAAGCGGAAGCGTTGACGCAACATAGAGGAAGTAGTCGTACGTCTTCCCGGTCCAACCGATCCAAGCACCGTTACTCCGGAACCTCCGAGTTCTTGACACACGTACAGCTCGATGATGCACCCCGAACTCCGATCCAGCATAGGTACGGGGAGGAGTTTCGTCAACACAACGGCGTGGTGACGATCTTGATGTTCAACTGTCGCAGGGCTTCGCCTAAGCACCGCTACAATATGACCGAGGTGTAATATCGTGGAGGGGGGCACCGCACACGGCTAAGGAACGATCACGAAGATCAACTTGTGTGTCTATGGGGTGCCCCCTGCCCCCGTATATAAAGGAGTGGAGGAGGGGAGGGCCGGCCCTCTCTATGGCACGCCCTAGGAGAGTCCCACTCCCACCGGGAGTAGGATTCCCCCTTTCCTAGTCCAACTAGGAGACCTTCCAAGTAGTAGGAGTAGGAGACAAGGAAGGGGAAGAGAGAAGGGAAGGAAGGAGGGGGTGCGGCCCCTCCCCCTAGTCCAATTCGGACTAGGCCATGGGGGGCGCGCGGCCTGCCCTAGGAAGCCCCTCTCTCTTTCCCGTATGGCCCAATAAGGCCCAATACTTCTCCCCGGCGAATTTCCGTAACTCTCTGGTACTCCGATAAATACCCGAATCACTCGGAACCTTTCCGAACTCCGAATATAGTCGTCCAATATATCGATCTTTACGTCTCGACCATTTCGAGACTCCTCGTCATGTCCCAGATCTCATCCGGGACTCCGAACTCCTTCGGTACATCAAAACTCATAAACTCATAATAAAACTGTCATCGAAACCTTAAGCGTGCGGACCCTACGGTTCGAGAACAATGTAGACATGACCGAGACACGTCTCCGGTCAATAACCAATAGCAGAACCTGGATGCCCATATTGGTTCCTACATATTCTACGAAGATCTTTATCGGTCAGACCGCATAACAACATACATTGTTCCCTTTGTCATCGGTATGTTACTTGCCCGAGATTCGATCGTCGGTATCCAATACCTAGTTCAATCTCGTTGCCGGCAAGTCTCTTTACTCGTTCCGTAATACATCATCTCGCAACTAACTTATTAGTTGCATTGCTTGCAAGGCTTATGTGATGTGCATTACCGAGAGGGCCCAGAGATACCTCTCCGACATTCGAAGTGACAAATCCTAATCTCGAAATAAGCCAACCCAACAAGTACCTTCGGAGACACCTGTAGAGCACCTTTATAATCACCCAGTTACGTTGTGACGTTTGGTAGCACACAAAGTGTTCCTCCGGTAAACGGGAGTTGCATAATCTCATAGTCATAGGAACATGTATAAGTCATGAAGAAAGCAATAGCAACATACTAAACGATCGGGTGCTAAGCTAACTTAATGGGTCATGTCAATCACATAATTCTCCTAATGATGTGATCCCGTTAATCAAATGACAACTCATGTCTATGGCTAGGAAACATAACCATCTTTGATTAACGAGCTAGTCAAGTAGAGGCATACTAGTGACACTCTGTTTGTCTATGTATTCACACATGTATCATGTTTCCGATTAAGACAATTCTAGCATGAATAATAAACAATTATCATGAAATAAGGAAATAAATAATAACTTTATTATTGCCTCTAGGGCATATTTCCTTCAGCATAATCTCATAGTTGTAGGAACATGTATAAGTCATGAAGAAAGCAATAGCAACATACTAAACGATCAAGTGCTAAGATAACAGAATGGGTCATGTCAATCACATCATTCTACTAATGATGTGATCCCGTTAATCAAATGACAACTCATGTCTATGGTTAGGAAACATAACCATCTTTGATTAATGAGCTAGTCAAGTAGAGGCATACTAGTGACATTAAGTTTGTCTATGTATTCATACATGTATCATGTTTCCGGTTAATACAATTCTAGCATGAATAATAAACATTTATCATGATATAAGGAAATAAATAATAACTTTATTATTGCCTCTAGGGCATATTTCCTTCACTTCCTCCCCCAAGCTCCATTGTTGCTCACAAGCTCATTTCGACCGATCTCTCTCCCTAGCCAATCAAACTTGTTGATTGTTCAGGGATTGGTTGAGAAGGCCTAGATCTATACTTCCACTAAGAGAAATTTGATTCCCCCGCTAATCCCTTGCAGATCTTGTTACTCTTGGGTGTTTGAGCACCAACATAGACAGTTGAGGTCAACCAGAGCCACATTCCATTGTGGTGAAGCTTTGTGGTGTTGTTGGGAGCCTCCGATTTGGTTGTGGAGAGAGAGCCCCAACCTTGTTTGTAAAGGTCGGGTTGCCGCCTTCAAGGGCACCGCTAGTGGAATCATGGCATCTCGCATTGTGTGAGGGCGCGAGGAGAATATAGTGGCCCTAGTGGCTTCTTGGGGAGCATTGTGCCTCCACACCGCTCCAACGGAGACGTACTTCCTCTCAAGGGGAAGGAACTTCCGTAACACACCCTCATCTTCACCGTCTCCACTTGTGGTTATCTCTTACCTTTACTTTGTGCAAGCTTTACTTGTGTTGTATCGTTGCTTGCTTGTGTTGCTAGCATCATATAGGTTGCCCACCTAGTTGCATATCTAGACAACCTATTTGTTGGTAACCCTAATTTGCTAAGAAAATATAAAAATTGGCAGTTGCCTATTCATCCCCCTCTCTAGTCAACAATATTGATCCTTTCACACGGGATGAGGCGACACAAATCCAAGCGGTAGGGGATAGAGGCGGAGCCTACTAAGCATTCCCGGCGGTAAGCGGGTGCCGGTAGGGGGTGGTAGGGGCGGCGCGGGGGGGGGGGGGAGGGAACGCGGTGGAGGAGAGGCACGGCTTTTACTCAGCCGCCAAGCGGCTGAGTAAACAGAAGGAGATTTTTGGGGAGAGGAGTAACATTTTACTCCCTTAAGGCGGACAAGGGGTAGGCTAGGTCCCGGTTAGAGGAGCAAAACCGCATTTTTACTCCTCTAACCGGTTATATGGGATCGGTTAGAAATGTCGTTAGCTAGTCGCCCTTGGAGGGATGAGTGTTACCATGAAGACACACCATATCCATGAAGGCTCGTCCTCTTATCCTTGCGATATCACCAATAAAACGATTCTTGATGATACAACATTGAAAGTGCATTTAATCCTGGGTGGTTTTGGTAATTCTAAACAACATATAGCTCATTGGACTAATATTCTTTCAAGATAATCATTTCAGAAAGTTCAATGATTGACATGGCACGGACTAGAGATGTGGACCCCTCAAAATTCTAAGGATTGGCACAAGCTCAAGACTCTACATTTTCATTTTAGTGATCCAAGATCACATTGAGTCCATAGGAAAAGTGTAGGATCGAAAGTATGTCTATAGGGTGGGTGATTAGACTACTTGACCAAATAAAAATCTAGCCTTTTCCCAATTTGAAGTCTTGGCAGATTTTAGCAACTTTGCACAAGTCAAGCAATTAACCCTTTACGACGAACCTTTTGTCACTTCCATAATCGAGAAACATATCCTTATTCCACTAAGGATAATTTTGACCGCTGTCCAGTGATCTACTCCTAGATCACTATTGTACTCCCTTGCCAAACTCAGTGTAGGGTATACAATAGATCTGGTACACAACATGGCATACTTTATAGAACCTATGGCCAAGGCATAGGGAATGACTTTCATTCTCTTTCTATCTTCTGCCGTGGTCGGGTTTTGAGTCTTACTCAATTTCACACCTTGTAACACAGGCAAGAACTCTTTATTTGACTATTCCATTTTGAACTACTTCAAAATCTTGTCAAGGTATGTACTCACTGAAAAAACTTATCAAGCGTCTTGATCTATCTCTATAGATCTTGATGCTCAATATGTAAGCAGCTTCACCGAGGTCTTTCTTTGAAAAACTCCTTTCAAACACTCCTTTATGCTTTGCAGAATAATTCTACATTATTTCTGTTCTACAATATGTCATTCACATATACTTATCAGAAATGCTGTAGTGCTCCCACTCACTTTCTAGTAAATACAGGCTTCACTGCAAGTCTGTATAAACTATATGCTTTGATCAACTTATCAAAGCGTATATTCCAACTCCGAGATGCTTGCACCAGTCCATAGATCGATCACTGGAGCTTGCGTATTTTGTCAGCACCTTTAGGATTGACAAAACCTTCTGGTTGCATCATATACAACTCTTCTTTAAATCCATTAAGGAATGTAGTTTTGTTTATCCATTTGCCAGATTTCATAAAAATGCGGCAATTGCTAACATGATTTGGACAGACTTAAGCATCGCAACGAGTGAGAAAATTTCATCGTAGTCAACACCTTGAACTTTGTCAAAAACCTTTTCGACAAGTCTAGCTTTGTAGATAGTAACACTACTATCAACATCCGTCTTCCTCTTGAAGATCCATTTATTTTCTATGGTTTGCCGATCATCGGGCAAATCCATCAAAGTCCATACTTTGTTCTCATACATGGATCGTATCTCAGATTTCATGGCCTCAAACCATTTTGCGGAATCTGGGCTCATCATCGCTTCCTCATAGTTCGTAGGTTTGTCATGGTCAAGTAACACGACCTCCAGAACAGGATTACCGTACCACTCTGGTGCGGATCTCACTCTGTTTTACCTACGAGGTTTGGTAGTAACTTGATCTGAAGTTACATGATCATCATCATTAGCTTCCTCACTAATTGGTATAGTAGTCACAAGAACAGATTTCTGTGATGAACTACTTTCCAATAAGGGAACAGGTACAGTTACCTCATCAAGTTCTACTTTCCTCCCACTCACTTTTTCGAGAGAAACTCCTTCTCTAGAAAGGATCCATTTATTAGCAACGAATGTTTTGCCTTTGGATCTGTGATAGAAGGTGTACCCAACAATTTCCTTTGGGTATTCTATGAAGACGCACTTCTCCGATTTGGGTTTGAGCTTATCAGGATGAAACTTTTTCACATAAGCATCACAGCCCCAAACTTTAAGAAACGACAACTTTGGTTTCTTGTTAAACCACAGTTCATATAGTGTCGTCTCAACGGATTTAGATGGTGCCCTATTTAATGTGATTGCAGTTGTCTCTAATGCATGATCCCAAAACGATATTGGTAAATCGGTAAGAAACATCATAGATTGTACTATATCCAATAAAGTACGGTTATGACGTTCGGACACACCATTATGATGTGGTGTTCCAGGTGGCATGAATTTGTGAAACTATTCCACATTGTTTTAATTGAAGACCAAACTTGTAACTCAAATATTTGTCTCCGCGATCAGATCGTAGAAACTTTATTTTTCTTGTTACGATGATTTTTCCACTTCACTCTGAAATTCTTTGAACCTTTCAACTATTTTAGACTTATGTTTCATCAAGTAGATATACCCATATCTGCTCAAATCATCTGTGAAGGTCAGAAAATAACGATACCCGCTGCGAGCCTTAACACTTATCGGATCGCATACATCAGTATGTATTATTTCCAATAAGTCAGTTGCTCGCTCCACTGTTCCGGAGAACGGAGTCTTAGTCATCTTGCCCATGAGGCATGGTTCGCAAGCATCAAGTGATTCATAATCAAGTGATTCCAAAATCCCATCAGCATGGAGTTTCTTCATGCGCTTTACACCAATATGACCTAAACGGCTGTGCCACAAATAAGTTGCACTATCATTATTAACTTTGCATCTTTTGGTTTCAATATTATGAATATGTGTATCACTACGATCGAGATCCAATGAACCATTTTCATTGGATGTGTAACCATATAAGGTTTTATTCATGTAAACAGAACAACAATTTATTCTCTTACTTAAATGAATAACCATATTGCAATAAACACGATCAAATCATATTCATGCTTAACGCAAACACCAAATAACATTTATTTAGGTTCAACACTAATCCCGAAAGTATAGGGAGTGTGCGATGATGATCATATCAATCTTGAAACTACTTTCAACACACATCGTCACTTCACCCTTAACTAGTTTCTGTTTATTTTGCAACTCCTGTTTCGAGTTACTACTCTTAGCAACTGAACCAGTACCAAATACCGAGGGGTTGCTATAAACAGTAGTAAAGTACACATCAATAACATGTATATCAAATATACCTTTGTTCACTTTGCCATCCTTCTTATCCGCCAAATACTTGGGGTAGTTCTGCTTTCAGTGACTAGTCCCTTTGCAGTAGAATCACTTAGTCTCAGGCTTAGGTCCAGACTTGGGCTTCTTCACTTGAGCAGCAACTTGCTTGCCGTTCTTCTTGAAGTTCCCTTCTATCCCTTTGCCCTTTTCTTGAAACTAGTGGTCTTGTTAACCATCAACACTTGATGTTCTTTCTTGATTTCTACCTTCATCGATTTCATCATCATGAAAAACTCGGGAATCATTTTCATCATCCCCTGCATACTATAGTTCATCATGAAGTTCTTCTAACTTGGTGATGGTGACTAGAGAATTCTGTCAATCACTATCTTATCTGGAAGATTAACTCCCACTTGATTCAAGCGATTGTAGTACCCAGACAATCTGAGCACATGCTCACTAGTTGAGCGATTCTCCTCCATCTTTTAGCTATAGAACTTGTTGGAGACTTCATATCTCTCAACTTGGGTATTTGCTTGAAATATTAACTTCAATTCCTAGAACATCTCATATGGTCCATGATGTTCAAAACATCTTTGAAGTCCCGATTCTAAGCCATAAAGCATGGTGCACAAAACTATCAAGTAGTCATCATATTGAGCTAGCCAAACGTTCATAACGTCTGCATCTTCTCCTGCAATAGGTCTGTCACCTAGCGGTGCATTAAGGACATAATTCTTCTGTGCAGCAATGAGGATAAACCTCAGATCGCGAATCCAATCCGCATCATTGCTACTAACATTTTTCAACACAATTTTCTCTAGGAACATATCAAAATAAACATATGAAAGCAACAACGCAAGCTATTGATCTTACAACATAATTTGCAAAATACTACCAGGACTAAGTTCATGATAAATTTAAGTTCAATTAATCATATTACTTAAGAACTCCCACTTAGACAGACATCTCTCTAGTCATCTAAGTGATCACATGATCCAAATCAACTAAACCATAACCAATCATCACGTGAGATGGAGTAGTTTTCAATGGTGAACATCACTATGTTGATCATATCTACTATATGATTCACGTTCGACCTTTCGGTCTCCGTGTTCCGAGGCCATATCTGCATATGCTAGGCTCGTCAAGTTTAACCTGAGTATTCTGCGTGTGCAAAACTGGCTTGCACCCGTTGTAGATGGACGTAGAGCTTATCACACCCGATAATCACGTGGTGTCTGGGCACGACGAACTTTGGCAACGGTGCATACTCAGGGAGAACACTTTTTGATAATTTTTAGTGAGAGATCATCTTAAAATGCTACCGTCAATGAAAGCAAGATAAGATGCATAAAGGATAAACATCACATGCAATCAATATAAGTGATATGATATGGCCATCATCATCTTGTGCTTGTGATCTCCATCTCCGAAGCACCATCATGATCACCATCGTCACCGGCGCGACACCTTGATCTCCATCGTAGCATCGTTGTTGTTTACGCCATCTATTGCTTCTACGACTATCGCTACCGCTTAGTGATAAAGTAAAGCAATTACAGGGCGTTTGCATTTCATACAATAAAGCGACAACCATATGGCTCCTGTCAGTTGCCGATAACTTCGGTTACAAAACATGATCATCTCATACAATAAAATATAGCATCACGTCTTGGCCATATCACATCACAACATGCCGTGCAAAAACAAGTTAGACGTCCTCTACTTTGTTGTTGCAAGTTTTACGTGGCTGCTACGGGCTTAAGCAAGAACCAATCTCACCTATGCATCAAAACCACAATGATAGTTTGTCAAGTAGATGCTGTTTTAACCTTCGCAAGGACCGGGCGTAGCCACACTCGGTTCAACTAAAGTTGGAGAAACTGACACCCGTTAGTCACCTGTGTGCAAAGCACGGCGGTAAAACCAGTCTCGCGTAAGCGTACGCGTAATGTCGGTCCGGGCCGCTTCATCCAACAATACCGCCGAACCAAAGTATGACATGCTGGTAAGCAGTATGACTTATATCGCCCACAACTCACTTGTGTTCTACTCGTGCATATAATATCAAACCATAAAACCTAGGCTCGGATGCCACTGTTGGGGAATGTAGTAATTTCAAAAACTTTCCTACGCACACGCAAGATCATGGTGATGCATAGCAACGAGAGGGGAGAGTGTTGTTTACGTACCCTCGTAGACCGAAGCGGAAGCGTTGACGCAACATAGAGGAAGTAGTCGTACGTCTTCCCGGTCCAACCGATCCAAGCATCGTTACTCCGGCACCTCCGAGTTCTTGACACACGTATAGCTCGATGACGCACCCCGAACTCCGATCCAGCAGAGGTACGGGGAGGAGTTCCGTCAGCACGACGGCGTGGTGACGATCTTGATGTTCAACTGTCGCAGGGCTTCACCTAAGCACCGCTACAATATGACCGAGGTGTAATATCGTGGAGGGGGGCACCACACACGGCTAAGAAACGATCACGAAGATCAACTTGTGTGTCTATGGGGTGCCCCCTGCCCCCGTATTTAAAGGAGTGGAGGAGGGGAGGGCCGGCCCTCTCTATGGCGCGCCCTAGGGGAGTCCTACTCCCACCGGGAGTAGGATTCCCCCTTTCCTAGTCCAACTAGGAGACCTTCCAAGTAGTAGGAGTAGGAGACAAGGAAGGGGAAGAGAGAAGGGAAGGAAGGAGGGGGTGCGGCCCCTCCCCCTAGTCCAATTCGGACTAGGCCATGGGGGGCGCGCGGCCTGCCCTAGGCAGCCCCTCTCTCTTTCCCGTATGGCCCAATAAGGCCCAATACTTCTCCCCGGCGAATTTCCGTAACTCTCCGGTACTCTGATAAATACCCGAATCACTCGGAACCTTTCCGAACTCCGAATATAGTCGTCCAATATATCGATCTTTACGTCTCGACCATTTCGAGACTCCTCGTCATGTCCCAGATCTCATCCGGGACTCCGAACTCCTTCGGTACATCAAAACTCATAAACTCATAATAAAACTATCATCGAAACCTTAAGCGTGCGGACCCTACGGTTCGAGAACAATGTAGACATGACCGAGACACGTCTCCGGTTAATAACCAATAGCGGGACCTGGATGCCCATATTAGTTCCTACATATTCTACAAAGATCTTTATCGGTCAGACCGCATAACAACATACGTTGTTCCCTTTGTCATCGGTATGTTACTTGCCCGAGATTCGATCGTCGGTATCCAATACCTAGTTCAATCTCGTTGCCGGCAAGTCTCTTTACTCGTTCCGTAATACATCATCTCGCAACTAACTTATTAATTGCATTGCTTGCAAGGCTTATGTGATGTGCATTACCGAGAGGGCCCAGAGATACCTCTCCGACATTCGGAGTGACAAATCCTAATCTCGAAATACGCCAACCCAACAAGTACCTTCAGAGACACCTGTAGAGCACCTTTATAATCACCCAGTTACGTTGTGACGTTTGGTAGCACACAAAGTGTTCCTCCGGTAAACGGGAGTTGCATAATCTCATAGTCATAGGAACATGTATAAGTTATGAAGAAAGCAATAGCAACATACTAAATAATCGGGTGCTAAGCTAACTGAATGGGTCATGTCAATCACATCATTCTCCTAATGATGTGATCCCGTTAATCAAATGACAACTCATGTCTATGGCTAGGAAACATAACCATCTTTGATTAACGAGCTA
Source organism: Triticum timopheevii (assembly GCA_963921465.1). Taxonomy (NCBI): domain Eukaryota; kingdom Viridiplantae; phylum Streptophyta; class Magnoliopsida; order Poales; family Poaceae; genus Triticum; species Triticum timopheevii. The sequence continues at coordinate 99,340,727 of OY997264.1, read as the reverse complement.
GTCAAGTAGAGGCATACTAGTGACACTCTGTTTGTCTATGTATTCACACATGTATCATGTTTCCAATTAATACAATTCTAGCATGAATAATAAACAATTATCATGAAATAAGGAAATAAATAATAACTTTATTATTGCCTCTAGGGCATATTTCCTTCAGCATAATCTCATAGTTGTAGGAACATGTATAAGTCATGAAGAAAGCAATAGCAACATACTAAACGATCAAGTGCTAAGATAACAGAATGGGTCATGTCAATCACATCATTCTACTAATGATCTGATCCCGTTAATCAAATGACAACTCATGTCTATGGTTAGGAAACATAACCATCTTTGATTAATGAGCTAGTCAAGTAGAGGCATACTAGTGACATTAAGTTTGTCTATGTATTCACACATGTATCATGTTTCCGGTTAATACAATTCTAGCATGAATAATAAACATTTATCATGATATAAGGAAATAAATAATAACTTTATTATTGCCTCTAGGGCATATTTCCTTCACTTCCTCCCCCAAGCTCCATTGTTGCTCACAAGCTCATTTCGACCGATCTCCCTCCCTAGCCAATCAAACTTGTTGATTCTTCAGGGATTGGTTGAGAAGGTCTAGATCTATACTTCCACTAAGAGAAATTTGATTCCCCCACTAATCCCTTGCAGATCTTGTTACTCTTGGGTGTTTGAGCACCAACATAGACAGTTGAGGTCAACCAGAGCCACATTCCATTGTGGTGAAGCTTTGTGGTGTTGTTGGGAGCCTCCGATTTGGTTGTGGAGAGAGCCCCAACCTTGTTTGTAAAGGTCGGGTTGCCGCCTTCAAGGGCACCGCTAGTGGAATCATGGCATCTCGCATTGTGTGAGGGCGCGAGGAGAATATAGTGGCCCTAGTGGCTTCTTGGGGAGCATTGTGCCTCCACACCGCTCCAATAGAGACGTACTTCCTCTCAAGAGGAAGGAACTTCGATAACACATCCTCGTCTTCACCGTCTCCACTTGTGGTTATCTCTTACCTTTACTTTGTGCAAGCTTTACTTGTGTTGTATCGTTGCTTGCTTGTGTTGCTAGCATCATATAGGTTGCCCACCTAGTTGCATATCTAGACAACCTATTTGTTGGTAACCCTAATTTGCTAAGAAAATATAAAAATTGGCAGTTGCCTATTCATCCCCCTCTCTAGTCAACAATATTGATCCTTTCACACGGGATGAGGCGGCACAAATCCAAGCGGTAGGGGATAGAGGCGGAGCCTACTAAGCATTCCCGGCGGTAAGAGGGTGCCGGTAGGGGGTGGTAGGGGCGGCGCGGGAGGGGAGGGGGGACGCAGTGGAGGAGAGGCACGACTTTTACTCAGCCGCCAAGCAGCTGAGTAAACAGAAGGAGATTTTTGGGCAGAGGAGTAACATTTTACTCCCTTAAGGCGGACAAGGGGTAGGCTAGGTCCCGGTTAGAGGAGCAAAACCGCATTTTTACTCCTCTAACCGGTTATAAGGGATCGGTTAGAAATGTCGTTAGCTAGTCGCCCTTGGAGGGATGAGTGTTACCATGAAGACACACCATATCCATGAAGGCTCGTCCTCTTATCCTTGAGATATCACCAATAAAATGATTCTTGATGATACAACATTGAAAGTGCATTTAATCCTGGGTGGTTTTGGTAATTCTTAACAACATATAGCTCATTGGACTAATATTCTTTCAAGATAATCATTTCAGAAAGTTCAATGATTGACATGGCACGGACTAGAGATGTGGACCCCTCAAAATTCTAAGGATTGGCACAAGCTCAAGACTCTACATTTTCATTTTAGTGATCCAAGATCACATTGAGTCCATAGGAAAAGTGTAGGATCGAAAGTATGTCTATAGGGGGGGTGATTAGACTACTTGACCAAATAAAAATCTAGCCTTTTCCCAATTTGAAGTCTTGGCAGATTTTAGCAACTTTGCACAAGTCAAGCAATTAACCTACACATGCAATTCTAAGAGTATAGCATCAGAATGTAAAACAATTGCACATGAAGGTAAAGGGAGGAGTTTGAGGGAGCAAACGCAATGTAGACACGGAGATTTTTTATCCGTGGTTTCGATAGGTGGTGCTATCGTACATCCATGTTGATGGAGACTTCAACGCATGAAGGGTAGCGGTTGTGTAAGTCCACGTGGGGCTCCACCCATGAAGGGTCCACAAAGAAGCAACCATGTCTATCCCACCATGGCCGTCGCCCACAAAGGACTTGCCTCACTAGGGTAGATCTTCATGAAGTAGGCGATCTCCTTGCCCGTACAAACTCCTTGGTTCAACTCCACAATCTTGACGGAGGCTCCCAAGTGACACCTAACCAATCTAGGAGACACCACTCTCCAAAAGGTAATAGATGGTGTGTTCATGATGAACTCCTTGCTCTTGTGCTTCAAAATGATAGTCTTCCCAACACTCAAATCTCTCTCATAGGATTGGATTTGGTGGAAAGATGATTTGAGTGGAAAGCAACTTTGGGAAGGCTAGAGATCAAGATTTATGTGGTTGGAATGGAATATCTTGACCTCAACACAAGTGTAGGTGGTTCTCTCTCAGAAAATGTATGTTGGAAGTGTAGGCATGTTCTAAGGGCTCTCTCCATGAATGAAGAGTGGGTGGAGGGGTATATATAGCCTCCACACAAAATCTAACCGTTACACACAAATCACCAAACTCGGTGGGACCGAATAATGAAACTCGTTAGACCGATTTAGTTCAAAATGTGAACGTTAGGGTTTTCGGTGGGACCAACATGTCAACTCGGTGGGACTGATTTCATTAGGGTTAGGGCATAACTAATCTCCGTGAGACCGATTACACAAACTTGGTGAGACCGATTTTGGTAACAAGCTAACAGAGAGTTGGTCAGGCAAACTCGGTGGGACCGATTCGCTCATCTCGGTTGGACCGAAACGTTACGAAGGGGGAAACAGAGAGTTTGCATTGAAAACTCGGTGGGACCGATCGCTCATCTCGGTTGGACCAAAATGTTACGAAGGGAAACAGAGAGTTTGCAATCCCATCTCGGTGAGACCGAGATCCCTATCAGTGAAACCGAAGTGACTAGGGTTTGTGGCAGTGGCTATGTCAACTGAACTTGGTGGCGCCGGATAGAAAGTTTCGGTAGGGTCGAGTTTGACTTTAGCATTTTGAGCGGTCCACATTTCTAATCCATGCCATGCCAATCATTGAACTTTCCTGAAATATTCATCTTGAAATAGCATTAGTTCAATGAGCTATATGTTGTTAATAATTACCAAAACCACCCAGGGATAGTTGCACTTTCAATCTCCCCCTTTTTGGTAATTGATGACAGCATATAGATCAAAGCTTCGACAAATGATAATAAGATTGAAGTACCTCGTCGCTTTAAGAAGTATGTGATAAGCAAGAGTTCCCCCTAAATTTGTGCATTATTTAAGATTTGCTTTTGAATGCAAATGCACAATCGATTAGGATCATGTGTTACTCTTCCATGTCACATACATCTTGGTGGAGCACTCAAAATGATATGAATTAAAAACATGCACTCATCACCAAGCAAAGTGAATGATCATATATGGATATAAAGGATAATATCATCCAAGCAAGCATTAAAGTGGCATATGATCAATCACATGATCACACAAGTATTTCACACAAGGACATAAAGTATAAACCAAGCACACAATAAAGTTCAACCAAAAGCAAGAGAGATAAAAAGGCAAAACACTCTCTCTCGAAGCCTATGATCTATACATATTTCTCCGTTTTTGGCAACAAGTTACCAAAAAGTTCGAAAATGCATAGTGCTATGCGTCTCTCAGGCTTGGTCTTCGGGAGGTGGTGTAGAGAGAACTCCAAGGACGAAGGCATCAGTTGATGTTGTTGGAGTTGGTGGAGTGGCTGCTGGAGGTGGCACTGAAGTTGTGGCTGCTGGTGCTGATATGGTGGCTCTAGTGTCAACCATGGGTACTGCAGCAGACCTCTGACCTCTAGGCACTCGCTGAAAAGCATCAGTAGTTGCCTTCCCTTTCCTCTCTTCTGCTTCCTCCTAGAGCTGCTCAACTGCTGTTTGTATCTCAGTAACCTTCAGATCAAGATCATAAAATTTTGTCTCTATGATCCTCTCCAAACTCTCCTAATTCTGAGTCAGGGTGGCCAATCCCTTATCAATCCTCAAAGTATCTTGAATCAGATATCCAAGCTGATCTTGTTTACACTTCAGGAAAACTTGAGATGCTTCCTCAACACTAGGCATCTTGGCAGCTTTCTCTGCTTTAGCTTTTGCTCTCTTCTCTTGTGCTTGAGCTGATGAAGGTTCATTCTCATTCATGACAACTTCATTATCTTCAAACTCAGGGAGCAAGGGTAAATGCTCTTTGTCCAACAAGTATGTTCCTATGCCCATCTTAGCATTGATGAGCTCCTGAATATGTTGAGCATACCCACAACTCCTCTTTTGATCAGCAACTGTCCTCTTGATTGTCTCTATAATCAGGCTCATGACTTTAAACTTTTGAGGGACATCAAAAATTTGCAACATGTTGATGGAATGTCCCCTGATCATCTTGTGATCTCCTGACTTGGGTAGCAATGTGTGCCTTAGAATGGTGTTGATGGTAGGCAAACCAGACAACAAATAATGTACAGACCCAAGCTTGTGTGTCTCCAAAGCTTTATCAGGGATCTCTTTGTACATGTTAGCCATAGTGTTGTGGTCTTTCTTCTTCGTTGCATACACATCTAAGTCATCTTCATGTTCCTCTGGGGCATTGATCAGCTTGGCCCATTGTTCAACCATGGATTGGTACCTAGTACCTTCAGACATCCAAATGATCTTCCCATTTGGGTAAAAGTGAGAAGTGGAGTAAAAATGCATGATCAACTCATCATTCCATTTTGTGAGCTTCTGCCCAACAAATTTGTCAACTCCACATGCTTCACCATCATCTGATTCTATGATGAACTTCATTGTCTCTCCTGTTGCAACCTTCCATGGCTTTGACATTGGGATTCTTCAGGCAGGTGCCTTCTTGTTCAAGCCTGGCTTTGTTGCAGCAGCTGTGCCATACTCCTTCTTCAGCACTTTCTTCCTTGAGGTGGCTTCATCCTCAACAGCCACATAGTCCTCATCCTTAGAGTCTAAGGTTCTCTTCTTACTTGCTCTAGTGGCTGCCTTCGGCAAGTTACTGGGTGTGCTTCTACTGCCCTCATCATAGCTGCTAGAGGGATATGAACCCTCACCCAGTTGCACTTGTTCGTCAGATATGTTCTGACTGTCACTCTGGTCAGACATCTTGGCAAACCCACCGATAGCAGACCCTATGAATAGATGTAGATGAGGTAGAGTGGATGAGCATCACAAAGTGCAGAAGGTTTGTAAAACAGATGACTTAAAAACTTAGTTTTAGTTCTCCACTGAAAGCATTTCGGAGCTACCGATTTGATAAACTCGGTGATACCGAAGCAATTTTTGGAGCCTAAACATGTGAACTCGGTTAGACCTAGTCACAGTTCGGTCGCACCGAGACTGCTAGGGTTTCACAAAGAATCAAACTTGGTCACACCGATGTGCAGACCGAAAACGCATGTGCAATGGCCTAAGACAAATCGGTGAGACCGATTTCTACAACTCGGTCGGTCCAAATGAGTTCGGCGGAGACCTAACCCTAAATTTTCAAATCAAATCTAACCTAAAGGATGTTTTCTGTGGATAGAACGTTTGCATGCGTGGTTAAGATCATGGCAAAGCAATGTGCTATGAATCAGAGTTAAAGGAATAGCACATAGAGTCGAACCCATACCCTAGTTCGGCGGAGGTTCGCTATGGCGACAACGGCGGAGTAGATTTCCGTTGACAGCGATGGAAACCAGCGGTGGGATGTCGTTGGCAGCAAGGAGACGATCCGGAGACCCGAGGGGGCAGAGCAGGGCACACGCGCGGGCTAAGGAGTTTGAAGAATTTTCCAAAATCTCACCTGTGGGTATATATATCCCAACCCTGTCGGTGTGACCAAGTGGAACAACTCGGTGGCACCGAGATGCAGCATCGCAAGCGGTTACTGCAACTTGGTGTGACCGAAAAGTTCAAATCGGTTGCACCGAGATGAAAAACCTAGATCAACTTAGTGAACTCAGTGTGATCGAAGTGAATGACTCGGTCATACCAAAATGCACAAAGAGGTTTTAGAGGTTTCAAGTCTATGACGAATCAGGGACTCCGAGTGCTCCTCACACAGAGTGGTTTGAATCTAACTTGATCGAACTTTGGGATGTAGCATGAATAGAGTTTGAGACGATAAAAGCATAGATAGCTAGAGGAAGTTCTTAGGCATTCTTGTCCATCCATTTGGCAAAAGAGAAAGAGCCAAACATTCAAAACAATAGATGGATGTCCTCGAATGAGTAGAATATGCAACCAACATGCTCACACAATAAAATGGCAAATGAAATATGTGACAAAGCATGCACAGACACTCTAGCATCTATCAAGCAATTGGCAATGACTAGGTCATCTATATATGAGTATATTGACTTAGGAGTCAAATGAGAACATTTGATCATAGGTCATACTCATCGTTTAAGCACAAATGGGGTTGCCACTTTTACATAACGCATTATTGTGTTCACATCATTAGAGTTGCTTTAGCTCAATTGATTAGAGTAAAGCTCCCCCTAGATCTGATATCCCCCCTAAGAGGGATGAACTAACCTTGGGTTTTGTCGATGATGACTTCATGTAGGTGTTGAAGGTGTGGACGCTCAATGTTGATGTATATCATTTGGAGCATTCCATTTGAATGAGTTGCACTTTCAATACCTACACGGGTTAGTCCCACAAGGAACAAACAAGGATATCCATAGACATAGAGTGATGTACACACAAGATGATGTCCATGAAAGCATTAGGTTACCTTGTCCCTTGTCTAACCAACAAGAGGGTTTGTGACTCCTTGAACTAGTGCATGATGTGAAAGTTGTTTGCACTTGTCCTTGCCAAAATGATATGAGTGAAATATGTTGGCAGAGTCACCCTCAAAAACTCTCTAGTCCTTCTTCTTCGGGATCCACACCATCTTGATGGGAATCCTTGGAGTTGTAGTCGTACTTGATGAAGTAGAACTTGATGTAGTCTTGGGAACCCACTTGACCAAGGCCTTAGGAGCTTCTTCAAATGCATCAATTTCCTCTTGAAGCTTGTCCTTGCCTCTTTGCTTGTGGCCTTGTGGTGGAAGATCATCTTGAGCTTGTGTCCCTTGGAAGGAAGTAGGATCATACTTCTCTTGTTGAGGAACAAACTTCGTCTTGGGGTATTGATCTTCTTCCCACTTAACTCCATTGGCATTGAACTTTCGTTCAAAACCAACACCTTGATTCTTTCGGTGTTTTCCTTACTTGCGTACAATTTCCTCAAATTGCTTACTTCCGACAAGGCTTTTGTAAACACCTTTCTCTATAATTCCCTTCAATAAGCTATTTTCTTGCTCAAGTGTAACTTGGCAAAGAGGATCATTAGTGGAATCAAGAGTACTACTAGAAGCAACAATATTTGATTTAGCATGATTACTGTTACTACTAGATGAAGAATCTTTCTTACTCTTGTTGCTAGATTTTACTTGTGGCATGTAAGTAGACAAGAGTAAACGCTTGGCAATGTAAGAAGAACTTTTCTTGCGAAGATCATCATTGATTGCTTTTAAGAACTCATGCTCTTGTTGGTTGAGCTTTTCAAAGTGTAGCTTCTCATGAGTCTTTAAAAGTTCTCGATGATCTTTGAAGGTAGTTTCATGAGCTAACTTAAGAGTGTTTAGTTTTTAGTTAGACGCTCAATCTCCTTCTTATCATCGTCATTCGTTTTATCTTGATTGGTATGATTAATAGCAAGTTCATCATAGTTTTCATCACTAGAGTTGTCAACAAGTATATCATCATCTCCTAGCAAATCATCTTCATCACTATTGAAATCAACATACTCGGGGTGTCATACCTTTGGGCCTTTAGCCATGAAGCATCTTCCAATTCCTTCATTTGGTGATTCAAATATGTCATAGGAGTTGGTTGACACAAGTTCTAGACCGGCAACACCTTCATCTTGAGTATATTTGGAGTCGGAGTGATAACTTCTTTCGGAGTGATTGTCGCAGTCAGAGCCGGATACCCATTCACCAACATGAGCTTGATGTCTTCATTTTGTGTAGCTCTTTGATGATTTGTCCTTCCTTTCCAAATCCTTGCTTCTCCGAGAGGTTCTTCGTTCATAACGATCATCTCTACTCCTTCTCTCTCTTAGTGAGGATTCTTCTCTTCTACTTCTTTTGGGATAATCTTATCTTCTTTTGTAGGGAGCCATACACTCATTGGAGTAGTGTCCGGGTCTTCCACAATTTTAGCAATTACGTTCACGACTTGAAGATCTTTTGTCATTGTAGGACCTTGACTTGGAACTTCTCTACTTGCTTCTACTCTTGTAGAACTTATTGAAGTTCTTCACCATTAGGCTCAATTCTTCATTGAAGGCTTGTTTCTCACTTGAAGATGTGGGAGAATCACATGAGGCTTTATAAGCACCACTTGTCTTGTTGTGAAGCTCTTCCTTATCCTTGAGTGACATCTCATGAGCAACAATTCTTCCAATGACTTCCGTAGGCTTGAGATCTTTGTAATTGGGCATCATTTGGATCAATGTACACACATTATCATATTTTCCATCCAAGGCTCTTAGGATCTTCTTGATGATTAATCTGTCGGTCATCTCTTCACTTCCTAAGCCGGCAATCACATTTGTGATGAGAGCAAGCCTCGAGTTCATTTCAGCGACACCTTCACCATCCTTCATTTTGAACTTGTCAAGCTGACTTTGAAGCATATCCAATTTGGATTCCTTGACGGAGTCGGTACCCTCGTGCATATCAATCAAAGTATCCCAGCTTCCTTTGCATTCTCAAGACGACTGATTTTGTTGAATTGTTCGGGGCACAATCCGTTGAAGAGGATATCACAAGCTTGAACATTGTATTGCAGCACCTTCAACTCTTCCGTGGTAGCTTCATGGTTCGGTTCTCTTCCATCAAAGAATTCACCTTGCAAGCCAATACACACAATAGCCCAAACGGTGGGGTTACTTCCAAGAATATGCATTTTCATCTTATGCTTCCAACTAGCAAAATTAGTACCATCAAAGTAAGGACCTCTATGGTGGTAATTTCCCAAGCTAGACGCCATACTCTCCTAGGTTGTGAAACCAAGGCTATGATCACCAAAAGCTATGCAAATCAAGGCAAGTGGAGACTGTAGCTCTGATACCAATTGTAGGATCGAAAGTATGTCTAGAGGGGGGGTCATTAGACTACTTGACCAAATAAAAATCTAGCCTTTTCCCAATTTTAAGTCTTGGCAGATTTTAGCAACTTTGCACAAGTCAAGCTATCAACCTACACATGCAATTCTAAGTGTATAGCAGCGGAATGTAAAACAATTGCACATGAAGGTAAAGGGAGGAGTTTGAGGGAGCAAACGCAATGTAGACACGGAGATTTTTTATCCGTGGTTCCGGTAGGTGGTGCTATCGTACATCCACATTGATGGAGACTTCAACCCACGAAGGGTAACAGTTGCGTGAGTCCATGCTACCTCTTGAGAGGAAAGGGTGATGCAGTAAAGTAGCATAAGTATTTCCCTCAGTTTTTGAGAACCAAGGTATCAATCCAGTAGGAGGCCACATGCACGTCCCTCATACCTACACAAACAAATAAGAACCTTGCAACCAACGCGATAAAGGGGTTGTCAATCCCTTCACGGCCACTTGCAAAAGTGAGATCTGATGGAGATGATAAGATAATATTTTTGGTATTTTTATGATAAAGATTTAAAGTAAAGATTGCAAAATAAAATAGATTGGAAACTTATATGATGGAAAATAGACCCGGTGCGACAGGTTTCACTAGTGGCTTCTCTAAAGATAGCATAAGTATTATGGTGGGTGAACAAATTGCTGTCGAGAAATTGATAGAGAAATGCATATTTATGAGAATATCTAGGCATGATCATGTATATAGGCATCACGTCCGTGACAAGTAGACCGACTCATGCCTGCATCTAGTACCATTACTCCACACATCGACCGCTATCCAGCATGCATCTAGAGTATTAAGTTCATAAGAACAGAGTAACGCATTAGGTAAGATGACATGATGTAGAGGGATAAACTGAAGCAATATTATATAAACCCCATCTTTTTATCCTCGATGGCAATAATACAATATGTGTCGTTTCCCTTTCTGTCACTAGGATCGAGCAACGCAAGATTGAACCCAAAGCTAAGCACTTCTCCCATTGCAAGAAAGATCAATCTAGTAGGCCAAACCAAACTAATAATTCAAAGAGACTAGCAAAGATAACCAATCATACATAAAAAAATTTAGAGAAGATTCAAATATTGTTCATAGATAATCTTGATCATAAACCCACAATTCATCGGATCTCGACAAACACACTGCAAACAGAGTTACATCGAATAGATCTCCAAGAAGATCGAGGAGAACTTTGTATTGAGATCCAAAGAGAGAGAAGAAGCCATCTAGCTAATAACTATGGACCCGAAGGTCTGTGGTAAACTACTCACACATCATTGGAGAGGCTATGGTGTTGATGTAGCTAGAAGCCCTCTTTGATCGATGCCCTCTCCGGCGGAGCGCCGGAAAAGGCCCCAAGATGGGATCTCACAGGTACAGAAGGTTGCGGCGGTGGAAATAGGGTTTCGTGGTGCTCCTCGATGGTTTCAGGGTACGTAGGTATATATAGGAGGAAGAAGTAGGTCGGTGGAGCCATGAGGGGCCCACGAGGGTGGGGGCGCACCCAGGGGGCAGGCGCGCATCCCTGCCTCGTGGCATCCTTGTTGATTTCTTGACGTCCACTCCAAGTCCTTTGGATCACGTTTGTTCCAAAAATCACGCTCCCGAAGGTTTCATTCCGTTTGGACTCCGTTTGATATTCCTTTTCTGCGAAACACTGAAATAGGCAAAAAAACTGCAATTTGCACTGGGCCTTGGGTTAATAGGTTAGTCCCAAAAATATATAAAAGTGTGTAATAAAGCCCATTAAACATACAAAACAGAATATATAATAGCATGGAACAATCAAAAATTATAGATACGTTGGAGATGTATCAAGCATCTCTAAGCTTAATTCCTGCTCGTCCTCGAGTAGTTAAATGATAAAAACAGAATTTTTGATGTGGAATGCTACCTAGCAAATTTCTCAACGTAATTTTCTTTATTGTGGCATGAATGTTCAGATCCAAAAGATTCAAGATAAAAGTTTAGTATTGACATAAAAATTATAATACTTCAAGCATACTAACCAAGCAATTATGTCTTCTCAAAATAACATAGCCAAAGAAAGCTCATCCCTACAAAATCATATAGTTTAGCCATGCTTCATTTTCGTCACACAAGATGCTCTCATCTTGCACAACCCAGATGACAAGCCAAGCAATTGTTTCATACTTTAGTAATCTCAAACTTTTTTCAACTTTCACGCAATACATGAGCGTGAGCCATGGATATAGTGGAATAGAATAATGATGATGGGGGGTTGTGTGGATAAGACAAAAAAGGAGAAAGTCTCACATTGACGCGGCTAATCAACGGGCTAGGGAGATGCCCATCAATTGATGTCAATGCAAGGAGTAGGGATTGCCATGCAACGGATGCACTAGAGCTATACATGTATGAAAGCTCAACAAAATAAACTAAGTGGGTGTGCATCCAACTTGCTTGCTCACGAAGACCTAGGGCATTTGAGGAAGCCCATCGTTGGAATATACAAGCCAAGTTCTATAATGAAAAATTCCCACTAGTATATGAAAGTGACAAAACAAGAGACTCTCTATCATAAAGATCATGGTGCTACTTTGAAGCACTAGTGTGGAAAAAGGATAGTAGCATTGTCCCTTTTTATTTCTCTTTTTTTCTTTTTTTGGGCCTTTCTCTTTTTTTTATTTGGGACAATGCTCTATTAATGATGATCATCACACTTCTATTTATTTACAACTCAATGATTACAACTCGATACTTAGAACAAAATATGACTCTATATGAATTCCTCCGGCGGTGTACCGGGATGAGCAATGAATCAAGAGTGACATGTATGAAATACTATGCATGGTGGCTTTGCCACAAATACGATGTCAACTACATGATCATGCAAGGCAATATGACAATGATGAAGCCTGTCATAATAAATGGAACGGTGGAAAGTTGCATGGCAATATATCTCGGAATGGCTATGGAAATGCCATAATAGTTAGGTATGGTGCCTGTTTTGAGGAAGATATAAGGAGGTTTATGTGTGATAGAGCGTATTGTATCACGGGGTTTGGATGCACCGACGAAGTTTGCCCCAACTCTCAAGGTGAGAAAGGGCAATGCATGGTACTGAAGAGGCTAGCAATGATGGAAGGTTGAGAGTGTGTATAATCCATGGACTCAACATTAGTCATAATAAACTCACATACTTATTGCAAAAATCTACAAGTCATCAAAAACCAAGCAGTACACGCATGCTCCTAGGGGGATAGATTGGTAGGAAAAGACCATTGCTCGTCCCCGACCGCCACTCATAAGCATGACAATCAAAGAACACCTCATGTTTCAAATTTGTTACACAACGTTTACCATACGTGCATGATACGGGACTTGCAAACTTCAACACAAGTATTTCTCAATTTCACAACTACTCAACTAGCACAACTTTAATATCACTATCTCCATATCTCAAAACAATCATCAAGTATCAAACTTCTCCTAGTATTCAATGCACTTATATGAAAGTTTTTATTATATCCAACTTGGATGCCTATCATATTAGGACTAATTTTATAACCAAAGCAAATTACCATGCTGTTCTAAAGGACTCTCAAAATAATATAAGTGAAGCATGAGAGATCAATAGTTTCTATAAAATAAAACCACCATCATGCTCTAAAAGATATAAGTGAAGCACTAGAGCAAAATTGTTTACCTCAAAAGATATAAGTGAAGCACATAGAGTATTCTAATAAATTCCGATTAATGTGTGTCTCTCAAAAGGTGTGTACAGCAAGGATGATTGTGGTGAACCAAAAAGCAAAGACTCAAATCATACAAGACGCTCCAAGGAAAACACATATCATGTGGTGATTAAAATATAGCTCCAAGTTAAGTTACCGATGGACGAAGACAAAAGAGGGGATGCCTTCCGGGGCATCCCAAAGCTTAGGCTTTTTGGTTGTCCTTGGATTTTACCTTGTGCTGCCTTTGGCATCCCCAAGCTTAGGCTCTTGACACTCCTTGTTCCATAATCCATAAAATCTTTACCCAAAACATGAAAACTTCACAACACAAAACTTAACAGAAAATCTCGTGAGCTCCGTTAGCGAAAGAAAACAAGACACCACTTCAAGGTACTGTAATGAACTCATTCTTTATTTATATTGGTGTTAAACTACTGTATTTCAACTTCTCTATGGTTCATAAACTCCATTACTAGCCATAGATTCATCAAAATAAGCAAACAACACACGAAAAACAAAATCTGTCAAAAACAGAACAGTCTGTAGTAATCTGTATCTAACGTGAACTTCTGGAACTCCAAAAATTCTAAAATAAGATTCTGGACGTGAGGAATTTATCTATTAATCATCTGCAAAAATAATCAACTAAATAGCACTCTCCAGTAAAAAGTTGTAGCTAATCTCGTGAGCACTAAAGCTTCTGTTTTTTACAGCAAGATCAAAAAGACTTCAGCCAAGTCTTCCCAAAGGTTCTACTTGGCACAAACACTAATTAAAACATAAAAACAAATCTAAACAGAAGCTAGATGGATTATTTATTACTAAACAGAAACAAAAAGCAAGAAACAAAAATAAAATTGGGTTGCCTCCCAACAAGCACTATCGTTTAACGCCCCTAGCTAGGCATAAAGGCAATGATAGATCTAGGTGTTGCCATCTTTGGCATGCAATCCATAAGTGGCTCTCATAATAGATTCATAAGGTAATTTAATTTTCTTTCTAGGAAATTGTTCCATGCCTTTCCTTAACGGAAATTGTGATCTAATATTCCCTTCTTTCATATCAATAATTGCACCAATCGTTCTAACGAAAGGTCAACCAAGAATAATAGGGCATGAAGGATTGCGATCTATATAAGGACAATGAAATCTACGGGCACATAGTTCCTATTTGCAACAATAAGAACATCATTAATTCTTCCCATAGGTTTCTTAATAGTGGAATCCGCAAGGTGCAAGTTTAAAGAACAATCATCAAATTCACGGAAACCTAGCAAATCACACAAAGTTTTTCGGATCGTGGAAACACTAGCACCCAAATCACACAAAGCATAGCATTCATGATCTTTAATTTTAATTTTAATAGTAGGTTCCCACTCATCATAAAGTGTTCAAGGGATAGAAACTTCCAATTCAAGCTTTTCTTCATAAGATTGCATTAAAGCATCAACGACATGTTTAGTAAAAGCCTTATTTTGACTATAAGCATGTGGAGAATTTATCACGGATTGCAACAAGGAAATACAATCTATTAAAGAACAATTACCATAATTAAATTCCTTGAAATACAAGATAGTGGGTTCATTGCTATCTAAAGTTTTGACCTCTTCAATCCCACTTTTACCAAATTTTGCATCAAGGTCTAAAAACTCCGAATCATTGGGACGCCTTTTAACTAAAGTTGACTCATCTCCAGTCCCATTATTATCAAGATTCATATTGCAAAACAGAAATTTAATAGGGGACACATCAATCACTTTTAGATCTTCATCTTTACTACCTTCTAAATCTTCCGGTTTGGTGGCCATCTTATTGACTAAGGTGGCCTGCTTATCCGAAATTTAGGCTATTAATTTTTCAAGATGAGCAAACTGAGATCTCAAGCCATAAAATTCCTTAGACATATCATCAAGCTCTTTAATCATGTACTCCATAAAGCTCTTTTGTTCTTTAAGCTCGTTTCTAAAGAAATTATTATGCTCAAATTGCAAAGTCATAAAGCTTCTGACGTTGTTTTCAATTTCTTCCAACCTTTTAAGGTAAGGATCAACGTTTTTAGGCAGGGCCATAAGGGCAAACAGGCAACAAGAAGCAAGCGAAAAAGAGGCGAACGGAAAGAGAGGGCGAATAAAACGGCAAGGGTGAAGTGGGGGAGAGGAAAACGAGAGGCAAATGGCAAATAATGTAATGCGAGAGATAAGAATTTGTGATGGGTACTTGGTATGTCTTGACTTGTGCGTAGACTCCCTGGCAACGGCGCCAGAAATCCTTCTTACTACCTCTTGAGCATGCATTGGTTTTCCCTTGAAGAGGAAAGGGTGATGCAGCAAAGTAGCGAAAGTATTTCCCTCAGTTTTTGAGAACCAAGGTATCAATCCAGTAGGAGGCCACACGCAAGTCCCTCGTACCTACACAAACAAATAAGAACCTTGTAACCAATGCGATAAAGGGGTTGTCAACCCCTTCACGGACACTTGCAAAAGTGAGATCTGATAGAGATGATAAGACAATATTTTTGGTATTTTTATGATAAAGATTGAAAGTAAAGATTGCAAAATAAAATAGATTGGAAACTTATATGATGGAAAATAGACCCGGGGGCCATAGGTTTCACTAGTGGCTTCTCTCAAGATAGCATAAGTATTACGGTGGGTGAACAAATTACTGTCGAGCAATTGATAGAAAAGTGCATAGTTAGGAGAATATCTAGGCATGATCATGTATGTAGGCATCACGTTCGTGACAAGTAGACCGACTCCTGCCTGCATCTACTACTATTACTCCACACATCGACCGCTATCCAGCATGCATCTAGAGTATTAAGTTCATAATAACAGAGTACCGCATTAGGTAAGATGACATGATGTAGAGGGATAAACTCTAGCAATATGATATAAACCCCATCTTTTTATCCTTGATGGAAAACAATATGTGTCGTTTCCCTTTCTGTCACTGGGATCGAGCAACGCAAGATTGAACCCAAAGCGAAGCACTTCTCCCATTGCAAGAAAGATCAATCTAGTAGGCCAAACCAAACTGATAATTCGAAGAGATTTGCAAAGATAACCAATCATAGATAGAAGAATATAGAGAAGATTCGAATATTGTTCATAGATAATCTTGATCATAAACCCACAATTCATCGGATCTCGACAAACACACCGCAAAAAGAGTTACATCGAATAGATCTCCAAGAAGATCGGGGAGAACTTTGTATTGAGATCCAAAGAGAGAGAAGAAGCCATCTAGCTAATAACTACGGACCCAAAGGTCTGTGGTAAACCACTCACACATCATTGGAGAGGCTATGGTGTTGATGTAGAATCCCTCCATGATCGATGCTCCCTCCGGTGGAGTGCTGGAAAAGGCCCCAAGTTGGGATCTCACGGGTACAGAAGGTTGCGGCGGTGGAAATAGAGTTTTGTGGTGCTCCTCGATGGTTTCATGGTACATAGGTATATATAGGAGGAAGAAGTAGGTTGGTGGAGCCACGAGGAGCCCACGAGGGTGGGGGCGCGCCTCCCTGCCTCGTGTCCTTCTCGTTGAGTTCTTGAAATCCACTCCAAGTCCTCTGGATCACGTTTGTTCCAAAAATCACACTCCCGAAGGTTTCATTCCGTTTGGACTCCGTTTGATATTCCTTTTCTGCGAAACACTGAAACAGGCAAAAAAACAGCAATTTGCATTGGGCCTTGGGTTAATAGGTTAGTCCCAAAAAATAATATAGAAGTGTATAATAAAGCCCATTAAACATCTAAAACATAATATATAATAGCATGGAACAATCAAAAATTATAGATACGTTGGAGACGTATCAGTCCATGGAGGGCTCCACCCACGAAGGGTCCATGAAGAAGCAACCTTGTCTATCCCACCATGGCCGTCGCCCACGAAGGACTTGCCTCACTAGGGTAGATCTTCACGAAGTAGGCGATCTCCTTGCCCGTACAAACTCCTTGGTTCAACTCCACAATCTTGACGGAGGCTCCCAAGTGACACCTAACCAATCTAGGAGACACCACTCTCCAAAAGGTGATAGATGATGTGTTGATGATGAACTCCTTGCTGTTGTGCTTCAAAATGATAGTCTCACCAACACTCAACTCTCTCTCATAGGAATGGATTTGGTGGAAAGATAATTTGAGTGGAAAGCAACTTGGGGAAGGCTAGAGATCAAGATTTATGTGGTTGGAATGGAATATCTTGACCTCAACACAAGTGTTGGTGGTTCTCTCTCAGAAAATGTATGTTGGAAGTATAGGCATGTTCTGATGGCTCTCTCCACGAATGAAGAGTGGGTGGAGGGGTATATATAGCCTCCACACAAAATCTAACCATTACACACAAATCACCAAACTCGGTGGGACCGAATAATGAAACTCTGTCAGACCGATTTAGTTCAAAATGTGAACGTTAGGGTTTTCGGTGGGACCGACATGTCAAATCGGTGGGACCGATTTAATTAGGGTTAGGGCATAACGTAATCTCGGTGAGACCGACTACACAAACTCGGTGAGACCAATTTCGGTAACAAGCTAATAGAGAGTTGGTCAGGCAAACTCGGTGGGACCGATTCCCTCATCTCAGTTGGACCAAAATGTTACGAAGGGGAAACAGAGAGTTTGCATTGCGAGCTCGGTGGGGCCGATCGCTCATCTCGGTTGGACCATAACGTTACAAAGGGAAACAGAGAGTTTGCAATGCCATCTCGGTGAGACCGAGATCCCTATCGGTGAAACCGCTAGGGTTTGTGGCAGTGACTAGGTCAACTGAACTTGGTGGCACCGGATAGAAAGTTTTGGTAGGGCCGAGTTTGACTTTTGGTTTGGGACATATGTGGATGTGAGAAAGTGCTTGAGGGTTTTGGAGCATATCACTAAGCATTTTGAACAAGAAACCCATTAAGCAACACCTCATCCCCTTTTAATAGTATTGACTTTCCCTATGGACTCAATGTGATCTTGGATCACTAAAAGTAAAATGTAGAGTCTTGAGCTTTAGAGCTTGAGCCAATATTTTGTCCTTAGCATTTTGAGGGGTCCACATTTCTAATCCATGCCATGCCAATAATTGAACTTTCCTGAAATATTCATCTTGAAATAGCATTAGTTCAATGAGCTATATGTTGTTAATAATTACCAAAACCACCCAGGGATAGTTGCACTTTCAAAAAGCCAATACTATTAAAAGGGGATGAGGTGTTGCTTAATGGCTTGCTTGCTCAAAATGCTTAGTGATATGCTCCAAAATCCCTCAACCACTTTCTCATATCCACATATGTCCCAAACCAAAAGTCAAACTCGGCCCCACCGATTTGATCTATCCGGCGCCACCGAGTTCATTTGACATAGCCATAGCCAGAAACCCTAATCAGTTCGTTCTCACTGATAGGGATCTCGGTCTCACCGAGATGGGATTGTAAACTCTTTGTTTCCCTTTGTAACGTTTCAGTCTAACCGAGATGAGCGATCGTTCCCACCGAGTTTGCAATGCAAACTCTCTGCTTCCTTTTCGTAACATTTCGGTCTCACCGAGATGAGCAAATCGGTCCCACCGAGTTTGCCTGACCAACTCTCTGCTTGCCTATTACAGAAATCGGCCTCACCGAGTTCATGTGATCGGTCTCACCGAGATTACGTTATGCCCTAACCCTAACACAATCGGTCCCACCCACCGAGTTGACATGTCGGTCCCACCGAAAACCCTAACGTTCACATTTTGAACTAAATCGGTCTGACCGAGTTTCACTATTTGGTCCCACCGAGTTTGGTAAATTGTGTGTAACGGTTATATTTTGTGTGGAGGCTATATATACCCCTCCACCCATCCTCCATTCGGAGAGAGAGCTATCAGAACGTGCCTACACTTCCAGCATTCATTTTCTGAGAGAGAACCACCTACTCATGTGTTGAGACCAAGATATTCCAATCCAACCACAAGAATCTTGATCTCTAGCCTTCCCCAAGTTGCTTTCCACTCAAATCATCTTTCCACCATATCCAAATCTGTGTGAGAGAGTTGAGTGTTGGGGAGACTATCATTTGAAGCACAAGAGCAAGGAGTTCATCAACAACACACCATCTATTACTTTTTGGAGAGTGGTGTCTCCTAGATTGGTTAGGTGTCACTTGGCAGCCTCCGTCAAGATTGTGGAGTTGAACCAAGGAGTTTGTACGGGCAAGGAGATCGCCTACTTCGTGAAGATCTACCCTAGTGAGGCAAGTCCTTTGTGGGCGATGGCCATGGTGGGATAGACAAGGTCGCTTCTTCGTGGACCCTTTGTGGGTGGAGCCCTCCGTGGACTCACGCAGCCGTTACCCTTCGTGGGTTGAAGTCTCCGTCAACGTGGATGTACGATAGCACCACCTATCGGAACCACGCCAAAAATCTCCGTGTCAACATTGCGTTTGCTCCCTCCAACTCCTCCCCTTTACCTTCTTATGCAATGATTTACATTCCGTTGCTATATACTTAGAATTTCATGTGTAGGTTGATTGCTTGACTTGTGATAAGTTGTTAAAATCTGCCAAGACTTAAAATTGGGAAAAGGCTAGATTTTTATTTGATCAAGTAGTCTAATCACCCCCCCCCTCTAGACATACTTTCGATCCTACAAGTGGGGTCAGAGCTTTGGTCTCCATTTGCCTTGATTTCCATAGTTGTGGTGATCATACCCTTGGTTTCACAACCTAGGTGAGTATGGCGTCTAGGGAGGGAAATTACCACCATAGACGTCCTTGCTTTGATGCTACTAATTTTGCTAGTTGGAAGCATAAGATGAAAATGCATATTCTTGGACATAACCCCGCCGTTTGGGCTATTGTCTGTATTGGCTTGCAAGGTGAATTCTTCGATGGGAGAGAACCGAATCGTGAAGCTACCGCGGAAGAATTGAAGATGCTACAGTACAATTCTCAAGCTTGCGATATCCTCTTCAACAAATTGTGCCCCGAAGAATTCACCAAAATCAGCTGTCTTGAGAATGCAAAGGAAATTTGGGATACTTGATTGATATGCACAAAGGTACCGACTCCATCAAGGAATCCAAATTGGATGTGCTTCAAAGTCAGCTTGACAAGTTCAAAATGAAGGATGGTGAAGGTGTCGCTGAAATGTACTCTAGGCTTGCTCTCATCACAAATGAGATTGCCGGCTTAGGAAGTGAAGAGATGACCGACAAATTCATCATCAAGAAGATCCTAAGAGCCTTGGATGGAAAATATGATACCGTGTGCACATTGATCCAAATGATGCCCAATTATAAAGATCTCAAGCCAACCGAAGTCATTGGAAGAAATGTTGCTCATGAGATATCACTCAAGGATAAAGAAGAGCTTCACAACAAGTCTAGTGGTGCTTACAAAGCCTCATGTGATGCTCCTACATCATCAAGTGAGAAACAAGCCTTCAATGAAGAATTGAGCCTAATGGTGAAGAACTTCAACAAGTTCTACAAGAGTAGAAGCAAATAAAGATCTTCCAAGTCAAGGTCCTACATGGACAAAAGATCTTCTAGTCGTGAGAGTAATAGGTACAATTGTGGAAGATCCAGACACTATTCCAATGAGTGTACGGCTCCCTAGAAAAGAAGTGAAGACTCACCTAAAAGGAGAAGCAAAAGAGAAGAATCGCCTCCAAGAGAGAGAAGGAGTAGAGATGATCATTATGAACGAAGAACCTCTTGCAGAAGCAAGGATTAGGAAAGGAAGGACAAGTCATCAAGGAGCTACACAAAACGAAGACATCAAGCTCATGTTGGTGAATGGGTATCCGGCTCTGACTCCGACCACCACTCTGAGAGAAGTTATCACTCCGACTCCGGATATACTCAAGATGAAGGTGTTGCCGGTCTAGCACCTGTGTCAACCAACTCCTATGCCATATTTGATTCACCAAAAGGAATTGGAAGATGCTTCATGGCTAAAGGCCCAAAGGTATCACATCCCGAGTATGTTGATTTCAATAGTGATGAAGATGATTTGCTAGGTGATGATGATTTACTTCTTAACAACTCTAGTGATGAAAACTATGATGAACTTGCTATTAATCATGCTAATGAAGATAAAATGAATGATGATGATAAGAAGGAGATTGAGTGGTCTTAGAAGATCATCGAGAACTTTTAAAGACTCATGAGAAGCTACCCTTTCAAACGCTCAACCTAGAGCAAGAGCATGGGTTCTTAAAAGCAATCAATGATGATATTCATAAGAAAAGTTCTTCTTACATTGCAAAGCGTTTACTCTTGTCTACTTACATGCCACAAGTAAAATCTAGCAACAATAGTAAGAAAGATTCTTCCTCTAGTAGTAACAACAATCATGCTAAATCCAATATTGTTGCCTCTAGTAGTTCTCTTGATTCCACTAACAATTCTCTTAGCCAAGTTACACTTGAGCAAGAAAATAGCTTATTGAAGGGAATTATAGAGAAAGGTGTTTACAAAAGCCTTGCTGGAAGTAAGCAATTTGACGAAATTGTACGGAAGCAAGGAAGGCACCGGAAGAATCAAGGTGCTGGTTTTGAACGAAAGTTCAATGCCAATGGAGTTGAGTGGGAAGAAGATCAATACCCCAAGACGAAGTTTGTTCCTCGACAAGAGAAGTATGATCCTACTTCCTTCGAGGGACACAAGCTCAAGATGATCTTCCACCACAAGACCACATGCAAAAAGGCAAGGACAAACTTCAAGAGGAGATTGATGCATTTGAAGAAGCTCCTAAGGCCTTGGTCAAGTGGATTCCCAAGACCACATCAAGTTCTACTTCATCAAGTACGACTGCAACCCCACGGATTCCCATCAAGTTGATGTGGATCTCGAAGAAGAAGAACTAGAGAGTTCTTGAGGGTGACTCCGCCAACATACTTCACTCATATCATTTTGGCGAGGAAAAGTGCAATCAACTTTCACATCTTGCACTAGTTCAAGGAGTCACAAACCCTCTTGTTGGTAAGACAAGGGACAAGGTAACTTAATGCTTTCATGGACATCATTTTGTGTGTGCTTCACTCTATGTCTATGGATATCCTTGTTTGTTCCTTGTGGGACTAACCCATGTAGGTATTGAAAGTGCAACTCGCTCCAATGGATGGCTCCAAATGATCTACATCAACATTGAGCATCCACATCTTCAACATCTATGTGGAGTCATCATCGACAAAACCCAAGGTTAGTTCATCCCTCTTAGGGGGGATATCACATCTAGGGGAGCTTTACTCTAAGAATCGAGCTAAAGCAACTCTAATGGTGTGAACACAACAATGCTTTATGTAAAAGTGGTAAACCCACTTGCACTTAAACGATGAGTATGACCTATGATCAAATGTTCTCATTTGACTCCTAAGTCAATATACTCATATATAGATGACCTAGTCATCGCCAATTGCTTGATAGATGCTAGAGTGATTGTGCAGGGTTTGCCACATATTTATTTTGCCATCTTATTGTGTGAATGTTGATTGCATATTTTTCTCATTCGAGGACGTCCATTTCTTGTTTTGATTGTTTGGTCTTTTCTTTTTGCCAAATGGATGGACAAGAATGCCTAAGAACTTCCTCTAGCTATCTATGATTTTCTCGTCTCAAACTCTATTCATGCTACATCACAAAGTTTGATCCCGTCAGATTCGAACCCTCCGGGTGAGGAGCACTCGAAGTCACAGATTTGTCATAGACTTAAATTTCCAAAACCTCTCTGTATATTTCGGTCTGACCGATTCATCCACTTCGGTCATACTGAGTTCATTGAGTTGATCTAGGTTTTCAATCTCGGTGCAACCGATTTGAACAATTCGGTCACACCGAGTTGCAGTAACCGCTTGCGATTCTGCATCTCGGTGCCACCGAGTCATTCCACTCGGTCACACCGACAAGGTCAGGATATATATACCCACGGGTCAAAATTTGGAAATTCCTCTGAAACCTTTTCGCTCGTGCGTGTCCTGCTCTGCCGACTCAGGTCTCCCGATCATCTCCTCATCGCCAACGACCTCCCACCGCTAGTCTCCGTCACCGTCAATGGGAATCTTCACCGTCGTCGCTATCGTAGCGAGCTCATCGCCAAGTTAGGGTATGAGTTCGATCCTTTGTGCAATCTTTACCTCCGATTCTTAGCACAAAGCCAATGCCATGATTCTTACCACATATGAAATCAATCTATCCAGCAAAAACTCCCTTTAGATTAGTTTTGATTCGGAAATTTAGGGTTAGGTTTCTGTCGAACTCATCTCGGACCAACCGAGTTGTAGAAATCGGTCTCACCGATTTGGTTTAGGCAATTGCACTTGTAACTTTCGGTCTGACCAAAACTTGCAAATCGGTGTGACTGAGTTCAACTCTCAATGAAACCCTAGCAATCTCGGACTCACCAAACTGTGTCTCGGTCTGGCCGATGTCACTAGTTCAGACTCCAATATTGCTTCGATGGCACTGAATTTAACAAATCGGTAGCTCCGAAATGCTTTCTGTGGAAAACTAAAACTAAGTTTTTCACTCAATTGTTTTGAGAAATCTCTACACTTTGTGATGCTCATCCACTCTATCTCATCTACAACTATTCACAGGGCCAGCTCTCAGTTTGCAGTGTCATAAATGTCTTATCAGAGTGACAGCCAGAACAAGTCTGAGGAGCAAGTTAACATGAATGAGGGTGATAGTCCCACTGACAACTATGATGATGGGAGCAGAAGTACTCCTAGCAACCTGCCTAAGGCGGCTACTAGGCAGAGGAGAAAGAGAAACTCAGACTCTGAGGATGAAGACTATGTTGCTGCTGAGGAGGAGGTCAGCTCCAAGAAGAAATTAGTCAAGAAGGAATTTGGACATCTGCTTCAACAAAGCCTGGTATGAATAAGAAGGCTCCTGCCAAGAGAGTGCCCATGTCAAAAGCCAGAGCCTCAACTCTTGAAGCCTCCAAAACAACTGAAGAAGAGGGTGCTGGTGAAGGCAAGAAGAGGAAGGAAAGGGTCAAGAAGACCATGGCAAGAGTTATTGGAAAGTCCTCAATGATGATTCAATCAGATGAGGAAGAGGAAGAAGAGGATGCTGCACCAGCACCTAAAGCTCAGAAGCTCATGGGGGATGCCATCAAGTCTAGGGCTGCTCCATCAAAGCCCAAGACTGCCCCCAAAGCTACTGCTCCACCCACCAAGTCTGCACCAAAGAGGAGCACTAAAAATATACCAGGTGCTGAAAAGAACAAGGCTCCAGTGCCTGAAATAGAAGAAGAAGATGAAGCCCAAGTGCTCAGAAAGTTGAAGCCCAAGACCCCTGATCATGATGACAATCACCCAGTGGCTGAAAACATGATGGAGAGGAAGGATAAAGGTCTCAGATTGTGGAGACAAACAGACCCTTATGTTGTGAGAAGAAGGACTGTTGTGGACTACAGATTTCACACCAAGGAACAACAAGACTTCTATGAGACAGTTCTTCTGGATAAGAAGCCCATAGTGTGTCACATGAAGTGGGCTGATTGGGAGTACATCGAAAACAATGAAGACCACATCCCTGGAGTGCATGAAAGCTTCAGACTCAATGGAGTTGACAAATTTGTGGGTTAGAAGTTGACCAAGTGGAATGATGAGCTAATTATGCAGTTCTATTCAACAGCTCACTTCTACCCTGATGGAAGAATTGTATGGATGACTGAAGGAACCAGATATTAGTCTACTGTTGTTGAGTGGGCCAAGCTGATCAATGCCCCTGAAGAGCATGAGGATGACATTGATGTCTATGCTAAACCTAGGAAGGGTCACAACTCCATGGCCAACATGTACAAGGAAATACCTGACAAGGCCTTGGAGACACACAAGCTAGGCTTAGTGTATCATCTGTTGTCTGGACTGGCCATCATGAACACCATTTTGAGGCACACCTTGCTGCCCAAATCAGGCGATCACAGGATGATCAGAGGCCACTCCATCGACTTACTTCAGATGTTTTGATGTGCCCCAGAAATTCAAAGTGATGAGTTTGATTGTTGAAACCATCAAGAGAACAGCAGCAGACCAAAAGAGATCATGTGGGTATGCTCCACACATTCAGATGCTCATTAACTCCAGGATGGGCAAAGGCATATACTTGTTGGACAAAGAGCACCTTCCCTTGAGGCCTGACTTTGAGGACAACACAGTTGTCATGGATGCTGAAGATCCTACATCAGCAGAGGCTCAAGGGAAGAGGGAGAAGGCAAAAGCAGATAAGGCAGCCAAGGTGCCAAGTGCTGAAGAGGCTTCACAAGTTTTTCTCAAGTCAAAACAAGATCAACTTGGATACCTTATTCAAGCCACTTTGAGGATTGAGAAAGGATTGGCCACCCTGACTCAGAATCAAGAGAGCCTTGAAAGGATCATTGAAACAAAATTTTATGATCTAGACTTGAAGGTCACTGAGATGCAAACAACAGTTGAGCAGCTCCAGGATGAAGCTGAAGAGAGGAAAGGGAAAGCTACCACTGAAGCTTTTTAGAGAGTGCCTAGGGCACAGAGATCTGCAGCAATGCCAGTGACAGACACTAGAGCTACTACTTCAGCACCTGCAGCCACAGCTTCAGTTGCCCCTCCGGTTGCAACTCCACCAGCTCCTACCACCTCAACAGATGCATTTGTCGCAGGAGTCCTCTCCACACCACCTCCCGAAGATCAATCTTAGAGAGTCGCATAACACTATGCATTTTCAAGCTTTTTGGTAACTTGTTGCCAAAGGGAGAGAAAGTGTATAGATCATAGGCTTCGAGAGAGAGAGCTTTGCTTCTTTTTGCTATCTTATTTGCTACTTATTTGTTTGCTTGCTTGGATGATACTTTATGTGTGTGTGAGATACTTGTATGGTCATGTGTTTGATCATATCATATGTTAACGCTTGTGCTTGGATGATAATATTATCTATCTCTCATGTATGATCATTCACATCTTGCCTTGGTGATGAGTGCATATTTCATATACTATCATTTTGAGCGCTCCACCAAGATGTACGTGACATGGAAGAGTAACCCGTGATCCTAATCGATTGTGCATTTGCATTCAAAAGCAGATTTTAAATAATGCACCAATTTAGGGGGAGATCTTGCTTATCACATACTTCTCAAAGCGACGATATATTTCATTCTTATTATCATTTGTCGAAGCTTTGATCTATATGTTGTCATCAATTACCAAAAAGGGGGAGATTGAGAATGCATCTAATCCCTGGGTGGTTTTGGTAATTCTTAAAAACATATAGCTCATTGGACTAATATTCTTTCAAGATAATCATTTCAGAAAGTTCAATGATTGGCATGGCATGGACTAGAGATGTGGACCCCTCAAAATGCTAAGGACACATATTGGCACAAGCTCAAGACTCTAAATTTCCATTTTAGTGATCCAAGATCACATTGAGCCCATAGGAAAAGCCAATACTATTAAAAGGGGGTGAGGTGTTGCTTAATGGCTTGCTTGCTCAAAATGCTTAGTGATATGCTCCAAAAGCCCTCAACCACTTTCTCATATCCACATATGTCCCAAACCAAAAGTCAAACTCGGCCCCACCGATTTGATCTATTCGGCGCCACCGAGTTCATTTGACATAGCCATAGCCTGAAACCCTAATAAGTTTGGTCTCACCGATAGGGATCTCGGTCTCACCGAGATGGGATTCTAAACTCTCTGTTTCCCTTCGTAACGTTTCGGTCTAACCGAGATGAGCGATCGGTCCCACCGAGTTTGCAATGCAAACTCTCTGTTTCCTTTTCGCAACGTTTGGGTCTCACCGAAATGAGCGAATCGATCCCAACGAGTTTGCCTGACCAACTCTATGTTTGCCCTATTATAGAAATCGGTCTCACAGAGTTCATGTGATTGGTCTCACCGAGATTACGTTATGCCCTAACCCTAACACAATCGGTCCAACCGAGTTGACATGTCGGTCCCACCAAAAAGCCTAATGTTCACATTTTGAACTAAATCGGTCTGACCGAGTTTCACTATTCGGTCCCACCAAGTTTGGTAAATTGTGTGTAATGGTTACATTTTGTGTGGAGGCTATATATACCCCACCACCCATCCTCCATTCAGAGAGAGAGCTATCAGAACGTGCCTACACTTCCAGCATTCATTTTCTGAGAGAGAACCACCTACTCATGTGTAGAGACCAAGATATTCCAATCCAACCACAAGAATCTTGATCTCTAGCCTTCCCCAAGTTGCTTTCCACTCAAATCATCTTTCCACCATATCCAAATTTGTGTGAGAGAGTTGAGTGTCGGGGAGTGAGGGAGTCCCGGACTAGGGGGTGTCCGGATAGCCGAACTATCATCTTCGGCCGGACTCCTGGACTATGAAGATACAAGATTGAAGACTTCATCCCGCGTCCGGATGGGACTTTCCTTGGCGTGGAAGGCAAGCTTGGCGATACGGATATGTAGATCTCCTACCATTGTAACCGACTCTGTGTAACCCTAACCCTCTTCGGTGCCTATATAAACCGGAGGGTTTTAGTCCGTAGGACGAACAACAATCATACCATAGGCTAGATTCTAGGGTTTAGCCTCTCTGATCTCGTGGTAGATCTACTCTTGTACTACCCATATCATCAATATCAATCAAGCAGGAGTAGGGTTTTACCTCCATCGAGAGGGCCCGAACCTGGGTAAAAACATCGTGTCCCTTGTCTCCTGTTACCATCCGCCTAGATGCATAGTTCGGGACCCCCTACCCGAGATCCGCCGATTTTGACACCGACATTGGTGCTTTCATTGAGAGTTCCTCTGTCTCGTCATCTTTAGGCTCGATCCCTCCTCCGATCATCAACAATGATGCGGTCCAGGGTGAGACTTTTCTCCCCAGACAGATCTTCATATTCGGCGGCTTTGCACTGCGGGCCAATTCGCTTGGCCATCTGGAGCAGATCGAAAGCTACGCCCCTGGCCATCAGGTCAGATTTGGAAGTTTGAACTACACGGCTAACGTCCGCGGAGACTTGATCTTTGACGGGTTCGAGCCACAGCCAAGCGCGCCGCACTGTCACGAAGGGCATGATCTAGCTCTGCCGCTGGACAGTGCCCTGGAGGCCGCACCAGTGTCCGCTCCGACCCTTAGCTCGGAGCCGACTGCGCCGATCGAGGACGGATGGCTAGACACCGCCTCGGGGGCTGCTATCTCTATGGCGATTGAGCCGAACACCAACCCTGTCCTTTGTGAAGCTCGTGACTCCAAGGTGCCGGACTCCTCTCCGGACTCCGAACCTTCCGCGCCCCTGCCAATCGAATCCGATTGGGCGCCGATCATGGAGTTCACTGTCGCGGTCATCTTTCAGCACTTGCCCTTTGGCAACATCCTGAATTCACTAAAGTCTCTCTCTTTATCAGGAGAGCCCTGGCCGGATTATGGTCAGGAAGGTTGGGATGCGGACGACGAAGAAATTCAAAGCCCACCCACCACCCACTTAGTAGCCACTGCCGATGATTTAACCAACATGCTCGACTTCGACTCTGAAGACATCGACAGTATGGACGACGATGCAGGAGACGACCAAGAACCAGCGCCTACAGGGCATTGGAAGGCCACCTCGTCATACGACATTTACATGGTGGACATCCCAAAAGATGGGAATGGCGATGGAACAACGGAGGATGAACCCTCCAAGAAACAGCCTAAGCGCTGGCGTCAGCGGCGCCGCTCTAAATCCTGCCACAGTAAAAACGGCAATTCCGGCACCGGAGACAATAACACCCCGGACAGTGTCGAAGACAATCCCCTCCAGCAGGATTCAGCGCAGGAGGATGGAGAAGCCAGCCCTCATGAGAGAGCGGCAGACAGAGAGGTAGAGGACGATAATTACATGCCTCCCTCCAAAGACGAGGCAAGCCTCGACGACGACGAATTTGTCGTGCCTGAGGATCCCGCCGAACAAGAGCATTTCAAACGCAGGCTTATGGCCACGGCAAGCAGCCTAAAGAAAAAACAGCAACAGCTTAGAGCTGACCAAGACGTGCTAGCCGACAGATGGACTGAAGTCCTCACGGCCGAAGAGTATGAACTCGAACACCCCTCCAAGAACTACCCAAAATGCAGGCTGCTACCCCGATTAGAGGAGGAAGCACCTAAACCTACATCACCAGGGCATAAGACAGCCGACCGGCCACCTCGTGGCCGCAACAGAGAGGCCTCTCGGCCCTCCACTCAAGCCGCACCCCGGCGCCGCTCAAAAAATACCAAGGTGCGGGAAAATGCGCCAGACCTGCGGGATATATTGGAGGAAAGGGCAAGGCAAACAAGATCGATCTACGGATCGCGTGGGCGCCCCACGATACGTGATGATAACCATCACGCCAGATATGGCAATTCCGGCCGGGCCGAACACAGTAGACAAAGCTCATTTGAGCTGCGTCGTGATATATCCCAATACAGAGGCGCCGCACACCCACTATGCTTCACAGATGAAGTGATGGATCATCAAATCCCTGAAGGTTTTATACCCATAAACATTGAATCATATCCACATGGACCGAGGACCTGCGGTCTGGATCGAGGACTATCTCCTCCATATCCACATGGCCCACGGTGATGATCTACACGCCATCAAATACCTTCCACTCAAGCTTAAAGGACTAGCTCGGCATTGGCTTAACAGCTTGCCAGCAGAGTCAATCGGTTGTTGGGAAGACTTGGAAGCCGCATTCCTCGACAACTTCCAGGGCACCTATGTGCGACCACCAGACGCCGATGACCTAAGCCACATAATTCAGCAGCTAGAGGAATCAGCCAGACAATTCTGGACATGGTTCCTAACCAAGAAAATTCAAATCATCGACTGTCCCGATGCAGAGGCCCTTGCAGCCTTCAAACATAACATCCGCGATAAGTGGCTTGCCCGGCACCTAGGACAGGAAAAGCCGAAATCCATGGCAGCCCTCACAACACTCATGACCCCCTTCTGCGCGGGAGAGGATAGCTGGCTAGCTCGTAGTAACAACATGACCAAGAGCCCTGGTAATTCGGATACCAAGGACAGCAACGGCAGGTCGCGTCGCAACAAGCACAAGCGCCGCATTAATAGCGATAATGTTGAGGATACGGCAGTCAATGCCGGATTCAGAGGCTCCGACCCGGTCAGCGGAAAAAGCCATTCAAAAGAAATACTCCGGGCCTGTCTAATTTGGACCGAATACTCGATTGCTCATGCCAGATACACGGCACCCCCGAAAAACCAGCCAACCACACCAACAGGGATTGTTGGGTGTTCAAGCAGGCAGGCAAGATAACTGCCGAAAACAATGACAAGGGGCTGCATAGCGATGACGAGGAGGAGCCCCGGCCGCCGAACAATAGAGGACAGAAGGGCTTTCCCCCACAAGTGCGGACAATGAACATGATATACGCAACCCACATACCCAAAAGGGAGCGGAAGCATGCACTAAGGGACGTATATGCGATGGAGCCAGTCGCCCCACAGTTCAATCCGTGGTCCTCCTGCCCGATCAATTTTGATTGAAGGGACCACCCCACTAGCATCCGCCATGGCGGATTTGCCGCATTGGTTCTAGACCCAATCGTTGACGGATTTCACCTCACTAGAGTCCTGATGGACGGCGGCAGCAGCCTGAACCTGCTTTATCAGGATACAGTGCGCAAGATGGGCATAGACCCCTCAAGGATTAAACCCACAAAGACGACCTTCAAAGGCGTCATACCAGGTGTAGAGGCCAACTGTACAGGCTCAGTTACACTTGAAGTGGTCTTCAGATCATCGGATAACTTCCAAAGCGAGGAATTAATCTTCAAAATAGTCCCGTTCCACAGCGGCTATCACGCACTGCTCGGACGAACCGCATTTGCAAAGTTCAATGCGGTGCCGCACTAAGCATACCTCAAGCTCAAGATGTCAGGCCCTCTAGGAGTCATTACAGTCAATGGAAACACCAAACGCTCTCTCCGAACGGAGGAGCATACGGCGGCCCTCGCGGCAGAAGTACAAAGCAGCCTCTTAAGGCAATTCTCGAGTCTGGCTATTAAACGTCCGGACACCGTCAAGCGCGCCCGGAGTAACCAACAACAAGACCGCCTGGCACGTTCCAAGAACGCGTAGCAATGCGGCCCCAACCCCAGCCCTCGCAAAATTGCAAAACCAGTACTACGCGTACATAATTACGCTCTGGAAATACCATGAGCATAGGGGGAGGGGCACGACCACGGCAGGCCCATAATGCGGCTCAACCGCACCAGGGGCTCCCAATTGTGTCATTCTTCTTTTTCTCTTACTTTTAGGACTCCTTTCTCAAGAAGCCCTGTCCGGCAGTAGAATCGTCGAACACACGATGCAACAGCCAGGGAAGCAGAAAGCTACGTCGAGTGTCCAGGTGGTCTCTATAACGAGCAGTATACTTGTTTTACATAACATCCCGCAGCTCGCTCCTGGAGGGAGACATGTCAAATAGTCCCGTCCCTTGCTTATCGCACTATTTGTATCGTTCTGCTTTTACCGCAGCTTTTTTTAAACAATGCATAGCTTTTGCCTATTATTGCATTCCTTTTTTTATTTTATCTATACATGTTCACTTATGACATGTTGCACCCGTACGTTTTGGTACGGCCAAATACACCAAGGGCTTAAGTACCCCAAAATATGGTGTGATAAGTCCGAACACTTTCACAAGTGCGGCACCCCAAACTTATAGCATTATATGCATCGGCTCCGATTAATGTCTTGGGTCAATAGTTGGGTTTGCCCGGCTCCCATGTTTTGGTACCTTACATTCCGTTATATCAGCTAAGGTAGCGCTGGGAGAACCACTGCGATTGTGCCCCGGTTGAGCTGGGTGAAGCACCTCTGTGGAGAAAGCTAAAACTGGCCGTCATGATAGGGCGAGAGCCGGTCGCTATTCGAGAGGGTTTTCGAGTCCCTAAAGACTTATGCCGCTTAGAGCGAGGAGTCGGCTTTGTCCGGCCCAGGCATGGATAGCGCCCCGAACTCGGTCTTCCGAATACTAGGGGCTTCGCCGAAATTTAAAATTGTAGAATTCTATGGCTAAGTGAGAGTGTTCAAGCATTATAGTCCGGTTGCCTTGTTCGTTGCGTTGAGCGCCTCCCTCGAAGGACCCAAGAATGGGAAAAAGAGCGCTCAAGTTTATCCCAAACACCCAAGCACTCGTGGCATGGGGGCAGAAGCCAACGACTCGCCATCTCTCAAATTTAATAAACGGCCGCACAAAAGGTAATATTTTAAATTCACAAGAGTTGCTTAGCGCATATGAACAAGTTTTCAAGCGTACAGGATAACAAATGCGAGTTTACTCAAAAATTACATCTTTGGAGCATTCACCCGCTATAAGGCGGGCACCCTTCAGGACGCCCTGATAATACATCTCGGGCTTGCTATACTCCCTGCCCGGCGGCGGAGCGTCCTCACAAGCTTCTCAGCGTCCATCTTGCCCCAGTGCACTTTAGCACGGGCAAGGGCCCTACGGGCACCTTCGATGCAGACGGAGCGCTTGACGACTTCAATCCATGGACAGGCGTCCACCAGCCGCCTCACCAGCCCGAAGTAGCTCCCAGACATGGCCTCCTTCGGCCACAGCCGAACTATGAGGCCCTTCATGGCCTGTTCGGACACCTTATGGAGCTCGACCAGCTGCTTCAGCTGGTCGCTCAAGGGCACCGGGTGTCCGGCCTCAGCATACTGAGACCAGAACACCTTCTCCGTCGAGCTCCCTTCCTCAGCCCGGTAGAACGCGGCAGCGTCGGACACACTGCGAGGCAGATCTGCGAATGCTCCTGGAGAGCTCCGGATTCGGGTAAGTAACAAGTAATTCACTTTCACGTGCTTGCTTTGCATGAAGAATGCCTTACCCACCGCTATCTTCTTTATTGCCTCAATTTCCTGGAGGGCTTTTTGGGCTTCGGCCTTAGCGGCTTTGGCGCTCTCAAGAGCCGAGGCGAGCTCGGACTCTCGAGTCTTTGAGTCACGCTCCAAACTCTCGTGTTTTTCCACGAGAGCCTGGAGCTCTTGCTGCACCTCTGCCACCCGCGCCTCCTGCTTCTCTCGCTCGGTGCGTTCCACGGCCGCATTGCTTTCGGCCCTGGACACCGCTTCCTTTAGGGTCGCCACCTTGTTCGTGGCCCCTGCAATTCTCACGTTATTCCTGTTATTTTTTGCAACCACATTTTTATGTACTTCCATAAGGTATTACTTACCTTCCTTGTCCTCGAGCTGCTTCTTGGCAAGGCCGAGCTCGTTCTCGGACCGCTCGAGGCTCTGCTTCAATGCATTAACCTCCACAGTCAGTGCGGCAGAGGTCAGCAGCGCAGCCTGCATTCCCATATTGACATACTTATGTTAGACTCCTGCGTACATCTTTTTAGATCCTCAGTTCGGCTTTTCTTTCCGAACGCCAAACTGAGCATCAGGGGCTACTGTCTATGCGGTAACATTTTTACATGTCTTAAATACATACCTCAAAGCCTGTTAGAAGGCTGGCACAGGCTTCAGTCAGCCGCTCTTGGCGGACTGAACTTTCTGGATCACTACACTCATAACAGTGCGGTGCTCCTCGTCGATGGAGGCGCCGTTAAGCGCCTCCAGCAAATTATCCGGTGCCTCCGGTTGGACGGAGGTCACCGGTGTCGCAGTCTTGCCCTTCTTACGAAGGGGCCGCCTGCCGGACTCCGGAACCACTGAAGGTTCCGGTGCAGAGTCCGGCCCAGGGCCGGACTTAGAGCCCTTTGGGGTTTGATCCCCCTAGTGCCCAGAATCCGGGAGGTTGCCTTGCGGCGCCTCCGGGACCCCCTCCTCCTGGCTGGGCCCCTTTTGGGACCCCACCTCGGCGTCATCCGCAGCGCGAGGAGAGGAGACGGCCGGAAGTGAAGTGCTATTCACGTCCGACGAAGCCAGGGAGCCGCTCGTTGAAGTGTCGAGCCCGTCCTTGGGCGGGCTGCAGGGTTATATTCGGCGTTAGGAGATTCTATGCGACAAACAAAACGCCATGAGTTATTCTAGTATCCGGACACTTTCGAAGTCACCAGGGGCTTAGTCCTTGGTGGCCACTCCTCTTCATCGTCGTCGGCGTTGGTGGAGTAGTCCGGAGGAAGGGTACTTCCTTTCTTGGACCCTTCGGCCTCCCCCATTGGGGCGGCCTTCCTTTTCTTCTCTCCCCCCGCTGGGGGAGAGGCCTCTTTTTCCTCCTCCTCGTCTTCGCGGGAGGAGTCCGCCTCGGAGTCATCGGATGATGAGTCCGACAACACCTGGCGCCGGGAACTCCTTCGAGTTCCCTTGGCCTTATTCTTGGCCTTCTTCTCCGGCACCACGTAAGGTGCCGGAACCAGCAGCCCTGTCAATCGAGCATCCGCTGGGTCTTCTGGCAAGGGAGCTGGACAGTTAACCTGCCCGGACTTCTTCTGCCAGGCCTGTCAAAGGTAAGGGAGTTTAGATCCCGCATAGAGTAAAACTATGAAAAACAAGTGTCCTATAAAGGGTAAAATAGCTTACCTCGCCAGCTTGACGCTGCGAGCTAAATCTGCGATCTTCGGTAGCGGATGCGGGAGCCTCGGCGCCCTTGAACAGCACCTTCCAGGCATCTTCATACGTAGTGTCGAAGAGCCTGCTCAAGGTTTGGTGCAGTGCCGAATCAAACTCCCACAAGCTGAAGGCCCGTTGTTGGCACGGGAGGATCCGGCGGATGAGCATGACCTGGACCACGTTGATGAGCTTGATCTTCTTGTTCACAAGGTTTTGGACGCAGGTTTGGAGTCCGGTCAGCTCTTCCGAATTACCCCATGTCAGGCCCTTCTCTTTCCAGGAGGTGAGCCGTGTGGGGATGCCAGATCGGAACTCGGGGGCCGCTTCCCATTCAGGGTCACGCGGCTCGGTGATGTAGAACCACCTCGATTGCCACCCTTTGATGGTTTCCACGAAGGAGCCCTCGAGCCATATAACGTTGGGCATCTTGCCCACCATGGCGCCTCCACACTTCGCCTGCTGTCCTCCCACTACCTTCGGCTTGACATTGAAGGTCTTCAGCCATAAGCCGAAGTGGGGCTTGATGCGGAGGAAGGCCTCACACACGATGATGAACGCCGAGATGTTGAGGACAAAATTCGGGGCCAGATCATGGAAATCCATGCCGTAGTAGAACATGAGCCCCCGGACAAATGGGTGAAGTGGAAAACCTAGTCCGCAAAGGAAGTGGGTGAGGAACACCACCCTCTCATGGGGCCTGGGGGTGGGGATGAGCTGCCCCTTGTCGGGGAGCCGATGCGTGATGTCGCTGGACAAGTATCCGGCCTTCCGCAGCCTCTTGATGTGCCCCTCCGTGACGGAGGAGGCCATCCACTTGCCTCCCGCTCTGGACATGGCTAGGGAAGGTTGAGGCGAGATGTGCGGACTTGGGCGCTGCAGCTCGAGTGCGCGGAAATGGGTAAGCAAAGGAGGAAGAAGGAGTAGGTAAAAAGGCGGATCCTTATCCCCTTATATGGACGAAACTATGCGTCCCCACCAGCCTGGTAAAACTCGCTTATCTCCCAAGCGCCGTAATCAATGGCGCGGTTGGGTTACCCACACCCGTATTGATGAGAATCCCGAAATAAGGGGACACGATCTCTGCTTTGACAAGACGTGCCAAGGAAACCGCCTCGCTAAACATGCTGAGGTGGAACAGTAAAAACGATTCGAATAAAGGCTTGGCCGAGGTGTGATGTCACGCCACGAAATACATCAGCAGATTGAATTTGTGTAAATGTTATTCTCTCTACGGTGGTATGTGGAACTTATTTTGCAGAGCCGGACACTATCCTTGTGTTCAAAATCTTCTATGAAGTATTTGGAGGAGGAACCCGCCTTGCAATGCCGAAGACAATATGCGCGTCGGACTCGTCGTCATTGAAGCCTGGTTCAGGGGCTACTGAGGGAGTCCCGGACTAGGGGGTGTCTGGATAGCCGAACTATCATCTTCAGCTGGACTCCTGGACTATGAAGATACAAGATTGAAGACTTCGTCCCGTGTCCGGATGGGACTTCCCTTGGCGTGGAAGGCAAGCTTGGCCATACGGATATGTAGATCTCCTACCATTGTAACCGACTCTGTATAACCCTAACCCTCTTCGGTGCCTATATAAACCGGAGGGTTTTAGTCCGTAGGACGAACAACAATCATACCATAGGCTAGCTTCTAGGGTTTAGCATCTCTGATCTCATGGTAGATCTACTCTTGTACTACCCATATCATCAATATCAATCAAGCAGGAGTAGGGTTTTACCTCCATCGAGAGGGCCCGAACCTGGGTAAAAACATCGTGTCCCTTGTCTCCTGTTACCATCCGCCTAGACGCACAGTTCAGGACCCCCTACCCGAGATCCACCGGTTTTGACACCGACAGGGAGACTATCATTTGAAGCACAAGAGCAAGGAGTTCATCATCAACACACCATTTATTACCTTTTGGAGAGTGGTGTCTCCTAGATTGGTTAGGTGTCACTTGGGATCCTTCGTCAGATTGTGGAGTTGAACCAAGGAGTTTGTACGGGCAAGGAGATCGACTACTTCGTGAAGATCTACCCAGTGAGGCAACTCCTTCGTGGGTGATGGCCATGGTGGGATAGACAAGGTCGCTTCTTCGTGGACGCTTCGTGGGTGGAGCCCTACGTGGACTCGTGTAGCCGTTACCCTTCGTGGGTTAAAGTCTCCGTCAACGTGGATGTACGATAGCACCACCTATCGGAACCACGCCAAAAATCTCCATGTCTACATTGTGTTTGCTCCCTCCAAACTCCTCCCATTTACCTTCATATGCAATGATTTACATTCCGCTGCTATACTCTTAGAATTGCATGTGTAGGTTGATTGCTTGACTTGTGATAAGTTGCTACAATCTGCCAAGACTTAAAATTGGGAAAAGGCTAGATTTTTATTTGGTCAAGTAGTCTAATCACCCCCCCCCTCTAGACATACTTTTGATCCTACAAACATACCAGGGGTAATCGACCTCCGATGAAGATGGTCGTCAGGACGACATCGGGGCCCATGCCCTAACAACCCTCCTTCGGAAGGGTGCCTTCCAACCTGTACTCCAAGATACATGTACTAGTAGACCTAATAGGACCATTCTATATAAACCGAATTGTGACCATGTAACCCTATCCCTTGTCCACCTATACAAGGGGAGGTAGGGGCCTCCCATGTCGTCACCCAATCTTTTATAAGTTATCTCATATGGGACATGAACCAATACAACATGTAGGGTGTAGGGTATTATCTCAACTGTGTGGGTCTAAACCTGGGTAAATGATCGTTCTGTGTGTACTCTATTCTGATCTTGTATGTGTGTTGCACCGCATAAGCAACCTTATCAGGGCATCTGTCGGTTTTCAGTATAGTTAGTTGGCGCGCCATGTAGAGGTGGTGTGAATAGATCGATATATTCACATGGGCTAATTCGCCAATATCAACTTCAAAATCATGGATAATATCATCCATGGAGCTCGAGGGCTCAACATCAACATTGGACTCGCCTAGCGGCCATCCCTGATATTCTTTTGAAGATCTCATCGTTCAGGTTGTGCAGAATTGGGAGACTCCAGCATATGAAACATACCAAAAAACTCACTGTCGGTGTCAAAACCGGCGGATCTCGGGTAGGGGGTCCCGATCTGTGCGTCAAGGCTGATGGTAACAGGAAGCAAGGGACACAGATAATTACCCAGGTTCGGGCCCTCTCGATGGAGGTAAAACCCTACTTCCTGCTTGATTAATATTGATGATATGGGTAGTACAAGAGTAGATCTACCACGAGATCGTAGAGGCTAAACCCTAGGAGCTAGCCTATGATGGTATGAATGTAATTGTGATCGGCCTTCTAAGGACCAACCTCTCTGGTTTATATAGACACCAGAGAGGGCTAGGGTTTACATGGAGTCGGTTACAAGGAAGGAAATATAATATCCGGATCGCCAAGCTTGCCTCCCACGCAAAGGAGAGTCCCATCCGGACACGGGCCGAAGTCTTGAGTCTTGTATCTTCATGCTTCAATAGTCCGAATGTTGTACACAGTCCGGCTGTCCGGATACCCCTAATCCAGGACTCCCTCAGTAGCCCCTGAACCAGGCTTCAATGACGATGAGTCCGGCGCGCAGTATTGTCTTCGGCATTGCAAGGCGGGTTCCTTCTCCGAATACTCCAAAGTACCTGTTACGAGGAATTATGTCCGATCTCCAATCAATGTTGTGCTCCTCGCCTTCAGCGCCTTAGTAATGACCATCTCCACGTGTCAAGCGAATGCGAGGAGTCAAGGTATTTTTGCATTTGCCACCCTCGATCCTCCGGGCCAACCGTCTATTTGAAGGGACAGGGATTCTCAGATCCAAACCTCACTCTCCTCCCTTGAGCTAGCATCCTAGAGCGCTTCACGAAAAGCCATTCCAACATGGCCGGCCGTCGCAACTCTTCTGCTTGCCCTCCTCGCTCTAAGTCGGGGGATTGGGGAGAGTGCTCAGTTCCTCACAGTTGTTTGGTGAAGTTACAAACTCAAGGGTTTCTCCCACTGGCATTCATGGTCCCCGTCCGAGCTGGAATATCCACTTATGACGGAGGGGAACAAGCTGAGGGATCTCCTAACCCGTCTCCGAGGGAGCGGATATGCCTCTTCTCGCATCTGCTGAGGGGCCTCGGGTTTCCTATCCACCCGTTTCTCTGCGGGCTCCTGGAGTTTTATGGCCTCCAGTTACACAATCTTACCCCGGCCTCCATTCTGCACATAGCAGGGTACGTTGCACTTTGCGAGCTGTTTTTAGGCTGCGAACCACACTTCGGGTTATGGAGGAAGCTGTTCTGCCTTGTCCCCCGCACCCAGGGAGTGTCCCTATATCAAGTGGGCGAGGCCGAAGTATGGCGCATTGCCGATACCGGATACCTGTCCGGCACTCCTGAGAAGGCACCAGAAAACTGGCCTTCAGAATGGTTCTATATAAATGACGTTCCCCTTTCGGATCCAGTCCGGATAGGTCTCCCCAAGTTCAGCAATGCCCCACCGAAGGCACGCTTAAGTTGGCGTCCCCGGGGCCCTCAAGAAGAGGACACAAGGGAAATATACCTCCAGATGAACAGGATAAAGTTGCTGGCCAAATCCGGACTAACGATAGTTGAGGTCATGGCGATATGCATAAAGCGGGGAGTGCAACCGCTCCAATATCGGGGGAAGCCCATGTGGCATTTCAACGGGGAAGACGATGCCACCCGCTGCGGTCGTAAGGGTCCGGACTCCGCTGCCGCTTTGGCAAAGACATTGTCCGATTTATATAAAGGGGAAGAGGAGGAATTCCTTCGCATAAAAACGCGGGACGGATTCTCCATGAACAACCCCCCAGCATGGGTAAGTTGTCGTTCCTTTCCCTGCTTCGCTTACTCTAGCGTCCTTCGACTAAGATTACCAGCATCAATGCTTCTGAGCAGGAACTGAGGAGGGCCGTAGAAGGAATCTTCAGCCCCTCCCCGCAACCAGAGGACCCTGGAAGGGCCCTAGATCCGGGACTCAAGGTAGACCCGGATATTAAGTGGAGCTTGTCAACGGGGTATTTTATCGGGCAAGATGGGATGGCGCCCTAGTGGCCATTACGGCCGACTACCCTGGACTGCTCCCTGCATCGCGTGTAAGCTGGGCTAGAAAACCCTATCCTCCGAAGAGGATTCCCCCTAGGTATTGTAATTTACCCTTGAGGCGGCGTTCTATTTGCAGAAACGACGACCAGAGCGAAGGGCCGAGCCCCTAGGGACTCGTCAACCATGGGCGTCCGGATCGGGTAGGCTCAAGAGGAAGGCGGTGAGGGTTGACACACAGCTACAGAGGTAAAGTCATAGCCTGTCCTCCTGTTATAGAATTTGAAATATGACGGCGCCCTTTGTGTCTGGCAGGAAGAGGAATAACCGGGCTATATCCAGAGACCCCACCAACCGCGCCTCCACCAGCCGGGTTCCAGAACCGGCTTCGGGGACGGAGGCGGACACGGGGCCAGCACCACATAGCTCCCCGACGGAGGATGCGGATATGTGTTCGGCCACGAACTCCAAAGTGGAGAGCGCCATGAACCACCGGCGCCGGAGGGCCGTGCTCTGACACAACATCTTTTCCGAAGAGGCTTTTAATGCCTTCAATTCGGCGGACGCATATGTCCGAGCCGCTCGAGGCAGGCTTGCGAAAGCGACAAGCCAGTATACCAAACACATACGGGTAAGAAATTTTGATATGCCTAGCAGTAGCCCCTGAGACTTAGAATAGTTGGGACAACTGTTTGAAGGATCAATATATCGCCAGGTCCTTGTGGACAAGAATGAACAATTGGCGCGGGAGCTAGAGTCATGCAAGGCCCAGTTGTCTGTTGCGGTCGCCAAGTTAGAGGGATCCCGAAAGGCCCCCTCTGGTAATATTTGTCTCCATTATACGCACATGTACCAGTTAATAAATGGCTGGTGCGATTAGTCTAACAGTAAATTCTGCAGACAATCCCGGGGTGAATCCGGAGGGCGCAGTGGGTGACGACTCGCATCTCCAACGGCAACTAAAGGCCGGCGAGCGCATCCTTATGCAGGTGACGCAAGAAAAGAACAAGCTTCATGATGCCAATATTCGTCTGGATGTGGAATTAAAGGACGTCCGCACTCAACTGGCGGACTCCGTGAAGGAGAACAAAAAACTTCGATGCGGCATTTATGGTAAGAGCTCAAGCGAACTATTTGATAGTTCGGCGAGGAAGTTTATTAAAAAGATTTTTCCTTGCGGGAATGTTAACTGGTCGCCCTGAAGAGGAGATGCCCTCATCTGCAGGTGATTTGCTGCAAGGACTGTCGCAGATGCACGAACGTGCTCGGCAGGTGATGCATGGCGTTGCTCAGGCCCTGTGGCCATCAAGCCTTCTGCTGAATGTCATGGGGGAGCTTGCGGACCTGCTTCAAGGAGCTCGGCGGCGCCTCCATCTGTGGAAGATATCAGCCTGCCGGCAAGGAGCAAGAGAAGCATGGGCAATGGTGAAGACACGCTACACCAAGCTGGACCCGAACCATATGGCCGAAGTGGGACTGGCGGGTCCCGATGGGCAAGAAATTCCCGTGAGCCTGGTATATGACCAGGTAGCGTTAGCCGCTAAGTATTCTTAGCAGGATTGTAGGCTAGATAGCCTGTTAGGTGGTATGGAGGAGGAGTATAGTCAGTCTCAGTGACTTTGTAATTTAATTGGCATAAACAGCCCCTAGCCGGATTGAAATCATTTGTCATGGCGGACCTTTTCGCTTCAGCCCCCGGACCCTATAGTCTGGGGTGTGTCCGAATACCCGCTCGGTTATACAAGAACCAAGGTATGCGTGGAGACCAGGCGTGGGGGTCATAAGTGCTTGAACAGACAAGTACCCAACTAGTTATGTTATATTGCATGGATAGCAAGAAATATCTTCCAGGGAGAATAGTTCCGTTAGGGGTTCCTTTCCCTGGGTATGCATGTGTCAATGCACATGTCCGGACTGCGAACTATGGCGCAGGATAAAAAGCTTCTGGGTTTTTTTGTAACCAACAAATACATCCTTTGTTCACTGATCGAATATTCTCTTAAGGAAACTAGCTTTCGGCTTCACCCAGTCTGAGGTACACATCCGGCTTAATCGGCAGTAACAATCGCAGAGGAGCTCCCCTTAAGCCCTAGCCGAATTAACGGGAACGTAGGGCATAAACACAAGAGCCAGGCAACCCAGCTTGGCCACATCTTAAGTCATATCGATGCATAAAATAGTGAAGAAAGGCACATATGGAAAAGGAACGCATATGCGATGGGCAAAAAGCCATTTAAAGTAATTATGTCTAGCTTCCGAATAGGAAGCCCCCAGGTATAGCTTACACACATAGTACGGCCGGAATAATCCGGTAACCCGCACTGTATTAAATACTTTGTGTGAGGAAAAAAGAAAAAGTCGAGAAAGGAGAGGAAAGGGGGTGGAGCATAATTAAAAAGGAGGGGTGAGGAGACGAACACTGAGTTTGGCGTTAGGCGTAGAATCTCCGGAGTCTGGCCGCGTTCCATGGGTTCGGCTCGAGTCTGTTATTGGATGCATTACATAGACGGTACGCTCCTCCAGTGAGAACTTTGTCAATGCCGAAGGGACCTTCCCACTTGGGTTTGAGTTTGTCCCTCTTCTTCTCCGGTAGGCATAGAACGAGTTCGCCAATACTGTAAGTTTTGGCCTGCACTTCTCTGCTTTGATATCGTCGAGCCTGCTGCTGATAAAATGCGGAACGGGCTTTTGTGACATCGCGCTCCTCCTCCAGGGCATCCAAGTTATCATGCCGATGTAACTCAGCTTCCTTCTCTTCGTACATGTGTATGCGTGGCGAATCATGTATTATGTCGCAGGGTAGTACTGCTTCCGCCGTACACCATAAAAAATGGTGTATATCCGGTGGTTCGATTCGGTGTGGTCTGCAGCCCCCAGAGTACGGAGTCGAGCTCCTCTACCCAGTGTGTATCCGATTCTGTTAAAGATCGCACTAGTCTGGGTTTGATGCCGCTCATAATGAGACCGTTTGCCCGTTCGACCTGGCTGTTTGTTTGAGGGTGGTAGACGGAAGCGTAGTCGAGCTTAATGCCCATTTTGCCGCACCAAGTTTTCACTTCATTAGCTGTGAAATTTGAGCCATTATCAGTGACGATGCTGTGGGGGACACCGTATCGGTGTACGACCCCGGATAAGAAGTCTATTACTGGTCTGGATTCGTCCGTTTTAACTGGTTTGGCTTCGATCCATTTGGTGAATTTGTCCACCATGACCAATGAGTATTTTTTTTCTTATGGCTTCCCCCTTTAAGAGGTCCGACCATATCCAGCCCCCAGACCGCGAAGGGCCAAGTTATGGGGATTGTTTGGAGAGCGGTAGGGGGCATATGACTCTGATTGGCGAAGAGCTAGCAGCCGACGCAATGTTGGACAAGGTCCTGTGCGTCTGCTCGGGCTGTCGGCCAATAGAAGCCTGTACGAAAGGCTTTGCTGACTAGCGCTCGAGCTGCGGCATGGTGTCCGCCCAGTCCGGCATGGATTTCAGCCAGGAGTTGCCGCCCTTCCTCTTCAGAGATGCACCTTTGGAGCACTCCGGTCGCACTTTTCTTGTAGAGTTCCCCTTTGTGGACTTTGTAAGCTTTAGAGCGCCGAACTATGCAGCATGCTTCATGTTGGTCTTCGGGGAGCTCCTATTTACATAGGCCAAGAAAGGCTCGGTCCACGGGCCGATTACGGCCATGATCTCGTGGGCCGAAGAAGTTATTTCGGTGGCAGAG
Source organism: Triticum timopheevii (assembly GCA_963921465.1). NCBI lineage: Eukaryota > Viridiplantae > Streptophyta > Magnoliopsida > Poales > Poaceae > Triticum > Triticum timopheevii. The sequence continues at coordinate 99,297,394 of OY997264.1, read as the reverse complement.
CCTCCGATTGTGTCTGATGGTTCGGTGTCTGGAGGTGTATTTGGATCCGTGCTGGTATTGCCGGACTCCCCTTCCCATACCACGGATGGCTTGAACGGCCTTTCTAGGAATATATTAGGTGGGACGGGGTCGCGTTTGGCGCTGATGCGGGCAAGGACGTCTGCCGCTTGATTGTTTTCTCGAGCCACATGGTGGAATTCGAGCCCCTCGAACCGAGCTGACATTTTGAGGACGGCATTACGATAGGCCGCCATTTTCGGATCCTTGGCATCAAAGTCTCCATTTATTTGTGATATTGCGAGGTTCGAATCCCCGCGCACTTCTAGGCGTTGGATGCCCATAGAGACCGCCATCCGAAGACCATGCAACAGAGCCTCATATTCGGCTGCATTGTTGGAGTCTGTGTATAATATTTGTAGGACATACTGGACCGTGTCCCCGGTGGGAGATGTCAGGACTACCCCTGCTCCCAGTCCGGCCAGCATTTCGGAGCCATCAAAATGCATGATCCAGTTAGAGTATGCGCCGTACTCTTTAGGGAGTTCGGCTTCTATCCATTCGGCGACAAAGTCAGCCAGTACTTGCGACTTAATGGCTCGCCGTGGTTTGTATATTATGTCGAACGGCAGGAGCTCGATAGCCCATTTAGCAATCCGACCCGTAGCATCACGGTTATTAATTATGTCATTGAGTGGTACTTCGGAGGCGACGGTAATAGAACACTCTTGAAAGTAGTGTCTTAGCTTCCAGGATGCCATGAAGACCGCGTATGCTATTTTTTGATAGTGCGGGTATCGGGATTTGCATGGGGTGAGGACCGTGGATACGTAATAAACCGGCTTCTGAAGCGGGAATTTGTATCCGTCTACCTCTCGTTCGATGACGAGCACTGCGCTTACCACTTGATGTCCTACAACTATGTATAGTAGCATAGGTTCGCCGATATTTGGCGCTGTTAGGACTGGATTATTGGCCAATAAGGTCTTTATCTCATCGAGTCCGACCGTGGCTGCTTCCGTCCATACAAAGCGTTTGGTGCGCCGAAGGAGGCGGTAAAGAGGCAATGCCTTTTCTCCTAGCCTGGATATAAAGCGGCTCAAAGCGGCCACGCATCCAGCTAGCTTCTGGATGTGCTTGAGGTCTGTTGGTATAGCTAACTGTGACAGAGCTCGGATTTTTGCTGGATTCGCTTCAATTCCTCTATTGGAAACAATGAAGCCCAGCAGCTTCCCCGAGGGGACACCGAAAACGCATTTTTCCGGATTCAACTTGATGTCGTATGTCCGGAGGTTATCGAATGTGAGTCTCAAGTCATCTATTAGGGTTTTGACGTGTCTAGTTTTTATGACCACGTCGTCCACGTATGCTTCCACTGTTTTGCCGATTTGTTTTTCCAGGCATGTTTGAATCATGCGTTGATAGGTTGCGCCGGCATTCTTGAGCCCGAAGGGCATAGTATTGAAGCAAAAGGGGCCATATGGCGTTATAAAAGCTGTTGCAGCTTGGTCACACTCTGCCATCTTTATTTGATGGTATCCGGAGTATGCGTCGAGAAAACACAGCGAGTCGTGTCCAGCTGTGGCATCGATGATTTTATCGATGCGAGGGAGGGGAAAGGGATCCTTGGGGCAAGCCTTGTTGAGGTCTTTGAAGTCGACGCATAAGCGCCAAAATTTGTCCTTTTTTGGTACCATTACCAAATTTGCCAGCCAATCCGGATGTTTAATATCTCTGATGAATCCGGCCTCAAGCAGCTTGGCTAGCTCCTCTCCCATGACTTGCCGTTTGGGTTCTGAAAACCGCCTTAGGGTCTGTTTAACCGGTTTGTATCCCTTTAGTATATTGAGGCTGTGTTCGGCAGCCGGCGTGGGATGCCTAGCATATCCGAAGGGTGCTAGGCGAAAATGTCCCAATTCTCGCGTAAGAAATCTCGCAGTGCGGCATCCATCACGGGGCTCAACTGTGTCCCAATGGATAATGTCTTCCTGGGATCCATTGGATGGACCTGGAATTTGACTATCTCGTCTGCAGGTTTAAATGAGGTGGACTTGGGTCGTTTGTCGAGTATCACGTCGTCCCTGTCCACGGTGGCCCGCAGTGTTGTTAACTCTTCGGCTGCTAGGGCTTCAAATAATGCTTCCAGGGCTAGTAATGCGGTTTTGTTTTCGGCGTGAAGTACGACGTCCGGATCACTGGCTAGAGTGATGATTCCGTTGGGCCCGGGCATTTTAAGCTTCATATACCCGTAATGGGGTACGACTTGGAAGCTTGTAAACGCGTCCTGCCCTAGAAGGGCGTGGTATCCGCTGCTGAAGGGAGCCACTTGGAATGTGATTTCTTCGGACCTATAATTCTCTGGGGTGCCGAATACCACATCGAGTGTGATTTTTCCCGCGCACCGCACTTCCCGCGTGGGGATGATTCCCCTGAAGGTGGTACCGCTTTGCTCAATGCGGCCTTTACCAATTTCCATTTTGTTGAGAGTTTCTTCATAGATCAAGTTTAACCCGCTTCCGCCGTCCATGAGTACTTTGGTGAGCCGGAAGCCGTCCACGATTGGGCTAAGGACCAGAGCGGCCGGTGCCCGGACAGTCTGGAATCGAGGCTCATCACTGGCATTGAAAGTTATAGCAGTGTCGTTCCAGGGGTTTATCTTTGCCACATGGCAAATTTTCGCAGAGCTTCGGTGAGCTCGCTTGCGCCTGTTGTTCGAGGCGAAAGTCTCGAAGACTGTTAGTACCATATTGTGTCCGCTGGCAGGATGTTGTTCCGCTTTATGGCTTACAAGAAGATCCTCGCCACTTTTCGCCACCTGCCAGAGTATCCAACATGCCCTAAGGCTATGAGTTGGCATTGTATCCGCCGTACTGTGGAGCTTACATGGCCCGTCGAGCCATTCTTCCAATACGGATCCCCGCCCTGGGGTGGGCTCTGGTTTCTTGGGGATTGGATCAGACGTCCTACGAGAGTTCGTCCGTTTAGTTCGGGCAAAGGTTTTGGTGAGAGCGGTACTATCCCAAAATTCTGTTTGGGTCTTCCAAGCGCTCTCCATCGCACAGTACTTCCATACTATGATCGCAAAGTCTATGAAGTGTACTATGCCACGGCGGCTTATAGCATTGAGGAGCCCTTCGTCCGTGCAGTTTTTGCAGAAGAGAGAGACCATGTTCTCCTCGCGGCAGTCCTTGACCTTGCTAAGCGCGAGGAGGAATCTGGCCCAGTAATGATGTACCGTTTCCTGGGGCTCTTGCCTGATGCGGGAGAGACAATTTAGGTCCAGGTAGGTGTTGTTAGCAGAATCCGGATTTTGACCCGATTCAACGCCCAAGGGCGTGGGCGGTTCCGAGCTTAACAGCTCAGAATCCGGAATATTACCCAATTTCTCTGGCCCAATGCCCGATTTTAAGCCCGGGGCCTGGGTCATGTTTTCCTTTGAGCAGGTTTTCGGCTCGAGGAGTTCGGCAATCCGAACATAATTCATCCTCAAAGTTGAGGGACAATTCGCGCGTGGTTCCTCCACTATCGCTACCTCATGGGTGGCCGGCGGGGACCTGATGTCCCTTCGGTCGGGTTCTAAGCCCAATCCGGTCATAGTTCGTAGCGACTCCTAGAGCGGCGATGCGATCCAAGAGTTCATTAAGGGAGGAGAGCTCCATTGGATCCATCTGTTCGGCGAGTTCTGAACTGACGCAAAGGTTATGACTGATGACCCAAGAGGCCATCATCGGCGCCTCCGCCGATGGGGCGGCCATGATAAAGCCGCCGAGTCGGAGCGTCTGGCCTATAGCCAGAGCCCCCTCCGAGGTAATGTCGTTCTTGATGACGAGATGAGCCATCGAGCCTTGCGGCGACGTCACAGAGGAACTCTCAATGAAAGCACCAATGTCGGTGTCAAAACCGGCGGATCTTGGGTAGGGGGTCCTGATCTGTGCGTCAAGGTTGATGGTAACAGGAAGCAAGGGACACAGATGTTTACCCAGGTTCGGGCCCTCTCGATGGAGGTAAAACCCTACTTCCTACTTGATTAATATTGATGATATGGGTAGTACAAGAGTAGATCTACCACGAGATTGTAGAGGCTAAACCCTAGGAGCTAGCCTATGATGGTATGAATGTAATTATGATCGGCCTTCTAAGGACCAACCTCTCCGGTTTATATAGACACCAGAGAGGGCTAGGGTTTACATGGAGTCGGTTACAAGGAAGGAAATATAATATCCGGATCGCCAAGCTTGCTACCCACGCAAAGGAGAGTCCCATCCGGACACGGGCCGAAGTCTTGAGTCTTGTATCTTCACGCTTCAATAGTCCAGACATTGTACACAGTCCGGCTGTCCGGATACCCCTAATCCAGGGCTCCCTCACTCACCTCTGGAAGGGATCTGAGCGGGGAATCAACAGAAGCGCATCCACCTCGACATTACTCCAATCACGAAAGGCCACAACATGGAGACCTATCACCTTCATCCACTCCATCGTCATCGACTCTCTCATCCATCTTGTTGTAATGCCCAAACCTATCGTGGGTCCATATGTGTATGACCTTAATCATTCATCCATGATTCATAAGATTATCTAGATGATATGTTGTGTCACCATGTCTAAGTAGTTTTCCTAGTTCTCGGGGATATGTAGGGACCCTAGTATTTATATGATCTGAATGCAATAACACGGTTCATCTATGTGATATGGTTGTGGCCATGTTCTTCATTGTGCGAAAGTCAACTAATATATGCCCATCATAAACAAGAAGGATGTTAGTGCCATTCCAAAGTTGGGTTAGAGGTATTGTGGTGACAGAAGCCACCTCTCCTCAGTGGACCTTTGGTATGGGAATAACGGAGACCCATATACCTTATGAAACACCTATGGGGAGACCCTTAATTATTACCATGTTCCGGCGACAACTATGGAGGGGGTGATGATGGTTGTGCGTAACTAAGGCATTAGTACACATCTTACTATTGGATCCGCCCTCACATAAATACGTATTACAAAGATGAGATATTTACATTTCACTATTATTTCACATACTCGTGATGAATCTAGAACCCTTGAGAACACCTTTAATCCTATTACAATTTCCATCATTCCAATACTTTTTTTTGTGAACACGCAAAAGGCTTGCGTGCCGATGTATTAGAGGAAGGAAAACAGTACACGGTGTCTAGCAACAGGCCATGGTTATAGGGAACGACGCGACTGTGTTTGGCAGGTAACCGGAATTCGTAGTAAGAAAGACAACGCCCTACAAAGGAGAGGGAACTATCTCCAAATATCAGCCAACCCTTTTGCTCTAGAGATCTTCCACAGCCCAGCTTCCTCTTCGATACACTAACAAAGCTTTCGAGCCACGACCGCTGAGCGTTCGAAGACGCGGTTGTTGTGCTCCTTCCACAACATCCACATGGTGAGGATGGCCACAGAGTCGGAACCCTTGCACTGCGCGCGAGGAATTAGATCACGACTTCCCGGCCACCATTTGATGAGCAAGGCGTTAGGTGCCGGCACGGAATGGCCTAGCCCGTAATGAGCAAGTGTTGAATGCTACACCTCCCTAGCGTAGACGCATCCCAAGGCGATGTGGTCCGCAGTTTCCGCCTCCTGATCGCATAGTGGGCACATGACATGGGACAACATGCCATGCCGTAGACACCGGTCCGCCATCCAGTGCCACCTCCGCATGGCCAACCAGAAGTGCAGCTTGCACTTGGCCGGTGCCTAGGCCTTCTAGAGGGCTTTCCTGTCGGGGAAGTGCACAAGACCGATGAAGAATAGCCTTTAGGTAGAGCTCACCGAGTACACACCTTCCGCAGACCACTTCCAGACGAACCGATACGGGGTCCCCGACGAAAGCTGCACGGTGAGCAAGGCATCAGTAAGCAGTAGGAATTGCGTGATAACCTAGATGCTTAGAGCCCCATTGATGTCCCTGATCAATCACCTATTAGTCAAGGCAGCAACCGTATGAGAGACATATGCGGCAGCGTTGACAACGGCGTATAGGCGCAATGAGCTTGATGGATCGGCCCTCCAGCCAACAACCAGACCAAAAAAGGGCCTTCTGCCCGTCCCAAGAATGACGCTTATAGAGGCATCAAATACCTCCTGCACTTCGGGCTCAATGGCCAGCTGCAACCCGTCCCAGCAGCACAAAGAGGCACGCTACAACCAAAGCCAACAGGCTCGGAAAGCATACCCCAAGGTCCTGAGGTCGAAGATGTCGAGGCCGCCGTACTCGAGAGGCTGACATGCTTGGTCCCACACGACCAAGCAATGCCCGCCGCTCACCACACCAGTCCCCTTCCAGAAGAAGGCCCGGATTCTCTTCTCAAACCCCTGGATGAGCCACGCAGGGAGTTCCATTGCGATGGAGTGGTAGAATGGTATGAAAGTGAGGACCGCTTTAATGAGCATGAGGCGGCCGGCGGTGGTGATCATACCCGTGATCCAAGGTTGAAGACGGCGAAGCACGTTATGTAATATCGGCTAGAGACATGCCTTGGCTAGATGAAGCTTGTAGGGTAGCGGGAGGCCCAAGTAAGTGCAGGGGAAGTTCAAGATCGTGCACGGGAAGTGCTCGGTCGCAATGGCGAGATGTGCACTCGAGCAGCGAATCGGCGAGAGTGAGCACTTTTGAAAGTTGGTGTGCAGCCCCAAGGCGCCCCCAAAGCAATCTAGGACAGCACACACAGTGGAGAGATCTGAGGCCGTTACAATTATTGCGCACTATAATTCTTGATCAGAAACACACTTGCCACAATACACTGTCGCAAGGCTTCTGTCTGGAATCAAAGATAACTTGCGTGCACTTTACAATAAACTTCTACAAAAGGCAAATGACTATTTTCTCTGTTTTCGTGGGACTGATACTCTTACTTTGAAAGTAGCTGCAAGCAACCTTGTGCACATGAAGGACATCAAGTTATGTTATGGTACTATTGCCGGGAAATTAAGTGCCTTTGGTTTATGTTTCAAATTTTGTTTATTATGTGTACTTAGTTGTTTTGCGGTTTTAGGAAATCATAGATGAGTTTGAACATCGGTATCACCTCCCGACATTGAAACTTTTGGGAACACAACTAAAGGATGTTTTCACATCTTTGGACTGGAAGCTAATGGAGGAAGTTTTACAATTAATCTAAGTTTATTTGGTATGCTACCTAGTAAACAATTTGTGAGTGGTGCCACGAAGGATATGTAGTGACACGTGTAATTATTTGATGAAATATCCAGGACTTTTGAATTACTTGTGACGAAATGCAATTTTTGCTCTTTTGGCATTTTTTGGCTCGCGAAACGCAACCTTGGCTATTACATCTTGCAAACTTACTGAACATTTTGTGTTTTCTCAGCTTCGATAAAGTTATACAATAGCACCTCACATAAGTTCTTTTTTTTATCTTTCCCGATTAATTGGTGAAGCGGTGCAAACTTAAAATATTATTTCACTTTTGTAACTCAGTTGACAACAAATAACCAAACTAGACATTCAAACAATGACAGAGTATATTCAAAATAATAAACTTTAATATCCATAGTGATGAATATAAATGAGAGGGGTTGTGTTCCAAACGAATACTGTTAAACTAAAGTATCATGAATATGATAATATGAATCAAAAAATATGACACATGAACACATTTTATGTTTTTGATAGTAAGCTCAGAACGGATTAATCGGACTTAATATATAATATAATTAGTTTGTAGTTACACATGTGTATATTATTTTGATAGGCAAGACACATAAATTTAGTCATCTTTTCAACCAATGTCTGTCAGTATGATTTGTATAGTTTATTATATAATGACTAAAATGGTAAACTTACATTTCACGTAGAGAAAATATTGTGAACTATTGTGACTACTGAGTATTATGTCTTAATAGTGATGATTGTCACTTATTTATATTAAACTTTTTTACTTTTATAACTCATTTTTCCAATACAATAAATATTTAAATATTTTCATTACAGTTGGAAAAATTAAACACACGATGGTGATCATATAAATGTTAAAATGCATGATGTTTCATGTTAGCATTCTAACATTCGTGATTGCTAAAAAATAGTTGTGGGCAACTAAACCATTTGTCTCTGGAAGCCATATTTGTGTGTTTGTTTTGAAACATCTCCTCTTAAGAACATATTATGGATAATTAAATCAGTTAAATATAAGAAAGATAAAAATAAATACAAAATTATGATATTTAGCTGGAACAACTGCAAAGGACTATACCAGTTAAGTTTAGATGTGTATTGTATTTATAACTATTTGTGTATCCATAATATCTTGGTAGAGAGCTTTTGCAGGCCTATCAGGCAAAAATGTCAAAATAATAATTTTGATAATGGTTTGTACATTTTATGAGATATCTTGGTATAATCAAAATGTATTTTTCTAATCACATCCAAAACATTCCAGACATATCTTGCTCGTTCTTTTTTCGCCGGTTACTTGTTCTAATCAATAATAATTGTAGTCACTGCCGCCATTTTTTGGCAAAAAAAAAATGTAACAGCGAAAAGGAAAGAGGCGATGTAAATGTCAATTCTTTTTTTTCGAGCATTATGTAAATGTCAATTCAGTGGCTAAGCAAAACATATCACAATCGCGCCACACAGAAAAGTAGATGCACGCTGAACTGTATCGACGGGGATGTGCGCTGTTGGCGGCCGTTGAGTTGTACCGCACCTAGCCAGTCCAGTCCAGCATCAATAATTCGAGCCGACTGTTCAAAAAAAAATTCGAGCCGAGCCGCACCGCCGAATTTCAACACCGTACGTACGTCTTTGCCGGACAGAAGAAGCCTTCAAACGACAAGACGGGATACATTATGCGTCAATCCATGCCTAATTGATTGGCTCCGCCGTCGCCGTCGGCGGGACAATGATGCGCCAGACGGTTTAATTAGCTTATCGCGGGATCCGGCAGCGCGGTAGAGCGATCCTCATCCATCATGCTCGTCCGCCTTTCGCAAAGCAGCAGCCGCTGCTGAGTGTGTGTGAAAAGAAAGCTGGTGGTGGGCACCTGAGTGCGCTTATCATTTCTAATGGTGATTTGTCGAGTAACACTTGGTTGACGCGCCAACTTGATCGTAACTTTTGATGGTAAGTGCAGGTTACAGGCTTACAGCGCGCCTGAAGTTTACGAGGAGGCAGAGGGAAGATGACCCCAGCTTTTCGTGCCTCGTTTCTTTTTCGCTGCACTGCGAGGCAGACACACACGCACGCACGCACACACGCGATGCACGTCACAGAGGCACAACCCGTTGGCGTGGCGCCAAAGGCACACGCATTCACGCAACCGATTCACGTGGCTACGGAAAATAGCATATAGAAATAGCCACGGCTTCGGTTTAAAATGGAGAGAATCGCCGAGCCAAGCCAAGTGGGAGCACGTACTGTGCTGTACCCGCTGCTCAGCCTCACATATTGCGGCCATGTGTTCAACGTTTCGAAGCGCGACCACGACGCGCCAGAACGACGCGCTTCCCAGAAAAAGCCTGGGCAGTAGCGCGTACCGTACGTGCTAAACGAAAACCAAAAGCAGCAAAGCGTCCAGCAGGAGCGCACGCCCGATCGCGCCACCCAAAGATCTCTCGCTCTCTCGCTCCGGGGCCACGTCGTGCGGTTCGTGCGGTCGTGCCGCCCGACGTGTCCCCCGCCGACGCCGGGCCGGGCGCCGGGGTCACTTCGTATCGTATGTACAACCGCCCTACCTACGTGCTCCCCGCCGACGGCGCCGCACCGCCGCGCCGGAAGCTGCCGCGCGCGCACATGGGCGTGCCGCTAGGCGCGAGCGGCCACGCGGGCGCCCGGCCCGGTCCCGGTTCGGCGAAGCGATCAGGATCAGGCCGACGTCGCTTTCGCCCGCGTGGGCCGCGACAGGGACGCGTCCCTCCCCCGTGCCGTCGCGCTCCCGCCGCTGTGGTGATCGCGCCGCGGAGCCAATGATGCCCGGTGGCGTGGCGCCGGGCCGGTTCGCCGGTTGCAATCATGCTGTGGGGGGTGGGCTCAGGTGCATGCACGCTAGACTGCTACTCCTACTATGAATCTACGTTAGCACCATGGTCCAGGGCGAGCATCATGGCGTCGCAGTGACCAGTCGGCCAGTCGCTGGGCTGCTTTCAGCTCACTAGAGGGTAATCAACGGATGTTGCGGTTGCACAGCGATGGCTACACTGACACACTCTGCTCCCAAGTATACCTGGGCATATATCGGGCTGGGCCGGGCTTTGGGCCGGGCCAAAAAAATCCGGTGCTGAAAACCTAGGCCCGAGCCTGGCCTGTGTCTGAAAAAGCCCGACACGGCTTGGTCAGCCCGATCCGACTATGTCTAAAATCTTGTTTCCTGTAAGCCCGAGCCCGCCTGATCTGCTCGCCGGGCTTAATTTTCAGGCCCGGTGCATGATTTTCGGGCCCGGCCGTCCGGGTCAGACTGCCCATGGCCATGTATACTCCCAAGTCATGATAAGTACAACCAGAATGTTGGAGAATTTTTCAAAGATGCTCGATGGATTGATAAAGTAGAAAATTTGAACTCCAAATTTAAAAGAGAGAGAAGAAAGAACAAAATCAAACTATCATTAACAAAAGAATTTTAATTGGAGACTATTTCTTTGTGGGTTTTTCTTTTTTTGAAAATGTTAAAATTCTGACGACGAGACTTGCCATGCGAAAGCAAATAACATTGTCGTGTTTGTGCATAAGGATTTTTGCCAATTTCTACAGTGAAAATTGCAATATAGCATAAGAAATCAATAGAAAAACTGTCATGCTGCGGTGATTAATTGCCATGTGTTCGGTCGAGATCCGACGAATCTAAGGACGTCGGATTTTTAAATCTAAAAATATGACGTCGGAATTATATTGAAGTCCTTTTTAAAAAGATGGAAAAGATTTGCCATTTCATTGATTAAGAAATGAGTTTAACAAGACCCGCAAAGTAGGGAAACAAAATCTACTCTCACCGTGTTACAATACTCCCTTCGTTTTTATACTCCACGCATTAGATTTGTCTGAAGTCAAACTTTGTAAAATTTGATCAAATTTATAAACATATGTAATACCTAATAAGTACAATATGAAAATATATTCTAGGATCTATCTAATGATATTTATGTTGTACTGTGAATGTTAATAATTTTTCGTATAAACTTGATCAATTTTTGGAGAATTTGACTTCGAAAAAACCTAATACGAGAAGTAAGAAATGTATGGTACTCATGCTTGGCGACCGCCAATGACCAAAGAGAGATCTCGTCCTTTAATTTTAGGGATAAGGACCATCGAAGGGGCGACAATGTTACCGAAGACCCTAGCTATCATGGTAATTTTCCCGATAATACTATAGGGGTGTGTGGAGGAGCGTCCTGTCCACTCTAAGGTGTAGATGAGAGTACGCATAAGCGTTTGTACAGGTTCAAGCCCTCGTGGGAGGATGTAATACCATGCTCTTGTGTCGATGTTCCCGCCTTTGCACGTAAGAGTGCAAGAGAGTGTTCAACCCTCGACCTGATGCCCTCCACCCAGCTTATATAGAGTGTGCCACAAAGGACGTTATAACGGGTTGGTAATAATGATAGCAATAACAGCCAGACACGATAGACTGTTTCATGGCTTTAACTCGTAGTAATGACCATAGTTAACTGGACATTCACTGTTTGGTGATGGTTGTCTTTAGTGCATCATGGAGATCATGGGTGACACCTCTCGTAACCGACCGTGAAGACCGACTGATGTTGATCATGCGGATGACTGACCAGAGATCTTCGCCCGACTGGAGGGGACGACTTCCGATTGTAGGCATTTAAACAACTGGAAGAAGGCCCCTCGTTTGGTTGCTTCGTGGGTTGTAACCTTCATGGTCCTGGTCCTTTAGTTGGGCCATACATAGTTGTGGGCCTACCCCATAGGCGTTCCCCACTAGCGTTGCACTCTGACCAAATCTCCCAAGATATAACCATCATTGGGGGGGGGGGGGCAAACGCCTTAGGAGATTCGTGCCATATTTGGAGGTACCATGCCGCCAATCTCCCACCAGAACGTTTGCCGCCCAAGTTGTCAGAGTGATGTCATGCATGCCAAGACAAGGGATAATGTTCTTCTAAATACGAAGAACGAAGCGACATTGGAAAAGAAGATGGTCCATTGATTCTTGACCTTGCTTGCAAAGGGGTCAGAGGCTGCAGCTGGGCCGGCCACGATGAATCAAACGACCAGACATCCAAAATTCTGTTCTGTAGGACCAAGCAAGCAAAAAAAATACACCTCCACGGTGCTCACACGTCCCACCCGAATGGAAAGTCTGAAAATGAGACCCTCAAATTGCACCTTGTAGGCGAAGAAAGTGATATACATGACATCCTTTGTGATCTTCCAAACAATAGTGTCCACCACATCATTGGCCAGGGTGACGGTGGAGAGCTTCTCCCGGAGAACGGCAAATTGTTGTATGTGGGCGAGGGTGAAACCATAATGTCAATATTTGAAATCCAAAGGTTCCTTCATTTCTCGATGTACGAATCAAACTTGACAACGAAATTCATGTGCTACTAAATTCATATCATGATAATCTACCCATTTTATATATTGAAATTCGTTTTACTACTATGACTTGGGAGTGCGGTACAACCTTAAGACATGGTACCACCCAAGTACAAACTTGTACTGGCATCCGAGGGTTCTAAATTAGGGGAACATTGTTGGATCTCAGTTTCATGGATCGTCCCACCTCTTCAACTTTGAGTCACCCTCACTCTTACCAGACGAGTGCTATCGTCCCCACCTACAACCGTCACCAAGGTTTTAAATCTCAACAAAATATAAAGAATTTCGGTAATTTTCGTGGGTGCCAAAACATTTATAAAGTCGAATTTCGCACAAGATTCAGAACAATTTGAAAACAAATTCACTATTTGATCAAAATTCACTAAAACTAAGTGAATATTGATATAGATCAAATTCTACAAAATCTTCTAAAATTTCCGAACTTCATATACATTGGTCAGGTCCGAAAAATGCCCGCTTGCCAAAATGTTAAGCCGTGACGGGCACCACTATCACATTGCATCTTACCGCTCCACCCTCACACAAAGTCCACGAGTCGTGTCGCCACCTAGGTCATCGTCCCGGGCGCCCGGAACACCCACCCTCAACACCAATCTCCACACGGTGAGTCCTTGCATCTGCGTTGTCGTCGTCTCACGCTTTGTAGGACCTTGAAGTATGTCTAGAGGGGGGTGATTAGACTACTTGAGTAATAAAAACTTAATCTTTTCCCAATTTTAGAGTTTGGCAGATTTTAGCTATTTTTAGGACAAGTCAAGCAATCATCACACAATTCAAGCAAGCATGCAAAGAGTATATAGGCAGCGGAAATTAAAGCATGCAACTTGCACGAAAGTAAAGGAAAGGGTTTGGAGGATTCAAACGCAATTGGAGACACGGATGTTTTTGGCGTGGTTCCGATAGGTGGTGCTATCGTACATCCACGTTGATGGAGACTTCAACCCACGAAGGGTAACGGCTACGCGAGTCCACGGAGGGCTCCACCCATGAAGGGTCCACGAAGAAGCAACCTTGTCTATCCCACCATGGCCGTCGCCCACGAAGGACTTGCCTCACTAGCGGTAGATCTTCACGAAGTAGGCGATCTCCTTGCCCTTACAAACTCCTTGGTTCAACTCCACAATCTTGTCGGAGGCTCCCAAGTGACACCTAGCCAATCTAGGAGACACCACTCTCCAAGAAGTAACAAATGGTGCGTTGATGATGAACTCCTTGCTCTTGTGCTTCAAATGATAGTCTCCCCAGCACTCAACTCTCTCATAGGTTTTGGATCTAGTGGAAAGAAGATTTGAGTGGAAAGCAACTTGGGAAGGCTAGAGATCAAGATTCATATGGTAGGAATGGAATATCTTGGCCTCAACACATGAGTAGGTGGTTCTTTCTCAGAAATGGTAAGTTGGAAGTGCAGGTTCGTTCTGATGGCTCTCTCCACGAATGAAGAGGAGGTGGAGGGGTATATATAGCATCCACACAAAATCTAACCGTTACACACAATTTACTAAACTCGGTGGGACCGAATCGTTAAACTCGGTCGGACCGATTTAGTAAACCTAGTGACCGTTAGTGATTTTCGGTGGGACTGACATGCATCTCGGTGAGACCGATTCGGTTAGGGTTAGGGCATAACGTAATCTCGGTAAGACCGATTACACAAACTCGGTGAGACCGATTTGGTAATAAGCTTTCCAGAGAGTTGGTCAGGTAAACTCGCTGGGACCGATTTGCTCTTTTCGGTGAGACCGAAATGTTACAAAAAGGAAACAGAGAGTTTACATTGCAATCTCGGTGGGACCGATCGCTCACTTCGGTTAGACCGAAACATTACAAAGGGAAACAGAGAGATTACAACCCCATCTCGGTGAGACCGAGATCCCTATCGGTAAGACCGATTTGCTTAGGGTTTGTGGCAGTGGCTATGACTTTTGGAATCGGTGGCGCCGGGTAGGAAGAATCGGTGTGACCGATTTTGACTTTGGGTTTAGGTCATTTATGGATGTGGGAAAGTAGTTGAGGGTTTTGGAGCATATCACTAAGCACGTGAAGCAAGAGGCTCATTAAGCAACACCTCATCCCTCCTTAATAGTATTGGATTTTCCTATAGACTCAATGTGATCTTGGATCACTAAAATGTAAAATGAAGAGTCTTGAGATTTTGAGCTTGAGCCAATCCTTTGTCCTTAGTATTTTGAGGGATCCACTTTCATCATCCATGCCATGCCATTCATTAAGCTTTCCTGAAATAATAGTCTTGGAATAGCATTAGCTCAATGAGCTATATGTTGTTATGAATTACCAAAACCACCTAGGGATAGTTGCACTTTCAATCTCCCCCTTTTTGGTAATTGATGACAACATATAGATCAAAGCTTCGACAAATGATAATAAGATTGAATAACATCGTCGCTTTGAGAAGTATGTGATAAGCAAGAACTCCCCCTAAATTTGTGCATGGGTTAAGATTTGCTTTGGACTGCAAATGCACAATGAATTAGGCTCATGGGTTACTCTTCCATGTCACATACATCTTGGTGGAGCGCTCAAAATAATAAACAATGAATACAAGCACTCATCACCAAGCATAGTGAATGATCACATAAGATAGATAGGATAATATCATCAAACATGCATAAGTGTAGCTTATGATCATGTCCTCAGCCACAAGATGGGCATCAGTGTGGTCTGGTATCTTGGGCTTGAGCTTTCTTAGGACTTGGCCTTCTTCATCTTCATCTTTAGCAACATTGGGCACTGGGGCCTTGTTCTTCTCAACAGCTGGAATACTCCTAGTATTCCTCTTTGGAACTTGCTTGGCCTTGGAGGCAGCTTTGGGTGCTTCCTTGGGCTTAGATGTTGCAGCCCCTGATCTGGTTGCATCACCCATAAGCTTGGGTGCCTTAGGTGCTGGTGCAGCATCCTCTTCCTCTTCTTCAGAATCTCTTCTCATAGAGGGCTTTCCAAGGACCTTGGCAGTTCTGGTTCTTGCTCTCTTCTTTTTCTTGTCCTGATCACCATCATCCTCTGATTCAATTGTGAACGTCATAGTTTCACCAGTGGGGACTTTCTGAGGTTTGGAAGAAGTGAATTTATTCTCAGGTGCTTCTTTGGGTTGAGCCTGAGCTGGCACATGAGTGGACTTTCTAGCTTTAGGCATAGGTGTCCTCTTGGCAGGAACTTTCTTCTTCAGACCTGGCTTAGTGCTATGTGCAGAGCCATATTCTTTCTTGAGCACTACTTTCTTGGAAGTAGCCTCATCTTCCTCAGCTTTGTAATCTTCATCCTCTGAATCTGAAGTTCTTTTCCTCCTTTGCCTAGTAGCAGCCTTAGGCAAATTGCTAGGAGTACTTCTGCTCCCTTCATCTGTAGTTGAGGGACTAGTGCCCTCACTCAAGTCCATCTGCTCTACTGACCTGTTCTGGCTGTCACTCTGATCTGACATACTGCAAAAGCTGACTGCTGACCCTGTGAAGAGTTATAGATGAGATAGAATAGATGAGCATCACAAAATGCAGAGATTTTTGTAAAAGAATGATTCAAAAGTTTAGTTTTAGTTTTCTATAGAAAGCATTTTGGATCAACCGATTTTCAAACTCGGTGATACCGAAGCAGTTTTGGAACCTAAACTGATGATCTCGGTTGGACCGAGTCACAGTTCGGTGGCACCGAGACTGCTAGGGTTTCACAGAATCCTCAAATCGGTCGCACCGATTAGTAATTCTCGGTCAGACCAAGAGTCACTAGTGCAATGGCATAAGCCAAATCGGTGTGACCGAGTTTTTCAACTCGGTGGGTCCGAGATGGTTTCGGCGGAAACCTAACCCTAAAAATTTGAATCTCATCTAATCTACAGACTACTTTGGCTGGATACAAGTGTTTCAATCGTGGCAAGATTCAATAAAAATACAATGTGCTAGGAATCAGACGTGGATAGCACAAAGATCAAGTCCATACCCTGACTTGGCGGTGGACTTGCTACGGCGACAACGGCGGGGACGAAATCCGTTGACGGTGGTGGAGACCAGCGACAGGAGGCTGCTGGCGACGAGGAGACGATCCGGAGACCTCCGATGGCAGAGCGAGCTATTGTGCGGGCGAAGGGTTTCGGAGAAATTTCCAAAAAAATTCCCGTGGCTATATATAGCCCGACCCTGTCGGTGTGACCGAGTGGAACAACTCGGTGGCACCGAGATGCATAACTGTGTACAGTTACAGCAAATCAGTGAGACCGAAAAGTTCAAATCGGTTGCACCGAGATTGAAAAGTCAGATCAACTTAATGATCTCGGTAGGACCGAAATGGAGGAATCGGTCTGACCGAGAGTCACAAAGAGGTTTTGGAAGTTTAAGTCTATGACGAATCGGGGACTCCGAGTGCTCCTCACACAGAGTGGTTTGAATCTGACTTGATCAAATTTTGTGATGTAGCATGAACAGAGTTTGAGACGAGAAAAGCATAGATAGCTAAAGAAGGTTCTTAGGCATTCTTGTCCATCCACTTGGCTAAAAGAAAAGAACCCAAACAATCAAAACAACAAGTGGATGTCCTTGAATGAGTAAAATATGCACCAACATGCTCACACAATAAGATGGCAAATGAAATATGTGGCAAAGCATGCACAACCAATTCTAGCATCTATCAAACAATTGGCGATGACTAGGTCATCTATATATGAGTATATTGACTTAGGAGTCAAATGAGAACATTTGATCATAGGTCATACTCATCGTTTAAGCTCAAGTGGGGTTACCACTTTTACATAATGCATTGATGTGTTCACACCATTAGAGTTGCTTTGACTCAATTCTTAGAGTTAAGCTCCCCCTAGATGTGAGATCCCCCCTTAGAGGGATGAACTAACCTTGGGTTTTGTCGATGATGACTTCATGTAGGTGTTGAAGATGTAGATGCTCAATGTTGATGTAGATCATTTGGAGCAATCCTTTGGAGTGAGTTACACTTTCAACTTACCTACATGGGTTAGCCCCACAAGGAACAAACAAGAATATCCATAGACATAGAGTGATGCACACACAAGATGATGTCCATGAAATCATTAGGTTACCTTGTCCCTTGTCTTACCAACATGAGGGTTTGTGACTCCTTGAACTAGTGCAAGATGTGGAAGTTGATTGCACTTGTTCTTGCCAAAATGATATGAGTGAAGAATGTTGGTAGAGTCACCCTCAAGAACTCTCTAGTTCTTCTTCTTCGGGATCCACATCATCTTGATGGGAATCCTTGGAGTTGTAGTTGTACTTGATGAAGTAGAACTTGACGTAGTCTTGGGAACCCACTTGAACGAGGCTTTAGGTGATTCTTCAAATGCATCAATCTCTTCTTGAAGCTTGTCTTTGCCTTTGTTCTTATGGTCTTGTGGTGGAAGATCATCTTGAGCTTGTGTTCCCTTGAAGGAAGTAGGATCATACTTCTCTTGTTGAGGAACAAACTTCGTCTTGGGGTATTGATCTTCTTCCCACTCAACTCCATTGGCATTGAACTTTCGCTCAAAACCAACACCTTGATTCTTCTGGTGCCTCCCTTGCTTGCGTACAATTTCCTCGAATTGCTTACTCCCGGCAAGGCTCTTGTAAACACCTTTCTCTATAATTCCCTTCAATAAGCTATTTTCTTGCTCAAGTGTAACTTGGCTAAGAGAATCATTAGTGGAATCAAGAGAACTACTAGAAGCAACAATATTGGATTTGACATTATTATTGTTACTACTAGAGGAAGTATCTTTCTTGTACTTGTTACTAGACTTGACTTGAGGCATGTAAGTAGATAAGAGTAAACGCTTGGCAATATAAGAACAACTTTTCTTGCGGAGATCATCATTGATTTCTTTTAAGAACTCATGCTCTTGCTCAATATTGAGCTTTTCAAAGCGTAACTTCTCATGAGCCCTTAAAAGTTCTCGATGATCTTCGTAGATAGTTTCATGAGCTAACTTAAGAGAGTTTAGTTCTTTAGTTAGAAGCTCAATCTTCTCCTTATCATTGTCATTCGTTTTATCTTGATTAGCATGATTAATTGACGTTTCATCATAGTATTCATCACTAGAGTTGTCAACAAGTAAATCATCATCCACAAGCAAGTCATCTTCATCACTATTGAAATCAACATACTCGGGATGTGTTACCTTTGGACCTTTGGCCATGAAGCATCTTCCAACACCTTCATTTGGTGAATCAAATATGTCGTAGGAGTTGGTTGACACAAGTGCTAGACCGGCAACACCTTCATCTTGAGTATATTCGGAGTCGGAGTGATAGCTTCTCTCAGAGTGATTGTCGGAGTCAGAGCCGGATACCCATTCACCAACATGAGCTTGATGTCTTCGTTTTGTGTAGCTCCTTGATGACTTGTCTTTCCTTTCCGAATCCTTTCTTCTCCGTGAGGGTCTTCGTTCATAACGATCATCTCTACTCCTCCTCTCTCTTGGTGGTGATTCTTCTCTTTTGCTCCTTCTTCTTGGAGAATCTTCTCTTCTTTTGTAGGGTGTCGTACACTCATTGGAGTAGTGTCCGGGTCTCCCACAATTGTAGCAATTGCGCTCTCGACTAGAAGATCTTTTGTCATTGTAAGACCTTGACTTGGAGCTTCTTTCTTTGCTTCTACTCTTGTAGAATTTGTTGAAGTTCTTCACCATTAAGCTCAATTCTTCATTGAAGGTTTGTTTCTCACTTGATGATGTGGGGGCTTCACTTGAGGCTTTGTAAGCACCACTTGACTTGTTGTGAAGTTCCTCCTTATCCTTGAGTGACATCTCATGAGCAACAATTCTTCCAATGACTTCCGTTGGCTTGAGATCTTTGTAGTTTGGCATCATTTGAATCAATGTGCATACGGTATCATACTTTCCATCCAATGCTCTTAAGATCTTCTTGATGATGAATTTGTCGGTCATCTCTTCACTCCCTAAGCCGGCAATCTCATTTGTGATAAGAGCAAGCCTAGAGTACATTTCAGCGACACCTTCACCATCCTTCATTTTGAACTTGTCAAGGTGACTTTGGAGCACATCCAACTTGGATTCCTTTACGGACTCGGTACCTTCATGCATATCAATCAAAGTATCCCAAATTTCCTTTGCATTCTCAAGACGGCTGATTTTATTGAATTCTTCGGGGCACAATCCGTTGAAGATGATATCACAAGCTTGAGCGTTGTATTGCAGCATCTTCAATTCTTCCGCATTAGCTTCACGGTTCGGTTCTCTCCCATCGAAAAATTCACCTTGCAAGCCAATACAAATAATTGCCCAAACGGGGGGGTTATGTCCAAGAATATGCATTTTCATCTTATGCTTCCAACTAGCAAAATTAGTACCATCAAAGTAAGGACCTCTACGGTGATAATTTCCCTCGCTAGACGCCATACTCTCCTAGGTTGTGAAACCAAGGCTGACCACCAAAGGCTATGGAAATCAAAGCAAATGGAGACCAAAGCTCTGATACCACTTGTAGGACCTCGAAGTATGTCTAGAGGGGGGGTGATTAGACTACTTGACCAATAAAAACTTAACCTTTTCCCAATTTTAGAGTTTGGCAGATTTTAGCTATTTTTAGGACAAGTCAAGCAATCATCACACAATTCAAGCAAGCATGCAAAGTGTATATAGGCAGCGGAAATTAAAGCATGCAACTTGCAAGAAAGTAAAGGGAAGGGTTTGGCGGATTCAAACGCAATTGGAGACACGGATGTTTTTGGCGTGGTCCCGATAGGTGGTGCTATCGTACATCCACGTTGATGGAGACTTCAACCCACGAAGGGTAACGGCTGCGCGAGACCACGGAGGGCTCCACCCACGAAGGGTCCACGAAGAAGCAACCTTGTCTATCCCACCATGGCCGTCGCCCACGAAGGACTTGCCTCACTAGCGGTAGATCTTCACGAAGTAGGCGATCTCCTTGCCCTTACAAACTCCTTGGTTCAACTCCACAATCTTGTCGGAGGCTCCCAAGTGACACCTAGCCAATCTAGGAGACACCACTCTCCAAGAAGTAACAAATGGTGCGTTGATGATGAACTCCTTGCTCTTGTGCTTCAAATTATAGTCTCCCCAACACTCAACTCTCTCATAGGTTTTGGATCTGGTGGAAAGAAGATTTGAGTGGAAAGCAACTTGGGAAGGCTAGAGATCAAGATTCATATGGTATGAATGGAATATCTTGTCCTCAACACATGAGTAGGTGGTTCTCTCTCAGAAATGGTGCGTTGGAAGTGTAGGTTCGTTCTGATGGCTCTCTCCACGAATGAAGAGGAGGTGGAGGGGTATATATAGCCTCCACACAAAATTTAACCGTTACACACAATTTACTAAACTCGGTGGGACCGAATCGTTAAACTCGGTCGGACCGATTTAGTAAACCTAGTGACCGTTAGTGATTTTCGGTGGGACTGACATGCATCTCGGTGAGACCGATTCGGTTAGGGTTAGGGCATAACGTAATCTCGGTAAGACCGATTACACAAACTCGGTGAGACCGATTTGGTAATAAGCTTTCCAGAGAGTTGGTCAGGTAAACTCGGTGGGACCGATTTGCTCTTCTCGGTGAGACCGAAATGTTACAAAAAGGAAACAGAGAGTTTACATTGCAATCTCGGTGGGACCGATCGCTCACTTCGGTTAGACCGAAACGTTACGAAGGAAAACAGAGAGATTACAACCCCATCTCGGTGAGACCGAGATCCCTATCGGTAAGACCGATTTGCTTAGGGTTTGTGGCAGTGGCTATGACTTTTGGAATCGGTGGCGCCGGGTAGGAAGAATCGATGTGACCGATTTTGACTTTGGGTTTAGGTCATTTGTGGATGTGGGAAAGTAGTTGAGGGTTTTGGAGCATATCACTAAGCACGTGAAGCAAGAGGCTCATTAAGCAACACCTAATCCTTCCTTGATAGTATTGGCTTTTCCTATAGACTCAATGTGATCTTGGATCACTAAAATGTAAAATGAAGGGTCTTGAGCTTTTGAGCTTGAGCCAATCCTTTGTCCTTAGTATTTTGAGGGATCCACTTTCATCATCCATGCCATGCCATTCATTGAGCTTTCCTGAAATAATAGTCTTGGAATAGCATTAGCTCAATGAAAATGTTGTTATGAATTACCAAAACCACCTAGGGATAGTTGCACTTTCAGGCTCGATGAGCATGAATCTACGAATCGCGTGCTATTTCACTAGTTTGCAGTTGCTTGAGTCTTACCATGACCGAAGGCTCTTTGATTCCAAGCATTTTGGTAAGAATTTGAGGGTGGAATGCACGGTAGCTTGTCATAATTCATTTTCTACTTGAATCCTATAAGATCGCTACACTCGTAAGAAATTTAGCGCACACTCAAAATCTTAAAAAGAATCCTTCAACTTTTTTTCCTATGGCGTGATAAAAGGATAAAATCGTGTAAGATTGAAATGGAAGAACATAACATTTGAATTCTGTGTTTAAAGAGGCCTTAAATGGCGGTCCCATACAGGATGTGTGGGGTGGGGCTTGATTTACCCCCTTCGTTCAAATGTACTCCCTCCGTTCCGATTTAAATCGGAACGGACGGAGTAAGAACTACTCCCTCCATTCCAAAATATAGTGCGCCCGCGCTTCCCGAGGTCCAACTTTGACCGTAAATTTAACCAACAAGACCAACTGCGGCGGAAGAAAAAATTATATAATTGAAAACTTCTTTCAAATACGAATTCATTGATATAATTTTTGCTCCCGCCGCAATCAGTCTTGGTAGTTAAATTTACGGTCAAAGTTGAAGCACGTAGATAGAGGAAGCACTACATTGTGGAATGGAGGGAGTACTGCTGTGCTAGCAGGGAAGGGTCGAGAAGCGTACGTTTGGTACCTGACGGTATGTTGTGCGGGCAGTGAACAGGAAACAAAGTCATCACCTCTTGTATTGATTGGCTCCGTACGCACAGGACGCAGCTCCTGGCGGTCACAGGAGTCATGTGAGTGCGCCATCACTGCTGCCCGTCCAGCCTTCCAGGCACTGCTAGCTGCTGCCATGCCACCATGTGACGGTGTGGTGCCAACCACCGGCTTAATAATTCCACAGCCGTTGCTCCCATAATTCATCGTATCATCGAGGTTACCCCGCGGGAGCAGTGCGGTTGGATGGGTTCGGGCCGGGCCGCCGGAGAAACGGGGCCGAGATTTGGAGTGAAGTGGCAGAAGCATTTTGCTGGAGGAGTACTTTGTTTGTGTACGTGATATGAAGTAGGAGTACGTAGGTACGTACGCGGTACGTTCGATTGGGTGGCTGTCGAGCGTCGTGCGCGTCGCTTTCGTCTTTTGGGATGGATGGAGACCGGCGGCGATCGGTGTCGAGGGGTGGCGAATGAGGGTGCCGACCGGCCGGACGGGGCTATGATTGATGGTCGAAGGTGACGGCAGGTTAGATACTATACTCAATCAATCAATCTGCGACGGAATGCGTGTCACTCATGGCAACCGGCCGGCCGGGGAGTGGTTCGAAAGCGGTTGGTGACAGCCAGGGGTTCCTACGTTCTTACCCTGCACATGCACCATCAGAAAACATAGCCCAAAGGCTGCGCACGGTGGGTGATCCGGCGGCTCAGGAGCTGATGCACGATCCGGCAAAGGTCCAGAGGAGATGTTTTCAGGTGAGGATGAGACCGGCGCAACCGCCGGGCGTTTGTCAGAGACCAGTGCACCGCAGGCGGGCACCTCGGATGATGATCATGATGAGCCCACGCTCCGACGGCAAGACACC
This sequence comes from Triticum timopheevii, assembly GCA_963921465.1. Taxonomy (NCBI): domain Eukaryota; kingdom Viridiplantae; phylum Streptophyta; class Magnoliopsida; order Poales; family Poaceae; genus Triticum; species Triticum timopheevii. The sequence goes on along the minus strand of OY997264.1, from coordinate 99,274,085 downwards.
AACGACAGTTTTCAGCAAAAAGTTCTGGCGAAGCAAGGATGCATGATAGCTCTGCTGCTTCATTTTGTAGAGGAAGCAGTAAGCTTCACACAGCGACGCCTGCTAAAACCATCACTGTCGTCACCGGCCAACCGACGACTTTGACTTCGACACAGCAAGTCATCACCGTGCACTGGACGGCCCGACGGTTGCGGCAGTTCCAAGTCAGCGAAACCATCGCAGACCAGCACCGCCGTCGCCACCACCAGCACCAGCACGGTGATGATAAGGCACCTCTGCTTCCGGCCTTTCCTTTCGTGCTGAACTCCGGAGTTGAAACACAGACGGAGACGGGACACCACCGCTCCCCAAATAGCTGATGGACAAAGGAAAAAAAAACTTAATCTGGCAACTAGATTTTTGCATCTAAGAGTGCTGGCAGCCTCGCTAAACCAGAACTGAACCAGCAAGCACCGTAACAGCAGCGGTACTACTACCCATCTGAATCTGACGGTTACACTGCATGAGCTTTTTCCCCTAAAGCCTAAAGGAACCCTATGTATACAGAATAAGATCAAGGATGCTGACATGAATTGCTCCGCGGCATGGCAGGGTCGCGCTTGCATTGGAACGATGTTAGAAGCACCGGGGGACACGAAAAATGAAATGTCAAGTCGACTGGTCAGTATGGTGCGGCATCTACGGGTGCACGAGGGAGGTCTGGAGAATGGGACGGCCTCGTGCTCGACGGCGGTAGCAAGTGGTTCGTCTCTGTCTCCATCCTGTTCACAAGGAGAATGAACTAGATCAGATACATAGCTGAGTGCCAGCTGGAGAAACAATCTGCTATAGGGAGAACATGCCGTGGGTTTACCAGCTTGATGATTTCATATGACATGGATAAATGTTAACCACTGAATCGTCAGAGGAACAACACGAGCTCCCACTGCTTCAACATGATATAGTACTCGTAACTCATTCTTTGGCCTTAATGAGCCCATAATGGTAACAAAAACCATACATGTAAAACTAGCACTATGATATTCCTGCAGCAGTATTTTCATCACTTTTGGCGTTTGGCCTATTACTAAGAACATGATAAACCCAGTACAGGAGCTTAGTGTGAACCTTTGCTAGACCCAAAAAAAAACATGGAATCTAGTTCTGTGTACCACTATATCATCACAGCAGGAAAGGAAAATTGTTAAATGTTAATTTCTTTTCAGCATGAAACATGTTTACATTCAACACAAACAAATTAGATACGTAAACAAAATTGGAGCCCACCTTGTGCATCATGAGTAAGTGCAGCACAACCAAAAACCAGCCACTTGTACTCAAAGACATCCCAATCAACACATAACCTCATAGTGCAACATGAATCACAATTTCTGACCAGAAAGCATGGGAAGGAAATGGGACCCAGATATTTCCTATGTCAGTCCAGCCAAGAATGTTAACCATAATAAACACTTGTGATGGCATAGTCAATAGCTCCAATGCTGCGCTTGTCAGGTCAGCATATTTCCCTATGGAAATGTCCAAAATACGATGAATCCACAAACATATATTTTTCCTTTTTGTAGATTATTATTACTGGGTTGCATCACCAATGTAATATCCTATAGCACAAAACTAAGCTGTCAGGTAGCTCAACAACCCAAGCTAATCAGAAGGAATTCTCTACCAAAGCAGCAGCAAGACTGAACAGTACAAGCTCACGGAAAGTCATGCTGGAATGCACTGCTCTTTTGACATATATCCTACAAAGTCAATAAGCTCAGGGGAACCTGAATATCCATCTCCAGTTCAGCAGAAACAACATTATCCACTGAACTACCGTTGGATTGTAAAGCAATAGATTCCTTTACCAAATCACTTTCGGATGTCATGATCATGGCTTCTTTGTTAGATATTCTAGTGTTAAACTGCTCATCTATTAAACCATCTGTATGTGTTACTGCAGTAACTTGGCCATTTTGAGCACTATGAAGCTCTTTTAGATTTTTATGATTACCAAGATCATTCAGACGGTTCTGGTCATCAAGCTCTTTTGGGTAGTCATGACTACCAAGCTCTTCCACACTACTATGATTTTCAAGCTCCTTTAGACTGCTATGGTGATCAAGCTTGTCCAGACGGTTGTAATTACCAAGCTCTTTTTTACTGTTAAGATTGTCGAGATCTTTCAGTTTGTCCAGCTCTTTCAGACATTGTGTTTCTCCTGCAGAAAATTTGCTATCTTCAGTACAACCAAGCTCTTCTGGACTGTTCTCATTGAGATCTATCACATTGTTATGATTGCCAAGTTCACTCAGACAGTTACAATCATCAAGCTTTTTCTCACCCCAGCGATTGTCAAGCTCATTCAGATTATTATGATCATGAGGACTCCTCTCAGTGATATGACTGTCAAGCTCTTCCATGTTGTTATGGCTCTCCGGCTCCTTCAACTCATTACAATCATCAAGCTCTTTCTCAGTACTATGACTGTCAAGCTCTTCCATATTGTTATGGCTCTCCGGCTCCTTTAACCCATTACAATCATCAAGCTCTTTCTCAGTGCTGTGACTGTCAAGCTCTTCCTTATTGTTATGGCTCTCCGGCTCCTTTAACCCATTATAATCAAGCTCTTTCTCAGTGCTATGACTACCTGGCTCTTTCTCAGTGCTATGACTGCCTGGCTCTCTCTCAGTGCTATGACTGCCTGACTCTTTCAGATCATTATAATCTTCTAGCACTTCCAAACAAATACTATCAGGAACCTGTTCCTCGATGCTATGACTCTGGAGCTCCTCAATATTATGACCGTGAAGCTCTTTCAGATCATTGGAAGTGAACAGATCTTTAGAACAATTGATGTCCTTGTCCTCTAAAGACCTATCAATGGCCTCTTCCCTGTCTGATTGATCCTTAAGAATTGCATCAGCTTGTGCATATGGACAAACAGGAACAGCTCTCAGACGGCATGCATGACACTTGAAGCCTATGAGATTATTGGCATTTTCTAAGGTAATAGAATATATATCCCCATGGAACCAATCTGCAGGGAAGAACAAGCGCAATCAGAAATGCATCATTTAAACTATGACAGCTTCCCATGGCATGAGGAGCAATTGAAGTGAATGAAATTACACAGCCAAATTCCAAAAACAATGGTTCGTCTTGCTGAGACAAAAGTAATGTTAGCTTAGGAAAGGATATATGTTACATAGCTTAGGACATAATCCATGGGAAAAGAAAGTAATAATTACTGTTCTAAGAGGATCACGACAAATATTGAATGGTCAACTGTTGCTCACTTGTAAGGGCCAGGGCTAAAACAAATGATAATGAAGAGTTTTTGGCCCATGCAATTGTCAAAGTGAACAATTATAAGTTTGTTTGAAGATCACGGAGATATATAACATGAAGTAAACCCTTCTCTTTTTAAACATTACCATCAAAGTAAACATATCTTACCTTCACAATTCTCACAAGCAATATAAATAGCATCTCCACTGTAGCATTTCTTACAAAGACAGCATACTGGACTGGTTTCTGAAATATTAACATCTTCAGATGGAAAAACAATTCTTGCTTTCCTAAAACTTGTTGCCTGTTCATCAGCTGTGTTCTGTGTCCATCGAAGACCATCTAACCAATACGAGTAATGTGAAGCTGTCCTCTTCTTCTTACGACAGCTTGCTGTATGCTCGGATTTATCTGAGTTGCCTTTCATGTACTTATCATATAACCTTTTTGATATGCGTTTCACCGGTTCATTCTTGGCTTCGTTTGATGGTTGACTGTCAGACATCTTTTGTGATTTATTCTTTGACACACTCAATGGATTCTTTCTAGGCCGGCCAGGCTTGCCATTCTTCTGGCTGGTTTTCTTCTTGAGGTTGATAACTATCTGTTTTCTTCTCCTTAAACTCTTTCGTAGTTGCTTCTTCTGCTTCTTTTTCGGAGAGCTCTTTTTTGGAGAGCTCTTCTTTGATGCTGCCTTTTTCTGTGGAGACACCACCGGCTCGACCTTTTCAGCTAGGCACTTGTTGCAAACATAGACGGTATCCACAGCACCTCTAGGAACGTTGAAATGTTTTCTATGGAAAAGTGCTGCATAGAACAAGAGAATATTGCAGCTGAGTCCCAGTATAACTCCAAGCATCAATATTAGAAGTAAAAGGCCAAACTTAATACTTGATGATGGATCACCTAAAAAATTCCTAACAATTTAACTGTTTCTTCATCATACGACAATACATAAGGCCCGACAAAAAATAAAATGTCATATCCCATACACAATAAAAACGAAAAAATAAGGGCTATATATTTTCTTTCACGGTCTTAAGGACTATAATGATACATATGTAACAAGAAAAAAATATAGCATATTTGCAATTTGTAAATACCTTCACAATATTTGCAGTTCACAGCTTCCCTGTTCAGAAGACAAAAAGAGGGAGATAGTCAAATAACTAACCAAAAAAAATGTACCATTCAACAAAACAGAGAATATATTAGCAACACTGAGAACAAGCTGCAGAAGCTACTGAAATGTACTTCCAGTTTCAGTTCAATTTTTTTTTTCAAGCAAAGTATATGACCTTGCAGGAGAAGTCAAAATGCTAAAAGCTGATTCCTATATCAATAACTTTGGCCAAAGTATTTGTCAAATATAATTAGCAATTTTCAAGTGTGTAGCTTGTACAGGAATATCAACATCGGCTAGATTGGCAATAGTTGTACATACCACAAAAGTTGGTACACACTCAGGGAGGGAGGGAGATAATCACCTAGACTTCAGAAATCAAATACTAATAACAGGCATAGCAAAACCCAGTCATGCAAGAAATTTCTTACTTTCTTTAGATATTGCCAGATAAACACAATACAGTACTATCTGAACAATTATATCCAAAAGGTAGAGATGAATAGTTAGGCAAGTGTAACTGACTCAGCGTAACTAATGAGCAAGACATGCAAAGAACAAGAACCATGGCAGAATCGATACTATAATACATAAGTGTGGATAAGAAAAAAGAACTGGCACTTTTGCAATGAAATTTAATGACTTGCTTGCTTTAATTAATGACTTGCTTGCTTTAATTAAATGAATAAAAGAACATCTGGCTTAATTACATACCTGGCAGTTACTGTTTTGAAACACTGACCGCAAAGCTTGCTGGGAAGTTTTTGTGCTTTCTCTAGGAGGTTTTGTGCTTCCTCTAGTTTTTGTGCTTCCTCTACTTTTTGTGCTTCCTCTACTTTTTGTGCTTTCTCTAGGAGGTCATCAAACACTGATCTTGATCTTTTTGGCTTTTCGGGACTCAAGTCGCTCATCTTAGAAAGATCATCGGTGTCTTTCTTCTTTCTACGTGAGCGGTCATTGGTGTCTTTCTTCTTTTTAGGTGAGCTGTCCTCGCTGTCTTTCTTTTTAAGTGAGCGACTTATTGCTTTGGCTTCATATGCCCTCAAAAGACTCAAAGGGACATGACTTTCACTCAACCAGTACCTGTTCCTCTCGCTAGAGGGCTCCTCAAATTTTACTCCATGTTTAGCAACAACAGGAGGAATATTCTCCCTCTTTCCAAAATCAAGTAGATATTCCACATTTGTTGCTTCTATACGTTTTCTGCGAATTATAACTTTCTTGAAAAACCTTGCTATTTTCTGGGTTTCCTTTGTTGCAATTGCAGAAGAGAAAGTGCTCAATATCTCAGTCCACTTGATATTCAATTCAAGCTCTTTAATCTGAAGGTACATAAAGAACAATTCAGTGGCCCAATTTTGTTGATACTTCCCAAAACAAAGAGAATATATTACCTGCAAAATGAGCTGGGACACATTTTGTGCCATTTCCACAGCAGCTCGCCAAGCTATGTATTTGGACCTCCTGGCAAATTGTGAACCATCGGGATACACTATGGTGGGAATTTTCTTGCGTCCCGCTGAGACATACAAGGTCACAAAGGTTTAATACATCGGAAAATAGTGTATCTGGAAACTGACAGAAGATTGGAGATACAACCTTGCCGAGCAGATTTGCAGGCCAATGACTGAGGCAACCTCTTCCAGTGAAACACTTGACGGGACAATGTTCCACCCCTCCACCAATAAACACCAACATCACGGAAGTCGACTTTGAGCTCAATAGCAAGTGGCTTCCTCCCTGGCTTTCTAGCAATTGCATAACCTGCAGACTTATTAGATGTGCGGACCAAGATATGGGCTGCAGACCCAACAACTTCAACAGAGTCTGCTGGTTTTTGCCATTCTCCTGAGAAGGCAACACGTCGCAGACTGGACTCTAACTGCAGAGTATTGGGAGATAACCATGTGAGAGTTTGGTACATGCAGATTAAATAATAAAGCCTTTAATAAGGACAAAGCGTCAAAAAGTTATACCGTGAGAAGAGGCTGCTTCAATGATGATACATCTGAAGCCATAAGAACTGCCTTACGCCAATACATGCTATATTGTGGATTTTGCCATGGACCAGACAGCAAACCATTCAGGCGTTTTTCAATTGACAACATGCTATGTGCAGCAAGGACAATATGACTTTCCTTGTTCTTTTCTGACAAAGGACCAACAGCACATGGCTTAGTACTCTCCATACACTTACCATCAGTAAATCTGAAAATGCAATCACTACCACCACTGATTTGGCAGGAGTTGCACCAGCCACATTTTTCCTTTAGGAGCTCCACAGATAACTTTTGATCAGTCAGTGCAAAAACATTGACATATTTCTTACATATTGTTTTTAGCCGAAAAGAAACTGCATCCAGGCCATGCTTCTTTCCTTCCTCATTCTCTAAAAGCTTGTGCTTTAACTCTCCAGCGGCCGATGCTGCTATTTGACCGAAACTGTAGTAGTTTATATACATAGCATTCCCAGAACGGAGACAGCAGTTACTTGCTTCTTTTTGAGGTGATGCATCTTTCTGGTTCTCTGCAGACAAACCATTAACATGTAAGCCAACATCATCTTGCTTAGAACTGCAGCTATCCTTGTTGGCACCAGAGGCATTAGGTTGTGGAGTTTGATTGGGCTTCTCATTAGCAGTAGTTTCATTGCCGTTTTGAGAAATTGACGCACGTCTCAGGGTATAACTCTGGTGTGAGGCATCCTGATCTGAATTTGAGGTGCAAATTTTCCCGGTATCCAATTGTTGAGAGCCATGCTTTTCTATGGTATACTGTTCATGCTCACTAGGTTGTTTCAGTGATGACTGCCTGCGGTCTGTTTCATGGTCCGAGGTACTACATTCCTTGCTGTTCTCATATCGCCCCTTAATATTAGATGTTTCAGTTGCAATACCCCGAAACAAAGAGATCACATTTAGGATCGGATTGTAAGACGGATGACATGGAGTTAACACTGTAATAAGGGAATGAAGATCCATCTGGCCATAATAATGGCATGGAGAGTCTGCATCACATGAATCAACCCTGCAAGTTCATAAGGTCATTTATTTATTAATACAAAATTCAACCATTTAACTGGAGTGCAAACATATAGGATAAATTTCCAAAGAAAAACAAATCATCGCATTTATGCAATATATGTATCTCATTTTTCTGCAAAGCCTTGATCGGAGCCTACAAAATGAAATAAACTCAATCTTGCAAAACCAGAGCATTGCAGTTGTTCCCTTGCTTTATCCCCAAAACTGTATAGTTAATTGTCCTATTATTATAATAAAGAATAAAATGAGAACCCATATGGCCATATCAGCACAAAAGCACAGCTGAAAAAACTGCAAGCAACAGCGATATTCATCGACACGATAAGAACTCACTGGCAAATAAAGCACAGGGAGATCTGTGGCCAACAAAAGAAATTAGTGTGATGATCTTTGTGGAGAAATAAACAGCACAAATTAAGCAGATGAAGCACAAGGGAATGGGAACTAGATGTACAGTGAAACATAAACCATATGTGGGAATGTAATTGTGACACAAAAGTCTAACAATTGATGGATGATGTCATGGTACCATCAACACAGAATGGTACTCAAGCATACAACTATGACAAATACTTTGACTAGTCATTAGGAAGACTAAACAATGACAGCAGAGCAAAGGAACTCTCAGAAAGATATACACATAAGACCAAAGGAGGAAGTCTATACTGACTTACACCAAAAGGTAGCCGCAGGTGCCAAAGTATAGTCGTCCATGTGGATCACTTCCCAGAACCTCTGCTCCTCTGACAAGCTTTGCCATATTTCTGGATCCGTTGTACTTCTGCATCGAACACTCGGGACAATGCCATTCTCCTTCAGGCAATAGGTCCTCCACCACCCCCACACATTTTGAGTGAAAAGCTGAAGGACAGCCATCGCAGCATAACAGGTTGCCATCCATACCACACAGATAACATTCGTCACTGTTACCATCATCCATATCATCAGAGCCTTCTGGAGGCTGAGAAGAATCTGCTAGGGCCATGACAGAAGAACCTCTCTTTTTTCTTCTTGAACCAGTAGCTCTACTGCCCTCATCATTTCCATCTAACTCAGACATCCTTAAACCAAGTTCAGAACGTATAGCCTCAATCTCAATAACATCATCGCAGAGTGAGCGTAGTAGCTCGAGTTTTACTGTTGCTGGCTGCCAATAGTACTCTGTATCTAACAGCTTTAGATCTGTAAGCTTCATACCATACCTCAGTTCTGAACCACGAGTCAGTAAGTACTCAGCAAGATAGATTGGCCAAGTTGCTAGGTCTAAGAGTTCCCAGTTAAGATTCCTATGCAATTAAAAACAGTAGATGATTAAAAGACGAGTCTCTCACAAACTAAAACCTGTAAGCCTATAATAAAACAGGGAATCAAAGACTCTTACCTAATACAGTGTATTGCTGGAGGGTCTCCTTCATGGGCCAGATCTTCTAAGTGGTTCTTCAGAGAGCGGAGCAAAGCAAAATGCACCCAGTCTATCAAGGGGTTCGCGTGCTTACACCGCAGCGCTGCGACAAATGTCTCCAGTGCAAACGGGCTTAGGAAAAGCTGCTTGCTAAATGATCTCAAGCAGGAGTAGACTTGAAAGACATCCATAACAGGGAGGCCTTCCAAATTCAGGCCCTGCGACGACGGTGGCAGGTTCGGCTTTTGCAGCAGCCTATCCAGCGCAGCATCCTCTAAATCCCTCGCGACTGCGCGAGACCGACCGCTCCCATTTGCACGCTGACGCTTCTTCCCAGACTGCTGCGGCGTAGCAGCAATTGGAGCCGGAGCCACATCCTCGGCGGATGAAGTCTCGGCAGCCTCAGCAGCAGCGGCAACATTAGCGGCAGCCTCCATTTCAGCCGCCAATGCCGCGGCCTTCGCTTGCCTCGCGCTCCGACGAACTGGGCTAGGGCCAACCTTCCGCTTCTTCCCCGCCGTCTCCGCCATCGCCTCCCCATTTTCCCCACCCCCTCCTCCCCCCTTCGCCGGCGTTGCAAGCACAGGCACGGGCCCGTTTGCCAGTCCATCTCCATGTACGGCCTCGGCCACCACCGAAACGTCCCCCTGCGGGGACTCCCCGTCCCCGCGCCTCCGCTTCTTAGGCCGCTTCCCGGCGGAACCCCCGGGAGTCTCCGGCTGCGGCGGCATGGGCGCGCCCACGAGGATGGAGCCCATCTCGTCCCCGTCGATCTCCTCGGAGTCGCCGTCCTCGTAGAGCACGCGGAAGTACCCGGCCTCGGCGTCGTACGACTCCACGACGCCGGAGAAGGACCCGAACCCCGGGAACGCCTTCCTCACCGCCCTCCCCACCAGGTCCGCCATGCCGCCGCCGCGGAGGAGCCCCGCCGCCGGCGGAGGCTCCGCGGATCCCTAGGGTTTGCGGCGCGGAGGGGCCGGGGCCGGCGCCGCGGCGGATCAGGGCGGATCCCTAGGGTTCGGGGCGGATCGGCGGGGTGGATTCGGGGCTCCGGCGGTGCGGGGTTTGGGTCGGGCGTGAGGAATTCTGGTTCGCGTCGGGGGAGGAGGTGGGGGGATGGAGGGGAAGCAGGCGTGTGGTTATATTATGGTTTTGGCGTTCATACTCGGGGCCTTTCAGTGTGTGTGAGCAGCAGCGATGGTGAGTGCGGCCAGGGCGTTTTTGGGAGGGAAATGTAGACCGGCTCCGAACAAAAGCACTCTTCTCCCTTCGATTTGAAATGAAATGTTGGGTGCCATGGTGCCATCTCCTACTTGGCTTGAGGAAGACATTGTAGGATGAACCTTCCAGTGCCTCAGGTTTGGCTGGGATTGAACCTTTTTCTCCGAAATTCATGTGTGGTTCTTGCATTACAAACGAACACGAGTTGGATCGAAGTAAAGCATGGTACCTATGATAGTAGTTAGACAAAGTTTGTGCATCTAATGTTCATCGGCTCAAGAAGAGGGGAGGGGGGGGGGGGGGGCATGATGCTTTGATGCGAACCGTATCTCCTACTTGGTGAAGAAGACGGTTAGTGGTAAGCCATTAATAAACTTGTGCCAACCACCATGTCGGGACGGTAACGGAGACAAATCCATCGGCAGTGCTTGCTTGAACCCCTATCTTTGATCCCTTCCCGATCCCATGTCCCCAGTCGCTAGTATATTTTTTATGAATTTCGCCCATTCTTTTTCTAGGCTTTTGTGCATTCTTTTGCAAAGTCACGACGGTTGACTTGGGATGCCCGGAAATTCGGGGCGCGAGGGAGGGGAGGGATTCAAGTAGTTTTTTTTGTTTGATTTGAAATTAAATGTCGGGTGCCACAGTTCCATCTTCTTTTTGGCTCGAGAGGAAGACATTGTAGGGTGAACGTTTCAGCTGAGGTTTGGATTTTGCGGGATTGAACTTTTTTCTCCAAAATTCATGTGTGATTCTTGGATTACAAACGAACAACAAGTTGGATCATACCCATGATAGTTAGCTAAAGTTTGTGCATCTAATGTCCATCGGCTGAAGAGGAGGCGTGAGGGGGAGAGACATGATGCTTTGTTGCAAAACGTGTGCCTACCACCGTGTCGGGCAGGTAATAGGGACAAAGCTGATGGGTAGTGCTCGCTCATCCCCCTACATGTGATCCCTTCCCAGTCCCACGTCTCATGGCATTGTACACAAAATTGCTCATCGTCGCACCCCTCGAGTTCAGTGATAGCGAAAAATAACAATTGGGCCTTGAGTAACCAACCACAATGAACATTTTTTTGCCTACTTGCCAGGTTCTTTGTTTGTGGCACCAACATCCATCCCATCGACCTAAAACCTAACAGGCTTGTGGAGCCTCGATGTCTCTATAGCTTATTTAGATCTTTAGAGGTCCTTCCACACCCCAATCGCCAATGCTTAGCCTCGCCTTTCCGGTGCTTTTTGATCTCATGGTGCCCTTATGCAACCCATACGACATACCTTCAACATCGTCCACAAGTAAAACTAAGAACAACATGACAAGGCCGAGGCACCCGAACATCCATATGATCGTAAAACATGACATATATGTAACACGACTAAAATGAAGTTGGTAACCCTTTGGTAAATCCAAGCAAACTTTTAATAAATCCAAGCAAAATATTTGTACAACTGTTGAAGAGGAAGGTGATGTGTTGGCAGCAATGGCCATTTCGCTATCCAAATATAGTGCGCCGACCTTTAAAAAATAGCACACCCAGTGAGTGCAATTTGTAATCAATATACATCTAGAATTTTTAATGTGCCTTCTCCGGCGATTACTTCCAAAACAACACATACATATATTTTTTAAAAAACTGTCTTTTTTGTTACTGTATAACTTGGATTCCTTTTTGTGCTTCTTCTACAATGGTTTCAAGCATCGTCGTTAGTTTCTAGCCAACACCAAAAAGATACAGTCAACTCTGCACCAGGAAAGACCCAATCAATATTAACCGTCTTCTCTGACCTAGTTGCCATCCCTAAATCGCTCCTTTCTTCATATCTCTACCTCCTCCCTCCGGCAAGGTCGATGCCCCCTCCTCTGTCTGCTACTCCGCCAGCAGGGTGTGGGGGGATCCCCGGTTTTGCGTGTTCGATGCATAAATTAGGTTAGATATTGGTTTGGTGTTGACGTCTTTTGGATGGAGGTGGTGGCATCGCGTCGCACCAACTTCAAACCCATCTTAGCGGCATGGTCAATGGTGTTGAGAAGCATGTGAGCTAGTGTCGTCTTCGAGCATGTGCTTCGGAGTTGTGTGGTGTTGGTTTGATTACCGACTTGTTGCCGACGTCCTCGTCTTGTGTAGGTTGTTCCCACCCGTGGACGATCGCGGGCCAGGTCACCAGTTCCCCCCATGACGCTAGTCATACGCGGTGGGTAGCTACTACGGCAACATCAACGAGGAGTTTTCCTCTATAGGTCTGTGTGGGCGGCATAATTGTTGCTCTTCTCCAGCGATGTGATGATGACGCGACGGCCCCGGATTCAATTCAGAACGATTTTCTTGTAGGCTAAGATATGCTTCTAAGTTTTATCAAGGTTTTTTTTTTTGTCGAAAAGGGAACAACTGCCCTTGTTGTGGATATTTCTTTTGTACTAGTTTTTCTAAATGGATATAATCCAGATTATTATTAGTGTCAAAAAGAAAGAAAAAAGGTGATATAGTCAGGAGAGGGAATTGTTGTTAGCCGTATTAGGGTAGGTTTGGCGTGGTGTAGTAGCCGTTGCAAATTCAGCAGCAGTACAGACTACATAGTTGTGTTAGGGTAGGCTCAACATGGTGTAGTACGGTAGTAGCCGTTGCAAATTCAAAATCAGTACAGATTATACAGTATACAGAGTGAAAAGACTGAAGGCGGAATTCAGCTTAATCCTGGCATTCAGACTTGGGATCCTTGTCTCATTAACGTGGTGTGCCCGAAGCACACTAGCTGCTGCAGTTAGCTGACAGATGCAAAACTTTGCATGTCGGTGACAAAACACTTTGACACTTGAAACGCTGGTGATTATTGTATTGTAACATATTTGTATAGGACCCTGATAAGTGTCACACATTTGTCACAAAGCGATTCTGCCCTGACTTTTTGATGGCAACTTTACTTACCTGAGGATGGCAATTTTCTGTTTGAATGGCAAGTTTTAGTTTTGTTTTAGGGTTTTTAATGACAATTTTAGTTATAAAAATTTCATGACGGTGTTACTTCGTGCCACACATGTGACACTTATCATTTGGGTTTGTATATGCCTGGTCGGTATGCTAAACTCACGGGAGAAGATGGACATCATATCTCATAGCGTACTGTTAATGCTTCAACGCACATCCCCTCCAAGTTTATAAGGGGCTCAGATACAAAAGTGCTAGTATTCCTTGGTGCTCTGATACAAAACGCTAGTAGACCAGAAGAGATTTTACGCGTCTATGTTGAGTGCTCGGGTAAAGTGAATAACAAGGAAAAGAATTCCATTTATTTTAGTCATAAGGGCATCTCCAACGCGAACCCACAAACTGTTCGTATACGTTTGAAACGCAGGGTCCGGACGTGTTGTGCCATCCAACGCGGGCCTATATCTGTCCGCAGGGCGGTCCGGACGTACTTTCTCCCGCAAATCAGAGATAAACGCATGCGGGGGGGGGGGGGGGGGGGGGGGTTGAGGGGCTTTGCGGGTGTCCCGACATCACCCACGTCCGCTTCTGACCACACTGACCCACCCAAACCCCCTCCTCCCTCGCCCCACGAGCGTTCCCGCCCAGTGCCAACTGCCCGCATTCATGCCACTGCAGATCGGACGCGACCCCTCACTGCCTCCGTCATTGAAGTGGCGCGCCAGCCGAGGGCGCCGTCCGCTGCACGCTTGACTGAACATGCCTGCCCGCCGCATTCAAACGGCTGCAGACTACCCGCATTCCTCCATCAAACTTGAGCATGTGCCAAGATACGTACTCCGGCCACACTTCCGTTCACGAGCCAGCCGACATTAAACACAATGTCGGTTGCCTCCTTGCGTCTGCCCGCTATTTAAACTGTGTCAGAAGCCGGGCAAGAACCGCACCACGCCTCCGCTCCTCATTTCCTCCTTTAACAATTTTCTCCATGGCGTATGGCGAGCAGGAAAAAGAGCTTTCCGGCATAAAAAGACATGGACGAGGTGGCGGCTAGCATGTCCGCGCCTGCGGCCATCATCAAGGAGAGGTAGAACACGGGAGGCCGCCGCCGCTTGGGTCCCATGAAGGCCAGCGCAAAAGGGATGCAGGCGTACCCAGCCGGTGTCTTGCCCTCTACTAGGACACCATCATCCCCTACCCAAAAACCAACTCTAATCCGTGCAGCATAGGTATTGATGTCTACTACACAACCTTCTTCTTATAGACGTTGTTGGGCCTCCAAGTGCAGAGGTTTGTAGGACAGTAGCTAATTTCTCTCAAGTGGATGAACTAAGGTTTATCAATCCGTAGGAGGCGTAGGATGAATATGGTCTCTCTCAAGCAACCTTGCAACCAAATAACAAAGAGTCTTGTGTCCCCAGCACACCCAATACAATGGTAAATTGTATAGGTGCACTAGTTCGGCGAAGAGATGGCGATACAAGTGCAATATGGATAGTAGATATAGATTTTTGTAATCTGAAAATATAAAAACAGCAAGGTAACTAATGATAAAAGTGAGCGTAAACGGTATTGCAATGGTAGGAAACAAGGCATAGGGTTCATACTTTCACTAGTGCAAGTTCTCTCAACAATAATAACATAACTAGATCATATAACTATCCCTCAACATGCAACAAAGAGTCACTCCAAAGCCACTAATAGCGGAGAACAAACAAAGAGATTATGGTAGGGTACGAAACCACCTCAAAGTTATCCTTTCTGCTCAATCTATTCAAGAGTCCGTAGTAAAATAACACGAAGCTATTCTTTCCATTCGATCTATCATAGAGTTCATACTAGAATAACACCTTAAGACACAAATCAACCAAAACCCTAATGTCGCCTAGATACTCCATTGTCACCTCAAGTATCCGTGGGCATGATTATACGATATGCATCACACAATCTCAGATTCATCTATTCAACCAACACAAAGTACTTCAAAGAGTGCCCCAAAGCTTCTACCGGAGAGTCAAGACAAAAATGTGGGCCAACCCCTATGCATAGGGCGGAACCCGCAAGTTGATCACCAAAACATACATCAAGTGGATCACGTGATATCCCATTGTCACCACAGATAAGCACGGCAAGACATACATCGAGTGTTCTCAAATCTTTAAAGACTCAATCCGATAGGATAACTTCAAAGGGAAAACTCAATTCATCACAGGAGAGTAGTGGGGAGAGAAACATCATAAGATCCAACTATAATAGCAAAGCTCACGATACATCAAGATTGTGCCATAGAGAGAATGAGAGAGAGAGAGAGAGATCAAACACATAGCTACTGGTACACATACCCTCAGCCCCGAGGGTGAACTACTCCCTCCTCGTCATGGAGAGCGTCGGGATGATGAAGATGGCCACCGGTGAGGGATTCCCCCTCCGGCAGGGTGCCGGAACGGGCTCCCGAGAGGTTTTTGGTGGCTACAGAGGCTTACGGCGGCGGAACTCCTGATCTATCTTGTTATTCGATGTTTTTAGGGTCTATGGGAATATATAGGCGAAAGAAGTCGGTCGGGGGAGCCTCGAGGGGCCCACGAGACAGGGGGGCGCGCCCAGTAGCACTACAAAAAAAATACACTTCCGTGATGATACGTGTTTGTCACAGTAGGTCGCGTTTTTTGTCATGCATGTACATCCATGACAAATTTATGACAGAATCAAGATAGTCATACCTGTGCTGTCGTAGAAGTGTTCCATGACATTACCAAAATTATCATCATGGAAGTATCCACTTCCATGACGATAAATCGCGCGTCACAGATGTGCTTTCGTCAAGGGCGACCGACACGTGGCATCCACCGTAACGGAACGCCGTTAAGCTATCGGGTCGGGTTTTGGATCCGATAACCCGTTAACAACCCCGACCAATGGGGATTTCCCATGTGTAAAATCACCATTGGCTGGAGGAAACACGTGTCGGCTCACCGTTGGGACAGATGTCATCCTCTCATTGGACAGAAGGCGCCTATGGTACGTCGACACGTGGCACGACCCAACAGAGGCCCATTCCTGTGAAAAGGCCGGCCCATGTAAAGCATGTTAACGTCCTGTTCGCATATAGCCCATTTACAACCCGCTAACCCAAGGCCCGTTACGCCCTACCCGAATTAGGCCCGGTAGCGTCATCTGGGCCACCCAATATGATTCCAGCCCGTTTTCACTTCTGGCCCATGACGTCTTTCGAGCCATATGAGGCCCTATGTAACTCTTGGCCTATTAACGGTCCGTGGTGAAACTGGCCCGTAATGAATAGTGTTTTACTTTACACCCATTAACGGCCCGTGGTGAAACTGACCCGTAATGAACAGTGTACGCTTTATACCCATTAAGGGCCCGTTATTCCGTTGGGCCGTTTCCAGCCCATGTTATCTTTCGGCCTTCTCAGAGCCCATTTATTCTTGGGCTCATTTCCAGCATTCATTTACTTACGGCCCGTTACTGTTCATTTTCTGCTTATGGGCCAAATTTAGCCCGTGGTTACAGTCGGCCCGTTTGTGGTCCGTCAACACGTTGGGCCGTTTTCATAGCGTCATGAAGTACGGCCTATTAACGATGGCCCGTTATGGTCGGCCCATGAACGGACAATTCCAACTCTAGCCCGTTTACGACCATAATGCGGCCTGTTATTGGCCCATGTTTGGCCAATCGATCATACTGCCCGTATAAGGCCCATTGATGGTACGGACCGTAGAAGGCCCTGTTGGGTAATGTTGCAGAAAACAAAATTTTTCCTATGGTTTCACCAAGATCCATCTATGAGTTCATCTAGCAACGAGTGATTAGATGCATCTACATACCTTGTAGATCGCGAGCGGAAGCGTTCAAAGAACGGGGATGATGTGGTCGAACACGACGTGATCCAAATCACCGGAGATCCTAGCACCGAACGGACGGCACCTCCGCGTTCAACACACGTACGGAACAACCACGTCTCCTCCTTCTTGATCCAGCAAGGGAGGGAGGAGAGGTTGAGGGAGATGGCACCAGCAGCAGCACGACGGCGTGGTGTTGATGGAGCTGCAGTACTCCGGCAGAGCTTCGCTAAGCACTATGGAGGAGGAGGAGGTGTTGGAGAGGGAGAAGGAGGCAACCAAAGGCCAAGGTATGAAGTCCCTCCTCTCCCCCACTATATATAGGAGGGCCAAGGGGGGTGGCCGGCCCTAGGAGATCCAATCTCCTAGGGGGGCGGCGGCCAAGGGGGGTTTCCCTCCCCTCCCCCCAAGGCACCTAGGAGGTGCCTTCCCCTCCTAGGACTCTTCCCCCCTCAAACCCTAGGCGCATGGGCCTATGTGGGGCTGGTGCCCTTGGCCCATGTAGGCCAAGGCGCACCCCCTACAGCCCATGTGGCCCCCCGGGACAGGTGGACCCACCCGGTGGACCCCCGGGACCCTTCCGGTGGTCCCGGTACAATACCGATAACCCCGAAACTTGTCCCGATGCCCGAAACAGGACTTCCCATATATAAATCTTTACCTCCGGACCATTCCGGAACTCCTCGTGACGTCCGGGATCTCATCCGGGACTCCGAACAAAATTCGGGTTACTGCATATACATATCCCTACAACCCTAGTGTAACCGAACCTTAAGTGTGTAGACCCTACGGGTTCGGGAGACATGTAGACATGACCGAGATCGCTCTCCGGTCAATAACCAACAGCGGGATCTGGATACCCATGTTGGCTCCCACATGCTCCACGATGATCTCATCGGATGAACCATGATGTCGAGGATTTAATCAACCCCGTATGCAATTCCCTTTGTCAATCGATATGTTACTTGCCCGAGATCCGATCGTCGGTATCCCAATACCTCGTTCAATCTCGTTACCGGCAAGTCACTTTACTCGTACCGTAATGCATGATCCCATGACCAGACACTTGGTCACTTTGAGCTCATTATGATGATGCATTACTGAGTGGGCCCAGTGATATCTCTCTGTCATACGGAGTGACAAATCCCAGTCTCGATCCGTGTCAACCCAACAGACACTTTCGGAGATACCTGTAATGCACCTTTATAGTCACCCAGTTACGTTGTGACGTTTGATACACCCAAAGCACTCCTACGGTATCCGGGAGTTACACAATCTCATGGTTAAAGGAAAAGATACTTGACATTAGAAAAGCTCTAGCAAACGAACTACACGATCTCACGCTATGCTTAGGATTGGGTCTTGTCCATCACATCATTATCCTAATGATGTGATCCCGTTATCAATGACATCCAATGTCCATAGCCAGGAAACCATGACTATCTATTGATCAACGAGCTAGTCAACTAGAGGCTTACTAGGGACATGTTGGTGTCTGTTATTCACACATGTATTACGATTTCCGGATAATACAATTATAGCATGAATAAAGACAATTATCATGAACAAAGAAATATAATAATAATGCTTTTATTATTGCCTCTAGAGCATATTTCCAACAGTCTCCCACTTGCACTAGAGTCAATAATCTAGTTACATTGTGATGAATCGAACACCCATGGAATTCTGGTGTTGATCATGTTTTGCTCTAGGGAGAGGTTTAGTCAACGGATCCGCTACATTCAGGTCCGTATGTACTTTACAAATCTCTATGTCTCCATCTTGAACATTTTCACGAATGGAGTTGAAGCGACACTTGATGTGCCTTGTCTTCTTGTGAAACCTGGGCTCCTTGGCAAGTGCAATAGCTCCAGTGTTGTCACAGAAGAGCTTGATCGGCCCCGACGCATTGGGTATGACTTCTAGGTCGGTGATGAACTCCTTCACCCATATTGCTTCATGTGCTGCCTCCGAGGCTGCCATGTACTCCGCTTCACATGTAGATCCCGCCACGACGCTCTGCTTGCAACTGCACCAGCTTACTGCCCCACCATTCAAAATATACACGTATCCGGTTTGTGACTTAGAGTCATCCAGATCTGTGTCGAAGCTAGCGTCGACGTAACCCTTTACGACGAGCTCTTCGTCACCTCCATAAACGAGAAACATTTCCTTAGTCCTTTTCAGGTACTTCAGGATATTCTTGACCGCTGTCCAGTGTTCCTTGCCGGGATTACTTTGGTACCTTCCTACCAAACTTACGGCAAGGTTTACATCAGGTCTGGTACACAGCATGGCATACATAATAGAACCTATGGCTGAGGCATAGGGGATGACACTCATCTCTTCTATATCTTCTGCCGTGGTCGGACATTGAGCTGAGCTCAATTTCACACCTTGCAAAACAGGCAAGAACCCTTTCTTGGACTGATCCATTTTGAACTTCTTCAAAATCTTATCAAGATATGTGCTTTGTGAAAGACCTATGAGGTGTCTCGATCTATCCCTATAGATCTTGATGCCTAATATATAAGCAGCTTCTCCAAGGTCCTTCATTGAAAAACTTTTATTCAAGTAGGCCTTAATGCTGTCCAAGAGTTCTATATCATTTCCCATCAAAAGTATGTCATCTACATATAATATGAGAAATGCTATAGAGCTCCCACTCACTTTCTTGTAAACACAGGCTTCTCCATAAGTCTGTGTAAACCCAAACGCTTTGATCATCTCATCAAAACGAATGTTCCAACTCCGAGATGCTTGCACCAGCCCATAAATCGAGCGTTGGAGCTTGCACACCTTGTCAGCATTCTTAGGATCGACAAAACCTTCCGGCTGCATCATATACAATTCTTCCTTAAGGAAACCATTAAGGAATGCCGTTTTGACGTCCATTTGCCAAATTTCATAATCATAAAATGCGGCAATCGCTAACATGATTCGGACGGACTTCAGCTTCGCTACCGGTGAGAAAGTCTCATCGTAGTCAACCCCTTGAACTTGTCGATAACCCTTAGCGACAAGCCAAGCTTTATAGATGGTCACATTACCATCCGCGTCTGTCTTCTTCTTAAAGATCCATTTATTTTCTATGGCTCGCTGTTCAACAGGCAAGTCAGTCAAAGTCCACACTTCGTTTTCATACATGGATCCTATCTCGGATTTCATGGCTTCTAGCCATTTGTCGGAATCCGGGCCCGTCATCGCTTCTTCATAGTTCGAAGGTTCACTGTTGTCTAACAACATGATTTCCAAGACAGGGTTGCCGTACCACTCTGGTGCAGAACGTGTCCTTGTGGACCTTCGAATTTCAGTAGGAGCTTGATCAGAAGTATCTTGATCATCATCATTAACTTCCTCTCTAGTCGGTGCAGGCACCTCAGGAACATTTTCTTGAGTTGCGCCATTTTCCGGTTCAAGAGGTAATACTTCATCAAGCTCTACTTTCCTCCCACTTACTTCTTTCGAGAGAAACTCTTTCTCCAAAAAGGACCCATTCTTGGCAACAAAGATCTTGCCTTCGGATCTGAGGTAGAAGATATACCCAACAGTTTCTTTAGGGTATCCTATGAAGACGCATTTTTCCGATTTGGGTTCGAGCTTTTCAGGTTGAAGTTTCCTGACATAAGCATCGCATCCCCAAACTTTTAGAAACGACAGCTTAGGTTTCTTCCCAAACCATAATTCATATGGTGTCATCTCAACGGATTTCGACGGTGCCCTATTTAAAGTGAATGCGGCAGTCTCTAAAGCGTAGCCCCAAAAGGATAGTGGTAAGTCGGCAAGAGGCATCATAGATCGTACCATATCTAATAGAGTGCGATTACGACGTTTGGACACACCATTACGCTGAGGTGTTCCAGGTGGCGTGAGTTGTGAAACTATTCCACATTTTCTTAAGTGTGTACCAAACTCGTGACTCAAGTATTCTCCTCCACGATCTGATCGTAGAAACTTGATTTTCCTGTCACGTTGATTCTCAACTTCACTCTGAAATTCCTTGAACTTTTCAAAGGTCTCAGACTTGTGTTTCATTAAGTAGACATACCCATATCTACTCAAGTCATCAGTGAGGGTGAGAACATAACGATAGCCACCGCGAGCCTCAACACTCATTGGACCGCACACATCAGTATGTATGATTTCCAATAAGTTGGTTGCTCGCTCCATTGTTCCTGAGAATGGAGTCTTGGTCATTTTACCCATGAGGCATGGTTCGCACGTGTCAAATGATTCGTAATCAAGAGACTCTAAAAGTCCATCAGCATGGAGCTTCTTCATGCGTTTGACACCTATGTGACCAAGGCGGCAGTGCCACAAGTATGTGGGACTATCACTATCAATCTTACATCTTTTGGTACTTACACTTTGAATATGTGTAGCATTACGCTCGAGACTCAAAAAGAATAAACCATTCACCATCGGAGCATGACCATAAAACATATCTCTCATATAAATAGAACAACCATTATTCTCGGATTTAAATGAGTAGCCATCTCGAATTAAACGAGATCCTGATACAATGTTCATGCTCAAACTTGGCACAAAATAACAATTATTGAGGTTCAAAACTAATCCCGTAGGTAAATGTAGAGGTAGCGTGCCGACGGCGATCACATCGACCTTGGAACCATTCCCGACGCGCATCGTCACCTCGTCCTTCGCCAGTCTCCATTTATTCCACAACTCCTGCTGTGTGTTACAAATATGAGCAACGGCACCGGTATCAAATACCCAGGAGTCACTACGATTACTGGTAAGGTACACATCAATTACATGTATATCAAATATACCTTTGGTTTTGCCGGCCTTCTTGTCCGCTAAGTATTTGGGGCAGTTCCGCTTCCAGTGACCACTTTCCTTGCAATAAAAGCACTCAGTCTCGGGCTTGGATCCATTCTTTGGCTTCTTCCCGGCAGCTTGCTTGCTGGGCGCGGCAACTACCTTTTCGTCCTTCTTGAAGTTCTTTTTACCCTTGCCCTTCTTGAACTTAGTGGTTTTATTGACCATCAACACTTGATGTTCCTTCTTGACTTCTACCTCTGCTGATTTCAGCATAGCAAATACTTCAGGAATGGTCTTTTCCATCCCCTGCATATTGAAGTTCATCACAAAGCTCTTGTAGCTCGGTGGAAGCGACTGGAGGATTCTGTCAATGACCGCATCATCCGGGAGATTAACTCCCAGCTGAGTCAAGCGGTTATGTAACCCAGACATAGTGAGTATGTGCTCACTGACATAACTATTTTCCTCCATCTTACAGCTGAAGAATTTGTCGGAGACTTCATATCTCTCGACCCGGGCATGAGCTTGGAAAACCATTTTCAGCTCTTCGAACATCTCATATGCTCCATGTCTCTCAAAACGCTTTTGGAGCCCCGGCTCTAGGCTGTAAAGCATGCCGCACTGAACGAGGGAGTAGTCATCGGAACGTGCCTGCCAAGCGTTCATAACGTCTTGTTCTGCAGGGAGAACAGGTGCATCACCTAGCGGTGCTTGTAGGACATAATCTTTCTTGGCAGCTATGAGGATGATCCTCAGGTTCCGGACCCAGTCCGTATAGTTGCTACCATCGTTTTTCAGCTTGGTTTTCTCTAGGAACGCGTTGAAGTTGAGGACTACGTTGGCCATTTGATCTACAAGACATATTGTAAAATATTTAGACTAAGTTCATGATAATTAAGTTCATCTAATCAAATTATAATGAACTCCCACTCAGATTTGACATCCCTTTGGTCATCTAAGTGTTACACGATCCGAGTCGACTAGGCCGTGTCCGATCATCACGTGAGACGGACTAGTCATCGTCGGTGAACATTCTCATGTTGATCGTATCTTCCATATGACTCGTGTTCGACCTTTCGGTCTCCGTGTTCCGAGGCCATGTCTGTACATGCTAGGCTCGTCAAGTTAACCCTAAGTGTTTTCGCTGTGTAAAACTGTCTTACACCCGTTGTATGTGAACGTAAGAATCTATCACACCCGATCATCACGTGGTGCTTCGAAATGACGAACTGTAGCAACGGTGCACAGTTAGGGGAGAACACTTCTTGAAATTTTGTAAGCGATCATCTTATTTACTACCGTCGTCCTAAGTAAACAAGATGCATAAAACATAATAAACATCACATGCAATTATATAAAGTAGTGACATGATATGGCCAATATCATATAACTCCTTTGATCTTCATCTTCGGGGCTCCATGATCATCTTGTCACCGGCATGACACCATGATCTCCATCATCATGATCTCCATCATCGTGTCTTCATGAAGTTGTCACGCCAACGACTACTTCTACTTCTATGACTAACGCGTTTAGTAATAAAGTAAAGTAGTTTACATGGCGTTCTTCAATGACACGCAGGTCATACAAAAAATAAAGACAACTCCTATGGCTCCTGCCGGTTGTCATACTCATCGACATGCAAGTCGTGATTCCTATTACAATAGCATGAACATCTCATACATGACATATAGATCATTCATCATTCATCACAACTTTGGCCATATCATATCACAAAGCACTTGCTGCAAAAACAAGTTAGACGTCCTCTAATTGTTGTTTGCAAGTTTTACGTGGCTGAAGTAGGGTTCTAGCAAGAACGTTTTCTTACCTACGTGAAACCACAACGTGATTTGCCAACTTCTATTTACCCTTCATAAGGACCCTTTTCATCGAATCCGCTCCAACTAAAGTAGGAGAGACAGACACCCGCCAGCCACCTTATGCAACTAGTGCATGTTAGTCGGTGGAACCGGTCTCACGTAAGCGTACGTGTAAGGTTGGTCCGGGCCGCTTCATCCCACAATACCGTTGAAGCAAGATAAGACTAGTAGTGGCAAGAAAGTTGACAAATCTACGCCCAGAACAAATTGTGTTCTACTCGTGCAAGAGAACTACGCATAGACCTAGCTCATGATGCCACTGTTGGGTAACGTTGCAGAAAACAAAAATTTTCCTACGGTTTCACCAAGATCCATCTATGAGTTCATCTAGCAACGAGTGATTAGATGCATCTACATACCTTGTAGATCGCGAGCGGAAGTGTTCAAAGAACGGGGATGATGTAGTCGAACACGACGTGATCCAAATCACCGGAGATCCTAGCACCGAACGGACGGCACCTCCGCGTTCAACACACGTACGGAACAGCCACGTCTCCTCCTTCTTGATCCAGCAAGGGAGGGAGGAGAGGTTGAGGGAGATGGCACCAGCAGCAGCACGACGGCGTGGTGTTGATGGAGCTGCAGTACTCCGGCAGAGCTTCGCTAAGCACTATGGAGGAGGAGGAGGTGTTGGAGAGGGAGAAGGAGGCAACCAAAGGCCAAGGTATGAAGTCCCTCCTCTCCCCCACTAAATATAGGAGGTCCAAGGGGGGTGGCCGGCCCTAGGAGATCCAATCTCCTAGGGGGGGCGGCGGCCAAGGGGGGTTTCCCTCCCCCCCAAGGCACCTAGGAGGTGCCTTCCCCTCCTAGGACTCTTCCCCCCTCAAACCCTAGGCGCATGGGCCTATGTGGGGCTGGTGCCCTTGGCCCATGTAGGCCAAGGCGCACCCCCTACAGCCCATGTGCCCCCCCGGGACAGGTGGACCCACCCGGTGGACCCCCGGGACCCTTCCGGTGGTCCCGGTACAATATCGATAACCCCGAAACTTGTCCCGATGCCCGAAACAGGACTTCCCATATATAAATCTTTACCTCCGGACCATTCCGAAACTCCTCGTGACGTCCGGGATCTCATCTGGGACTCCGAACAACATTCGGGTTACTGCATATACATATCCCTACAACCCTAGCATAACCGAACCTTAAGTGTGTAGACCCTACGGGTTCGGGAGACATGTAGACATGACCGAGATCGCTCTCCGGTCAATAACCAACAGCGGGATCTGGATACCCATGTTGGCTCCCACATGCTCCACGATGATCTCATCGGATGAACCACGATGTCGAGGATTTAATCAACCCCGTATGCAATTCCCTTTGTCAATCGATATGTTACTTGCCCGAGATCCGATCGTCGGTATCCCAATACCTCGTTCAATCTCGTTACCGGCAAGTCACTTTACTCGTACCGTAATGCATGATCCCGTGACCAGACACTTGGTCACTTTGAGCTCATTATGATGATGCATTACCGAGTGGGCCCAGTGATATCTCTCCGTCATACGGAGTGACAAATCCCAGTCTCGATCCGTGTCAACCCAACAGACACTTTCGGAGATACCTGTAATGCACCTTTATAGTCACCCAGTTATGTTGTGACGTTTGATACACCCAAAGCACTCCTACGGTATCCGGGAGTTACACGATCTCATGGTCAAAGGAAAAGATACTTGACATTAGAAAAGCTCTAGCAAACGAACTACACGATCTCACGCTATGCTTAGGATTGGGTCTTGTCCATCACATCATTATCCTAATGATGTGATCCCGTTATCAATGACATCCAATGTCCATAGCCAGGAAACCATGACTATCTATTGATCAACGAGCTAGTCAACTAGAGGCTTACTAGGGACATGTTGGTGTCTGTTATTCACACATGTATTACGATTTCCGGATAATACAATTATAGCATGAATAAAGGCAATTATCATGAACAAAGAAATATAATAATAATGCTTTTATTATTGCCTCTAGGCCATATTTCCAACAGGCCCATTGTTTCTACGGTCCGTAGAAAGCCCGTTGTTTCTACGGCCCGTAGAAGGCCCACTGTTTCTACGACCCGTAGAAGGCCCACTGTTTCTACGGCCCGTAGGAGGCCCAGTGTCACTACAGTAAATATTACCCCATGGTTATTGTGGCCTAGTTTTAAAAAATAGGTTATTGCAGCCACTAGCAAACCGCGGAAAAAGAACTGCAATGACTACAAGCAAACAAATAAACAAGACAACAAGGAAATAAATAAGCAAGCAACTTACGCTAGGCTATCACGGCTATCACACATATTACATCCACTGGGCATCAAAGTTCGCCACCAGTGCAAATAAACGCGCCGACAAAAGAATATACAAAACTGAGAGCACTTCAGAAGGCACTAGGCCTGGCCAGGTCGGCCCCCCCAAACAGCTGAAGAAGCTGAGTAGACCTCAGTTGTGTCAATGATAGATGCATCAACACTAGATTTAAGGCATGATGGTGCGCACGGAAGTCCTCTGACATCTTCATTGCATCTTTGACTTCAAGTCAGAGCTGAGCTGAAGCAAGCCTTTCCGCTTTAAGTTGAGACTGAAGAAGTCGAACTGATTGAGGCAGCGACTGCACAGAGGTTGTCTCACGCCTGCTGGTGAGTAGCTTCAACTCACTGTCTTCATTAAGACAAGACCTTGGGGTCATCTCGCTGTCCTCAAGATGGTTTGGCTCACTATCTTCCCTAAAGTTCTACCTGGCGTAAGAGATACAACTCTGAAAGAGAAACAAGGAGACACGTAACAGGTTTCACAATTATATAAGCAAATAAATGGATCTGTTCTGCATAAGGAACATGTTTTTACAACTACAATTTGAAACTGGTAGTTGTTGCAAACATCCAATCAGATGTAAACAGCAAAGCAAACAGTAGTGGAGGCAATGATGCCTATCCAAATCTATACTAGAACAAAGTTTGGAGGCTTGAGAAGGATGAACTTACATTACATGTTAACACGGGCTGGACAAAGCCGTTCTCCATGTTGATGGAAGGATAATTCAATAAATTCCCCAAAGAAAATTCTTTATAAGCGTTGCCATTATTCTACATTTTGCAAAGAGTAAATATAGATCAAATAATGTTGGAAGAAACAGAGGATAATGAAGCTCAGGTGCAGACTGATGATACATAATCAAATAGCAATTAATTAAGTACAGCGTTACAAGGCAAAAGGGAGAGAGGTACTGACAAGAGCAATGCAGAGCCCATTATTGTTTTGAGATCATATGATCCTTTGAGCAAGGAGATTCATCTGAAACTAGTTTTCATACAAGAGAGAAGGTAAGGCACAAGCAGAAATTTAGGAGTTCAAATTTTGAATTGATATCATAGACAGTACCTGACGCTGGGCTCCGAGCAGTTCTAATAGGGGTTTGGCCACTGGAGTATGGGTAAAGTGTGGTACAGTTGGGCCTGTGTTTTCTGTGGCTGCTGATCTGTCTGATTTAACAGGTACCACTACCTTTTCCAAATACCTAGTTTGTAATCCTTGAGGATCTGCACTCACCCTCTTCCTTTTGGACATCTATCACGAAAGAACAACATTTGACTGGAAAAACATAGTGTGACGACACATGGAATAGGTACAAAAAATGGATAGTTATGGCATATACTGATATATGATGCTTAAACTAAGAAGATGGTGTAACAAAGTAGAAGAAATGCAAGAGGTCAGATGCAAAATATGTGCGACCAATACAACTTTGCAAAGTTAGAGCAAGCACCTTGATGGGTGAATAAGATAGGCCATCCTCCACCATGCCAAGTTTGTTAGCCAGTGGATCGTTCCACAATATTCCTCTCGTGCGCCCATTCTCATGTTCATTTTGATAATGTTCAATATCTAACATGCATGAAAACATAAAAACAAGTGAGATTTTCTTTGTAATGCAAAAGTGATTCTAATCCAATACTGCCTCCCTGTAAACCCCTTTGTGCTATCTCTGCAATTCTTTTAAAAGATGCCATGCATGCTGTAATTTGTTGTGTGCATTAATATAATGTGGCCTACTACTCAAAATATGAGAGCTCCAGAAGTGATGACACTTCGCAGATGATAGCTTCAACATATAGTAAAGAAGAACAAGTCGACCTGACCTGACAGATTCAAAATATACTAAGGGAGAACAACTCGACCTGACCAGTCGACCGCAAGAGAAGAGTATCATCTTAAAGAAGGGCAGAAGAGCAAGCAGATTGAAGATATTACAAGTGTTTCAATACAATGTCGGTTGGCCACCCATGATGAACCAGAGTGCACAAAGAAATACTATTCTTTCCGGTCTCTCCATATGTGGCTCACATGCATTTCGAAACTAAAGTAGGAACATTTAGCTAACGAATTAAACATCTCTCAGTTTTACTAATATCAGCAATAATATCAGATATGAATTTGTACAACTAAGCTTGTTTAGCTCGATGGGTGGAGCAGTGCTATTACGACACGAACCACGCTGATTGTGGTCATCATAAAATGGGGAAAACATAAGCATGATCAGTACAGTGTTGACCGTGGCAGTGGGATGGCAGATCTGAAGCTGCAAACCGCGCAAAGGGTAGTTAGCAACCGATGTTTGCTTTGAAATAACAACTAAGATTTGGTATGGACAAGAAAGTATGGTCAACAAGTGACAAAGAAATGCAGTTATGCTGTCTCTCTATATGCCGCGACATGCATTTGGAAACTCAAGTGGGACCTTTAGCTAACCAATTAAATGTGTCGGTTAACTAATATCAGTATCATATCACAATCATATTTGAACAATTAAGCTTTCGAATTATGAGTGTTGTGTTGTTTAGCTTGAAGGGTGGAGTAATGCTAGTACGACAGAAAGCACCTACGGAGATCATAGTAGAGTAGATAAAAGGGGAAAACCCTAAGCATCAAGAGAAAAATCAGGAAAGTGGAACTAGCTGGACCAGTGGGTGGTGCACATGCTTTTCGAAACGAATATAGGAACATTAGGTGACCAATTAAACATTCTCTGTTTAGTGATATGAGCATCATATCAGATTCGTATTTCAACACGTAAGCTTTGGGTTGAGGACTTGAGGAGCAGTGCTAGCACGACACGAAGCACCTACGATGATGGTAGTGAATATAAAGGGGGGGAAACCATACGCTTTACGAGTATAGTGCCCATGCCATGGCGGATCTGAAGGTGCAAACTGGACAAAGCTACTTCGCAACCAATGTTTGCTTTCAACTAGCCACTACGATTTGGTACGGACAAGAAAAGTACAGTAAACAAATTACGATCTATTTTCCGGGTGAGATCAATAACTTAAGCACATATGGAAGAGTACCATCTCTCTTGCGACGCCGTGTAGGCCTATGCTGATACGTTGAGGGTGCTGCGGGTGCGATGGCTGTCGGCGGTGGGGAAGAAGACTTTAGATGGCAGACGGAAGGGTTGGGGGATATATCCTGTTGCCGTGGACGAGGCGGTCGTAGGAGCAGCAAGGGCAAGGTGGACGACGGCGCCGATGAAGTGAGAGGAGGCGATGAAAGGATCCTGGTCCAGCGTCGTGGATGAGAGACGTCCATCTCTTGCAGTGGACCACGGGGTAGGGGTAGCGGCTCTGGCAAGGTGGAGGATGGGGTGGCGGACGGAGGAGGCTGGCCGCAGTGCGGAGGTTGTCGTGCCGCCGATGGTGTATGAATGGGGAAACGGAGGGGAGGGGGGGCGATCTCAAACTTTAGGACGCGCTTCTCTGAAAGGGGGGAAAGTTACGAACTTATCCCCCATTTAAAATTTCAGACATCGCGTCGGTTGGGGATAGGACGCTAATCTCGCATCTCCCAAATATTTGCCGGTAACTATTTCGGGCGAGGAGAGGGTGTTTTGCCGCCCACGGTTGGCGCCCACGGTGTATGAAGGGGGCTGACAGGTAGGGCGGTTGTGTCACGTCTGATGGAAGTTACACATCTGGCCCTATTTAAAATATTAGCCTACATCGATTTCGGACGAGGAGAGTTTGTTTTGCCGCCCACCGTGTCTGAATGGGCTCAGAGGCCGTCGTGTCATGTCTGACTGAAGTTACTAGTCTACCCCTATCGACAGCAGTGTAAATCCTGTCGATAAGGATGTCAAGTGCCACGGGTAGACAATAATTTTCATCTCACAAACACTTGCTTCGGGCAGCCCACAAATTATAGTGGGTGTTTAGCCGCTTCATTCAAAACTTGGGAGAATTAGCATTCAGGTTTGCCCTGGGACCTGGCAAACTAAATTCAAATCCAGCTTGTATTCAATTACGAATATCCACAAATAATTATATGTTTTGTTATTTATTTCTTCAAAACCACAACAAAGATTTATTCCACCTTTATATATGATTATGATTTAGAAATGCCGTGATATTCGAATTCAGTAGGTTGGATACACTCTGATTCAAACAATTATTTCATCCAATACAATATGCTCACACGAAAAACAGTTCACCTTATGTCAATCATACAAGTACTGAGGATTACCTCGCCTAAAAAATTCAGATCATTACAACACATGGACAACATGGAATTCCGGACAACATAGGGGGTCTTGCAACATAATCCATTCAGAGACATGACACAACATGCAAGTACAATAATCTAATGACAATTTCAACTGGTATCTAAAGAAGAACTAGGATTACCTTGGGCTTTAGATAGCAGAAACAGCAGGACCTCCTCCGTCTTCAAATGCAACATTCTTACTTCCTCCAATTCTTGGGTTGCTTGCATAATGCGTGCCGCTAATTCCGTAATTTCCAGCCTCAAGATAAAGATTACCTCATTCATGGCAGCCACACCATCTCTTTCTGCCTCTAGTAGAGCCTCAAGCACTATAATATCTGTGCTCAGACTGCTCTCCGGCGGTGTTGCCTCTGAACTGCTACCATCTGGTAACATGGATGGCGCACTACTTCCACAAATAGATTCTGGGGTTGTACATTGTGTCCTAGTGTGAACAGCATCCTGAGAGGTTTCCGCTGGACATAAGTAAGAGATAGTTATCGTATGATCCAGGCAGTAAGCTTACATGGTAAATGACGGAAGAATTATTGCCGAGCATGGCAAACTATATTTAAATGGTCCGAAGCAGCATCAGCCGAAAAGAAATTAAAATGGTAAGATGAAAGTTGAAAGGGAGTGTACAACCGCTATATTTAAGTTGCCAAGGCATCTAAGCAGTTGAAATAATCTGAGAAAGCACTTAACAATGTGGCCTCATATAAACTACGAAGACAGTCTTGTGATGAAGTTGAGAGGAAAAGTTAAGGACTCAAATGAAATAGGCATGCATTTATTTACGATAGTACAACATGCACTGCTGACATATTGGCCAACTCAGGTATAATGTAACAACAAACAAGCATTCGAATCAAGCAATACAGCAAAGCAGACAACTGAACTATTTGTAATTCGTAGGATTACACGTTGAGGGCACAAGCCAAGAAAGCAGCCCACTCGCATTACATTTAACATGTACTAAAACACACTGGCTTACCATATGTTGCTGTGAAGCCTAGCTGCTATTGCAATGTTCTTTGAAGATATCGTCAGCATCCCGTGGTTGCAAATCTAGTTGTTGTAGTTTATTCTGCACCATCTATTTAGGTAAAATTAATTTTAATCACATGCACTGGTCCGAATTGATCATCAATGATTCATCTAAACTAATGAAAGAAGGGTGTGTGCATACACGACAATATATCTGCTTCCGTCTATTTTTATGCTTGTTCGAGGTGCCAGCACCAAAAGAACAAATATTTTGCTTGATGCGGTTGGCAGCTCCATAATTAATAGAAGCATCAAATTAGTCATGCAACTTGGGAAGATCAAGAACACACAAACAAGTAATGAACAGAGGCTCGGAGCAGTGATGTAATAGCTAGCATCAGAAAATGTAGGGTAAAACGAACAAAAAGCAGCGGAACCACATGCTAGTTTGCTGATGTGTAATTAAGCATAGAGAACATTAAGCAGTCTGATGGAACCAACAGGTGGCATCAGAACAAAACTAAACCATATTAACTATATGTGCACTGGTATGTAATTTAACACATGTAACATGTTCACTGCTAGAAGTATGGTCCTACAGGTGCAAGCAGAATAACGCGTCTCATGAAAAACTGAATGATGCCCTGAAGAAATTCAAAGGTGCGGTGCTTATGCTAGGAAAGTGAATGTAGGCGCCGACCGTTGAATAATAGTACCCGATTCTCGGCGGCGTATGGGTATCGTTGTCATACTTGATAGCTAAGGATCGTCGATGGTGCTCGTGTTGCGGTTGAGTTTGGGCCGGCTGTCGCCGTCGCTGAAGCTGCTCCGGTGCTACGGTTGCGGCACCTATCGACATACAAGAAAGCTCATCTATGGTAAGTGAACAGTTGCACGATAAAGAGAAAAACCGAAGGAGTACAAATCGAAATAACCTGATGAGGTTGCAGCATCGGTAAAGCAGGGACGGTGGAGTTGAATATGGCGTCCGTGGAGCGGGTCCGGTGCAGTGGACGAAGGCTTCGGCGGGCGCGTTGTATAGTGCTTTCGGTGAGGCGGATCTGTTGCTTCGGATGAGGGCTTGTATGAAGGGCCAGCGAAGGGGCGGATGAGGGAGTCAGTGAAGGGCCTACACTATGGTGGAGGGCACCGGTTAAGCAGATCCGGTGCGGTGGACCATGATGGCGGTCAAGGAGATCTGGAGCGGTGGACAAGCCAGTCGCTGAAGCGGCTCCTGTGAAGTGGTGAGTTGGCAGTTGGGGGTTCCAAGGTGCGGAAGGTAGATTCGGTAGGGTGTGAGGTCCACCGCTGCGGCAGAGGACCAGATTCAGCGTCTTGCCATGGTTGGGGGGGGGGGGGTCGGGGAGGGGAAGGGGAGGGGCTCTGGGGAAGAATGTTGGGGGCAAAGAGGGGAAACAATGGAGTTACCAAAGCAGCCCTTTTTCGTTCATGTGGCAGGGGTAAAACAGGAATATCGCAGGGCTAAACTTTCGGGCGCGTGATATTTCGATGTGAGCGGGAAGTTTGAAAGCTTTTGGCGCCTAAAATTATAAGTATTCTGCTCTCGTACGGCCGACTATGATGTCATGGCCGACAATTTGTTTGTTTTGCACGCAAAAAAATGTGCAAGTTTTGAAAATCAATGTCTCCAACTCGAAACTTAGATTGTCCATTCAATTCAAATATGGATCATTGAGCTACTACAAGCAAATACCATCATACGGTCCAATTCAAATGAAATTCCAAATGTGTTTATCCTAAATATGATGACAAAAGCAAAAATGTGTATGTGTATGAATAAAGTGGATGATTATATAGTTTGAACATGCCTGTATGTGTATATCTCTAGGTTTGATATATGAATTTGAAATCACGAAATCCCGGCTTAAAAAATGTACCTCTGTTTAAATGAATTACAAAAGCTAATGATGGAGTCGAATTCCAAAATTCCAATCTTAGGTTTGTAATTCTGGTACATCAAGGTATATCACGCATGTTGAAAAGTATCGTTATCTCATAGTACAAACTGTGAAACAAATGGATCAACCATGAGTGCGCAATATCTCAATTATGCTAAAGTCCCTCAAATATAGACACCTCACTCTTTATCTGAAGTCACCCCCTCCACCACACACACACACACACACACACACACACACACACATAGAGAGAGAAGTCGTTCTCTCCCCCAAACACCAACACACGAGCACATTAACACCCCTCTCTTTTGTAAAGTCCGGACCCCAACATAGGTCTCTATCACTTTGCCTCTCGGGCATGCACACATCTCTTCCCTCACTCTCTAGGTCTCCCGCTATCTCTCTTAGCCAAGCACACACACTATGTAGAGTGTATATTTCCCATACACACAAAACGTCGCCCCCAAACGTCTATCTCCCTAGTTATGTGGTTCTCGCGCACTCACCTCACACACCACCCCCACTGCAAACAAGCACACTTTGTCTCCTTGTGCACCACTCTCCTCTTTCTATCTCTCCCACATGCGGACCCGCCCCAGCTCCTTCCCTGCATACATATATGTCGTGACTCTTTGCATAGCTCCCTAATGTATAATCGTTCTCGATTTCGCACATTGTTCTCTACACCATCTATTCTAGATCTCTCATGAAGTCCCTATCACACACACGATGACTCGCTTCCCTTGCGTCTCCGTTCATAGGCCAATTTCGGACAACATCAACATTGTCTCCCTATCTATACGCCATTTATGGACACAAACGACCCCTCTCACCCCCTCTCTTCCACTCTCTCTCTCTCCGTTGCTAGCTCTCTCTTTCTCTCGCTCTCAGACCCCTCTCCCACACACACACTCGATGTCTCTTCCAAATAGTCTGCTCCCCCAGCCCGCACCCGTGCTATCCCGCTACTACACATGTCACACCATTCCCCCTTCCCTTATACTAGGTTTACATCATCAGTGGTCTCTCTACTCCACGCACATTCTCTCCCTCTCACACACAAACGCGTGCACAAACACACACAAACACGCACAAAACACCCATTTATCTGGATCCTTATCTCTCCCCATGTCCGCATGTGTATCTCACACACTCACTCTCTAATTATGCATATGTGTCTCCACGTTACACAACACAAAGCCCCATGTACATGTCTCTCTCTATCCTCCACACACATAGACACAAAGAATCTCTTATCATTGCCTCGGTCTGTAACATATCACACACGCACACCGTCTCTCTCTCTCTCTTGCAAACACGCTCATCAAGGGTTTCCCCATGAATAACTTACCGTCTATTCATCAACAGTCGTGGCAGTATGGCGAACATGAGACGTGAAAAAGAATAAATCTACACGTGCTTAGACCACCTAGTATGACTACTAGGACTAGAGCAAGCTAAAAAGCGCGCCGCCATCACCCCCTCCTTGTTGGCGACGGGAAAATCTTTGTTTTACACAGTCGAGAAGTCATTGTGCTAAGGCCCCACATGCCGAGGCGTTGAATAGAATGTAGATGCTAGTTTACGGAAGCAAGTATCTATAATACGTTTGTATCTCCATACTTATATTTCTTCTCTTATAAAAAACCGAGGTGGTGATGATGGTACGTGTGCCATCTTGCAATATAGATCATCCGATCTATATCCGACGGATGGAAATTAAACTAAAAAATACCCGCACCCCTCTCCACATTTGCAGACAAGGCCTTCCCTCGTTCATCCCTCTCTCCAACAAACCTCATTGTTGAGCAATTGAGAAAGGAAGCCTCTGGAACAAACTGGCGTGGTGGGCGCTACCGGCGTCGTCAATCCCCATGCCTCTGCCCAGTCCGACCACCAACCACCACCACACCCCACTCCTCTTCACCTTATCTCATATTTCTCGAGATATCATTAGTTTTTACACATGGGATTACTACCGCAAGGGTCAATCACAACAAGTGTTTTATAAAAAATGCATCTTGATGTTCCGTGCAATGCACGGATCTTGCTAGTACTCCTACACAAGACTAAGTTGGTGATGCTGGTGTGTCTGCCATCCGTCGTTTCTGACCATTAGATCTACATCTAACGATTGTGAGGTAAGTTGTTGCCTTTTCTCACCAACATCCCACTTGTCTACCAATTTGCAGAAAAACCCATAATTAGTATCTTAAAACTAACCACATCCCTCCCTGAACTCACCAAAGCAGCCCAAGGAATATATTCTAATTGAAACATATGTATATCAAAATTAGAGTGTTTTGTACCAAGTTTGTGAATAAGTATTATTCTAATTATGATTCGTTGCAACAGACATGAACATTGCTAGTATTTCCAACCATGCATTTTTTCCCTAGTATTCCATAGTTTCGAGTTTTCCATCAAGATATTAGTCACTCATGGTTGATATTTACTTTCAACCATGTACACATATGCACTATGTAACTAGCCTTGCTTATTGGCTTCAAAAGCTTAACTTTCACTCCTAATTACAATATGTAGAGTATCTAACAAAAAACTACCACTTTCAACCAGCCCTAGGAAGAATCTATTGTACAAAAAATAGCAAAAACATACCCAAAATTTCTTAATCCACGCCAAAAGCTACTACCTAGTACTCCTACCGGTTAGGTTCGTTTAAACCCATTTATGACAGGGTTGGCCCACACGTCCGTGCTAACGAGGCAGCTTAAACCAACACATTTTGTTTGACCGTTGACACGAGGGACCCACATCTGACCTTCTATCCTGTTATTCCCCCTCAAATCATTATTTTTCCTGAACATTACTTCAAACAGTACTGATGCATGTTCGTCGGTGGCACCAGTGATGAGCGAGTTGGCCGCCGCTCCGCCGGACGGGTCGGACGCCGCGCTGGCCTCCGCACGGGTTGGCAGGCTGGCCTGAGCGTGACTCACGAGCAAGCAAGCCGCCGCGCTGGCCTTCGCTCGAGCCAGATGGCTGGCATAAGCGCGACGCGTGCGAGCAAGCCGCCGCGCTGCCATGCCAATCTAGCTAGCAAACCTTGCAAACAAGCAGCTGGACGGAGCTATCTTGGCTAGCTAGCGGCCGCAAGCGCCAGACGGAGCTGGCATCTGGGCTGTCGCAACATGGGCTCCTCACCGCCGGCAGTTTTGACCTCGCTTTCTGCCGGCGGCGGTAGCTGCGTCCCATGGCCGAGGATGACTAGGTGGATGGGCCGGAGGTAGGAGGTCACTCGAGGATTTTTGTTGGTAAGAGCATGTACAATGGTTGATAAGGTAGTCTTATCTTAAGTCTGCCACGTATGCAAGTGGTAGTAGTTTCTTGGCATTTTAGTGGTTTCTTGTAAGGAACAATGTACGTACTACTAGCGACGAAAGGCGATTCTAGGTTGCGTTGTACTCCAACGAGTACTACTAGTGGTCGCGGGAGTGTATACCTCGTTTTGTGGGTTCGATCCCGGCTGAACGCACGGCGACCTTTTTTTAAAAAATAGTACTACTACACTTCGCTGTGAGCCATATTTTACACGGGTAGTTTGAGTTTTGAAGTCGAACGGACGTGCGGCCCCACAATCTGGGTGCACTGGACAGCCTAGCCACGTGAACGGGTTTTCCTTCTCAACATCCCGTGGCTCGCGTGCTCGCCCTAGCCGCACCTCGCTTGCAGCTTCCTCATCAGCTAGTAGCATATTTAAACTAGCGCCTCCCAATTAAGCCCGAGGAGCCGGAAAAGCCTGGCGGGGCATTGGGAACTGTGCAATATGGCTCCATATGTAAAGTGCTCTACTACTACTCTGTAGCTTGTGGCGTTGCACGCATGGACTTCACTCCATTATCGGCTCTACTATAAAAGTAATTCCTCTTGATGTGTTTTTTTAAACGGAGGCAAAAGCTTTGCTTCATCTCATTCATAAAGAAGGAACTACTAACAAAGTTCAACGAGATCCATTACACCTCCACGATTGGAAGCGAAAAGCCTAGTTTCGCTATATCAAATAACTCAAATGTTCTGCCTCCGCAGTAACCGTCGCTGATAAACAGGCTGCTAGTGTGTGCATGAGAGGAGCGGCTGAGTAGGCCAGCTACTCCTACGTGAGAGGAGCGGCTGCATATAGCACCAAGAGTACCCACTAGGCCACTACGCAGGTGTACTTCCCCTGCATTGATAGTATAGCGATGGTTCTAGAGAACAGTAGTACCCTCCACTTCCAACTGTAGCTCCTTGGCCCTGAGATTCAAGAGTTCAAAACTGGTGCACTATACTACACTAGACTAGAAGTACAATACATCACACTACTAGTTGAGAAAAGTAGTACTGGTACTGCTACAGTACGAGTACGTACTCCTCCGTCACATAATGTGAGACGTTTTTTGACACTAGTTGGCGTGTACAAAAAATGGCAAAAACATACCCAAAATTTCTTAATCCACGCCAAAAACTACTACCTAGTGCCAAAAATTTCTTACTAGTGCTATTATTTATAGTATAATGCAATCCCATAACATTCCATAATGCTAGTACTAGTAGTAAATAATAGCCTCACCCCTTCGCTGAGGAACGATCTACAGTTGGAAGGGACGAGACCCTGCGGTTACTACGCTCTTATCTCCTCCTCGCCAGTTCCCCTCCCCCCGAAGAGAAGGCAGTTCGTCGCTGCTCCCATGGATTCGCCAGGCGGTTCTCCTCCTCGTCGGGGCTGGGAGACTGTTGGTGTCAAAACCGGCGGATCTCGGGTAGGGGGTCCCGAACTGTGCGTCTAGGCAGATGGTAACAGGAGACAAGGGACACGATGTTTTTACCCAGGTTCGGGCCCTCTCGATGAAGGTAAAACCCTACTCCTGCTTGATTGATATTGATGATATGGGTAGTACAAGAGTGGATCTACCACGAGATCAAGGAGGCTAAACCCTAGAAGCTAGCCTATGGTATGATTGTTGTAATGGTTGTCTCTCCTACGGACTAAAACCCTCCGGTTTATATAGACACCGGAGAGGGCTAGGGTTACACAGAGTCGGTTACAATGGTAGGAGATCTACATATCCGTATCGCCAAGCTTGCCTTCCACGCCAAGGAAAGTCCCATCCGGATAAGGGACGAAGTCTTCAATCTTGCATCTTCATAGTCTTGGACACACCCTAGTCCAGGACTCCCCCTAGTCCAGGACTCCCTCAGTAGCCCCCGAACCAGGCTTCAATGACGATAAGTCCAGCGCGTATATAGTCTTCGGCGTTGCAAGGTGGGTTCTCCTTTAAGTTCCATGTACCTGCCGAATAGTGTCCGGCCCTTTTGTAAATGTTGCGCTCCTTGGCTTCCACGCCCAATAATGGCCTTCTTCAACGCGTCGCACGAATGCGAAAAGCCAGGGTATCTTTTATGTTTTACCCCTAGATGCGCAAATAATCTGCCTATAAGAAAGGCAAGAATCCAGATCCAAATCACACCATCTTCCTTCCGTGAGTACTCATCGGAGCGCTTCTGACCAAAAATCCATTCCGTCATGGACCATCGACGCGGCTCCTCCTCTCGCGCTCCCAGCCCTCTGCAAGGAGATTGGAGGAGATGTTCTGTCCCTCACAACGAGCTAGTGATGCTCCAAGCGGAGGGATATCTTCCTCCGGCCTTTATGGTTCCGGTTCGAGCCGGGCTGGCCACCTACAAAGGTGGGAAGCAAGCGGAGGCTACCCCAAGTCCCAACAAAGGGGAGCGGGTATGCTTCGTCCCCTATCTGATAAGGGGGCTCGAATTTCCTGTACATCCGTTCCTCCGCGGGCTTCTGGAGTTCTACAGACTCCAGCTCCATCACCTCACGCCCGCCTCGATTTTGCATATCGCGGGCTTCGTAGCTCTTTGCGAGCTATTTCTGGGCATCGAGCCCCATTTTGCGCTGTGGAAGAGGTTATTTTGCCTCGTACCCCGCTCTCACGAGGGGTCCATATATCAAGTGGGCGGTGCCGAAATATGGCGCATCGCCGGGACCGGATATCCATCCGAAACCCCTAAGAAGGCGTCCGAAGACTGGCCTTCAGAATGGTTTTATGTAGAAGACGCTCCGCTACCGGACCCTGTTCGGATTGGCCTCCCGGAGTTCAGCAATGCTCCTCTGAAGAAACGCCTGAGTTGGCGTCCGCGGAGCCCCCAGCTGGAGGAAGACAAGAGCGTCCATTATTTGATGGGCCGGATAAGGTTACTGGCCCATTCCGGACTGACCATGATTGGAGTCATGGCTAGGTGCATTATGCGGGGAGTGCAGCCGCTGCAATACAGGGGCCACCCCATGTGGGATTTTAACGGAGAGAATGATGCCACTCGTCATGGCCGCCAAGGGTCGGGATTGGCCGAAGATCTGGTAAAGATTCTGTCCGGCCTGTACAAGGGGGAGAAGGAGGACTTCCTCCAGATGAGCCCATTGAATGGGTTCTCCATGAACAACCCTCGAAGCTGGGTAAGCGGATGTTCATTTATCCGACCCACGCTTTCAAAGTTAAGTACCTTACTTTATGGTTTTGACGCAGGATCTGCGCCGGACTGTGGAGAGTATTCATAGCCCGGCTCCACAGCCCTAGGATCCAGAAAGATCCCTTGATCCGTCCTCCGAAGAGGATCTGGAC
Organism: Triticum timopheevii; assembly: GCA_963921465.1. Lineage (NCBI taxonomy): Eukaryota > Viridiplantae > Streptophyta > Magnoliopsida > Poales > Poaceae > Triticum > Triticum timopheevii. Next base: position 99,234,499 of record OY997264.1, on the reverse strand, counting down.
ATAAAGGTGGAGCTAATCGACGGGGTGTTCCATCAACTCAGCATGGACAATGCTCTAGTCGCCATTACGGTTGACTACCCCGGCCTATCTCCGGCTCCCCAGGTGATTGTGACCGAAGTCCTAACACCATTATTCCGTCCTCGCGCATTTCTGACCACTATATACAATGGTGTCTCGCAGGGGGCGCCTTCAGGGCAGGAGGCCGAGGCCACGGCAGCTGGCCAACAAGGGTCAGTCCGGCCCAGCAGGAGGAAGAGGAGTGCGGCGCGGATCGAGATGTCGCCGCAATGGTATAGCTCGCGGTTGTTATTTAGGACAAAGTTCCTAGGAAGTGTTTGAATGCTCATGACTTTTGCAGGAGAAAGAGTGCCCGCCGGACTGTGGGCGTAGGAGTTGCCAACCCAGCTTCTGCCAGCCAGGCTCCAACGCCTGGTCTGGAGGGGGAGGCGAGCGCAATGCGCGAGCCGGATACTCCTCCAACGGAGGATGCCGATAGACTATCCGCCACCAGGCCTGAGGTGGGGAGCGCTATGAACCATAGGCGCCGCCAGACAGTTTTTCGTGACGCGTGCTTCTCCCCCGAGGCGTTGAATGCCTTTAACGCGGGGGACACGCACCTCCGTGCTGCTCAAGATGGTTGACCAGAGCCACGGAGCAGTATGTAAAGGACATACGGGTAAGAGATTTTAATAGTTGTATATGCTAGTAGCCCCCGAGACTTAAAGTAGTTGGAATAACTGATTTAAGGATCATTTGATATGCAGGATCTTACAGAGAAGAATACCCGATTGTCCCAGGAGCTACAAGAGTGCAAGGCCCAACTTGAGGCCGCACGAGCTGCCGCAGGAGGAAACACAGAGACCTCTCCTGGTAACACATTATTTCAAAAAGATAATCGGTGTGCGGCGTGCGTGTAAGTCTGACAATGACATTGCAGGTGTTGCCGGACAGGATCCGGACAGGCAAGAACTACTGCGCCAGCTGAAGGCCGGCGAGAGGGTGCTGACGAGGGTGCAGCAGGAAAGGAACAAGCTCCAGGATGCCCACGCCCAGCTTGGAGAAGAGCTGAAAGGTGTTCGGGCCGAGCTGTCTGGCTCCGTGAAGGAGAATCAGCGGCTTCGTCGCGGCATCTATAGTAAGTGCTTGAGCGAACTCCTTTGAAAAGAAGAGTTCGGCGAGGAAGTCAATTGACAAAAATATGTCTATAGGTGTGCTCACAGGTCGCCCTGTGGAGGAGATGCCCATATCAACGGGTGATCAACTTCCCGAGCTGGTGCAACTGCTCGAACGAGTTCGGCAGGCAATGAGCGGCGTCATCCAGGCCTTATGGCCGTCCCTCTCCCTACCCGAGGGTCTTGGAGAGCTTGCGGAGAAGCTTCAGGGAGCGCGGCAGCACTTCCGTTTATGGAAGATTTCGGCCTGCTGCCAAGGTGCCAGGGAGGCCTGGGCCATGGTGAAGACGCGGTACAAGAAGGCGGATCCCAACCACATGGCCGAGGTCGGACCTGTGGGGCCCGATGGGAAGGAGATCCCTGTGAGTTTAGTGTACGGCCAAGTAGAGTTGGCCGCTAAATATTCCCAATGGGACTGTAAATTAGACAGCCTGTTAGACGGGATTGAGGAGGAATACAGTCAATCGATTTGACAATGTATTTTAAAATGACATGTAAAATGCCTTCTAGCCGGATTGTAGATAGTTTGTCTTTGCCGACCTTTTCGCTTCAACCTCTGGACCCTAGAGTCCGGAGTGTGTCCGAATACCTTCTCGGTTAAGAAACAACCGGGGCATGCATGGAGACCAGGCGTAGGGGTCATTAGTGCTTTATCAGACAAGTGCCCAACTAGTTATGTTATATTACATGGTTAGTAAGAAACATCTTCCAGGGAGAATAGTTCCGTTAAGGGTTCCTTTCCCTGGGAGGCATGCCCTAAAGTGCATGTCCAGACTGCGAAAAGAGCAGGAAAACATCTGGGGGCAGATAAATAAATAGGTAAAAAATCATCTTTCAAGTCACCGACCGAATATTCCCTTAAGAACGCTAGCTTTCGGCTTCACCTAGTCTGAGGTACACATCCGGCTGACCCGGCAGTAACAATCGCAGAGGTGCTCCCTTTACCTCCTAGCCGAACAATCGGGAACGTAGGGGTAAGCACAGGAGCCAGGCAACCCAGCTTGGCCAAAACTTAAGTCATATCGATGCATATAATGGTGAATAAAAGGTACACGTGGAAGTTTGACACATGTGCTGGGCATGAAGCCCTTATAATTAAGCTTCTGGTAAAGAAGCCCCCAGGTATAATGAGTGCGGATAGCACATCAATTGTGTGCGAACAATGCGCAAGTAGGCCTTTAAGGGCTTTTATGAAAAGGGGTGAGAGAAAAAAGAGAAACAAAAGACAGCTGAAGTGTAAAAATTTGGACGGGGGAAGGGGACGAACTCTTAGTCCGGCGCTAGGCATAGAATCTTCAGAGGCGGGCTGCGTTCCACGGGTTCAGCTTGAGTCGGTTGTCCGACGCATTTGCAGACGGTATGCTCCGCCGGTTAGGACTTGATCGATAATGAAGGGGCCTTCCCATTTGGGTTTGAGCTTGTCCTTTTTCTTGTCTGGCAGGCGTAGAACTAGTTCCCCAACATTGTAAGTCTTAGCCCGTATTTCTCTGCTTTGATATCTTTGAGCCTGCTGCTGATAGAATGCGGAACGAGCCTTGGCGATGTCGCGTTCTTCCTCCAATGCGTCCAAGCTGTCCTGCCGATCCAGCTCGGCTTCTCTTTCTTCGTACATGCGCACTCGAGGTGAGTCATGAATGATGTCGTAGGGCAAAACTGCCTCTGCGCCGTATACCATAAAAAATGGTGTGAATCCGGTAGTATGATTGGGCATTGTCTGCAGCCCCCAGAGTACGGAGTCGAGCTCCTCTACCCAGTGCATGTCAGATTTCGTGAGGGACCGCACTAGTCTGGGTTTGATGCCGCTCATTATTAGACCATTTGCTCGTTCCACTTGACCGTTGGTTTGAGGATGATAGACTGAAGTGTAATCGAGCTTAATTCCCATATTTTTGCACCATAACTTAACCTCGTCGGCCGTGAAGTTCGTGCAGTTATCGGTAATGATGCTATAGGGGACACCATAACGGTGTACTACCCCGGATATGAAGTCTATCACTGGTCTTGACTCTGCCGTTTTAACTGGCTTGGCCTCTATCCATTTGGTGAATTTGTCCACCATGACCAATAGGTACCTTTGCTTGTGGGTTCCCCCTTTAAGGGGTCCAACCATGTCAAGCCCCCAGACCGCGAACGGCCAGGTAATGGGTATAGTTTTGAGGGCGGTGGGTGGCATATGGCTCTGATTAGCAAAGAGCTGACAACCGACGCATCTTTGGACTAAGTCCTGAGCATCTGCCCGGGCCGTCGGCCAATAAAATCCTGTACGGAATGCTTTGCCTACAAGGGCCCGAGCTGCGGCGTGGTGTCCGCCTAGTCCGGCGTGAATTTCAGCCAAAAGGTTTCTCCCTTCCTCTTCGGAGATACACCGTTGAAGGACTCCGGTTGTGCTTTTCTTATAGAGTTCTCCCTCATGGACCTTGTAGGCTTTAGATCGCCGGACTATGCAGCGGGCCTCATTTTGGTCTTCGGGAAGTTCCTGCCTGAGTAAGTAGGCTAGGAACGGCTCTGTCCACGGGGCAATTACAGCCATTATTTCGTGGGCTGAGGGTGTTATTTCATCGGCTGAATCGCCGATTATGTCAGATTGTTCTGTATTGGGTGGTGCGGCTGCCTCCGGGTTGTTATTTCCGGACTCCTCTTCCCATAGTACGGATGGCTTAAAGAGCCGTTCCAGGAAGATGTTAGGAGGGACAGCGTCGCGTTTCGCGCCGATGCGTGCCAATACATCGGCTGCTTGGTTATTATCTCAGGCTACATGGTGGAATTCGAGTCCTTCGAACCGAGCTGACATTTTTAGGACAGCGTTACGATAGGCCGCCATTTTCAGATCCTTGGCGTCAAAGTCTCCATTTACTTGGGATATTGCGAGGTTTGAATCCCCGCGCACCTCTAGGCATTGAATGCCCATGGAGATTGCCATCCGAAGGCCATGTAGGAGGGCCTCATATTCGGCTGCGTTGTTGGAGTCCGTGTACATTATCTGAAGTATGTATTGGACTATATCCCCGGTCGGGGACGTCAATACGACGCCAGCCCCCAATCCGGCTAACATTTTGGAGCCGTCGAAATGCATAATCCAATTGGAGTATGCGCCGTACTCTTTAGGGAGTTCAGCTTCAGTCCATTCAGCGATAAAGTCAGCCAAGACTTGTGACTTTATAGCTCGCCGAGGTTTGTAAGTTATATCGAATGGTAAGAGCTTAATGGCCCATTTTGCAATCCTGCCCGTCACGTCGCGGTTGTTTATAATGTCGTTGAGGGGCACTTCGGAGGCCACTGTTACCGAACACTCTTGAAAGTAGTGTCGGAGCTTCCGGGATGCCATGAACACCGCATACGCTATCTTTTGATAGTGCGGGTAACGGGACTTGCAGGGAGTTAAAACAGTGGATACATAGTACACTGGTTTTTGAAGAGGGAATTTGTGCCCTTCTGTTTCTCGTTCGACTACGAGTACCGCGCTTACAACTTGATGTGTTGCCGCGATGTATAACAACATTGGTTCGCCCAGGTTAGGGCAGCCAGGACCAGATTTGTTGCCAATATGGCTTTTATTTCTTCGAGTCCGGCAGTGGCAGCATCCGTCCACTTGAAGTGTTCGGTGCGCCTGAGGAGGCGATAGAGGGGCAATGCCTTTTCTCCCAAACGGGAGATAAAGCGGCTTAGAGCCGCCACGCATCCGGTCAATTTTTGTATTTGTTTGAGGTCTTTTGGAATATCTAGCTGTGACAGAGCTCGGATCTTGGCTGGGTTTGCTTCAATTCCTCTACCGGATACAATGAAGCCCAGGAGCTTTCCGGCTGGTACGCCGAAAACGCATTTTTCCGGATTCAGCTTGATGTCATATGCTCAGAGGTTGTCGAATGTGAGCCTCAAATCGTCTACTAGAGTCTCGACGTGTTTGGTTTTGATGACTACGTCGTCTATGTATGCTTCTACTGTCTTGCCGATCTGGGTAGCCAGACATGTCTGAATCATGCGCTGATATGTTGCGCCGGCGTTTTTGAGTCCGAAGGGCATCGTGTTGAAGCAGAATGGTCCATATGGAGTAATGAATGCCGTTGCGGCTTGGTCCGCTTCCGCCATCTTGATTTGATGGTAACCGGAATATGCGTCAAGAAAGCACAATGAATCGTGCCCTGCAGTAGCATTGATTATTTGGTCGATGTGGGGGAGGGGGAAGGGATCCTTTGGGCAGGCCTTGTTGAGGTCTTTGAAATCGACACATAGGCGCCAGGATTTGTCCTTCTTTGGTACCATTACCAGGTTTGCTAGCCAGTCCGGATGTTTGATGTCTCTGATGAATCCGGCTTCCAGTAGTTTGGCTAGCTCTTCTCCCATTGCCTGTCTTTTGGGTTCGGAAAATCGCCGAAGAGCCTGTTTGACTAGCTTGAATCCTTTTAGGATGTTCAGGCTGTGTTCTGCCAATCTGCGTGGGATTCCTGGCATATCTGAAGGGTGCCAGGAGAAGATATCCCAATTTTCCCGAAGGAATTCTCGCAGTGCGACATCTACATCAGGGTTCAACTGTGCCCCGATGGAGGCCGTCTTTGTTGGGTCCGTTGGGTGGACCTGGAATTTGACTATTTCGTCCGCTGGTTTAAAAGAGGTGGACTTGGATCTCTTATCGAGTATCACATCGTACCTATTCACCGTAGAGCGCAGCGCAGTGAGTTCTTCTGTCGCTAGGGCTTCGGATAGTGCCTCCAGGGCTAATGCGGCTGTCTTGTTTTCGGTGCGGAGTGCTATGTCCGGATCACTAGCGAGAGTGATTGTTCCGCCGGGCCCAGGCATCTTAAGCTTCATGTACCCGTAATGGGGTATGGCTTGAAAAATTGTGAATGCCTCTCGTCCTAATATAGCGTGATATCCGCTGCTGAACGGGGCCACTTGGAACGCGACCTCTTCAGACCTGTAAATGTCCGGCGAGCCGAACACCACATCAAGTGTGATTTTTCCTGTGCAGCGCGCTTCCCGGCTAGGGATTATACCTCTAAAGGTTTTGTTGCTTCGCTCAATGCGGCTCCAGTCTATTTCCATTTTTTGAAGAGTTTCCTCGTAGATGAGGTTTAGTCCGCTGCCACCATCCATGAGTACCTTGGTAAGGCGAAAGCCGTCCACTATTGGACTGAGGACCAATGCAGCTGGTGCTCGGGCTGTTCGGAATTTAGGTCGCTGGCGTTGAAGGTGATGGCCGTGTCGCTCCATGGATTTGTTGTTGCTACTTCGTAGACTTCGGCGAGTCTGCGGATTGTTCATTTTCACATATTATTTGATGCGAAAGTCTCGAAGACTGTTGATACTGTACTGGTACTATTGGAGTGGTTTTCCGGGGCTAGAAGCTCCTCGCCACTTTTGGCCACCTGCCGCAATATCCAACATGCTCGAAGGCTATGTGTTGTGGTGGCGCCTTCTGTACTGTGAATTTTACAGGGTCCGCTGAGCCATCCCTCCAGTACGGTTCCTTGCCCTTTATGGGGTTTTTGCTTTTTGGTTTTTGTACCTGGTGCCTGAGTGCGCTGCACCCTTTTGTTACGGACTAGGGTTGTATTCGGGGCCGGATTGTCCCAAAACTTAGTTTCGGTTTTCCGGAAACTCTCCATCGCACAGTACTTTCGTACTATGGACGCCAGGTCGGCGAAGCGTGTAATTTCGCGGCGACTGACGGCGTTCAAGATTCCCTCGTCCGTGCAATTATTGCAAAAAATTGAAATTGCGTTTTCCTCTCAGCAGTCCTTTATCCTGTCCATAACCAGGAGGTATCTGGCCCAGTAATGATGTACTGTTTCAGTGGGCTCTTGCCGGATTTGAGGTAGATCGCATATGTCTTGGTGGGTGGGTGGAATTAAGTCTGGAATCCTACCCATGTCGAGGCTCACGGGCCGAGAAGTTTCCGAATTTGGAAGCTTGGATCGTTGGACGTTGTCCAATGAGTCCGGTCCGACGCCTGACTTTAGGTTCAGTGCTTGGTCGAAGTCCGCCCCCCGCGGGAATCCGGCATGGAGGGTTCGGAAGCCCGGACATGACTAGTTTTCAATATAGGAGAAAATTCGCCGCGTTGTTCCTCGACCACCGCAACGTGGTGGGTAACCTGGGGAGAGTTAATCTCTCTCAGATCGGTTTTAGGCCCAATCTGATTGTAGTCTGTAGCGACTCCCAGGGCGGCGATGCGATCCAAGAGCTCGTTTACGGACGAGAGCTCTATTGGATCCAACCGCTCGGTGAATTCCGAGTTGATGTGAAGATTGCTTTTGATGACCCGAGAGGTCATCGTCGAAGCGGTGGCCGAACAGGCGGTCATGAGAAAACCGCCCAGCCGAATAGTTTGGCCGGCGGCAAAGGCTCCTTTGGCGAAGATGCCGTCTTTGAAGACGGGAAGAGGCATCCTTCCTATCAGTTATGACACAGAGGAACTCTCAATGAAAGCACCAATGTCGGTATCAAAACCGGTGGATCTCGGCTAGGGGGTCCCGAACTGTGCGTCTAGGCGGATGGTAACAGGAGACAAGGGACACGATGTTTTTACCCAGGTTTGGGCCCTCTCGATGGAGGTAAAACCCTACTCCTGCTTGATTGATATTGATGATATGGGTAGTACAAGAGTGGATGTACCACGAGATCAAGGAGGCTAAACCCTAGAAGCTAGCCTATGGTATGATTGTTGTAATGGTTGTCTCTCCTACGGACTAAAACCCTCTAGTTTATATAGACACCGGAGAGGGCTAGGGTTACACAGAGTCGGTTACAATGGTAGGAGATCTACATATCCGTATCACCAAGCTTGCCTTCCACGCCAAGGAAAGTCCGATCCGGACACGGGACGAAGTCTTCAATCTTGTATCTTCATAGTCTTGGAGTCCGGCTGACAATGATAGTCCGGCTGTCCGGACACCCCCTAGTCCAGGACTCCCTCAGAGACCTTGGACGACGATCCTCTGGGAGAAATCACACGCCGTTCCGACGTCCTCACCGCCGCAAGACTCGGTGCTTCCTGCACCAACTTTTTCAAGACGCTGCTTAAACAGGCTTGGGAAAAGGCCATGCTTGTTGGTCTTCCATGCGTCCTCAAGGAGAAGGTTCTTCTATGGGATAATCCTTCGAACGGTCCACCGCTCCTTGGCCATGGTTGCATGTTGACTCCGCTAGAGTTGCCGACGTTGAGAGGTAGTCGGATTTTGTCCGATGAGCAGGTCAGTAATGGAGTTTGATCTTGTAGTACTTAGTTATTCCATTTCCATCCCGTAATTTCTCCACTGCCCACCGTCTTATATATAGGTCTGGGCCGGTGCCAACGAAGATTGGCTTGCATACCTCCGGCCGGATACCACCATCATTTTGCACAACATCCACCGCAGTGCGGCCGTTCCGGTAGACCCCTTCTCCACCATTGGGATCGGTCTTCCGGACTGGCTGGGCTTGAATATGTATGATGATGCCTACATGAGATTGAAGAATATAGCAATTGCGGACCCACCGACAAAGCGATGCGGCTACGACGATTACTATCTCATCGCGGTGTTCGACATAAGGATTGCCATCAATGCAAGACACAGTAACGGCAGAGGCTGGGGCATGTTGGCGACGACAGATTTGTACCCCTACACGTTCGAAGACGCCGTGCGCCATCTTGGCCGCATCTTCGTGGTGACAAGCCAGGGGACTTGTTTCATCTGGTTGCCATCCTACGGTACGAGAGATTACAAACGGAATGCACAAACCATCATTTGCATCCCTAACGGTACTCCATTATTTTGCAGGGACCAGTCATCCCCCGATCAAAACAAGATCGCTGATCCTGGATGTGCATTTGCATCCGCGATTCGGTCTAACCTGGAACCTTGTAGCTGACTTTGGCATATTGGGATCAACTATCTTAGCAGTCGTTACCCATGGTACCATTGATGTGCAACATGGTCACACAATCTACCACGATCGGACCGTCACCATCTACCCAGGTATTCCATTTTTTTAACCCTCTCGCCTTCTCTTTCATTGTTATACTAGTAGTATACTTAGTAGTACTAGTAGGAGTACTTTTTACCTTGGAGGACGCGTATAGCTAGCTAGGCCCTTGAAGACTTGAACCCACTAGCTGCCACCATTTTTGTTTTTCCATGTCTTACTATCTCATCCATGTAGCCAAGAGTGGCTATATATAATAAGCCAGTTATTTTACTTCCTCTGTACCGGAGTAGTACTATTTGCTGCACAGTATTACTGACCGCCATATTTGAGCACAACATTATTATGCATGGACCTTGACTATGTACGTCACCATGTGTCCAGATCTAGGATGCCGCTGTACCAGATGAACGGCGCCGAGTTCGACCCCCGTGATGCTACGTGGGTGCCGAGGAACACTCTTGGAGAGTACTCGCTTTTCATCGGGGACAGCTACCCCATTGTGAAGCAGATGCCACCTTCCGTGCACAACACGGAAGGCCTACCGTTCATGAAGCATGGTTGTGTCTTCATTGCGCACCGCTGGATGAACGACATGCTGGGACACGCTATCCCTGATTTATGCCGCTTCAGCTTGGATGAGTCTCCATCATGTGGAACCGGACTAGAAAGCTGCGACAATGATTCCCGTTGCCCACCGCTATGGATCGTGCCATCCATGAAGAACACTTGGGACTGGAACCTGGAGGAGGACATGCATGTAGCCCATCTATAACGTGTAAGTGGAGTACGGTAATTGTGAACGGTAGCGCTGTGAATATATGTAGACTAGTCGTGCACAAATTTATCACATGAATTGGAGATGAACTTGTGTGGCATATTGGCATTTGTCCTTTAGAATTTATTACTAGTAAATGTGTTATGTGCACGTGCAACTTGTGTGGTTGTTGCACGGGCTCCAACATGCTCTTTGAGAAAAAAAAGGTGGCACAACTTTGGATATACGTGACGTGGCGGCATCATACATTAGCATCATTCACTATAGTTGTAGTACACTCCTACTAGGACGACAACTCCTATAAAACCTTGCGCTTGGCCCTTTGCCTCTTTGGGAGGTTTCAACAGTTCGTACTCGTGTGAACCTTGCACTTGGCTCTTCGCCTCTTCGGAAGGTCCAACAATGATGATACTACAGTACAATATGCTTCTGGCAATCTGACACCGATTGAACTGCTGCACGTCCACTGCGAGGGCGAGGGCGAGGGCGAGGGAGAGGGAGAGGGAGGGAGAGGGAGAGGGCGCTGTAGTCAAAACCCTCTCCTCGTCCTGTGAACCACCGCGCGCGTGGGCGAGGGAGAGGCGTAGTAAGCAAGGTTCTCCTCGTTCGACGAGTTGACGGGACACATCAAAGGAGTATTAGTACTAGTAGTAGTCCATACTGCATCCTTTCCGATTACTATGGCTTAATTTGAAACGAGAAAAATACACTGACGGTCAACGTATGTAACAATACGCTCTTTACGGTCACTATATATAGTTTTGCGGCGATTATACGATCACTAGCTCATCGTAGAGCACCGTATTGCACCCTACTGACCGGCCACATAGTCGACGTGGCACTTTGTTGACTGGTTAAATTGTCACCTGGTTTCTGGGTCCCACCTGTCAGTTGGCAGAGCAAAGAAATCAGTTAAACAAAACTTTACGCAGGCGCGGCACGAGTCCAACCCTTGCGCGCGAACCGCCCTGGCTGTGTATGTGAGTGCATGCACGTGTCCTCCCTCGGTCTTACAACAAAGAGTGTACATCGGCTACAAAACAAAGAGTGTGGTACATAATGTACATCTACACTTCCAATGCATTTAGCCTTTAATCTAAATCGATATTGATTGACTAATGCACCAACTTGTGCTGTAGGTATGGGCTACATGTCTATCGTTAATTACAGCATGCAACGGCTTCATTTAATCTTCTTATCTCAATGGTCGCATGCACACATAAGTCTGCTACTTTTGGGCGTTAATTATGCCCTGGTCAATGTGTAAATCTCTAAATGTACAGTCTTTCACGGACGTAGGGAGTAGGTTGAGCACTTGAGCGTGAGCTGTGTGTGTTGCGTCGTGTGCTGTGTGCCGCATGGGTGCGTGAGTGTTGCGTGCGTCCATGTGTACGTGTGGGTGTTGCATGTTGCATGCATGCATGCATGGGGCTTACTCCCTGCCATTGACATGTTCATATTTCAAGCTTCCTCCGTTCCCTCCATATGGTGATACTCCCTCTGTTCCCAAATAATATGGAGTAAAAGCCTCCCTCTGTTCCCAAATACGGAGTATTTGTCTTTCTACAGATTTCAACAAGTGACTAGGTACAGAGCAAAATGAGTGAAGTGAGCGTAGAGGCATAGGGATACTATAGAAAGGAAGTCCTCGCGATCCATTATTCCCCATCTCGGTCAGAGAGAACTATTCAACTAGTCTTCACAGTGAAGTGACAATACATGCTGCAGCAGATGGGACATGTAATTAATAAGCTGAACCAACATGTTGTCGTTACTAAATCAACCTTGCCCAGTACTGCCATCATGTTTGCCAGTAGAGCACGCTTCCGCAAATATGCCTACGCACCTCTGTCCTCCATTAACTGACATATGGGCCCTCTTGTGGTAGACCCACATGTCATTGGTGTAACTATTTACACTCCGAAGGACGGTGCCTATATCCTGGTAGTAGTACTAGTAGAATTGAGATTTAATGCACTTTCTTCCCCGTCTTCCACTCTTCTCCCTCCTCTCTTCTTCTTCCTCCTCTCTTCCCCATCGCTGGCCACACACCATTTACCCCCGCTCACTGCTCGCCCGCCCGCGCCATCTTCCTTGGTAGCTTGCGCATACCATATCCCCCCGCTCACTACTCGGCCACACGAGGAGAAGTTTCTTCGCTCGCCCGCCTGAATCCACTTCCCCACTGGCTCGCAGGCACCGAAAACCCCAATGGCAGAACCGACTGACACGCAGAGCCGCGATTGGAATTCCCTCCCCGATGTTCTCTTGGAGCAGATCTGTAGTCGTATGGACCTACTCAGCACCGTCCGTTTGGCCGCATGCTCGGTGTCTTTGTACCGTCTACTCGTCTGCAACCGGCCGACTCTTTTCAAGACACCCTGCTTGCTGATGCCCGATCCTCGCAGGTGGCCCAGACACCGACTTGACGATCCTACGGAGGTTGCCGTGGTGCCCCTCGACATGCTACCACTACCCGTCCACCTGTCCTTCATGCGCGGCCACTACTGGGCGGGCATGAAGGCCGACTGGATCGTCCTCATCCACCACACCGGTAGTCTGTGGCGTCTCGTGGATATCTACACCCAGTGAGAGATCACCCTTCCATCGTTGGATATCGCCGACATCAAGCCTCGCGGCCCACCGGACACTCCTGCCTACTACGCACGAGACGCGTCAAGCTTTTGGCTCGACCTCTGTTTGCAGAAAGTTGTAATCTGCGAAGTGCCCACACCATCAAAAGACTACATGGATTACAAGCTCATTGCCTTGTTCAACATGGGATTAGTCTATCTGGAATCCGGTCGCCATACATGGTTATGGCTCATCATCAATCCTATTGAGGCAACATTTCTGTCTGATGCTATAGTGCATGATGGCATTGTTTACGCGGTCGACGCACAGATTGGCTGCCTATACTGGTGGAATCTATCGTCATGTAATTGTTCTATCTCATCTCATCTTTACCTTATGAATACGACTGTCTATTCATTTGTTACAAATTTAGAATGCATAACATGTCTATAACCACATCATTGCTATATGTTCCTCTCATTTCCTAGATTTTTATGACCACACATGTTATTGTTAGAGTTGATATGAGAACAATTGGCATCTAATGATTGTTAGAATACATATTATGAGCATGACATCATGATTGCTATATGTTACTCTCGTTTACAAGATTTTTATAACAACGCATGTTATTGCTTAGTAGTAAGTGCTATGGTAGAATATGAGTAGGCGCCGTCATAGCTGTTTTCCTCTCATTGTTACATGATGTTTGAACCATGACATGTTGCTAGAATATGAAAGCCATTGGCTTATTTTATTAACTTGGGGTATGATTATGACCACGGTATTGCAATTCTCTGTCTATGATATGTGTCACTGTTATAATAATCTTAATTCCACACATACTCTGAACATGATTGTTTATTTTTGTCCTTTTGGTCTCCAATTTGAATTGTTGCAGCAGAGGCAAATGCGTTGGCCTTCATGATTCCAGGACCTGGAATCATACCAGCCGATGGGTGGTGGTTTATCGCTCGTTCAGCTGACGGCGGTCATTTGATGCTCATTCGCATGTACCAAATTGACCAAACCATTACATCAAACCACATGCAGTGCAATGCGTGGGGTGTTCGTGACATTGATGGCTATGGCTGCTTCGTGTTCGAGAAAGATCCCAGCTCCGTTGGGCCAGGCGTATTCAACTGGAGGCGGGTTTATGATGTCTACTACATGACCTTCTTCTTGTAGACGTTGTTGGGCCTGCAAGTGCATAGGTTTGTAGGACAGTAGCAAATTTCCCTCAAGTGGATGACCTAAGGTTTATCAATCCGTAGGAGGCGTAGGATGAAGATGGTCTCTCTCAAACAACCCTGCAACCAAATAACAAAAAGTCTCTTGTGTCCCCAACACACCCAATACAATGGTAAATTGTATAGGTGCACTAGTTCGGCGAAGAGATGGTGATACAAGTGCAATATGGATGGTAGATAAAGGTTTTTGTAATCTGAAATAATAAAAACAGCAAGGTAACTAATGATGAAAGTGAGCGTAAACGGTATTGCAATGATAGGAAACAAGGCCTAGGGTTCATACTTTCACTAGTGCAAGTTCTCTCAACAATAATAACGTAGATAGATCATATAACAAGCCCTCAACATGCAACAAAGAGTCACTCTGAAGCCACTAATAGCGGAGAACAAACATAGAGATTATGGTAGGGTACGAAACCACCTCAAAGTTATTCTCTCGGATCGATCTATAAAAAAGTTCATACTAGAATAACACCTTAAGATACAAATAAACCAAAACCCTAATGTCACCTAGATACTCCATTGTCACCTCAAGTATCAGTGGGCATGATTATACGATATGCATCACACAGTCTCAGATTCATCCAACCAACACAAAGTACTTCAAAGAGTGCCCCAAAGTTTCTACCGGAGAGTCAAGAACGTGTGCCAACCCCTATGCATAGGTTCCCAATGTCACGAAACCTGCAAGTTGATCACCAAAACATACATCAAGTGGCACATGATATCCCATTGTCACCATAGATAATCACGGCAATACATACATCAAGTGTTCTCATAGAAGACTCAATCCGATAAGATGACTTCAAAAGGGGAAACTCAATTCATCACAAGAGAGTAGAGGGGGAGAAACATCATAAGATCCAACTACAATAGCAAAGCTCGGGATACATAAAGATCGTGCCATAGAGGAACACGAGAGAGAACACGAGAGAGAGAGAGAGATCAAACACATAGCTACTTGTACATACCCTCAGCCCCGAGGGTGAACTACTCCCTCCTCGTCATGGATAGCGCCGGGATGATGAAGATGGCCACCGGTGATGGGTTCCCCCTCCGGCAGGGTGCCGGAACGGGCTCCCGAGAGGTTTTTGGTGGCTACAGAGGCTTGCGGCGGCGGAACTCCTGATCTATCTTCTGTTCTGGAAGTTTTAGGGTACAAGAGTATATATGGGTGCAGGGGGTACGTCGGTGGAGTTACGGGGGCCCCACAAGGCAGGGGGGTGCGCCGGGGGGGGGGGGGGGGGGGGCGCCCCCCACCCTCGTGGGCAGCCCTTATCTTCCTTGACGTGCACTCCAAGTTCCCCGGGTTGCTTTCCTTCCAAAAATAACTTCCCCAGTTGATTTCGTTCCGTTTTGACTCCGTCTAATATTCCTTTTCCTCGAAACACTGAAATAGGCATAAAACAACAAATCTGGACTGGGCCTCCGGTTAATAGGTTAGTCCCAAAAATAATATAAAAATGGATAATAAAGCCTAATATTGCCTAAAACAGTAGATAAAGTAGCATGGAGGAATAAAAAATTATAGATACGTTGGAGACGTATTAGTTTACAGCCTCGGCAACCACTCCTTGTTCCTCGGGCTCAATTATCCGATCATCCAACCAATCATCGATCATATCACCGGCGATGATTACTATGCTATGCAACTTCCATTCGCGAGGGGGGGCTGTGTTTACACATCATACCATGGGTTTCATGAATCACCATATCTAGAGATTCGTCGACACAGCTTGTTGCCAGGTAATCTTCAGTGTGTGAAAGGCATCAAGCTTCCATGCGATGGATGGCTTTTGCAAACCCGACATGCGAAGATGTGGTTCATGCCAACAACAAATATGCACAACTTGATTCGTGCTGATATCTAGACTGAGCCATGTATTCTGCTGCTATAGCACGACCCTCTTTTGTTGGATATTATGTACTGTTGTTAGTTTGAAGCACTCCTCTGGTTTGAAGGATAGATACCTTCCTGGGATCAAGTGCATCCTAACTCACCTGCGTAGGATGTGTTGATAATGATGATGGAGATACTGTGCAGAAGCCATATATATATATATATATATATATATATATATATATATATATATATATATATATATATATCAGTTAGGCTTCAAGTGCATGTTGGGGAACGTAGTAATTTCAAAAAAATTCCTACGCACATGCAAGATCATGGTGATGGCATAGCAACGAGAGGGGAGAGTGTTCGTCCACGTACCCTCGTAGACCGTAAGTGGAAGTGTTAGCACAACGCGGTTGATGTAGTCGTACGTCTTCACGATCCGACCGATCCAAACACCGAACGTACGGAGCCTCCGAGTTCAGCACACGTTCAGCTCGATGACGATCTCCGGCCTCCGATCCAGCCGAGCTCCGGAGATGAGTTCCGTTAGCATGACGGCGTGGTGACGATGATGATGTTCTACCGGCGCAGGGCTTCGCCTAAACTCCGCGACGATATGACCGAGGTGGAATATGGTGGAGGGGGGCACCGCACACGGCTAAGGAACGATCCGTAGATCAACTTGTGTGTCTATGGGGTGCCCCCTGCCCCCGTATATAAAGGAGTGGAGGAGGGGGAGGGCCGGCCCTCTCTATGGCGCGCCCTAGGGGAGTCCTACTCCCACCGGGAGTAGGATTCCCCCTTTCCTAGTAGAACTAGGAGCCCTTCCATGTAGTAGGAGTAGGAGAGAAGGAAAGGGAAGAGAGAAGGGAAGGAAGGAGGGGGTGCGGCCCCTCCCCCTAGTTCAATTCGGACTAGGCCTTGGGGGGGCGCGCAGCCTGCCCTAGGCAGCCCCTCTCTCTTTCCCGTATGGCCCAATAAGGCCCAATACTTCTCCCGGCGAATTCCCGTAACTCTCAGGTACTCCGAAAAATACCCGAATCACTCGGAACCTTTCCGAAGTCCGAATATAGTCGTCCAATATATCGATCTTTACGTCTCGACCATTTCGAGACTCCTCGTCATGTCCCCAATCTCATCTGGGACTCCGAACTCCTTCGGTACATCAACACTCATAAACTCATAATAAAATTGTCATCGAAACCTTAAGCGTGCGGACCCTACGGGTTCGAGAACTATGTAGACATGACCTAGAACTTTTCTCGGTCAATAAACAATAGCGAAACCTGGATGCTCATATTGGCTCCTACATATTCTACGAAGATCTTTATCGGTCAAACCGCATAACAACATACGTTGTTCCCTTTGTCATCGGTATGTTACTTGCCCGAGATTCGATCATCGGTATCCAATACCTAGTTCAATCTCGTTACCGGCAAGTCTCTTTACTCGTTACGTAATGCATCATTCCGTAACTAACTCATTAGCTACATTGCTTGCAAGGCTTATAGTGATGTGTATTACCGAGAGGGCCCAGAGATACCTCTCCGACAATCGGAGTGACAAAACCTAATCTCGAAATACGCCAACCCAACATGTACCTTCGGAGACACCTGTAGAGCACCTTTATAATCACCCAGTTACGTTGTGATGTTTGGTAGCACACAAAGTGTTCCTCCGGTAAACGGGAGTTGCATAATATCATAGTTGTCGGAACATTGTATAAGTCATGAAGAAAGCAATAGCAACATACTAAACGATCAAGTGCTAGGCTAAAGGAATGGGTCAAGTCAATCACATCATTCTTCTAATGATGTGATCCCGTTAATCAAATGATAACTCATGTCTATGGTTAGCAAACTTAACCATCTTTGATTAACGAGCTAGTCAAGTAGAGGCATACTAGTGACACTATGTTTGTCTATGTATTCACACATGTATTATGTTTCTGGTTAATACAATTCTAGCATGAATAATAAACATTTATCATGATATAAGGAAATAAATAATAACTTCATTATTGCCTCTAGGGCATATTTCCTTCAGTCTCCCACTTGCACTAGAGTCAATAATCTAGTTCACATCACCATGTGATTTAACACCAATATTCACATCTGTATGTGATTAATACCCATAGTTCACATCTTCATGTGATCAACACTCGAAGGGTTTACTAGAGTCAATAATCTAGCTCACATCACTATGTGATTAACACCCAAAGAGTACAAAGGTATGATCATGTTTTGTTCATGAGAGAAATTTAATCAACGGGTGTGTCACATTCAGAGCCGTATGTATTTTGCAAATATTCTATGTCTACAATGCTCTGCTCGGGGCTACTCTAGCTAATTGCTCCCACTTTCAATATGTATCCAGCTTGAGACTTAGAGTTATCTGGATCAGTGCCAAAACTTGTATCGACGTAACCTTTTACGATGAACCTTTTTGTCATCTCCATAATTGAGAAACATATCCTTATTCCACTAAGGATAATTTTGACCAATGGCCAGTGATCTACTCCTAGATCACTATTGTACTCCCTTGCCAAACCAGGGCAGAGTATACAATAGGTCTGGTCCATAGCATGGCATACTTTTATAGAACCTATGACTGATGCATAGGGAATGACTTTCATTCTCTTTCTATTTTCTGTCGTGGTCGAGATTCGAGTCTTACTCAATTTCATACCTTTGCAACACAGGCAAGAACTCTTTCTTTGACTGTTCCATTTTGAACTACTTCAAAATCATGTCAAGGTATGTACTCATTGAAAATCTTATCAAGCGTCTTGATCTATCTCAATAGATCTTGATGCTCAATATGTAAGTAGCTTTACTGAGGTCTTTCTTTTAAAGAACTCCTTTCAAACACTCCTTTATGCTTTGCAGAATAATTCTATATTATTTCCGATCAATAATATGTCATTCACATATACTTATCAGAAATGTTGTAGTGCTCCCACTCACTTTCTTGTAAATACAGGCTTCACCATAAGTCTGTACAAAACTATATGCTTTTGATCAACTTATCAAAGCGTATATTCCAACTCTGAGATGCTTACACCAGTCCACAGATGGATCGCTGGAGCATGCATATTTTGTTAGCACCTTTAGGATTGACAAAACCTTCTGGTTGCATCATATACAACTCTTCTTCAATAAATCCATTAATGAATGCAGTTTTGTTTATCCATTTTGCCAGATTTATAAAATGTGGCAATCGCTAACATGATTCAGACAGACATAAGCATCGATACGAGTGAGAAAATCTCATCGTATTCAACCCCTTGAACTTGTTGAAAACCTTTTGCAACAAGTCGAGCTTAGTGGATAGTAACACTACTATCAGTGTCCGTCTTCCTTTTGAAGATCCATTTATTCTCAATGGCTTGCCGATCATCGGGCAAGTCAACCAAAGTCCACACTTTGTTTTCATACATGGATCCCATCTCAGATTTCATGGCCTCTAGCCATTTTGCAGAATCTGGGCTCATCATTGCTTCCTCATAGTTCGTAGGTTCATCATGGTCTAGTAACATGATTTCCAGAATAGGATTACCGTACCACTCTGGTGCAGACTGTACTCTGGAAGACCTACGAGGTTCTGTAGTAACTTGATCAGAAGTTTCATGATCATCATCATTAGCTTCCTCACTAATTGGTGTCGGAATCACTGGAACTGATTTCAGTGATGAACTATTTTCCAATTCAGGATAAGGTACAGTTACCTCATCAAGTTCTACTTTCCTCCCACTCACTTCTTTCGAGAGAAACTCCTTCTCTAGAAAGGATCCATTCTTAGCAATGAATGTTTTGCCTTCGGATCTGTGATAGAAGGTGTACCCAACAGTTTCCTTTGGGTATTCTATGAAGACGCACTTCTCCGATTTGGGTTTGAGCTTATCAGGTTGAAAAACTTTTTCATATAAGCATCGCAACTCCAAACTTTAAGAAATGACAGCTTAGGTTTACTGCTAAACCATAGTTCATACGGTGTCGTCTCAACGGATTTATATGGTGCCCTTTTAAACGTGAATGCAGCTGTCTCTAATGCATAACCCCAAAACGATAGTGGTAAATCAGTAAGAGAAATCATAGATCGCACCATATCCAATAAAGTGCGGTTACGACGTTTGGACACACCATAACGTTGTGGTGTTCCAGGTGGCGTGAGCTGTGAAACTATTCCACATTTGTTTTAATTGAAGACCAAACTCATAACTCAAATATTCGTCTCTGCGATTAGATCGCAGAAACTTTATTTTCTTGTTACGATGATTTTTCCACTTCACTCTGAAATTCTTTGAACCTTTCAACTATTTCAGACTTATGTTTCATCAAGTAGATATACCCATATCTGCTCAAATCATCTTGTGAAGGTCAGAAAATAATGATACTTGCCACGAGCCTTAATACTCATTAGTCTGCATACATCAGTATGTATTATTTCCAACAAGTTTGTTGCTTGTTCCATTGTTCCGAAGAACGGAGTTTTAGTCATCTTGCCCAAAAGGCACGGTTCGCAAGCATCAAATGATTCATAACCAAGTGATTCCAAAAATCCATCTTTATGGAGTTTCTTCATGCGCTTTTCACCGATATGACCCAAACGGCAGTGCCACAAATAAGTTGCACTATCATTATTAACTCTGCATCTTTTGGCATCAATATTATGAATATGTGTATCACTACGATCGAGATCCAATAAACTATTTTCATTGGGTGTATGACCATTGAAGGTTTTATTCATGTAAACAGAACAACAATTATTCTCTGACTTTAAATGAATAACCGTATTGCAATAAACATGATCAAATCATATTCATGCTCAACGCAAATGCTAAATAACATTTATTTAGGTTTAACACTTATCCCGAAAGTTTAGGGAGTGTGCGATGATGATCATATCAATCTTGGAACTACTTCCAACACTCATCGTCACTTCCCCTTCAACTAGTTTCTGTTTATTCTGTAACTCCCGTTTCGAGTTACTAATCTTAGCAACCGAACAAGTATCAAATACTCAGGGGCTACTATAAACACTAGTAAGGCACATATCAAAAACCTGTATATCAAATATACCTTTGTTTACTTTGCCATCCTTCTTATCCACCAAATGTTCAGGGCATTTCCGCTTCTAGTGACCATTTCCTTTGCAGTGTAAGCACTTAGTTTCAGGCTATGGTCCAGCTTTGGGCTTCTTCGCAGGAGTGACAACTTGCTTGTCTTTCCACTTGAAGTTCCCTTTCTTTCCCTTTGCCCTTTTCTTGAAACTAGTGGTCTTGTCAATCATCAACACTTGATGCTCTTTCTTGATTTCTACCTTCGTCGATTTCAATATCACGAAGAGCTTGGGAATCGTTTTCGTTATCCCTTGCATACTATAGTTCATCACAAAGTTCTAGTAACTTAGTGATGGTGACTAGAGAATTCTGTCAATCACTATCTTATCTGGAAGATTAACTCCCACTTGATTCAAGCGATTGAAGTACCCAGACAATCTGAGCACATGCTCACTAGTTGAGCGATTCTCCTCCATCTTTTAGCTATAGAACTTGTTGGAGACTTCATATCTCTCAACTCGGGTATTTGCTTGAAATATTAACTTCAATTCATGGAACATCTCATATGGTCCATGACGTTCAAAACATCTTTGAAGTCCCGATTCTAAGCCGTTAAGCATGGTGCACTAAACTATCAAGTAGTCATCATATTGAGCTAGCCAAACGTTCATAACGTTTGCATCTGCTCCTGCAATAGGTCTGTCACATAGCGGTGCATTAAGGACATAATTCTTCTGTGCAGCAATGAGGATTAACCTCAGATTACGGATCAAATCCGCAACATTGCTACTAACATCTTTCAACACAATTTTCTCTAGGAACATATCAAAATAAACATATGAAAGCAACAACGCAAGCTATTGATCTACAACATAATTTGCAAAATACTACCAGGACTAAGTTCATGATAAATTTAAGTTCAATTAATCATATTACTAAAGAACTCCCACTTAGATAGACATCCCTCTAATCCCCTAAGTGATTACGTGATCCATATCAACTACACCATGTCCGATCGTCACGTGAGATGGAGTAGTTTCAATGGTGAACATCACTATGTTGATCATAACTACTATATGATTCACGTTTGACCTTTCGGTCTCCGTGTTCCGAGGCCATATCTGTATATGCTAGGCTCGTCAAGTTTAACCTGAGTATTCCGCGTGTGCAACTGTTTTGCACCCGTTGTATTTGAACGTAGAGCCTATCACACCCGATCATCACGTGGTGTCTCAGCACGAAGAACTTTCGCAACGGTGCATACTCAGGGAGAACACTTCTTGATAATTAGTGAGAGATCATCTTAAAATGCTACCGTCAATCAAAGCAAGATAAGATGCATAAAGGATAAACATCACATGCAATCAATATAAGTGATATGATATGGCCATCATCATCTTGTGCTTGTGATCTCCATCTTCAAAGCACCATCGTGATCACCATCGTCACCGGCGCGACACCTTGATCTCCATCGTAGCATCGTTGTCGTTTATGCCATCTATTGCTTCTATGACTATCGCTACCGCTTAGTGATAAAGTAAAGCAATTACAGGGCGTTTGCATTTCATACAATAAAGCGACAACCATATGGCTCCTGCCAGTTGCCGATAACTTCGGTTACAAAACATGATCATCTCATACAATAAAATATAGCATCACGTCTTGGCCATATCACATCACAACATGCCCTGCAAAAACAAGTTAGACGTCCTCTACTTTGTTGTTGCAAATTTTACGTGGCTGCTATGGGCTTTAGCAAGAACCGTTCTTACCTACGCATCAAAACCACAACGATAGTTCGTCAAGTTGGTGCTGTTTTAACCTTCGCAAGGACCAGGCGTAGCCACACTCGATTCAGCTAAAGTGAGAGAGACAGACACCCGCCAGCCACCTTTAAGCACGAGTGCTCGTAACGGTGAAACCAGTCTCGCATAAGCGTACGCGTAATGTCGGTCCGGGCCGCTTCATCTCACAATACCGCCGAACCAAAGTATGACATGCTGGTAAGCAGTATGACTTGTATCGCCCACAACTCACTTGTGTTCTACTCGTGCATATAACATCAACGCATAAAACCTAGGCTCGGATGCCACTGTTGGGGAACGTAGTAATTTCAAAAAATTTCCTACGCACACGCAAGATCATGGTGATGGCATAGCAACGAGAGGGGAGAGTGTTCGTCCACGTACCCTCGTAGACCGTAAGCGGAAGCATTAGCACAACGCGGTTGATGTAGTCGTACGTCTTCACGATCCAACCGATCCAAGCACCGAACGTACGGAGCCTCCGAGTTCAGCACACGTTCAGCTCGATGACGATCTCCGGCCTCCGATCCAGCCGAGCTCCAGAGATGAGTTCCGTCAGCACGACGGCGTGGTGATGATGATGATGTTCTACTGGCACAGGGCTTCGCCTAAACTCCGCGACGATATAACCGAGGTGGAATATGGTGGAGGGGGGCACGGCACACGGCTAAGGAACGATCCGTAGATCAACTTGTGTGTCTATGGGGTGCCCCCTACCCCCGTATATAAAGGAGTGGAGGAGGGGGAGGGCCGGCCCTCTCTGGCGCGCCCTAGGGGAGTCCGATTCCCCCTTTCCTAGTAGAACTAGGAGCCCTTTCATGTAGTAGGAGTAGGAGAGAAGGAAAGGGAAGAGAGAAGGGAAGGAAGGAGGGGGTGCGGCCCCTCCCCCTAGTCCAATTCGGACTAGGCCTTGGGGGGCGTGCAGCCTGCCCTAGGCAGCCCCTCTCTCTTTCCCGTATGGCCCAATAAGGCCCAATACTTCTCTCGGCGAATTCCCGTAACTCTCCGGTACTCCGGAAAATACCCGAATCACTCGGAACCTTTCCGAAGTCCGAATATAGTCGTCCAATATATTGATCTTTACGTCTCAACCATTTCAAGACTCCTCGTCATGTCCCCAATCTTATCCGGGACTCCGAACTCCTTCGGTACATCAAAACTCATAAACTCATAATAAAATTGTCATCGAAACCTTAAGCGTGCGGACCCTACGGGTTCGAGAACTATGTAGACATGACCTAGAACTATTCTCGGTCAATAACCAATAGCGGAACCTGGATGCTCATATTGGCTCCTACATATTCTACGAAGATCTTTATCGGTCAAACTGCATAACAAC
Organism: Triticum timopheevii; assembly: GCA_963921465.1. NCBI lineage: Eukaryota > Viridiplantae > Streptophyta > Magnoliopsida > Poales > Poaceae > Triticum > Triticum timopheevii. The sequence continues at coordinate 99,210,768 of OY997264.1, read as the reverse complement.
ATACGTTGTTCCCGTTGTCATCGGTATGTTACTTGCCCGAGATTCGATCATCGGTATCCAATACCTAGTTCAATCTCGTTACCGGCAAGTCTCTTTACTCGTTACATAATGCATCATTCCGTAACTAACTCATTAGCTACATTGCTTGCAAGGCTTATAGTGATGTGTATTACTGAGAGGGCCCAGAGATACCTCTCCGACAATCGGAGTGACAAAACCTAATCTCGAAATACGCCAACCCAACATGTACCTTCGGAGACACCTGTAGAGCACCTTTATAATCACCCAGTTACGTTGTGACGTTTGGTTGCACACAAAGTGTTCCTCTGGTAAACGGGAGTTGCATAATCTCATAGTTGTAGGAACATTGTATAAGTCATGAAGAAAGCAATAGCAACATACTAAACGATCAAGTGCTAGGCTAACGGAATGGGTCAAGTCAATCACATCATTCTTCTAATGATGTGATCCCGTTAATCAAATGACAACTCATGTCTATGGTTAGGAAACTTAACCATCTTTGATTAACGAGCTAGTCAAGTAGAGGCATACTAGTGACACTATGTTTGTCTATGTATTCACACATGTATTTTGTTTCCGGTTAATACAATTCTAGCATGAATAATAAACATTTATCATGATATAAGGAAATAAATAATAACTTTATTATTGCCTCTAGGGCATATTTCCTTCAGTGCATACTTGTTAGTTAAACCTATGTATAAATTCTGACACTAAATACGACTAGTAAGTAGTACAGTAGCAGTACTAGGATACGTCGATCAAATTATTCATCATGTCCACACATTGAATTGACGTGACAACACGCTGCGCGTGAGGTGACACAAGAATCCCGGCAGCGTGTTCGGGTATTCTGGACATCAGATTTGGAGTACCACTTATCTGTCGAAATCTTTCATCATTCACTTAAAACAGTCGATTGATCATACATTGAGTACCATATAACTAGAATTACCGATGCAAGTATAAGAAGGATTGGCCGGTGCTGCCGGCTGGCGTCAAGTTTGATCCCACAGATCAGGAGCTGATCGAGCACCTTGAGGCCAAAGTGAGTGCTGACAGCACGAGATTTCAGTCTCTCATCGATTTGTTCATACCAACCATCGATAGCGAGCACAACATATGCTACACCCAACCTGAGAAACTTCCAGGTAAGACACCGATCGGCCGTCTACTTGCACAAACATATTCCTTTGTTTATAGCTCTATTTTTCTTTTTAGACGTAGACTTGGTGAAGCAATTACAATTTGACAGTTAATAAAAAGTGAAACAAGTGACTGCAACATGCCAAAGATGTTATGAAAATGCCAACTACGTACACTAAAACCTGCATTCCACAATACTGCAGGTATCACACTGAGTGGCCTAAGGAAGCAATTCTTCTAGCGCAATTCCAGGGCGTTCAAAAGGGGCACGTGGATGCGTCGCAAGATACAGTCGGAGTGCGGCATGCACGCGATGTGGCACAAGACCGGCAATACCTTGTCGGTGATGGTCAATGGCTGGCAGACAGGCAACAAAAAAGGTTCTGGTGCTGCACACCAACAAGAACTTCGACCAGCAGAGGACCAACTGGGTGATGCACCAGTACCACCTCGGGGACCTAGAGTAAGAAAAGGAGCGGGAACTGGTCCTCTGCAAGATTTTCTACCAGACGAACACTAGGGCCAGGAGTAAAAAGATTATAAGTTAGTTAGGTATTGGTAGTTGTACTACCTTGTCGTCCGCAAGTTGGTATTGTTGTTAACGATCTTTTGGTATGAACTTGCATTTGCTTCCAACCATCATGCCGAGGGTCGGCATGGATATAAAGCTGAATCATTTGTTTCGAAACGAATTTTCAAGCACCTGATTTTTATTTGATGGGTAGCATAAGCACCTGCCGTTCGAATTCCTAGTTCTCCAATTTTTTTGAAACAAGTGCATGCACTTATTATCACGATAAAAAAACAATATCCATGCTGCATCCCAGTTATCAGTCTGTACTTGCAGAATTCTCTCGTTTATTGAGCACGTATATTGTTTTTTCAGGTTGAGCAAGCTTCAACTGGGCTGCAGACTGCCCAGGGTTGGTTTTGTTTTTAACAGGCCCAGCCCATGACGACAATGGGGCACAAAGATCCAGCAGGTATCTACTGGCCTCTGGCCCGCCAGCGTTAGTTATATTTTGTCTTACAACATCCGCAGGCAGTTTTTTTACTGAATCAAACACACAGCCTAGTTCTATTTTCCTCTTGAAACGCATGTTCTACATCCGTTTTCTAATCTCTACCTATAGTTTTACTAGTTCATATACACATATCATTATATTGAAAACACATGAAATTCCCTTTTCATATTTACATCCTTATTTTTGTTGTTTTTTCCCACCCAGCACGGATTTTTTTACCACTGGTTTTCCCTTAAACCAACTCAATTGTCCCACGTCTTATTTGCTCACAAAAACAAAACGATTTTTTTGGCAAATCAATAAGTTCTTAAAAAAATGTTTATCATTTCAGGATTACAACAGTTCGGACTCCACCGAAATATGCAAAATAAGGTTGAACTTTTTGACCGTGGTCCTGGGCAGAAAATCGGCTGTAATAAATTACTTAAGAATTAGCAAATGGGCTGCAAATTATAAAAAATAGCAAATGGGCTTTATGTTGTATGCCACAGATTTGGAGGCTGACTTGTGGGCCTACCAAGTTCATGCGTACACAAGGTTTTGCAAAAAAGAAACTTAGTCAACAATCGAATCTATCAGCGTCAGACCGTTAGATGTCAATCTAACGGCAATCGTGCTTCTTCAGTCTCTGATCTTCCTACCCCAGCCGCCCAAACCAGCGCCGTCGGAACCGCTTGCTCCCGCCTCCCGTGTCTAGCAGTGCTGCCGGGCACGCCTCACGGCCCCATCATACTCGCATCCCTGGCCTGTCTATCCCTCTACTCACCCACACCTCCTGTTATTTTCCGGCGACGGCAGCCGAACCAGTCAACCCTCGTACTCTCCACCGCGTGGGCAGCCACTGCCGTGTCTTCCCCGGATCCTTGTCGTTCCCTTCGTAGGCCTCGCCGTCGTCCACCGCCCTGGTGCTCTTGGCGCGGCGTGGTCAACGATGTGCATCCAACGGCCGTAGTGCTTCTTCAACCTCGGGTCTTCTTGCCCCAGCCGCTCAAAGCAGCGCCGGTTGTGCCGCATGCTCCTGCCTCCCGTGGCCGGCTGTGCTGCCGCGGAGGCCTCACCATCCCCATACTACTCCCACCACTGGCCAGGCCATCCCTCCAATCACCCACTCCCCCTGTTATTTTGCGGCGACGGCAACCTCACATCGCAGCTAAACCAGTGAACCCTCGTGCTCCTCTCCGCGTGGGCATCCACTTCCGCGTCTTCCCCGGCTCTGCGTCGTCCCCTTCCTAGGCCTCGCCGTCGTCCACCGCCGTGGTGCTTTCGGCGCGGCATGGTCAATGTGGTCAACGACCGACTTCCATCGGAAGAGTACTATACGTGGAGAGGCTGACAGCTGGGTCCACGGCAGCCGCAAGGAAGTGCCTCCTTATTATGCACAAAATAATTATTCCTCCACTTGACAGCGGGGACCCACCGGACGGGCCACCAGTATTTCACGGAAAAAACATTTCCCCCCTGACTGCTGGGACCCACCGGACGGGCCATCGTATTTCGCGAAAAAAACGTTTGCCCCTGACTGCTGGGACCCACCGGACGGACCACCGTATTTCACGAAAAAATGTTCCCCCCGCTGTCAGCTCGGACCCACCGGAAGTGCCTCCTTATTACGCACAGAAAAATGAATACTCCCCCTGCTAGCTGGGACCCACCATGGTGGGAGGCTGACTTGTGGGCATACTATGTTGACGGGGACGGAGGGCTTTGTCAACTTAGTCAATATGAACGATTCTAGCTCCAGTGACCGTACGATGTCCATCCAATGGCCGTCGTGCTTCTTCAATCTCTGCTCTTCCTGCTCCAGCCGGTCAAACAAGCGCCGGCGGGACTGCCTGCTCCCTCCTCCCCGCGGCCGGCTGTGCTGCCGCGCAGCACTCACTGCCCCACCGTACTCCCATCGCTGGCCTAGCCATCCCTCTACTCACCCACACCTGCTATTATTCTCCAGCGACGGCAGACGAACCAGTAAACCCTCGTACAGTCGTACTCCCCTCCGCGTGGGAAACAACTGCCGAGTCTTCCCTGCCTCCGTGTCGTTCCCTTCCTAGGCCTCACCATCGTCCACCGCCCTGGTGCTCTCGGCGCGGCCTGGTCAACGTGGTCAACAACCGACATGCATCCTTATTACGCACCAAAAAATGAATACCCCGTGCTAGCTGGGACCCACCATAGTGGGTGGCTGACTTGTGGGCCTACTAAGTTGACGAGGATGGAAGGCTTTGTCAACTTAGTCAATATGAACGATTCTAGCTCTAGTGACCGTACGATGTCCATCCAACGGCCATAGTGCTTCTTCAACCTCTGGTCTTCTTGCTCCAGCCGCCCAAAGCAGCGCCGGTCGTGCCGCGTGCTCCTGCCTCGCGTGGCCGGTTGTGATGTCACGGAGGCCTCACCTCCCCCTACTACTCCCACCGCTGGCCCAGGATATCCCTCTACTCACCCACACCCCCTGTTATTCTGCGGCGACAGCAGCCTCACGCCGCAGCCGAACCACTGAACCCTCATACTCCTCTCCGCGTGGGCATCCACTGCCGCGTCTTCACCAGCTCCGCGTCGTCCCCTTCCTAGGCCTCGCCGTCGTCCACCACCTTGGTGCTCTTGGCGCGGCGTGGTCAATATGGTCAACGACCGACTTCCATCGTAAGAGTACTGTACGTGGAGAGGCTGACAGCTGGGTCCAAGGCCACATCCAAGTTTTTTTGTGATTTGCCAAGTAAGTCGCTTTGTCAGGCCTGTTCAGCTGCAAATCTTTCAAGACGAGGAGAGCTTCATTCGGCTGGCCGAGAAAATGGCCTATCAGTAATGAGAAATGGGTTGTACATTTTTAAAACACATCAAACCGGCAATTAGTTTCAAATATCTTTTTTTCATTTCAAGATTTTAAATTACATTAATTTTTATGCGTGGAAAATTTGTTGGATTTATATTGATATACATTTATTTTTAAAATCAGTTTGAATGTGAGTGGAAATTTCGAGATTAAAAACAGTTCGGACCGAACCAAAATATGCAAAATTTCGTATAATTTTTTAACCGTGGCCACAATATGGGCTGTAATGCTAACAAAAAGAATATGGGCTCCAAAAAAAACCTTAAGAATTAGCAAATGGGCTGTAAATTATTAGAAATAATGGCAGATGGGTTATATGCTGTTTTCCACAGATTTGAGGCTTTCCTAAAAAAAAGGTTGACGCACAAGCAGTGACTGCTGGATGTCCATCCAACGACCATCGTGCTTCTTCAATCTCTGCTCTTCCTGCTCCAGCCGCTCAAACAAGCACCTGCGGGACTGCCTGCTCCCTCCTCCCCGCGGCCGGCTCTACTGCCACGCAGGCCTCACCGCCCCACCGTACTCCCATCGCTGGCCTAGCCATCCCTCTACTCACCCACACCTGCTATTATTCTCCAGCGACGGCAGACGAACCAGTAAACCCTCATACAGTCGTACTCCTCTCCGCGTGGGGAACAACTGCCGAGTCTTCCCTACCTCCGTGTCGTTCCTTTCCTAGGCCTCGCCGTCGTCCACCGCCCTGGTGCTCTCGGCGCGGCCTGGTCAACGTGGTCAACGACCGACATGTATCTGAAATGGACTGTACGTGGAGAGGCCGACAGCTAGGTCCACGGCCGCACGCAAGGAAATGCCTCCTTATTACACGCAAAATAATGATTCCTCCACCTGACATCAGGGACCCACCGAAAGGGCCTCTGTATTTCGCGAAAAAAACGTTACTGCCGCTGACAGCTCGAACCCACCAGCTATATCTTCGCATGCAAGGAAGTGCCTCCTTATTACGCACAAAAAATGAATACTCCGCCTGTTAGCTGGGACCTAGTATAGTGGCATGCTGACTTGTGGGCCTACTAAGTTGACGGGGATGGAGGGCTTTGTCAACTTAGTCAATAATATGCACGATTCTAGCTCCAGTGACCGTACGATGTCCATCCAACGGCCGTAGTGCTTCTTCAACCTCTGTTCTTCTTGCTCCAGCCGCCCAAACCAGCGCCGGTCATGCCTTGTGCTCCTGCCTCCCGTGGCCGGCTGCGATGCGGCGGAGGCCTCACCGGCCCCTACTACTCCCACCGCTGGCCAGGCCATCCCTCTACTCACCCACACCCCCTGTTATTCTGCGGCGACGACAGCCTCACCCTCGTACTCCTCTTCGCGTGGGCATCCACTGCTGCATCTTCCCCGGCTCCGCGTCGTCCCCTTCCTAGGCCTTGCCGTCGTCCACCGCCGTGGTGCACTCGGCGCGACGTGGTCAATGTGGTCAACGACTGACTTCCATCGGAAGAGTACTGTGCGTGGAGAGGCTGACAGCTGGGTCCATGGCGGCTGCAAGGCAGTGCCTCCTTATTACGCACAAAATAATTATTCCTCCACCTGACAGCAGGGACCCACCGGACGGGCCACCAGTATTTGATGAAAAAACGTTTCCCCCTGAGTGCTGGGACCCACCAGCTACATCTTTGCACGCAAGGAAGTGCGTCCGGGCAAAAAAAACCAAAACGATTCGCCCCCCCGACTGCTGGTACCCACCAGCTACATCTTCGTAGGCAAGGAAGTGCCTGACAGTCGGGACCCACCTGGTCGAAGCGTACGTAGCGTTGTCATTCTGGTCGTGAAAGTGTACGTACATACTGGTCGATGTAGAGGCACGCACGTGTCGTAGTAGAGGCGCGCACGTGTCGATGTAGAGGCGCGCACGTGTCGATGTAGAGGCGCGCACGTAGCATGTACACGTACGTATAGCGGCGAGGGTGCAAGAAAGAAAATACGGCCACGTACGTACATACGGGCAGGGTCTCAAACGCCTACTCGCGCATACGTACATGGCTGGGTCGGAATGGAGAAACAACGTCGTCGTCGTGTTCATGGGGAGGCAACGGAATGCGTCGTGTTCATGGGGAGGTAACGGAATGCGTCGTGTTCATCAGGAGGCAACGGAACGCGTGGGAGCCAACCGGCTTGGACGGAACAGGCGATGGAAACGAGGCATGGCGTACCGTAGAATGGAGGAAACGGCCTTGTGTTCGACCGGCCACGTTCGGAGCAGGGTCCTGTTGATCGGGAGGGGTGTGGCGTACCGCAAAACGGAGGAAATGGACCTCCTACGGTCGAAACGGGGGTCCTGTTGATCGGGAGGGGTGTGGCGTACCACAAAACAGAGGAAACGGACCTCCTACGGTCGAAACGGGGTCCTGTTGATCGGGAGGGGTGTGGCGTACCACAAAACGGAGGAAACAGACCTCCTACGGTCGAAACGGGGGTCTTGTTCATCGGGAGGGGTGTGGCGTACCGCAAAACGGGACTCCACTGGATACTGTTCATCTTCACCGTCGACCTCCTCCAGCCTCCACGAGCTACCGTCGACCTCCTCCAGCCTCCACGGGCTCCTGTTCATCCAGCCTCCACCGCGCGCTACTCCACCGGCTACTGTTCAACCACCCCTCCACCGTCTACTGTTCATCCAGCCCTCCACACCACGGGGTCCTGTTCAACCACCCCTCCACGGCCACCCCTCCACCGTCTACTGTTCATCCAGCCCTCCACACTACGGGTTCCTGTTCATCCAGAGGCAACGCCACTGCTCACTGTTCATCCACCCCCCTCCCGCAACACTCACTGTTCATCCAATTGATCGGCTTCAGTTAGCAGCAGTAGCAAAGGAATCACTCCATCGGGTTCAGTTAACAGCCATCGATCGATCGCTCGGGTTCAGTAACGCGTAGCCTGCAGTGCAATCGCTCGGGTTCAGTTAGAGCCCAACGCCTCGCTCGGGTTCAGTTAGAGCCAACGCCTTGCACACACGCACGTACCTGTACAAGAGAAACGTGCATCGCTCTCCCACCGTAACCGGCAACTCTCCGAAATTTTCCTCCCCTCGCTTCTACCATGGTTTTTTCTGTCATGGACGGCCCAAAGAATGTCATGTAGCTGCGTCTCCGGCCCGCCCAGGACGAAAAGCCCATTTTCTGTCATAATTTTTTGTCATAGAAGTAGGAGCCCACCACATCTATGATGATACCGGGTTTTTTCACAATTATCGTCATAGAAGTGTCATATGTATGACAGAATTTTTTTTCGTTCGGCCCAAAATGTCACGGATGTGTCTTTTTTTGTAGTGTAGGGGGGGGGGGGTGGCTCCCCCCACCCTCGTGGCCACCTCGAAGATTCCTTGCCTTCAACTCCAAGTCTCCTGGATCACGTTCGTTCCGAAAATCACGCTCCCGAAGGTTTCATTCCGTTTGGACTCCGTTTGATATTCCTTTTCTTCGAAACACTGAAATAGGCAAGAAAACAACAATATGGGCTGGGCCTCCGGTTAATAGGTTGGTCCCAAAAATAATATAAAAGTGTATAATAAAGCCCATAAACATTCAAAACAGATAATAAAATAGCATGAATGCTTCATAAATTATAGATACGTTGGAGACATATCAGCATCCCCAAGCTTAATTCCTGCTCGTCCTCGAGTACGTAAATGATAAAAGAAAGAATTTATGAAGTGCGAATGCTAGCAGGTGCACAAGTTTGATCAATGATAATTTCAATCACCTTTTCTAGCATGATTATATGTCATAACAGTAGTTCATCTCATAAAACTTCTCAAGATCAAGTAAACAACTATTCACATGTTAAAGCATAAACCATAAACTTTCTTGAAAACTAGCAAACTTCATTCTCAGTCATCAAACAATTACAATTCATCCTATTTTCAGGAAGGGTCTATGTCAGAGCTTTGATTTAGCAAACTCCACATACTCAACTATCATATAGTCTTCTACAATTGCTAACACTCACGCAATACTTGTGGTTATGGAGTTTTAATCGGACACTGAGAAAGATAGGGGCTTATAGTGTTGCCTCCCAACGTATTCACCTTTGGGTGATGTCAAAAGTAATAGTTCATGCTAGCTTACATCCAATTGGATATATATATCGGGATCTTTCCAACACGAGGTGCTTGCCAAAGGATAAAATGAAAAAGGGAAAGGTGAAGATCACCTTGCCTCTTGCATAAAGTAAAAGACATAAAGTAAAAGATAGGCCCTTCGCAGAGGGAAGCAGAGGTTGTCATGCGCTTTTATGGTTGGATGCACAAAATCTTAATGCAAAAGAACGTCACTTTATATTGCCACTTGTATATGGACCTTTATTATGTAGTCCGTCGCTTTTATTGCTTCCATAAGAAGATCGTATAAAGCTTATTTTCTTCATACTAATAGATCATACATATTTAGAGAGCAATTTTTATTGCTTGCACCGATGACAACTTACTTGAAGGATCTTACTCAATGCATAGGTAGGTAAGGTGGACTCTCATTGCAAAACTGGGTTTAAGGATATTTGGAAGCACAAGTAGTATCTCTACTTGGTGCAAGGAATTTGGCTAGCATGGGGGGGAAAGGCAAGCTAAAAGGCGTCCCAATGATTTGGAGTTTTTAGATCTAGATGCAAAAATTGATAAAAGTGGGATTGAAGAGGTCAAAACTTTACATAGAAATGAACCCACTATTTTGGATTTCAAGGTATTTAATTATGATAATTGTTCTTTAATATATTGTATTTCCTTGTTGCAATCCGTGTTAAATTCTCCTCATGCTTATAGTCAAAATACAGCTTTTACTAAACATATCGTTGATGCAATCTTATGAAGAAAAGCTTGAACTAGAAGTTTCTATCCCTAGAAAACTTTATGATGAGTGGGAACCTACTATTAAAATGAAGATTAAAGATTATGAATGCTATGCTTTGTGTGATTTGGGTGCTAGTGTTTCCACGATTCCAAAAACTTTGTGTGATGTGCTAGGTTTCCGTGAATTTGATGATTGTTCTTTGAATTTGCATCTTGCGGATTCCACCATTAAGAAACCTATGGGAAGGATTAATGATGTTCTTATTGTTTCAAATAGGAATTATGTGCCCATAGATTTCAATGTTCTTGATATGGATTGCAATCCTACATGTCCTATTATTCTTGGTAGACCTTTCCTTAGAATGGTTGGTGCAATTATTGATATGAAAGAAGGAAATATCAGATTCCAATTTCTGTTAAGGAAGGGCATGGAAAAATTTCCTAGGAAGAAAATTAAATTGCCTTATGAATCTATTATGAGAGCCACTTATGTATTGCATACCAAAGATGTCAATACCTAGATCTATTCGTGTTTTTATGCCTAGCTAGGGGCGTTAAACGATAGCGCTTGTTGGGAGGCAAACCAATTTTATTTTTGTTCTTTGCTTTTTGCTCCTGTTTAGTAATAAATAATTCATCCAGATTCTGTTTAGATGTTGTTTTATGTTTTAATTAGTGTTTGTGCCAAGTAGAACCTTTGGGAAGACTTGGGTGAAGTCTTTGCGATCTTGCTGTAAAAAACAGAAACTTTTGCACTCACGAGAATAGCTGTCATTTTTTACGGAAGAGTGATTTTAGGTTGATTCTTTTTGAAGATGACTAATAGACAAATTCCTCGCGTCCAACTATTTATTTCAGAATTTTTAGAGTTACATAAGTATTCGAAAGTTACAGATTGCTACAGACTGTTCTGTTTTTGACAGATTCTGTTTTTCGTGTGTTTTTTGCTTATTTTGATCCATCTATGAGTAGTATCAGGGGGTATGAACCATAGGGAAGTTGTAATACAGTAGGTTTAACACCAATATAAATAAATAATGAGTTCATTACAGTACCTTAAAGTGGTGGTTTATTTTCTTATACTAACAGAGCTCATGAGATTTTCTGTTGAAGTTTTGTGTTGTGAAGTTTTCAAGTTTTTGGGTGAAGATTTGATGGATTTTGGAATAAGGAGTGGCAAGAGCCTAATATTGGGGATTCCCAAGGCACCCCAAGGTAAAATTTAAGGACAACCAGAAGCCTAAGCTTGGGGATGCCCCGGAAGGCATCCCCTCTTTCGTCTTCGTCTATCGGTAACTTTACTTGAGGCTATATTTTTATTCACCACATGATATGTGTTTTGCTTGGAGCGTCTTGTATGATTTGAGTACTTGCTTTTTATTTTACCACAATCATCCTTGCTGTACACACCTTTTGGGAGACACACGCATGAATCATAATTTATTAGAATACTCTATGTGCTTCACTTATATCTTTTGAGCTAGACAATATTGCTCTAGTGCTTCACTTATATCTTTTTAGAGAACGGTGGTGGTTTTATTTTATACAAATTATTGATCTCTCATGCTTCACTTATATTATTTTGAGAGTCTTTTAGAACAGCATAGTAATTTTATTTGGTTATAAAATTAGTCCTAATATGATGGGCATCCAAGATGGGTATAATAAAAACTTTCATATAAAGTGCATTGAATACTATGAGAAGTTTGATTCTTTATGATTGTTTTGAGATATGAAGATGGTGATATTAGAGTCATGCTAGTAGAGTAGTTGTGAATTTGAGAGATACTTGTGTTAAAGTTTGTGATTCCCGTAGCATGCACGTATGGTGAACCATTATGTGATGAAGTTGGAGCATGATTTATTTATTGATTGTCTTCCTTATGAGTGGCGGTCGAGGACGAGCGATGGTCTTTTCCTACCAATGTATCCCCCTAGGAGAATGTGCATAGTACTTCATTTTGATAACTAATAAATTTTTGCAATAAGTATGTGAGTTCTTTATGACTAATGTTGAGTCCATGGATTATACGCACTCTCACCCTTCCACCATTGCTAGCCTCTCTAGTATCGCGCAACTTTCGTCGGTACCATACACCCACCATATACCTTCCTCAAAACAGCCACCATACCTACCTATTATGGCATTTCCATAGGCATTCTGAGATATATTGCCATGCAACTTTCCACCATTCCGTTTATTATGACACGCTCCATCATTCTCATATTGCCTATCATGATCATGTAGTTGACATCGTATTTGTGGCAAAGCCACCGTTCATAATTTTTTTATACATGTCACTGTTGAATCATTGCACATCTCGGTACACCGCCAGAGGCATTCACATAGAGTCATATTTTGTTCTAAGTATTGAGTTGTAATTCTTGAATTGTAAGTAAATAAAAGTGTGATGATATTCATTATTAGAGCATTGTCCCAATGAGGAAAGGATGATGGTGACTATGATTCCCCCACAAGTCGGGATGAGACTCCGGACTAAAATAAGAGGCCATAAAAAGAAAAGAAAGAAAAGGCCCAAAAAAATGAGAGAAAAAGAGAGAAGGGGCAATGCTACTATCCTTTTACCACACTTGTGCTTCAAAGTAGAACCATGATCTTCATGATAGAGAGTCTCCTATGTTGTCACTTTCATATACTAGTGGGAATTTTTCATTATAGAACTTGGCTTGTATATTCCAATGATGGGCTTCCTCAAAAGTGCCCTAGGTATTCATGAGCAAGCAAGTTGGATGCACACCCACTTAGTTTCTTTTGTTGAGCTTTCAAACACTTATAGCTCTAGTGCATCCATTGCATGGCAATCCCTACTCACCCACATTGATATCTATTGATGGGCATCTCCATAGCCCGTTGATACGCCTAGTTGATGTGCGACTATCTTCTCCTTTTTGTCTTCTCCACAACCACCATTCTATTCCACCTATAGTGCTATGTCCATGGCTCACGCTCATGTATTGCGTGAAGATTGAAAAAGTTTGAGAACATCAAAAGTATGAAACAATTGCTTGGATTGTCATCGGGGTTGTGCATGATTAAATACTTTGTGTGATGAACATAGAGCATAACCAGGCTATATGATTTTGTAGGGATAGCTTTCTTTGGCCATGTTATTTTGAGAAGACATGATTACTTTGTTAGTATGCTTGAAGTATTATTATTTTTATGTCAATACTAAACTTTTGTCTTGAATCTTTCGGATCTTAACAATCATGCCACAATAAAGAAAATTACATTGAAAATTATGTTAGGTAGCATTCCACATCAAAAATTCTGTTTTTATCATTTACCTACTCGAGGACGAGCAAGAATTAAGCTTGGGGATGCTTGATACGTCTCCAACATATCTATAATTTTTGATTGTTCCATGCTATTATATTATCTGTTTGGATGATTAATGGGCTTTAATACGCTCTTTTATATTATTTTTGGGAATAATCTATTAACCGGAGGCCCAGTGCCAGTTTCTGTTTTTTTGCCTATTTTAGAGTTTTGTAGAAAAGGAATACCAAACAGAGTCCAAACGGAATGAAACCTTCGCGGTGATCTTTCTTGGACCGAAATCAAACCAGAAGACTTGGAGTTGAAGTCAGAAACGCCATGAGGCTTCCACGAGGCAGGATGATGCGCCCAGGGGGGTAGGCGCGCCCCCACCCTCGTGGGCCCCTCGTAGCTCCACCTACATACTTCTTTCGCCTATATATACACTCTTATACCCTAAAAACACTAGGGAGAGCCACGAAACTAGTTTTCCACCGCCGCAACCTTCTGTACCCGTGAGATCCCATCTTGGGGCCTTTTTCGGCGATCTGTCGGAGGGGGAATCGATCACAAAGGGCTTCTACATCAGCACCATTGCCTCTCCGATGAAGCGTGAGTAGTTTACCACAGACCTTCGGGCCCATAGTTATTAGCTAGATGGCTTCTTCTCACTCTTTGATTCTCAATACAAATTTCTCCTTGATGTTCTTGGAGATCTATTTGATGTAATATTCTTTTGTAGTGTGTTTGCTGATATCCGATGAATTGTGGATTTATGATTAAGATTATCTATGAATATTATTTGGTTCTTCTTTGAATTCATATATGCATGATTTGATATCTTTGCAAGTCTCTTCGAATTATTGGTTTAGTTTGGCCTACTAGATTGATCTTTCTTGCCATGGGAGAAGTGCTTAGATTTGGCTTCAATCTTGCGGTGTCCTTTCCCAGTGACAGTAGGGGCAGCAAGGCACGTATTGTTGTCATCGAGGATAAAAAGATGGGGTTGATATCATATTGCTTGAGTTTATCCCTCTACATCATGTCATCTTGCTTAATGCGTTACTCCGTTCTTATGAACTTAATACTCTAGATGCATGCTGGATAGCGGTCGATGTGTGGAGTAATAGTAGTAGATGCAGAATCGTTTCGGTCTACTTGACACGGACGTGATGCCTATGTTCATGATCATTTCCTTAGATGTCTTCATAATTATGCGCTTTTCTATCAATTGCTCGGCAGTAATTTGTTCACCCATTGTAATACATGCTATCTCGAGAGAAACCACTAGTGAAACCTATGGCCCCCGGGTCTCTTTTCCATTATATTGCATCTCTTTTCCATATTGTTGAATCTTGTTTACTACTTTGCAATCTCTACTTTCCAATCTATACAACAAAAACACCAAAAATATTTACTTTATTATCTCTATCAGATCTCACTTTTGCGAGTGACCGTGAAGGGATTGACAACCCCTTTATCGCGTTGGTTGCAAGGTTCTTGATTGTTTGTGCAGGTATTCGGTGACTTGTGCGTCGTCTCCTACTGGATTGATACCTTGGTTCTAAAAAACTAAGAGAAATACTTACGCTACTTTGCTGCATCACCCTTTCATCTTCAAGGGAAAACCAACGCAAGCTCAAGAGGTAGCAGTGAGTAAGCTCAGCTGCGAACCAGTTTTCATCCAAGTTAAAAAATAATCCGAGTGAGGATCCGCTCCACACTCGGGGGCTTAGCTACGAACCAGTTTCACCGAAGTTAAAAAAGAAACCGAGTGAGGTTCCGCTGCACACTCAGGGCTTAGCTGCGAACCAGTTTTGCCTAAGTTAAAAAATAAACCGAGTGAGGATCTACCCTACACTCGGGGGCTTAGTTGCGAACCAGTTTCTGCCTAAGTTAAAAAACAATTCGAGTGAGGATCTACTCTACACTCGGGGGCTTAGCTGCGAGCCAATTTTCGCCTAAGTTCAAAAACAATTCGAGTGAGGATCTAGTATACATTCGGGGCTTAGCTGTGAACCAGTTTTCGCCTAAGTTTAAAAACAATTCGAGTGAGGATTTACTCTACACGCAGGGGATTAGTTGCGAAACAGTTTTTGCATAAGTCAAAAAACAATCTGAGTGAGGATCCGCTCCACACTCAGGAGCTTAGATGCGAACTGACTTTTGCCTAAGTTAAAAAATAATCCGAGTGAGGATCCGCTCCGGACTCGGAGACTTAGCTGCGAACCTGTTTTCGCCTAAGTTAAAAAACAATCCAAGTGAGGATCCGCTCCACACTTGGAGGCTTAGCTGCAAACCTGTTTTCGCCTAAGTTAAAAAAAAACAGTCTGAGTGAGGATCTGCTCCACACTCGGGGGCTTAGCCATGAACCAGCTTTCGCCCAAAGCAAAACAAAACACGAAGCAAATAGAAGCGCAGTAGGTTTCAAATTAAAGGTTTGATTCGAATGTCTCCAAGGAAAAACAAGCCCAAGGCTCGACAAAGTATTTCATTACATCAACCACTCGGCATTCCAGGTCATATTCAATCAAGTGTTTTTAAGCTTCGGGTGGAGGGCTGGCTAGATCAACGAAGGTCTCCGGGTCGATCCCATCTGCGATATGAGTGGCGGCTTCAGCGAAGGTATCCATGAAATCCTCAAATTTGAGGTTCTTCTTGTTCATCACTCGGAGGTTATTCAGCTTCTCTCCGTCCATGTTGTTGCAATGAACGCGAACGAGTGACAAGGCCACATCTGCGCCACTCCGAGCAGTAGATTTCTTCCAAGCCTTCACCCGAGCAGGAACATCATTCAGCCGCATCAGGATCGACTCCAGATCCTTTGGAGTCTCTTCACCTGGCTGCAACTCCTCGTCAATCCGATCCGCTGCACCCTTTGACCGAGTGATATAGCCCAAGGCATTCTCCAAGCGGTCTTCCGAAGGATGGCAAGCGCTGCTTTGTCAGCGATGACTCCACCCACATATCAAATTATCAAAGTAGTGAACGCGAATCATATGAGCATGATGAAAACTAACTTGATGATAATTCCCATGTGCCCTTGGGAGCGCTTTGCTTTATATAAGAGTTCGTCAAGGCTTGTCATTTGCTATAAAAAGGATTGGGCCACCTTGATGCACCTTTGTTACACTTGTTACTTGTTACCCGTTACGAATTACTTTGTTACCAAACTATCTGTTACCAATAATTTCAGTGCTTGCAGAGAATACCTTGCTGAAAACCACTTGGCATTTCCTTCTGCTCCTCGTTGGGTTTAACACTCTTACTTATCGAAAGCACTACGAGTGATCCCCTATATTTGTGGGTTATCAGGGGCTGAAAAAGCTGAAGCGCGTTAAAAAGTATGAACTAGTTGCTCGACTTGTCATCGGGGTTGTGTATGATAAATACTTTGTGTTAAGAAGATGCAGCATGACAAGACTATATTATTTTGTAGGGATAACTTTCTTTAGCAGTTTTATTTTGAAAGGCATGATTGTTTGTTAGTATTCCTGAGTATTGATGTCTTTATATCAAATTATACACTATTGCCTTGAATCATTCTGATCTTAATATTCATACCATAAAAGTAAGATTGCATGATGAATATGTTAGGTAGCATTCCACATCAAAAATTCTATTTTTATCATTTACCTACTCAAGAACGAGCAGGAATTAAGCTTGGGGATGCTTTATACGTCTCCAACGTATCTATAATTTTTTTAGTGTTCCATGTCATTATAGTATCAATCTTGGATGTTTTATATGCAATTATATGCTATTTTATATCATTTTCTAGGACTAACCTATTAACTGAATGCCAAGTGCCAGTTGTTGTTTTTTTGCATTTTTTGTTTTCCAGGAAATCAATACCAAGCGGAGTCCAGACGCTACAAACTTTTTGCTGATTTTTTTCTGGACAAGAGAGACCCTGGAAGCTTCGGGAGGAGACCAGAAGGCAAATGAGGAGACAACAAGGCAACAAGGCGTGCCAGGGGGTAGGCGAGCCCTAATGCCTTGTGGACCCATCGTGGCTCTGTTTGACCTAATTCCACTTTTATAAATTCTCAAATGTCGAAAACCAACATAGAGCCACCCGAAACACTTTTTCCACCACCGCAGGTCTCTGTTCTTCCGCGATCCCATCTGAAGGCCTTTTCTGGTACTCTGACGGAGGGGGAGTCGATCATGGAGGCTTCTACATCAACCTTGATGCCCTATCGATGATGCGTGAGTAGTTTACCATAGACCTAGGGTCCACAGCTAGTAGCTAGATGGCTTCTTCTCTCTCTTTGATCTTCAGTACCGTGTTCTCCTCGATCTTCTTGGAGTTCTATCCGATGTAATTTTATTTTGCGGTGTGTTTGTTGGTATCTGATGAATTGTGGGTTTATGATCTGAATATTCATGAGAATATCTGAGTCTTCTCTAAACTTATTTATGCATGACTGTTATATCTTTGTATTTTTCTTTGGTCTATCCGTTTGGTTTGGCCAACTAGATTGATTTATCTTGCAATGGGAGAGGTTCTTTGTGATGGGTTCAATCTTGTGGTGCTCCATCCCAGTGACAGAAAGGGAAAGGACACATATTTGTATTCTTGCCACTAAGGATAAAACGATGGGCTTTATTCGTATTGTTTGTATTTACTTTGTCTACATCATGTCATCTTGCTTAAGGTATTACACTATTTTTATTAACTTAATACCCTAGATGCATGATGGATTGCGGTCGATGTATGGAGTAATAGTAGTAGATGCAGGCAGGAGTCAGTCTACTTGTCTCGTACGTGATGCATATATACATGATCATTGCCTTGAATATCATCATAACTATGCGCTTTTCTATTAGTTGCCCAACAGTGATTTGTTTACCCACCGTACGCTATGTGTTCGAGAGAGAAGCCTCTATTAAAAACTATGACCCCGGGGTCTATTTTTATCATGTATAAAATCCAAAAATACCTCGCTACAATTTTATTATCTTTATTTTATTTATTATTTTATTTTATCTATCTACCACTATGAGATTTAATCCTTGCAAATAACGACCAAGGGGATTGACAACCCTCTTGATCGCATTGGGTACAAGTATTTGCTTTTGTGTGTTGATACATCTCCAACGTATCTAGTTTTCCAAACACTTTTGCCCTTGTTTTGGACTCTAATTTGCATGATTTGAATGGAACGAACCTGGACTGACGCCGTTTTCAGCAGAATTGCCATGTTGTTATTTTTGTGCAGAATTAAAGTTCTTGGAATGACCTGAAACTTCAGGAAGTCATATTTTGGAATTAATAAAAAATACTGGCAAAAGATTCAACAGAAGGGGGTCCACACCCTATCCACGAGGGTGGGGGCGTCCCCCTGCCTTGTGGGCCCTCTGGAGCTCAACTCCAACTCCAACTCCATATATTCACGTCCAGGGAGAAAAAAAAATCAGAGAGAAGGATTCATTGCGTTTTACGATACGGAGCCACCACCAAGCCCTGTTCTTCCTCGGGAGGGCTGATCTAGAGTCTGCGGGGCTCTGGAGAGGGGAATCCATTGCCATCGTCATCATCAACCATCCTCCATCACCAAATTTATGATGCTCACCGCCATGCATGAGTAACCCCATCGTAGGCTTGCTGGACGGTGATGGGTTGGATGGGATTTACCATGTAATAAAGTTAGTTTTGTCATGGTTTGATCCCTAGTATCCATCATGTTCTAATATTGATGTTGCTATGACTTTGCCATGCTTAATGCTTGTCACTAGGGCCCGAGTGCCATGATATCAGATCTGAACCTATTTTTTTTTCATGAATATATGAGTGTTCTTGATCCCATATTGTAAGTTATAGTCGCCTACTATGTGTTATGATCCGGCAAACCCCAGAGTGACAATAGTCGAGACACTTCTTGGTGATGACCGTAGTTTGTGGAGTTCATGTATTCACTAAGTGCTAATGCTTTGGTCCGGTTCTCTATTAAAAGGAGGCCTTAATATCCCTTAGTTTCCAATAGGACCTTGCTGCCACGGGAGGGTATGACAAAAGATGTCATGCAAGTTCTTTTCCATAAGCACGTATGACTATATTCGAAATACATGCCTAATATTGATGAACTGGAGCTAGTTCTGTGTCACCCTATGTTATGACTGTTGCATGATGAATTACATCCAACATAATTATCCATCATTGATCCATTGCCTACGAGCTTTTCACATATTGATCTTTGCTAAGTTACTTCTCCGTTGCCACTGTTACGATTGCTACAAAACTGCTACTGTTACTTTTGCCACTATTATCATTACTTCCATACTACTTTGCTACTAAATACTTTCCTGTAGATATTATGTCTTTCAGGTGTGGTTGAATTGACAACTCAACTGCTAATAATTGAGAATATTCTTTGGCTCCCCTTGTGTCGAATCAATAAATTTGGGTTGAATACTCTACCCTCGAAAACTGTTGCGATCCCCTATACTTGTGGGTTATCAAGACCCTTTTCTGGCACCGTTTCCTGGGAGCATAGCTCTGTTCTTTGAGTCACTTGGGATTTATATCTGTTGATCACTATGAGGAATTCGAAAGATCAAAGAACCAAGAATTTCCCCTCAACTGCGACGGGAGGTAAGGAACTACCATCAGCTCTGGACTTGATTCACCTTCTGTTTTGAGTAAATTTGCGACACCTAGACCTGCTATTGATTCCGATATGTCGCATGTTATTGATGATGCCACTTATGCTATGCATGATGCTTATGATGATACTACTTCTCTGCTTGATAATAATGTGCCACTAGGTAAATTTTTGGATGAACAACTTGCTAGGGTTAGAGAGAATGAAATTACTAAAACTAATGATATTAATGAAAGTGATGATGAAGATTCTCCCCCTAGATATGAATTGCTTGTTGTACCTGAGGGTTATGTTATGGATGAAGAGACTGCTAGATACTTTCTTGCTTGCAATGATAGATATGATCTTAAGAAACTGTTAGCTAAGATGAAATAAAAGTCTTTGAATGTTAGAATGAAATATGACCCTGTGTTTGCTACTTCACCTATCTGTGTTACTGATAAGGATTATGAATTCTCTGTCGATCTTGAGTTAACTACTTTGGTTGAATCTGATCCTTTCCATGGTTATGAATCTGAAACTATTGTGTCACATCTTACTAAATTGAATGATATAGCCACCCTACTTACTCATGAGGAAAAAATTCGCTATTACTATATTCTTAAATTGTTTCCTTTCTCGTTAAAGGGTGATGCTAAGATATGGTTTAATTCTCTTGCTATTGGTTTTGTGCGTAGTCCCCAGGATATGATTTATTACTTCTCTGCAGAATATTTCCCTGCTCATAAGAAACAAGCTGCCTTGCGGGAAATATTTAATTTTGTGCAAATTGAAGAAGAGAGTCTCCCACAAGCTTGGGGGAGGCTTCTCCAATTACTTAATGCTTTGCCTGATCATCCTCTCAAGAAAAATGGAATACTTGATATCTTTTATAATGGACTAACCGATGCTTCCACAGACCACCTGGATAGTTGTGCTAGTTGTGTTTTCAGGGAAAGAACGGTTTAGCAAGCTGAATTGCTATTGCATAATATATTGAGTAATGATAATGATTGGACACTTCCTGAACCAACTCCTAAGAAAACTCCAAAGAAAAGGGGTATTCTATTTCTCAGTCCTGAAGATATGCAAGAGGCAAAGAAATCTATGAAAGAAAACGGTATTAAAGCTGAAGATGTTAAGAATTTACCGCCTATTGAAGAGATACATGGTCTTGATAACCCGACACAAGTAGTAAAGGTAAATTCTCTCTATAGATTTGATAAGGGTGAAATCCCATCTACTAAGTTTGCTAGTCAATGCTTGGATGAGTTTGATAACTTTATTGTTAAATAAGAAGACTTCAATGCTTACTTTGGTAGAAAATTGAAACGCAATGCTTATATGGTTGAACACTTGAGTGATTATATATCTGGAGTTAAAAAGTGATCTTAAGCTTATTAGTAAACATGCTTCCATGGTTACAACTCAAGTAGAACTAGTACTTAAAGCACAAGATGATTCGCTCAATGAGTTAAATAATAAAAATAATTATAATGATGTCAGAGTTATGAGTAGAGGTGGTAAAACGACCCAGGAACCTTTGTATCCTGAGGGCCATCCCAAGAGAGTTGAGCAAGATTCTCAGATAACTAATACAAATGCACCTAGTCCTACTAAGAAAAAGAAAAAGAAAAATGATAGGACCATGCATGCTTTTAGTGAACCTGTTATAGACACACCTGAGAATCCCAATAATATTTTTATTTGTGATGCTGAAACACAATCTGGTGATGAACATGAACCTAGTGATAATGTTAATAATGATGTTCATGTTTATGCTCAACCTAGTAACAATAATGATGTAGAGATTGAACCTGCCGTTGATCTTGATAACCCACAATCAAAGAATCAACATTATGATAAGAGAGACTTTATTGCTAGGAAGCACGGTAAAGAAAGAGAAGCATGGGTTCAGAAACCCATGCCTTTTCCTCCTAAGCCATCCAAGAAAAAGGATGATGAGGATTTTGAGCGCTTTGCTGAAATGATTAAATCTATCTTTTTGCGTATGTGTTTGATTGATATGGTTAAAATGAATCCCTATGCTAAGTATATGAAAGATATTGTTACAAATAAAAGAAAGATACCGGAAGCTGAAAGTTCCACTATGCTTGCTAATTATAGTTTTAAGGATTGAATACCAAAGAAACTTGGAGATCCAGGAGTACCAACTATACCATGCTCCATTAAAAGAAACTATGTTAAAACCGCTTTATGTGATCTTGGAGCTGGTGTTAGTGTTATGCCTTTCTCTTTATATCATAGTCTTGATTTGAATAAGTTGACACCTACTGAAATCTCTTTGCAAATGGCTGATAAATCAACTGCTATACCCATCGGTATTTGTGAGGATGAGCCTGTTGTGGTTGCAAATGTTACTATTTTAGCGGACTTTGTTATTCTTGATATTCCCTAGGACGACAGTATGTCGATTATCCTGGGTAGGCCCTTTTTGAATACTCCAGGGGTTGTTATTGATTGCAACAAAGGCAATGTCACTTTTCATGTTAATGGTAATGAGCATACGGTACACTTTCTGAAGAAACATCCTCAAGTTCATAGTATCAATTCTATTGGAAAAATTTCAACTATCACTATTGGAGGTTTTGAATTCCCTCTTCCTTCTATCAAAAAGAAATATGATATTCTTATTGTTGGGGACATGCATATCCCCGTTGAGGTAACATAGTGTTATTTAAAAATTCTCCGGTTTCATGTTATTCAGCATAAGTTTGTTTACAAGACTTGATCAATCTTGTTAGTGGATTCCTTTTGATGAGCATGAGATGGACGAAGTTAGAAAGCACAACCTTCTGTATCCTCCTTCTACTTTCTGTTATTTAGTTTAAATAAAGTAAAAATACTATTTTTTGTCTGTTTTTTGAATTATCCGTGCAATAAAAAATACCTCAAAAATAAAAGTTCTCCAAATGCCCTGAAAATTTAGTATGATTTTTTTGTAGAATGTTTGAGAATTTCTGGCACTTAGAATACACCAGGGAGACCCACCATTTGGTCATGAGGGTGGAGGGCGCGCCCCCTACCTCATGGGCCCCACGTGGCCCCACTCCACTTATTCCAGTCAAGGTAGTCAGAATCCCAACTCGACTTCTAGAATCCTACGACTTCACGACCCTACGGAAGCATGTCGATCCAAATCCCACTATGAATCCGGATCAGGTAGAATCCATGTTGAGTCGCGATCCAAATCATAGAATCCTGTACAAAAATGTACAATCCCGACTACGCTATGGACTATGTCCGATTCTACTAATTTATCTAAGCCGTTTGTTTAGTTGTTGCAGAATAGTATGCCATCATCCAAAACACTTTTCATATATCTCATGGAACTTTATTCCCCTCCCAAGCCCAAACACTCAGCCGCCGACACCTTTGATCTAGCTCTCAGAAATCCTAGATCGAAATTGAGTATCAGGCTTGTCGACAGATGGAATTGGCGTGAAAAGGAGGATGCTTCAAGATTGATTGGAGAAGAAGAGCAAGACCCTTCAAGGTTTAGCACTGCAGGTCAGATAGACAAGTGATCGACTATTCAGGCACTTTAAAAAGAACCTAAGTAAATTTCATGCATTGAAGGTTTAAATGTTCTATATATTTCCCTCTCATATATGTTCCATACATGCGAGCTAGATGGCAGGTTAGCTATAAAAAGAAGTGGAATACAACTACATTGATGTGTACGTTCTTTGCTCCATATTTAGTGTTAAAACTCTATAGAACTCATATAAATTTCTTGTGTGCATACAAAATATCTTATTTGAGTAAATCTAGTAGAATCCTCGATTCAACGACTCGATCTTACGACTCGATTCTGTCTGAGGAAAATCGATCCGACTCCGAATCCCGACTCTGACTACCTTGATTCCAGTACCCACACACTTCGTCTTCCTCCAGAAAAAATCATCCGGTAGCTCAAACCCGTGTTCTTGCTCGTTTTGCTACCATTTTCGATCTCCTTGCTCAAAGCTCCATCCACAAAACTGGTTTGGGGGATTGTTCTTTGGTATGTGACTCCTCCAATGGTCCAATTAGTTTTTGTTCTAGTGCTCTATTTATTGCAATTTTTTGCTGCTGAGGTGACCCTGTTCTTGAGCTTGAATGTCAAATTTATATGGTCCAAAGTAGTTTGAATGCATGATATAGTCTCTAGGCACTTGTGGGAGTAGTTGCCATCAATCTTGTTGAGTTTGGTTCACTTTTATTTTGAGTCACTATAAATTTCAGAAATTTTCCAGAGGAAGAAAATGTTGAAGAGATTGTTGAGACGCTCCTCGAGCTGAAGTTTGAAGGAAAAGTAGAATGAAGAGAATAAAAAAGCCAAGTACAACCTTCCCTGCACCGCAGAGGTTCGGCCGTGTGAATGGCCTTGTGATGCATTCTTGAGGGCCACTAGAATTTATGAAGACTATTATTATTTGGCTGGGAATGCATGCATCACCAACTTCATCCATGATAAGTGTGACCAATACCTCCTACTCACTAATATTTTCGTGCAAAACTTCCATTTCCATGCTAGGAGATCACCACCTTCGGTAGATTTTTATTTATATGATGAGTTTAAGGAGATGTCACTCTATGATTTTTGTGTGGTTTGCAAGTTTCCCTTTGAGGGCAGCGTCAAGGAACCACATCCTAGTGATGTGGAGGAATTTATTGATAAAATTGTTGTAGGGGAAATGAGAAAAGTGTCAGATGCAAGAACTACTAGTATATATTTTCCTGTTTTACGTTACTATGCAATATTTGCTAGTAGATGTTTAATTGGTCGCGGGAACAGTGGGGGCCTCAGTGCTCCTGACCTTGCCATTTTGCGCCATGCTTTACTTCGTGATAGAACTTTCAATAGGCGCTATGGTTGCTAAACGGTTGAGTCTAAACCGTACAATGGGCCCCATTTTTGGAGGTATCTTTGCTTCACGTCTTGCTAAATACTTTGAGATACTGTAACATTCCAAAATTTCAATTTGGAATGTTATACATAGGTCAACATATGCATATCATATTTTAATTGCATTTTGGTTTGATCCTAGAAATTCTAAGCAACTCAAGGACCCACGGAGAGAGTTGGAGATTTCATTATTTTCATATTTGAATTTTCTCAAATTTGCAAAGCGGATCATTTTGGTTTTAGTGTTTTTCTTCCCGAATATTTCCTATATTAGAAATAAAAGAGAGGAGATAAAATGACTTCTCCAAAATAAAAGAAATATTGGAGGAACAATGTTAAAATCAAATAAAATTTTATTTGGATTTTTATTGCTATTTTATTGGAATTAGAAAAATATGCATTTTTCAAAATTGCATTCTTAGCCCAAATAAATGTTCACTTTATCCTAAATATTATTAGAGGACCGTGAAAATTTATTTCGTAATTTTTAGACTCCGTTTGGTATTTCTTTTTATTTATTTACTACGCCCGTTTATAAAAAATCGTGAACCGACCTATCGGCCGTGCCCGAGCCGGACTCCTGCCGGCCGGCCTTTAAAAGGCGAGGCCCTGCCAGCCCAAGCCGCCACCCCGCCCTAACCCTAGCGTCGCCGCCGCCCTACGCCCGCGCCGCTGCCCGCCGCCCCGCTGTTGTCGCCCGTGCCGCGCCGCCACCGCCGCCCCGCCGGAGTCGCCGCCGCCGCCGCCCGCTGACGCCGCCGCCCCGCCACAGCCTCGCCGGAGTTTGCCGCCGCCGCTGGTTTTTTGCTCGGTTTATGTAAAAAACCATTCGTTTTTTAAAAAAACCGTTCGTTTTTTAAAAAAAACCCTAGATCGTTTTTTTATTAGATCGGTTTTTCTGTGGTTAGATTATTTTGCGAATGTTCGTTCATTAGCTCATTTTAACGAACGAATTCGTTCGTTTGCCTCTGTTAGCGGACGTTCGTCCGATAGATTTTTCCTTTTCGGTTTTATTTTCGCCAGGGACCTATCCGCAATTATTTTTATCGCAGATTAGCCCTTGATCTTCAAACCGGCGCAACTTTTTAACCGTTAGTCGGAATCCAGTGAAACCAACGCCAAAATCTTCGTGTCGAGCCCCTCTTTCCGGTTAATCAACTGGAACAGGATTTTGACAAATTAAAATTTGGTTTCTAGCAAATTTGTTTTCGAACTTCTTTTGATTGTAGTTTGAGTTTCGTAGCTCCGATTCGAGTGATTCTTTTTGCAGATCGAAGCTCTTTAGTTGAACTTTGAGTTTGGATCGTCTTATTTGAAGTTTTACCCATGTATCTATGCTTGAGTGCTTATGTATGGTATTGTTTGTTTGCAATAGAATTCCCGAAGTGCGAAGCGTGCTACTACGAGTCTCTAGGGTTTGCAGATCGTCAGCAAGGCAAGTAACACTTTGATCATATCTTTATTACCCAGTTTTTATGCATTAGTTCCAATCCTCAAACATTGCATGGTTAGTATCTGATTAACATGTGGGTTTGGGAAGTAGATGATGAGGTAGAACCTATTGCCCTTTTATTATCAAACCTTTGGGAGTTACTTCTACGTTATGCTCAGGTTGCAATGCTATGCTTGTAGACGTGGATTGGTTGAGTGTATCCATGACAGATGTGAGAGTTGTTAATTAATGGTTAACTTAAGGTGGCTACTTAAATACACATCTGGGTGGATTGGTTGTGGGCACCTGGAGAATCTAGTGTTGTCCTAGGATATCCCGGAGTACCCGTGTGATCATCCTACGGTTTGCCACCCAGGCTCAAAGGGATCATAAGATTATTCATGCTAGAAACTTCCGTGTGCAGCCACAAGCTATTATGGGCTCTAGCATAGTTGAGTATGTTGCATGACCTCTTTCAGTGTTGGGCTAGCAGATGTAGAGGAAAGTAGGTGTAACTGTCCACCCAGAGTAAAGAGTTAATGTTTCTGAAAGACTGTGTCTCGGTCATCCGTTTCTCAAACACCATGTAGTGCAAGAAATTCAACGGAGGAGATCGAGTCTTGTGGGGAAAAGTACGCAATCCTCTACAGAGTTTACAAACTAATCATGGTAGCCGTGTACCCGGTTATGGACGTCTTGAGTATCTAGTACTTGAATCTATTGATGTGATCTCAACACGTTACCCTAATTAATTTTGATGATGGGTTAATGATGATACTTTTAATTGGGATTGAGTTGGAGGAACCTTCTTAATGTTTAACAACCACCATGATAGTTAAATAAAATATATTCCTTTGTTGTATGGAAAAATTGGCTTTATGCAAAATATTAACCATAGAGCTCTCCACCAGCTATATATGCATGTAGTGATAGCATTTATTCTGTTCATTGCTCTTTGGTGTTACATTGCCAGCATATTCCATGTGCTGACCCGTTTCGGGCTGCAACATATCATGTTGCAGACTTTTCAGACGAAGAGTAAGGTGCGCTAGGTCGTTGTCGTTCACTCGGCTATGCCGTTGGAGTTGATGACTCACTTTATCTTCCAAGCCTTCCACTGTTATCTTATTTAGATGGCCTTAAGCCATATTATTGTAATAAGGTCTCTTTTGAGACATTCGATGTAATAAGTGTGTGATTGAAACTCTGTTATAAATCCTCGAGTACTGTGCGTGTCAGCATTACCGATCCAGGGATGACACTGATGCACAGAGACTTGACCGTTTCAGGTCTGGTCGCTACAAGATGGTATTAGAGCACACGCTGATTGTAGGACACGACCACTAAGTTAAACCATAGGCCACTCTTCTCTACTCATTTCTGACTGCTCACCCTTTTCCACTCTATAGGATGGCGGACTCAAGGAACAAGTTTACATAACCGGATGAAGACACACCTTTTGGGTGACACTTGAAGGAAGTCACTAGGTACCTGAACATCGGAATACCAAGCTTCACGGGGACCTACATCGCCACTTTACAAGAAGAGGAGCACTGGACGATTCGAGTTCAAGTTCCAGGAGGGACATTCACGCCAG
This sequence comes from Triticum timopheevii, assembly GCA_963921465.1. Classification (NCBI taxonomy): domain Eukaryota; kingdom Viridiplantae; phylum Streptophyta; class Magnoliopsida; order Poales; family Poaceae; genus Triticum; species Triticum timopheevii. The sequence goes on along the minus strand of OY997264.1, from coordinate 99,183,131 downwards.
TTACTGAGCCCATAGAGTTTTCCTTTGATGCACCAACTGAAGGAAATATGCCCTAGAGGCAATAATGAAGTTATTATTTATTTCCTTATATCATGATAAATGTTTATTATTCATGCTAGAATTGTATTAACCGGAAACATAATACATGTGTGAATACATAGACAAACATAGTGTCACTAGTATGCCTCTACTTGACTAGCTCGTTTATCAAAGATGGTTATGTTTCCTAACCATGGACAAAAGAGTTATCATTTGATTAACGGGATCACATCATTAGGAGAATGATGTGATTGACTTGACCCATTCCGTTAGCCTAGCACTTGATCATTTAGTATGTTGCTATTGCTTTCTTCATGACTTATACATGTTCCTGTAACTATGAGATTATGCAACTCCCGTTTACCGGAGGAACACTTTGGGTACTACCAAACGTCACAACGTAACTGGGTGATTATAAAGGAGTACTACAGGTGTCTCCAAAGGTACATGTTGGGTTGGCGTATTTCGAGATTAGGTTTTGTCACTCCGATTGTCGGAGAGGTATCTCTGGGCCCTCTCGGTAATGCACATCACTTAAGCCTTGCAAGCATTGTAACTAATGAGTTAGTTGCGGGATGATGTATTACGGAACGAGTAAAGAGACTTGCCGGTAACAAGATTGAACTAGGTATTGAGATATCGATGATCGAATCTCGGGCAAGTAACATACCGATGACAAAGGGAACAACATATGTTGTTATGCGGTTTGACCGATAAAGATCTTCATAGAATATGTGGGAGCCAATATGGGCATCCAGGTCCCGCTATTGGTTATTAACCGGAAACGTGTTTCGGTCATGTCTACATAGTTCTCGAACCCGTAGGGTCCGCACGCTTAAGGTTTCGATGACAGTTTTATTATGAGTTTATGAGTTTTGATGTACCGAAGGAGTTTGGAGTCCCGGATAAGATCGGGGACATGACGAGGAGTCTCCAAATGGTCGAGACGTAAAGATCGATATATTGGACGACTATATTCGGACTTCGGAAAGGTTCCGAGTGATTCGGGTATTTATCGGAGTACCGGAGAGTTACGGGAATTCGCCGGGGAGAAGTATTGGGCCTTATTGGGCCATACGGGAAAGAGAGAGGGGCTGCCTAGGGCAGGCCGCACGCCCCCCCAAGGCCTAGTCCGAATTGGACTAGGGGGAGGGGCCGCACCCCCTCCTTCCTTCCCTTCTCTCTTCCCTTTCCTTCTCTCCTACTCCTACTACATGGAAGGTCTCCTAGTTGGACTAGGAAAGGAGGGAATCCTACTCCCGGTGGGAGTAGGACTCCTCCCTGGTGCGCCCTCCCTTGGCCGGCCGCCTCCTCCCCCTTGCTCCTTTATATACGGGGGCAGGGGGGCACCCCATGACACACAAGTTGATCTACGTGATCGTTCCTTAGCCGTGTGCGGTGCCCCCCTCCACCATATTCCACCTCGGTCATATCGTCGCGGAGTTTAGGCGAAGCCCTGTGCCGGTAGAACATCATCACCGTCACCACGCCATCGTGCTGACAGAACTCATCCCCGACACTTTGCTGGATCGGAGTCCGGGGATCGTCATCGAGCTGAACGTGTGCTGAACTCGGAGGTGCCGTACGTTCGGTACTTGGATCGGTCGGATCGTGAAGACGTACAACTACATCAACCGCGTTGTGCTAACGCTTCCACTTACGGTCTACGAGGGTACGTGGACGAACACTCTCCCCTCTCGTTGCTATATCATCACCATGATCTTGCGTGTGCGTAGGAAATTTTTTGAAATTACTACGTTCCCCAACAGTGGCATCCGAGCCTTGGTTTTATGCGTTGATGTTATATGCACGAGTAGAACACAAGTGAGTTGTGGGCGATACAAGTCATACTGCTTACCAGCATGTCATACTTTGGTTTGGCGGTATTGTTGGATGAAGCGGCCCGGACCGACATTACGCGTACGCTTACGCGAGACTGGTTTTACCGCCGTGCTTTGCACACAGGTGACTAGCGGGTGTCAGTTTCTCCAACTTTAGTTGAACCGAGTGTGGCTACACCCGGTCCTTGCGAAGGTTAAAACAGCACCAACTTGACGAACTATCGTTGTGGTTTTGATGCGTAGGTAAGAACGGTTCTTGCTCAGCCCGTAGCAGCCACGTAAAACTTGCAACAACAAAGTAGAGGACATCTAACTTGTTTTTGCAGGGCATGTTGTGATGTGATATGGTCAAGACGTGATGAGATATAAGTTGTTGTATGAGATGATCATGTTTTGTTGAAGTTATCGGCAACTGGCAGAAGCCCTATGGTTGTCTCTTTGTTGCATAAGATGCAAGTGCCAAATAATTGCTTTACTTTATCGCTATGCGATAGCAATAGTTGACGAGACGACCATGTGACGACACATTGATATAGATCAAGATGATGAAGATCATGGTGTCGTGCCGGTGACGATAGAGATCATGACAGTACTTTGGAGATGGAGATCAAAGGCGCAAGATGATCATGGCCATATCATGTCACATATTTTGATTGCATATGATGTTTATCTGTTATACATCTTATTATGTTTTGTTTGACGGTAGCATTTTAAGATGATCTCTCACTAATTATCAAGAAGTGTTCTCCCTGAGTATGCACCATTGCGAAAGTTCTTCGTGCTGAGACACCACGTGATGATCGGGTGTGATAGGCTCTACGTTCAAATACAACGGGTGCAAAACAGTTGCACACGCGGAATACTCAGGTTAAACTTGACGAGCCTAGCATATACAGATATGGCCTCGGAACACGGAGACCGAAAGGTCGAGCGTGAATCATATAGTAGATATGATCAACATAGTGATGTTCACCGTTGAAACTACTCCATCTCACGTGATGATCGGACATGGTTTAGTTGATTTGGATCACGTGATCACTTAGATGACTAGAGAGATGTCTGTCTAAGTGGGAGTTCTTAATTAATATGATTAATTGAACTTTAATTTATCATGAACTTAGTCCTGGTAGTATTTTGCAAATTATGTTGTAGATCAATAGCTTGCATTGTTGCTTTCATATGTTTATTTTGATATGTTCCTAGAGAAAATTGTGTTGAAAGATGTTAGTAGCAATGATGCGGATTGGATCCGTGATCTGAGGTTTATCCTCATTGTTGCACAGAAAAATTATGTCCTTGATGCACCGCTAGGTGACAAACCTATTGCAGGAGCAGATGCAGACATTATGAACGTTTGGCTAGCTCAAAAGGATGACTACTTGATAGTTTAGTGCACCATGCTTAAACGGCTTAGAATCAGGACTTCAAAGACGTTTTGGATGTCATGGACCATATGAGATGTTCCAGGAGTTGAAGTTAATATTTCCAGCAAATACCCGAGTTGAGAGATATGAAGTCTCCAACAAGTTCTAAAGCTAAAAGATGGAGGAGAATCGCTCAACTAGTGAGCATGTGCTCAGATTGTCTTGGTACTTCAATCGCTTGAATCAAGTGGGAGTTAATCTTCCAGATAAGATAGTGATTGACAGAATTCTCTAGTCACCATCACTAAGTTACTAGAACTTCGTGATGAACTATAGTATGCAAGGGATGACGAAAACGATTCCCGAGCTCTTCGTGATGTTGAAATCGACGAAGGTAGAAATCAAGAAAGAGCATCAAGTGTTGATAGTTGACAAGATCACTAGTTTCAAGAAAAGGGCAAAGGGAAAGAAAGGGAAACTTCAAGTAGAATGGCAAACAAGTTGTCACTCCCGTGAAGAAGACCAAAGCTGGACCAAAGCCTGAAACTGAGTGCTTACACTGCAAAGGAAATGGTCACTAGAAGCGGAAATGACCTAAATATTTGGTGGATAAAAAGGATGGCAAAGTGAACAAGGGTATATTTGATATACATGTGTTTGATGTGTGCCTTACTAGTGTTTATAGTAACCCCTGAGTATTTAATACTTGTTCGGTTGCTAAAGTTTAGTAACTCAAAACAGGAGTTACATAATAAACAGAGACTAGTTGAGGGGAAGTGACGATGAGTGTTGGAAATAGTTCCAAGATTGATATGATCATCATCGCACACTCCCTATACTTTCGGGATTAGTTTTAAACCTAAATAAATGTTATTTGGCGTTTGCATTGAGCATGAATATGATTTGATCATGTTTATTGCGATACAGTTATTCATTTAAAGTTAGAGAATAAATTGTTATTCTGTTTACTTGAATAAGACCTTCAATGGTCATACACCCAATGAACATAGTTTGTTGGATCTCGATCGTAGTGATACACATATTCATAATATTGATGCCAAAAGATGAAAAGTTAATAATGATAGTGCAACTTATTTGTGGCACTGCCGTTTGGGTCATATCGGTGTAAAGCGCATGAAGAAACTCCATAAAGATGGATTTTCGGAATCACTTGGTTATGAATCATTTGATGCTTGCGAACCGTGCCTTTTGGGCAAGATGACTAAAACTCCGTTCTCCGGAACAATGGAACAAGCTACTGACTTATTGGAAATAATACATACCGATGTATGCGATCCAATGAGTGTTGATGCTCGTGGCAAGTATCGTTATTTTCTGACCTTCACAAAATGATTTGAGAAGATATGGGTATATCTACTTAATGAAACATAAGTCTGAAATAGTTGAAAGGTTCAAAGAATTTCAGAGTGAAGTGGAAAAATCATCGTAACAAGAAAATAAAGTTTCTGCGATCTGATCGCGAAGACAAATATTTGAGTTACGAGTTTGGTCTTCATTTGAAACAATGTGAAATAGTTTCACAACTCACGCCAGCTGGAACACCACAATGTAATGGTGTGTCTGAACGTCGTAATCATGCTTTACTAGATATGGTGCGATCTATGATGTCTCTTATCGGTTTACCACTATCGTTTCGGGGTTATGCATTAGAGACAACTGCATTCACGTTAAATAGGGCACCATCAAAATCCGTTGAGACGACGCCTCATGAACTATGGTTTGGCAAGAAACCAAAGTTGTCATTTCTTAAAGTTTGGGGCTGCGATGCTTATGTGAAAAAGGTTTCATCCTGATAAGCTCAAACCCAAATCGGAGAAGTGCGTCTTCATAGAATACCCAAAGGAAATTGTTGGGTACACCTTCTATCAAAGATCCGAAGGCAAGTTATTCGTTGCTAAGATGGATCCTTTCTAGAGAAGAAGTTTCTCTCGAAAGAAGTGAGTGGGAGGAAAGTAGAACTTGATGAGGTAATTGTACCTGCTCCCTTATTGGAATGTAGTTCATCACAAGAACCGGTTCCTGTGACAACTACACCAATCAGCGAGGAAGCTAATGATATTGATCATGAAACTTCAGATCAAGTTACTACTGAACCTCGTAGGTCTACCAGAGCAAGGTCCGCACCAGAGTGGTACGGTAATCCTATTCTAGAAGTCATGTTACTTGACCATGGCGAACCTACGAACTATGAGGAAGCAATGATGAGCCCAGATTCCACAAAATGGCTTGAGGCCATGAAATCTGAGATGGGATCCATGTATGAGAACAAAGTATGGACTTTGGTGGAGTTGCCCGATGATCGGCAAGCCATATTGTATAAATGAATCTTCAAGAGGAAGACAGACGCTGATAGTAGTGTTACTATCTACAAAGCTAGACTTGTCGAAAAAGGTTTTTGACAAAGTTCAAGGTGTTGAATGCAATGAGATTTTCTCACTTGTATCGATGCTTAAAAGTCTATCCGAATCATGTTAGCAATTGCCACATTTTATGAAATTTGGCAAATGGATGTCAAAACTACATTCCTTACTGGATTTATTAAAGGAGAGTTGTATATGATACAACCAGAAAGGTTTTGTCAATCCTAAAGGTGCTAACAAAATGTGCAAGCTCCAGCAATCCATCTATGAACTGGTGCAAGCATCTCGGAGTTGGAATATATGCTTTGATAAGTTGATCAAAACATATAGTTTTATACAGACTTGCGGTGAAGCCTGTATTTACAAGAAAGTGAGTGGGAGCACTACAACATTTCTGATAAATATATGTGAATGACATATTGTTGATCGGAAATAATGTAGAATTATTCTGCAAAGCATAAAGGAGTGTTTGAAAGGAGTTCTTTAAAAAAAGACCTCAGTAAAGCTACTTACACATTGAGCATCAAGAACTATATAGATAGATCAAGACGCTTGATAAGATTTTTCAATGAACACATACCTTGATAAATTTTTGAAATAGTTCAAAATGGAACAGTCAAAGAAGGAGTTCTTGCCTGTGTTGCAAGGTGTGAAGTTGAGTAAGACTCAAGACCCGACAATGGCAGAAAATAGAAAGAGAATGAAAAGTCATTCCCTATGCCTCAGTCATAGGTTCTATAAAGTATGCTATGCTGTGAACCAGACATATTGTATACCTTGCTCTGAGTTTGGCAAAGGAATACAATTTTAATCTAAGAGTAGATCATTGGACAGCGGTCAAGAATATCCTTAGTGAGGACTAAGGAGATGTTTCTGGATTATGGAGGTGATAAAAGAGCCCGTCGTAAAAAGTTACAATGATGCAAGCTTTTACACCAATTCAGATGACTCTAAGTCTAAATCTGGATACATATTGAAAGTGGGAGCAATTAGCTAGAGTAGCTCCGTGCCGAGGATCGTGGACATAGAACATTTGCAAAATACATACGGCTCTGAGTATGACAGACCCGTTGACTAAACTTCTCTCACAAGCAAAACATGATCATACCTTAGTACTCTTTGGGTGTTAATCACATAGCGATGTGAACAAACCCTTTGGGTGTTGATCACATGATGATGTGAACTACGGGTATTAATCACATACAGATGAGAATATTGGTGTTAAATCACATGGCGATGTGAACTAGATTATTGACTCTAGTGCAAGTGGGAGACTGAAGGAAATATGCCCTAGAGGCAATAATAAAGTTATTATTTATTTCCTTATATCATGATAAATGTTTATTATTCATGCTAGAATTGTATTAACCGGAAACATAATACATGTGTGAATACATAGACAAACATAGTGTCACTAGTATGCCTCTACTTGACTAGCTCGTTTATCAAAGATGGTTATGTTTCCTAACCATGGACAAAAGAGTTGTCATTTGATTAACGGGATCACATCATTAGGAGAATGATGTGATTGACTTGACCCATTCCGTTAGCCTAGCACTTGATCGTTTAGTATGTTGCTATTGCTTTCTTCATGACTTATACATGTTCCTGTAACTATGAGATTATGCAACTCCCGTTTACCGGAGGAACACTTTGGGTACTACCAAACGTCACAACGTAACTGGGTGATTATAAAGGAGTACTATAGGTGTCTCCAAAGGTACATGTTGGGTTAGCGTATTTCGAGATTAGGTTTTGTCACTCCGATTGTCGGAGAGGTATCTCTGGGCCCTCTCGGTAATGCACATCATTTAAGCCTTGCAAGCATTGTAACTAGTGAGTTAGTTGCGGGATGATGTATTACGGAACGAGTAAAGAGACTTGCCGGTAACGAGATTGAACTAGGTATTGAGATACCGACGATCGAATCTCGGGCAAGTAACATACCGATGACAAAGGGAACAACGTATGTTGTTATGCGGTCTGACCGATAAAGATCTTCGTAGAATATGTGGGAGCCAATATGGGCATCCAGGTCCCGCTATTGGTTATTGACCGGAAATGTGTTTCGGTCATGTCTACATAGTTCTCGAACCCGTAGGGTCCGCACGCTTAAGGTTTCGATGACAGTTTTATTATGAGTTTATGAGTTTTGATGTACCGAAGGAGTTCGGAGTCCCGGATAAGATCGGGGACATGACGAGGAGTCTCGAAATGGTCGAGACGTAAAGATCGATATATTGGACGACTATATTCGGACTTTGGAAAGGTTCCGAGTGATTCGGGTATTTATCGGAGTACCGGAGAGTTACGGGAATTCGCCGGGGAGAAGTATTGGGGTTTATTGGGCGATACGGGAAAGAGAGAGGGGCTGCCTAGGGCAGGCCGCACGCCCCCCCAAGGCCTAGTCCGAATTGGACTAGGGGGAGGGGCCGCACCCCCTCCTTCCTTCCCTTCCCTCTTCCCTTTCCTTCTCTCCTACTCCTACTACATGGAAGGTCTCCTAGTTGGACTAGGAAAGGAGGGACTCCTACTCCCGGTGGGAGTAGGACTCCTCCGTGGCGCGCCCTCCCTTGGCCGGACGCCTCCTCCCCCTTGCTCCTTTATATACGAGGGCAGGGGGGCACCCCATGACACACAAGTTGATCTACGTGATCGTTCCTTAGCCGTGTGCGGTGCCCCCCTCCACCATATTCCACCTCGGTCATATCGTCGCGGAGTTTAGGCGAAGCCCTGCGCCGGTAGAACATCATCATCGTCACCACGCCATCGTGCTGACAGAACTCATCCCCGACACTTTGCTGGATCAGAGTCCGGGGATCGTCATCGAGCTGAACGTGTGCTGAACTCAGAGGTGCCGTACGTTCGGTACTTGGATCGGTCGGATCGTGAAGATGTACGACTACATAAACCGCGTTTGCTAACGCTTCCGCTTACGGCCTACGAGGGTATGTGGACGAACACTCTCCCCTCTCGTTGCTATATCATCACCATGATCTTGCGTGTGCGTAGGATTTTTTTTGAAACTACTACGTTCCCCAACACCAACCTGGAATCTAGGAAAGAGCATGGCAGCCCACATCGCCATGGGACGCATCGGCGACGTTTATCACAAGGATCTTAAGGACACTATCTACCAGATATGTGGGCGCCGAGATGAGCAATGGGACATGATCAGCACCAGGAGGGACAGGCCCATTGCAGCTTTCATTCAGGAGTTAAACTAGCACATTCGTCGCCAGGAGAACCAAATGTGCGCCAGCATGATAGATCTGAAGAAAGTGATGACCACGAACATGGAGCTAGAAGAGGAACTCAAGTCTACACGTGACGTATATGAGGAGGAAATGACAATACTAGTGGAGAAGAATGACGACCTGACGAGGAAGCTAGTAGTATTCATGGGAGACCCCGCGCCAGGAGGAGATGACGACCATTCCAAGGACATCCGTTCTGAGAACTATATCATCATCGACGACACCGATTCTGACCCCGACAGTAGTGATGATGATTACAAAGACGAAGCTCAAGCAGATATCATGGAGTCTTCGACCGATCAAAACTTCTAGTCTACCACCATATTATTAGTAGTATTCCCCCATGTATATAGTATTAGTCCAAGCACTTTTGTAACGGTAGTTAGATCGTTTGTATGCCCTTGTTTGAATTGATTGGTGTGATATGAATGTGTTTGTCTCATGAGCATATGGGTAGTGTTTTCCCTTTAGACCTCATTCTATTCTGTTTTCTCACCTTTTCTAAACCCATCAGATGCCTCCGGGACGTGACAATGGATTTGCTTTCCCACCGGAGCTCACTCAGTTGATCCAGCAGCAGAATACCTTGATGCAAGTACTAGTTCAGATCAGAACCAAGGCAACAACAAAAACAACAACCCACCACCACCACCACTTGTTGATCACCTAGCCCGTTTCCTAAGGTTGAATCCACCGGTGTTCTCTAGTAGCACCGAGCCGATTGTTGCAGATGATTGGCTTCGCAAGATTGGAAGGGAGATGACCACTGCAGGATGCACAGATGCGGAGAGAGTGCGTTTTGCCGCACATCAGCTTGATGGACCCACAGCATCATGGTGGGAGAATTTCACAGCCACTTACCCCATTAACACTGTTACATGGGATCAGTTTCAGCAGGCTTTCCGCACTGCCCATGTTTCAGCAGGAGCTATGAACATGAAGAAGCGCGAGTTTCACAACTTGCACCAAGGAGGACGCACAGTGGGCCAGTATGTGGATGAGTTTATTAAGTTAGCACGCTATGCCGCTGATGACGTAGCTACAGATGCCGCTAAGAAGGAGAAGTTTCTGGAAGGACTGAATGATGAGATGAGCATGTAGTTGATGGTGGCAACATTCAACAACTACCATGAGTTGGTAGATAGAGTTCTTATGATTGAAGGGAAGCAGCAGCAGATAGAGAGCCGCAAGAGAAAGTATGGACAAGGGAAGTACAATTCAGGAGCTCAGCAGAGACCTCGTTTTACCCCGAACTCGGGAGGACACACTCACCATAACCATGGAGGCCACACTCTAAATGGAGGAAGTTCGCATAACCATAGTGGCACCAAGAATGGGAATGGAATGGAGGAAGCAGCAGCCAGAACCGTTCCAACCCTGCAACACCCGCCAAGAAGGATCTAAGTCACATTACTTGTTTCAAGTGCGGGAAGAATGGACACTACGCCACCGAGTGTTTTGAAGCAAAGAATGGGAATGGCAATGGAAGCTCTGGGAAGAAGCCCAACTCTTTCAACAGGGGACAAGTGAACTAGTTAGCATGGAGGAGGTTGAAGAGCAGCCAGATGCAGTTATAGGTAAGTTTTTTGGTTAAGTCATCTACCGCAGTCGTTCTTTTTTATACTGGTGCATCGCATTCATACATATCAAGGGTATTTGTGGATAAGTATAAGTTTCCCACCAAAGTTCTTAGGACACCTATGTTAGTAAGCTCGCTAGGAGCGGAGCATATGGCAACCAAGGATGTTTTCAGATGCCATTGACCATAGGTAGGAATGTTTTCCCCTCAGATTTGATAATTCTGGAGTCGCAAGGGTTGAATGTGATATTGGGTATGGATTGGTTATTGATGTATGGGGGAAACATCGATTGTGCCAATAAGTCAACTATGCTCACCACCCCAGAAGGAAGAAGGATCAAGTATGTATCCCGGCATATGCCAAAGAGGATTCAAGTGAATTCCTTGTCAGGAGTTGTATAGGAGGAAGTACCAGTGGTGAAGGATTACCCCGACCTATTTCCAGAGGAGTTTCCAGGCATGCCATCGGATCGAGATATAGAGTTTTTAATTGAGCTTTTGCCAGGCACCGAGCCAATATCAAAGAGACCGTATCGGATGCCCGCAAAGGATTTGGAAGAAATTAAGAAGTAGATTAAGGAGTTACTGGATAAATGTTACATACGACCAAGTTCATCACCTTGGGGAGCCCCAGTACTTCTAGTGGAGAAGAAGGATGGATCATTAAGGATGGTTGTTGATTATCGTGCGTTGAATGAGGTGACAATCAAGAACAAGTACCCGCTGAGGGAGTCCTGGACTAGGGGGTGTCCGGACAGCCGGACTATCATCGTCCGCCGGACTCCAAGACTACGAAGATACAAGATTGAAGACTCCGTCCTGTGTCCGGATGGGACTTTCCTTGGCATGGAAGGCAAGCTTGGCGATACGGATATGTAGATCTCCTACCATTGTAACCGACTCTGTGTAACCCTAGCCTTCTCCGGTGTCTATATAAACCGGAGGGCTTTAGTCCGTAGGACACAACATACATTACAACAATCATACCATAGGCTAGCTTTATGGTTTAGCCTTCTTGATCTCGTGGTAGATCCACTCTTGTACTACCCATATCATCAATATTAATCAAGCAGGACGTAGGGTTTTACCTCCATCAAGAGGGCCCGAACCTGGGTAAAACATCGTGTCCCTTGTCTCCTGTTACCATCCGCCTAGACGCACAGTTCGGGACCCCCTACCCGAGATCCACCGGTTTTGACACCGACATTGGTGCTTTCATTGAGAGTTCCTCTGTGTCGTCACCGATAGGCTCGATGGCTTCTTCAATCAACAACGCTGTCCAGGGTGAGACTTTTCTCCCCGGACAGATCTTCGTGTTCGGCGGCTTCGCACTGCGGGCTAATTCACTTGGCCATCTGGAGCAGATCGAAAGCTACGCCCCTGGCCGTCAGGTCAGATTCGGAAGCCTAAACTTCACGGCCGACATCCGCGGGGACTTGATCTTCGACGGGCTCGAGCCACAGCCAAGCGTGCCGCACTGTTACGATGGGCATGATCTAGCTCTGCCGCCGAACAGTGCCTTGGTGGCCGCACAAGAATCCGCCCCGACCCTTAGTCCGGAGCCAATCGCCCAGATCGAGGACCGGTGGTTAGACACCGCCTTGGGGGCTGCAACTTCTACGGCGATGGAGCCGAACACTAACCTTGTCCCTCGCGAAGCTTGTGACTCCGAGGAGCCGGACTCCTTGCCGGACTCCGGACCTCCCACGCCCCAGCCAATGAATCTGATTGGGCGCCGGTTATGGAATTCACCGCCGCGGACATCTTCCAACACTCGCCCTTTGGCGACATCCTAAATTCGCTAAAGCATCTCTCGCTATCCGGAGAGTCCTGGCCGGATTATGGCCAGGATGGTTGGGATACGGACGACGAAGAAATTCAGAGCCCACCCACCACCCACTTTGTAGCCACTTTCGACGATCTACCGACATGCTAGACAACGACTCCGAAGACATCGACGCTATGGACGATGATGCCGGAGACGAATAGGAACCAGCGCCTACAGGGCACTGGAAGACCACCTCGTCATACGACATATACATGGTGGACACCCCAAAAGATGGGGACGGCGAAGAAGCGGCAGAGGCAGATTCCTTAAAGAAACAGCCCAAGCGCCGGCGTCAGCGGCGCCGCTCTAAATCCCGCCACAGCAAGAATGGAGATTCCGGCACAGGAGATAATAATACCTGAGAGAGTGCCGAAGATAATCCCCTCCAGCAAGACTCAGCGCAGGAGGATGCAGAAGCAAGCCCTCACGAGAGGGCGGCAGACGAAGAGGTCGAGGACTATAACTATATACCTCCCTCCGAAGACGAGGCAAGCCTCAACGACGACGAATTCGTCGTGCCCGAGGATCCCGTCGAACAAGAGCGTTTTAAACGTAGGCTTATCACCACGGCAAATAGCCTAAAGAAAAAGCAGCAGCAGCTTCAAGCTGATCAGGACCTGCTGGCCGATCGATGGACCGAGGTCCTTGCGGCCGAAGAGTATAAACTCGAACGCCCCTCCAAAAGCTACCCAAGACGCAAGTTGCTCCCCCGATTAGAGGAGGAAGCATACATACTTCATCACCAGCGCACGAGACGGCAGACCGACCACCCCGTGGTCGCGACAGAGAGGCATCCAGGCCCTCCACCAAGACCGTACCCCGGCATCGCTCCAAAAGTACGAAGCCAAGAGGGAATGCGCCAGACTTGCGAGATGTATTGGAGGACAAAGCAAGGCAATCCAGATCCATCTACGGATCACGAGGGCGCCCCACGACCCATGACGAATACCGTCGCGCCAGATACAATAACTCCGGCCGAGCCGAACTCAGCAGACAACGCTCTCTCGAGCTACGTCGTGATATTGCTCAATATAGAGGCGCCGCACACCCGCTATGCTTCACTGACGAAGTAATGGATCATCAAATCCCCGAAGGGTTTAAACCCGTAAACATCGAATCCTACGATGGCACAACAGACCCCGCGGTTTGGATCAAAGGTTATCTCCTTCACATCCATATGGCCCGCGGCAACGATCTCCATGCCATCAAGTATCTCCCACTCAAGCTTAAAGGACCAGCTCGGCATTGGCTTAACAGCTTGCCCGCAGAGTCAATTGGGTGTTGGGAAGACCTGGAAGCCGCATTCCTCGACAACTTCCAGGGCACGTATGTGCGGCCACCAGACGCCGATGACCTAAGCCACATAATTCAGCAGCCAGACGAATCGTCCAGACAATTCTGGACACGGTTCTTGACAAAGAAAAACCAAATCGTCGACTGTCCGGATGCAGAGGCCCTCGTAGCCTTCAAACATAACATCCGCGACGAGTGGCTAGCCCGGCACCTAGGACAGGAAAAGCCCAAATCCATGGAAGCCCTCACATCATTAATGACCCGCTTCTGCACGGGAGAGGATAGCTGGCTAGCTCGCAGTAACAACCTCAGTAAAAATTCTGGCAGTCCGGATACTAAGGACCACAATGGCAGGTCACGTCAAAGCAAAAATAAACGCCGCATTAACGGCGACGACAAGGAGGATACGGTAGTCAACGCCGGATTCCGAGGCTCTAAACCCGGTCAGTGGAAGAAGCCATTCAAAAGAACCACTCCGGGTCCGTCCAATTTGGACCGAATACTCGACCGCTTATGCCAGATACATGGCACCCCTGAAAAGCCAGCTAATCACACCAACAGAGATTGCTGGGTGTTCAAGCAGGCAGGCAAGTTAATTGCCGAAAACAATGACAAGGGGCTAAACAGCGACGACGAGGAAGAGACCCGACCGCCGAACAATAGAGGACAGAAGGGTTTTCCCCCACAAGTGCGGGCGGTGAACATGATTTACGCAACCCATATACCCAAGAGGGAGCGGAAGCGTGCACTAAGGGACGTATACGCGATGGAGCCAGTCGCCTCGAAGTTCAATCCATGGTCCTCTTGTCCGATCACTTTCGATCGAAGAGACCATCCGACCAGCATCCGCCATGGCGGATTCGCCGCATTGGTTTTAGACCCAATCGTCGATGGATTTCACCTCACGAGAGTCCTGATGGACGGCGGCAGTAGCGTGAACCTGCTTTATCAGGATACAGTGCGCAAGATGGGCATAGACCCCTCAAGGATTAAACCTACAAAGACAACCTTTAAAGGCGTCATACCAGGTGTGGAGGCCAATTGTACAGGCTCAGTCACACTGGAAGTGGTCTTCGGATCCCCGGATAATTTCCGGAGCGAGGAGTTAATCTTCGACATAGTCCCATTTCGCAGCGGCTATCACGCTCTGCTCGGACGAACCGCGTTTGCAAAGTTCAACGCGGTGCCGCATTACGCATACCTCAAGCTCAAGATGCCAGGCCCTCGTGGAGTCATCACGGTCAACGAAAATACGGAACGCTCCCTCCGAACAGAGGAACATACAGCGGCTCTCGCGGCAGAAGTACAGAGCAGCCTTTTAAGGCAATTTTCGAGTCCGGCCGTTAAACGGCCGGATACAGCCAAACGCGCCCGAAGCAACACCAACCAAGACCACCTGGCATGATCCGAGCACGCGTAGCAATGCGGCCCTAACCCCCGCCCTCGCATGATTGCAAGAGCAACCCTCCGCGTACATCATTACGCTTTGGAGATACCATGGGCGTAGGGGAAGGGGCACGACCACAATAGACCCAGAGTGCGGCTCGACCACACCAGGGGTTCGCAAGTGTGCCACTCTTTCTTATTATTATTTTCCTTCTTTGTATAGACAGGACTCCGTTAGCCAGAGGCCCTGTCCGGCGGTGAACCTGCCGAACTCATGATGCAACAGCCGGGGAAGAAAGAATGCGGCGACGAACACTCAGGTGGTCTCAATTACGAGCATTAAATTTGATTATATACACCAAGTCTGCAGCCCATCCCTGGAGGGGGACATGTTTAACTAGTCCAAAACCCTTGCTTACCGCACTATTTGTATCAGCCCGCACTCATAGCAGACTTCCTTTAATAAATGATGCAGCACTTCTTTGCCTGTTATTACATATATATGTTCATTACATGACATCTTGCACCCGTATATTTTGGTACGGCCTAATACACCAGGGGCTTATGTTCCCCACATTATGGTGTGATAAGTCCGAACACTTTCACAAGTGCGGCACCCCGAACTTATAGCATTATATGAATCGGCTCCGAATCATGTCTTGGGTCAATAGTTGGGTTTGCCCGGCTCCCACGTTTTGGTGCCTTACGTTCCGTTCCGTCGGCTAAGGTGGCACTGGGAGAACCACTGCGATTGCACCCCGGTTGAGCTGGGCGAGTGCCTCAGTGGAGAAAGCTAAAACTGACCGGCATGATAAGGCGAGAGACTGGTCGCTGTTCGAGAGGTCTTTTCGGGTCCTTAAAGACTCACGCCGCTTCAAGCGAAGTTCCGGATAATGTCCGACGAAGGCGTGGATAGCGCCCCGAATTCGGTCTTCCGAATACTAGGGGCTTCGCCGAAATTTAAAATTATAGAATTCTATGGCTAAGTGAGAGTGTTTAAGCATTATAAGTCCGGTCGCCTTGTTCGTTTTGGTTAGCGCCTCCCTAGATGGACTCAAAAATGGGAACAAGAGTGCTCAAGTTATCCCGAACACCCCAGCACTTGCGGCTTGGGGGCTGAAGCCAACGACTTGCCATCTCTCAGATTTCATAAACGGCCGCACAGAAGGTAATATTTTAAATTAAACAAGCATTGCTTAAAGCGCACATGAACAAAGTTTTCAGCGCACAGGATAATACATAGCGAGTTTACTCAAAAATTACATCTCTAGGGCATTCATCCGCAATATCGCGGGCTCCCTTCAGGACAGTTTTATAATACATTTCGGGCGTACAATACTCCTTGCCTGGTGGCGGCGGGTTAGTAAGAAGCCTCTCCGCATCCAGCCTGCCCTAGTGCACCTTTGTGCGGGCAAGGGCCCGACGAGCACCTTCAATACAGGCGGAGCGCTTGATGACCTCCACCCAGGGGCACGCATCCACCAGCCGCCGCACGAGGCCGAAGTAGCTCCCAGGCATGGCCTGTCCAGGCCACAGCCGGACTATAAGGCCCTTCATGGCCTCCTCAGCTACCTTGTGGAGTTCGACCAGCTGCTTCAGCTGGTCGCTTGGGGGCACCGGATGGCCGGCCTCGGCGTACTGAGACTAGAAGACCTTCTCCGTTGAGCTCCCCTCCTTGCCACGGTAGAATACGGCAGCATCGGACACACTACGCGGCAGATCTGCAAATGCCCCTGGAGAGCTCCGAATGCGGGTAAGTGTCAGGTAGTTTACATTAACATGCTTGCTTTGCATGAAAAATGCCTTACCCGCCGCTATCTTCTTCACATCTTCAACCTCCTGAAGGGCCTTACGGGCCTCGGCCTTGGCGGACTTGGCACTTTCGAGAGCCGAGGCGAGCTCGGACTCTCGAGTCTTGGAGTCGCGCTCCAAGCTCTCATGCTTCTCCATGAGAGCCTGGAGCTCTTGCCGCACTGCCGCCACCTGTGCCTCCTGCTTTTCTCGCTCTGCCCGTTCCGCGGCCGCACTGCGTTCGGCCGCGGACACAGCCTCCTTCAGGGCTGCCACCTCATTTGTGGCCCCTGCAATACTCATATTATCCTTGTTAATTTCATTGCGACCAAAATCCTTTTCTCTAAGGTAAAAATTCAAAGTGGTGCTACTCACCTTCTTTGTCCTCGAGCTGCCTCTTGGCATGGCCGAGCTCTCGCTCAGACCGCTCGAGATCTTGCTTTAATGTACCAACCTCCACAGTCAGTGCGGCAGAGGTCAGCAGCACAGCCTGCAAACCCATATTGACATAATTTATTAGCAACCTGCGAATATCTTTTTAGATCCTCAGTCCGGCTTTTCTTTCCGAACACCGAACCGAGCATCAGGGGCTACTGTCTATGCGGTATTACATTACATAATTTTAACTTCTTACCTCAAAGCCTGTTAGAAGGCTACTGCAGGCTTCGGTCAGCCCGCTCTTGGCGAGCTGAACCTTCTGAATCACCGCACTCATAACAGTGCGGTGTTCTTCCTCGATGGAAGCGCCTTTTAGCGCCTCCAGCAAGTTGTCCGGCGCCTCCGGTTGGACGGAGGCCGCCGGTGTCACGGTCTTGCCCTTCTTTCGAAGGGGCCGCCTGCCGGACTCTGGAACCACTGCAGGTTCCGACATAGAGTCCGGCGCAAAGTCCGGGAGGCTGCCTTGCGGCGCCTCCGGAGCCTCCTCTTGATGGGTCCCTTTCTGGGATCCCACCTCGGCGTCCTCATCGGCGCAGGGGGTAGAGGCAGTCGGAAGTGAATCCACATCCGACGGGGCCAACGACCCGCTCGATGAAGCGGGGAGATCATCATCGGCCGGACTGCGGGCAGTATGCGGCATTAGTAGGACACTATGTGACACGAAAGAAATTGCATATCAGGAATCCGGATACTTACGATCTCGCCGGAGGCCTGGCCCTTGAAGGCCACTCCTCGTTGCCAACGTCGGTGTTGGCAGAGCTGTCCGAGGGAATAGTTCTCCCCCTCTTGGACCCTTCGGCCTCCCCTGTTGGGGAAGCTTTCCTCTTCCTCTCTCCCCCCTCCGGGAGAGAGTCTTCTTCCTCCTCCTCGTCTTCAGGGGAGGAGTCCGCCTCGTCGTCGGACGCCTGATTACGGGAACTTTTCGAGTGCCCGTGGCCACCTTCTTGGCCTTCTTCTCCGGCACCACGTGCGGTGCCGGAACCAGCAGCCCCGCTAGACGGGCATCCACTGGGTCTTCTGGCATGGGAGCCGGGCAGATGAGCTGCTCGGCCTTCTTCATCCATTCCTGTCAAAGGAAAAGGGAGATTGAAACCCTCTTAGAATCAATCTATTTACAACAAGTGTCCCGTAAAGGGGTAGAATCACTTACCTCGTCAGCCGGATGCTGCGAGTGAAATCCGCGATCTTCTATCGCGGATGCGGGGGCTTCGGCGCCCTTAAACAGCACCCTCCAGGCGCCTTCGTACGTCGTGTCGAAGAGCCCGCTCAGTGCCTGGTGCTGTGCCGGATCAAACTCCCACAGATTGAATGCCCGTTCTTGGCATGGGAGGATCCGGCGGACGAGCATGACTTGGACCACGTCGACGAGCCTGAGCTTCGTGTTCACCAGCTTCTGGATACAGGCTCGGAGTCCCGTCAGCTCCTTCGGATTACCCCACAGCAAGCCCTTCTCTTTCCAGGAGGTGAGTTGCGTAGGGATACCAGATCTAAACTTGGGGGCCGCCGCCCACGTAGGGTCGCGCGGCTCGGTGATGTAGAAGCACCCCGATTGCCACCCCTTGACGGAGTCCATGAAGGCCCCTTCGAACCAGAGGACGTTGGGCATCTTGCCCAACATCGCGCCTCCGCACTCCGCCTGCATGCCCTTCACTACCTTTGGCTTGACGTTGAAGGTCTTGAGCCACAAGCCGAAGTGGGGCCAGATGCAGAGGAGGGCCTCGTACACGATGATAAATGCCGAGATGTTGAGGATGAAGTTCAGCGCCAGATCGTGGAAATCCAGGCCGTAGTAGAACATGAGCCCCCGGACAAAGGGGTGAAGTGGGAAGCCCAGTCCGCGAAGGAAGTGGGGAAGGAAAACGACTCTCTCATGGGGCCCGGGGGTAGGGATGAGCTGCCCCTCGTCGGGCAGCCGGTGCGCGATATCGCCGGAAAGATATCCGGCGCTGCACAGGTTGGTGATATGCTCCTCCTTAATGGTGGAAGCCAACCATTTGCCTCCCCCTCCGGACATGGTCGGGGAAGGTTAAGATGAGATGCGCGAGCTTGGGCATTGGAGCTTGAGTGCGCGGAGGTGGATAAGCAAAGGAGGAAGAAGGCGTTGGTGAAAAGGTGAATCCTTATCCCTTATATATTGGCGGGCGAAGACTATGCGTCCCCCACCAGCCTGGTAAAACTCGCTTATCTCCCAAGCGCCACCATCAATGGCGCGGTTGGGTTACCCACGTCCGTATTGATGAGAATCCCGGAATAAGGGGAACACGATCTCTGCTTCGACAGGACGTGCCAAGGAAACCGCTTCGCTAAACGTGCTGAGGTGGTATAATAAAAAATGATTCAAGTAAAGGCTTGGTAGTGGCGTGACGACATGCCGCAAAATACGTCAGCAGATTGGACTTGTGTACATTTTATTCTCTCTACGGTGGAATGTGGAATTTGTTTTGCAGAGCCGGACACTTTCCTGGTGTTCATGATCTTCTCTGGATTATTCAAAGGAGGAACCCGCCTTGCAATGCTGAACATTATGCGCGCCGGACTTATCGTCATTGAAGCCTGGTTCAGGGGCTATTGAGGGAGTCCTGGACTAGGGGGTGTCCGGACAGCCGGACTATCATCGTCCGCCGGACTCCAAGACTACGAAGATACAAGATTGAAGACTCCGTCCCGTGTCCGGATGGGACTTTCCTTGGCGTGGAAGGCAAGCTTGGCGATACGGATATGTAGATCTCCTACCATTGTAACCGACTCTGTGTAACCCTAGCCTTCTCTGGTGTCTATATAAACCGGAGGGCTTTAGTCCGTAGGACACAACATACACTACAACAATCATACCATAGGCTAGCTTTAGGGTTTAGCCTTCTTGATCTCGTGGTAGATCCACTCTTGTACTACCATATCATCAATATTAATCAAGCAGCACGTAGGGTTTTACCTCCATCAAGAGGGCCCGAACCTGGGTAAAACATCGTGTCCCTTGTCTCCTGTTACCATCCGCCTAGACACACAGTTCGGGACCCCCTACCCGAGATCTACCGGTTTTGACACCGACACCTGCTGCCGATGATCAATGATTTGTTTGACCAGTTGCAAGGAGTAGTATTTTCCAAGATCGATCTGCGATCAGGATACCATCAGCTGAAGATTCGAGAGCAGGATATACCTAAGACAGCTTTTACCACCAGGTACGGGCTATACGAGTATACCGTTATGTCATTTGATCTGACTAACAAGCCTGCCTATTTCATGAACATGATGAACAAAGTGTTTATGGAGTTTTTGGATAAGTTCATTGTGGTGTTTATTGATGATATTTTGGTCTACTCGAAGAATGAAGAGGAGCACAAGGAACATTTACATTTGGTTCTTGAGAAGCTCGGAGAACATCCGTTGTATGCCAAGTTCAACAAGTGTGAGTTTTGGTTGAAGGAAGTTGGATTTCTCGGACATGTTATATCCGGAGAAGGAATAGCAGTAGACCCCACCAAAGTTGTTTATGTGATTAAATGGGTGGCACCCACATTAGTTGGAGAGATCAGGAGTTTTTTAGGACTCGCAGCATATTATCGGAGGTTCATTGAGAATTTCTCTAGGATTGCAAAGCCCATGACAGAGTTGTTGAAGAAGGACGCCAAGTTAAATGGACTGAGGAGTGTGAAGCCAGTTTTGAGGAGTTGAAGAAACGTTTGGTTACAGCCCCAGTGCTGATTCTTCCAGACGAACGAAAGGATTATCAAGTGTATTGCGACGCTTCACGTCGAGGACTTGGAGCAGTGCTTATGCAGGATGGAAGAGTTGTTTCATATGCCTCACGACAGCTTAAACCTCACGAGCTGAATTATGCTACACATGATTTGGAGTTAGCAGCCGTAATGCATGTGCTGAAGATATGGAGACATTTTCTCATCGGAAACCACTATGAGGTATACACGGATCATAAGAGTTTGAAATATATATTCACACGGAAGGAGTTAAATCTCAGGCAAAGGAGATGGTTCGAGCTCATTAAGGATTATGATATGAAATTGCACTATCATCCCAGAAAGGCGAATGTAGTAGCAGATGCGTTGAGTTGCAAGAGCTATGTTTGGAAATAGTTCCGAGAGGATTACCCAAGGAGCCGCCCATGCAGCGCCGCCACCCTGGACCGCCACCTCGCGCCGCCGCCACCGCCCGCCGATGCCGCCGCCGCCCGCCGACTCTGCCGCCCCGCCGGAGCCTCGCCAGAGTTTGTTGCCGCCACCGTCGGTTTTTCGCTCTGTTTAGGTAAAAATTGTTCGTTTTTCTAAAAAAACCCTAGATTGTTTTTTTATTAGATCAGTTTTTCTGCGGTTAGATTATTTAGTGAACGTTCATTAGTTAGCTCGTTTTAATGAACGAATTCATTTGTTTGCCTCTGTTAGCAGACGTTCGTCCGACAGATTTTTTTCTGTTTTATTTTTGCCAGGAATCTATCCACGGTTATTTTTATCATAGATTAGCCCCTGATCTTCAAACCCGTGCAACTTATTATTCGTTAGTCGGAATCCAGTGAAACCAACGCCAAAACCTTCATCTCGAGCCCCTCTTTCCGATTAATCAACTTGAACAGGATTTTGACAAATTAAAATTTGGTTTCAAGCAGATTTGTTTTCGAACTTCTTTCGATCGTAGTCAAGTTTCGTAGCTCCGATTCAATTGATTCTTTTTGCAAGTCGAAGCTCTTCAGTTGAACTTTCAGTTTGTATCTTCTTATTTGAAGTTTTACCTGTGCATATATGCTTGAGTCCTTATGTATGCTATTGTTTCTTTGCGACAGAATTCCCGGAGTGCGAAGCGTGCTACTACGAGTCTCTAGGGTTTGCAGACTGTCAGCAAGGCAAGTAACACTTTGATCATATCTTTATTACCTAGTTTTTATGCATTAGTTCCAATCCTCAAACATTGCATGGTTAGGATCTGATTAACATGTGGGTTTGGGAAGTAGATGATGAGGTAGAATCTATTGCCCTTTTATTATCAAACCTTTTGGAGTTACTTCTACGTTATGCTCAGGTTGCAATGCTATGCTCGTAGACGTGGATTGGTTGAGTGTATCCATGACAGATGTGAGAGTTGTTAATTAATGGTTAACTTATGGTTGCTACTTAAATACACATCTGGATGGATTGGTTGTAGGCACCTGGAGAATCTAGTGTTGTCCTAGGACATCCCGGAGTACTCGTGTGATCATCCTACGGTTCGCCACCTAGGCTCAAAGGGATCATAAGATTATTCTATTGGAAATATGCCCTAGAGGCAATAATAAAATGGTTATTATTATATTTCCATGTTCATGATAATTGTCTATTGTTCATGCTATAATTTTATTAACTGGAAATCGTAATACATGTGCGAATACATAGACCACAACATGTCCCTAGTGAGCCTCTAGTTGACTAGCTCGTTGATCGATAGGTGGTTATGGTTTTCTGACCATGGACGTTGGATGTCATTGATAACGGGATCACATCATTAGGAGAATGATGTGATGGACAAGACCCAATCCTAAGCTTAGCACAAGATCGTGTAGTTCGTTTGCTAAGAGCTTTTCTAATGTCAAGTATCATTTCCTTAAACCATGAGATTGTGCAACTCCCGGATACCGTAGGAATGCTTTGGGTGTACCAAATGTCACAACGTAACTAGGTGGCTATAAAGGTGCACTACAGGTATCTCTGAAAGTGTCTGTTGGGTTGGCATGAATCGAGACTGGGATTTGTCACTCCATATGACGGAGAGGTATCTCTGGGCTCACTCGGTAATGCATCATCATAATGAGCTCAATGTGACTAAGTAGTTAGTCATGGGATCATGCATTATGGAACGAGTAAAGTGACTTGCCGGTAACGAGATTGAACAAGGTATTGGGATACCGACGATCGAATCTCGGGCAAGTAACATACTGATTGACAAAGGGAATTGTATACAGGATTGATTGAATCCCCGACATCGTGGTTCATCCGACGAGATCATCGTGGAATATGTGGGAGCCAATATGGGTATCCAGATCCCACTATTGGTTATTGGCCGGAGAGATGTCTCGGTCATGTCTGCAAGGTTCCCGAACCTGTAGGGTCTACACAGTTAAGGTTCGGTGACGCTAGAGTTGTTATGGGAAATTGTATGTGGTTACCAAAGGTTGTTCGGAGTCCCGGATGAGATCCCGGACGTCACGAGGAGTTCCGGAATGGTTCGGAGGTGAAGATTTATATATGGGAAGTCCAGTTTCAGTCGCCAAAATGGTTTCGGGGGTTATTGGTATTGTACCGGGACCACCGAAAGGTGTCCGGAGGTCCACTGGGTGGGGCCACCTGCCCCGGGGGACTTAATGGGCTGAATATGTGAGGTAACCAGCCCCTAGTGGGCTGGTGCGCCCCTCCCCAAGGGCCCAAGGCGCCTAGGGTTGGAAACCCTAGGGGAGGGGGGCGCCTCCACCTTGCTTGGGGGGCAAGCCTCCCCTCCTGGCCCCCGCCCCCCCTCTGGATGGGATCTAGAGGGGCCAGCCCCCTCTCCCCTTCACCCTATAAATAGAGGGAGGGTGGGAGAGCTGCAGCACCCCTTCCCCTGGCGCAGCCCCTCCCTCCTCCAACTCTTGCTCCTCCTCCATAGTGCTTGGCGAAGCCCTCGAGGAATACCACGAGCTCCAACACCACACCGTCATGCTGCCGGAGTTCTCCCTCAACTTCTCCTCTCCCCTTGCTTCACTACAAGAAATATTTCAACTAGTGACCTTTTGTGAGTGACCCTGGAAGAATTGGTCATAGATCTATGACCATTTCAGACCAATTGGTCAAAAGCTGTTCGGGGGGCTCCAAACCCTAAACCATTGCGACCATTTTGGTCAGAAAGGTCGTAATTTCCTTACACAAAATGGTCACAAAGCAAATAGTGCTAGTCCGCTGCCTTATTTCTAGTTGTTAATGACCAATATAGATGGTCATAGCCTTGTAGATTGTGGTGGGTTGTGATGACTAGGCGCCATCTCATCAGTTTTGCCTATGTGTCATGTCCATGTGGCAATTTTTGCCCTAGGTTGTGAAGCAACCTATATTTCTGTTAGTCCAAAAATTCCCAAAAAATTCTCATAAATGTTTTGGATCATATCTTCATCAAATATGTCAAAAACATTCCTTGCCTAGTTCAAAAATAATTCGAAAATATTCATTTTCCTATTCTGTTCAGAGAAGCACTTTGTGAAGGAAGTACCACTTTGGCATGTACAAATGATATCCATTTTCTAAAGTGCTTTCCTATGCCCAAATAACCATCCTCCACCAAATGCCAGCTCAATCCATTCATTATTTTGAGCCCAGCTTCAACATTCGTATTTATGTCCAGTGTGGTACTTTGTAAAGCAAGTACCACCTAGGCTCCTCCTTTTGAGGTGAAAATTTGTGAAGACGGTCTTCTTAGTAACTGATCATCCTCAGCCAAAACTCACGCCCATTAGCCATGTGCATTTCCCGTACCGCAAATCAAACACTTGGCTGCTTATTCATGTTTGAGCATCGATCGGTCTCCTCGTGAGAATCTTATGTTGTGATTTTCTTCCTAGAACCTACCTGGGGAGTACCCAACCCACTAGACATGCCTAGGCTGCCCAGAACATATGGCAACGCCACGGTCACGCGGTGACCACGCGGCGGGCATGCGAGCTTACGCGCTCTAGAGTTGGGGCCCTCAGCCACCATCCAAACCTCGATGTCTCGCCATCAAACCATGTATTTATGATTAAATAGATACTTATTTACCTATAAATGGTTTTTGGAAAAAATAAAGAGCAAACTATGAGGCAGCTGCAGTTCAAATTTGACCCGTTTCCAACTATATCGACGACAATTTGTCTTTTTCACCAGAGGTGGATCAAAACTTTTTTCACCCAACCATTTTGTCAATTGTGCATTATATATGGCCTAGTATTTTATAAAATTGATTTGGTACATTTTTGCAACAATTATTTTGTAGTTCCTTCACAAAAAACCTCCTTTTGGGCACTCGGAAAATGAAAAATGAATTTTCCGTGCAAAGAAAATGAAAACTTTCTTAGGCAACATTGTTTGGAATTCCAAGATGTACCCTTGTGTACAATATGAGATCATTTGAACAAACTATGCCATGAATGTGGCCATAAGATTGATCATTTGGTTTGAAAGCCATGAATCTTCACGCATGATAGCTCATTTATGAGAACACTTTTTTAAAATAATTACCATATTACAAGTTTATTATTTTTCCTGGAAACTTGGTCACATATAATGACACAATGCGAAGGTTTTCCAATTTTTTGATTTTTTTGAATTTTTTATGCCCGTTTCAAAATGCGGTCAAAACGGCGGGCTTGACCGTTCCTATCTAGTGGTTGAATCTTGGAATTTTTTTGGTGTTTCTCTGATTAAATAGATACTTATTTACCTAGAAATGATTTTTGTAAAAAATAAAGAGCAAACTATGAGGCAGCTGCAGTTCAAATTTGACCCGTTTCCACCTGAATCGACGACAATTTGTCTTTTTCACCAGAGGTGGATCGAAACCTTTTTCACCCAACCATTTTGTCAATTGTGCATTATATATGGCCTAGTATTTTATAAAATTGATTTGGTCCATTTTTGCAACAATTATTTGGTAGTTCCTTCACAAAAAAACCTCCTTTTGGGCACTCGGAAAATGAAAAATGAATTTTCCGTGCAAAGAAAATGAAAACTTCCTTAGGCAACATTGTTTGGAATTCCAAGATGTACCCTTGTGCACAATATGAGATCATTTGAACAAACTATGCCATGAATGTGGCCATAAGATTGATCATTTAGCTTGAAAGCCATGAATCTTCACGCATGATAGCTCATTTATGAGAACACTTTTTTAAAATAATTACCGTATTACAAGTTTATTACTTTTCCTGGAAACTTGGTCACATATAATGACACAATGCAAAGGTTTTCCAATTTTTTGATTTTGTTTTTGAATTTTTTATGCCCGTTTCAAAATGCGGTCAAAACGGCGGGCTTGACCGTTCCTATCTAGTGGTTGAATCTTGGAATTTTTTTGGTGTTTCTCTGATTATATAGATACTTATTTACCTAGAAATGATTTTTGGAAAAAATAAAGAGCAAACTATGAGGCAGCTGCAGTTCAAATTTGACCCGTTTCCAGCTGAATCGACGGCAATTTGTCTTTTTCACCAGAGGTGGATCAAAACTTTTTTCACCCAACCATTTTGTCAATTGTGCATTATATATGGCCTAGTATTTTATAAAATTTATTTGGTCCATTTTTGCAACAATTATTTGGTAGTTCCTTAAAAAAAACCTCCTTTTGGGCACTCGGAAAATGAAAAATAAATTTTCCGTGCAAAGAAAATGAAAACTTCCTTAGGCAACATTGTTTGGAATTCCAAGATGTACCCTTGTGCACAATATGAGATCATTTGAACAAACTATGCCATGAATGTGGCCATAAGATTGATCATTTAGCTTGAAAGCCATGAATCTTCACGCATGATAGGTTATTTATGAGAACACTTTTTAAAAATAATTACCGTATTACAAGTTTATTATTTTTCCTGAAAACTTGGTCACATATAATGACAAAATGCGAAGTTTTTCCATTTTTTTGATTTTTTTTGAATTTTTTATGCCCGTTTCAAAATGCGGTCAAAACGGCGGGCTTGACCGTTCCTATCTAGTGGTTGAATCTTGGAATTTTTTTGGCGTTTCTCTGATTAAATAGGTACTTATGTACCTAGAAATGATTTTTGGGAAAAATAAAGAGCAAACTATAAGGCACCTGCAGTTCAAATTTGACCCGCTTCCAATTGAATCAGCGGAAATTTGTCTTTTTCACGAGAGGTGGATCAAAAACTGTTTACACCCAACCATTTGGTCAATTGTGCATTAAATATGGCCTAGTATTTTAGAAAAATGATTTGGTCCAATTTTGCAACAAATATATTATAGGACCTTCACAAAAAAACTTATTTTGGGCACTCAAAAAATGGAAATTTGATTTTCGTGCAAAGGAAATAAAACTCCCTTTGTCAATATTGTTTGCAAATCCATGATGTAAACTTGTGCAAAATATGATATCATTTGAACAAATATTTGATAGGACTTTCACAAAAATACTCATTTTGAGCACTAAAAAATGGAATAATTTTTTTATCTTGAATCGATCACGACCAATTTATATGGTCATAAGGTCATCAAATGGTTTGCTGCGTTCTGATTGGACCATGAGCATATCACGCGGATCACGTATCAACCACCGTCGGATGCTTCCGGATCCAACGGCCCAGACCCACCCGAGCCGAAACCCTAGGTCTGTCCTCATGGACATTTTCCACCCACCCCCCACCTCCATTCTTTCTTTCTTTCTCTCCCTCTGCCCCTCAGATCCTCTCCCCTCTCCCCCGATGCAGACCCCCCTCGTCCCCCTCGTCGCCGCCACCCACCCCTCATCCCCCTCAGAACCTCACCGCCACCCACCTCCGCCGCCGCCCTCACTCTCCCCTCGTCTCCCTCGTCCTCGACCAACCTCGCCGCCCCTACTCAGGCCTAACCCCTACCCCGCGGCCATGGCCATGGCCCCGCCGCTAGGGTTTCTCACCCATCCTTCCCTTGCCGTCGCCCGCGCAGGAGGAAGGAGCCCGAGGCTCTAGTGGCCATGAGCGACGGCAAGGACACCCTCGACCTCTCCGCCCTCGGCGTCGCCGTCCCCAACAGCGTCCCCGACGCTGCGGTTTGCACGGGCAACACGATGATGCCAGCGTCGCCTCCCCCACTGGGGCGCCCAGCTTTGGGGCAGCGCTGGCGGGCTCCGGTGTCTCGTCGCCACCACCTCACTCTCCTCCGCCCGTCGATCACCAGGCCGGGGGCATAAGCCGCAAAGCTGGCGAATCGATCTCCTCGCCACCGCCTCTCTCTGCTCCGCCCGTCGATGTGCAGACCGGGAGCCAAATCTTCGAAGCCGGGGGATCGAGCTCCGCTGCTGCGCGCGCCGGGGAGCAGGTAATGGCGCGTCTCTTGCGCTTGAGATGTCACAACCTGATGTGTTCCCTTTCGAGTTATTCAAGTTCGACTAAGCGTTTCTTGGTTTCTTTCGAGTAGGCTGGATTGCCGAAGGCCAAGAAGACGATCTTGAGAAAGATAATCAGCTTCGGCAAGGACAAGGTATAGCCTAAATCTTGTGCTTCTTGATTACTCTGTGATTTTTTTTGAATTAGACAACAAAGGTGGAAGGCAAGGTGGCTGGCCGTCGTGCACTCTTTATACAGCCCTTGCGTGATGCCATAGCAACACTTGCATTTAATCTTTCCAGCAATTCGAATTTCCAGCAGAGAGCCTGTAAGATATTACAAATCGAAACTTCATAACTTGAGAGCCTGTAGCCCAAAGAGATCTAGGTCTGCTGCTTGCATTATTATTGGATCTGTTAGATCGGTTTAATTCAGAGATGCAACGTGATCTGTGCTCTACTCCTTTGATGTTTCTGAATTATGATGTGAAAGCATGTCCACATCTATAGAACTGTGCTCTATGCATGACTAGTGATCGATGGTGACTGTTCCTGTAGTTGATACATCTGTAGAACTCATGCATATTGACCGGATATATATGTGTTGACTGTTCCTGTAGATTTCTGATGTGCATGTTCATTAGAATCCACTGGACCTTTGCACGCCTAAAATTTCAAGTGTGGATATATATTGTCAGTCTCGAGTCTGCACTTCTGTAGGTTTTTGATGTGGAACACCTACGCATTACTAGCATGGAAATATGGATTAAGTTTCCTGGAATTTGAGCACATGAATGGAGTGTTAATTAATCCGTTAAGGTACACAAGGAGTTTGTTTAATCTAGAAATTGTACAAATCTGCAGCATGCATAATTCAGGTTGTTAAATAAGGAAGGAGCTCAGGGTTTAGTTCCACGCAACAGGGGTTGGGTAGATTCCTTGCAACCTCTAGAAATAGTGAGATGAATCATTGTTGTAATTTGTAAAGCTCTCAAGGAAAGTAGTTTAGCCAAAATATTTATTGTGGACATTCTGTTAGCTAGTGTGCATTGCCAAGTACAACTATTCTACTTTGTATGGAATCATCTATAGATATTATTTCTTTAAGTGTTGCTGGCTATATTAAAATTATACCCCGAGGCACTATAGCATTAGTGTGTTGTTTCGCTTTTGGTCTTCTCTATCTATGCCTATAAGTCAGGTTGTTTTTGTGGCATCCAGGGGCACAGTACTGGAGCTGGTAGGCAAGCTAGCACCCATGGATTCGTGAACTGGCTTGGATGTGTACTTGGTCGCCGGGGTTGGATGAGGACGACGATAACGAGGTGAGACCATCGTGATCCACCCTCCCACTTCTTTCTCATGATTTCATAACTGCTCAACATGTTGATCTGTTCTGAACATCTGAAACTTGTTGTGTGCAGGGTGACTAGTGATGCGGCACGCCAAGCAGCATCAGGGGAAGGGGTCTCCTGCTCGAGGAGTAGGGGCGCAACAGCCGGCAGCCCTGTCCTGCTTGAGGGGGGGGGGGGAGAGGGGTCTGCTCCTCTGCTTCCATTGCGACTGCGGCAGGTAGCTCCTCCATCTCCCTTCCCCTCTTCATGTGCTCACTACTTCTGCTACTAAGTTGATGAATATGTGATGCACTTGTGCCAAGGAATTTTAGAGGGATCTGTATGACAAGTCATGTTTTTATTTTATTTTATTTAGGTTGTTAGTTACCAAACAGAGAGAGAAGATGAGCTCCTGCTTGGATTTTTTTCTGCCAGCACATGTTTTGTATGTATGCAATCATCATCTTGTGTGTGTGAGCTGATTCCTTGCTTGGGCGAAGTGTTAGTGTCGATTTGTTGTGGTGGTGCTCATCTGGCCATTGATTTGTTGCTAATAATTAGGTGCTAAAGAATGTTGCAGGTTTATTAGGATGTGGCTGAAACCATCGGATGTCCTTCGTGGACTTGCTATCAATACTTGTCTCATGTTTTGTTTCCTTTCTGGACATGTTATGGTTCAAGTGTTGCTGCTGTTTAGTACTAAGTGCTTAACTTAACTAAGCTTGAGCTACTAAAACCCACTCTCAAATTAATGAAATTCCTGTTTTGTGAAACTTCAATGTTGAGCTCCTCTCCTTGCTGAGCCGTGGCCGTTGATTTTCATTTCGTCCACCACCACTCCAGCTACCTTCTTGTGTAATCAAATTTTGCTCCTGTATGTATGTATGTATGAGGCTGGGTAGTTCAACTCTAGTTTTCCTTCTACCAAATAGATTGAACTTTTAATGCTTGCTACACATGCTTGTGTACCAAAACATTTGTTGTTGTTGTTGACTGTGCTGTCTAAAAAACACACTGTCTTTTCTTTTCGTGTGTAACAACCAAGATGATCTGCTTTACACTTACAATTCATGTTGACTAAATCCGAGCAAGTCTCCTTCCAGTTCCACCATAAGTAACACACTGCAGGTACAACTCAAATCTTGCTCTATTTCTTTTTTGTGTTGGCTCGATCAGGTTTCTCCCAAATCTAGTCGATCGGATATCATCATGCTATCTTGTTCCTTTCAGTATGTGCCCACGTATATTTAAGCTGCACCTGATTATATATAGACATAGCATGGGCTCGGACTTTTAAGCATGCCACATCTCGTTCTGTTACATGTTCTGTACTTACAGTTCCTGGCGATGTATTCAAGCCTGTGAACACATATATTTACACGTACCCCTGTTTATATCAAGGCCTCCCTGGTAGGTTATCTACCTAGTGGCAAACAGTTAGATCTCATACTGATGAAATGAACTAGTTCTTTTTATATGCTGCATTCAGATTCGTCATGTGATTATTAGTTATTTTTAACCAATGCTAGACCTAGCATGTGTACACTCTAATCTCTAATGATGTTTGTCTTTGTGTTCAGGAGCTCCAGGTCTACAAAATGAAGTTCGAAACCATATAGCTCTACTCAGCAAAGAGTCGTCTCTTCTATTTGATTGTAATAGAATGTAAATATTGTAATATTGTAATAGTAGGCATATCTGGGTTGTAATAATTATGTATAGATTGTAGTAGACTTAATTAGTTTTATTTGATGAACTACATTTGTACTGTTCTGTTTGAAATATTGATTATGTATGTGATTTGAAAATGTGTGGAATGGAAGCCTAACTTGTGGGATTCACTTATGAAATTAATCTAAGCAGTTTTGAATTTTCTGTCAAGTGGGCCCAATGTGTGAGAAGATGACAAGTGGGACCAGCTCCAAAATATAATGGCCCAAACAATGTTAAAAGACCCGGCCCAGAAATAAATAAAAGGCTAAAATGGGTTGGCCCGTGTAACTTACAGAAAATAAATAAATATTAAAAGGCTGAATTAATGGGCTAGGCCCATGTAGTAAACTGAATTGGACCGGGCTGAATCTTGTGCCACATCAGCTTGCCATGCTGGATGCCTACGTGGCCTGAGGAGGTTGCTAGTGACCAAAACGCCACAGTGGACATATTTTGGTCATAAACGTCTTCGACCATTCCAGAAGAAAGGTCGCTATAGTCAGTTAATGACCCCCAGCTTTTGACCTTATGTTTTTGGTCACAAAAAGGTCACAAATTGAAAATAGTGACCATTTAGTGACCAATAGTGGTGGTCACTAGTTGACATATTTCTTGTAGTGCTTGATCAAGAAGGAGGATACGTCCCTGGGCTGTACGTGTGTTGAACACAGAGGCGCCGTCCGTTCGGCGCTAGATCGGATCTTCCGCGATTTGAATCACTGCGAGTACGACTCCATCATCCGCGTTCTTGTAATGCTTCCGTTTGCGCGATCTTCAAGAGGTATGAAGATGCACTCCCTCTCTCTCGTTGCTAGCATCTCCTAAATTGATCTTGGTGATACGTAGGAAAATTTTGAATTATTACTACGTTCCCCAACAGTGGCATTATGAGCTAGGTCTATCCGTAGATTCTATGCACGAGTAGAACACAAGTAATTGTGGGCGTTAGTTTGTTCAATATGCTTACCATTACTAGTCTTATCTTGATTTGGCGGCATCGTGGGATGAAGCAGCCCGGACCAACCTTACACGTATGCTTATGTGAGACAGATTCCACCGACTGACATGCACTTGTTGCATAAGGTGGCTAGCGGGTGCCAGTCTCTCCCACTTTAGTCGGATCGGATTTGATGAAAAGGGTCCTTATGAAGGGTAAATAGCAATTGGCATATCACCGTTGTGGCTTTTGCGTAGATAAGAAACATTCTTGCTAGAAACCCATAGCAGCCACGTAAAACATGCAACAACAATTAGAGGACGTCCAACTTGTTTTGGCAGGGTATGCTATGTGATGTGATATGGCCAAAAGGATGTGATGAATTATATATATGTAATGTATGAAATTGATCATGTTCTTGTAATAGGAATCACGACTTGCATGTTGATGAGTATGACAACCGGCAGGAGCCATAGGAGTTGTCTTAATTTATTGTATGACCTGCGTGTCATTGAAAACGCCATGTAATTACTTTACTTTGTTGCTAACCGTTAGCCATAAGTAGTAGAAGTAATAGTTGGCGAGACAACTTCATGAAGACACGATGATGGAGATCATGATCTCATGTCGGTGACGAAGGTGATCATGCCACGCCTCAAAGATGAAGATCAAAGGTGCGAGATGATATTGGCCATATCATGTCACTCTATCATTTGCATGTGATGTTTGTCATGTTTACATCTTATTTGCTTAGAACGATGGTAGCATAAATAAGATGATCCCTCATAAAATTTCAAGAAAGTGTTCCCCCTAACCGTGCACCATTGCGAAAGTTCGTTGTTTCGAAGCACCACGTGATGATCGGGTGTGATAGATTCTAACGTTCGCATACAATGGGTGTAAGCCAGATTTACACATGCAAAACACTTAGGTTGACTTGACGAGCCTAGCATTTACAAACATGGCCTCAGAACACAAGAGACCGAAAGGTCGAACATAAGTCGTATAGTGGATACAATCAACATGAAGATGTTCACCGATGATGACTAGTCCGTCTCACGTGATGATCGGACACGGCCTAGTTGACTTGGATCATGTATAACTTAGATGACTAGAGGGATTTCTATCCGAGTGGGAGCTCATTAAATAATTTGATTAGATGAACTTAATTATCATGAACATAGTCAAAAAGGTCTTTGCAAATTATGTCGTAGCTGATGTTTTGGTTCTACTGTTTAGATATGTTCCTAGAGAAAATTTAGTTGAGAGTTCATAGTAGCAAATTGTGCGGACTAGGTCCGTAAGCAAGGATTGTCCTCATTGCTACACAGAAGGCTTATGTCATTAATGCACCGCTCAGTGTGCTGTACCTCGAGCGTCGTCTGTGGATGTCGCGAACATCTGACATACACGTTTTGACGACTACATGATAGTTTAGTGCGTAATGTTAAACAATTTAGAACTGAGGCACCGAAGACATTTTGAAACGTCGCGGAACATGTGAGATGTTCTGAGAGCTGAAATTGTGATTTCAGGCTCATGCCCACGTCAAGAGGTATGAGACCTCTGACAAGTTTCTTAGCCTGCAAACTAAGGGTGAAAAGCTCAATCGTTGAGCATGTGCTCAGATTGTCTGAGTACTACAATCGCTTTAATCGAGTGGGAGTTAATCTTCCATATGAGATAGTGATGGTTCTCCAAAGTCACTACCACCAAGCTAGTAGAGCTTCGTGATGAACTATGACATATCAGGGATAGATATGATGATCCTTGAGCTATTCGCGATGTTTGACACCGCGAAAGTAGAAATCAAGAAGGAGCATCAATTGTTGATGGTTAGTAAAACCACTAGTTTCAAGAAGGGCAAGGGCAAGAAAGGGATACTTCATGAAACGGCAAATCAGTTGCTGCTCTAGTGAAGAAACCCAAGGTTGAACCCAAACCCGAGACTAAGTGCTTCTATAATGAGGGGAACGGTCACTGAAGTAGAACTACCCTAGATACCCGGTAGATGAGAAGGCTGGCAAGGTCGACAGAAGTATATTGGCTATACATTATATTAATGTGTACTTTACTAGTACTCCCAGTAGCACCAGGTTATTAGATACCGGTTCGGTTGCTAAGTGTTAGTAACTCGAAATAAAAGGCTACGGAATAAACTGAGACTAGCTAAAGGTGAGATGACGATATGTGTTGGAAGTATTTCCAAGGTTGATGTGATCAAACATCGCACGCTCCCTCTACCATCAGGATTGGTGTTAAACCTAAATAATTGTTATTTGGTGTTTGCGTTGAGCATAGACATGATTGGGTTATGTTTATGGCAATACGGTTATTCATTTAAGGAGAATAATGGTTACTCTGTTATTTGAATAATACCTTTAATGGTCTTGCACCTAAAATGAATGGTTTATTGAATCTCGATTGTAGTGATACACATGTTCATACCAAAAGATATAAGATAGTGATGATAGTACCACCTACTTGCTTCACTGCCATTTTAGTCATATTGGTATAAAACGCATGAAGAAGCTCCATGTTGATGGATCTTCGGACTCACGCATGAAGAAGCTCCATGTCTATTGGTATATACGCATGAAGAAACTCCATGCAGATGGATCGTTTGGACTCACTTGATTTTGAATCACTTGAGACATGCAAATCATACCACATGGGCAAAATGACTAAAAGGCCTCGTTTTCAATGAGATGGAACAAGAGAGCAACTTGTTGGAAGTAATACATTTGATGTGTGCAATCCAATGAGTGCTGAGGCACGCAGTGAATATCATTATACTCTTACTTCACAGATGATTTGAGTAGATTCTAGGTATATTTACTTGATGAAACACGAGTCTGAATTATTGAAAGGTTCAAAAAATTTCAGAGTGAAGTTGAAGATCCTCGTGGCAAGAGGATAAAATGTCCATGATATGATCATAGAGATGAATGTCTGAGTTACGTGTTTGGTACACAATTAAGACATTGTGGAAATTGTTTCACAACTAATACCGCCTGGAACACCATAGTGTGATGGTGTATCCGAACATCATAGCTGCACCCTATTGGATGTGGTGCATACCATGATGTCTCTTATCGAATTACCAGTATCGTCTATGGGTTAGGCATTAGAGACAACCACATTCACTTTAAAATAGGGCACCACCTAATTCCGTTGAGATGACACTGTATGAACTATGGTTTAGAGAAACCTGAGATGTCGTTTCTTAAAAGTTTGGGGCTGCGATGCTTGTATGGAAAGTTTTTCCCTGATAAGCTCGAACCCAAAGCGGGTAAGTGCATATTCATAGGACACCCAAAAACAGTTGGGTATACCTCCTATTTCAGATCCAGAAGCAAAAGGAATTATTTCTAGAAACGGGTCCTTTCTCGAGGAAAATTTTCTCTCGAAAGAATTGAGTGGGAGGATGGTGGAGACTTGAGAGGTTATTGAACCGTCACTTCAACTGGTGTGTAGCAGGGCACAAGAAGTTGTTCCTGTGGCGCCTACACCAATTGAAGTGGAAGCTGATGATGTTGATCATGAAACTTCGGATCAAGTCACTACCAAACCTCGTAGGTCGACAAGGATACGTACTACTTCAGAGTGGTACAGTAATTCTATCTTGGAGGTCATGTTGCTAGACAACAATGAACCTACGAGCTATGGAGAAGCAATGGTGGGCCCGAATTTCGACAAATGGCTCGAGGCCATAAAATCCGAGAGAGGATCCATGTATGAAAACAAAGTATAGACTTTGGAAGAACTACTTGATGGTCGTAAGGCTGTTAGGTACAGATGGATTTTAAAAGGAAGACGAACAATGATGGTAAGTGTCACCATTAAGAAAGCTTGACTTGTCGCTAAGATGTTTTCTGACAAGTTCAAGGAGTTGACTACGATGAGACTTTCTCACTCGTAGCGATGCTAAGAGTCTGTTGGAATTATATTAGCAGTTACTGCATTATTTATGAAATGTTGCAGATGGGATGTAAAATCATTGTTTCCTCAATGATTTTCTTGAGGAAAGGTTGTATGTGGTACAACCAGAAGGTTTTTGTCAATCCTAAAAGATGCTAACAAGTATGCAAAGATCCAGCGATCCTTCTAAGGACTGGAGTAAGCATCTCGGAGTTGGAATATATGCTTTGATGAGATGATCAAAGATTTTGGGTTTATACAAAGTTTATGAGAAACTTGTATTTCCAAAGAAGTGAGTGGGAGCACTATAGAATTTCTTATGAGTATATGTTGTTGACATATTGTTGATCGGAAATGATGTAGAATTTCTGGAAAGCATATAGGGTTGTTTGAAAGGTGTTTTTCAATGGAAAACCTGGATTAAGCTACTTGAACATTGAGCATCAAGATCTATAAGGATAGATCAAAATCGCTTGATAGTACTTTCAAATGAATACATACCATGACAAGATTTTGGAGGAGTTCAAAATAGATCAGCAAAGAAGGAGTTCTTGGCTGTGTTATAAGGTATGAGTATTGAGTAAGACTCAAGACCTGACCACGGTAGAAGAGAGAGAAAGGACGAAGATCGTCCCCTATGCTTTAGACGTAGGCTCTACAGTATGCTATGCTGTGTATTGCACCTGAAGGTGCCTTGCCATGAGTCAGTCAAGGGGTACAAGAGTGATCCAGGAATGGATCACATGACAATGGTCAAACTTATCCTTAGTAACAAGTGGACTAAGGAATTTTCTCGATTATGGAGGTGGTAAAAGAGTTCGTCGTAAAGGGTTAGTCGATGCAAACTTTGACACTAATCCGGATGACTCTGAGTAGTAAACCGGATTCATATAGTAGAGCAGTTATTTGGAGTAGCTCCAAGCAGCGCGTGGTAGCTGCATCTACAAGATGACATAGGGATTTGTAAAGCACAGACGGATCTGAAAGGTTCAGACCCGTTGATTAATAACCTCTCTCACAAGCGAGATATGATCAAACACCATGGGTGTTGGATTCATTACAATCACATAGTGATGTGAACTAGATTATTGACTCTAATGCAAGTGGGAGACTGTTGGAAATATGCCCTAGAGGCAATAATAAAATGGTTATTATTATATTTCCTTGTTCATTATAATTGTCTATTGCTCATGCTATAATTGTATTAACTCGAAACCGTAATACATGTGTGAATACATAGACCACAACATGTCCCTAGTGAGCCTCTAGTGGACTAGCTCGTTGATCAATAGATGGTTACGGTTTTCTGACCATGGACATTGGATGTCATTGATAATGGGATCACATCATTAGGAGAATGATGTGATGGACAAGACCCCATTCTAAGCTTAGCACAAGATCGTGTAGGTCCTTTGCTAAGAGCTTTTCTAATGTCAAGTATCATTTCCTTAGACCATGAGATTGTGCAACTGCCGGATACCGTAGGAATGCTTTGGGTGTACCAAATATCACAACATAACTGGGTGGCTATAAAGGTGCACTACAGGTATCTCCAAAAGTGTGTGTTGGGTTGGCATGAATCGAGACTGGGATTTGTCACTCCATATAACGGAGAGGTATCTCTGGGCCCACTCGGTAATGCATCATCATAATGAGCTCAATGTGACTAAGTAGTTAGTCACAGGATCATGCATTACAGAACGAGTAAAGTGACTTGCCGGTAACGAGATTGAACGAGGTATTGGGATACCGAGGATCAAATCTCGGGCAAGTAACATACAGATTGACAAAGGGAATTGTATACGGGATTGATTTAATCCCCAACATCATGGTTCATCCGATGAGATCATCATGGAACATGTGGGAGCCAATATGGGTATCCAGATCCTGCTATTGGTTATTGGCCAGAGAGATGTCTCGGTCATGTCTGCATGGTTCCCGAACCCGTAGGGTCTACACACTTAAGGTTCGGTGACACTAGAGTTGTTATGGGAAATTGTATGTGGTTACCGAAGGTTGTTCAGAGTCCCGAATGAGATCTCGGACGTCACGGGGAGTTCCAGAATGATCCGGAGGTGAAGATTTATATATGGGAAGTCCGGTTTCAGTCGCCGGAATGGTTTCGGGGGTTATCGGTATTGTGCCGGGACCACCGAAAGGTTTCCGGAGGTCCACCGGGTGGGGCCACCTGCCCTGGGGGATTTAGTGGAATGAATATGTGTAGGAACCAACCCCTAGTGGGCTGGTGCGCCCCTCCCTAAGGGCCCAAGGCGCCTAGGGGTGGAAACCCTAGGGGAGGTGGGCGCCTCCACCTTGCTTGGGGGGCAAGCCTCCCCTCCTGGCCCCCGCCCCCCCTCTAGATGGGATCTAGAGGGGCCGGCCCCCTCTCCCCTTCACCCTATAAATATAGGGAGGGTGGGATGACTGCAGCACCCCTTCCCCTGGTGCAGCCCCTCCCTCCCCCAACTCTTGCTCCTCCTCCATAGTGCTTGGCGAAGCCCTGCAGGAATACCACGAGCTCCACCACCACACCGTGGTGCTGCCGGAGCTCTCCCTCAACTTCTCCTCTCCCCTTGGTGGATCAAGAAGGAGGAGA
The DNA here is from genome assembly GCA_963921465.1 of Triticum timopheevii. Taxonomy (NCBI): domain Eukaryota; kingdom Viridiplantae; phylum Streptophyta; class Magnoliopsida; order Poales; family Poaceae; genus Triticum; species Triticum timopheevii. The sequence goes on along the minus strand of OY997264.1, from coordinate 99,144,405 downwards.
CGTCCCCGGGTTGAACGTGTGTTGAATGCGGAGGCGCCGTCCTTTCGGCGCTAGATCGGATCTTCCGCCGTTTGAATCGCCGCAAGTACGACTCCATCATCCACGTTCTTGTAACGCTTCCGTTTGCGCGATATTCAAGAGGTATGAAGATGCACTCCCTCTCTCTCGTTGCTAGCATCTCCTAGATTGATCTTGGTGATACGTAGGAAATTTTTGAATTATTACTACGTTCCCCAACATATTCATGCTAGAAACCTCCGTGTGCAGCCACAAGTTATTATGGGCTCTAGCATAGTTGAGTATGTTGCATGACCTCTTTCAGCGGTGGGCTAGCAGATGTAGGGGAAAGTAGGTGTAACTATCCACCCAGAGTAAAGAGTTAATGTTTCTGAAAGACCATGTCTCGGTCATCCGTTTCTCAAACACCATGTAGTGTGAGAAATTCAAGGGAGGAGATCGAGTCTTGTGGGGAAAAGGGCGCAAACCTCTGCAGAGTGTACAAACTAATCATGGTTAGCCGTGTCCCCGGTTATGGATGTCTTGAGTATCTAGTACTTGAATCTATTGATGTGATCTCAACATGTTGCCCTAATTAATTTTGATGATGGGTCAATGATGATACTTTTAATTGGGATTGAGTTGGAGGAACCTTCTCAATGTTTAACAACCACCATGATAGTTAAATAAAATATATTCCTTTGTTGTAGGAAAAAAATTGGCTTTATGCAAAATATTAACCATAGAGCTCTCCACCAGCCATATATGCATGTAGTGATAGCATTTATTCTGTTCATTGCTCTTTGGTGTTACATTGCCAGCATATTCCATGTGCTGACCCGTTTCGGGTTGCAACATATCATGTTGTAGACTTTTCAGACGAAGAGTAAGGTGCACTAGGTTGTTGTCGTTCACTCAGCTATGCCGTTGGAGTTTATGGACTCACTTTATCTTCCAAGTCTTCTGCTGTTATCTTATTTAGATGGCCTTAAGCTATATTATTGTAATAAGTTCTCTTTTGACACATTCGATGTAATAAGTGTGTGAAACTCTATTATAAATCCTTGAGTACTATGCGTGTCAGCATTACCGTTCCAGGGATGACACTGATGCACAGAGACTTGACCGTTTGAGGTCTGGTCGCTACAGATACCTATTAGGCCTTATGAGAAAGAGGAAAAGGTGCTGCCCACTATTTTCTTAGACTATAAAAGTATGGTAGCACATGATTTCATTGGTAATGACAAGGAGAAGAGACTTATTTATAACTTGGTATTTAGTAAAACTACTTGTCAGATTATTACCTTGCCTACACCTTCTTTGTTTAACATACATTCAGGCACATACCTCATCCTGCCCAATGACATTTATGCATACTGGGAGCGGACACGGTCCCCAAAGCCTGAGCCCTGAGCCATCCCCTGATCCATATCAGGAGTCTATTTATCAGTGGGATCCGCAGGAGCTCGCTAACCAGTGGCACCCCGAGGACCCTCCTTAGTACACCGGAGAGGGCCACTTTGATCCATGGGCTTAGACCAACTTAGGCCAAAATCCTAAGCTTGGGGGAGTACGTATTTGTCACCAACATTACATTCGTGTTCACACACTCATTCTAATTATCGGTGTTCATAATTTTTCATTGTACTATCCATGCTAGCTTATTTTCTTTTCTTACTTTCTTCTTGTGTGTTTGAAAAAAAACTTTGAGAAAAAAACCAAAAAATTAGTTATAGCTTTTAGCTAGTTTACTTTCCATGCTTGTAGTAGTAGTAGTAATTAAACATGAAAACCCAAAAAGATTTCTCGTTCTTCTTTTGCTTGTTCGGAGCTTTCCTATGTAAATAGTTTTTCTTGTTCTTTGAAATTCTTTTCTTTTCTTTGGGGGTCGAGAGGAGAAGACCACGATGAAAATGATGAGTGGCTCTCATATGCATTATTGTTGATCTAACAAAGAGCCCATATCACCTTGTCTTCTCCTTTGAATTAAATGTTTGCAGATTCCAGCTTAGTCCAATGCACGTACACTATTATTATTATTATCAACACCGTTCAGTCGTGCAAGTGAAAAGCAATAATGACGATATATGATGAAATGATTGAGATGAGGAAAAGCTGGTATGAACTCGACCTATCTTGTTTTTGTAAATACGATTAGTTCATCGTTCCTGATTCAGCCTATTATGAATGAAACATGTTTGCAATGACAATTAGAGATTATAGTTACTCATGCCATGCTTAATTAGCTAGGAGTTTATAATGGTTTACCTTGCGTGCCAACATGTTTTGTGATGTAGTATGATAGGGTGATATCCTCCTTTGAATATTTGAGTGGCTCGACTTGGCACATGTTCACGCATGTAGTTGAAACAAAATCAACATAGACTCCATGATATTTATGTTCATGGTGATTTATATCCTACTCATGCTTGCACTCGTTGTTGGTTAATTCTAATGCATGTTTATGACTGTGTCGCTCTCTAGTTGGTCGCTTCCCAGTATCTTTCTAGCCTTCACTTGTACTAAGCGGGAATACTACTTGTGCATCCACTTCCATAAACCCCAAAGTTGTTCCATATGAGTCCACCATACCTACCTATATGCGGTATTTACCTGCCGTTCCAAGTAAACTTGCATGTGCCAAACTCTAAACCTTCAAATGAAATTCTGTTTTGTATGCTCGAATAGCTCATGTATCAACTAGGGTTGTCTATATCTTCCATGCTAGGTGGTTTATTCTCACGATGAGTGGACTCCGCTCATCATTCATGAGAAAATGGTCGGTAACCGGGATGCCCAGTCCCATGCTCAAATCAAATCAAAATAATTGCAAACAAAACTCCCCCAGGATTGTTATTAGTTGGACGGTACCCGTTGTTTTTGGACCAGCCGTGGAATGTGCTTGTTGGTGGTGGGGGAGTATAAACTTTACCATTCTGTTTGGGAACCGCCTATAATGTATGCAACATGGAAGATATCGAGATCTCTTGGTTGTTATGTTGACAATCAAAGTATATCGCTCAAAATGTTATTTATCTCTGTTTCAAGACTCGAGCTCTCGCACCTCTGCAAATCCCTACTTCCCTCTGCAAAGGGCCTATCTATTTACTTTTATGCTGAGTCATCATCCTCTTATAAAAAGGACCAGTTAGAGAGCACAACTTTCATTTGTATGCATTGTTATTAATTTATATTGAGTATGACTATGACTCAATCTCTTTTGCCATGAATTACAATGTCTAGTCAGTCCTTGATCTTCAGGGGTGCTATGCATTTATGTTTTATGCGTCTCAGAAAGGGCTAGCAGATACCATCTTGTTATATCATATCATGATTGTTTTGAGAAAGTGTTGGCATTCGAGATTGATTATTATTACTCACTAGTTTATTATGCCATTAATATGAGTAAACATGAGACCTAAATGTTATTGTGAATATGGTTAGTTCATGATCTTTGTTGAAAACTTGCATGCTGGCTTTACATATTCGCAACAACAAGATCAAACAGAGTTTGTAAAAGTTTTTCTTTATCACTTTCAGTTTGTCAACTGAATTACTTGAGGACAAGCAAAGGTTTAAGCTTGGGGGAGTTGATACGTCTCCAACGTATCTAATTTTCCAAACACTTTTGCCCTTGTTTTGGACTCTAATTTGCTTGATTTGAATGAAACTAACCCAGACTAACGCTGTTTTCAGCAGAATTGCCATGGTGTTACTTTTGTGCAGAAATAAAAGTTCTCGGAATGACCTGAAACTTCACGGAGTCACGTTTTAGAATTAATAAAAAATACTAGCGAAAGAATCAACTGAAGGGGGCCCACACCCTATCCACGAGGGTGGGGCGCCCCCCTAGGTCATGCCCCTGCCTCGTGGGCCCCCTGGAGCTCCACCGACCTCAACTCCAACTCCATATATTCACGTTCGGGGAGGAAAAAAATTTCCGAGATAAGGATCCATCGTGTTTTACGATATGGAGCCGCCGCCAAGCCCCGTTCTTCCTCGTGAGGGCTGATTTGGAGTCCGTTCGGGGCTCCGGAGAGGGGAATCCGTCGCCATCGTCATCATCAACCATCCTCCACCAATTTCATGATGCTCACCGGCGTGCGTGAGTAATCCCATCGTAGGCTTGCTGGACGGTGATGGGTTGGATGAGATTTACCATGTAATCGAGTTAGTTTTGTCATGGTTTGATCCCTAGTATCCATTATGTTCTAAGATTGATGTTGCTATGACTTTGCCATGCTTAATGCTTGTCACTAGGGCCCGATTGCCATGATTTCAGATCTGAACCTAGTATGTTTTCATGAATATATGAGTGTTCTTGATCCTATGTTGCAAGTTATAGTCGCCTAGTATGTGTTATGATCCGGCAAACCCCGGAGTGACAATAGTCGGGACACTTCTCGGTGATGACCGTAGTTTGAGGAGTTCATGTATTCACTAAGTGCTAATGCTTTAGTTCGGTTCTCTATTAAAAGGAGGCCTTAATATCCCTTAGTTTCCAATAGGACCCCGCTGCCATGGCAGGGTTGGACAAAAGATGTCATGCAAGTTCTTTTCCATAAGCACGTATGACTATATTCGGAATACATGCGTACATTATATTGATGAACTGGAGCTAGTTCTGCGTCACCCTATGTTATGACTGTTGGGGAACGCAGTAATTTCAAAATTTTCCTACGCACACGCAAGATCATGGCAATGATATAGCAACGAGAGGGGAGAGTGTTCGTCCACGTACCCTCGTAGACCGTAAGCGGAAGCGTTAGCACAACGCGGTTGATGTAGTCATACGTCTTCACGATCCGACCGATCCAAGCACCGAACGTACGGAGCCTCCGAGTTCAGCACACGTTCAGCTCGATGACGATCTCCGGCCTCCGATCCAGCCGAGCTCCGGAGATGAGTTCCGTCAGCACGACGGTGTGGTGACGATGATGATGTTCTACCGGCGCAGGGCTTCGCCTAAACTCCGCGACGATATGACCGAGGTGGATTATGGTGGAAGGGGGCACCGCACACGGCTAAGGAACGATCCATAGATCAACTTGTGTGTCTATGGGGTGCCCCCTGCCCCCGTATATAAAGGAGCCAGGGGGGAGGAGGCCGCCGGCCTAAGGGGGCGCGCCAAGGGGGGAGTCCTACTCCCACTGGGAGTAGGACTCCCCTTTTCCAAGTTGGAGTAGGAGAGAAGGGGGAAAGAGGAGGAGGAGGGGAAGGAAAGGGGGGGCGCCGCCCCCCTTCCCTTGTCCTATTCGGACTAGGAGGGGGAGGGGTGCGTGGCCCCCTCCTGGCTCCTTCCTCTTCTTCCTCTTGGCCCATGTAGGCCCGTTAACCCCCCCGGGGGGGTTCCGGTAACCTTCCGGTACTCCGGTAAAATGCCGATTTCGCCCGGAACCATTCCGATGTCCAAACATAGGCTTCCAATATATCAATCTTTATGTCTTGACCATTCCGAGACTCCTCGTCATGTCCGTGATCACATCCGGGACTCCGAACAAACTTTGGTACATCAAAAATAATAAACTCATAATAAAACTATCATCGAAACGTTAAGCGTGCGGACCCTACGGGTTTGAGAACTATGTAGACATGACCTAGAACCATTCTCGGTCAATAACCAATAGCGGGACCTGGATGCCCATATTGGTTCCTACATATTCTACGAAGATCTTTATCGGTCAAACCGCATAACAACATACGTTGTTCCCTTTGTCATCGGTATGTTACTTGCCCGAGATTCGATCGTCGGTATCCAATACCTAGTTCAATCTCGTTACCGGCAAGTCTCTTTACTCGTTCTGTAATACGTCATCTCACAACTAACTCATTAGTTATAATGCTTGCAAGGCTTAAGTGATGAGTATTACCGAGAGGGCCCAGAGATACCTCTCCGAGAATCGGAGTGACAAAACCTAATCTCGAAATACGCCAACTCAACATGTACCTTCGGAGACACCTGTAGTACTCCTTTATAATCACCCAGTTACGTTGTGACGTTTGGTAGTACCCAAAGTGTTCCTCCAGTAAACGGGAGTTGCATAATTCTCATAGTTACAGGAACATGTATAAGTCATGAAGAAAGCAATAGCAGAATACTAAACGATCATGTGCTAAGCTAACGGGATGGGTCATGTCAATCACATCATTCTCCTAATGATGTGATCCCATTAATCAGATGACAACACATGTCTATGGTTAGGAAACATAACCATCTTTGATTAATGAGCTAGTCAAGTAGAGGCATACTAGTGACTATATGTTTGTCTATGTATTCACACATGTATCATGTTTCCGGTTAATACAATTCTAGCATGAATAATAAACATTTATCATGATATGAGGAAATAAATAATAACTTTATTATTGCCTCTAGGGCATATTTCCTTCAGTCTCCCACTTGCACTAGAGTTAATAATCTAGATTACATAGTAATGATTCTAACACCCATGGAGTCTTGGTGCTGATCATGTTTTGCTCGTGAGAGAGGCTTAGTCAACGGGTCTGCAACATTCAGATCCGTATGTATCTTGCAAATCTCTATGTCTCCCACTTGGACTTGGTCCCGAATGGAATTGAAGCGTCTCTTGATGTGCTTGGTCCTCTTGTGAAATCTGGATTCCTTTGCCAAGGCAATTGCACCAGTATTGTCACAGAAGATCTTCATTGGTCACGATGCACTAGGTATGACACCTAGATCAGAAATGAACTCCTTCATCCAGACTCCTTCATTTGCTGCTTCGGAAGCAGCTATGTACTCCACTTCACATGTAGATCCCGCCACGACGCTTTGTTTAGAACTGCACCAACTTACAGCTCCACCGTTTAATATAAATACGTATCCGGTTTGCGATTTAGAATCGTCCGGATCAGTGTGAAAGCTTGCATCGACGTAACCTCTTACGACTAGCTCTTTGTCACCTCCATATACGAGAAACATATCCTTAGTCCTTTTCAGGTATTTCAGGATGTTCTTGACCACTGTCCAGTGATCCACTCCTGGATTACTTTGGTACCTTCCTGCTAAGCTTATTGCTAAGCATACGTCAGGTCTGGTACACAGCATTGCATACATGATAGAGCCTATGGCTGAAGCATAGGGAACATCTTTCATTTTCTCTCTATCTTCTGCTGTGGTCGGGCATTGAGTTTGACTCAACTTCACAACTTGTAGTACAGGCAAGAACCCTTTCTTTGCCTAATCCATTTTGAATTTTTTCAATATTTTGTCAATGTATGTGCTTTGTGAAAGTCCTATTAAGCGTCTTGATCTATCTCTATAGATCTTGATGCCCAATATATAAGCAGCTTCACCAAGGTCTTTCATTGAAAAACTTTTATTCAAGTATCCCTTTATGCTATCCAGAAATTCTATATCATTTCCAATTAACAATATGTCATCTACATATAAAACTAGAAATGCTACAGAGCTCCCACTCACTTTCTTGTAAATACAGGCTTCTCCAAAAGTCTGTATAAAACCATATGCTTTGATCACACTATCAAAGCGTTTATTCCAACTCCGAGATGCTTGCACCAGTCCATAAATGGAACGCTGGAGCTTGCACACTTTGTTAGCACCTTTTGGATCAAAAAAACCTTCCAGCTGCATCATATACAACTCTTCTTCTAGAAATCCATTCAAGAATGCAGTCTTGACATCCATTTGCCAAATTTCATAATCATGAAATGCAGCAATGGCTAACATGATTCGGACAGACTTAAGCATCGCTACGGGTGAGAAAGTCTCATCGTAGTCAACCCATTGAACTTGTCGAAAACCTTTTGCAACAAGTCGAGCTTTATAGACAGTTACATTACCATCAGCGTCAGTCTTCTTCTTAAAAATCCATTTATTCTCAATGGTTTGCCGATCATCGGGCAAGTCAACCAAAGTCCATACTTTGTTTTCATACATGGATCCCATCTCAGATTTCATGGCCTCAAGCCATTTTGCGGAATCTGGGCTCATCATCGCTTCCTCATAGTTCGTAGGTTCCTCATGGTCAAGTAACATGACTTCCAGAATAGGATTACCGTACCACTCTGGTGCGGATCTTACTCTGGTAGACCTATGAGGTTTTGTAGAAACTTGATCTGAAGTTTCATGATCAACATCATTAGCTTCCTCACTAATTGGTGTAGTTGTCACAGGAACCGGTTCTTGTGATGAACTACTTTCCAATAAGGGAGTAGATACAGTTATCTCATCAAGTTCTACTTTCCTCCCACTCACTTCTTTCGAGAGAAACTCCTTCTCTAGAAAGGATCCGAATTTAGCAACGAAAATCTTGCCCTCAGATCTGTGATAGAAGGTGTACCCAATAGTCTCCTTTGGGTATCCTATGAAGACACATTTCTCCGATTTGGGTTCGAGCTTATCTGGTTGAAGTTTCTTCACATAAGCATCGCAGCCCCAAACTTTAAGAAACGACAACTTTGGTTTCTTGCCAAACCATAGTTCATAAGGCGTCGTCTCAACGGATTTTGATGGTGCCCTATTTAACGTGAATGCGGCCGTCTCTAAAGCATAACCCCAAAACGATAGCGGTAGATCAGTAAGAGACATCATAGATCGCACCATATCAAGTAAAGTACGATTACGACGTTCAGACACTCCATTTCGTTATGGTGTTCCAGGTGGCGTGAGTTGCGAGACTATCCCACATTGTTTCAAGTGTAGACCAAACTCGTAACTCAAATATTCTCCTCCACGATCAGATCGTAGAAACTTTATTTTCTTGTTATGATGATTTTCCACTTCACTCTGAAATTCTTTGAACTTTTCAAATGTTTCAGACTTGTGTTTCATTAAGTAGATATACCCATATCTGCTTAGATCATCTGTGAAGGTGAGAAAATAACAATATCCGCCACGAGCCTCAACATTCATTGGACCGCATACATCTGTATGTATGATTTCCAACAAATCTGTTGCTCTCTCCATAGTACCGAAGAACGGTGTTTTAGTCATCTTGCCCATGAGGCACGGTTCGCAAGTACCAAGTGATTCATAATCAAGTGATTCCAAAAGCCCATCAATATGGAGTTTCTTCATGCGCTTTATACCGATATGACCTAAACGGCAGTGCCACAAATAAGTTGCACTATCATTATCAACTCTACATCTTTTGGTTTCAACACTGTGAATATGTGTATCACTACTATCGAGATTCAATAAAAATAGACCACTCTTCAAGGGTGCATGACCATAAAAGATATTACTCATATAAATAGAACAACCATTATTCTCTGATTTAAATGAATAACCGTCTCGCATCAAATAAGATCCAAATATAATGTTCATGCTCAACGCTGGCACCAAATAACAATTATTTAGGTCTAATACTAATCCCGATGGTAGATGTAGAGGTAGCGTGCCGACCGCGATCACATCGACTTTGGAACCATTTCCCACGCGCATCGTCACCTCGTCCTTAGCTAATCTTCGCTTAATCTGTAGTCCCTGTTTCGAGTTGCAAATATTAGCAACAGAACCAGTATCAAATACCCAGGTGCTACTGCGAGCATTGGTAAGGTACACATCAATAACATGTATATCACACATACCTTTGTTCACTTTGCCATCCTTCTTATCCGCCAAATACTTGGGGCAGTTCCGCTTCCAGTGTCCAGTCTGCTTGCAGTAGAAGCACTCAGTTTTAGGCTTAGGTACTGACTTGGGTTTCTTCTCTTGAGCAACAACTTGCTTGCCATTCTTTTTGAAGTTCCCCTTCTTCTTCCCTTTGCCCTTCTTCTTGAAGCTAGTGGTCTTGTTAACCATCAACACTTGATGCTCCTTCTTGATTTCTACCTCCGCGGCTTTCAGCATCGCGAAGAGCTCGTGAATAGTCTTGTTCATCCCTTGCATATTATAGTTCATCACGAAGCTCTTGTAGCTTGGTGGCAGTGATTGGAGAATTCTTTCAATGACACTACCATCAGGAAGATTAACTCCCAGTTGAATCAAGTGATTATTATACCCAGACATTTTGAGTATGTGTTCACTAACAGAACTATTCTCCTCCATCTTGCAGCTATAGAACTTATTGGAGACTTCATATCTCTCAATCCGGGCATTTGCTTGAAATATTAACTTCAACTCCTGGAACATCTCATATGCTCCATGACGTTCAAAACGTCGTTGAAGGCCCGGTTCTAAGCCGTAAAGCATGGCACACTGAACTATAGAGTAGTCATCAGCTTTGCTCTGCCAGACGTTCTTAACGTCGTCAGTTGCATCAGCAGCAGGCCTGGCACCCAGCGGTGCTTCCAGGACGTAACTTTTTTGTGCAGCAATGAGGATAATCCTCAGGTTACGGACCTAGTCTGTGTAATTGCTACCATCATCTTTCAACTATGCTTTCTCAAGGAACGCATTAAAATTCAACGGAACAACAACACGAGCCATCTATCTACAAACAAACATAGATAAGCAAGATACTATCAGGTACTAAGTTCATGATAAATTTAAGTTCAATTAATCATATTACTTAAGAACTCCCACTTAGACAGACATCTCTCTAGTCATCTAAGTGATCACGTGATCCAAATCAACCAAACCATGTCCGATCATCACGTGAGATGGAGTAGTTTCAATGGTGAACATTGCTATGTTGATCATATCTACTATATGATTCACGCTCGACCTTTCGGTCTCCGTGTTCCGAGGCCATATCTGTATATGCTAGGCTCGTCAAGTATAACCTGAGTATTCCGCGTGTGCAACTGTTTTGCACCCGTTATATTTGAACGTAGAGCCTATCACACCCGATCATCACGTGGTGTCTCAGCACGAAGAACTTTCGCAACGGTGCATACTCAGGGAGAACACTTCTTGATAATTAGTGAGAGATCATCTTAAAATGCTACCGTCAATCAAAGCAAGATAAGATGCATAAAGGATAAACATCACATGCAATCAATATAAGTGATATGATATGGCCATCATCATCTTGTGCTTGTGATCTCCATCTTCGAAGCACTGTCATGATCACCATCGTCACCGGCGCGACACCTTGATCTCCATCGTAGCATCGTTGTCGTTATGCCATCTATTGCTTCTACGACTATCGCTACCGCTTAGTGATAAAGTAAAGCAATTACAGGGCGTTTGCATTTCATACAATAAAGCGACAACCATATGGCTCCTGCCAGTTGCCGATAACTTCGGTTACAAAACATGATCATCTCATACAATAAAATATAGCATCACGTCTTGACCATATCACATCACAACATGCCCTGCAAAAACAAGTTAGACGTCCTCTACTTTGTTGTTGCAAATTTTACGTGGCTGCTACGGGCTTAGCAAGAACCGTTCTTACCTACGCATCAAAAACCACAATGATAGTTCGTCAAGTTGGTGCTGTTTTAACCTTCGCAAGGACCGGGCGTAGCCACACTCGATTCAGCTAAAGTGAGAGAGACAGACACCCGCCAGTCACCTTTAAGCACGAGTGCTCGTAACGGTGAAACCAGTCTCGCGTAAGCATACACGTAATGTCGGTCCGGGCCGCTTCATCTCACAATACCGCCGAACCAAAGTATGACATGCTGGTAAGCAGTATGACTTGTATCGCCCACAACTCACTTGTGTTCTACTCGTGCAAATAACATCAACGCATAAAACCTAGGATCGGATGCCATTGTTGTCATGGAAAACGAGCACCTATGGGGCAGGGCCCCTTTCGGTCCGGCAAGGGAGTGGAGGGCGCACGAAGAGCAGATCGAGGCGAAGCACGCGAGGGATTTTACCCAGCTTCGGAGCTCTCCGGAGAGATAAAACTCCTACTGCTGCTTTGTGTTTCTATTCTCTTCTTGCTTGAGAGTGTGGGTGTGTTGTAGTTTCGAGTGAGTCGAACCCCCTCTACGTGCGCATGGGCCTCCTTTTTATAGTTTAAAGGGGTCACCGACAGGTGGCAGCATAGAGAGAGGGGTAAAAAAAGTAAAAAGAGAGGTTGGTACAACCGCTATCCACAGTGTATCCTACCTAACTCTGACGGCAGGGGACAAGCGCATTTAATGCCCGTCCGCCTCGCCCAACAGTGCAGAGAAGCGATCGTTAGGGGCGCCACCGCCTGCCACGATGGCCTTCTCGTCATCTCCATTTGTCACCTCGCACCGCTCGGCTTCACAGCGCCCCGCCACGTGCTCCTAGAATGGTCCTGGGTCAACACGTCGTCGGATGCGCTGGAGCGTGGGTGCAGAGTGGCAGCCTTGCCGCGGCAAGTGCCTTGCCGCGGTCGTTGTCTTGCCGCATCCGAGAGCTTGTCGCTCGTCGGGTCTTGCCGGGACGTGCGACGCGTCGCAGCAAGTTCTTCGTAGTGCCTTGGTTGGCCTTCCCGGCAAGCTCCTCTTGCCGGGGCCTTGTCCTTCCCGGCGAGTTACTCTTGCCGGGGCATCGTCTTCTTAGTTAAACACTTTGTTCTTGAATGGCAGTAATAGGAATAGCGAAGGATCTTGGCGGACGCCCAGTAAGCCTTGCCGCGGGACGCTGCGACTGCCCGTGCACAAGTTCGGGATACTAAGGTACCCCTACTTTAGTACACCGACAGGAGCCCCCGGGCCTGGGCCAGACACGGTGCCGAGAGCTGTTGGGCCAGGCCCAAAACAGGGCACAGGCACACGCGGCCTGGGTCCATACCAAATCTAACTCCGCATCCACCACGCCCTCCCGTAACGGCACGCGTCAAACGCGGCGTCGTGGGAGAGATCATGGGCAATTCTTTAATCAGGAAAGGCGTAACGTTCGCCTCTCCTCTTTATAAGCAGGGGAAACAGGGCCGTTCCCCCACCTTCGCCACTTGCAGTTCCTTCCTCAGAAAGCTCCGCCGCTCCCCTCCGCTTCCCAAGCCGAAAGAGAGCCGCGCTCCGCCCTCGCTGCCGCCGTCGCCGCCAACCTCCTCCACTGCTTCCGCCATGGCTCCGAAGACCGGGAAGAGTGTGAAGTCGGCCGAGGCGCTGCGGCTGGAGGCGCTGCGCAAGGAGCGAGCACTTTTCCCCCCCGAGCTCACCCCGAAGGCGCTGCGGGAGGAGTTCTATCTCTTCTGGTCGACGGAGACGCGGGCGCATCCGCGCACGCCGGTGCTCTCCGCCGAAGCTTCCACTTCTAAGTGGTGCCCAAAAGGGTACTATTTCTTTCCGGTGTTCTTCTATTGTGGGCTCTGCCCACCTTTTTCTAATTTCCTCTGCGACATCATGAATACATACGGGTTTCATCTTCTTGATTTCACCCCCAACGCCGTTCTGACAATGGCGGTTTTCGCACACCTCTGCGAGAACTTCGTTGGCATCCACCCAAATGTTGCTCTTTTTCGCCACTATTTCACCCCCCGAGCCGAGAAAGGAGAGCCATTGACTGGCGGAATCGCCTGGACCTCACGAATCGGCATGAAGGAGGTGTATCTGGCGGGCGAGCTTCGCAGCAAGTGGGATGAGTGGAGGGCGGAGTGGTGCTGGATCGTCGACGCCAATCCGCAGCCATTCACCGACCTGCGCCAGACCCGGGTAGTGCGCGGCGGCGACTGGAGTGCTCTGTCGCCGGACGACGCCAGGCTGAAGATTGCCACCACCCGAATCCTCCGGCTCAGGCTTGCCGGGCTCACAGCAGGGGCAGTTGGCGCGGATTTCCTTCGCCGTCGCATCGCCCCTCTACAGAAGAGGGGGAGGCCCGCCTGGCTGTTTGGCGGCCCGGCGGATATCATGAGGCTGCGTCCAGGCCTCAACTTCAACTTCACAGTTCTAGAGCTTGACGGGATGCTGAAGGAGCTGTTCAAGCATGACGCCAATCATCCAGAGTGGTTCAGGTTGCCGCAGGGCGTCATCCCATTGTGCAACAACTCCCAGCGCGATCGCATCTGCGCAATGATGCCAGAGTGCGACTCGCACGGGATAAGCCCAACTTGGATGGAGCCCGCCGACGACGTCGTGCGACAATTCTTCGATGGCTTGACGGAGGTAGCAGTCAATGCCGACGAGCAGAGGCTCCTCACCCGCGACACCACCAACGGCGAGATGCGGTACATCGCCACCAGGGCCGAAGAGGTGGCGGCAGCCGCCGCCGCGGGCGAGTTTGGCTTCACGTTGGAGGAGGCAGAGGCAGCCGAGGCGGCAAGCCTTGCCGACCGGGAGGACCTTGCCGGAGGGGTCGTTGGCGAGGGGGAGCCCGAGGCCGAAGCGAGCGAGCCCGCCGAGGGCGCGAGTGGCCAGCCGTCCTCGAGCAGCTTGCCGCAGGCGGAGCCCCCAGCGCAGCTCCAATTCCAACCAAGAAGGTGCCTCCGTCGAGTTGGAGACACAGCAGGGCGGCAAGCAGGCCAACAGCCGCAACATCGTGGGACGCGCTCCACCGCGGCAAGTACCATTGCCGCGGGAGCGTCTCAGGCCATGCCGGCAACTGAGGCGGGGTCTTCACGGGCTGCCACGCCCGATCCTGCCGCAGCTCCCGGCAAACGTCCAAGGGAGCCTACTCCTCCGCCTCGCCACGCAGAAAGGGTACCAGATTTCGACCTCTCTGCGCTGAGCTCCGACGAGGAGGAAGAAGAGGAGGAGGAGTAAGGCTTTCTTCTCACTGTGCTTGTTTTTCTTTGATCTTTGTTGTTGCTTGTCTTGTATCTGATTTGCTTCCCTCTGAATCCCTGTTTCATTTCAGGAATCTGGCCGAGAGGGCGGCGAAGAGGGCCAAGGTTCCTGTGGTTGTCATCGAGGACGATCCTGCTGTGATGGCAGAAGACACATCCGAGACCACCTTGACGGACCCGGTTCCTTCTCCTCGCAGCAGCCCCCAGCACAGCCCCCAGCGTAAGTGTTTGGTTCACTTCCTGTTGTGGGGCGCGCATGGGTGTTTCTTCTTTTGCTGACATCTTGATTGTTGATTCATTTGTGTAGGAGCAGAACAGGCCCATCAGGAGCAAGCAGAAACCGCCCCGGAGGTGCTGTCTGCTTCAACTACGCCGCCATGGGGCGGTTCCCTGACAAGGGAGCGCTCCCCGGCAAGGGAGAGGTCACCGGCAAGGGACGGAACCAGTGAGCCCTTGGCGGAGGAGCCCACGGTCACAGAGCCCAGCGCAGGTAACCTTCCTTGTCGGAAATCTTCCCTTGGGTTTTTCTTCTGATCTTCTTTTTGGATCTTTGCTTGACTTTCTCTTCCTCTTCCTGTCTTCTGATCCCCCTCTCACAGACCCGATGGAGACTGAGGCCATCGGCGAGGAAGGCGCGCGCGGCAATACTGAAGATGCCGCTGCTGACGAAGAAGAGGCCGGCGCTGATGAACCCGCCGACGAAGAAGCCGCCAAGGCTGCTGGCGCAGGAGCTGGCGAGGGGTCCGGCGGTCGTACCGATGACCCGCAGGGCGCAGGAGCGCAAAGCACTGCACCGACCGCCGACCCCTCCGCCGCTGATGCAGCGCCGGGCTCCGAGGAGCCCCAGCCAGGCGCCTACTTGAAGGCCGGCGAGGGCGTATACATCAAGCTTCCCTGGGCGTCGAGCTCCAGGGCGCCAGTCGAAGGAGAAGAGTTTGACGGGGAAGTACTCGCCTCTGCTGGGCTGGCAGTGGTTGACGCGCCCAGCAGCAGCAGTGGCGAGTCCGAGGAGGAGCAGTTGCTCCGGAAGTTGGTGTCACTCTACCGCGCCCGTCAAGCGAAGCTTGAGTCCCGGGAAGCGCTTGTCGCGCGGGCGGGAGTTGACATAGAAAAGCATGTGGAGGAGCTCAAGAGCCGCAACTAGGAGGCCCTCCGATCCATTGCGGAGGAAAGGGCGCAACTTGACGAGGCGAAGAAGGCGTTCATCCTGGAAAAGGCTGAAGCCGAGGAGCAGCGGAGGCTCGCCGCCGAGGAGCTATCCAGGCGGGAAGGTGAACTGACACAGAAGAAGGTTAATCTGGACAGCCACGAGGAGGAGCTCGAGGCCCGGGAGCAATCACTTGGTGGGGCACTCAAGGAGGCGAAGGATGCCGCCGCGGCTGCTGAGGCCGCCAAGAAGGAGTTAGAGGTGAAGGTGACACAGCTGGAGGCGGACATGAAAGGGAAGAATGAAGAGCTTGCTGCACTCCAGCGCGAACGCGAGAAGGATGCACTTGCCCATGGCGATTTGCAAGTTCAACTTGCCGAGAAGATCAAGGAACTGAATGCCGCCAAGGACTCGAGCGCTGATCTGGAGCCGAAGCTGGCCACCTTGACGGAGACGCTGGACGCCGCCAAGAGGCGAGAGGATGACTTGAAGAAAGAGGTCAACGGCAACAAAGAGCTGCTGACGAGGGCTGCCGAGACTCAGAACACCTTCAAGGTCACGGTGGAGCTCTGGACGGAGGGCCTCGTCAACATCGCTGCATCCATCGACGAGGAGCTGGCGGAACTAGACTTGGCGGGCTTCGGGTACTCCACTGACGAAAATCTCCAGCCCAGTGCCAAGCTTACTCTTTTCTTCAAGGGCGTGGTGACGGCCCTCCAGCAACTCCGGGAAAGGATCCCTAAGAAGCTGGCGGACGAGTCGCGCGCAATCTGCGCCAAGGTCTTGGAGAAGGTGTTGGTGAAGATACTCTTCCGCAACCCGGGCCTCGACCTCACCCGCGTCCTCAAGAAGCTGCCGACGGGTGCTGATCTTGAAGAACTCAAAGCCATTGTCACACCCGTCATGGACAAGTTGAATGAGGTCAGGAGGGTTGACGGCGAGCGCGTGGATTAGGCCATCCTTCTTCTCCTTTCCTTGTCGCTGTTTATTTAAGTCATGAGAACAATTTAGTCAGTGCTACGACAAGTTACTTTTGTAATATAACTTTATTCTGGGCAATGCTTGCTATGCTATCTCCTTTACTTGGTCCTTTTCTTTGTATATTTTTACCCTACGCTTTTAGGGAACTTGCCGGCACGGGCACGCTTGCCGCGAGTGCTGAGTGCGGAACATCAGCAGCTCGCCGGCACAGCTTGCCGCGAGTGCTGAGTGCGGAACATCAGCAGCTCGCCGGCAGTGCCGGCTCCGGCAAGAAACCTTGCCGCAACTAGTTGCAGCACACTTAAGTTGTTGAGCGGACTCGAAAACAAAGTAAGGGCGCAACTAGCTATGAGGAGGTTCCTCCGTGCACAGGTTTTCCATACAAAGCACAGTCGTTCAAGGAGGATAGCTTAAAATTTTAAGAACTGATCATGCTCAAACTTTGGCAACTTAGCTTTTCTGTTGTCTGTGTCCGGCTATACTTCTTTGAATGACGCTCGGTCCACACCTTTATCCTCTCCTCCCCCCCCCCCCCGTGAACTTGTGGGAGAAGGAACCTTCCTTTTGAAAAAAAAGAAAGAAGAGAAAATAAAGATATGGAGCCTTATGGCTCGTTATTGCTTACCGGAGGCGAGTGCTGCACAAAGTGTCAGATAATACATGCATAAAAGAAAAAGGCATGAAATTTGACAACATGTGCTGAGCACATAAACTTTATGCACGGGATCTGCGCCCGGCTTTGTACAAAGGGTTACATGCAACAGCGGCAAGGCTTGTACAAAAGGTGGTTGCCGGAACAGGTTCCGGCAACCGCGCCTTATGGGTAAAACTTATGAAGATGCTCTATGTTCCAGGAGTTGCTCATCGGAAAGCCATCTTCGGTCTCAAGGCGGACAGCGCCAGGCCTAGTGACTCGTTTCACCCGATAAGGGCCTTCCCACTTTGGCGTCAACTTGTTTGAATTCTTGGCGGATTGAACGCGCCGAAGAACAAGGTCGCCTTCCTCAAAGCTTCTGGCGTTAACTCTGCGGCTATGGTAGCGATGCAAAGCTTGCTGGTATCGAGCAGCTCGTACCGCAGCCTGAAGACAATCTTCCTCGAGGAGCAGCGCGTCATCTTGCCGCAGCTGCTCTTGCTCAAGCTCACCATAAGCGAGCACTCGAGGCGATCCGTATATGAGTTCTGTGGGGAGAACTGCTTCTGCTCCATAGACTAGAGCAAAAGGTGTCTGGCCAGTGGCTCGATTTGGCGTCATCCTGATCGACCAAAGAACCACCGGCAGCTCCTCGATCCAATTTCTTCCGCACTTGTGCAGCCTGTCGAAAGTTCTGGTCTTGAGCCAGCGCAGCACTTCAGCGTTTGCCCTCTCCGCTTGACCGTTGCTTCTCGGGTGAGCAACAGAAGCGAAGCAGATCTTGGCGCCAAGATCTTGGATGTACTGCATGAAGGTGCGGCTCGTGAATTGTGTGCCATTGTCGGTGATGATCCTGTTAGGGACTCCGAAACGGCAAACAATTGACCTGAAGAACTTGACTGCTGACTGCGCTGTCACCTTCCTCACTGCTTCCACTTCAGGCCACTTTGTGAACTTGTCGATTGCAACGTACAAGTACTCAAAGCCCCCGACAGCTCGGGGAAAGGGGCCGAGGATGTCGAGCCCCCAGACCGAAAATGGCCAGGATAAAGGGATTGTTTGGAGAGCTTGAGCTGGTTGATGTATCTGCTTGGAGTGGAACTGGCACGCTTCACACTTGGTTACTTGTGCAGTTGCATCCTGGAGGGCTGTCGGCCAGAAGAAACCTTGCCGGAAAGCTTTGCCGGCAAGTGCTCTTGCGCCAATGTGGTGACCACATATGCCTCCATGTATCTCCGCCAACAGCTCCTGTCCATCTTCCCGGGAAATGCACTTCAATTTCACTCCGTTGAATCTTCTTCTGTACAGTATGTCGTCGACAAACTGGTACATACTTGATTGCCGGGCTACTCTCTCCGCTTCTTCTTGCTCTTCGGGAAGTTCTCCTGTTTGAAGGAAATGGACGATCTGCCGTGCCCATGTCGGAGCTTGTGGCTCAACGACAAGGGCTAAAGGCGCAAATGCTGCTGCGGGAACATCTACTTCCACGGCAAGAATCTGTGATTCAGCCGGAGCGTGATGCTCCCGGGCAAGCGTATCGGGACACAGCTTGTCGGGAGCGTCTGCTTCAACAAAACAAACCCTAGGGCTTGTCGGAGCAAACTGCTCCTCAGCGCTCTTTGTGTTGATCTTGGGGACCTTCTTGACGGCGGCTACGGGGAGCTCTGCCGGAAAGTAGTCGCCAGTAACCAACTTCCTTTTCTTGCTTTGTCCAGTTGAAGGTGTTACAGAAGGTTGAGTCAGCTTGAGCACAAAAATCCCTGGTTCCACAGGTAACTTGAGTGCGGCGCACTTTGACAGGCCGTCCGCAATGTCATTTTGAGCTCTTGGAACATGTTCCATTTGCAGGCCGTCAAAATGCTCTTCCAACTTCCTCACTTCATCAATGTAGGCTTCCATCAACGGACTCTGATAATCTTTGTTTACTTGACGGACGACAAGCTGTGAGTCACCTCGGACAATAAGCTTCTTGATCCCAAGGTCCGCCGCGATCCTGAGTCCGGCAAGCAAGCCTTCATACTCTGCAGTATTGTTTGTTGCTTGCTCCTTGGGAAAGTGCATCTGGACCACGTACTTGAGGTGCTCTTCGGTGGGCGCGACGAGTAGTACGCCCGCACCGGCGCCTTGCAGCGAGAAGGCACCATCAAAGTACATGATCCATTCTTTGTTCGCTTCCTTGACGGGGATGCTCCTCTCTGGAGTTTCTTCATCAGGTGTTGGCGTCCATTCTGCTATGAATTCTGCCAATGCTCGGCTCTGGATAGTTGAAGTGCTCTCAAACTTGAGGCCAAAGCTTGACAATTCCAGCGCCCACTCGACAATCCTGCCTGTTGCTTCTGGATTCTGCAATATCCTCTTCAACGGAAAGCGAGTGACAACTGTGATTTCGTGTGCTTGAAAGTAATGGCGCAGCTTCCTCGAGGCCATGAGAAGGCCGAAGAGCAATTTCTGCACACCAGAGTACCTTGATCTAGCCCCCTGCAGAAGGGAACTGACAAAGTAAACTGGGCGCTGCACCATCTTCTTCTGTTTCTCTTCTTGTGGCTGCGCAGATCCATCCTTGCCGGAACCAGAACTTGTCGGGGAAGCCCCCTGCTTGTCGCTAGACTCGCTTGCCACGGTCGCTGGCTCATCATCCGCCTCCCTCTCCGCCACGAACGCAGCACTAACCACTTGATTGGTTGCTGCCAGATATAGCAGCAACTTCTCTTGTGGCTTAGGTGTGACAAGTATTGGAGTGGAGGATAGGTATCTCTTCAAGTCCTGCAGCGCAGCCTCCGCTTCCGGAGTCCATTTCATTGGACCCGCCTTTTTCAAAATTTTGAAAAATGGCAGGGCACACTCAGCAGATTTAGAGATGAACCTACTAAGAGCAGCAACACAGCCGGCAAGTCTTCGCACATCCTTGACGCGCTTCGGTGGTTCGATCTGTTCAACGGCTTTGATCTTGTCGGGATTGGCTTCGATCCCCCGCTGAGACACAAAGAATCCGAGAAGCTTGCCGGAAGGTACTCCAAACACGCACTTCTCGGGATTCAACTTGAGATTGATCTTGCGCAGATTTGCAAAAGTCTCGTCCAGATCTTGGATCAAAGTTTCTTTGTCCTTGCTCTTGACCACTATGTCATCCATGTAAGCTTCTACATTTCTGTGCAGCTGTGGCTCAAAAGCATGACTGACTACTCTTGCAAATGTTGAACCAGCATTCTTTAGTCCGAAAGGCATCCGTACAAAGTAGTACGTGCCACATGGAGTAATGAATGCAGTTTGCTCTTCATCCTCTTCTGCCATGAAGATCTGATAATATCCTAAGTATGCATCAAGGAATGAAAGCAGATCACATCCAGCCGTGGAGTCGACAATCTGGTCAATGCGCGGCAAGGGAAATGGATCCTTGGGACAAGCTTTATTAACATCAGTGAAGTCAATACAAAGCCTCCACTTCCCGTTAGCTTTGCGCACGACTACTGGATTGGCTAACCACATTGGATGGAGTACTCCTCGGACCAGGCCTGCTGCTTCCAACTTCTTGATCTCCTCTGCAATGAACTCTTGGCGTTCTACTGCTTGTTTTCTGACTCTCTGCTTGACGGGCCACGCGTGAGGGCAGACGGTAAGGTGGTGCTCAATTATTTTCCTGGGAACACCGGGGATGTCAGATGGTTGCCATGCAAACACATCGACATTCGCCCACAGGAAAGCAACGAGCGCGCTTTCCTATTTAGGGTCAAGCGTGGCACTGATGGTGAATGTACCACCAGTGCCATCCTCCTTGGCGGCCACTTTCTTGGTCTCTGGTGAAGCTGTCTTCGCCTTCTTGCACTTGCCGGTGGAGCTTGATGGTGCGTCCTCGCCGGTAGCGCAGCACTCCGAAGAAGTGCGCTTGCCGGAGTGGGCATCAGAGCTACTCTTGCCGGACTTGGTCTTCTTCTTCCCCCCCGGGAGCTTCAGCGGCAAGTGGTTTGCGTTCTGCTGCGGCTGCTACTTCCCGGTAGATCTTGTCGGTACAGATAAGTGCATCTTTCTTGTCGCCATGGACAGAAATGACACTTATTGGACCGGGCATCTTGAGCACGTTGTAGGCGTAATGAGAGGCTGCCATGAACTTGGCAAGCGCTGGACGGCCAAGTATCCCATTGTAGGGCAATGGAAAATCAGCAACGTCGAATGTGACTCTCTCTGTCCTGAAGTTCAGCTCGCTGCCAAACGTTACTGGCAGTGTGATCTTCCCCTTCGGCTTGCTCCTTCCCGGGTTGATTCCTTGAAAGGTGCCGGTCTCTTCGAGCTCGCTGTCAAGGATCTAGAGCTTCTTGAGCACCGCGGAAGAGATCAGATTCAGGCTGGCCCCGCCGTCAACCAGCATCTTCGTGACCTTGAGGTTGCGGATTGTTGGCGAAACCAACATCGGCAAGCACCCGACCGCAGTTATGCGATCAGGGTGATCCTTAGTGTCGAAGATGATGAGTGTGCTGGACCACTTCAGGGGCTTGCGTGACTCAACGGACGGTTCTGCTGCGTTCACTTCCCACACCCACTGTTTGAGTTGGCGGTGCGAGGTGTGCAGGGAAGCACCGCCGTCAACGCACAAAACCTCTGTTGCCTTCTGAAACTCCTAGTCGTCGGCCTCATCTTCCTCCATCTCATCATCTTCATCTTCTTTTTCGTCTTTGTCGCGGCCGCGGGGAGGCCTATCTCCTTGCCGCTGCTTGGCCTTGCCGCAGCGCCCTCCCCAGGCGGGACGCTTCTTGCCGGATCCTCCGCCACCTTCCTGGGCCTTCTCCTTGTCGCGGCGCTCGTATTCAGCTTTCTATAGCTCGACAAGCTGCTCAACCTTCTTGCAGGCCTGGAGGTCATGGCCCTTGGTGCGGTGGATCTTGCAGTACTGCTTGCCGGAGCCGTCCTGCTTGTCGGCGGCCACCACAGCCTCGCCAGAGTCACCAGCTTTGGCCTCCTCGGCGCCGCCTCCGTTGCCGGACTGCTCGACCACTAGCACATCCTTGGCTTTCCTCTTTCTGTTATTCCGCCTCCGGTTCTTCTTTGCCGGAGGGGCGTCCTCACTGTCAGATCCTTCTGCTCCTGCGTTCTCTCCGGGGAGTTTCCTTCCCTCTTCAGCTCGTGCACACTTGTCGGCCAGAGCATATAGCTCGCTGACATCTCTGATTTTGCACATCGCCATCTCCTCCCTCATCCTGCGGTTACACACATTCTGATGGAACGCGCTGATAACCGCAGCAGGGTGGACATCTGGGATGTTGCGCTGCACCTGGCTGAATCTCTGTATGTACTTGCGCAGGGGTTCTCCTTCCTTCTGGGCGAGCAGATGAAGATCGCTCTCCTGGCCATGGGGTTTGTGGCCGCCTGTGAAGGCGCCGACAAACTGATGGCACTGGTCCGCCCACGAACAGATGGAGTTGTCTGGCAAGTGCATGAGCCAAGATCTGACATTGGGCTTGAGCACCAGCGGGAAGTAGTTGGCGAGGATCTTCTCGTCGCGCCCCCCGGCAGCCTGCACCGCGATGGTGTAAACGCTGAGGAACTCCGACGAATGTATCCTGCCATCATACTTCTCGGGTACATCTGGCTTGAAGTTCTTGGTACCGGGCCACTGGACCTACCGCAGCTCACGGGTGAACGCAGGGCAACCTACCGCGTACGGCAAGTCGCCTGGTTGCCCTGGCGCATGCACATCAACAGTGGGCCCAGCGCGCTGGTCTGACTGACGCCGCGCTTCTCTTCGACGCTCGATGCGAGTACGAGCGTCTTCATGTCGTCGTTCTTGGAGAACCTGGCGTTGATCGTGGCAAGCTCGCGGGTCCGACGACGCGGTGGAATCGGTGTCGAGGTTGGCCCAGCGAGTCGGCGATCTTGGCCTTCGGGGCGGGAAGGGCACGGTGGTGGCACCCCCAGCGGTCTTGTCGGCGTCGGCTTGCACCTGGGCATTTTGCCGGGGCTTCGATGTGCTCGGTTGCTGGGGCTTGTCGCCGTTGGCGAAGCCGATGAGGCTCTGAATTGTGGCCCTCCAGTCGTCGATCTTGTCTGGTGCCGGAGGGTAATCTAGAAGCAGCTGGGCTCGGGCCAGCGCTTCCTCTGGAGTCTTGGGTGGCGGTGGCGAGCGACGCGAGGTGCGGGATATGCTCAGGCTTCTAACATTGTTAGAAGGAGCAACATCTGTCCAGGCGACCGCACTATGCTCGTGCCAGCGTGTTGGCGTGTATGTTGGCCTTGAGCGTCCCGCGACCCACCAGCTTGGCCTTGTTCTAGCGCGAGTACGGTGCTAGGAGCATCGTGGCGTTGTCGATCCTGCACCTCCTGGGAGGGGTGCGGTGGATGTACAGACGCTGAAGCTTGCGGGGCCTTGTCCTTGGACCGGGTGATGATGTGAGTCCCCCCGCCGGCGCCCGCTCCTCCGCCGGCGTCCACCCCACCGCCCGTTTGCTCCGGTGGCGGTAGGATAGACGTAGACGGAGCGGCCACCTCCGAAGCCTTCTTCTTCGGTGGCATGTCGATGAAGATGTTGATGTAGCGCGTACAAACGCCGGATCAGGTTCGCACAACCTCGACGCCCCCCTACCTGGCGCGCCAAAGATGTCGTGGGAAACGAGCACCTATGGGGCAGGGCCCCTTTCGGTCCGGCAAGGGAGCAGAGGGCGCACGAAGAGCAGATCGAGGCGAAGCACGCGAGGGATTTTACCCAGCTTCGGAGCTCTCCGGAGAGATAAAACTCCTACTGCTGCTTTGTGTTTCTATTCTGTTCTTGCTTGAGAGTGTGGGTGTGTTGTAGTTTTGAGTGAGTCGAACCCCCTCTACGTGCGCATGGGCCTCCTTTTTATAGTTTAAAGGGGTCACCGACAGGTGGCAGCATAGAGAGAGGGGTAAAAAAAAGTAAAAATAGAGGTTGGTACAACCGCTATCCATAGTGTATCCTACCTAACTCTGACGGCAGGGGACAAGCGCATTTAATGCCCGTCCGCCTCGCCCAACAGTGCAGAGAAGCGACCGTTAGGGGCGCCACCACCTGCCACGATGGCCTTCTCGTCATCTCCATTTGTCACCTTGCACCGCTCGGCTTCACAGCGCCCCGCCACGTGCTCCTGGAATGGTCCTGGGGCGACACGTCGTCGGATGCGCTGGAGCGTGGGTGCAGAGTGGCAGCCTCGCCGCGGCAAGCGCCTTGCCGCGGTCGTTGTCTTGCCGCACCCGAGAGCTTGTCGCTCGTCGGGTCTTGCTGGGACACGTGGCGCGTCGCAGCAAGTTCTTCGTAGTGCCTTGGTTGGCCTTCCCGGCAAGCTCCTCTTGCCGGGGCCTTGTCCTTCCCGGCGAGTTACTCTTGCCGGGGCATCGTCTTCTTAGTTAAACACTTTGTTCTTGAATGGCAGTAATAGGAATAGTGAAGGGTCTTGGCGGACGCCCGACAAGCCTTGCCGCGGGACGCTGCGACTGTCCGTGCACAAGTTCGGGATACTAAGGTACCCCTACTTTAGTACACCGACAACTGTTGGGGAACGCAGTAATTTCAAAATTTTCCTACGCACACGCAAGATCATGGTGATGATATAGCAACGAGAGGGGAGAGTGTTCGTCCACGTACCCTCGTAGACCGTAAGCGGAAGCGTTAGCACAACGCGGTTGATGTAGTCATACGTCTTCACGATCCGACCGATCAAAGTACCGAACGTACGGAGCCTCCGAGTTCAGCACACGTTCAGCTTGATGACGATCTCCGGCCTTCGATCCAGCCGAGCTCCGGAGATGAGTTCCATCAGCACGACGGCGTGGTGACGATGATGATGTTCTACCGGCGCAGGGCTTCGCCTAAACTCCGCGATGATATGACCGAGGTGGAATATGGTGGAAGGGGGCACCGCACACGGCTAAGGAACGATCCGTAGATAAACTTGTGTGTCTATGGGGTGCCCCTGCCCCCGTATATAAAGGAGCCAGGGGGGAGGAGGCCGCCGGCCTAAGGGGGCGCGCCAAGGGGGTGAGGGAGTCCTGGAATAGGGGGTGTCCGGAGAGCCGGACTATCATCGTCCGCCGGACTCCAAGACTACGAAGATACAAGATTGAAGACTCCATCCCGTGTCCGGATAGGACTTTCCTTGGCGTGGAAGGCAAGGTTGGCGATACGGATATGTAGATCTCCTACCATTGTAACCGACTCTGTGTAACCCTAGCCTCCTCCGGTGTCTATATAAACCGGAGGGCTTTAGTCCGTAGGACACAACATACATTACAACAATCATACCATAGGCTAGCTTTAGGGTTTAGCCTCCTTGATCTCGTGGTAGATCCACTCTTGTACTACCCATATCATCAATATTAATCGAGCAGGACGTAGGGTTTTACCTCCATCGAGAGGGCCCGAACCTGGGTAAAACATCGTGTCCCTCGTCTCCTGTTACCATCCGCCTAGACGCACAGTTCGGGACCCCCTACCCGAGATCCGCCGGTTTTGACACCGACATTGGTGCTTTCGTTGAGAGTTCCTCTGTGTCGTCACCGATAGGCTTGATGGCATATGCAACTAACGACGCTGTCCAGGGTGAGATTTTTCTCCCTGGACAGATCTTCATATTCGGCGGCTTCACACTGCGGGCTAATTCGCTTGGCCATCTGGAGCAGATCGAGAGCTACGCCCCTGGCCGTCAGGTCAGATTCGGAAGCCTAAACTTCACGGCCGATGTCCACGGAGACTTGATCTTCGACGGACCCGAGCCACAGCCAAGTGCGCCGCACTGTTGCGATGGGCATGATCTAGCTCTGCCACCGAACAGTGCCTTGGTGGCCGCACACGAATCCGCTCCGGCCATTGGTCCGGAGCAGACTGCCCAGATAGAGGAGCGGTGGATGGACGCCGCCTCGGGGGCTTCAACCGCTACGGCGATGGAGCCGAACACTAATCTCGTCCCTCGCGAAACTTGTGATTCCGAGGTGCCGGACTCCTTGCCGGACTCCGAACCTCCCACGCCCCTACCAATCAAATCGGATTGGGCGCCAGTTATGGAATTCACCGCCGCGGACATCTTCCAATACTCGCCTTTTGGCGATATCCTGAATTCACTAATGCATCTCTCGTTATCAGGAGAGTCCTGGCCGGACTATGGCCAGGATGGTTGGGGTACGGACAACGAAGAAATCCAGAGCCCACCCACCACCCACTTTGTAGCCACTGTCGACGATCTAACCGACATGCTAGACTACGACTCCGACGACATCGACGCTATGGACGACGATGCCGGAGACGAACAGGAACCAGCGCCTACAGGGCACTGGAAGACCACCTCATCATACGACATATATATGGTGGACACCCCAAAAGACGGGGATGGCGAAGAAGCAGCGAAGGCGGACTCTTTAAGGAAGCAGCCCAAACGCCGGCGTCAGCGGCGCCGCTCTAAATCCCGCCACAGCAAGAATGAAGATTCCGGCACAGGAGATAATAATACCCCAGAGAGTGCCGAAGACAATCCCCTCCAGCAAGACTCAGCGCAGGAGGATGCAGAAGCAAGCCCTCACGAGAGGGCGGCAGACGAAGAGGTTGAGGATCATAACTATATGCCTCCCTCCGAAGATGAAGCAAGCCTCAACGATGACGAATTCGTCGTACCTGAGGATCCCGTCGAAGAAGAGCGTTTCAAGCGCAGGCTTATCGCCACAGCAAACAGCCTAAAGAAAAAGCAGCAACAGCTTCAAGCTGATCAGGACCTGCTAGCCGATCGATGGACCGAGGTCCTCGCGGCCGAAGAGTATAAACTCGAACGCCCCTCCAAAAGCTACCCCAGACGCAAGCTGCTCCCCCGATTAGAGGAGGAAGCATACATACCTCCATCACCAGCGCACGATATGGCTGACCGACCACCCCGTGGTCGTGACAGAGAGGCATCCAGGCCCCCAGCCAAGACCGTACCCCGGCATCGCTCCAAAAGTACGAAGCCAAGAGGGAACGCGCCGGACTTGCGAGACATATTGGAGGACAAAGCAAGACAATCCAGATCCATCTACGGATCACGTGGGCGCCCCACGACCCACGACGAATACCGTCGCGCCGGATACAATAACCCCGGCCGGGCCAAGCACAGCAGACAGCGCTCTCTCGAGCTGCGTCGCGATATTGCTCAATACAGAGGCGCCGCACACCCGCTATGCTTCACTGACGAAGTAATGGATCATCAAATCAACGAAGAGTTTAAACTCGTAAACATCGAATCCTACGATGGCACAACAGACCCCGCGGTTTGGATCGAAGATTATCTTCTCCACATCCACATGGCCCGCGGCGACGATCTCCATGCCATCAAGTATCTCCCACTCAAGCTTAAAGGACCATCTCGGCATTGGCTAAATAGCTTGCCCGCAGAGTCAATTGGGTGCTGGGAAGACCTGGAAGCCGCATTTCTCGACAACTTCCAGGGCACGTATGTGCGACCACCAGACGACGATGACCTAAGCCACATTATTCAGCAGCCAGACGAATCGGCCAGACAATTCTGGACACTGTTCTTGACAAAGAAAAACCAAATCGTCGACTGTCCGGATGCAGAGGCCCTTGCAACCTTCAAAATAACATCCGGGACGAATGGCTAGCCTAGCACCTGGGGCAGGAAAAGCTGAAACCCATGGCAGCCCTCACATCGTTAATGACCCGCTTTTGCGCGGGAGAGGACAGCTGGCTAGCTCGCAGCAACAATCTCCGTAAAAATTCTGGCAGTCCGGATACTAAGGACAACAACGGCAGGTCACGTCGAAACAAAAACAAACGCCGCATTAACGGCGACGATAAGGAGGATACGGCAGTCAACGCCGGATTCCGAGGCTCTAAACCCGGTCAGCGGAAGAAGCCATTCAAAAGAACCACTCCGGGTCCATCCAATCTGGACCGAATACTCGACTGCTTATGCCAGATACACGGCACCTCAGAAAAGCCAGCTAACCACACTAATAGAGATTGTTGGGTGTTCAAGCAGGCCGGCAAGTTAATTGCCGAAAACAATGACAAGGGGCTAAACAGCGACGACGAGGAAGAGACCCGACCGCCGAACAATAGAGGACAGAAGGGTTTTCCCCCACAAGTGCGGACGGTGAATATGATATACGCGACCCATATACCCAAGAGGGAGAGGAAATGCGCACTAAGGGACGTCTATGCGATGGAGCCAGTCGCCCCGAAGTTCAATCCATGGTCCTCTTGTCCGATCACTTTCGATCGAACAGACCATCCGACCAGCATACGCCATGGCGGATTCTCCGCATTGGTTTTAGACCCAATCGTCGATGGATTTCACCTCACGAGAGTCCTGATGGACGGCGGCAGTAGCCTGAACCTGCTTTATCAGGATACAGTGCGCAAAATGGGCATAGACCCCTCAAGGATTAAACCTACAAAGACAACCTTTAAAGGTGTCATACCAGGAGTGGAAGCCAACTGTACAGGCTCAGCCACACTGGAAGTGGTCTTCGGATCCCCGGATAATTTCCGGAGCGAAGAGTTAATCTTCGACATAGTCCCGTTTCGCAGCGGCTATCACGCTCTGCTCGGACGAACCGCGTTTGCAAAATTCAACGCGGTGCCGCATTATGCATACCTAAAGCTCAAGATGCCAGGCCCTCGTGGAGTCATCACGGTCAATGGGAATACGGAACGCTCCCTCCGAACGGAGGAACATACAGCATCTCTCACGGCAGAAGTACAGAGTAGCCTCTTAAGGCAATTCTCCAGTCCGGCCGTTAAACAGCCGGATACAGCAAAACGCGCCCGAAGCAATACCAACCAAGACCACCTGGCGCGATCAGAGCATGCGTAGCAATGCGGCCCCAACCCTCGCCCGCGCATGATCGCAATAATAACACTCCGCGTACATCATTACGCTTTGGAGATACCATGGGCACAGGGGAGGGGGCACGATCGCAACGAACCCAGAGTGCGGTTCGACCACACCAGGGGCTCGCAAGTGTGCCCCCCTTTTTTTATTTTCCTTCTTTTATGTACACAGGACTCCGTTAACCAGAAGCCCTGTTCGGCGGCGAACCTGCCGAACTCATGATGCAACAGTCAGGGACTAAAGAAGGCTGCGACGAACACTCAGGTGGTCTCAATTACGAGCATTAAATTCGATTATATACACCAAGTCCGCAGCTCACCCCTGGAGGGGGACATGTTTACTTAGTCCAAATCCCTTGCTTACCGCACTATTTGTATCAGTCCGCTCTCCTAGCAGACTTTCTTTCATAAATAATGCAGCACCTTTTTGATTGCAATTGCATTACCTTTTATATATATATGCTCATTATATGACATCTTGCGCCCGTATATTTTGGTACGGCCTAATACGCCAGGGGCTTATGTTCCCCACTCTATGGTGTGATAAGTCTGAACACTTTCATAAGTGCGGCACCCCGAACTTATAGCATTGTAGGAATCGGCTCCGAATCATGTCTTGGGTCAATAGTTGGGTTTGCCCGGCTCCCACGTTTTGGTGCCTTACGTTCTGTTCTGTCCGCTAAGGTGGCACTGGGAGAACCACTGCGATTGCGCCCTGGTTGAGCCGGGCGAGCGCCTCAGTGGAGAAAGCTAAAACTGACCGGCATGATAAGGCGAGAGACTGGTCGCTGTTCGAGAGGTTTTTTCGGGTCCTTAAAGACTCACGCCGCTTCGAGCGAAGTTCCGGACAATGTCCGACGAAGGCGTGGATAGCGCCCCGGATTCGGTCTTCCGAATACCAGGGGCTTTGCCGAAATTTAAAATTATAGAATTCTATGGCTAAGTGAGAGTGTTCAAGCATTATAAGTCCGGTTGCCTTGTTCGTTGTGTTGAGCGCCTCCCTCGATGGACCCAACAATGGGAACAAGAGTGCTCAAGTTTATCCCGAACACCCCAGCACTCGTGGCTTGGGGGCTGAAGCCAACGACTTGCCATCTCTCAGATTTTATAAACGGCCACACAGAAGGTAATATTTTAAATTAAAAAAGCGTTGCTCAAAGCGCACATGAACAAAGTTTCAATGCACAGGATAATACATAGCAAATTCACTCAAAGATTACATTTCTGGGGCACTCATCCGCCATATCGCGGGCTCCCTTCAGGACTGTTTTATAATAAATTTCGGGCGTGCGATACTCCTTGCCTGGTGGCGGTGGGTCCGTGAGAAGCTTCTCCGCATCCAACCTGCCCCAATGCACCTTTGTGCGGGCGAGGGCCCGGCGAGCGCCTTCAATACAGGCGGAGCGCTTGATGACATCCACCCAGGGGCATGCATCCACCAGCCGCCGCACTAGGCCAAAGTAGCTCCCAGGCATGGCCTGTCCAGGCCACAGCCGGACTATAAGGCCCTTCATGGCCTCTACAGCTACCTTGTGGAGTTTGACCAGCTGCTTCAGTTGGTCGCTTGGGGGCACCGGGTGTCCGGCCTCAGCATACTGAGACCAGAAGACTTTTTCCGTCAAGCTCCCCTCCTCGCCATGATAGAATGCGGCGGCATCGGACGCACTACGCGGCAGATCTGCAAACGTCCCTGGAGAGCTCCGAATGCGGGTAAGTGTCAGGTATTTTACATTAACATGCCTGCTTTGCAAGAAAAATGCCTTACCCGCCGCTATTTTCTTTACATCTTCAACCTCCTGAAGAGCCTTATGGGCCTCGGCCTTGGCGGACTTGGCACTTTCGAGAGCCGAGGCAAGCTCGGACTCTCGAGTCTTGGAGTCACGCTCCAAACTCTCATGTTTCTCCATGAGAGCCTGGAGCTCTTGCCGTACTTCCGCCACCCGGGCCTCCTGCTTCTCTCGCTCTTTCCTCTCCGCGGCCGCACTGCGTTCGGCCGCGGACACAGCCTCCTTCAGGGCTGCCACCTCGTTCGTGGCCCTTGCAATACCCATATTATCCTTGTTAATTTTATTGCAACCAAAATCCTTTTCTGTAAGGTAACCATTCAAAGTGGTGTGACTCACCTTCTTTGTCCTCGAGCTGCTTCTTGGCATGGCTGAGCTCTTGCTCGGACCGCTCGAGATCCTTTTTCAACACGTCGACCTCCGCCGTTAGTGCGGCAGAGGTCAGCAGCGCAGCCTGCAAACCCATATTGACATATTTTAAGCAACCCTGCGTATATCTTGTTAGATCCTCAGTCCGGCTTTTTCTTTCCGAACACCGAACTGAGCATCAGGGGCTACTGTCTATGCGGTATTACATTACATAATTTTAACTTCTTACCTCAAAGCCTGTTAGAAGGCTGCTGCAGGCTTCGGTCAGCCCGCTTTTGGCGAGCTGAACCTTTTGAATCACCGCACTCATGATAGTGCGGTGTTCTTCCTCGATGGAAGCGCCTTTAAGCGCCTCCAACAAGTTATCCGGCACCTCCGGTTGGACGGAGGCCGCCGGTGTCACGGTCTTGCCCTTCTTTCAAAGGGGCCGCTTGCCG
The DNA here is from genome assembly GCA_963921465.1 of Triticum timopheevii. Taxonomy (NCBI): domain Eukaryota; kingdom Viridiplantae; phylum Streptophyta; class Magnoliopsida; order Poales; family Poaceae; genus Triticum; species Triticum timopheevii. The sequence goes on along the minus strand of OY997264.1, from coordinate 99,112,659 downwards.
GACTCTGGAACCACTGCGGGTTCCGATGTAGAGTCCGGCGCAAAGTCCGGGAGGCTGCCTGACGGCGCCTCCGGAGCCTCCTCCTGATGGGTCCCTCTCTGGGATCCCACCTCAGCGTCCTCGTCGGCGCGTGGGGTAGAGGCAGTCGGAAGTGAATCCACATCCGACGGGGCCAAGGACCCGCTTGATGAAGCGGGGAGATCATCATCAGCCGGACTACGGACAGAATGCGGCGTTAGAAGGACACTACGCGACATAAATGATATTGCATATAAAGGATCCGGATACTTACGATCTTGCCGGACGCCTGGCCCTTGGAGGCCACTCATCCTCGCCAACGGTGGTGTTGACGAAACTGTCCGGGGGGATAGTCCTCCCCCTCTTGGACCCTTCGGCCTCCCCTATTGGGGAAGCCTTCCTCTTCTTCTCTCCCTCCTCCGGGAGAGAGTACTCCTCCTACTCCTCGTCTTCGGGGGAGGAGTACGCCTTGTCGTCAGACGCCTGATTGCGGGAACTCTTTCGAGTCCCCGCGGCCACCTTCTTGGCCTTCTTCTCTGGCACCACGTGCGGTGCCGGAACCAGCAGCCCTGCTAAACGGGCGTCCACTGGGTCTTCTGGCATGGGAGCCGGGCTGATAAGCTGCTTGGCCTTCTCCATCCATTCCTGTCAAAGGAAAGGAAAGAATGAAACCCTCTTATAATCAATTCGATTACTACAAAGTGTCCCGTAATGGGGTTGAATCACTTACCTCGTCAGCCGGATGCTGCGAGCGAAATCCGCGATCTTCCGTCGCGGATGCGGGGGCTTCGGCGCCCTTAAACAGCACCCTCCAGGCACCTTCATATGTCGTACCGAAGAGCCCGCTTAGCGCCTGGTGCTGTTCCGGATTGAACTCCCACAGATTGAATGCCCGTTCTTGGCATGGGAGGATCCGGCGGATGAGCATGACTTGGACCACGTCGACGAGCCTGAGCTTACCGCTCACCAGCTTCTGGATGCAGGCTCGGAGTCCCGTCAGCTCCTTCGGATTGCCCCACAACAAGCCCTTCTCTTTCCAGGAGGTGAGCTGCGTGGGGACGCCAGATCTAAACTCGGGGGCCGCCGCCCATGTAGGCTTGCGCGGCTCGGTGATGTAGAACCACCCCGATTGCCACCCCTTGACGGAGTCCACGAAGGCCCCTTCGAGCCAGAGGACGTTGGGCAACTTACCCAACATGGCGCCTCCGCATTCCGCTTGCGTGCCCTTCACAACCTTCGGCTTGACGTTGAAGGTCTTGAGCCACAGGCCGAAGTGGGGCCGGATGCAGAGGAAGGCCTCGCACACGACGATGAACGCCGAGATGTTGAGGATGAAGTTCGGCGCCAGATCGTGGAAATCCAGGCCGTAATAGAACATGAGCCCCCGGACGAATGGATGGAGCGGAATGCCCTGTCCGCGGAGGAAGTGGGGAAGGAAGACGACCCTCTCGTGAGGCCCAGGGGTAGGAACAAGCTGCCCCTCGTCGGGCAGCCGATGCGCGATATCGCCGGAAAGATATCCGGCGCTGCGCAGTTTGGTGATGTGCTCCTCCTTAACAGTGAGACCAACCATTTGCCTCCCGCTCCGGACATATTCGGAGAAGGTTAGGGCAAGATGCGCGAGCTTGGGCGTTGGAGCTTGAGTACGCGGAGATGGATAAGCAAAGGAGGAAGAAGGCGTAGGTGAGAAGGTAAATCCTTATCCCTTATATATAGGCGGACGAAAACTATGCGTCCCGCTGGCCTGATAAAACTCGCTTATCTCCCAAGCGCCACCATCGATGGCGCGGTTGGGTTACCCACGTCCGTATTGATGAGAATCCCAGAATAAGGGGAACACGATCTTTGCTTCGACAAGACGTGCCAAGGAAACCGCTTCGCTAAACGTGCTGACGTGGTATAGTAAAAAACGATTCAAACAAAGGCTTGGTAGCGGTGTGATGTCACGCCGCATAATACGTCAGCAGATTGGACTGGTGTACATTTTATTCTCTCTACGGTGGAATGTGGAATTTATTTTGCAGAGCCGGACACTATCCTGGTGTTCATGATCTTCTCTGGATTATTCAAGGGAGGAACCCGCCTTGCAATGCCGAACATTATGCGCGCCGGACTTATCGTCATTGAAGCCTGGTTCAGGGGCTACTGAGGGAGTCCTGGACTAGGGGGTGTCCGGACAGCCGGACTATCATCGTCCGCCGGACTCCAAGACTACGAAGATACAAGATTGAAGACTCTGTCCCGTGTTCGGATGGGACTTTACTTGGCGTGGAAGGCAAGCTTGGCGATACGGATATGTAGATCTCCTACCATTGTAATCGACTCTGTGTAACCCTAGCCTCCTCCGGTGTCTATATAAACCGGAGGGCGTTAGTCTGTAGGACACAACATACATTAGAACAATCATACCATAGGCTAGCTTTAGGGTTTAGCCTCCTTGATCTCATGGTAGATCCACTCTTTTACTACCCATATCATCAATATTAATCGAGCAGGACGTAGGGTTTTACCTCCATCGAGAGGGCCCGAACCTGGGTAAAACATCGTGTCCCTCGTCTCCTGTTACCATCCGCCTAGACGCACAGTTCGGGACCCCCTACCCGAGATCCGCCGGTTTTGACACCGACAAGGGGAGTCCTACTCCCACCGGGAGTAGGACTCCCTTTTCCAAGTTGGAGTAGGAGAGAAGGGGGAAAGAGGAGGAGGAGGGGAAGGAAAGGGGGGGCGCCACCCCCCTTCCCTTGTCCTATTCGGACTAGGAGGGGGAGGGCCGCGCGGCCCCCTCCTGGCTCCTTCCTCTTCTTCCTCTTGGCCCATGTAGGCCCATTAACCCCCCCGGGGGGGTTCCGGTAACCTTCCGGTACTCCGGTAAAACACCAATTTCACCCGGAACCATTCCGATGTCCAAACATAGGCTTCCAATATATCAATCTTTATGTCTCGACCATTCCGAGACTCCTCGTCATGTCCGTGATCACATCCGGGACTCCGAACAAACTTTGGTACATCAAAACTTAAAACTCATAATAAAACTGTCATCGAAACGTTAAGCGTGTGGACCCTACGGGTTCGAGAACTATGTAGACATGACCTAGAACCATTCTCGGTCAATAACCAATAGCGGGACTTGGATGTCCATATTGGTTCCTACATATTCTACGAAGATCTTTATCGGTCAAACCGCATAACAACATACGTTGTTCCCTTTGTCATCGGTATGTTACTTGCCCGAGATTCGATCGTCGGTATCCAATACCTAGTTCAATCTCGTTACGGGCAAGTCTCTTTACTCGTCCTGTAATACGTCATCTCACAACTAACTCATTAGTTATAATGCTTGCAAGGCTTAAGTGATGAGTATTACCGAGAGGGCCCAGAGATACCTCTCCGACAATCGGAGTGACAAAACCTAATCTCGAAATACGCCAACTCAACATGTACCTTCGGAGACACCTGTAGTACTCCTTTATAATCACCCAGTTACGTTGTGACGTTTGGTAGTACCCAAAGTGTTCCTCCGGTAAACGGGAGTTGCATAATTCTCATACTTACAGGAACATGTATAAATAATGAAGAAAGCAATAGCAGAATACTAAACGATCATGTGCTAAGCTAACGGGATGGGTCATGTCAATCACATCATTCTCCTAATGATGTGATCCCATTAATCATATGACAACACATGTCTATGGTTAGGAAACATAACCATCTTTGATTAATGAGCTAGTCAAGTAGAGGCATACTAGTGACTATATGTTTGTCTATGTATTCACACATGTATCATGTTTCCGGTTAATACAATTCTAGCATGAATAATAAACATTTATCATGATATGAGGAAATAAATAATAACTTTATTATTGCCTCTAGGGCATATTTCCTTCAATGACGGTTGCATGGTGAATTACATCTGACATAATTATCCATCATGGACCCATTGCCTACGAGATTTCCACATATTGATCTTTGCTAAGTTACTTTCTGTTGCCACTGTTATGATTGCTACAAAACTGCCACTATTACTTTTGTCACCGTTACCGTTACTTCCATACTACTTTTCTACTAAATACTTTGCTGTAGATATTAAGTCTTTCAGGTGTGTTTGATTGACAACTTAGCTGCTAATACTTGAGAATATTCTTTGGCTCCCCTTGTGTCGAATCAATAAATTTGGGTTGAATACTCTACCCTAAAAAACAGTTGTGATCCCCTATACTTGTGGGTTATCATGTGTGCAGGTTCTACTAATGAGATTATGTGTGGTTCTCCTACTGGATTGATAACCTTGGTTATTAACTGGTGGAAATACTTATCTCTACTATATTGCATCATCCACTCGTCTTCGAAAAAAATCTCAACGCAGCTCACAAGTAGCACATTTACCACTCCGAGGCTCACGACTACTATACATGGTGACGACAATAGAGATCCGCCTTGGCCCGCAGTAGACTAGTTGAGTGTATCCTTGTCGTCGGAATGGATATCCGCCGGCGCAGGCTTGTAGACTTGGTTTATCTTAGTCCAATATTTTTTTAGTTAAACATATTGTGACAACCTGGTTTTTGGCCCTTTCTTTTTATTTTTGATTCATTTGGTTTTTGTCCTGATTTTCTTTTCGGAGTGGATCCATGGACTTGAAACCTGGGAGATCATCATTTCTTCTTCTCCCAAGTGGCTCATCATCCTCAAAATCATTCCAAGACCATGCCATTTCCATTCTAGCCCAACTCCATAATTCTTTTTCTTGGGGAATATTCCTTTTTCTATTAAAGGAATAACCTCATTTGCCCTAGGTTGTGAAGCAACCTATATTTATGTCCCTCCGAAGATTCCCAAATAATTCTCATAATTTCTTTGGGTCATATATTGCTCAAATATGCCCAAACTTTTCCTTGACCAGTTCAAAAATATTCCTCCAATATTCATTCTTCTATACTGTCCTAAATGGCATTTTGTGAAGGAAGTTCCATTTATCTTGTCTTGTTTGCTCCCAAACTTTTTGGGCTTTCTTTTATGTCCAAATTATTGGCTCATGCCAAAATTCAACTTAAATTGCCTAGCCAATCTTCCTCAGTGAATTTTCAAAGTTTCTATCAGACAAAAGCCATTGTGAAGGAAGTTCTAGCCAGGAGTATCCAAATGAGTTGAAATTTTGCATGCCTCTTCATGCGCTCATATCATGACCCTCCTCCAATTTTCAATTCCATACTTTCATCTATGTGAGCCCAGGATCAAATCTTTGATTCTGTTAATATTTTCAGGTTGTGAAGCAAGTATAGTTTCTATTGCTTCATTAATTCCGAAAAATACCAGATCACGATCCTACCCTTATAACGTCCCTCCACCAAATTTGGGACCATTTCATCAAGCCATTTTATCACAAAATTATTGCAAGCTTCTGGACAGAGAGGATGTTTGTGAAGCAAGTACCATTTTGGCATGTCCATTTGGTATGAAATTTTTACAGCATCTTCTTATGACCAAATCATCATGATCTACCAACTTTGAGATCAAGTGGTTACTCCATGTGAGTGCACCATCTTGATCTTGATTCTAGACCAATTTTGTAGTTACAAAGCAACCCTGTTGTTTTGTGGTCCAATTCTCCTCAAACTCCCTAGGATTATAGTCCTTCCTAAGATAATCATCTCAGACATCAATTTTGGCCCTTAGCTCTTTTCTGATGATCACATGTGTGAAGCCAAGTTTGCTACAACAAACTTCAGGTGATCATTACCATCTAACCACAATACCCCAGATCAAGCCATAACCTCATAAATGATCTATCTTGGAAGGACTATCAGCTAGACGATGTTTTGGGTGCTAGAGAGCATGGGATGCCCCGGTTCACGCGGTGACCACGCTGTTGGCGCGATGGTGCACACACTCTTCAGCCTTTGGCCGCGTCCAAGATGTCGCCTAGCTCTGGCCCCTCCCCCTCTCATTGTTATTTTGTGCTCGTGCATGTCTAGAAGGGTCCCCTCATCATCTCCTTCACCCTGGACCCCTCTCCCCCACCGGCAGCTTCCTCGTCGGTGCTTGCCGCCGCGTGCCCATGGGAGCACAGTAGCCATTCGGCTGCATTAGCCTGTGCCACTTGGCCCCCTCTGCCCTCATGAACCCTCCCATGTTCCTCCCCCGTCGCCTATCGCTAACCTCGCGTGCATGCCCACGCGTCCGCAGCACTGGCCATGCGTCCATGACGACGTTCAGCGCGGAACCTCCTCCCCTTGGGTATATAAGCCATGCCCGAGCCCCTCTGACCCATCCAGTAGCCTCACCCACCTCCTCTAGCCCTCCCCGTCCCTTCAGATCATCACCAGAGCTCCTCCTCTCCCTCCATTGCCACCAGAGTGATGTCTACTACGCAACCTTCTTCTTGTAGACGTTGTTGGGCCTCCAAGTGCAGAGATTTGTAGGACAGTAGCAAATTTCTCTCAAGTGGATGACCTAAGGTTTATCAATCCGTGGGAGGCGTAGGATGAAGATGGTCTCTCCCAAACAACCCTGCAACCAAATAACAAAGAGTCTCTTGTGTCCCCAACACACCCAATACAATAGTAAATTGTATAGGTGCACTAGTTCGACGAAGAGATGGTGATACAAGTGCAATATGGATGGTAGATATAGGTTTTTGTAATCTCAAAGTATAAAAACAGCAAGGCAACAAGTGGTAAAAGTGAGCGAAAACGGTATTGCAATGCTTCGAAACAAGGCCTAGGGTTCATACTTTCACTAGTGTAAGTTCTCTCAAGAATAATAACATAATTGGATCATATAACTATCCCTCAACATGCAACAAAGAGTCACTCCAAAGACATTAATAGCGGAGAACAAACGAAGAGATTATTGTAGGGTACGAAACCACCTCAAAGTTATTCTTTCTAATCAATCCATTAGGCTATTCCTATAAGTGTCACAAACAACCCTAGAGTTTGTAGTAAAATAACACCTTAAGACACACATCAACCAAAACCCTAATGTCACCTAGATACTCCAATGTCACCTCAAGTATCCGTGGGTATGATTATATGATATGCATCACACACTCTCAGATTTATCTATTCAACCAACACAAAGAACTTCATAGAGTGCCCCAAAGTTTCTACCGGAGAGTCAAGGCGAAAACGTGTGCCAACACCTATGCACAGATTCCCAAGGTCACGGAACCCGCAACTTGATCACCAAAACATACATCGAGTGAATCAATAGAATACTCCATTGTCACTACGGGTATCCCATGCAAGACATACATCAATTGTTCTCAAATCCTTAAAGACCCAATCCGATAAGATAACCTCAAAGGGAAAACTCAATCTATTACAAGAGAGTAGAGGGGGAGAAACATCATAAGATCCAACTATAGTAGGAAAGCTTGCGGTACATCAAGATCGTTCCATATCAAGAACACCAGAGAGAGAGAGATCAAACACATAGCTACTGGCACATACCCTCAGCCCCGAGGGTGAACTACTCCCTCCTCGTCATGGAGAGCGTCGGGATGATGAAGATGGCCACCGGTGATGGATCCCCCCTTCGGTAGGGTGCCAGAACAGGGTCCCGATTAGTTTTTGGTGGCTACAGAGGCTTGTGACGGCGGAACTCCAGATCTAGGTTTCATTTCATTTTTTTGTATTTATAGGAATTTTTGGCGTCGGTCTCACGTCAGGGGGGGTCTCCGAGTCATCCACGAGATAGGGGGCACGCCCAGGGGGTAGGGCGCACCCTCCACCCTCGTGGACGTCTCATGACTCTTCTGGCCCAAATCTTTTACTTCGGGGGCTTATTTTGGTCCATAAAAAATCCGCAAAAATTGGCAGGTCAATTGGACTCTGTTTGGTATTCCTTTTCTATAAAACTCAAAACAAGGAAAAAACATAAACTAACACTGGGCTCTAGGTTAATAGGTTAGTCCCAAAAATCATATAAAGTAGCATATAAAACATCCAAGATTGATAATATAATAGCATGGAACAATAAAAAATTATAGATACGCTTGAGACGTATCAAGTATCCCCAAGCTTAATTCCTGCTCGTCCTCGAGTAGGTAAATGATAAAAACAGAATTTTTGATGTGGAATGCTACCTAACATATTTATCAATGTAATCTTCTTTATTGTGGCAAGGATATTCAGATCCATAAGAGTCAAAACAAAAGTTTAATATTGAAATAAAAACAATAATACTTCAAGCATACTAACAAGGCAATTATGTCTTCTGAAAATAACATGGCCAAATAAAGCTTATCCCTACAAATCATATAGTTTGGCTATGCTCCATCTTCGTCACATAAAATACTCAAATCATGCACAACCCCAATGACAAGCCAAGCAATTGTTTCATACTTTGATGTTCTCAAACCTTTTCAACTTTCACGCAATACATGAGCTTGAGCCATGGACATAACACTATAGGTGGAATAGAATGGTGGTTGTGGAGAAGACAAAAAGAGGGAGATAGTCTCACATCAACTAGGTGTATCAACGGGCTATGGCGATGCCCATCAATAGATATCGATGTGAGTGAGTAGGGATTGCCATGCAATGGTTGCACTAGAGCTATAAGTGTATGAAAGCTCAAAAAGAAATTAAGTGGTTGTGCATCCAACTTGCTTGCTCATGAAGACCTAGGGCATTTGAGGAAGCCCATCGTTGGAATATACAAGCCAAGTTCTATAATGAAAAATTCCCACTAGCATATGAAAGTGACAACATAGGAGACTCTCTATCATGAAGATCATGGTGCTACTTTGAAGCACAAGTGTGGTAAAAGGATAGTAACATTGCCCCTTCTCTCTTTTTCTCTCATTTCTTTTGTTTTTTTGGGCCTTTTTTTGGCCTCCCTTTTTCTTTTTCTTTTTTTCGTCCGGAGTCTCATCCCAACTTGTGGGGGAATCATAGTCTCCATCATCCTTTCCTCACATGGGACAATGCTCTAATAATGAAGATCATCACACTTCTGTTTACTTATAACTCAAGAATTACAACTCAATACTTAGAACAAAATATGACTCTATGTGAATACCTCCGGCGGTGTACCGGGATGTGCAATGGTCAAGAGTGACATGTATGAAACAATTATGAAAGGTGGCTTTGCCACAAATACGATGTCAACTACATGATCATGCAAAGCAATATGACAATGATGATGCGTGTCATAATAAACAGAACGGTGGAAAGTTGCATGGCAATATATCTCGGAATGACTATGGAAATGCTATAATAGGTAGGTATGGTGGCTGTTTTGAGGAAGGTATATGGAGGGTGTATGGTACCGGCGAAAGTTGCGCGGCACAAGGGAGGCTAGCAATGGTGGAAGGGTGAGAGTCTGTATAATCCATGGACTCAACATTAGTCATAAAGAACTCACATACTTATTGCAAAAATCTATTAGTTATCGAAACGAAGTACTACGCGCATGCTCCTAGGGGGATAGATTGGTAGGAAAAGACCATCACTCGTCCCCGACCGCCACTCATAAGGAAGACAATTAGCGAATACCTCATGCTCCAAATTTGTTACACAACGGTTACCATACGTGCATGCTACGGGACTCACAAACCTCAACACAAGTATTTTTCAAATTCACAATTACTCTACTAGCATGACTCTAATATCACCATCTTCATATCTCAAAACAATCATAAAGAATCAAACTTCTCATAGTATTCAATGCACTTTATATGAAAGTTTTTATTATATCCCCCTTGGATGCCCATCATATGAGGACTAAATTCATTACCAAAGAAAATTACCATGCTGTTTAATACTCTCAAAATAATATAAGTGAAGCATGAGAGTTCATCTATTTCTTCAGACTAAAACCACCACCGTGCTCTAAAAAGATATAAGTGAAGCACTAGAGCAAATGACAAACTACTCTGAAAGATATAAGTGAAAATCAATGAGTAGTCGAATACTTATGTAACTATGTGAAGACTCTATAACATTTAGGAATTTCAGATCTTGGGATGTTATTCAAACAGCAAGCAAAAATAAAATAAAATAAATTGACGCTCCAAGCAAAACACATATCATGTGGTGAATAAATATATAGCTCCAAGTAAAGTTACCGATGAATGAAGACGAAAGAGGGGATGCCTTCCGGGGAATCCCCAAGCTTAGGCTCTTGGTTGTACTTGAATATTACCTTGGGATGCCTTGGGAATCCCCAATCTTAGGATCTTGCCACTCCTTATTCCAGAGTCCATCGAATCTTTACCCAATACTTGAAAACTTCACAACACAAAACTCAACAGAAAACTCGTAAGCTCCGTCAGTATAAGAAAATAAACCACCACTTTTAGTACTGTTGTGAACTCATTATTAATTCATATTGGTGTAATATGTACTGTATTCAAACTTCTCTATGGTTCATACCCTCCTATACTACTCATAGATTCATCAAAATAAGCAAACAACACAATGAAAACAGAATCTGTCAAAAACAGAACAGTCTGTAGTAATATGTAACTCTCGAATACTTCTGTAACTCCAAAAATTCTGAAATAAATTGGTGGACGTGAGAAATTTGTCTATTAATCTTCTACAAAATGAATCAACTTAAAATCACTCTACTGTTAAAAATGAAAATTATTCTCGTGAGCGCAAAGTTTCTGTTTTTTAAAGCAAGATCGCATTAACTTTCACCCAAGTCTTCCCAAAGGTCTTACTTGGCACTTTATTGAAAGAAAAGCTATAAAACATGATTACTACAGTATATTAATCATGTGGAAATACAAAAACAGTAGGGGTAAATATTGGGTTGTCTCCCAACAAGCACTTTTCTTTAATGCCTTTTTAGCTAGGCAAGATGATTTCAATGATGCTCACATAAACGATAAGAATTGAAACGTAACAGGAGCATCATGAAGCATATGAGTAGAACATTTAAGTATAACACACTTCATATGCATAGGGTTTTTGTGAGCAAAAAACTTATGGGAACAAGAATCAACTAGCATAGGAAGGCAAAACAAGCATAGCTTCAAGATTTTCAACACATAGAGAGGAAACTTGATATTATTGCAATTCCTACAAGCATATATTCCTCCCTCATCATAATTTTCAGTATAATCATGAATGAATTCAACAATATAACTATCACATAAAGCATTATTTTCATGATCTAAAAGCATAGAAATTTTATTACTCTCCACATAAGCAAAATTCTTCTCATTCGGAATAGTGGGAGTATCATAAGAAACTTGAATACTATAAATTGTTTCCACATTAAAAGAGTAATGTTCAGAAAAAGGGCAATCATAATCATGACAAGTTTTATAAATATAATCATACTTTTCATAGCATAAGTATCATCACAATAATCATCATAAGTAGCAACTTTGTTCTCATCATAATCAATTGAAACCTCTTCCAAGATAGTGGAATCATTACTAAATAAAGTCATGACCTCTCCAAATCCACTTTCATAATTGTCACAATAAGATTCAACACCCTCCAAAATAGTGGGATCATTACTTCCTAAAGTTTTGACACTCTTCCAAACCCACTTTCATCAATATAATTATCATAAATATGAGGCATGCTATCATCATAATAAATTTGAATATCAAAACTTGGGAGGTTAAAAATATCATCTTCAATAAGCACAACATCCCCAAGCTTGGGACAAGCAATAATTGCAGCAAATAAATTCTCAAACATGTCATTCTCATCAAACATAGCATCCCCAAGCTTGGACCTTTTCATATCATAAGCATAATCACTCTCATCATTAATAGTATGGATAACACCAATAGTATAGCAATTATTATCATCAAGAGTAATAGGAGCAACATCATTTTGGAGGGATACCTTTTTACCTTTGCTTCTCTGTCTTTTATTTTTCTTCTCCACATTATGTGTGGGTTTAATCCTCTTTTTGGAGCTCCTTATTAATGAGATTGGTTGAATAGAAAGCTCCTCCTCGTTAACTGATTCATCATAAGAAAGAATAGGAGGATATTGGGTAATCTCTTCCCTTTCATTAGTATTCTCTTCATCTTCTATTTGTTTTCTTGTCTTTATGTAATTGGCAATATAAGGATTTTCAATGCAATTCACCGCACAATACATATAAATTTCCTCTAGATTAAAATCAAGAACTTTATCAAGGACAAATTCTGGTAACAAACCCACATGTCATGGATTTGTCACGGCAGATGTCCTAGTATGAGGACTTAGTCATGAGGCCAACACATCTGTGTAGTATCTTGAGAGGGGTTGATCGGAATCGAGAGACGCAACACAAGACAAGAGTTTAGACAACTTCGGGCCCCGAGAAACATCATCCGGTAACAAACCTACATGCTGTTTGTGGCTAAGTCTCATTATGCTCATGAGGGAGTCGCCGCGTAAGTCGGCTCCCCTAATTGTGTCTAGCCTTAACCATTATTTCTTCTTACTTGTTCCTCTTGGGGTGCCCCTCCCCTCCTTATATAAGTTGAAGAGGCGGGTTACATGGAGAGTCAAACTCGGATTAGGACTTAACCTATTCTGACGTCTTACCATGGGCTTCTTAACGTATGCCGGCTTACCAATATCTGCCGGCTTACAATCTGACTTACAATCTGGCTTACCATCGGGCTTACCATCTGCTGGCTTACCATCTAGCTTACAATCTGGTTTACCATCTGGCTTACCATCTGCCGGCTTACCATCTGGCTTACCTTCTATCGGCTTACCCTCTGCCGGCTTATAATCTGTCCGCCGGCTTACAATCTGGCTTAACTGTCCGCCGGCTTACAATCTGGCTTAACCGTTTGCCGGCTTACAATCTGCCGACTTATAATCTGCCGGGTCACCAATGAAACACCAAGTCCCAGCCGGGTCATACCTCCGGCCGGGTCACACCGCGGGGTATATCCCTGACATTAGCCCCAAGTTTAATTTGGATTTGTCCATTTTAAATTGATCTTGTAAAACAAACACAAGAACAATTTTTACAGATTATGCTCCGGGTTAAGAACTCTTGTAAACCGGCACCTAATCATCCTTAACTCCTTGGTATTTCCTTCTTCTAGAAAATCCGGGTTAATAGGCCAGCTTCATAATCAATTTGCTGACGTTGATTCCTCATAGAGAAAAATTGTGAAGAATAATTCTTTTGACTCAGCTCCCAATGCTTAACAAAAAATATTGGTCTTGAAATACTCATGTGATTTTTCGCCGGCTTGAAAATGTAGAACTTGCCCATTTATGATTACCAAAAGAGCCGGTTTGTAAGTATTGATGGCACCGGGTCATAATTGTTGTTAACATCAAACTTGAAAATGTACCTCCCTTATATGCATATCACTTATAGCCCCCGAGTCTTAAGAAGGGAGCATAGTAACCGCTTAAGACTTGCTTCAATATAATGTTACAACCTTGAAGAAATCCAAGTTGTTCATCTCATTCACTAGTCAAAACTGAATATTCCACATATGTAGCGCCCAAGTGCCGGGTTGTCATGCTTGCAGCAACCTGGGACTTGTAATTGCCTTAAGCTCATAAAAAACTTCAACCAGCATAGCCCCCAAGGGCCGGATCATTATGCAATAATGAGAACATACTTTGTAAATACGATCATGTATACTTGAGTAGCAACGTGTAGCCTCCAAGGGCCGGCTCAGTAAGATAATACTGAGCTAGGACTTTCATTGAAAATAACATCATATGATGTAATCCTCGCCATGGGGCTCAAACCCACGTCCACAAGATTAAGAGCTTTGTACTTTACCAACTGAGTAGTGGACCTTTCAATATAATGGATTAAAGCTTGTGTACCTTGAAATTATTGGCAGGAGCAATTAGTAGCCCCCAAGGGCCGGCTCATTACCATGTGATGAGTTGGGTCTTCAATAAGGCAAGTAAAAAATGATCTTGCATTAGCCCCCAAGTGTCATGGTGCATGCTTGCACCGACATGGGACTTCCATATTTGATATAATCATGATTTGAATAATGGTAGCCCCCAAGTGCCGGGTCGTATGCCTGCAGCGAATCGGTACTATTCCTTCCATTACAGAATAAATCATATCCATTAATAAAGAAATAATAGCCATTGCACTGAAGCGACTTTGAAAACCTCAATCATAATGCTGGTTGTCGATAACCATAATAAAAATCCAGCCATGTTGGTAGATCATCCTACACTGGTGACTTATAGTCCAAAGCCAGGTTGGGTTAATAAACACCAGATAATTTCATATATGAGCCATACGCATCATAACCCTCATCGATATTTAACCATGTATTAACATGTTACAATAGAGGAACCTCAAAAAATGTTCAAAAAACAAATCAAAGCGAGAAAACGAGGCCTTCATAGGCCGCCAAGCCTAAAGCTCCGAGGCTTTCATGGGCCGCCAAGCCAGTGAGTTAACCTTTTACACTTTGTGAAACCGGCCTCACATGACCGCCATTTTAACCTTGAAAAGTTCAGGGTCTATGTAAGATTGACTGTCAAGAGTACGGCTTGTCATTCCGGGATTACCCGGGCGGAGTGGCAGTTTCTACAAAGGAGGAGAACCCGGAAGGTTTTGGTGAATACACCTGGTGTTCCAAACTAGCTCACAAGGGTAGTAACGCTATGTTCTCTTTGGTGAATACACCGATGTTTGAACAGGAAGCTCCCAAGTGCTTTGTGGTGTTGAGCCGATCAAGAGGGATATTCACAGCTATGTTCTCTTTGGTGAATACACCTATGTTTGAACAGGAAGCCCCCAAGTGACCATTGAAAATGTGGTGTTGAGCCGATCAAGAGGGATATTCACAGCTAAGTTCTCTTTGGTGAATACACCTATGTTTGAACAGGAAGCCCCCAAGTGACCATTGAAAGTGTGGCATTGAGCCGATCAAGAGGGATATTCACAGCTATGTTCTCTTTGGTGAATACACCTATATTTGAACAGGAAGCCCCCAAGTGACCATTGGATAAGCCCATAAGGCAGGATACCCATGTTTGAACCGCGTATCATGGCAGCAAGTTCTCTTTGGCAACCTTTAATTTTTCCAAAGAACTCAAACTTCGCGAGAGACAAATTCTTCTTGAGCTGGAATTTTGAACCGGATATTGATAGCTTCAGAGCTTTATGGGAGAGATATGTCTCTTGAGCCGGATTTTAAACCGGAATCTTCATTTTGATCCGGAAATTTTCTGACGACCTTTAAATTTTCATCAATATGGCAGCAGCCTCCGGGACCGGGTTATCTTCCCTTCAATGTCCTGGGATTCTTGAAATTGCTGAGACTGGCAAAACTTGTTGAGTCATATTATTGTAGCCCCCGAGTCTTAAGACGACTCGCGGAGTTGGCTTGAGATTTCTCATATTTGACCGTGATATAAACCGGTATGAGTCATTCAACAGCTCAGCAATATAATAATACCTTTTGCAGTAGACAACTTGCCCTGCATTGGAGAACTTGCAAGCCAGAGTAATTGCTCTTTTAAAGAAAGTAATATGTAGTATAAAAACATACTATATGGATTTCACCTGATAGGTCAGGCCAGAAATTTTCCACCATGGAGTTGATCACCATAGTGAAGTTGAAATCAATCACAGCCGAGTTGGCCGCGGGAGCAGACAGATGTGCAGGCCGCAGCATTGTAAGCCAGCGGGGACGGGCGAGGCAACCGCAAGCGCGGTAAGCCGCGCGAACGAACGAATCAACCATGTCATATTGATATAAAATGGGCTGCAGAAGAGGAGGTTCACATGTATATTAATTGAGCATCATCGGCCATCGTTCTTGTAGTGAACTTTGTCCTGCATAAACAATACCACAAGCCGACACAACTGTTCTTTAAAGAATAAAAAACATATCAATAAGAATTGATTGGATGGATTTCACCTGAATTTATCGAACGTCACATGGTCCGTATTTAACATCCGTGATAAGCTGTCTGTATTTGTTACTGAATTCCACTTGTTCCTTATATCCATCCAAAGGACCAATACTCGGCCATTTTAACTTTTCGTCGAACCAGGCCTTCTCATTTTCTTATCCAGATGAGCAAGCAAACATGGTAGCTGAACAACATCGGCCGATAGAGTACATGGTGCAAGGGGCCCTCGAGCAGGGGCGACTCAAAGCAAACGCGGTCGGCGGCTTAAAGCAAACGCGGCCGGCGGGGGCGGCTCAAGGCCGCACCGGCGGGTCAATTGAGCAGCTCCATGGTGGGGTAGCTCACCCGTAGCGGAACGAGGCGGTTCGAGGAGGCCCCCGGCGAGGTAGAAAGAGGAGCGTGGCGATTCCAGTGGCGGGTCAGTACGGGCGGCTCCACGCACGGGCTATGGCGGCTCAATGACGAAGAGCGACTGAGCCGATGGTGATTTGGAAGTTGGCCGTGGTGAAGACAAAGGCGGCTTACTCGCGGCGGGTTACAACAGCGGAAGCGTGCCAATGAGGCATAGCCGCAACGGAGGTGGCTCAAAGGCGAGGGCGGAGGCAAGCTGTGGTAGAGGGCGCGCCGGCAGATCACAGCAGGGCCCGAGCTGGATGGCTCAGCAGTGGAGTACCGCAGGTGCGGCGGCGCGTCAACGAGGCCAACCTGGTGGCAGAGGCACACCGGCGGGTTGGAAAAGAATGGCTCAACAGCGGTGTGGCTCGTGGCAGACCGACTCAAGAAAGCGCCAGCGATGCGAGTCTCGCTAGCGCGGCGACGGAAACAAGTCGGCAACGGGGACTCAGGGAAGGCAAGGCCCAACAGCGACTCGGCAAGGTGGCGACTTGCAGGTGGCGTCTGTGAACCTAACACGGCCAGCAAGGCGAGCAATAGCAGCAGTGAGCCAGTGATGTGATGATTGGACAAAGAAGCTTGGCGACTCCTCAGATAGGACACACCGGCGGGGTGGCTCGAGGCCGTCTCTGGGCCGGACCAGCGGGGGCGTCTCAACGCGGCCACCGCTACGGAGGTGCTCAACGGCTCAAGGCGGCGGAGGCGAGGCGGCTCAGGGAGGCCCACGACAGCGTCCGGTGGTTCAATGAGGCCGAACAAAGGACCGCAACGGCTCTGCTTGACGCGCGCCATAGCTAGCACTAGCCACTCAACGCGCGGGCTACGGCAGCTCAGAACGAAAACCCGGCGGAGGAGTGCGCAGGTGCAGCAGAGAAACAGCAGCCTGTGGGTCGAGCTTGATGTATATGGATTACTGCCATCATTGGGTTGCATAGCATACACTTGTTCCATTTTGATTATTATCACCATTGAATCTGGCATCATTAATGGATCAACATGTGGGCGTGGATTAGGCTGAAATTGTGAAATAGGATTGGAAGGTGGCGCTGCCTCGCTCCAACACCAGGATGTATTTTGCTGACTCTTAAAATTGTCCGTTGGCCCGTAGAAATTAAACGATGCTCGGTACAAGGGTGGATCAGAGAGGCCGAAGGACGGCTCGCAGCCGGCTTGACACGGAGGTCGGATTGACGCCATGGTGGTCGCTCGGAGGCAAGCGAGGTGCCGACTCAAGGCCATAGAATCATCTGGGGCGGTTTTGGTTTGGAGGCCTAGCGCACCGAGAGTCGGCACGGAGGTGGATGTGTAACACAACGCGATAGCGCGACGGTCACTCGAACGGGAGGCAACTCGGACGAGGCGAGGTGCGCCGGCGACTCGGACCGGAGTCCGGAGATGAGTCGCGATGGCAATTCAGGGGAGTCAGAGTCCAAATCAGCCACGGGCAAGGCGCGGCTCAAAGTCCGAGCTAGCCGAGGCGGAGATGACGCACCGAACATGAGGTGAGGTGGTGGCGACTTAGCGCAAAGCCGCGGGGGTGAGGTGACTCCGGTTAAGGCAGAACGGGCGGCGACTCGGATCGGAGGCCCGTGGGCGTGTGGTCGGAGCGGCTTGTCTTGAGCAGAGGCGGCTCAAGGCAGATGAACCCACGGGGCAGCTCGACAAAACTAATTGGCGATTCAATATAGCCCCGACGGCTCAACGCCGTAGGGAATTAACCCGGCGGCGGCTCAAGCATTGCATCCTGGCGGCGGCGGCTCAGACGGATCTTTTTCTGGGTCGTAGTTTGATTTCGGCAAAAAAAATTTTAAGCCGCCATCATGATCATTCTTTCTTTTTCTTTGATCATGCTTTGCTGTATTTGTTGAATTGCAAAGGAAACTGCTCCTTGATAGATCACTCTTCTCCATGGGACTCGGCGTTTTACCACGGCGTGCGTAGTGGACGATGAACATGCAACACTAATTTCTCTTGATCTTGTATATGTTGTTTTGACTGTTCGTCGATGATGATGTCGTCTGCGTCGGCTCTTTGTCATCCAACATATTGCGAGCTTCTTGATCCCTGGGAGAGATCCCTCCAAGAACTCAACACCACCGTGCGCAAGCCCCACGGTGGGCGCCAACTATCGTGGATTTGTCACGGCAGATGTCCTAGTGTGAGGACTTAGTCGTGAGGCCAACACATCTATGTGTAGCTTGAGAGAGGTTGAGCGGAATCGAGAGACACAACACAAGACAAGAGTTTAGATAGCTTCAGGCACCGGGAAACATCATCCGGTAACAACCCTACATGCTATTTGTGGCTAAGTCTCATTATGCTCATGAGGGAGTCGCTGCATAAGT
The DNA here is from genome assembly GCA_963921465.1 of Triticum timopheevii. NCBI lineage: Eukaryota > Viridiplantae > Streptophyta > Magnoliopsida > Poales > Poaceae > Triticum > Triticum timopheevii. Next base: position 99,094,073 of record OY997264.1, on the reverse strand, counting down.
CGGCTCCCCTAATTGTGTCTAGCCTTAACCATTATTTCCTCTTACTTGTTCCTCTTGGGGTGCCCCGCCCCTCCTTATATAAGTTGAAGGGGCGGGTTACATGTAGAGTCAAACTCGGATTAGGACTTAACCTATTCTGACGTCTTACCACGGGCTTCTCACCACGGGCTTCTTAACGTCCTGGGCTACTTAACGTCTGCCAGCTTACCAATATCTGCCGGCTTACAATCTGACTTACAATCTGGATTACCATCTGGCTTACCATCTAACGACTTACCATCTGGCTTACCTTCTGCCGGCTTACCCTCTGCCAGCTTATAATCTATCTGCCGGCTTACAATCTGGCTTAACTGTCCACCGGCTTACAATCTGGCTTAACTGTCCGCCGGCTTACAATCTGCCGGCTTATAATCTGTCGGGTCACCAATGAAACACCAAGTCCCAGCCGGGTCATACCTTCGGTCGGGTCACACCGCGGGGTATATCCCCGACACCACAAGCAAACTAAGTTCATTATGATGCACAAGGGAAATCAAGTCATCCCAATTTTTGGACACGATTCGATCATGAATAAGTTGCATTGGAGAATTAAATGATCGTGTTCATTGCAAAGTTCACAAGGATGGCAAAGAAATTATAAATTTTCAGCACAAACATCTAGCCTCTCTTGCAACCAATTAGTTTCTAAATACTTATGCCTCTTGCAAAATCTATCTTCCCTATTGGTGTGTACTTGCAAACTCTATGCACTCCACACAAAAGTTGACATGCTTATAAGAGACATTTTCATCATGACTAGTGCAATCATCATTAGTACTATGGATATTCAAAGAGTTCATACTAACAACATTACAGTCATGCTCATCATTCAAAGATTTAGTGCCAAACATTTTAATGCATTCTTCTTCTAGTACTTGGGCACAATTTTCCTTTCCATCATTTCCATGAAAGACATTAAAAAGATGAAGCATATGTGGCAACCTCAATTCCATTTTTTTGTAGTTTTCTTTTATAGACTAAACTAGTGATAAAACAAGAAACTAAAAGATTTGATTGCAAGATCTAATGATATACCTTCAAGAACTAACCTCCCTGGCAACGGCGCCAGAAAAGAGCTTGATGTATACTACGCAACCTTCTTGTAGACGTTGTTGGGCATCCAAGTGCAGAGGTTTGTAGGACGGTAGAAAATTTCCCTCAAGTGGATGGCCTAAGGTTTATCAATCCGTGGGAGGCGTAGGATGAAGATGGTCTCTCTCAAACAACCCTGCAACCAAATAACAAAGAGTTTCTTGTGTCCCCAACACACCCAATACAATAGTAAATTGTATAGCTGCACTAGTTCGGCGAAGAAATGGTGATACAAGTGCAATATGGATGGTAGATATAGTTTTTTGTAAAATAAAAATATAAAAACAGCAAGATAACAAGTGGTAAAAGTGAGCGAAAACGGTATTGCAATGCTTCGAAACAAGGCCTAGGGTTCATACTTTCGCAAGTGCAAGTTCTCTCAACAATAATAACATAATTGGATCATATAACTATCCCTCAACATGAGTCACTCCAAAGTCAATAATAGCGGAGAATAAATGAAGAGATTATTGTAGGGTACGAAACCACCTCATAGTTATTCTTTCCGATCAATCCATTGGGCTATTCCTATAAGTGTCACAAATAGTCCTAGAGTTCATAGTAAAATAACACCTGAAGACACACATCAACCAAAACCTTAATGTCACCTAGATACTCCAATGTCACCTCAAGTATCCGTGGGTATGATTATACGATATGCATCACACAATCTTAGATTCATCTATTCAACCAACACAAAGAACTTCATAGAGTGCCCCAAAGTTTCTTTCGGAGAGTCAAGACGAAAACGTGTGCCAACCCCTATGCATAGATTCCCAAGGTCAGGGAACCCACAAGTTGATAACCAAAACATACATCAAGTGAATCAATAGAATACCCCATTGTCACCATGGGTATCCCACGCAAGACATACATCAAGTGTTCTCAAGTCCTTAAAGACTCAATCCGATAAGATAACTTCAAAGGGAAAACTCAATCCATTACAAGAGAGTAGAGAGGGAGAAACATCATAAGATCCAACTATAGTAGCAAAGCTCGCAGTACATCAAGATCGTGCCATATCAAGAACAAGAGAGAGAGAGAGATCAAACACATAGCTACTGGTACATACCCTCAGCCCCGAGGGTGAACTACTCCCTCCTTGTCATGGAGAGCACCGAGATGATGAAGATGGCCACCGGTGATGGATCCCCCCTCCGGCAGGGTGCCGGAACAGGGTCCCGATTGGTTTTTGGTGGCTATAGAGGCTTGCGGCGACGGAACTCCTGATCTAGATTTCTTTTTGGGGGTTTCTGTATTTATAGGATTTTTTGGCGTCGGTTTCACGTCAGGGGGGAGTCTCCGAGTCATCCACGAGATAGGGGGGCTCGCCCAGGGGGGTAGGGCGCGCCCTCCACCCTCCTGGACGGCTCGGGACTCTTCCGGCCCAACTCTTTTACTTTGGGGGCTTCTTTTGGTCCATAAAAAATACACAAAAATTGGCAGGTTAATTGGACTCCATTTGGTTTTCCTTTTCTGTAAAACTCAAAATCAAGGGAAAAAATAGAAACTGACACTGGGCTTTAGGTTAATAGGTTAGTCCAAAAATCATATAAAATAGCATATAAATGCATATAAAACATCCAAGATAGATAATATAACAGCATGGAACAATAAAAAATTATAGATACATTGGAGACGTATCACACGACCGCCGCCCCTCCCCACCTAAATTTCTGCAAACCGTGGTCTATCCCCCTCTTCTTTATTCACCACTAGAACCAGAAGACTCTGGCAATCCTCCCTGGCTCTTTTCCTCGCCCCGAAGCGACCATGTCCTCGACCCCAACTCCGGCCAACGACCTCCTTCGCCAGCGTCAGTGCTGTTGCTGCCTCGTCCCTCCTCGGCGGCTGTAACCTACCTCTCCGGATGCAACTCTTCCTCCTGAATCCATCCGCAGGCGGAGCACCACGGGGGATGGTCTATGGTGCCGGTGAGCCTCGGCGGAGTCCGTTTCCCCCTAGGTCGAGCGTGTACATGGGAGATGGACGACGACCTGGGGTGAGCGAGGCAACCTGCATGAGGCCCTGTGTGTCAGCCTCACAGTCGACTGACCCCACGCCCGCTGACGTGGATAAGTGGACATGGGTTTTACCCGTGTACACTTTCTTCTTCCGATGGCATACTCTAGTTCTTGTTCAGTCCAGAAGGTGCTTTTCTTTCGGGAAAGCATATTTTCAGATAGTGCATTTTCAGTTTAACCACTCAGGGGCCTGTTTGTGATGTATATTTACAGATAGGTCCCTGGCAGAAAAACCCATATAACTCTTCGCTCACAACTCCGAATCAGTTGATTCCAAAGCCCACTTCTTCATCTCGTCGAGCCCGATATGGTAGCATTTTTCATGATGTTTTCGCATTCTTAAAATGGCCATTATGCCCTTTCCCTTATTCAGCCCCCTTTGAGAGGGAACGTTTTCCGGCGATTCTTTCCGTGAGTTCCTCGCACATCCTCCCGGTGAACCCATCCTGAAGGAAATATGCCCTAGAGGCAATAATAAAGTTATTATTTATTTCCTCATATCATGAAAATGTTTATTATTCATGCTAGAATTGTATTAACCGGAAACATGATACATGTGTGAATACATAGACAAACATAACGTCACTAGTATGCCTCTACTTGACTAGCTCATTAATCAAAGATGGTTATGTTTCCTAACCATAGACATGTGTTGTCATTTGATTAACGGGATCACATCATTAGGAGAATGATGTGATTGAGATGACCCATTCCGTTAGCCTAGCACTTGATCGTTTAGTATACTGTTATTGCTTTCTTCATGACTTATACATGTTCTTGTAATTATGAGAATTATGCAACTCCCGTTTACCGGAGGAACACTTTGGGTACTACCAAACGTCACAACATAACTGGGTGATTATAAAGGAGTACTACAGGTGTCTCTGAAGGTACACGTTGAGTTGGTGTATTTCGAGATTAGGTTTTGTCACTCCGATTGTCGGAGAGGTATCTCTGGGCCCTCTCGGTAATGCACATCACTATAAGCCTTGCAAGCAATGTAACCAATGAGTTGGTTACGAGATGATGCATTACAAAACGAGTAAAGAGACTTGCCGGTAACGAGATTGAACTAGGTATTGGATACCGACGATCGAATCTCGGGCAAGTAACATACCGATGACAAAGGGAGAAACGTATGTTGTTATGCGGTTTGACCGATAAAGATCTTCGTAGAATATGTAGGAACCAATATGGGCATCCAGGTCCCGCTATTGGTTATTGACCGAGAATAGTTCTAGGCCATGTCTACATAGTTCTCGAACCCGTAGGGTCCGCATGCTTAACGTTACGATGACAGTTTTATTATGAGTTTATAAGTTTTGATGTATTGAAGTTTGTTCGGAGTCCCAGATGTGATCACGGACATGATGAGGAGTCTCAAAATGGCCGAGACATAAAGATCGATATATTGGAAGCCTATATTTGGACATCGGAATCGTTCCGGGTGAAATCGGCATTTTACCGGAGTACCGGGAGGTTACCGGAAACACCCCGGGGGGTTATTGGGCCTACATGGGCCTCGAAGGAGAAGAGGGAAGGAGGCAGGAGGGGGCTACGCACCCCTCCCCTTCCTAGTCCGAATAGGACAAGGGAAGGGGGGTCGCGCCCCCCCTTTCCTTCCCCTCTTCCTCCTCCTTCCCCCCTTCTCCTACTCCAACTTGGAAAGAAGGGAGTCCTACTCCCGGTGGGAGTAGGACTCCCCCCTTGGCGCACCCTCCTTGGCCGGCCGCCTCCTTCCCCCCTAGCTCCTTTATATACGGGGGTGGGGGAGCACCCCAAACACACAAGTTGATCTACGGATCGTTCCTTAGCCGCGTGCGGTGCCCCCTCCACCATATTCCACCTCGGTCATATCGTCGCGGAGTTTAGGTGAAGCCCTGCGCTGGTAGAACATAATCATCGTCACCACGCCGTCGTGCTGACATAACTCATCTCCAGAGCTTTGCTGGATCGGAGCCCGGAGATCGTCATCGAGCTGAACGTGTGCTGAACTCGGAGGTGCCGTACGTTCGGTGCTTGGATCGGTCGGATCATGAAGACGTACGACTACATCAACCGCGTTGTCATAACGCTTCCGCTTACGGTCTACGAGGGTACGTGGATGGACACTCTCCCCTCTCGTTGCTATGCCATCACCATGATCTTGCGTGTGCGTAGGAATTTTTTTGAAATTACTATGTTCCCCAACAGTGGCATCCGAGCCTAGGTTTTATGCGTTGATGTTATATGCACGAGTAGAACACAAGTGAGTTATGGGCGATACAAGTCATACTGCTTACCAGCATGTCATACTTTGGTTCGGTGGTATTGTGAGATGAAGCGGCCCGGACCGACATTACGCGTACGCTTACGTGAGACTGGTTTCACCGTTACGAGCACTCGTGCTTAAAGGTGGCTGGCGGGTGTCTGTCTCTCTCACTTTAGCTGAATCGAGTGTGGCTATGCCCGGTCCTTTCGAAGGTTAAAACAGCACCAACTTGACGAACTATCGTTGTGGTTTTGATGCGTAGGTAAGAACGGTTCTTGCTAAAGCCCGTAGCAGCCATGTAAAATTTGCAACAACAAAGTAGAGGACGTCTAACTTGTTTTTGCAGGGCATGTTGTGACGTGATATGGTCAAGACGTGATGCTATATTTTATTGTATGAGATGATCATGTTTTGTAACCGAAGTTATCGGCAACTGGGAGGAGCCATATGGTTGTCGCTTTATTGTATGAAATGCAAACGCCCTGTAATTGCTTTACTTTATCACTAAGCGGTAGCGATAGTCGTAGAAGCAATAGATGGCGTAACGACAACGATGCTACGATGGAGATCAAGGTGTCGCGCCGGTGACGATGGTGATCACGACGGTGCTTCGGAGATGGAGATCACAAGCACAAGATGATGATGGCCATATCATATCACTTATATTGATTGAATGTGATGTTTATCCTTTATGCATCTTATCTTGCTTTGATTGACGGTAGCATTTTAAGATGATCTCTCACTAAATAATCAAGAAGTGCTCTTCCTGAGTATGCACCGTTGCGAAAGTCCTTCGTGCTGAGACACCATGTGATGATCGGGTGTGATAGGCTCGACGTTCAAATACAACGGGTGCAAAACAGTTGCACACGCGGAATACTCAGGTCATACTTGACGAGCCTAGCATATACAGATATGGCCTTGGAACAAGGAGACCAAAAGGTCAAACGTGAATCATATAGTAGATATGATCAACATAGTGATGTTCACCATTGAAACTACTCCATCTCACGTGATGATCGGACATGGTTTAGTTGATTTGGATCATGTGATCACTTAGATGACTAGAGAGATGTCTGTCTAAGTGGGAGTTCTTAAGTAATATGATTAATTGAACTTAAATTTATCATGAACTTAGTACCTGATAGTATTTTGCTTGTCTATGTTTGTTTGTAGATAGATGGCTCGTGCTGTTGTTCCGTTGAATTTTAATGCGTTCCTTGAGAAAGCAAAGTTGAAAGATGATGGTAGCAATTACACGGACTGGGTCCGTAACCTGAGGATTATCCTCATTGCTGCACAGAAAAGTTACGTCCTAGAAGCACCGCTGGGTGCCAGGCCTGCTGCTGATGCAACTGACGACGTTAAGAACGTCTGGCAGAGCAAAGCTGATGACTACTCGATAGTTCAGTGTGCCATGCTTTACGGCTTAGAACCAGGTCTTCAACGACGTTTTGAACGTCATGGAGCATATGAGATGTTCCAGGAGTTGAAGTTAATATTTCAAGCAAATGCCCGGATTGAGAGATATGAAGACTCCAATAAGTTCTACAGCTGCAAGATGGAGGAGAATAGTTCTGTCAGTGAACACATACTCAAAATGTCTGGGTATAATAATCACTTGATTCAACTGGGAGTTAATCTTCCTGATGATAGTGTCATTGACAGAATTCTCCAATCACTGCCACCAAGCTACAAGAGCTTCGTGATGAACTATAACATGCAAGGGATGAACAAGACTATTCCCGAGCTCTTCGCAATGCTAGAAGCCGCGAAGGTAGAAATCAAGAAGGAGCATCAAGTGTTGATGGTTTATAAGACCACCAATTTCAAGAAAAAGGGCAAAGGGAAGAAGAAGGGGAACTTCAAAAAGAACGGCAAGCAAGTTGCTGCTCCAGAGAAGAAACCCAAGTCTGGACCTAAGCCTGAAACTGAGTGCTTCTACTGCAAGCAGACTCGACACTGGAAGCGGAACTGCCCCAAGTATTTGGTGGATAAGAAGGATGGCAAAGTGAACAAAGGTATATGTGATATACATGTTATTGATGTGTACCTTACTAATGCTCGCAGTAGCACCTGGGTATTTGATACTGGTTCTGTTGCTAATATTTGCCACTCGAAACAGGGACTACGGATTAAGCGAAGATTGGCTAAGGTCGAGGTGACGATGCGCATGGGAAATGGTTCCAAAGTCGATGTGATCGCGGTCGGCACGCTACCTCTACATCTACCATCGGGATTAGTTTTAGACCTAAATAATTGTTATTTGGTGCCAGCTTTGAGCATGAACATTATATCTGGATCTTGTTTGATGCGAGACGGTTATTCATTTAAATCAGAGAATAATGGTTGTTCTATTTATATGAGTAATATCTTTTATGGTCATGCACCCTTGAAGAGTGGTCTATTTTTATTGAATCTCGATAGTAGTGATACACATATTCATAGTGTTGAAACCAAAAGATGTAGAGTTGATAACGATAGTGCAACTTATTTGTGGCACTGCCATTTAGGTCATATCGGTGTAAAGCGCATGAAGAAACTCCATATTGATGGGCTTTTGGAATCTCTTGATTATGAATCACTTGGTACTTGCGAACCGTGCCTTATGGGCAAGATGACTAAAACGCCATTCTCCGGAACTATGGAGCGAGCAACTGATTTGTTGGAAATCATACATACTAATGTTTGTGGTCCCATGAATGTTGAGGCTCGCGGTGAGTATCGTTATTTTCTCACATTCACAGATGATTTTAGCAGATATGGGTATATCTACTTAATGAAACACAAGTCTGAAACATTTGAAAAGTTCAAAGAATTTCAGAGTGAAGTGGAAAATCATCGTAACAAGAAAATAAAGTTTCTATGATCTGATCGTGGAGGAGAATATTTGAGTTACGAGTTTGGTCTACACTTGAAACAATGCGGAATAGTTTCGCTACTCACGCCACCCGGAACACCACAACGAAATGGTGTGTCCGAACGTCGTAATCGTACTTTACTTGATATGGTGCGATCTATGATGTCTCTTACTGATTTACCGCTATCGTTTTGGGGTTATGCTTTAGAGACAGCCGCATTCACGTTAAATAGGGCACCATCAAAATCCGTTGAGACGACGCCTTATGAACTATGGTTTGGCAAGAAACCAAAGTTGTCGTTTCTTAAAGTTTGGGGCTGCGATGCTTATGTGAAGAAACTTCAACCAAATAAGCTCGAACCCAAATCGGAGAAATGTGTCTTCATAGGATACCCAAAAGAGACTATTGGGTACACCTTCTACCACAGATCTGAGGGCAAGATTTTCGTTGCTAAAATCGGATCCTTTCTAGAGAAGGAGTTTCTCTCGAAAGAAGTGAGTGGGAGGAAAGTAGAACTTGATGAGATAACTGTATCTACTCCCTTATTGGAAAGTAGTTCATCACAAGAACCGGTTCCTGTGACAACTACACCAATTAGTGAGGAAACTAATGATATTGATCATGAAACTTCAGATCAAGTTTCTACTGAACCTCGTAGGTCTACTAGAGTAAGATCCGCACCAGAGTGGTACGGTAATCCTATTCATGAAGTCATGTTACTTGACCATGATGAACCTACGAACTATGAGGAAGCGATGATGAGCCCAGATTCCACAAAAATGGCTAGAGGCCATGAAATCTGAGATGGGATCCATGTATGAAAACAAAGTATGGACTTTGGTTGACTTGCTCGATGATCGGCAAGCCATTGAGAACAAATGGATCTTTAAGAAGAAGACTGACGCTGATGGTAATGTAACTGTCTATAAAGCTCGACTTGTTGCAAAAGGTTTTCGACAAGTTCAAGGGGTTGACTACGATGAGACTTTCTCACCTGTAGCGATTCTTAAGTCTGTCCGAATCATGTTAGCTATTGCTGCATTTCATGATTATGAAATTTGGCAAATGGATGTCAAAACTGCATTCTTGAATGGATTTCTGGAAGAAGAGTTGTATATGATGCAACCAGAAGGTTTTGTTGATCCAAAAGGTGCTAACAAAGTGTGCAAGCTCCAGCGATCCATTTATGGACTGGTGCAAGCATCTCGGAGTTGGAATAAACGTTTTGATAGTATGATCAAAGCATATGGTTTTATACAGACTTTTGGAGAAGCCTGTATTTACAAGAAAGTGAGTGGGAGCTCTTTAGCATTTCTGATATTATATGTAGATGACATATTGTTAATTGGAAATGATATAGAATTTCTGGATAGCATAAAGGGATACTTGAATGAAAGTTTTTCAATGAAAGACCTCGGTGAAGCTGCTTACATATTGGGAATCAAGATCTATAGAGATAGATCAAGACGCTTAATAGGACTTTCACAAAGCACATACCTTGATAAAATTTTGAAAAAGTTCAAAATGGATCAGGCAAAGAAAGGATTCTTGCCCGTGCTTCAAGGTGTGAAGTTGAGTCAAACTCAATGCCCGACCACAGCAGAAGATAGAGAGAAAATGAAAGATGTTCCCTATGCTTCAGCCATAGGCTCTATCATGTATGCAATGCTGTGTACCAGACCTGACGTATGCTTAGCAATAAGCTTGGCAGGAAGGTACCAAAGTAATAGGAGTGGATCACTGGACAGCGGTCAAGAACATCCTAAAATACCTGAAAAGGACTAAGGATATGTTTCTCGTATATGGAGGTGACAAAGAGCTAGTCGTAAATGGTTACGTCGATGCAAGCTTTGACACTGATCCGGACGATTCTAAATCGCAAACCGGATACATGTTTTTATTAAACGGTGGAGCTGTAAGTTGGTGTAGTTCTAAACAAAGCGTTGTGGCGGGATCTACATGTGAAGCGGAGTATATAGCTGCTTCTGAAGCAGCAAATGAAGGAGTCTGGATGAAGGAGTTCATTTCCGATCTAGGTGTCATACCTAGTGCATCGGGACCAATGAAGATCTTCTGTGACAATACTGGTGCAATTGCCTTGGCAAAGGAATCCAGATTTCACAAGAGGACCAAGCACATCAAGAGACGCTTCAATTCCATTCGGGACCAAGTCCAAGTGGGAGACATAGAGATTTGCAAGATACATACGGATCTGAATGTTGCAGACCTGTTGACTAAGCCTCTCTCACGAGCAAAACATGATCAGCACCAAGACTCCATGGGTGTTAGAATCATTACTATGTAATCTAGATTATTGACTCTAGTGCAAGTGGGAGACTGAAGGAAATATGCCCTAGAGGCAATAATAAAGTTATTATTTATTTCCTCATATCATGATAAATGTTTATTATTCATGCTAGAATTGTATTAACCGGAAACATGGTACATGTGTGAATACATAGACAAACATAACTTCACTAGTATGCCTCTACTTGACTAGTTCATTAATCAAAGATTGTTATGTTTCCTAACCATAGACATGTGTTGTCATTTGATTAACGGGATCACATTATTAGGAGAATGATGTTATTGACATGACCCATTCCGTTAGCCTAGCACTTGATCGTTTAGTATACTGCTATTGCTTTCTTCATGACTTATACATGTTCCTGTAACTATGAGAATTATGCAACTCCCGTTCACCAGAGGAACACTTTGGGTACTACCAAACGTCACAACATAACTGGGTGATTATAAAGGAGTACTACAGGTGTCTCTGAAGGTACATGTGGAGTTGGCGTATTTCGAGATTAGGTTTTGTCACTCCGATTGTCGGAGAGGTATCTCTGGGCCCTCTCGGTAATGCACATCACTATAAGCCTTGCAAGCAATGTAACCAATGAGTTGGTTACGGGATGATGCATTACATAACGAGTAAAGAGACTTGCCGGTAACGAGATTGAACTAGGTGTTGGATACCGACGATCGAATCTCGGGCAAGTAACATACCGATGACAAAGGGAACAACGTATGTTGTTATGCAGTTTGACCGATAAAGATCTTCATAGAATATGCAGGAACCAATATGGGCATCCAGGTCCCGCTATTGGTTATTGACCGAGAATAGTTCTAGGCCATGTCTACATAGTTCTCGAACCCGTAGGGTCCGCACGCTTAACGTTACGATGATAGTTTTATTATGAGTTTATATGTTTTGATGTACCGAAGTTTGTTCGGAGTCCCGGATGTCATCACGGACATGATGAGGAGTCTCGAAATGGTAGAGACATAAAGATCGATATATTGGAAGCCTATATTTGGACATCGGAATCGTCCCGGGTGAAATCGACATTTTACCGGAGTACCGGGAGGTTACCGGAAACCCCCCGGGGGGTTATTGGGCCTACATGGGCCTCGAAGGAGAAGAGGGAAGGAGGAAGGAGGGGGCCACGCACCCCTCCCCTTCCTAGTCCGAATAGGACAAGGGAAGGGGGGCGGCGCCCCCCTTTCCTTCCCCTCTTCCTCCTCCTTCCCCCCTTCTCCTACTCCAACTTGGAAAGAAGGGAGTCCCACTCCCGGTGGGAGTAGGACTCCCCCCTTGGCGCGCCCTCCTTGGTCGGCCGCCTCCTCCACTTGGCTCCTTTATATACGGGGGCGGGGGAGCACCCCAAACACACAAGTTGATCTACGGATCGTTCCTTAGCTGTGTGCGGTGCCCCCCTCCACCATATTCCACCTCAGTCATATCGTCGCGGAGTTTAGGTGAAGCCTTGTGCCGGTAGAACATCATCATCGTCACCACGCCGTCGTGCTGACGGAACTCATCTCCGGAGCTTTGCTGGATCGGAGCCCGGAGATCGTCATCGAGCTGAACGTGTGCTGAACTCGGAGGTGCCATACGTTCGGTGCTTGGATCGGTCGGATCATGAAGACGTACAACTACATCAACCGCGTTGTCATAATGCTTCCGCTTACGGTCTACGAGGGTACATGGATGGACACTCTCCCCTCTCATTGCTATGCCATCACCATGATCTTGCGTGTGCGTAGGAAATTTTTTGAAATTACTACGTTCCCCAACACATCCCTCCTAGGTAAGCCACACCCTCCATTTGCATGATTGCAATGCAATGCCATGGTTTAAATTTTTTAAACTTACTTAAAATATTGCAATAGCTATGTATGATTTGTTCATGGCATTTCTTGGAGTTGTGTTGATCTTGCTACTGCCATGATGTTGATTGGATTCCTAGGACTAATATTTTGCAAATGATGAGGATGACATGTTGCCATTTGATTATTAGTGGCTATTATGATTATTTTCATGATGGTATTTGATATGATGTTTCAGAGTATTACTTTGGATATGATGTTATCACGTTGATCTTTGGATACCTATCTTGCTGTTGTTGTTGGTTTAGTAGTATCATTATACTTGGGTTCGTCATGATAGTAGTGATATCCTGTCCTTGGAGTATTTTGATATGACGATAGTACGCTCTGGGTTATTTGTTGGATATTGCTTTAACTTGGATCGCAGGTTGATATGGTATCGGAGTATCAGTTATCTCAGATATATTTTGGGGACAAATTCCGTCATTTCGTTGGTCAGCTGCCATCTAACCGGGATTTTTCCAGTGCAACCACATTTGCCTCTATGGGAAGGCCCTAATGCGGTCTATTGTCGTGCCTCTCATCGGTGCCTCCAACTAGGGAAGGTTATGGGCGCACGCTACCCTGATCAATTAGGCAGACATAAGCCTTGTGTGCCCATTCTTGTTGAAGGAAATATGCCCTAGAGGCAATAATAAAGTTGTTGTTTTATATTTCCTTATTCATGATAAATGTTTATTATTCATGCTAGAATTGTATTAACCAGAAACTTGATACATGTGTGAATACACAGACAAAACACCGTGTCCCTAGTATGCCTCTACTAGACTAGCTCGTTGATCAAAGATGGTTAAATTTCCTAGCCATGGACATGTGTTGTCATTTGATGAACGAGATCACATTATTAGTGGAATGATGTGGTGGACAAGATCCATCCATTAGCATAGCATAATGATCATTCAGTTTTATTGCTACTACTTTTTTCATGTCAAATACATATTCCTCCAACTATGAGATTATGCAACTCCCGGACACTGGAGGAATGCCTTGTGTGCTATCAAATGTCACAACATAACTGGGTGATTATAAAGATGCTCTACAGGTATCTCCGATGGTGTTTGTTGGGTTGGCATAGATCGAGATTAGGATTTGTGTAGCGACCAGACCTCAAACGGTCAAGTCTCTGTGCATCAGTGTCATCCGTGGATCAGTAATGCTGACATGCACAGTACTCGAGGAATTATAATAGAGTTTCAATCACACACTTATTACATCGAGTCCTCATAAAGAGTATGATTACACAAAAATATCATGACCGAAGGCCATCTAAACTAGATAACCGCGGAAGCTTCAAAGGTAAATAAGTCCATCAACACCAACGGCATAGCTGAGTGCAAAACAACGACCTATCGCACCTTATTCGTCGTCTGAGTAGTCTGCAACATGAGACGTTGCAGCCATGTAGGTCAGCACATTGAATATGCTGGCAGAGTTACACTGTAAAGTAACAAAATGCAAAAACTATATCGACATGCAATATTTGGCTGGTGGAGGCTGTAAGTTTATGATTTTGCATAAAGCCACTTTTTCCCTACAACAAAGGAATAAATTTATTTAACTACTCCCAAGTTGCCCATTATTTGAGAAGGTAACCCCAACTCAAATCCCATTTAAAAGTATCATCATTAACCCAAATCAAATTAATTAAAGTAACGTGATGAGATCACATCAACAGATTCAGGTACTAGATACTCAAGATGTCCATAACCGGGGACACGATTAACCATTATTAGTTTATACACTCTGTAGAGGTTTTGCACACTTTTCCCCACAAGACTCGACCGCATCCATGATCAGATGATCGAGACATAGTCTTTCTGAAGCATTAACTCTCTACTCCGGGCAGACCAGTACACCTACTTTCCCCTATATCTACTAGTCCACCTCTTCAAGAGCTCACGCAACTTACTCAACTATGCCAGAGCCCATAATGGCTTGTGGCTGCACACGGAAGTTTCTAGCATGAATAATCTTATGATCCCTTTGAGTCTGGGTGTCATTCCATAGAAAAAATCACACGGGTACTCCGGGATTTCCCAAAAACAAGCAACACTGGGTTCCCCAGGTGCCTCAACCAATCCACCCAGATGTATATTAAAGTTCCCACCTTAATGTTATCCATTATTAAATAACTCTCAAACTTCCATGTGTGAATCACGATCCAATCCCCGTCTATGAGCATGGCTAAGAAATAAATAAGCATAAGGTATATTCCCGGGGTGATCAGAAGGTATTAGGTTCCTACCTCAAGTACTACAACCAGAACCACATGTTCCCAATCCTACTTATGCGAATATTTGAGGGGAATACAAATGCATAGTAAAAATTGGGTATAAAAGAGTATGATCAAAGTGTAACTTGCCTTGCCGACGATCTGCAAACTCAAGAGATTCGTAGTAACAAGCTTCGCGCTCCAGGTAATCTAGCATAGACAAACAGTAGCATACATAAGCAATCACTCAAACGAAACAACGGGAAAACCGAGAAAAGATCCAAATCAAACACGAAACAAGCAGGCGACTTAAACTAACAAACGTCAAACCTAACCACAATATTATCATGTGTATTAGATCTGAACAGTAGGTACAAGTGATTAGCTATGATCTGCAAAAAGATTCAACTCAAACGAAGAAACGAAACTCAAAATACAAACAAATCAAGATCGTTTACTAATCTGCACTAAACTCAAATTTTACAGTACCAAAATCATGTTCAAGTTTGTTAACTGGAAAGAACAGAATGATACGAAGATTTAGGCATTGGGTTCATGTAATTTGGATAAACGAGTAAAACGTTATGCTAGTTTAAAGACCAGGGGCTAAATCGCGATAAAACTATTCGCGGATAGGTCCCTGGCTGAAAATAAACTAAAAAGAAAAATCCTACGACGCGAACGTTCGCTAACAGAACTTAACCGGCGAAAACCATTCATTAAAACGAACGAACGAACAAGCGTTCGTTAAATAATAAAACCTAAAAAAACTAATCTAGAACAACCGAACCGAACTAAACCGAAAATAAACCGGGTTTGACCGGTTCATACCGGTTCAATGACAACGGCAATGGCGGCGATGTCGGCGGAGGCGGGCGATGGTGCGTGCGGCGGCGCGGGCGTCAGGAGGTGGTGCAGGGGGGCGGCGCGACTGCGCAGGTGGCACAGCGCGCGGGCGGCGGCGGCAGCACGAGCGGCGGCGGACGAGGGCGGCTGCGACGGCTTATAAAGGGGCCTGGGGGGCGTGCCTTGGGCGAGGGGGTGGCACGGGAGTCCGAGCCGGACTCCCCGTCGGCGTGTGGCGGTGGGACTCCTCTCGCTCGGAGTCGGCGGCGGCGCGGCGCTGCTGGGCCGGCCTACTTGGCTGGGCCTTCGGCCCAGTCGGGCGGGAAGTTTTTTTAAAGAAATTTCGCCCGAAAGAAGAAATCCTAATAAAATATAAAGAAAAAA
Source organism: Triticum timopheevii (assembly GCA_963921465.1). Taxonomy (NCBI): domain Eukaryota; kingdom Viridiplantae; phylum Streptophyta; class Magnoliopsida; order Poales; family Poaceae; genus Triticum; species Triticum timopheevii. The sequence goes on along the minus strand of OY997264.1, from coordinate 99,078,191 downwards.
AATCTAAAATTCCAGAAACAATTTTCACCGCCCAAACCTAATATTTAGGACAAGATGAACATTTTTTTGGACTAAGATGCAATTTTCAAAAATGTAATATTTTTCTAATTCAAATAAAATAGCAAGTAAAATACCAATAAAATCATAATTTGATTCTAAAATTCTTTCTCCAATATTTCTCTTAGGGTGAAGAAGTCATATTATCTTCTCCCATTTATTTTTGATATTGGAAATAATTGGAGAGAAAAATATTAAAATCAAATTGATCCTTTCTTCAAATTTGAAATAAATTCAAATATGAATTTTGTGAAACCTCATACTCTCTCCTTGGGTCCTTGAGTTTCTTAAGATTTCTAGGATCACAACAAAATGCAAGAATAAAATATGATATGCATATGATGATCTATGTATAACATCCAAATTGAAAATTGGGATGTTACAATTTGTCACTCTGAGTATCGGAGAGGTATCTCTGGGACCTCTTGGTAATGCACATCATATGAAGCCTTGCAAGCAATGTGGCTAATGAGTTAGTTGCGGGAGAAGGCACTACGGAACGAGTAAAGAGACTTGCTGGTAACGAGATTGAACTAGGTATGAAGATACCACGATCGAATCTCGGGCAAGTAACATACCGATGACAAAGGGAATAACGTATGTTGACATTGCGGTTCGACCAATAAAGATCTTCGTAGAATATGTGGGAACCGATATGAGCATCCAGGTTCCGCTGTTGGTTATTGACCGAAGAGGTGTCTCGGTCATGTCTACATAGTTCTCGAACCCGTAGGGTCCGCACGCTTAATGTTCAATGATAATATGTATTATATGAGTTATGTGTTTTGGTGAACGAAGGTTGTTTGGAGTCCCAGATGATATCACGAACATGATGAGGAGTCTCTAAATGGTCGAGAGGTAAATATTGATATGTTGGAAGGTGGTATTCAGACACCGGAATGGTTCCGGAGTGTTTCGGGAATTTATTGGAGTACCGATGGGTTACCAGAACCCCCCGGGGGAAGTAATGGGCCTCATGGGCCATAGGGGAGAGACAAGGCATGCCACAAGGAGGTGGAGTGCCCCCCATGGGGAGTTTGAATTGGACTATAGAGGGGGCACGACCCCCCTTTCCTTCTGCCTCTCCCTCTCTTTCCCCTTTCCCCCTTCGTTGGAAGGAGGGGGCGACTAGGACTTGGAGTCCTAGTAGGACTCCCCCCATGGCGTGGGCCCTAGGGCCGGCCTCCTCCCCTCTCCTCCTTTATATACGGGGCAGCGGCACCTCTAGATACATCAATTGTCTTAGCCGTGTGCGGTGCCCCCTCCACCGTTTACTCCTCCGGTCATATTATCGTAGTGCTTAGGTGAAGCTCTGCGCGGATCACATCACCATCACCGTCACCATGTTGTCGTGCTGACAGAACTCATCTACTCCCTCAACCCTCTACTGGATCAAGAGCTCGAGGGACGTCATCGTGCAGAACGTGTGTAGAACTCGGAGGCGCCGTATGTTCGGTACTTGATCGGTTGAATCAAGAAGATGTTCGACTACATCAATCACTTAAGCTAACGCTTCCGCTTTCGGTCTACGAGGGTACATGCAAACACTCTCCCCCTCTCGTTGCTATGCATCTCATAGATAGATCTTGCGTGAGCATAGGATTTTTTTTGAAATTGCATGCTACGGTTTCCAAACAGTGGCATCCGAGCCAGGTCTATGCGTAAATGACATGCACGAGTAGAACACAAAGAGTTGTGGGCGGTGATCATCATACTTCTTACCACCAACATCTTATTTTGATTCGGCGGTATTATTGGATGAAGCGGCCCGGACCAACCTTACATGACTGCGTTCATGAGACCGCTTCCACCGATAGACATGCAACTAGTTTTGCATAAAGGTGGCTGGCGGGTGTCTGTTTCTCCAACTTTAGTTGAATCGAATTTGACCACAGCCAGTCCTTGTGAAGGTTAAAACAACAAACTTGATAAATCACTGTTGTGGTTTTTGTGTCGTAAGTAAGTACGGTTCTTGCTAGAAGCTAGTAGCAGCCACGTAAAACTTGCATCAACAAAGTAGAGGAGGTCTAACTTGTTTTTGCAGGGCTTATTGTGACGTGATATGGTCAAGACATGATGTGATATAAGTTGTTGTATGAGATGATCATATTTTGTAGAAGTTATCGGCAACTGGCAGGAGCCATATGGTTGTCGCTTTATTGTATGAAATACAAATTCCATGTAATTGCTTTACTTTATCACTAAGTGGTAGCGATAGTCGTAGAAGCAATAGTTGGCGAGACGATCACAATGCTAAGATGGAGATCAAGGTGTCAAGCCGGTGACGATGGAGATCATGATGTTGCTTTGGTGATCGAGATCAAAAGCACAAGATGATGATGGCCATATCATGTCACATATTTTGATTGCATGTGATGTTTATCTTTATGCATCTTATTTTGCTTAGTACGGCGGTAGCATTATAAGATGATCCCTTACTAAAATTTCAAGGTATAAGTGTTCTCCCCGAGTATGCACCATTGTGAAAGTTCTTCGTGCTGAGACACCACGTGATGATCGGGTGTGATAAGCTCTACGTTCAAATACAATGGGTACAAGCCAGTTTTGCATATGTGGAATACTCGAGTTAAACTTTCCGAGCCTAGCATAAACAGATAGGGCCTCGGAACACTGGAGACCGAAAGGTCAAACGTGAATCATATAGTGGATATGATCAACATAGAGATGTTCACCATTGATGACTACTCCATCTCACGTGATGATCAGACATGGTTTAGTTGATTTAGATCACATAGCGTTTAGATGTTTTGAGGGATGTCTATCTAAGTGGGAGTTCTTTAGTAATATGATTAATTAAACTTAATTTATCATGAACTTAGTCCTGATAGTTTTTTTTTGCATATCTATGTTGTACATCAATGGCCCGTGCTACCGTTCCCTTGAATTTTAATGCGTTCCTAGAGAAAGCTAAGTTGAGAGATGATGGTAGAAACTACACGGAATGTGTCCGTAACTTGAGGATTATCCATAGAAGAATTATGTCCTTCATGCACCGCTAGGTGTACCACATGCCCCAACAACTGCAGACATTGTGAATGCCTGGCAGTCGCGTGCTGATGACTACTCGTTAGTTCAGTGTGCCATGCTTTACGGCTTAAAATCGGGACTTCAAAGACGTTTTCAACGTCATGGACCATATGAGATGTTCCAGGAGTTGAAGTTAATATTTCAAGCAAATGCCCGAGTTGAGAGATATGAAGTCTCTAACAAGTTTTATAGCTGCAAGATGGAGGAGAACAATTCTGTTAATGAGCACATACTCAGAATGTCTAGGTACCATAATCACTTGACTCAGCTGGGAGTTAATCTTCCAGATGATTGTGTCATCGACAGAGTTCTTCAATCACTACCACCAAGCTACAAAGGCTTTGTAATGAACTAAAATATGCAAGGGATGGAAAAGGCTATTCCCGAGCTCTTCGCAATGCTAAAGGCTGCGGAGGTAGAAATCAAGAAGGAGCATCAAGTGTTGATGGTTAACAAGACCACTAGTTTCAAGAAAAAGGGCAAGGGTAAGAAGGGGAACTTCAAGAAGAATGATAAGCAAGTTGTCACTCCCGGGAAGAAACCCAAAGCTGGACCCAAGCTTGAAACTGAGTGCTTCTACTAGAAAGGGACTAGTCACTCGAAGCGGAACTGGCCCAAGTATTTGGCGATTAAGAAGGATGGCAAAGTGAACAAAGGTATATTTGATATACATGTTATTGATGTGTACCTTACTAATTCTCGTCGTAGTGTGTGGGTATTTGATACCGGTTCGGTTGCTCATATTTGTAACTCGAAACAGGGAGTACAGATCAAACAAAGATTGGCTAAGGACAAGGTGACGATGCGCTTCGGGAATGGTTCCAAGGTCGATGTGATTGCCGTCGGCACGCTACCTCTACATCTACATTCAGGATTAGTTTTAGACCTAAGTAATTGTTATTTGGTGCCAGCGTTGAGCATGAACATTATATCTGGATCTTGTTTAGTGTGACTCATTTAAATCAGAGAATAATGGTTGTTCTATTTACATGAGTAATATCTTTTATGGTCATGCACCCTTGATGAGTGGTCTATTTCTGCTGAATCTTGATCGTGGTGATACACATGTTCATAATATTGATGCCAAAAGATGTAAAGTTGATAATGATAGTGCAACTTATTTGTGGCACTGCAATTTGGGTCATATCGGTGTAAAGCGCATGAAGAAACTCCATAAAGATGGACTTTTGGAATCAATGAATCATTTGATACTTGCGAACCGTGCCTTATGTGCAAGATGACTAAAACTCCGTTCTCCGGAACAATGGAATGAGCTAATGACTTATTTGAAATAATACATACCGGTGTATGCGGTCCGATGAATGTTGAGGCTCGTGGCAGGTATCGTTATTTTCTGACCTTCACAGATGATTTGAGCAGATACAGGTATATCTACTTAATGAAACACAAGTCTGAAACATTTGAAAAGTTCAAAGAATTTAGAGTGAAGTGGAGAATCATCGTAACAAGAAAATAAAGTTTCTACAATGTGATCGTGGAGGAGAATATTTGAGTTACGAGTTTGGCCTTCATTTAAAACAATGTGGAATAGTTTCACAGCTCACGCCACCTGGAACACCACAGCGTAATGGTGTCTCCGAACGTCATAATCGCACTTTATTAGATATGGTGTGATCTATGATGTCTCTTACCGATTTACCACTATTGTTTTGGGGTTATGCATTAGAGACAGCTGCATTCACTTTAAACAGGGCACCATCAAAGTCCGTTGAGACGACACCGTATGAACTTTGGTTTGGCAACAAACCTAAGCTGTCATTTCTTAAAGTTTGGGGATGCGATGCTTATGTCAAAAGGCTTCAGCCTGATAAGCTCAAAACCAAATCGGAGAAGTGCGTCTTCATAGGATACCCTAAGGAAACAATTGGGTACACCTTCTACCACAAGTCCGAAGTCAAGATTTTTGTTGCTAAGAATGGAACCTTTCTAGAGAAGGAGTTTCTCTCGAAAGAAGTGAGTGGAAGGAAAGTAGAACTTGATGAGGTAATTGTACCTACTCTCAATTTGGAAAGTAGCTCACCCGAGAAATCTATTCCTGTGATGCCTACACCACCTGGAAAGGAAGCTGATGATAAGGATCATGAAACTTTAGATCAAGTTGCTACAGAACCTTGTAGGTCATACAAAGCACGATCTGCACCAGAGTGGTACGGTAATCCTATTCTGGAGGTCATGTTACTTGACCATGACAAACCTATGAACTATGAAGAAGCTATTATGAGCCCAAATTCCAATAAGTTGCTTGAGGCCATGAAATCTGAGATAGGATCCATGTATGGGAACAAAGTGTGGACTTTGGTGGATCTGCTCGATGATCGGCAACCCATAGAGAATAAATGGATCTTCAAGAAGAAGGCTGACGTTGATGGTAATGTTACTGTCTATAAAGCTCAATTTGTCGCAAAAGGTTTTCGACAAGTTCAAGTTCAAGGTTTTGGAGAAGCCTGTATTTACAAGAAAGTGAGTGGGAGCTCTATAGCATTTCTAATATTATATGTGGATGACATATTGTTGATTGGAAATGATGTAGAATTTATGGATAGCATAAAAGGATACTTGAATAAGAGCTTTTCAATGAAAGAGCTCAGTGAAGCTGCTTATATATTGGGCATTAAGATCTATAGAGATAGATCAAGATGCTTAATAGGACTTTCACAAAGCACATACCTTGATAAAGTTTTGAAGAAGTTCAAAATGGATCAGTCAAAGAAAGGGTTCTTGCCTGTGTTACAAGGTGTGAAATTGGGTCAGACTCAATGCTCGACCACTGCAGAAGATAGAGAGAAAATTAAAGTCATTCCCTATGCTTCAGCCATAGGTTCTATCATGTATGCTATGCTGTGTACCAGGCCTGATGTGTGCCTTGCTATAAGTTTAGCAGGGAGGTGCCAAAGTAATCCAGGAGTGGATCACTGGACAATGGTCAAGAACATCCTGAAGTACCTGAAAAGGACTAGGGAGATGTTTCTCGTTTATGGAGGTGACAAAGAGCTTGTCATAAGTGGTTACGTCGATGCTTGCTTTGACACTGATCCGGATGACTCTAAGTCACAATCTGGATACGTATTTTTATTGAATGGTGGAGCTGTCAGTTGATGCAGTTCCAAGCAGAGCGTCGTGGCGGGATCTACGTGTGAAGCAGAGTACATAGCTACTTCGGAAGAAGCAAATGAAGGAGTCTGGATGAAGGAGTTCATAACCGATCTAGGTGTAATACCTAGTGCATCGGGTCCAATGAAAATCTTTTGTGACAATACTGGAGCGATTGCCTTGGCGAAGGGATCCAGATTTTACAAAAAGACCAAACACATCAAGAGACACTTCAACTCCATCCAATATTTGATCAAGGAGGGAGACATAAAGATTTGCAAAGTACATACAGATCTGAATGTGGCAGACCCGTTGACTAAGCCTCTTCCATGAGAAAAACATGATCAACACCAAGACTCCACAGGTGTTAGATTCATTACAATGTAATCTAGATTATTCACTCTAGTGCAAGTGGGAGACTGAAGGAAATATGCCCTAGAGGCAATAATAAAGTTGTTATTTTATATTTCCTAATTCATGATAAATGTTTATTATTCATGCTAGAATTGTATTAACCGGAAACTTGATACATTTGTGAATACATAGACAAAACACCGTGCCCCTAGTAGTCCTCTACTAGACTAGCTTGTTAATCAAAGATGGTTAAGTTTCCTAGCCATGGACATGTGTTTTCATTTGATGAACGAGATCACATCATTAGTGGAATGATGTGATGGACAAGATCCATCCGTTAGCATAACATAATGATCGTTTAGTTTTATTGCTACTGCTTTCTTCATATCAAATACATATTCCTCCGACTATGAGATTATGCAACTTTCGGACAAGGGAGGAATGCCTTGTGTGCTATCGAACGTCACAATGTAACTGAGTGATTATAGAGATTCTCTAGAAGTATCTCCGAAGGTGTTTGTTGGGTTGGCATAGATCGAGATTAGGATTTGTCACTCCGAGTATCAGAGAGGTATCTTTGGGCCCTCTCAGTAATGCACATCATATGAAGCCTTGCAAGCAATGTGACTAATGAATTTGTTGCAGGACGATGCACTACGGAAAGAGTAAAGAGACTTGCCGATAACGAGATTGAACTAGGTATGAAGATACCGACGATCGAATCTCGGGCAAGTAACATACCGACGACAAGGGGAATAACGTATGTTGACATTGCAGTCTGACCGATAAAGATCTTCGTAGAATTTGTGGGAACCCATATGAGCATCCAGGTTTTGCTATTGGTTATTGACCGAAGAGGTGTCTCGGTCATGTCTACATAGTTCTCGAACCCATAGGGTCCGCATGCTTAACGTTCGATGACAATATGTATTATATGAGTTATGTGTTTTGGTGACCGAAGTTTGTTCGGAGTCCCGGATGAGATCACGGACATGACGAGGAGTGTCGAAATGGTCGAGAGGTAAAGATTGATATATAGGAAGGTGGTATTCGGACACCAGAATGGTTTCGGAGTGTTTCGGGGATTTATCGGAGTACCGAGGGGTTACCAACCCCCTCGGGGGAAGTAATGGGCCTCATGGGCCATAGGGGAGAGACAAGGCAGTCCATAAGGAGGTGGCACCCCCATGGGGAGTCCGAATTGAACTAGAGGAGGGGGCGCGGCCCCCCTTTCCTTCTCCCTCTCCCTTTCTTTCCCCTTTCCCCACCGTTGGCAGGAAGGGGGGCAACTAGGACTTGGAGTCCTAGTAGGACTCCCCCCCATGGCGTGCGCCCTAGGGATGGCCTCCTCCCATCTCCTCCTTTATATACGGGGGCAGGGGGCACCTCTAGGTACATCAATTGTCTTAGCCGTGTGCGGTGCCCCCCTCCACCGTTACTCCTCCGGTCATATTGTCGTAGTGCTTAGGCAATGCCCTGCGCGGATCACATCACCATCACTGTCATCACGCCGATGTGCTGACGGAACTCATCTACTCCCTCGACCCTCAGCTGGATCAAGAGCTCAAGGGACATCATCGCGTTGAACGTGTGCAGTACTCGGAGGTGCCGCATGTTAGTTACTTGATCGGTTGAATCAAGAAGACGTTCGACTACATCAATCATCTTGAGCTAACGCTTCCGCTTTCAGTCTACGAGGGTACGTGGACACACTCTCCCCCTGTCGTTGCTATGCATGTCCTAGATATATCTTTCATGAGCATAGGAAATTTTTTGAAATTGCATGCTATGTTTCCCAATAGTTGTTGTACCCGGGTTGTCCCTGTTTGGGGCCATTTTTGTTTTGCCACGACGGTGGCAGTTGGATGTCATGAGTTGACATCGGGGCCACCCAGGACTGAAACCAAAGGGGTTTTTGGTCGGAGTGGCTGGGAGAGTGTCATGGCAGTAGATTGGTTTTGTCGGAACGCTGTTGGTCCACCCGAACGGGAGCACGAGGCCATGGGTTATATGATGTGGGTACAATAATGTGCTAACCTCTGCAGAGTGTGTGTTTAATCTGTCGATATCCGCATCCTTGATCATGGGCACAAGTTCAGACTAGGTCACACCATTTGATCAACACTTACATGACGGAATGACTTATTAGGTGATTTATATGTTGATATTATGAGCAGTAACAGTCTGGCTGGATGTTGATGATGATGTTGGGATGATCTCGAGGATGGTCATTCAGTTTGTGATGTGGTCACGCGACGATCACGTGGAGGCATTGATCACAAGGTGATCAAGGTGATTTATTACTTGGAAGGATAGCCAAGAATGAGATGGTTTTTGAGATGGTGGTTAAGCAGTAATCTTAAGAAGTGCCTTATCATGCTTAGTTATTGTTTCCTCATCACAGTAGTTGATAATAACTTAACCTATTAAATGCTATGTTATTGTCTTCTCTTGATGCTTTTGGTTCTTGTGAGCTTGCATTTACATTTAATGTACTGACCTGGCATGTCATGCTAGATTGCAGGTGATGCCGTGATTGATTGTTTGTCAAGGTTACCGTGCGTGCGAGCTAGATCGTGTCCCAGCCAGAGTCCGTGCGGAGTGGAGTTCACCACATTCATCGTTGTTCCGCTGCTAGAAGTATTCCGCTGCTATGAGTTGTTCCACTGCTAGCATAGAGCTACCTTAGCAGGCGTTGTGTCATCGTGCTGATGTGATCAGTTGTAACATTAGACCCTTGTACCATTATCCTTTGTAATAAGAGCTGATTTGTTCTATGTCAAGCAGTGCCATATTCTAGAAGACTTGATCTCTGGGCTGGAATACGGGGTGTTCCGGTTTCTTTGAGCCGGGTGCCACAAATATGTCCAAAATGTAAACAATTTTTGTCCAGTTTGTATGAAATCCTCTGTGTTTGCATGAATGTCATCCTGTTTGTTGACAAGGTGTTTGAAATGTATGTGGGAAGAGTTGGATGGTGGCCTCCCACATCCGTGTCTGTGGACTGGTTCCCCCTCTCCACAAACGGACGTGGGAGGAAATTTGCGGGACACCGGTGGTGATACCCTAATGCCTTGGGAGTTGTGTGAGAGGCTATAAAATAGGAACTGGGAATTTTGTTGAAGCTTTTATTGAACACTATCTCGGCCGGCCAGCAGCGGTGGGGCAAATCACTAGTGTCACCTTTGACCACATTGGTGAGTGAAGCCGGGGTAAAATGCAAGGTTGGGCTGAAAGGAACTTAGCATGTGTGAGGGAGTCCTGGACTAGGGGGTTTCCGGATAGCCGAACTATCAACGTTGGCCGGACTCCAAGACTATGAAGATACAAGATTGAAGACTTCAACCCATGTCCGGATGGGACTTTCCTTGGCGTGGAAGGCAAGCTTGGCGATACGGATATGTAGATCTCCTACCATTGTAACCGACTCTGTGTAACCCTAGCCCTCTCCGGTGTCTATATAAACCGGAGGGTTTTAGTCCGTAGGACGAACAACAATCATACCATAGGCTAGCTTCTAGGGTTTAGCCTCTCTGATCTCGTGGTAGATCTACTCTTGTACTACCCATATCATCAATATTAATCAAGCAGGAGTAGGGTTTTACCTCCACCGAGAGGGCCCGAACCTGGGTAAAAACATCGTGTCCCTTGTCTCCTGTTACCATCCGCCTAGACGCACAGTTCGGGACCCCCTACCCGAGATCCGCCGGTTTTAATACTGACATTGGTGCTTTCATTGAGAGTTCCTCTGTGTCGTCACCTTTAGGCCCGATGGCTCCTTCGATCATCAACAACGATGCGGTCCAGGGTGAGACTTTTCTCCCCGAACAGATCTTCGTATTCGACGGCTTTGCACTGCGGGCCAATTCGCTTGGCCATCTGGAGCAGATCGAAAGCTATGCCCCTGGCCATCAGGTCAGATTTGGAAGTTTGAAACTATACGGGTGACGTCCGCGGAGACTTGATCTTCGACAGGTTCGAGCCACAGCCAAGCGCGCCACACTGTCACGATGGGCATGATCTAGCTCTGCTGCCGGACAGTGCCCTGGAGGCCGCACAAGTGTTTGCTCTGGCCCTTAGCTCGGAGCCGACTACATCGATCGAGGACGGGTGGCTGGACATCGCCTCGGGGGCTGCTACATCTACGGCGATAGAGCCGAATACCAACCCTGTCCTTTGTGAAGCTCGTGACTCCAAGGTGCCGGACTCCTCTCCGGACTCTGAACCTTCCGCGCCCCTGCCAATCAAATCCGATTGGGCACCGGTTATGGAGTTCACTGCCACGGACATCTTTCAGCACTCGCCCTTGGGCGACATCCTGAATTCGCTAAAGTCTCTCTCTTTATCAGGAGAGCCCTGGCCGGACTATGGTCAGGACGGTTGGGATGCAGACGACGAAGAAATTCAAAGCCCACCCACGACCGACTTCGTAGCCACTGTCGATGACTTAACCGACATGCTAGACTTCGACTCCGAAGACATCGACGGCATGGATGACGATGCAGGAGACGACCAAGAACCAGCGCCTACAGGGCACTGGAAGGCCACCTCGTCATACGACATTTACATGGTGGACATCCCAAAGGATGGGAATGGCGATGGAACAATGGAGGATGACCCCTCCAAGAAACAGCCTAAGCGTCGGCGTCAGCGGCGCCACTCTAAATCCCGCCACAGCAAAAATGGAGATTCCGGCACTGGAGACAATAACACCCCGGACAGTGCCGAAGACAATCCCCTCCAGCAGGATTCAGCGCAGGAGGATGGAGAAGCCAGCCCTCATGAGAGAGCGGTAGACAGAGAGGTAGAGGACGATAATTATATGCCTCCCTCTGAAGACGAGGCAAGCCTCGACGACGACGAATTTGTCGTGCCTAAGGAACCCGTCGAACAAGAGCGTTTCAAACGCAGGCTTATGGCCACAACAAGCAGCCTCAAGAAAAAGCAGTAACAACTTTGAGCTGACCAAGACTTACTAGCCGACAGATGGACTGAAGTCCTTGCGGCCGAAGAGTTTAAACTCGATCGCCCCTCCAAGAGATACCCAAAACACAGGCTGCTACCACGATTAGAGGAGGAAGCACCTAAACCTACATCACCGGCGCATAATATGGCCGACCGACCACCTCGTGGCCGCGACAGAGAGGCCTCTCGGCCCTGCACTCAAGCCGCACCCCGGCGCCACTCAAAAACCAAGGTGCGGGAAAGTGCGCCAGACCTGTGAGATATACTCGAGGGCAAGGCAAGGCAAACAAGATCGATCTACGGATCACGTGGGCGCCCCACGATACGTGATGATAACCGTCACGCTAGATATGGCAATTCCGGTCGGGCCGAACATAGTAGACAAAGCTCATTTGAGCTGTGTCGTGATATAGCCCAATACAGAGGCGCTGCACACCCACTATGCTTCACAGATGAAGTGATGGATCATCAAATCCCTAAGGGTTTCAAACCCGTAAACATTGAATCATATGATGGCACAACAGATCCTGCGGTTTGGATCGAGGACTATCTCCTTCACATCCACATGGCCTGCGGTGATGATCTACACGCCATCAAATACCTCCCACTCAAGCTTAAAGGACCAGCTCGGCATTGGCTCAACAGCTTGCCAGCAGAATCAATTGGTTGTTGGGAAGACCTGGAAGCCGCATTCCTTGATAACTTCTAGGGCACATATGTGCGACCACCAGACGCTGATGACCTATGCCACTTAATTCAGCAGCCAGATGAATCGGCTAGACAATTCTGGACACGGTTCTTAACCAAGAAAAATCAAATCATCGACTGTCCCGATGCAGAGGCCCTTGCAGCCTTCAAACACAACATCCGCGACGAGTGGCTTGCGCGGCACCTAGGACAGGAAAAGCCGAAATCCATGGCAGCCCTCACAACACTCATGACCCGCTTCTGCGCGGGAGAGGATAGCTGGCTAGCTCGTAGTAACAACATGACCAAGAGCCCTGGTAATTCGGATACCAAGGACACCAACGGCAGGTCGCGTCGCAACAAGCACAAGCACCGCATTAATGGCGACAATACTGAGGATACGGCAGTCAATGCCAGACTCAGAGGCTCTAAACCCGGTCAGTGGAAAACGCCATTCAAAAGAAATACTCCGGGCCCGTCCAATTTGGAACGAATACTCGATCGCTCGTGCCAGATACATGGCACCCCCGAAAAGCTAGCCAATCACACCAACAAGGATTGTTGGGTGTTCAAGCAGGCATGCAAGTTAATTGCCGAAAACAATGACAAGGGGCTGCATAGCAATGGCGAGGAGGAGACCCGGCCGCCGAACAATAGAGGACAGAAGGGTTTTCCCCCACAAGTGCGGACGGTGAACATAATATATGCAACCCACATACCAAAAAGGGAGCGGAAGCATGCACTCAGGGACGTATATGCGATGGAGCCAGTCGCCCCAAAGTTCAATCCGTGGTCCTCTTGCCCAATCACTTTTGATTGAAGGGACCACCCCACTAGCATCCGCCATGGCGGATTTGCCGCATTGGTTCTAGACCCAATCGTCGACGGATTTCACCTCACTAGAGTCCTGATGGATGGCGGCAACAGCCTGAACCTGCTTTATCAGGATACAGTGCGCAAGATGGGCATAGATCCCTCAAGGATTAAACCCACAAAAACGACCTTCAAAGGCGTCATACCAGGTGTAGAGGCCAACTGTACAGGCTCAGTTACACTTGAAGTGGTCTTCGGATCCCCGGATAACTTCCGAAGCGAGGAGTTAATCTTCGACATAGTCCCGTTCCGCAGCGGCTATCATGCACTGCTCGAACGAACCGCATTTGCAAAGTTCAATGCGGTGCCGCACTATGCATACCTCAAGCTCAAGATGCCAGTCCCTCGAGGAGTCATTACGGTCAACGGAAACACCGAATGCTCTCTCCGAATGGAGCAACATACAGCGGCTCTTGCGGCGGAAGTACAAAGCAGCCTCTTAAGGCAATTCTCGAGTCCGGATGTTAAGCGGCCGGACACCGTCAAGCGCGCCCGGAGTAACCTACAGCAAGACTGCCCGGCACGTTCCGAGCACGCGTAGCAATGCGGCCCCAACCCTAGCCCTCGCGAAATCGCGAGACTGGTACCACGCGTACATAACTACACTCTGGAGATACCATGGGCATAGGGGTAGGGGCACAACCACGGCATTCCCGGAGAGCGGCTCAACCGCACCAGGGGCTCCCAATTGTGTCATTCTTTTTTTTCTTATTCTTAGGACTCCGTTTTCCAGAAGCCCTATCCGGCAGTAGAATTGTCGAACTCACGATGCAACAGCCAGGGAAGCAGAAAAGCTACGTCGAGTGTCCAGGTGGTCTCTATTACGAGCAGTATACCTGTTTTACATACCATCCCACAGCCTACCCCTGGAAGGGGACATGTTAAATAGTCCCATCCCTTGCTTATCGCACTATTTGCATCGTTCTACTTTCATTGCAGTATTTTTTGAATAAACAATGCATCGCTTTTTGCCTATTATTGCATTCCTTTTTCTATCTATATATGTTGACTTATGACATGTTGCATCCGTATGCTTTGGTATGGCCAAATACACCAGGGGCTTAAGTTCCCCAAAATATGGTGTGATAAGTCCGAACACTTTCACAAGTGCGGCACCCCGAACTTATAACATTATATGCATCGTCTCCGAATCATGTCTTGGGTCAATAGTTGGGTTTGCCCGGCTCCCATGTTTTGGTACCTTACGTTCCGTTATATCGGCTAAGGTAGCGCTAGGAGAACCACTGTGATTGTGCCCCAGTTGAGCTGGGTGGAGCACCTCAGTGGAGAAAGCTAAAACTGACCGTCATGATAGGGCGAGAGCCGGTCGCTGTTCGAGAGATTTTTTCGAGTCCCTAAAGACTTATGCCGCTTCGAGCGAGGAGTCGGCTTTGTCCGGCCTAGGCGTGGATAGCGCCCCAAATTCGGTCTTCCGAACACTAGGGGCTTCGCCGAAATTTAAAATTATAGAATTCTATGGCTAAGTGGGAGTGTTCAAGCATTATAAGTCTGGTTGCCTTGTTCGTTGTGTTGAGCGCCTCCCTCGAAGGACCCAAGAATGGGAACAAGAGTGCTCAAGTTTATCCCGAACACACCAGCACTCGTGGCATGGGGGCTGAAGCCAACGACTTGCCATCTCTCAAATTTGATAAACGGCCGCACATAAGGTAATATTTTAAATTAACAAGCGTTGCTTTGCGCATATGAACAAAGTTTTCAGCGCACAGGATAACAAATGCGAGTCTACTCAAAAATTACATCTTTGGAGCACTCACCCGCTATAAGGCGGGCACCCTTTAGGACACCCTTATAGTACATCTCAGGCGTACGATACTCCTTGCCCGGCGGTGGCGCGTCCATCACAAGCTTCTCGGCGTCCATCTTGCCCTAGTGCACTTTAGCGCGGGCAAGGGCCCGACGGGCACCCTCAATGCAGACGGAATGCTTGATGACCTCAATCCACGGACAGGCGTCCTCCAGCCGCCGCACCAGACCGAAGTAGCTCCCAGGCATGGCTTCTTTAGGCCACAACCGAACTATGAGGCCCTTCATGGCATGTTCGGCCACCTTGTGGAGCTCGACCAGCTGCTTTAGCTGGTCGCTCAGGGGCACCGGATGTCCGGCCTCAGCATATTGAGACCAGAACACCTTTTCTGTCGAGCTCCCCTTCTCGGCTCGGTAGAACGCGGCAGCATCGGACACACTATGGGGCAGATCTGCGAATGCTCCTGGAGAGCTCCGGATTCGGGTAAGTAACAAGAAATTCACTTTCACGTGCTTGCTTTGCATGAAGAATGCCTTACCAGCCGCTATCTTCTTTATTGCCTCAATTTCCTGGAGGGCTTTGTTGGCTTCGGCCTTAGCGGCCTTGGCACTCTCAAGAGCCGAGGCAAGCTCGGACTCTCGAGTCTTGGAGTCACGCTCCAAACTCTCGTGTTTTTCCACGAGAACCTGGAGCTCTTGCCGCACCTCCGCCACCCGCGCCTCCTGCTTCTCTCGCTTGGTGCGTTCCGCGGCCGCATTGCTTTCAGCCTTGGACACCGCTTCCTGGGTCGCCACCTCGTTCGTGGCCCCTGCAATACTCACGTTATTCCTGCCATTTTTTGCAACCAAATCCTTTCTATAAGGTATTACTTACCTTCCTTGTCCTCGAGCTACTTCTTGGCACGGCCGAGCTCGTTCTCGGACTGCTCGAGGCTCTCCTTCAATACATTGACCTCCGCAGTCAGTGCGGCAGAGGTCAGTAGTGCAGCCTGCATTCCCATATTGACATGCTTATGTTAGACTCCTGCGTATATCTTTTTAGATCATCAGTTCGGCTTTTCTTTCCAAAAACCAAACTGAGCATCAGGGGCTACTTTTATGCGGTACTATTTTTACATATCTTAATTACATACCTCAAAGCCTGTTAGAAGGCTGGTACAGGCTTCAGTGAGCCCGCTCTTGGCGGACTGAACTTTCTGAATCACCGCACTCATAACAGTGCGGTCCTCCTCGTTGATGGAGGCGCCATTGAGCGCCTCCAGCAAATTATCCGGTGCCTCCTGTTGGACGAAGGTCACCGGTGCCGCAGTCTCGCCCTTCTTATTAAGGGGCCGCCGCTGGACTCCGGAACCACTAAAGGTTCCGGTGCAGAGTCTGACCCAGGGCCAAACTCAGAACCCTTTGGGGGTTGATCCCCCTCGTGCCCAAAGTCTGGGAGGTTGCCTTGCGGCACCTCCGGGACCTCCTCCTCCTCCAGGCCGGGCCCCTTTCGGGACCGTACCTCGGCGTCATCAGCAGCTTGAGGAGAGGAGGCGGCCGGAAGTGAAGTACTATTCACATCCGACGGTGCCAGGGAGCCGCTCATTGAAATATCAAGGCTGTCCTTGGGCGGGCTGCAGGGTTGTATTCGGCGTTAGAAAACACTGTGCGACAAAGGAAAAATCATGAGTCATTCTGGAATCCGGACACTTACGATCTCGCCAGGGGCTTGGCCCTCGGTGACCACTCCTCTTCGCCATCGTCGGCATTGGTGGAGTAGTCCGGAGGAAGGGTCCTTCCCTTCTTGGACCCTCCAGCCTCCCCAGTTGGGGAGGCATTCCTTTTATTCTCTCCCCCAACTGGGGGAGATGCCTCTTTTTCCTCCTCCCCATCTTCGCGGGAGGAGTCTACCTCGGAGTCGTCGGACGATGAGTCCAAAAACACCTGGCGTCGGGAACTCCTTCGAGTTCCCATGGCCTTCTTCTTGGCCTTCCTCTCTGGCACCACGTAAGGCGCCAGAGCCAGCAGCCCCGTTAATTGGGCGTCCGCTGGGTCTTCTGGCAAGGGAGCCGGACAGTTAACCTGCCCGGATGTCTTTTGCCAGGCCTGTCAAAGGTAAAGGGAGTTTAGACCCCGCATAGAGTCAAACTATGGAAAATAAGCATCCTATAAAGGGTAAAATAGCTTACCTCGCCGGCTTGACGCTACGAGCTGAATCCGCGATCTTCGGTAGCGGATGCGGGAGCCTCGGCGCCCTTGAACAGCACCTTCCAGGCATCTTTGTACGTAGTGTCGAAAAGCCTGCTCAGGGTTTGGTGCTGTGCCGGATCAAACTCCCACAAATTAAAATCCCGTTCCTAGCACGGGAGGATCTGGCGGATGAGCATGACCTGGACTACGTTGACAAGCTTGAGCTTCTTGTTCACCAAGGTTTGGACGCAGGATTGGAGTCCGGTTAACTCCTCCGAATCACCCCATGATAGGCCCTTCTCTTTCCAGGAGGTAAGCCGTGTGGGGATGGCAGATCTGAATTCGGGGGCCGCTGCCCATTCAGGGTCACATGGCTCGGTGATGTAGAACCACCCCGATTGCCACCCCTTTATGGTCTCCACAAAGGAGCCCTCGAGCCATAGGACGTTGGGCATCTTTCCCACCATGTCACCTCCGCACTCCGCTTGGCGGCCGCCCACTACCTTCAGCTTGACGTTGAAGGTCTTCAGCCATAAGCCGAAGTGGGGCTGGATGCAGAGGAAGGCCTCGCACATGACGATGAACGCTGAGATGTTGAGGATGAAATTCGGGTCCAGATCATGGAAATCCAGGCCATAGTAGAACATGAGCCCCCGGACAAATGGGTGAAGTGGAAAACCTAGTCTGCGGAGGAAGTGGGTGAGGAACACCACCCTCTCATGGGGCCCGGGGGTGGGGATGAGCTGCCCCTCGTCGGGGAGCCGATGTGCGATGTCGCTGGACAAGTATCCGGCCTTTCGCAGCCTCTTGATGTGCCCCTCCGTGACGGAGGAGGCCATCCACTTGCCTCCCGCTCCGGACATGGCTGGGGAAGGTTGAGGCAAGATGTGCGGACTTGGGCGCTGGAGCTCGAGTACGCGGAAATGGATAAGCAAAGGAGGAAGAAGGCGTAGGTGAAAGGGTGGATCCTTATCTCCTTATATGGACGGACGAAACTATGCGTCCCCACCAGCCTGGTAAAACTCGCTTATCTCCCAAGCGTCGTGATCAATGGCGCGGTTGGGTTACCCACGCCCGTATTGATGAGAATCCCGGGATAAGGGGACACGATCTCTGCTTTGACAAGATGTGCCAAGGGAACCGCTTCGCTAAACGTGCTGAGGTGGGACCGTAAAAACGATTCGAATAAGGGCTTGGCCATCGTGTGATGTCACGCCACAAAATACGTCGGCAGATTGAACTTGTGTAAATATTATTCTCTCTACGGTGCTATGTGGAACTTGTTTTGCAGAGCCGGACACTATCCTTGTGTTCAAAATCTTCTATGAATAATTCGGAGGAGGAACCTGCCTTGCAATGTCGAAGACAATATGCGTGTCGGACTCGTCGTCATTGAAGCCTGGTTCAGGGGCTACTGAGGAGTCCTGGACTAGGGGGTGTCCGGATAGCCGAACTATCAACGTTGGCCGGACTCCAAGACTATGAAGATACAAGATTGAAGACTTTGTCCCGTGTTCGGATGGGACTTTCCTTGGCGTGGAAGGCAAGCTTGGCGATACGGATATGTAGATCTCCTACCATTGTAACCGACTCTGTGTAACCCTAGCCCTCTCCGGTGTCTATATAAACCGGAGGGTTTTAGTCCATAGGACGAACAACAATCATACCATAGGCTAGCTTCTAGGGTTTAGCCTCTCTGATCTCGTGGTAGATCTACTCTTGTACTACCCATATCATCAATATTAATCAAGCAAGAGTAGGGTTTTACCTCCACCAAGAGGGCCCGAACCTGGGTAAAAACATCGTGTCCCTTGTCTCCTGTTACCATCCGCCTAGACGCACAGTTGGGGACCCCCTACCCGAGATCCGCCAGCTTTGACACCGACAATGGGCAAGAAAGGCAATTTTGTTCAAATTGCTTGCCCAGTCCATTGCAACCTATAGCATGAGTTGTTTTAGTTAACAAAGAAAGTTTGCAAGCAACTTATGTCATTCCAAGCTAGACTACTTATTTCCTCCGAACCAAACTTCAAGCTCTTGCTCTGCATCAAGGACCTCGGTCCATTTATTCATCAACCTTTCCTACTCGGCTCAAAGCTTTTGGGGTTTTAGCTTCATGCTTCTGGTGGTGCCAAGCAGCCACCGGCAAAAGGCATGTAATCGAGGATCATCTAATGGTTCCTCGGGCATATCAAACTCATCCTATCCGAGGCTTAAATCTTCCTCAGGCTCTGGGTATTAGTCGATGTCCTCGGGATCATCATCGTCCTCATTGGGCGTAGTGCCATTGATGGGGTCAGTGTCAGTGTTATAGCCTGAGCCCTAGTCATTGACGCCATCCGAGGTATTGCCTTTATTGATGGTGTCGCTGTTATCAATGGCCTCTTGGCTAGCATTGCTAATGCCTGTGCCCTTATTACGGCGTCACCAACGCTGACGTTTGGGTGGCTCCTCCCCTTTCTCCTCCATTTTATCCTTGGGAGTGTCTACCATGTAGACATCGAAGGTAGAGGTGGTTGCCCAGTTCTTGGTATAATCGGATGTTAGAGGTGACGTTGTATATGACAAATCGTCGACGTCCTCTTCCATGTCAATGTTCTCCTCGGAGGCATAGTCCAACACGTGGTTAAATCTTCGATCGTGGCGACTAAGTGGGTGGTAGGTGGGGCGAGAAATTCCACACCTTCGAATCTAGATCTGATCTGATCATGGTCCCAGTTTGCCCATTCGAGATCCTAAGATCTCGGATCTGGCATATCATCTCGTCGAAGGCAAGAATGTCGGTTTCGCCTATCTTCCAGCAGCAGGCGGTGCCGAGCTAGGCTGTAGACGAGGTGCCGCAAAAGGTTGCCTAAGAGTTTTTAAATGATATGCTCAATGTC
This sequence comes from Triticum timopheevii, assembly GCA_963921465.1. Lineage (NCBI taxonomy): Eukaryota > Viridiplantae > Streptophyta > Magnoliopsida > Poales > Poaceae > Triticum > Triticum timopheevii. Next base: position 99,058,281 of record OY997264.1, on the reverse strand, counting down.
TAGGATGACGAGGGAGTGTTCGGATTTGGGATCGTGGTTTGATCCGTGAGTGCGGCTATACCGAGGGCCCATTCCGAGATTGAATCTGAGGCTTAGGCAACGACATCCATGGGATGATCAGACATCTGGCCTAAAGAGGTGATCTTGTCGCGGCGATTTGTGGCATTTTCTAGGTTGTCGAGCCAGATGGCATGGTCCAGAGGGAAACACTCTATCTTCCTAAACAACATGTTGTGCAGGCGATCAGTGTGATGCCGACGAAGGCAAAGAGCTGGCCGGGGACGAAGATGTCCCTGTAGCTAGTGTTTTTGTCGATCCATAGATCCTCCATCGAGCTCATACGATCACCTGGCGGGACCTGCATGGGCCACCAATGTCGGTGCTAAAACCGATAGATCTCGGATAGGTGGTCCCAAGCTTGGTGATTTAAGCTAGATGGTAACAGGGAGAGTAGGGACATGATGCAGCTTCAGGCCCTTTTGATGAGGTAAAACCCTAAGTCATGCTTCTTATATATTGATTGCGATGGGGTACAAGTATGCCTATCTCTACGGACTAAACCCCACGGCTTATATAGACACTGAGGGTACCTAGGGTTTTGCAAATGGATGGTTACAATCTTTAGAGATAAGCATGCCAGTTTAAGTACGCTTGAAGTGAACGTCAAGTCTTCCAAAGATCAACGTCTTGATCACGTTACATGCCAGGTGTCGGTGTCAAAACCGACAGATCTTGGGTAGGGGGGCCCAAGCTATGCGTCTAAGGATCAAAGGTAACTATGGAGAAGGGACACAGTGTTTACCCAGGTTCAGGCCCTCTTGATGGAGGTAAAACCCTACTCCTGCTTGATTATATTTGAGGGTATAGGGGTTACAAGAGTTGATCTACCTCGAGATCGATTCGGCTAACCCTAGAAAGCTAGCCTAGCAATGTTGTGATCCTGCCTCCGATCTAACCCTCCGATTTATATAGACACCGGAGGGGCCTAGGGTTGTACAAAGTCAGTTTTACAGAAAGGAATAATATATCCGGACACCTATACTTGCCATCCACGCACGTGAAAGTCCCCACCAGACATGAGAGATAATCTTCCGTCTTGTATCTTGACGACCCATCAGTCCGGCCCAAATCAATAGACCGGACGCCCGAGGACCCCCTAGTCCAGGACTCCCACAGTAGCCCCTGAACCAGTCTTCAATGATGATATATTCGGTGTTCAGATTGTCTTCGGCATTGCAAGGCGGGTTCCTTAAGGAATACACATTGGCTTTCCTCTGTAAAAGAATTGTATTCGGCTTTTCGCAATAAACACCACCCTTAGCCGCGAAGGCAGGATATATTAGAAATGAGAATAGTGTCTTTTACTGACAACTTTTTTGACCAAGCATCAAACTTGATCTTTTCGGCATTTCGAACCGTTTTCGCATCCCGTGTTCCGTGTTTCAAGGCCATGCCTCATTGGCACGTCCTGTCAAAACAGATATCATGCCCACTTAATACGGGATTGCATATCAATGATAGTTGGGTAATCCAACCGTTTGCGGCTAATGACCCACAAATACAGGGGATCAATTGTAGCTCTTTTTGATAAGTAAGAGTGTCGAACCCAATGAGGAGCAGAAGGAAATGACAAGTAGTTTTCTGTAAGGTAATGTCTACCAGTGCTGGAACTGTAAGTAGCGAGTAGTTTGATAGCAAGATAATTTGTAACGAGCAAGTAACGATAGTAACAATAAGTATGCAGCAAGGTAGACCAATCCTTTTTAGAGAAGGGACAGGCCAAAACGTTCTCCTATAACAAGCAAAGCGTTCTTGAGGGTACACGGGAATTTCATCTAGATACTTTCGTCATGTTGGTTTGATTTGTGTTCGCTACTTTGATAATTTGATATGTGGGTGGACCGGTGCTTAGGTGTTGTTCTTACTTGAACAAACCTCATACTTATCATTAACCCTCCCGCAAGCATCCGCAACTACGAGAAAAGTGTTAAGAATAAATTCTAACCATAGGATTAAACTCTAGGATCCAATCGGTCCCTTACGAAATAGTGGATAAACTGGAGTTTAAGTTTCTGTCACTCTCGCAACCCACCATCTATTTACTACTCCACAATGCATTCCCTTAGGCCCAAATATGGTGAAGTGTCATGTAGTCGACATTCACATGATACCACTAAGGGAATCACAACATACATACTATCAAAATATCGAACACATATCAAATTCACATGATTACTTGCAACATGATTTCTCCCGTGACCTCAAGAACAAAAGTAACTACTCACAAATAATCAACATGCTCATGACCAGAGGGGTATTAAATATCATAATGGATCTGAACGTATAATCTTCCACCAAATAAACCATATAGTAATCAACTACAAGATGTAATCAACACTACCACTAGTAGAAAAGGGGCCAATGGTCCAGGCCGGGCCAGCCCATTAGTCCCGGTTCAATCCAGAACCGGGACCAATGGGGGCATCGGACCCGGTTCGTGAGCCACGGGGGCCGGCCGGGCCACATGGGCCATTGGTCCCGGTTCGTCTGGACCTATTGGTCCCGGTTGGTGGGACGAACCAGGACCAATGGGCCTCGCTCCTGGCCTAACACCATTGGTCCCGGTTGGTGGCTTGAACCGGGACCAAAGGCTGCCCTTTAGTCCCGGTTCGTGCCTCCAACCGGGACTAAAGGGTTGGTCCTCGTTGCGGCCAGAGTTTAGTCCCACCTCGCCAACCAAAGGGGGCTCAGACCAGTTTATAAGCCCCTCCCTCTCTGCCTTGTTGAGCTCCTCTCAAAATGAAAATAGATGCCCTTATATAGGGAATTTAACCTAAATTCATATTGAATTTCTCTGAAGTTAGTAGAAATTTACTATGAATTTAGGTCGAATTTTCTCTATAAGCGCATCTATGCTCATTTCTGAGTATTTTTTAATATAGTTTTTTTCTTTTCTGCTATCTTTTTTTTTCTTTTTATATCTGAGTTGTAATAAGTCATTAAAAATAAGCATCTATGCTCATTTTTTAGTAAAGTTAATCACAACTATTTTTTCTTCTATTTATTTCTGAGTTGTAATAAGTCATTAAAAATAAGCATTTATGCTCATTTTTTAGTAAAGTTAATCACCACTATTTTTTCTTCTATTTATTTCTGAATTGTAATAAGTCATTAAAAATAAGCATCTATGCTCATTTTTTTAGTAAAGTTAATCACAGCTATTTTTTCTTCTATTTATTTCTGAGTAGTTTTTTATGTAGTTTTTTTCTTTTCTGCTATATTTATTTTTTTCTTTTTATTTCTGAGTTGTAATAAGTCATTAAAAATAAGCATCTATGCTCATTTTTTAGTAAAGTTAATCTCAACTATTTTTTCTTCTATTTATTTCTGAATTGTAATAAGTCATTAAAAATAAGCATCTATGCTCATTTTTTTAGTAAAGTTAATGACAACTATTTTTTCTTCTATTTATTTTTGAGTAGTTTTTTATATAGTTTTTTTTTTCTTTTCTGCTATATTTATTTTTTTCTTTTTATTTCTGAGTTGTAATAACTCATTAAAAATAAAAAAGAGGCGCAATGCTCGTTAATTAGCTTCAAGCCTTTCGGAATAGTGTAAACTGCACTACACACAGCACCGTGCAGTCTACCCTAATCCTCAAGGCTTGAAGCTAAGCAATGTGCAGGTGAGCATTGAGCCTCTTCTTCATCGTCTCTGCACTCAGGGCTTATAAAACGCTGCGAGTGCCTCTCGCTTTGCGAGGTGGGACTAATTAAAAACAGTTGCAGAAAGAGGTGCATTGGAACCGGTTGGTGGCACCAACCGGTACCAATCCGGCTCTTTGGTCCCGGTTGGTGGCACCAACCGGGACAAATGCCCCTCTTTTGTCCCGGTTGGAGCCACCAACCGGGACCAAAGGTCTTCGTTTCCCGCCCTTTGGGCTGCCGAAAAGAGGCCTTTGGTCCCGGTTGGTGGCTCCAACCGGGACTAAAGGGGGGGATTAGTCCCGGTTTGAGGCTTGAACCGGGACCAATGCCTTTGCTATATAAGTAGCACTGCCGCCCCGCCCCGACTTCGATCTCTCCTCGAAGCCGCGCGCCGTCCCCCTACCGCCACCTCGCCGTCGCCGCCCCGCCCCGACGCCATCGCCGCCCCGCCCCAACGCCGTCACCGCCCGCCCTGCCGCCCCGATGCCGTCGCGCCCCGCCCCGCGCGCCGTCGCTGCCCGTCCTGCCTCCCTGGCCTGCGCCGCCTCGACGCCGTCGCCGCCTCGCGCCGCACCTCTCCGTCGCCGTCGCCGGCCGTGAGCAACTTTTTTTATTTTTGTTAGATTTTTTTTAGATTTTTTTGTAGTTCATTGATTTTTTTTGTTAGATTAGATTTGTAGTAATTTGGATATGTAGTTCATATTGTGTAATTTAGATTGTGTAATTAATTTGTTCATATTATGTTAGATTTTTTTTTCTGTTAATAGATTTTTTTTAGATTAGATGTGATGTAATTTAGATATGTAATTCATATTGTGTAATTTAGACTGTGTAATTAATTTGTTCATTTTTAGTAAGTACTATTTTTTTATTTATAGTAAGTGCTTCATATATATATAGTTGAACTAGCTAGTTTATTTAAAAAACTAATTTATTTTACTATATATAGAAGTAGTTTGTTTTTAGTAAGTACTACTTTATTTATTTATAGTAAGTGCTTAGTAGTTGAACTAGATAGTTGATTTAATTAATGAAACTACTTTATTTAACTATATATAGAAGTAGTTCCCGCATCGACGTCGGTGATGCCTATCCCGCATCGTCGTCGTCGTCGACTCGGCGGTGGAGGCCTGCTTGATCAGGGCCATGTTCGGGACTGGGCTCCGCCGGGCTGGTATTGGGAGGTGCTGCCTTTCGGGGGACGTAGGTTGGTGAGGAGGCAGCCCGTTGTTGACCCGATCCTTGTTTGGTGGCGGTCGCGTGGGCCAGTGATGGTGCCGAGGCTTCCGGACACCGCGGAGGTGGTACGTCACCGTGTTAGCGAGGAGGACGAGCACGTCCATCGCTACATGGTTGCATTGAAGGGCTGGTTCGACAATACCTGGTAGGTTATTCAGGGATCTCACTGGAGCTATGATCCTGTGATGGTTCCTTATCTTTGGGTGTCCACCGCCCGCGTCGATACCTGTCGGGCGCTACGGTTCTAGTTGTATTAGTGATGCTATATTAGTGATAATATTCGACAATGTACGGACACCAAGAGATGATGTACTTTTGCTTATAATTATTGAATGCATGCTAATTTGAATACTACTTTATTTTATGATTTGGTTTTGCTCATTTTATGATTTGGTTTTGCTTATTGAATGCTCATATTGGATAAGTTCTCCTTCATTCCCGTGTGCTAGACAATTTGGTGTAATAATGCACTCGGGAATGAAAGGAGGAGCTACATACATCACCGATAGTCAACCCGTGATTAGTAATCTAGTTTAATATTTGAATTATGAACATAGGCCGGAAATGTCGTACTCGAACGATGAAAACCTCCCGGGGGAGTGCGACTGGTGCCACGACGACCGAGGTATGTTCGACAGGTTCATTGAGCTGGACGAAGATCGGCGCTTCAGCATTAAGCTCGAGGAGACTTTCGATGTTCATACGGTACGCAATGATGACAATAGTTTTTTTCGTAATTAAGCATGACTTCAACTATTTTAATGTGTATTTTTCGTCTTTTCCAATTCGACTAGCTTATACCATGCTTTGCAAGACGCTATGTCTTGGAGAGGATGGTTTTGAAGACCATGAAAGTTTCGAAACCAAAAAAATTATCCCAAGTACCCATCATGGTGTGGATTTTCAAGTAAAGTTGTACAGTGCTCAGAGTGTAACCCATTTTCATTGCAAAAATTGGGAAGCACTTTGCAAGATGTATGGTCTTGATGAGGGTATGCTTGTCACCATGGATCTTGGTGATCCTACAATCAAGCAAGAGAGACCTTCGATTTGGGTCCTTGTGGATACACCTCCAATTCTTCCCCCATGTGAGCTTAACATAGTTATTAAGTAATTTATATTGTTTATTTCAAAATAGTTGACAACTTATGATTTCCATTGACAGCTTATTTTCATTCTTCAAAGAATGTGTGGAAGATGGTACACAGAACCTACTACACCGATGGCTCCGAATTAACTTATCAGGAGAAAAATCATCTGGTCGCATTTTGTACTGATCTTGAGAATTACAATAACTACAATCAAACTCCTCAACATTATGGTCAATACGTGCCACTAGTGCACGTGTTGAACTACGGTAACTACCATGGAGATGCCCTGGTAAGATTATTTTTTACTATTACAACATCCGTGCATCTTTTTGCACACTTCTAAAACTAGTACATCATTGCTAACTACGAAGTTATTACTATGTTTTTCAACAGATAATCCCGAATGATTGTGTGCCTCATCTGATGTATACGCATAGTACCCTTCATGTTTTGAACATACAACCAGGTCTTCCTACGAATCTCAATTGTCCATACCGGGTTTCTAAAAGAAGTGGAGACATGACAATCAAAGAATGGAAAAAATGTATGGACAGTCGTAAGGAGCTTCTTGGAAGCAGAAGGCAGCGAAGGGCAAGAATTGGAGACAGGATGATCGCCATTCTTCATAATGGAGAGTCAGGGTCTATATTGTTTTATGCTATTTTACCTTAAGGGTGTTTAGGTCCTACCTACTGATGATCGTGTGCTAAGAACAATTATGTAGGGTTGGGTTCGATGACTATGAGGATGATGATCGTATGACTTATTATTAATAACGAGTAGAAGTTTGTATGATGATGCATGATTAGTAGGACTTGTTATTATATATGATGATGTATGATGCGAGCATGCATGAGTTGTTATATCAGCGGGTGAAATGAACATAGCAGCAGCGTTGGTAAACCAAGGACGAAGATATAAGAGAGGACACTTCTCTCTATTAGCTAGCTAATAACAACCTAAAAAACACCCAAAACCCCTAAAGCAGCCACTTTTCTAAAAAAAACATGGACTTTTGGTCCCGGTTGGTGCCACCAACCGGGACCAAAGGCCCCCCTGACTGGGCTCGGCGGACCGGCCATGTGGAGGCACATCTGTCCCGGTTCGTGTTTGAACTGGGACTAATGGGTGGAGGTATTAGTAATGACCCATTAGTCCCGGTTCATGAACCGGGACTAAAGGCCCTTACGAACCGGGACTAATAGGTGTTTTTCTACTAGTGTACTAGTCACCCCCTAGCACCAATCTATAGTTTCGGTAACAAGATTGAATACAAGAGGGGAATTAGGGTTTGAGATGAGATGGTGCTGGTGAAGATGCTGATGGAGATTTCCCTCCCCAAGATGGGAGAGTTGTTGGTGATGATGATGACAATGATTTTTCCCTCCGGGAGGGAAGTTCCCCTGGAAGAATCGCTTCGCCGGAGAGAAAAAGTGCTCCTGCCCAAGTTCCGCCTCGAGACGGCGGCTCTCCGTCCCGAAAGTCTCCCCCTTATTTTTTCTAGGTCAAAATGACTTATATACCAGAAGATGGGCACCGGAGGTGGGCCGAGGAGGGCACAACCCACCAGGGCGCGCCAGGGCTCCCTGCGCACCCACGTGGGTTGTGCCCACCTGGTGGGCCCCCTTGTTAGGTTCCATGGTAGGGTGGGTCGACTGCAAATTAAAATTTCCTATGCGCAGAACAACCAAGAACATGCTACGGGAGATGGATCATAGCTCGTTACCACTAGATGCGTAGTGCCGTGCAGCGGAAGAGGAGTTGGGGCAGCGCGTCCGTGTGGATCGTCTCCTCCTCGTCGATCACCCTTGAACAGCCGGTCGTCCGATCCCACGTACAAGTTCGCCGGAGCGGCGCAAGTGATCCACCTCTAACGGTATCCGTGCGTGCAGGAGGAACACCATGCGGTGGATTGCTAGGTCCGATCACACAGTCGGCGGTGAGTGGAGGTGGCTATTCGCAACACATGCAAACCCTAGTGACAGCGCCAAAGCGATCAACCGCATGAGTGTGCCGCACCTCCACTTTATATAGGCATCCATCGCAGGCTCAACACTTGGGCCTCGCACAGACCCTAAAGCCCAAAGTCTACTCGGTGGTGTTCCAAGTCCAGCTTGGATCACATCCGACCAGTGCCCTCCGAACCGACCTCGTAGGTTCCTTCCCTTAAGCACGCAACCCCTTAGGTTCAAGTCGGCTAGGTCATAGTTCGGATCACCTCAGACCTGCCCGGTTGGTAGCGGCCTCTAGCAAGGCGTGCCGACCACCAAGCAGACTATGAAGCTATTTAGGCAAACCTATACAACGTGTCACACTTCTGTTCCCTTTGCCTCACGATATATGTTGTTGGGCTCAAGGTGAGACTGTCATCCTTGTGCTAGCCCAACCTCTATCTCGTTCAAGTGATACCGACCACTATCCGGATTACCGTCTCCGTGCCCTTTGCCTTAGCCTTTTTCTTGGACCAACTCTTCTTGAACTTAGCCGATTTCTACACCATCAACACTTGATGCGTGCCTTTCTTTATATCCTGCTCTGCCACTTTGAGCATCCCATGCAATTCAGTGAGCTTCTTATCCATGCCATGCATATGATAGTTCGAAATGAACGTCCCATAGCTGGGCGGAAGAGTACCCAGAACTGCATCAGTAGCCAGCTCATCCAAGAACGGGAAGCCCAAACGATCCAAAGCTTGCACATATCCGATCATCTTGATCACATGCGGGCTCAGTGGATCACCTTCCTTCAGCTTGCAATCCATCAAGGATCGCCAGACGTTGAACCTTTTGGTCCTAGCCTATGTCTGAAACATGCTATTAAGACTCTCGATCATATCGTAAGCCTCAACATTTTCGAAATGCTATTGCAAATCGGGCTCCATACAAGCCAGCATCAGATAGCTAATCTCCATTGATTCATCAACGAGTTTCTGGTAGGCATTCTTAGTTGTGGCATTAGCATTATCAGCAGGTTCCTCTGGAAGTGGATCCTCTAGAACATGTTCCTTTTTATCGTGCTTGAGAACAATTCTCAGATTTCTATACCAGGTGGTAAAGTTTGTTCCATTCAGTTTATCCTTTTCCAGAATTGATTTCAATGCAAAGTTGGGTTGAGCAGGTGGTGCCATTGATCTACAATAGAAAATATGCAATCACTAAGCAATGTGTTTATGCAGTGTAATTCAAGCCTAAACAGAAATACTCCCAGTGAAGTCAGCATCCCTCCGCAAACTCTCAGTGATTCAGGATCCGACTAGCGCATGCGACTAGTGAGCTTTAGCATCACTACTAGCCAACATACCTATCCAGCAAGCAACTCCTTGCTAATCGTATCTCTATACAACTCCTGTCGATCGTTAAGGTATCTCATACCCCGGCTCCCAACCTTCTTTGCCGCAAGGCCCAAAACCTTTTTGATAGCCTTGTCAAGCTAACCTGACGCAGTGCATGTCCGTGTCCGACACGAACCCTTCAGTTTAAGGACACCCAGCAGCACCTCAATTTTATAAGCCCACTACTACACGTACTTGACGTGCGAAGGTGCAACATCAGGAATGGCAATTACTTAATATTCATGAGGGATCTTTCTACCATTCTAACATGCATAGAAACAAAGAAGCATAACAATCACAAATAAACATATATTGTGAAATAGTATGGCTCCTTCATGGATGTTCTTCCAGGTCGGCTCCGACTCCGATGACCATTTAGGAACTCCATCTTGTTTGTCACGCCGAGATGCCAAACCATCAACCTGTTCTCTATTATCCAGCTACTACAACTAGTAATGAATTTTACATAGAGAATCACAAGTCGACACGCAAGTCGTTATACAATATAATGAAAGCACTTTGGCTCCTGCCGGCTGACAAACATGACACGCAGGCCATGTATATTTTACACACATGCATCACATACACATGAGCCATACTATTCACATCAAACCTGCAAAACAAAGTTATGCATAGAATCGCATTCTACAGGTTTGTGTGTCAGGTACGAAATACAAGGCGCTACGCACACGGCGGTCCCGCTAGCCGGTTAGCGGGCGGGGTTCGAAGGGGCAGCACCTGACATTTTCGGAAATCACAGATCACATCTGAACTCCGATCACGTCGAATTTTTCGATCTGACCGATGTTATCGATCATCGTGAGTCCGATTCGGGTTTACGTTTCACTGTTGACCCCGATGGCGGATACCAACCAGTAGGGGTAGGTTGTGTCATGACCTCATCGACTCCGATCATCAGAAAACATAGCCTGTTCAATCCCCATGTGTAATTGATCTCATCAACCGTGCACATAGCCGATCTCAAGGACAACAGATCTCATCTACAGCCTCCACATATCTAATATGCATACGATCTAAATCCAAATCCTATAGCAGCGGCTCTGATACCACTGTTAGGTTCTACGGTAGGGTGCGTCGACTGCAAATTAAAATTTCCTACGTGCAGAACAACCAAGAACATGCTACGGGAGATGGATCACAGCTCGTTACCACTAGACGCGCAGTGCCGTGCAGTGGAAGAAGAGTTGGGGCAGAGCGTCCGTGTGGATCATCTCCTCCTCGTCGATCTCCCTCTAACAGCCGGTCGTCGGATCCCACGTACAAGTTCGCCGGAGCGGCGCAAGTGCACCGCCTCTAACAGTATCCGCGCGTGCAGGAGTAACACCGTGCGGTTGACTACTAGGTCCGATCACACAGTCGGCGGCGAGTGGAGGTGGCTATTCACAACACATGCAAACCCTAGTGATAGCGCCAAAGCGATCAGCCGCATGAGTGTGCCACACCTCCACTTTATATAGGCATCCATCGCGGGCTCAACACTTGGGCCTTGCACGGACCCTAAAGCCCAAAGTCTACTCGGTCGCGTTCCAAGTCTAGCTCGGATCACATCCGACCAGTGCCCTCTGAACCGACCTCGTAGGTTCCTTCCCTTAAGCGTGCAACCCCTTAGGTTCAAGTCGTCTTGGTCACAGTTCGGATCACCTCCGGCCTGCCCGGTTGGTAGCGGCCTCTAGCAAGGCGTGCCGACCACCAAGCAGACTACGAAGCTGGTTAGGCGAACCTGTACAACGTGTCACACTTCTGTTCCCTTTGCCTCATGATATATGTTGTCGGGCTCAAGGCAAGACTGTCATCCTTGTGTTAGCCCGACCTCTTTCTCGTTCCAGTGATACCGACCACTATTCGGATTATCTCATAATCCTTGTCGCATGGCCATGCTTATCCTAGTCGGATCACATGAGGGGCCCAGAGTATATCTCCTCTGATCGGAGGGGCAAATCCCATCTTGCTTGACCACGTTTCACAACATGGGTATGGACAAGCCCAAAACCTACCTTTGTAACTACCCAGTTACGGAGTAGCGTTTGGTCGGCCCAAAGCAGGTCTGTCACCATCCCAAGTACATGCGTCAGCTCAGGTCTTACGACATAGAACGTATGTTGTACTAGAGACTCACAGATGACATATCGCTACGTCTCATAGTTGGGTCTGTCCGACTCGGACCTTATCTCGACTCGGATCCGACTATGTCGAATCCGACCAGATCCTTCCGAGTCCATATTATCCGGTTAGCATCCAATGCTTCATGGCTAGTGAGACCAAGCCATCGACCGTGTCATATGCTAGTCTAGTCGGCTGCGTGTCCACACAGCCCTTTCGACTAGGGACCTTTTAGGACAGTCATCATACAATGCATAGTCCCACAAACAAGTCACGTACCTGATGATATACATCATTGATAATGTCCAAGGACTATCTTTATTCATAAACACATAGGAAATATCATCATACATGATTGCCTCTAGGGCATATCTCCAACACCCCTCTGGTAGTTATTTGCTCCAATATTTCTTAAATATTCCATAAAAATTCCCCGTGAAGGTTCACCTTGTTTGGAGTTGTGCAGAATAGGTAGCCTGACGTAGCTTTTTCAGGTCCAGATTTCCAGCTGCCAGAGTTCTCCCTCTTGGTGTGTACCTTGCAAATTATGAGAGAAAAGGCTTAGAATTACTCCAAAAAGCATTATTATGGATAAAAACATTATAAATAATAGTAAGAAAACATGATGCAAAATGGACATATCAACTCCCCCAAGCTTAGACCTCGCTTGTCCTCAAGCGAAAACCGAAATCGAAAAACATGTCCACATGCTTCGAGAGAGAGGTGTCGACAAAAACAAAAATACGAACATAGAAGCATCATGTTGATTATTATAACATCAACAAAATTGAACATAGGACTTTTATCATTGAAGTTGCATCATATAGTTCGCATGAATAAGTAACAGTTCGCATGAACATGTTCGAAGTATAAAGCAAAAACTCTATTAAAAACCAACAAACTATGTTCTCAGTCAACTTTTCAACTACAAATCATCATCTTTTCAGGAAGAGTCACGTGTCAGAGCCTTTTAGCAAGTTCACATACTCAACCATCATATAGCTAGTCTTCTATGATTGCTAACATCACCTCGTACCCATGAGCAAAACGTCTCAACTCCCCCAAGCTTAAACCTTTGCTTGTCCTCAAGCAATTCAGTTGATAAACCGAAAGTGATAAAGAAAAACTTTTACAAACTCTATTTGCTCTTCTTGTTGTAAACATGTAAAGCCAGCATTCAAGTTTCAGCAAGTATTATGAACTAACCATTCTCACAGTAACACTCAGGTCTCACAATTACTCATATCAATGGCATAATCAGCTAGCGAGCCATAATAATAAAACTCGGATGACAACACTTTCTCAAAACAATCATAATATGATATAACAAAATGGTATCTTGCTAGCCCTTTCTGAGACTGCAAAACATAAATGTAGAGCACCTTTAAAGATCAAGGACTGACTAAACATTGTAATTCATGGTAAAAGAGATCCAGTCAAGTCATACCCAATATAAACTAATAGTAATACATGCAAATAACAGTGTGCTCTCCAGCGGGTGCTTTTTAATAAGAAGGTGATGACTCAACATGAAATTAAATAGATAGGCCCTTCGCAGAGGGAAGCAGGGATTTGTAGAGGTGCCAGAGCTCGATTTTAAAATAGAGATGAATAACATTTTGAGCGGCATACTTTCACTGTCAAGGAAACAACTATGAGATGGCGATATCTTCCATACTACAAGCATTATAGGCGGTTCCCAAACAGAATGGTAAAAGTTTATACTCCCCACCACCAACAAGCATCAATCCATGGCTTGCTCGAAACAACGAGTGCCTCCAACTAACAACAACCCTGGGGGAGTTTTGTTTAATTATATTGATTTTCTTTGATCTTTTTGGATCATGGGACTGGGCATCCCGGTAACCGGCCCTTTCTCGTGAATGAGGATCAGAGTCCACTCCTCTTGAGAATAACACACCTAGCATGGAAGATACAGGCAGCCCTAGTTGAAACATGAGCTGCTCGAGCATACAAAACAGAATTTCATTTGAAGGTTTGGAGTTTGGCACATGCAAATTTACTTGGAACAACAGGTAGATACTGCATATAGGTAGGTATGGTGGACTCATATGGAATAACTTTGGGGTTTAGGGAGTTTGGATGCACAAGCAGTATTCCCGCTTAGTACAGGTGAAGGCTAGCAACAGACTCGGAAGCGACCAACTGAGAGAGCGACAACAGTCATGAACATGCACTAAAATTAATTCACACCAAGTACAAGCATGAGTAGGATATAATCCACCATGAACATAAATATCGTGAAGGCTATGTTGATTTGTTTCAACTACATGCATGAACATGTGCCAAGTCGAGTCACTCACTTCATTCAAAGGAGGATACCATCCCATCATACCACATCATAATCATTTTAATACCATGTTGGCATGCAAGGTAAACCATTATAACTCATAGCTAATCAAGCATGGCACAAGCAACTATAATCTCTAAATGTCATTGCAAATATGTTTACTTCATAATAGGCTGAATCAGGAACGATGAACTCATCATATTTACAAAAACAAGAGAGGTCGAGTTCATACCGGCTTCTCTCATCTCAATTAGTCCATCATATATCATCATTATTGCCTTTCACTTGTACGACCGAACGATGTGTATAATAATAATAGTGCATGTGCATTAGACTAAGCTGGAATCTGCAAGCATTCAACTCAAGAGAGAAGACAAAGTAATAAGGGCTCTAGGTTAAATAAACAATCATGCATATGAGAGCCACTAAACATTTTCAATATGTTCTTCAACTCTCGACCCCCAAAGGAAAGAAAATAAATAAAACTATTTACACGGGAAAACTCCCAACAAGTAAGAAGAAGAACGAGAAATCTTTTTGGGTTTTCATTTTAAGTCTACTACAAGCATGGAAATTAATCTAACTAATTTTTTGGTTTTTCCTTAAGGTTTATCAAACACACAAGAAGAAAACTAGAAAAAGAAATTTAAACTAGCATGTATAATACAATGAAAGAGTATGAGCCCCGACGACTAGAATAGTGTGTGAACATGAATGTAAAGTCAGTGAGAAATACATACTCCCCCAAGCTTAGGCTTTTGCCTAAGTTGGTCTAATGCCAAGGGTAGCCTGGCTGATATCCGTAGTTGTAACTGGGGTCGTACTGAGATGCAGCAGCAAATGCCTCTTGAGCTACGGCATGTTGGCGAGCCGCCTTCGCTCTCCCCTCGTGTTCAGCTGCTTCCTCCCTGGTAACAACATATCTTCCTTTTGCCTGGTAATCAAAAAGGAAAGGAGCAGGAAGAGTAACATGGACAGAGCTATGTCTGTCAAAGAATAGTCGATACTGGAGGAATTGTTCATTCCTCTTAAGAAAATTATGTTTGACCATAGCGTCATAATCTAAATAAGCAGGAGGCAACACCATATCCCCCTCTCGTGGGGCTGTACCAAGATAATTAGCCACACGGGTCGCATAATTCCTCCAAATAAATCTCCAGCCCTACCATTGTTATGCATCCTACGTGCAACTATTGCCCCCAAGTTATAATATTTATAACCTAACACGACACTCTTGAGGACACAAAGATCCGGGACACACATATGACAAGCTTCATATTTACCGTTAATGCATCTACCAATAAAGAGAGCAAAATAATGTATAGCTGGAAAATGAATGCTCCCTATGGTAGCTTGTGCTATATCCCTAGATCCTCCCACAGTAATACTAGAAAGAAAGTCTCTAAATTTAGATTTGTGGGGATCATTAACATTGCCCCACTGTGGAAGTTTGCAAGCAGTTGTAAAATCCTCTAAGTCCATGGTATAAGATCTATCATAAATATCAAACAAGACACTCTGAGAATTACGTGAACATTTATATTTAAACCTTCTCACAAATGAATCAGTCAGTAGATAGAACTGAGGACACTTATCTTGTAAGAAGTCCTCAAGATCGGCATTGTGCACATATGCGTCAAATTCCTCCTTAAAGCCTGCCTTGACCATAAAATCATCTAATGGCCACTCACAAGCTCGTACTTCTGTGTCCCTCGGTAATTCATCGTCTTGCTCACGCATAGCAAGCCTGGGTCCTTTCTTTATTGAGGAACCACCTTGATACATTCTCCTAGACATATTTCTTTTTCTGAAATATTTCTGAAATTTTAGTAACTTCAAAATAAAAGTGAATAAAACTAAACAAGATTGGTAGCAACTACTCCTACAAGTGCCTAGAGCCTATATCATGCATTATAATTACTTGGGACCCCATAAATTTGATATGCAAGCTCAAGAACAGGGTCACCTATGCAGAAAAAATTTGCAAGGAATAAAGAACTAGAACAAAAACTAATTGGACCAATGGAGGAGTCACATACCATGCAACAATCTCCCAAAGCAGTTTCGTGAATGGAGCTTTGAGCAAGGAGATTGAAAATCATAGTAAAATGAGCTAGAACTCGTGCTTGAGCTGGATGGGGATTTTTTTTGGGAAGAAGATGGAGTGTGTGGATGCTGGCATAAGTGGAGGGGGCCACCATGGGCCCATGAGACAGGGGGCGCGCCCAGGGGGGTGGGAGCGCCCTCCACCCTCGTGGCCAGGTGCTTGCCCCTTCTGCAGTATTTTTAGTGCCTAAAATCCTCAAATAATCCATAAAAAATCATACTAAATTTGTAGGGCATTTGGAGCACTTTTATTTTTGGGATATTTTTTATTGCACGGATAATTCAGAAAACAGACGGATAATACTATTTTTGCTTTATTTATTCTAAATAACTGAAAGTAAAAAGAGGGTACAGAAGGTTGTGCCTTCTAGTTTCATCCATCTCATGATCATCAAAATGAATCCACTAACAAGGTTGATCAAGTCTTGTTAACAAACTCATTCCGAATAACACGGAACCGGAGAAATTTTGAATAACACTAAGTTACCTCAACGGGGATATGAACATCCCCAACAATAAGAATATCATACTTTTTCTTGACAGTAGGAAGAGGAAATTCCAAACCTCCAATAATGATAGTTGGAACTTTTCCAATAGAATTGATGCTATGAACTTGAGATTGTTTCCTCGGAAAGTGTACCGTATGCTCATTGCCATTAACATGAAAAGTGACATTGCCTTTGTTGCAATCAATAACAGCCCCTGCAGTATTCAAAAAGGGTCTACCAAGGATAATCGACATACTATCATCCTCGGGAATATAGAGAATGACAAAGTCTGTTAAGATAGTGACATTTGCAACCACAATAGGTACATCCTCACAAATGCCGACAGGTATAGCAGTTGATTTGTCAGCCATTTGCAAAGATATTTCAGTAGGTGTCAACTTATCCAATTCAAGTCTACGATATAAAGATAGAGGCATAACACTAACACCTGCTCCAAGATCACATAAAGCAGTTTTAACATAATTTCTTTTAATGGAGCATGGTATAGTTGGTACCCCTGGGTCTCCAAGTTTCTTTGGTATTCCACCCTTAAAAGTGTAATTAGCAAGCATGGTGGAAATTTCAGCTTCCGGTATCTTTCTTTTATTTGTAATTATATCCTTCATATACTTAGCATAGGGATTTAATTTAAGCATATCAGTTAAGCGCATACGTAAGAAAATAGGTCTAATCATTTCAGCAAAGCACTCAAAATCCTCATCATCCTTTGTCTTGGATGGTTTAGGAGGAAAGGGCATGGGTTTCTGAACCCATGGTTCTCTTTCTCTACCATGCTTCCTAGCAACAAAGTCTCTCTTATCATAACGTTGATTCTTTGATTGTGGGTTATCAATATCAACAGCAGGTTCAATTTCTACTTCATTATTTTTGCTAGGTTGAGCATCAACATGATCATTATCATTAACATTATCACTAGGTTCATGTTAATCACATGATTGAGTTTCAGCATCAGAAATAGAAATATCATTGGGATTCTCAGTTGTGTCTACAACAGGTTCACTAGAAGCATGCAAAGTCCTATCGTTTTTCTTATTCTTCTTTTTGGAAGAACTAGAAGCCTCTAAATTATTTCTTTGAGAATCCTGCTCGATTCTCTTAGGGTGGCTGTCGGTGTCAAAACCGGCGGATCTCGAGTAGGGGGTCCCGAACTGTGCGTCTAGGCGGATGGTAATAGGAGACGAGGGACACGATGTTTTACCCAGGTTCGGGCCCTCTCGATGGAGGTAAAACCCTACGTCCTGCTTGATTAATATTGATGATATGGGTAGTACAAGAGTGGATCTACCACGAGATCAAGGAGGCTAAACCCTAAAAGCTAGCCTATGGTATGATTGTTGTAATGTATGTTGTGTCCTACGGACTAAAGCCCTCCGGTTTATATAGACACCGGAGGAGGCTAGGGTTACACAGAGTCGGTTACAATGGTAGGAGATCTACATATTCGTATCGCCAAGCTTGCCTTCGACGCCAAGGAAAGTCCCATCCGGACACGGGACGGAGTCTTCAATCTTGTATCTTCGTAGTCTTGGAGTCCGGCGGACAATGATAGTCCAGCTGTCCGGACACCCCCTAGTCCAGGACTCCCTCAGTAGCCCCTGAACCAGGCTTCAATGATGATAAGTCCGGCACGCATAATGTTCGGCATTGCAAGGCGGGTTCCTCCCTTGAATAATCCAGAGAAGATCATGAACACCAGGATAGTGTCCGGCTCTGCAAAATAAATTCCACATTCCACCGTAGAGAGAATAAAATGTACACCAGTCCAATCTGCTGACGTATTATGTGGCGTGACATCACACCGCTACCAAGCTTTTGTTTGAATTGTTTTTTACTATACCACCTCAGCACGTTTAGCGAAGCGGTTTCCTTGGCACGTCTTGTCGAAGCAGAGATCGTGTTCCCCTTATTCCGGGATTCTCATCAATACGGACGTGGGTAACCCAACCGCGCCATTGATGGTGGCGCTTGGGAGATAAGCGAGTTTTATCAGGCCAGCAGGACGCATAGTTTTCGTCTGCCTATGTATAAGGGATAAGGATTTACCTTCTCACCTACGCCTTCTTCCTCCTTTGCTTATCCATCCCCGCATACTCAAGCTCCAACGCCCAAGCTCACGCATCTCGCCTCGACCTTCTCCGAATATGTCCGGAGCGGGAGGCAAGTGGTTGGCCTCCACCGTTAAGGAGGAGCACATCACCAAGCTGCGCAGCGCCGGATATCTCTCTGGCGATATCGCGCATCGGCTGCCCGACGAGGGGCAGCTCGTCCCTACCCCTGGGCCTCACGAGAGGGTTGTCTTCCTTCCCCACTTCCTCCGCGGACTGGGCTTTCCGCTCCATCCATTCGTCCGGGGGCTCATGTTCTATTACGGCCTGGATTTCCACGATCTGGCGCCGAACTTCATCCTCAACATCTCGGCGTTTATCGTCGTGTGTGAGGCCTTCCTCTGCATCCGGCCCCACTTCGGCCTGTGGCTCAAGACCTTCAACGTCAAGCCGAAGGTTGTGAAGGGCACGCAAGCGGAATGCGGAGGTGCCATGTTGGGTAAGTTGCCCAACGTTCTCTGGCTCGAAGGGGCCTTCGTGGACTCCGTCAAGGGGTGGCAATCGGGGTGGTTCTACATCACTGAGCCGCGCAAGCCCACATGGGCGGCGGCCCCCGAGTTTAGATCTGGCGTCCCCACGCAGCTCACCTCCTGGAAAGAGAAGGGCTTGCTATGGGGCGATCCGAAGAAGGTGACGGGACTCCGAGCCTGCATCCAGAAGCTGGTGAGCAATAAGCTCAGGCTCGTCGACGTGGTCCAAGTCATGCTCATCCGCCGGATTCTCCCATGCCAAGAATGGGCATTCAATCTGTGGGAGTTCAATCCGGAACAGCACCAGGCGCTGAGCGGGCTCTTCGATACGACATACGAAGGTGCCTGGAGGGTGCTGTTTAAGGGGGCCGAAGCCCCCGCATCCACGACAGAAGATCGCAGATTGAGCTCGCAGCATCCAACTGACGATGTAAGTGATTCAACCCCATTACAGGACACTTTGTAGTAATCGAATTGATTATAAGAGGGTTTCATTCTTTCCTTTCCTTTGACAGGAATTGATGGAGAAGGCCAAGCAGCTTATCAGCCCGGCTCCCATGCCAGAAGACCCAGTGGACGCCCGTTTAGCAGGGCTGCTGGTTCCGGCACCGCACGTGGTGCCGGAGAAGAAGGCCAAGAAGGTGGCCGCGGGGACTCAAAAGAGTTCCCGCAATTAGGCGTCTGACGACGAAGCGTACTCCTCCCCCGAAGACGAGGAGGAGGAGGAGTACTCTCTCCCAGAGGAGGAAGAGAAGAAGAAGAGGAAGGCTTCCCCAATAGGGGAGGCCGAAGGGCCCAAGAGGGTTAGGACTATCCCCCCGGACAGTTTCGCCAACACCACCGTTGGCGAGGATGAGTGGCCTCCAAGGGCCAGGCGTCCGGCAAGATCGTAAGTATCCGGATCCTTTATATGCAATTTCTTTCATGTCGCGTAGTGTCCTTCTAACGCCGCATTCTGTCCGTAGTCCGGCTGATGATGATCTCCCCACTTCATCAAGTGGGTCCTTGGCCCCATCGGATGTGGATTCACTTCCGACCGCCTCTACCCCACGCGCCGACGAGGACGCCGAGGTGGGATCCCAGAGAGGGACCCATCAGGAGGAGGCTCCGGAGGCGCCGTCGGGCAGCCTCCCGGACTTTGCGCCGGACTCTACATCGGAACCCGCAGTGGTTCCAGAGTCCGGCAAGCGGCCCCTTCGAAAGAAGGGCAAGACCGTGACACCGGCGGCCTCCGTCCAACCGGAGGCGCCGGATAACTTGTTGGAGGCGCTTAAAGGCGCTTCCATCGAGGAAGAACACCGCACTATGATGAGTGCGGTGGTTCAAAAGGTTCAGCTCGCCAAAAGCGGGCTGACCGAAGCCTGCAGCAGCCTTCTAACAGGCTTTGAGGTAAGAAGTTAAAATTATGTAATGTAATACCGCATAGACAGTAGCCCCTGATGCTCAGTTCGGTGTTTGGAAAGAAAAAACCAGACTGAGGATCTAACAAGATATATGCAGGGTTGCTTAAAATATGTCAATATGGGTTTGCAGGCTGCGCTGCTGACCTCTGCCGCACTATCGGCGGAGGTCGACGTGTTGAAAAAGGATCTCGAGCGGTCCGAGCAAGAGGTCGGCCATGCCAAGAAGCAGCTCGAGGACAAAGAAGGTGAGTAACACCACTTTGAATAGTTACCTTATAAAAAAGGATTTTGGTTGCAATAAAGTTAACAAGGATAATATGGGTATTGCAGGGGCCACGAACGAGGTGGCAGCCCTGAAGGAGGCTGTGTCCGCGGCCGAACGCAGTGCGGCCGCGGAACGGGCAGAGCGAGAAAAGCAGGAGGCACGGGTGGCGGAAGTTCGACAAGAGCTCCAGGCTCTCATGGAAAAGCATGAGAGTTTGGAGCGTGACTCCAAGACTTGAGAGTCCGAGCATGCCTCGGCTCTCGAAAGTGCCAAGTCCGCCAAGGCCGAGGCCCATAAAGCCCTTCAGGAGGTTGAAGATGTAAAGAAAATAGCGGCGGGTAAGGCATTTTTCATGCAAAGCAAGCATGTTAATGTAAAGTACCTGACACTTACCCGCATTCGGAGCTCTCCAGGGGCGTTTGCAGATATACCGCGTAGTGCGTCCGATGCCGCCACATTCTATCATGGCGAGGAGGGGAGCTCGACGGAAAAAGTCTTCTGGTCTCAGTATGCTGATGTCGGACACCCGGTGCCCCCAAGCGACCAGCTGAAGCAGCTGGTCGAACTCCACAAGGTAGCTGAAGAGGCCATGAAGGGCCTTATAGTCCGGCTGTGGCCTGGACAGGCCATGCCTGGGAGCTACTTTGGCCTCATGCGGCGGCTGGTGGATGCATGCCCCTGGGTGGATGTCATCAAGCGCTCCGCCTGTATTGAAGGCGCTCGCCGGGCCCTCGCCCGCACAAAGATGCGGAGAAGCTTCTCATGGACCCACCGCCACCGGGCAAGGAGTATCGCACGCCCGAAATGTATTATAAAACTGTCCTGAAGGGAGCCCGCGATATTGCGGATGAGTGCCCCAGAAATGTAATCTTTGAGTGAATTTGCTATGTATTATCCTGTGCGCTGAAACTTTGTTCATGTGCGCTTTGAGCAACGCTTTTTTAATTTAAAATATTACCTTCTGTGCGGCCGTTTATAAAATCTGAGAGATGGCAAGTCTTTGGCTTCAGCCCCCAAGCCACGAGGGCTGGGGTGTTCGGGATAAACTTGAGCACTCTTGTTCCCATTGTTGGGTCCATCGAGGGAGGTGCTCAACACAACGAACCAGGCAACCGGACTTATAATGCTTGAACAATCTCACTTAGCCATAGAATTCTATAATTTTGAATTTCGGCGAAGCCCCTGGTATTCGGAAGACCAAATCCGGGGTGCTATCCACGCCTTCGTCGGACATTGTCTGGAACTTCGCTCGAAGCGGCGTGAGTCTTTAAGGACCCGAAAAAACCTCTCGAACAGCGACCAGTCTCTCGCCTTATCATGCCGGTCAGTTTTAGCTTTCTCCACTGAGGCGCTCGCCCGGCTCAACCGGGGCGCAATCGGAGTGGTTCTCCCAGTGCCACCTTAGCGGACGGAACGGAACGTAAGGCACCAAAACGTGGGAGCCGGGCAAACCCAACTATTGACCCAAGACATGATTCGGAGCCGATTCATATAATGCTATAAGTTCGGGGTGCCGCACTTATGAAAGTGTTCGGACTTATCACACCATAGAGTGCGGAACACAAGCCCCTGGCGTATTAGGCCGTACCAAAATATACGGGCGCACGATGTCATATAATGAGCATATATATATATATATATAAGGTAATGCAATTGCAATCAAAAAGGTGCTGCATTATTTATGAAAGAAAGTCTGCTAGGAGAGCGGACTGATACAAATAGTGCGGTAAGCAAGGGATTTGGACTAAGTAAACATGTCCCCCTCCAGGGGTGAGCTGCGGACTTGGTGTATATAATCGAATTTAATGCTCGTAATTGAGACCACCTGAGTGTTCGTCGCAGCCTTCTTTAGTCCCTGATTGTTGCATCATGAATTCGGCAAGTTCGCCGCCGGACAGGGCTTCTGGTTAACGGAGTCCTGTGTACATAAAAGAAGGAAAATAAAAAATAAAAAAAGGGGGGCACACTTGCGAGCCCCCGGTGTGGTCGAACCGCACTCTGGGTCCGTTGCGATCGTGCCCCCTCCCCTGTGCCCATGGTATCTCCAAAGCGTAATGATGTACGCGGAGTGTTATTATTGCGATCATGCGCGGGCGAGGGTTGGGGCCGCATTGCTACGCATGCTCTGATCGCGCCAGGTGGTCTTGGTTGGTATTGCTTCGGGCGCGTTTTGCTATATCCGGCTGTTTAACTGCCGGACTGGAGAATTGCCTTAAGAGGCTACTCTGTACTTCTGCCGCGAGAGCCGCTGTATGTTCCTCCGTTCGGAGGGAGCGTTCCGTATTCCCATTGACTGTGATGACTCCATGAGGGCCTGGCATCTTGAGCTTTAGGTATGCATAATGCGGCACCGCGTTGAATTTTGCAAACGCGGTTCGTCCGAGCAGAGCGTGATAGCCGCTGCGAAACGGGACTATGTCGAAGATTAACTCTTCGCTCCGGAAATTATCCGGGGATCCGAAGACCACTTCCAGTGTGACTGAGCCTGTACAGTTGGCTTCCACTCCTGGTATGACACCTTTAAAGGTTGTCTTTGTAGGTTTAATCCTTGAGGGGTCTATGCCCATTTTGCGCACTGTATCCCGATAAAGCAGGTTCAGGCTACTGCCGCCGTCCATCAGGACTCTCGTGAGGTGAAATCCATCGACGATTGGGTCTAAAACCAATGCGGCGAATCCGCCATGGCGTATGCTGGTCGGATGGTCTCTTCGATCAAAAGTGATCGGACAAGAGGACCATGGATTGAACTTTGGGGCGACTGGCTCCATCGCATAGACGTCCCTTAGTGCGCGTTTCCTCTCCCTCTTGGGTATATGGGTCGCGTATATCATATTCACCGTCCGCACTTGTGGGGGAAAACTCTTCTGTCCTCTATTGTTCGGCGGTCGGGTCTCTTCCTCGTCGTCGCTGTTTAGCCCCTTGTCATTGTTTTCGGCAATTAACTTGCCGGCCTGCTTGAACACCCAACAATCTCTATTAGTGTGGTTAGCTGGCTTTTCAGGGGTGCCATGTATCTGGCATAAGTGGTCGAGTATTCGGTCCAAATTGGACGGACCCGGAGTGGTTCTTTTGAATGGCTTCTTCCGTTGACCGGGTTTAGAGCCTCGGAATCCGGCGTTGACTGCCGTATCCTCCTTGTCGTCGCCGTTAATGATGCGTTTGTTTTTGTTTCGACGTGACCTGCCATTGTTGTCCTTAGTATCCGGACTGCCAGAATTTTTACAGAGATTGTTGCTGCGAGCTAGCCAGCTGTCCTCTCCCGCGCAAAAGCGGGTCATTAATGATGTGAGGGCTGCCATGGATTTCGGCTTTTCCTGCCCCAGGTGCCGGGCTAGCCATTCGTCCCGGATGTTATGCTTGAATGCTGCAAGGGCCTCTGCATCCGGACAGTCGACGATTTGATTTTTCTTCGTCAAGAACCGTGTCCAGAATTGTCTGGCCGATTCGTCTGGCTGCTGAATGATGTGGCTTAGGTCATCGGCGTATGGTGGTCGCACATACGTGCCTTGGAAGTTATCAAGGAATGCGGCCTCCAGGTCTTCCCAACACCCAATTGACTCTGCGGGCAAGCTGTTATGCCAATGCCGAGCTGGTCCTTTAAGCTTGAGTGGGAGATACTTGATGGCGTGGAGATCATCGCCGTGGGCCATATGGATGTGGAGAAGATAATCTTCTATCCAAACCGCGGGGTCTGTTGTGCCATCGTAGGATTCAATGTTCACGGGTTTAAACCCTTCAGGGATTTGATGATCCATTACTTCGTCAGTGAAGCATAGCGGGTGTGCGGCGCCTCTGTATTGAGCAATATCGCGACGCATCTCAAGAGAGCGCTGTCTGCTGTGCTCGGCCCGGCCGGGGTTATTGTATCCGGCGCGACGGTATTCGTCGTGGGTCGTGGGGCGCCCACGTGATCCGTAGATGGATCTGGATTGTCTTGCTTTGTCCTCCAATATATCTTGCAAGTCCGGCGCGTTCCCTCTTGGCTTCGTACTTTTGGAGCGATGCCGGGGTACGGTCTTGGCTAGGGGCCTGGATGCCTCTCTGTCACGACCACGGGGTGGTTGGTCAGCCATATCGTGCACTGGTGATGGAGGTATGTATGCTTCCTCCTCTAATCGGGGGAGCAGCTTGCGTCTTGGGTAGCTTTTGGAGGGGCGTTCGAGTTTATACTCTTCGGCCGCGAGGACCTCGGTCCATCAATCGGCTAGCAGGTCCTGATCAGCTTGAAGCTGTTGCTGCTTTTTCTTTAGGCTGTTTGCTGTGGCGATAAGCCTGCACTTGAAACGCTCTTGCTCGACGGGATCCTCAGGTACGATGAATTCGTCATCGTTGACGCTTGCTTCGTCTTCGGAGGGAGGTATATAGTTATGATCCTCAACCTCTTCGTTTGCCGCCCTCTCGTGAGGGCTTGCTTCTGCATCCTCCTAGGCTGAGTCTTGCTGGAGGGGATTGTCTTCGGCACTCTCTGGGGTATTATTATCTCCTGTGCCGGAATCTCCATTCTTGCTGTGGCGGGATTTAGAGCGGCGCCGCTGACGCCGGCGCTTGGGCTGCTTCTTTAAAGAGTCCGCCTCCGCTGCTTCTTCACCGTCCCCGTCTTTTGGGGTGTCCACCATATATATATATATATCGTATGACGAGGTGGTCTTCCAGTGCCCTGTAGGCGCTGGTTCCTGTTCGTCTCCGGCATCGTCGTCCATAGCGTCGATGTTGTCGGAGTCGTAGTCAAGCATGTCGGTTAGATCGTCGACAGTGGCTACAAAGTGGGTGGTGGGTGGGTTCTGAATTTCTTCGTCGTCCGTACCCCAACCATCCTGGCCATTGTCCGGCCAGGGCTCTCCTGATAATGAGAGGTGCTTTAGTGAATTCAGGATGTCGCCAAAAGGCGAGTATTGGAAGATGTCCGCGGCGGTGAATTCCATAACTGGCGCCCAATCCGATTTGGTTGGTAGGGGCGTGGGAGGTTCGGAGTCCGGCAAGGAGTCCAGCACCTCGGAATCACGAGTTTTGCGAGGGACAAGATCTGTGTTCGGCTCCATCGCCGTGGAAGTCGAAGCCCCCGAGGCGGTGTCTATCCACCGATCCTCTATCCGGGCAATCGGCTCCGGACTAATGGCCGGGGCGGATTCATGTGCGGCCACCAAGGCACTGTTTGGCGGCAGAGCTAGATCATGCCCATCGCAACAGTGCGGCGCGCTTGGCTGTGGCTCGGGTCCGTCGAAGATCAAGTCTCCGTGGACATCGGCCGTGAAGTTTAGGCTTCCGAATCTGACCTGACGGCCAGGGGCGTAGCTTTCGATCTACTCCAGATGGCCAAGCGAATTAGCCCGCAGTGCGAAGCCGCCGAATACGAAGATCTGTCCGGGGAGAAAAGTCTCACCCTGGACAGCGTTGTTGGTTGAAGATGCCATCAAGCCTATCGGTGACGACACAGAGGAACTCTCAATGAAAGCACCAATGTCGGTGTCAAAACCGGTGGATCTCGGGTAGGGGGTCCCGAACTGTGCGTCTAGGCGGATGGTAACAGAAGACGAGGGACACGATGTTTTACCCAGGTTCGGGCCCTCTCGATGGAGGTAAAACCCTACGTCCTGCTTGATTAATATTGATGATATGGGAAGTACAAGAGTGGATCTACCTCGAGATCAAGGAGGCTAAACCCTAAAAGCTAGCCTATGGTATGATTGTTGTAATGTATGTTGTGTCCTACGGACTAAAGCCCTCCGGTTTATATAGACACCGGAGGAGGCTAGGGTTACATAGAGTCTGTTACAATGGTAGGAGATCTACATATCCGTATCGCCAAGCTTGCCTTCCACGCCAAGGAAAGTCCCATCCGGACACGGGACGGAGTCTTCAATCTTGTATCTTCGTAGTCTTGGAGTCCGGCGGACAATGATAGTCCGGCTGTCCGGACACCCCCTAGTCCAGGACTCCCTCAGTGGCCTTCAGGATACAAAGGTTCCTGAGTCATTCTACCAGTTCTAGTAGCCACTCTAACAGCAAGGTCAGGTTTATTATTTAATTCATCAAGCAAATCATTTTGAGCTTTAAGTACTTGCTCAGCTTGAGTAGCAACCATAGAAGCATATCTGCTAATGAGTTTAAGTTCACCTTTAACTCTAGCCATATAATCACTCAAGCATCCTATCTCGAAAGCATTATTCTTTAATTCTCTACCAACATAAGCATTAAAACTTTCTTGTCTAGCCATAAAGTCATCAAATTCATCTAAGCATGGGCTATGAAATTTAGTAGAGGGAATTTCAACTTTATCATATCTATAGAGAGAATTTACCTTTACTACCTGTGTCGGGTTATCAAGACAATGTGGTTCATCAACAGGCGGTATATTAAGACCATGTATTTCTTCAATAGGTGGTAAATTCTTAACATCTTCAGCTTTACTGCCTTTTTCTTTCATTGATTTCTTTGCCTCTTGCATATCTTCAGGACTGAGAAATAGAACACATCTCTTCTTTAGAGTGGGTTTAGGAATTGTCGTGGGAACATACACCTATGGGGCCGGCGGACCAGGCCCCTTTCGGTTCGGTGGGGGGCAGAGATCGCACGAAGAGCAGATCAAGGCGAAGCACACGAGCGATTTACCCAGCTTCGGAGCTCTCCGGAGAGATAATACTCTTACTGCTGCATGTCTGATTATATTGTGTTCTTGCTCGGGAGCGCTAAATGCTACAGTACACTCTAGCTGCTAACGAGACCGAGCGTGAGTGTTTTCTGGCTTCGAACCCTTTGAACCCCCCCCCCTACGTTGCGCATGGGCCTCCTTTTATATGCTCAAGGGGTCACCGACAGGTGGTAACGCAGGCAAGGGTAAAACTGTAAAAGGTGTTGCGGTTGGTACACCTACTTGTACAGTGTATCCTACCTAACCCTGACGGCAGGGGACAAAGGCATTAAATGCCCGTCTGTGTCGCCCAAACAGTGCAGAAAAAGGACCATCAGGGGCGCCAGCGCTTGCCAGGATGGCTATCTTGTCAGCGCCGCTTGCCACCTCGCACCGCTGGCTGCACAGCCTTTCGCCACGCGCTCCTGGAATGGTCCCAGGGCGACACGTTGGTGGATGTGCTGGAGCATAGGTACAGAGTGGTAGCTTGCCGCGGCAAGAGCCTTGCCGCGGTCGTTGACTTGCCGCGCCCGGAAGCTTGTCGCTCACCGGGCCTTGCCGGGACGCGTGGTGCGTCGCGGCAAGTTCCTTGAGATGCCTTGATTGGTCTTCCCGGCAAGCTACTCTTGCCGGGGCCTTGTCTCCTTGGCTTGAACACTTTGTTCTTGAATGGCTCCAAAGGAACCACGGAGGACCTTGGCGGTCACCCGGCAGGCCTTGCCGCGGGGTGCTGCGACTGCCCGTGCACAAGTTCGGGATACTAGGGTACCCCTACTCTAGTACACCGACAGGAGCCCCCGGGCCTGGGCCACACACGGTGCCGAGTGCTGTTGGGCCAGGCCCAAAACAGTGCATGGGCACGCGCGGCCTGGGTTACGCCGTATCTTACTCCGTATCCACCGCACCCTCCCCGAACGGCACGCGTTGAATGCGGCATCGTGGGAGAGATCGTGGGTGGTTTCTTTATTCGGAAAAAGCGTAACGTTCGCCTCCTCCCTCTTTATAAGCAGGGGAAACAAGGGTAGTTCCCCCATCTCGCCAGTTGCTGCTCCAATCTCAGAAATCTCCGCCGCTCCCCCCTTCTTCCAAAGCCGAAAGAGAGCAGCGCTCCACCCCCATCGCCACCGGCGCCACCAACGCCGTCGATCTCCCCCACCACCTCCGCCATGGCTCCGAAAGCCAGGAAGGCCGTGAAGTCGGCCGAGGCACTGCGGCTCGAGGCGCTGCGAAAGGAGCGGGCAATCTTCCTCCCCGAGCTCGCCGCGAAGGAGCTGAGGGAGTACTACTACCTCTTCTGGTCGACGGAGACGCGAGCGCATCCACGCACGAAGGTACTCTCCGGCGCCGCTTCCGAACGGGCTCCGAACGGATATCCCTTCTTCGCGCTGTTCTTCTACTACGTGCTCTGCCCGCCTTTCTCTGAATTCTTCTGCGACATCATGAACACCTACGGGTTCCACCTCCTTGATTTCACCCCCAATGCTGTTCTGACCATGGCTGTTTTCGCGCATCTCTACGAAAACTTTGTCGAAGTCCACCCAAACGTAGCTCTTTTCCGCCACTTCTTTATGCCCCGAGTTGAGAGAGGAGAGCCTTTATCCGGCGGAATCGCCTGGATCTCGAGAGCCGGCAAGAAGAAGCTTATCTGGAGGGGGAGCTTCGCAGCAAATGGGAGGAGTGGAGAGCAGACTGGTGCTGGATCGTCGAGGAGAACCCGCCGCCGTTTACTGCCCAGCGCCAAGCCCCAGCAGTGCGCGGCAACGATTGGAGCAATTTGGCCCCAGAAGACGATAGGCTGAAGATTGCCGTCACCCGGATCCTGCGCCTCAGGCTTGCCGGGCTCACTGTAGGCGCCGTTGGCGTGGATTTTCTTCGCCACCGCATCGCCCCCCCTGCAGGAGAGGAGGAGACCCGCCTGGGAGTTCGGGGGCCCGGAGGACATCATGAGGCTGTGCCCGAGCCTCAACTTCAACTTCACCGTCCTGGAACTGGACACGATGCTCAAGGAGCTGTTTAAGCACGACCCTAAACATCCCGAATGGTTCAGGCTGCCGAAGGGCGTCGTCCCGCTGTGCAACAATTCCTCGCTCGATCGCATCCGTGCAATGATGCCTTTGTGCGATTCGCATGGAATTGTTCCAACTTGGCAAGAGCCCGCAGACGACGTCGTGCAGGAGTTCTTCGACGGCCTGGTCGAAGTGGCGGTCCGCTCTGATGAACAGAAGAGCCTCACCCGCGACACGACCGATGCGAAGATGCGGCGCATCGCCACTAGGGCGGAAGAGGCGGCGGCAGCCGCTGCCGCGGGCGAGTTTGGATTCACCATGGAGGAGGCAGAGGCAGCAGAGGTGACAAGCCTTGCCAATCGAGATGAGCTTGCCGGAGAGCTTGCCGGCGAGGGAGAGCTTGCCGAGCCTGAAGCCGAGTCGAGAGAGCCCGCCGAGGGTGCGAGCGGCCCGCCATCTTCAGGCAGCTTGCCGCAAGCAGAGCCCCCAGCGCAGCCCCCAGCTCCACCAAGAAGGCGTCTCCGCAAGGCTGGGGACGTAGCAGGGCGGCAGACGAGTCAACAGCCGTCGCGCCGCGCGACACGCTCCGCCGCGACAAGCACTGTTGCCGCGGGAGCGTCACATGCCGCTGCGACAACTGGAGCGGGGTCCTCCCGGACCGCCGCTTCTGATCCTGCCGCTGCCCCCGCCAAGCGGTCAAGGGAACCCACTCCTCCACCTCGTCGCGCCGAAGGTGGGCTGGACTTTGACCTCTCCGCACTCAGCTCTGACGAGGAAGAAGAAGAGTAAGATTCTTTGCTGTACTTGTAGTTCTTCAATTCTTGCTGTTTTTGTCTTGTATCTGATTTGCTTTACTCTGAACTCATTCCTTTTCAGGACCCTGTCCCATAGAGCGGCGAAGACAGACAAGGCTCCGGTGATTTTTATCGAGGACGAGCCCACCGCAACAGTAGGGGCGCGCCCGAGACCACCTTGCCGGACCCGGCAACTACTCCCCGAAGTAGCCCCCAGCGCAGCCCCCACCGTAAGTATATGGTTTACTTCCTGCTGTTAGGCGCGCATGGGTGCTCTTTCTTTTGCTGACATCTGACTGTTGGTTTGTGTAGGAGCAGAGCAGCCTCACCAGGAGCACCCGGAAGCCGCCCCCGAGATGCTATCTGCTTCGACTACACCGCCAAGGGAGGATTCCCCGGCAAGGGAGCGTTCTCCGGCAAGGGAGAAGTCTCCAGCAAGGGACAGTTCTCCGGCAAGGGACAGCACCAGCGACCCCCCGGTGGTGGAGCCCATGACTGCAGATCCCAGTACAGGTAATCCTCTTGCGCGAAAACTTCACTTGGGTTCTTCTTCTGATTTTCCTTTTGGATATTTGCTTGACTTTTCTCCCTCTTCCGGCCTTCAGATCCACCATCCACGGAGCCGATGGAGACTGAGGTCGCCGGCGAGGAGAATGCGCGCGGCAACACTGATGACGCCGCCGCCACCGAAGAAGAAGCCGGCGCTGATGATCCCGCCGGTGAAGAGGCCGCCAAAGCTGCCGCTGTAGGAGCTGGCGAGGGGTCCGGCGATCGCACTGACGACCCTGAGGCCGCAGGAGAGCAAGGCGCTATGCCGACCGCTGATCCCTCCGCCGCCGCTGCAGCGTCAGGCTCCGAAGAGCCCCAGCCCGGAGCCTACTTGAAGGCTGGCGATGGCGTCTTCATCAAACTCCCCTGGGCGTCAAGCTCCAGGGCGCCAGTCGAAGGAGAAACTTTTGATGGAGAGGTGCTCACCTCCGCTGGGCTGACGCTGGTTGACGCGCCGAGCAGCAGCAGCGGCGAGTCTGAGGAGGAGCAGCTGCTACGGAAACTGGTGTCACTCTACCGCGCTCAGCAGGCCAAGCTAGAATCCCGAGAAGCGCTTGTCGCGAGGGCGGGAGTGGATATCGAGAAGCATGTGGAGGAGCTCCAGAGTCGCAACTAGGAAGCTCTCCGGTCCTTGGCAAAGGAGCGGGCACAGCTCGTCGAGGCGCGGAAAGCCTTCCTTCTCGAGAAGGCTGAAGCTGAAGAGCAACAGCGGCTTGCCGTCGAGGAGCTGTTTGCGCGGGAAGGTGAGTTGGCGCAGCGGAAGGTCAATCTTGACAGCCATGAGGAGGAGGTTGCTGCGCGCGAGCAAACATTTGGCGGGGCTCTCAAGGAAGAAAAGGATGCTGCCGCAGCTGCCGAGGCCGCCAAGAAGGAGCTGGAGACAAAGGTGGCACAGCTGGAGGCCGATCTCAAGGCGAGCGGCGAAGAGCTTGCCGCGCTCAAGCGTGAGCGCGAGAAGGACGCCCATGCCCATGGCGAGCTGCAGGGTCGTCTCGTCGAAAAGGGCAAGGAGCTGAGCGCCGCCAAGGACTCCAACGCTGATCTTGAGTTGAAGCTGGCTACTTTGACCAAGACGCTGGACAGCGCCAAGGAGCAGGAGGTGGCCTTGAAGGAGGAAATCAAGGCCAACGAAGCGCTGCTAACGAGGGCCGCCGAAACCTAGAACACTTTTAGGGAGACTGTGGAGCACTGGACAGAGGGTCTCGTGGATGTTGCCGCAGCCATCGACAGGGTGCTGGCGCAGCTGGGGATGGAGGATTTCGGGTATTCCTCCGATGAGAACCTCCAGCCCAGCGCCAAGCTCACCTTGTTCTCCAAAGGCGTGGCGACGGCCCTCCAGAGATCCAGGAAAGGATCCCAAAGCAGCTGGCCAACGAGTCGTGCGCGATCTGCGCGAGAGTTCTTCAAAAGATGTTGGTAAAGGTGGCCTTCCGCAACCCGGGCCTCAACCTCACCAATGTCCTCAAGAAGCTGCCGGCGGATGCTGATCTGGAAGCGCTCAAGGCCCTTGTGCACAAGGTGAACGAGGTCAAGAGGGTTGATGGCGATCGTGTAGATTAGGCTGCCCGTTTTCTTCTTCTCTTGTCGCTGCTGGTCATGTTACGAGAACAATCTATTAGAGCTGCGACAAGCTATCTTGTAATATAACTTTATTTTGGGCATCGATTGCTATGTTATTTCCTTTACTTGATTCCTTCCTTTGTATTCTTTCGCCCTACGCTTTTAGGGAACTTGCTGGTGCAGGCACCTTTGCCGCGAGCGCTGAGTGCGAGACGTCAGCAGCCTGCTGGCGGTGCCGTTACCGGCAAGAAACCTTGTCGCAACTAGTCGCAGCTCACTTAAGTTGTTGAGCGGACTCGAAACAAAGTAAGGGCGCAACTAGCTGTGAGTTGGTTCCTCCACGCACAGGTTTGTCATACAAAGTATGGTCGTTCGAGGAAGATAACTTAAAAATTTTTAAAACTGATTGCTCAAACTTTGGCAACTTAGCTTTTCTGTCGTTTGCTTCCCGGTAAGGCGAAACTTTCTTGAACGACGCCTGGTCCACATCATTATATTCTCCTTTCCCCCCGGCAAACTTGTGGGCGAGGGAACCTTCCCTTTCCTTGAGAAAAAGAAAGAAGAGAAAATAAAGATATGGGGCCTTACGGCTCATTATTGCTTACCGGGGGTAGGTGCTGCACAAGGTGTCAGATAACACATGCAAAAAATTGAAAGCATGTAATTGACAAGATGTGCGGAGCACATGAGCTTTATTTATGCATGGGGTCTGTGCCCGGCTTTGTACAAAGGATTACATGCAATAGCGCCAAGACTTGTACAAAAGGTGGTTGTCGGAACAGGTTCCGGCAACCGTGCCTTATGGGTAAAACTTACGAAGATGCTCAATGTTCCAGGAGTTGCTCACTGGAAAGCCATCTTCGGTCTCAAGGCGGACAGCGCCAGGACTAGTGACTCGTTTCACCCGGTAAGGGCCTTCCCACTTCGGCGTCAACTTGTTGGAATTCTTGGCGGACTGAACGCGCCGAAGAACAAGGTCGCCTTCCTCGAGACTTCTGGCATTAACTTTGCGGCTATGGTAGCGGCGCAAAGCTTGCTGGTATCGAGCAGCTCGTACAGCAGCCTAAAGACGGTCCTCCTCAAGGAGCAGCGCGTCATCTTGTCACAGCTGCTCTTGCTCAAGCTCATCATAAGCGAGCACTCGAGGTGACCTGTATACGAGTTCCGTGGGGAGAACTGCCTCTGCTCCATAGACTAGAGTGAAAGGTGTCTGGCTGGTAGCTCGATTTGGCGTCGTCCTGATCGACCAAAGAACCACCGGCAGCTCCTCTATCCAGTTCTTTCTGCACTTGCGCAGCCTGTCGAAAGTCCTGGTCTTGAGCCCACGTAGCACTTCAGCATTTGCTCTCTCCGCTTGATCGTGGCTTCTCGGATGAGCAACAGAAGCGAAGCAGACCTTGGCGCCAAGATCTTGGACGTACTGCATGAAGGTGTGGCTCGTGAATTGCGTGCCGTTGTCAGTGATGATCTTGTTAGGGATCCCGAAACGGCAAACAATCGACCTGAAGAACTTGACTGCTGACCGTGCTGTCACCTTCCTCACTGCTTCCACTTCCGGCCACTTTGTGAACTTGTCGATTGCAACGGACAAGTACTCAAAGCCCCCGACAGCTCGGGGAAAGGGGCCGAGGATGTCGAGCCCCCAGACCGAAAATGGCCAGGATAAGGGGATCGTCTGGAGAGCTTGAGCTGGCTGGTGTATCTGTTTGGAATGGAACTGACACGCTTCACACTTGGTTACTTGTGCAGGAGGGCTGCCGGCCAAAAGAAACCTTGCCGGAATGCTTTGCCGGCAAGTGCTCTTGCGCCAATGAGGTGACCACATATGCCTCCGTGTATCTCTGCCAACAGCTTTTGTCCATCTTCCCGGTGAATACACTTCAATTTCACACCGTTGAGTCTTCTTCTGCACAGCGTGTTGTCGACAAACTGGTACATACTTGACTACCGGGCTACTCTTTCCGCTTCTTCTTGCTCTTCGGGAAGTTCTCCTGTCTGAAGGAAACGGACAATCTGCTGTGCCCATGCTGGAGCTTGCGGCTCGACACCAAGGACTAAAGGCACATATGCTGCTGCGGGAACATCCGCTTCTACGGCGAGAACCTGCGACTCAGCCGGAGCTTGATGTTCCCCGGCAAGCTTGCCGGAGCAAAACTTGTCGGGAGCGTCTGCTTCAATGGAACAAACCCTAGGGCTTGCCGGAGCAGACTGCTCCTCAGCACCCTTGGTGTTGATCTTGGTGACCTTCTTGGCGGCGGCTTCAGGGAGCTCTGCCGGAAAATAGTCACCAGAAATCAACTTCCTTTTCTTGCTCTGTCCAGTTGATGGTGTTACAGAAGGTTGAGTCAGTTTGAGCACAAAGATCCCTGGTTCCACAGGTAACTTAAGTGCGGCGCACTTCGATAGGCCATCTGCAATGTCGTTCTGAGCTCTTGGGACATGTTCCATCTGTAGGCCATCAAAGTGCTCTTCTAACTTTCTCACCTCATCAACGTAAGCTTCCATCAATGGACTCTGATAATTCTTGTTCACTTGGCGGACCACAAGCTGTGAGTCACCCCTGACAATGAGCTTCTTGATCCCAAGGTCTGCCGCGATCCTAAGACTGGCAAGCAAACCTTCATATTCTGCAGTATTGTTTGTTGCTTGCTCCTTGGGAAAGTGCATCTGGACTACGTACTTGAGGTGCTCTCCAGTGGGTGCGACAAGTAGCACGCCTGCACCGGCGCCTTGCAGCGAGAAGGCACCATCAAAGTACATCAGCCACTCTTTGCTTGCCTCCTTGACGGGGATGCTCGTCTCTGGAATTTCTTCATCTGGTGTTGGCGTCCATTCTGCTATGAATTCTGCCAATGCTCTGCTCTAGATAGTCGAAGTGCTTTCAAACTTGAGGCCAAAGCTTGACAGTTCCAGTGCCCACTCGACAATCCTGCCTGTTGCTTCCGGATTCTCTAGTATCCTCTTCACCAGAAAACGAGTGACAACTGTGATCTCGTGTGCTTGGAAGTAATGGCGCAGCTTTCTCGAGGCCATGAGGAGGCCGAAAAGCAATTTCTGCACACCAGAGTACCTTGACCTAGCCCCCTGCAGAAGGGAACTGACAAAGTAAACTGGGCGCTGCACCATTTTCTTCTGCATCTCCTCACGCGCCTGCGCAGATCCACCCTTGTCGGGACCAGATCTTGTCGGCGAAGCCGCCTGCTTGTCGCTGGATGCATCTGCCGTGGTTGCTGGCTCATCATCCGCCTCCCTCTCTGCTACTAACGCAGCACTAACCACTTGATTGGTTGCCGCTATATACAGCAGCAACTTCTCTTGTGGCTTAGGCGCGACAAGTGTTGGAGTGAAGGACAGGTATCTCTTCAAGTCCTACAGCGTAGCCTCCGCTTCCAAAGTCCATTTCATTGGACCTGCCTTTTTCAGTATTTTGAAAAATGGCAGGGCGCGCTCAGCAGACTTAGAGATAAACTTGCTGAGAGCAGCCATGCAACCGGCAAGTCTTCGTACATCCTTGACACGCTTTGGTGCTTCTATCTACTCAATGGCCTTGATCTTGTCGGGATTGGCTTCAATTCCCCGCTGAGACACGAAGAACCCGAGAAGCTTTCCGGAGGGGACTCCAAACACACACTTCTCGGGGTTAAGCTTGAGGTTGATGTTGCGCAGATTTGCAAAGGTTTCGTCTAAATCTTGAATCAGGGTTGCCTTGTCCTTGCTCTTGACCACTATGTCATCCATGTAGGCTTCTACATTTCTGTGTATTTGTGTCTCAAAAGCGTCATGGACTACTCTTGCAAATGTTGAACCAGCATTCTTCAAACCGAAAGGCATCCGTATGAAACAGTATGTGCCACATGGAGTGATGAATGCGGTCTTCTCCTCATCCTCTTCTGCCATGAAGATCTGATGGTATCCTGAGTATGCATCAAGAAATGAAAGCAAATCACATCCGACCGTGGAGTCAACAATCTGGTCAATGCGCGGCAAGGGAAATGGGTCTTTGGGACAAGCTTTATTAACATCAGTAAAGTCGATACAAAGCCTCCATTTCCCATTTGCCTTGCGCACGACTACAGGATTGGCCAACCACGTAGGATGGAGCACACCTCTGACAAGGCATGCTGCTTCCAACTTCTTGATTTCTTCTGCAATGAATTCTTGGCGTTCCACTACTTGTTTCCTGACTTTCTACTTGACGGGCCGCGCATGAGGACAAACGGCAAGATGGTGCTCGATTACTTTCCTGGGAACACCGGGGATGTCAGACAGTTGCCACGCAAACACGTCGACGTTCGCCCGCAGGAAAGCAACGAGCGCGCTTTCCTATTTAGGGTCGAGAGTGGCACTGATGGTGAAGGTACCACCAGTGCCGTCCTCCTTGGCGGACACCTTCTTGGTCTCTAGCGGAGCTGCCATTGCCTTCTTACACTTGCCTATGGAGCTCGATGGTGCGTCCTCGATGGTAGCGCAGCACTCCGAAGAGGTGCGCTTGCCGGAGTGGGCATCAGAACTCTTGCCGATCTGGACTACGTACTTGAGGTGCTCTCCGGTGGGTGCGACAAGTAGCACGCCCGCACCGGTGCCTTGCAGCGAGAAGGCACCATCAAAGTACATCAGCCACTCTTTGCTTGCCTCCTTGACGGGGATGCTCGTCTCTGGAATTTCTTCATCTGGTGTTGGCATCCATTCTGCTATGAATTCTGCCAATGCTCTGCTTTGGATAGTCGAAGTGCTTTCAAACTTGAGGCCAAAGCTTGACAGTTCCAGTGCCCACCCGACAATCCTGCCTGTTGCTTCCGGATTCTGTAGTATCCTCTTTAGCGGAAAACGAGTGACAACTATGATCTCGTGTGCTTGGAAGTAATGGCGCAGCTTTCTCGAGGCCATGAGGAGGCCGAAAAGCAATTTCTGCACACCAGAGTACCTTGACCTAGCCCCCTGCAGAAGGGAACTGACAAAGTAAACTGGGCGCTGCACCATTTTCTTCTGCATCTCCTCACGCGCCTGTGCAGATCCACCCTTGTCGGGACCAGAACTTGTCGGCGAAGCCCCCTGCTTGTCGCTGGACGCATCTGCCGTGGTTGCTGGCTCATCATACGCCTCCCTCTCCGCTACTAACGCAGCACTAACCACTTGATTGGTTGCCGCTATATACAGCAGCAACTTCTCTTCTGGCTTAGGTGCGACAAGTGTTGGAGTGGAGGATAGGTATCTCTTCAAGTCCTGCAGCGCAGCCTCCTCTTCCGGAGTCCATTTCATTGGACCTGCCTTTTTCAGTATTTTGAAAAATGGCAGGGCGTGCTCAGCAGACTTAGAGATAAACCTGCTGAGAGCAGCCACGCAACCGGCAAGTCTTCGTACATCCTTGACATGCTTTGGTGCTTCAATCTGCTCAATGGCCTTGATCTTGTCGGGATTGGCTTTAATTCCCCGTTGAGACACGAAGAACCCGAGAAGCTTGCCGGAGGGGACTCCAAACACACACTTCTCAGGGTTAAGCTTGAGGTTGATCTTGCGCAGATTTGCAAAGGTTTCGTCTAAATCTTGAATCAGGGTTGCCTTGTCCTTGCTCTTGACCACTATGTCATCCATGTAGGCTTCTACATTTTTGTGTGTTGGTGTCTCAAAAGCGTCATGGACTACTCTTGCAAATGTTGAACCAGCATTCTTCAAACCGAAAGGCATCCGTATGAAATAGTATGTGCCACATGGAGTGATGAATGCGGTCTTCTCCTCATCCTCTTCTGCCATGAAGATCTGATGGTATCCTGAGTATGCATCAAGAAATGAAAGAAAATCACATCCGGCCGTGGAGTCAACAATCTGGTCAATGCGCGGCAAGGGAAATGGGTCTTTGGGACAAGCTTTATTAACATCAGTAAAGTCGATACAAAGACTCCATTTCCCATTTGCCTTGCGCAGGACTACAGGATTGGCCAACCACATAGGATGGAGCACTCCTCTGACAAGGCCTGCTACTTCCAACTTCTTGATTTCTTCTGCAATGAATTCTTGGCGCTCCACTGCTTGTTTCCTTACTTTCTGCTTGACGGGCCGCGCATGAGGACAAACGGCAAGATGGTGCTCGATTACTTTCCTGGGAACACCGAGGATGTCAGACGGTTGCCACGCAAACACATCGACGTTCGCCCGCAGGAAAGCAACGAGCGTGCTTTCCTATTTAGGGTCGAGAGTGGCACTGATGGTGAAGGTACCACCAGTGCCGTCCTCCTTAGCGGACACCTTCTTGGTCTCTGGTGGAGCTGCCATTGCCTTCTTACACTTGCCGGTGGAGCTCGATGGTGCGTCCTCGACGGTAGCGCAGCACTCCGAAGAGGTGCGCTTGCCGGAGTGGGCATCAGAACTCTTGCCGGACTTGGTCTTCTTCTTCCCTCCGGGAGCTTCAGCGGCAAGTGACTTGCGATCGGCTGCGGCTGCTGCTTCCCGGTAGATCTTGTCGGCGCAGATAAGAGCATCCTTCTTGTCACCAGGGACAGAGATGACACTTATCGGGCCTGGCATCTTCAGTATGTTGTATGCATAGTGAGAGGCTGCCATGAATTTGGCGAGCGCTGGACGGCCGAGTATCCCATTGTAAGGCAATGGAAAGTCAGCAACATCAAAAGTGACCCTCTCAGTCCTGAAGTTCAACTCGCTGCCAAATGTCACCGGCAATGTGATCTTTCCCTTCGGCTTGCTCCTTCCCAGATTGATTCCTTGGAATGTGCCGGTCTCTTCGAGCTCGCTGTCAGGGATCTGGAGTTTCTGGAGTACCGCAGAGGAGATCAGGTTCAAGCCGGCCCCGACGTCAACTAGCATCTTAGTGACCTTGAGGTTGCGGATAGTTGGTGAAACCAACATCGGCAAGCACCCGACCGCAGTTATGCGATCAGGGTGGTCCTCAATATCAAAGATGATAGGCGTGCTAGACCATTTCAGAGGCTTGCGTGACTCGACAGGTGGTTCTGCCGCATTGACTTCCCGCACCCACTGCTTGAGCTGGCGATGTGAAGTATGCAGAGAAGCACCACCGTCAACGCACAGGACCTCTGTGGCTTTCTGGAACTCCTGCTCATCGGTCTCATCATCATCCATATCTTCATCCTCGTCGTCATCTTCATCCTTGTTGCGGCCACGGGGAGGCCTGTCTCCTTGCCGCTGCTTGGCCTTGCCGCGGCGTCCTCCCCGGCCGGGACGTTTCTTGCCGGATCCTCCAGTACCTTCTTGGGCCTTCTCCTTGTTGTGTCGCTCGTACTCAGCCTTCTGCTGCTCGACAAGCTGCTCGACCTTCTTGGAGCTCTAGAGATCATGGCCCTTGGTGCGGTGGATCTTGCAGTACTGCTTGTCGGAGTCGTCCTTCTTGTCGGCGACTGCCACAGCTTCGGCTTGCTTGGCGCCACCTCCGTTGCCGGACTGCTCAACGACTAGCACATCTTTGCCTTTCTTCTTCCTGTTGTTCCGCCGCCGGTTTTTCTTTGCCGGGGCAGCATCTTTGCTGTCAGATCCTCCTGCTCCAGTATTCTCTCCGCGGAGTTTCCTCCCTTCCTCAGCACGTGCACACTTGTCGGCCAGGGCATATAGCTCACTGACGTCTCTGATCTTACACATCTCCATCTCCTCCCGCATCCTGCGGTTTCGCACGTTCTGATGGAACGCGCTGATGACCGCGGCAGGGTGGACATCTGGGATGTTGCGCTGTAGATGGCTGAATCTCTGAATATACTTGCGCAGGGGCTCTCCTTCCTTCTGGGCGAGCAGATGGAGGTCACTCTCTTGGCCATGAGGCTTGTGGCCGCCTGTAAAGGTGCCGACAAACTGATGGCATAGATCTGCCCAGATGGATATGGAGTTGTCCGGCAAGTGCATGAGCCAGGACCTGACATTGGGCTTGAGCACCAGCGGGAAGTAGTTGGCAAGGATCTTGTCGTCATGCCCCCCGGCAGCTTGCACCGCGATGGTGTAGATGCTGAGGAACTTCGACGGATGCAACTTGCCGTCGTACTTCTCTGGTACGTCTGGCTTGAAATTCTTTGTGCTGGGCCACTGGACTTGCCGCAGCTCATGAGTGAACGCCGGGCAACCTACTGCGTACGGCAAGTCGCCTGGTTCCTCTGGCGCATACATGTCGTCAGTCGGCCCAGCACGCAAGTCTGATTGACGCCGTGCTTCTCTTCGACGCTCGATGCGAGTACGAGCATCTTCTTGCTGTCGTTCGTGAAGAACTTGGCGCTGATCGCGACGAGCTCGTGGATCTGACGACGCGGTGGAGTCGGTGTCGAGGTTGACCCGACGAGTCGGCGATCTTGGCCTTCGGGGCGGAGAGTGCACGGTGGTTGCACCCCCACCGGTCTTGTCTCCATCGGCTCGTGCCTGGCAATCTTGCCGCGGCTGCGATGTACCTGGCTGTCGTGGAGTGTCGCCGTTGGCAAAGCCGATGAGACTCTAAATGGTGGCCCTC
This sequence comes from Triticum timopheevii, assembly GCA_963921465.1. NCBI lineage: Eukaryota > Viridiplantae > Streptophyta > Magnoliopsida > Poales > Poaceae > Triticum > Triticum timopheevii. The sequence continues at coordinate 99,017,628 of OY997264.1, read as the reverse complement.
CAATCGTCGATCTTGTCTAACATTGGAGGGTAATCCAGGAGCAGTTGAGCTCGTGCCAAAGCTTCTGCTGGAGTCTTGGCTGGCGGTGGCGAACGGTGCGAGGAGCGGGATATGCTCGAACTTCTAACTATGTTAGAAGGAGCAGCACCTCGTCCAGGCGACCGTGCCACGCTCGTGCCAGCATGTTGGCGTGCATGCTAGTCTTGAGCATCCCGAGATCCACCAGCTCGATCTTGGCTCAACAAACTTATGGTACCATGAGTAACATGACGCTGTCGGTCCCGCGCCTCCTGAGATGGGCGCGGTGCGTGTACAGACGCCGAAGTCTGCGCAGCCTTGTCCTTGGACCTGGCTACACCGTGAGATCCCTCGTCGACGCCCGTTACTCCGCCGGCGTCTACCCCACCACCCATTCGCTCCGGTGGTGGTGGGATCGACGCGGACGGAGAAGCCACCTCCGAAGTCTTCTTCTTTGGCGGCATGTCGATGAAGATGAAGAAGATGAAGATCTGGCTCGTGTGAACGCCGGATAAGGTTCACGTAATCTCGACGCCCCCTACCTGGCGCGCCATAGATGTCGTGGGAACGGACACCTATGGGGCCGGCGGACCGGGCCCCTTTCGGTTCGGCGGGGGGCGGAGATCGCATGAAGAGCAGATCGAGGCGAAGCACACGAGCGATTTACCCAGCTTCGGAGCTCTCCGAAGAGATAATACTCCTACTGCTGCATGTCTGATTATATTGTGTTCTTGCTCGGGAGCGCTAAACGCTACAGTACACTCTAGCTACTAACGAGACCGAGCGTGAGTGTTTTCTGGCTTCGAACCCTTTGAACCTCCCCCCCCCCCCTACGTTGCGCATGGGCCTCCTTTTATATGCTCAAGGGGTCACCGACAGGTGGCAACGCAGGCAAGGGTAAAACTGTAAAAGGTGTTGCGGTTGGTACACCTACTTGTACAGTGTATCCTACCTAACCCTGATGGTAGGTGACAAAGGCATTAAATGCCCGTCTGTGTCGCCCAAAAAGTGCAGAAAAAGGACCGTCAGGGGCGCCACCGCTTGCCACGATGGCTATCTTGTCAGCACCGCTTGCCACCTCGCACCGCTGGCTGCACAGCCTTTCGCCACGTGCGCCTGGAATGGTCCCAGGGCGACACGTTGGTGGATGTGCTAGAGCGTAGGTACAGAGTGGTAGCTTGCCGCGTGAAGCGCCTTGCCGCGGTCGTTGCCTTGCCGCACCTGGAAGCTTGTCGCTCACCGGGCCTTGCCGGGACGCGAGGCGCGTCGCGGCAAGTTCCTTGAGATGCCTTGATTGGTCTTCCCGGCAAGCTCCTCTTGCCGGGGCCTTGTCTCCTTGGCTTGAACACTTTGTTCTTGAATGGCTCCAAAGGAACCACGGAGGACCTTGGCGGTCACCCAGCAGGCCTTGCCGCGGGGTGCTGCGACTGCCCGTGCACAAGTTCGGGATACTAGGGTACCCCTACTCTAGTACACCGACAGGAAAAGGCTCAAGAGTTTGCTCAATTGGTTCAGGAATTATCTCAGGAATTGGCTTAGGAAGAGTCCAATTATTTTCATTAGTCAACATATTATTCAATAGTAATTCAGCTTCGTCGACTGCTCTTTCCCTGAAAACACAACCAGCACAACTATCCAAGTAGTCCTTGGAAGCATCGGTTAGTCCATTATAAAAGATATCAAGTATTTCATTTTTCTTAAGAGGATGATCAGGCAAAGCATTAAGTAATCGGAGAAGCCTCCCCCAAGCTTGTGGGAGACTCGCTTCTTTGATTTGCACAAAATTATATATTTCCCGCAAGGCAGCTTGTTTCTTATGAGCAGGGAAATACTTAGCAGAGAAGTAATAAATCATATCTTGGGGACTACGCACACAACCAGGAGCAAGATAATTAAACCAAGTCTTAGCATCACTCTTTAATGAGAACGGAAATATCTTAAGGATATAATAATAGCGAGAGTTCTCATCATTAGTAAACAAGGTGGCTATATCATTCAACTTGGTAAGATGTGCCACAACAGTTTCAGATTCAAGGCCATAAAAAGGATCAGATTCAACTAAAGTAATAATTTCAGGATCAATAGAGAATTCATAATCCTTATCAGTAACAGAAATAGGTGAAGTAGCAAAAGTAGGGTCAGGTTTCATTCTAGCATTAAGAGATTGATGCTTCAATTTAGCTAATAACTTTTTAAGATCATATCTATCTTTGCAAGCAAAAATAGCTCTAGCAGCTTCCTCCTCCATAACATAACCCTCAGGAACAACAGGTAATTCATAATCAAGGGGAGAACTTTCATCATCACTGTCATCAATAATAGCATCTTCAATAATTTCATTCTCCCTAACCCTAGCAAGTTGTTCATCAAGAAATTCACCTAATGGCAAAGTAGTATCACGCATAGAAGTAGTTTCATCATAAGTATCATGCATAGCAGAAGTGGCATTATCAATAACATGCGACATATCAGAATTCATAGCAGTAGCAGGTTTAGGTGTCGCAAGCCTACTCAAAACAGAAGGAGAATCTAGTGCAGAGCTAGATGGCAGTTCCATACCTCCGCTCGTAGTTGAGGGAAAAATCTTGGTTCTTTCGTCTTTCAAGATCCTCCTAGTGATCAACAGATATAAATCCCAAGTGACTCAAAGAATAGAGCTATGCTCCCCGGCAACCGCGCCAGAAATTAGTCTTGATAACCCACAAGTGTAGGGGATCGCAACAGCTTTCGAGGGTAGAGTATTCAACCCAAATTTATTGATTCAACACAAGGGGAGCCAAAGAATATTCTTAAGTATTAGCAGTTGAGTTGTCAATTCAACACACCTGGATAACTTAGTATCTGCAGCAAAGTATTTAGTAGCAAAGTGGTATGATAATAAAGGTAACAGTGGCAAAAGTAAAGATAATAGTTTTGTAGTAATTGTAACAGTAGCAATGGAAAAGTAAATAAACAAAGCACAATATGTGAAAAGCTCGTAGGCATTGCATCAATGAGGGATAATTATGTCGGATGCGATTCCTCATGTAATAGCTATAACATAGGGTGACATAGAACTAGCTCCAATTCATCAATGTAATGTAGGCATGTATTCCGAATATAGTCATACGTGCTTATGGAAAAGAACTTGCATGACATCTTTTGTCCTACCCTCTCGTGGCAGTAAGGTCCTCGCGGAAACTAAGGGATATTAAGGCCTCCTTTTAATAGAGTACTGGAACAAAGCATTAGCACATAGTGATTACATGAACTCCTCAAACTATGGTTATCACCGAGAAGTATCCCGATTATTGTCACTTCGGGGTTGTTGGATCATAACACATAATAGGTGACTATAGACTTGCAAGATAGGATCAAGAACACACATATATTCATGAAAACATAATAGGTTTAGATCTGAAATCATGGCACTCGGGCCCTAGTGACAAGCATTAAGCATAGCAAAGTCATAGCAACATCAATCTCAGAACATAGTGGATACTAGGGATCAAACCCTAACAAAACTAACTTGATTACATAGTAAATCTCATCCAACCCATCACCGTCCAGCAAGCCTACGATGAAATTACACATGCACGGCAGTGAGCATCATGAAATTGGTGATGGAGGATGGTTGATGATGACGACGATGACAAATCCCCCTCTCTGGAGCCCCGAACGGACTCCAGATCAGCCCTCCCGAGAGAGATTAGGGCTTGGCGGCGGCTCCGTATCGTAAAACGTGATGAAACTTTCTCTCTGATTTTTCTCTCCACGAAACGGAATATATGGAGTTGGAGTTGAGGTCAGTGGAGCATCAGGGGGCCCACGAGACAAGGGGCGCGCCCCCACCCTCGTGGATAGGTGATGTCTACTACACAACCTTCTTCTTGTAGACGTTGTTGGGCCTGCAAGTGCACAGGTTTGTAGGACAGTAGCAAATTTCCCTCAAGTGGATGACCTAAGGTTTATCAATCCGTAGGAGGCGTAGGATGAAGATGGTCTCTCTCAAGCAACCCTGCAACCAAATAACAGAGAGTCTCTTGTGTCCCCAACACACCCAATACAATGGCAAATTGTATAAGTGCACTAGTTCGGTGAAGAGATGGTGATACAAGTGCAATATGGATGGTAGATAAAGGTATTTCTAATCTGAAATAATAAAAACAGCAAGGTAACTAATGATAAAAGTGAGTGTAAACGGTATTGCAATGATAGGAAACAAGGCCTAGGGTTCATACTTTCACTAATAATATAGATAGATCATATAACAAGCCCTCAACATGCAACAAAAGAGTCACTCCGAAGCCACTAATAGCGGAGAACAAACGTAGAGATTATGGTATGGTACGAAACCACGTCAAAGTTATTCTTTCGGATCAATCTATAAAAGAGTTCGTACTAGAATAACACCTTAAGACACAAATCAACCAAAACCCTAATGTCACCTAGATACTCCATTGTCACCTCAAGTATCTGTGGGCATGATTATACGATATGCATCACACAATCTCAGATTCATCCAACCAACACAAAGTACTTCAAAGAGTGCCCCAAAGTTTCTATCGAAGAGTCAAGAACGTGTGCCAACCCCTATGCATAGGTACCCAATGTCACGAAACCCGCAAGTTGATCACCAAAACATACATCAAGTGGCACATGATATCCCATTGTCACCATAGATAATCACGGCAAGACATACATCAAGTGTTCTCATAAAGGACTCAATCCGATAAGATAACTCAATTCATCACAAGAGAGTAGAGGGGGATAAATATCATAAGATCCAACTACAATAGCAAAGCTTGGGATAATCAAGATCGTGCCATAGAGGGAACACGAGAGAGAACACGAGAGAGAGAGAGAGAGAGAGAGAGAGAGAGATCAAACACATAGCTACTAGTACATACCCTCAGCCCCGAGGGTGAACTACTCCCTCCTCGTCATGGAGAGCACCGGGATGATGAAGATGGCCACCGGTGATGGGTTCCCCCCCCCCCTCTGGCAGGGTGCCGGGATAGGGTCCTGATTGGTTTTTGGTGGCTACAGAGGCTTGCGGCGGCGGAACTCCCGATCTATCTTCCGTTCTGGTAGTTTTAGGGTACGTAGGTATATATGGGTGCAGGGAGTACGTCGGTGGAGCTACGGGGGCCCCACGAGGCAGGGGGGCATGCCCTAGGGGGTGGGCGCGCCCCCCACCCTCGTGAGCACCTCCCGTATCTTCTGACGTGGAGTCCAAGTCCATCAGGTTCCTTCCAAAAATAACTTCTCCAGTTGATTTCGTTCCGTTTTGACTCCATCTGATATTCCTTTTCCTTGAAACACTGAAATAGGCATAAAACAGCAAATCTGGGCTGGGCCTCCGGTTAATAGGTTAGTCCCAAAAATAACATAAAAGTGGATAATAAAGCCCAATATTGCCCAAAATAGTAGATAATATAGCATGGAGCAATCAAAAATTATAGATACGTTGGAGACGTATCAACAGGGTGTGGGCCCCCTAGTCTTGATTCTTTCGCTAGTATTTTTTACATTTTCCAAAACTTCTCTCTGTGCATTTTCAGGACATTCCGAGAACTTTTGTTTTCTACAAATAAAACAACATCATGGCAGTTCTGCTGAAAATAGCGTCAGTCCCGGTTAGTTTCATTCAAATCATGCAAGTTAGAGTCCAAAACAAGGGCAAAAGTGTTTGGAAAAGTAGATACGTTGGATACGTATCAGCTAGCATGATGAACAACACAAAAGACACAAGGTTTATACTGGTTCGGGCCACCGTTGTGGTGTAATACTCTAATCCTGTGTGTGGTGTGGTGGATTGCCTCTTGGGCTGATGATGAACAGTACAGAGGAAGAACAGCCTTGCGAGAGGTGTTCTTGTGCTTGGTGGTGGTATCTGGATGAACCCCCCATCTATTGTGGTGGCTAGCCCTATATATAGAGGCCCTGGTCCTCTTCCCAAATATTGAGCGGGAAGGGAGCCAACAACGGCCATTTTGAAAGGGGACAGCTAGTACAAGCTATTGATGTCTACTACACAACCTTCTACTTGTAGACGTTGTTGGGCCTGCAAGTGCACAGTGTCGTGGTGGGCGCACGGCAGATGCCAAGGGATGGCTAAAGAGAGGAGGAGGCTCGAGGGCGCTGGTGGGCTTCGGAGGCGAGGTTGATATGCGCGGGCGCGGGATGCTGAACATACCCAGGTTCGGGGCTCTCCGGAGAGATAACACCCCTAGTCCTGCCGAGTTTAGTTGGATGGTTGATAGTACAATGTCGCTCCTGGAGCTGTTTGGAGGAGGAAGGAGGCTGGCCAAGGCTCCGGCTGCTCCTTCTCCTTGGTGTTGCTATGTAGTGGCTAGTCCTATCTTGCTTGCTCTATCTTGCGTGGCTTTGCATGCCGTGTGTGTCGTATGTCTCTGTTGAATATCTCTCGTTCCGTCTCTCTGTAGGCGTGGACTCCTGGGGGGTTTTATAGACCAACCCACCCAGGGTTACAATGGTAATATGCCGAGTCGGTGGGTCCGTATTGTCGGCGTCCGGGGTTCCGGGCTGGGTCCCGCTTGGGGGCTTGTGGTTCGCCGGGTTCTCCCAGGTGCGGGCCCCGAGTGCCTAGGGGGACTGTGTGTCGTCTTGTCGATCGTCATGGCATGGCTGGGTCGAGTCGCGCACAGTGTTCTCCGTCAAGTCACCGCTTGCTGTCGTCAGCGGTAAGGGCGGGAACACTGTTGCCGTACCAGCCCTGGTCAGCGGGTAGGTAAGGGGCACTATTGCCATGCTCTGGCTAACCACGGGCATGGGCGGGGGCACTGTAGTCTTGGTCATCAGTGAGGTCTCGTCCCATCGTACGGCCTGGATGGGACAGGAGCTGGCCCGTGGCTGGGTTGCCGTGGACGCCACGGGTAGGTTGGCTTACTGGGGAAGCCAAGGTTGCGCCAGGTTGAGTTACCTTGCGCCAGCCGCTGCGGCCAGGTTGACGTACCTTGCCGAGTCGAGGGTCTTGGCCGGGTTGCGTGCCTTGCCGGGTCGAGCGACCCGGCCTGGCGCACGCTGGTTTGGGGGGCGATGCAGGCCCTGCTGTTTTTTAAATAGATCCGGGTTCCGTTGCCTGCCCGGGGTTCATCCCCCCGACAGTAGTCCCCGAAGCTATGAAGGTCCGCCGTCTTCGGATGAGTGGGCCTTCACAGCTTCCCCCTTGAGCAAGGCGGAATGTGCGAACGCTGGGTCCGGCAACACCCACTGTGTGCCGGGTTTTTCGGAAACCTAATCGCGGCATCCCGGCCATGGTGGGAACCGAGGACTCCGTCGAATCTTGAGGCGATCCCTCGGGCTTTGCGCTGGCGCCACGTGGTGCACGGAAGCCGGAGGGGCCTGACAGGCCACGCGCGTGACGGGACTGGGCGACGGGCCCGGGGCCCGCCGCCGCGCGCCCTTGGCCACGCGTGCGGATTTATTGCGGCTTCTAGGGGCCGGTTGCACTTCCCCGCGTAGTTAGTGCATGCGTACACGCGCACTTATTGCGGGGTAGTGGAACGGGCGCGTGCAGACGATCCCACTTCCCCACGTATGAACCGGGGCTTATAAATCGAGGGGGGCAAGGGGGCGGCGGGCATTATTCTCACTCGCGCCCTCCCGTCCCCCTGCTCTCGCTCTGCTCGTTGCCACCGACGCACAGCTGCGCCGCAGCCCCGAGCAAAGCTCTTCTCCGTCGTCCTTCTTCCTTCTGCTTCTATCCATGGCGTTGCCGTCGGGCTCTTGGATGGGCTCCAACGTCACCAACGACGACATCACGCAGCTTCGAGCTTCGTGGCGCTTGCCACGGGAGATGGACGTTGGCGTCCACCTATCGCGTGGCGAGAAAAGGCCTCGACCCAAGGGGCAGGAGCGCATCGTCTTCCTTACTCACTTCGAGTGCGGGCTCGAGCTGCCCGCGAGCACCTTCTTCCGCGCCTTCCTGGAGTTCTTCAGGCTTCAACCGCACCATCTCCGCGCCGGCGCCATCATCCAACTGTCCGGCTTCATGACCCTATGTGAGGGCTACCTGGGGGTCGAGCCGACGATCGACCTCTGGGCGCGCTTCTTCTTCTTGAAGCAGCAGGGCCCGTCGGCCGGGGAGTTTGCCGACTGTGGCGCCGCCGTCATCTCCAAGCGGTCGGGGGAAGATTTCCCGAAGATTCCGCTCGAGGATTCTGCCAAGAAGTGGAAGAATTCCTTCTTCTACGTCCGCAATCATGGCGCGGATCACATCAATCTTCCCCCTTTCGCCATGGCGCCGCCGCGGGCGAAGACGAACTGGGGCTACTCGCCCCGGCGCCCGTCGCAGGAGATCATCAACCTCTGCGAGCGGGGTGACGGTGATGAGGACGCAGGAGGGGCTCACTGGCACGGACCTTCTCACCGCGTTCATCACTCGCCAGGTCCTCCCGCTTCAGAGGCGCTCCTGCCTCATCAGCGAGATGATCGGCCTGCAGGACCCCAACTGAATGGGGTCGACGCGGCTGTCTAGGGAGCAGGCCGCGTGCGCTGTCAATGCCATCTCCAGGGCCAATCTTGGAGAGGATTGGCATTTCGGCAAGGCTCCGTATAGCCAGGAGAACGCGGCGCCGTAGGTGAGCATCTGGTCTCCTTACTTCGCCGCCGCGCATCTTCTTGTTCGTCCCGACGCGTCACGGGAGGTTCTTCTGAATGCGAGCTGGCATCCTTACGCCCGGGCTCCGCTGCAGGTGGCGCCTGTGGCACCAGAGGAGCCCGCGGCCCAAGGCGGCGAGGAGGTGGCCGAGTCCGATGCCGGCGCTGTGCGCCGAGCCGGTAAGCTTTGAGTCTTTCTCTTCTTTGTTTTGTCTTGAATTGTTGCTCATGTCGCGGTGAAGGCGACGCTGACGCCGGTTGCTTGGTGAAGCGGCATTGGGCGGGGGAGGCGGTGACGTGGGCAGAGCCGGGTCCTCGCACGGGGCAGCGCCAAGCCGCCCGCATGGCAAGGACAGCGTCGCGCCACGACCCCGCGGATCGAAGCGCGCAGCGGACCCGGCCTAGCCCGGAAGGCCGGCCAAGAAGAAACGCGCGAAGCCGACTCCGGTCCCGGTCTTGATGGGGTAAGACTTGTTTCTTGCATGTGCCCTAATTTCTTGTTTCTTTTGCTTATTCTGCCTTCTTCTTTAGGTCGCCGATCGCGCTGGAGAGGGCGGCAGTGGAGGCCGCGGCCACCGAAGGGACTACGTTCCGCAGGAGCCGGTCCGACCTTGACGGCCTGGCCGGGGAGGAGGGACGAGGAGATTCAGACCTCGGCTTGGACCCGGACGACAACGAGTCCTTGGCCTGGCGTGATAGGAACCGGGCCGAGGCGGAGCTGGAGGCGGCGTCTGTCCGGGCTTGGACCGACGCGGTGGCGGCGTGGGCGCGAGGCGGCGCGGAGTCGGCCTGGCATGAGATGTCGGAGGGCATGGTGGTGGAGGCGACGGTTTTTGAACCGTTGTTGGTGAGGGAGCGCGGCCGTGGGGGCCGGCCCGAGGTGGTGCTCCTCGACCAGGAGGTCGTGGAGGTGGGGGGCGATACCCCGCCGCGAGCCGACATTGTTGAGCGCGCGGGGGCTGATGTTGGTGGAGGCGGCGTCCTGGAGGGGGCGCTGCAGGCGGCGGCGCCGAAGGAGGTGCTGGCCGTGTCGCAAGCGGCCAGCGGGGGGCATGCCTTGGTGCCCCGGTTGGGCGGGCATCGAGCTGTCGTGCCGCAGCCCGCGCGGAGCGGGGGCGCGGCCGTCTTTGATCCCTAGACCCAGGAGGAGGCGGCGCTGGATGCCGTCAGCCGCCGTCTGCGAGGCCGGACGGAGAGCCTTGAGGCCTTCGCCCAGGCCGAGACAGAGCGGACGCATGACTTGGAGCGCGCCGTCCTGGTAAGTCCTTCTTCTTCTTGTTTTCTTGTGATTTTATCTCTGTGGGGGCGCGCAAGTGCACCCACTTGGTGTAGCCCCCGAGGTTCAGGCCAACTATGTAGTAGTTGGGTCGAACCTTAGGAGCATTGGCCTTGTGTTGACTTTGGTATTCTCTTCAGCACCTTGACGCCTTCCGGGTTGCCGCCTACAACCGGCTCCTGGGCAAGCATCGGGAGCTCAAGGAGCAGCTTGCTGCCAAGGAGGAGGAGCTTCGCGTCACCGCAGGTACTTTGTTGAGTTCTTTCCTTCTAGTGGGGGCACGCTAGCGCACCCGCTGGCTATAGCCCCCGAGATTCGGGACAACTGTGTAACAGTTGGGCCAAATCTTAGGCCTTGTCTTATTTTTTTCTTCTTGTTGAGTTCTTCTTCTTTGCAGCCGAGATGCTGTCTTGGCGGACCCGGCTATTCCGGGCTGGTCATCACTATGACCGGCTCGTTGCTAATTCCGACCATCTCAGCGTCGAGGCGACGCAGGCGAGGGCGGAGGCGGCCGTGGCCCGGCGGTCTCTTGACGAGGCCAACCGGCGGCACGAGCAGCTGGCAGGTCACAAGAGCCGCCTTGAGGCGGAGGTGGAGCTTCTTAAGGCGGAGGCCGCCAAGGCGGTGGAGGCACAGCAGGCCTTGGTCGAGGCGGACCAGCAGCGCGGCCAGCTGGCCGACGACAAGGGCCGGATCCAGGCTGAGGTGGAGCGTCTACGGGGGCAGGCCACCACGGCTGAGGAGGCCCGCCAGGCCGAGACTCGCCGCTGTGAGGTGGCCGAGAAGGCGGCTGAAGACAAGGACGCCGAGCTGAAGGCGGCCCTTGCTAAGGCGGCCGACCTGGAGAGGGCGCTCGGGGAGCGGTACCGTGTCTTGTAGCGGGAGCGACGTGGTACGTTGCTCAAGGCGCAGCACCTGGAAGAGTCTTTTCTCCAGTAAGTGTTGCTTCTTCGTTGTTTGCCGGGTCGGGACCTGGCCCTTTCTTCTTTGTTGCTCTTCTGACTTGCTTCGTCTTTGGCTGCAGGGGCCTTTCCGGAGACGCAGCGGCTGGCGGAGGAAGCCGTCCGCTATCAGCATGACCCGACCGGCGTTGTTGGGTCCGGGACGGATCCGCTGACGGCTTGGACCTTCCCGAAGATCATTGCCGCTGCTGAGGCCCAGCTGCGGGCCTTGGGGACGCAGATGGAGCGGCTGTCCTGAGCCGGTACCGCGATGACGGCAGCCTCGTGGCCGAATTCCATCCATCCGCGCAGCTTCTCGCGTCTTGCGTGCTGGTTGGAGATGGGCCCGGATTGCCTTAGCGACAGGCACGTTTCCGCCGCCCGGGCCGGTGCTGAGATGGTGCTCTGGATCGTGCTCTTGGAATCCGGATCTTCAGCTGGACGCGCTGATCGGTCAGCGCGCTGGCTCGGAGCAGTTGTTGCAGGAGCAGGCCGGACGGATCGCCTCCCGGGCCAGCTATATCGCCGAGTTCGCCTTCCATGACGAGTTCCATCCGAAACGGACGGAAGACGGCGCGGTCGTGGATGGCAACGACTACAGCTTGCTTATTCACGACCCGGAGGGCAGCTCGGAGGAGACGGGCATCTACGGCGACACGAAGGTCGAAGAGGACACCGGTGCTTCGCTGGACCCAAAGGCCGGCCGGGGGGAGCCGTCGACGTCGCGACGCGGCACTGCGAATGCCTGAGAATCTTTTGTAGAAAATTCTGTTAAGTAGTAGGTCCACCCACCCACTGGGGGTTTTCAGTGCGTAATGAACTCGGGCCGTGGGCCTTTGCTTGAAACATTTATGTGTAAATGCTGTGAGTGTTTATTTTCCTTTTGCCTTCTGCTTTTTTCGAACTTATTTCATGCATTGCTCCTCTCTGAAGCTTCCCCCCCGCGAGTCAGATGGTCGAGGCTCCGGTCCGTGACAAGGAGTTCGGCTCTTCAAGAGGCGGCCGCAGGAGTTGGGTCCTTAAAAACGTTGAGCGCGAGCGAAACACCCACTAGGCCGGCTGGCAGCAATCCGGCTTGGCCGGTTGTTGAGCAGCCGGTCGTGTGGCTAACTTAGTTGATGAGCATCGGGCTGGGTTGGTCGACCCGGCGGCTTTGACTTAGTGTATGAATCGTAGGGGAGCTTTAGCCCATTGTGCTTGCCCGCCGTCAGCCAAAGCTGGATCTGCGATTTTAGGGCGAAGTGGGGGGCTGCGGCATCCTAACTTATCAGGAATCACTAAGTGAAGCGGCGGGGTGATGATCAAGCCAGCCAGCCCCCGAGCCCCCCGGGTCGAGCTTGTCGGGCCGGCGGCCGGGTTCGGTAGTAAAGTGGTTTGAAATATGGACGCAATAAATTGGTCGGCAAAAGGCAGCCCCCGAGTCTCGTTCCGGGACCCCATAGTTTCATATGCTTACAAAAGGCGTTGATACATACATTCGTTCGGCTAACTGTAAAACGGACGGAGGAGTTCCGTGTTCCACGGCCGGGTCGTTTCTTCGCCAGCGGTGTCCCTCTTGGGCTTTTTCGATTTGCGTGCGCCAATGAGGTAGTAGGCATTGCGGTCGCGCAAAGCCCTGCTCACGATGAATGGGCCCTCCCATGGAGAGGACAGCTTGTGCTGGCCTGTCTGCTCTTGGACGAGTTGGAGGACGAGGTCGCCTTCGCGGAATGCGAGAGGCTTGATCTTCTTGCTGTGGTAGTGCCTCAGGCCTTGTTGGTAGATAGCCGAGTGGCTAAGTGCCAGAAGGCGCGCCTCGTCGAGCAGGTCGATGCCGTCTTCGCGTGCTTCTCTTGCTTCTGCTTCGGTGTACATCGTGATGTGCGGCGAGTCGAACTCGACGTCGGTTGGGATGATGGCTTCGGATCCGTAGACGAGGAAGAACGGGGTGAACCCGGTTGACCGGTTTGGTGTCGTGCGCAAACTCCAGAGAACCGCGGGCAACTTGTCGAGCCAACTGCCGGGTGAGCGGACAAGTGGCTTGACGCGTCGTGGCTTGATGCCGGACAGGATGAGTCCGTTGGCCCGCTTGACCTGCCCGTTGGACTGAGGATGTGCCACGGAGGCCAGGTCGAGGTGGATGCCAGAGACGGAGCAGTATTGCTCGAGCGCACCCTTGGTGAAGTTGGTGCCGTTGTCGGTGATGATGCTGTTCGGCATGCCGTACCGCACTGCTATGTCCTTGATGAACCGGACGGCTGTTGGCCCGTCCAGTTTCTTGATTGGTGAGGGAGTCCTGGACTAGGGCGTGTCCGTATAGCCGAACTGTCATCATTGGCCGGACTCCCAGACTATGAAGATACAAGATTGAAGACTTCGTCCCGTGTCCGGATGGGACTTTCCTTGGCGTGGAAGGCAAGCTTGGCAATACGGATATGTAGATCTCCTACCATTGTAACCGACTCTGTGTAACCCTAGCCCTCTCCAGTGCCTATATAAACCGGAGGGTTTTAGTCCATAGGACGAACAACAATCATACCATAGGCTAGCTTCTAGGGTTTAGCCTCCTTGATCTCGTGGTAGATCCACTCTTGTACTACCCATATCATCAATATCAATCAAGCAGGAGTAGGGTTTTACCTCCATCGAGAGGGCCCGAACCTGGGTAAAAACATCGTGTCCCTTGTCTCCTATTACCATCCGCCTAGACGCACAGTTCGGGACCCCCTACCCGAGATCCACCGGTTTTGACACCGACATTGGTGCTTTAATTGAGAGTTCCTCTGTGTCGTCGCCCATAGGCCCGATGGCTCCTTCAATCATCAACAACGACATGGTCCAGGGTGAGACTTTTCTCCCTGGACAGATCTTTGTATTCGGCGGCTTTGCACTGCGGGACAATTCGCTTGGCCATCTGGAGCAGATTGAAAGCTACGCCCATGGCCATCAGGTCAGATTTGGAAGTTTGAATTATGCGGCCGACATCCGCGGAGACTTGATCTTCGACGGATTCGAGCCACAGCCGAGCGCGCCGCACTGTCATGATGGGCATGATCCAGCTCTGCTGCCGGACAGTGCCCTGGAGGCCGCACGAGAGTCTGCTCCGACCCTTAACTCGGAGCCGACTGCGCCGATCGAGGATGGGTGGCTAGACACCGCCTCGGGGGCTGCTACCTCTACGGCGATGGAGCCGAATACCAACCCTGTCCTTTGTGAAGCTCGTGACTCCGAGGCGCTGGACTCCTCGCCGGACTCCGAACCTCCCGTGCCCCTACCAATCGAATCCGATTGGGCGCCGATCATGGAGTTCACAGCTGCGGACATCTTTCAGCACTCGCCCTTTGGCGACATCCTGAATTCGCTAAAGTATCTCTCGTTATCAGGAGAGCCCTGGCCGGACTACGGCCAGGACGGTTGGGATGTGGACGACAAAGAAATTCAAAGCCCACCCACCACCCACTTTGTAGCCACTGTCGACGACCTAGCGGACATGCTAGACTTTGACTCCGAAGACATCGACGGTATGGACGACGATGCCGGGGACGACCAAGAACCAGCGCCCACAGGGCACTAGAAATCCACCTCAACTCACGATGTATACATGGTGGATACACCAAAAGGAAGCGATAACGAGGAACAACGGGACGCGGTGAAGGATAATTCCCCCGAAAAACAGCCAAAACGGCGACGCAATGGCCACCCGAAGTCCCGCCTCGATAACAACAGCACCCATACAGACCCAGCCGTAGAGCAGGGCGAACCAGTGGACGACGAACATGCCACCAAGCAACCGTCCGAACAGGATGAATTGGACGAGCAACCCATCCCCAGCGAAAACAACAGTCCAGACGATCTCACGCCGGACACATCACCGGAGCATAAGAACCTCCACAAAAGGCTCGTCGCCACTACAAGAAGTTTGAAGAAGCAGAAGCGGAAGCTCAAAACAGCAGAAGACATACTCAGAATGAGATGGAGCAAAGTACTCAAGACCACAGATAAGTACAGCGATAGTCACCAAGCAAAGAGCTACCCGAAGCGCAAGCTGTTGCCCGAATTTGTTAAGGAGGCCGTAGAGCCCCCACAGTCAAAAAACAAAGAGGCCGCATGGTCGGATAGACAACCGCATGACAAGCAAAGAGCGGCAAGCGGCGCCGCACACAAGCCGGCACATGATCCTCGCAAAAAGGATGGCCCGGTCAGGTCCATCTATGGCCCGGTCAAGTCCATCTATGAGCAACACAACATGTCGGGTGTTCGAAAACAACGGTACACCTAAATACAGGGGCGCCGCACACCCCCTATTTTTCACCGATGAGGTACTGGATCATGAATTTCCAGCAGGATTCAAGCCTGTAAACATAGAGGCATACGACGGAACAACAGACCCCGGAGTCTGGATTGACGATTAAATCCTACACATACATATGGCTAGAGGAGATGATCTCCATGCCATAAAATACCTACCCCTCAAGCTCAAAGGGCCAGCCCGGCATTGGCTCAAAAGTCTCCCAGAGAATACCATTGGAAGTTGGGAAGAGCTCGAGGATGCGTTCCAGGCAAATTTTCAGGGGACTTATGTCCGCCCTCCGGATGCAGATGATTTAAGTCACATAACTCAACAGCCCGGAGAATCAGCACGCAAATTCTGGAACAGGTTCCTCACCAAAAAGAACCAAATAGTCGACTGTCCGGACGCCGAAGTCTTAGCAGCCTTTAAACATAACGTCCGAGACGAATGGCTCGTCAGACACCTCGGCCAGGAAAAGCCAAGAACAATGGCCGCGCTAACAAGCCTCATGACCCGCTTTTGCGCGGGGGAAGATAGCTGGCTGGCAAGATGCAGCACTAGCGACCCGAGTACATCCGAGGTCAGGGATGGAAATGGGAAACCACGACGCAGAAAAGATCAGCGCCGGACTAAGGAAAATGGCCCAAAGAGCACGGCGGTCAACGCCGGGTTCAAAAGCTCTCGGCCGAACAACAAAACACTGCCTCTTAAGGACAACAGTGACGAGCTATCCAACATAAACAAAATCTTGGACAGGATATGTCAAATCCACAGTACCCCTGGGAAGCCTGCCAACCATACCCACAGAGATTTTTGGGTCTTCAAGCAGTCTGGCCAACTTAACGCCAAACACAAGGGGCTCGACACACCAAGCGAAGACGATGACGAACCACACAAGCAGAGCGCCGGAAAACAGAAGACTTTCCCACAAGAAGTCAAAACAGTGAACTCACTTCAAATGATAACAAGGAAAAATAGTGCGGCACCTACTAAAGTACGCGCCGCACGGTCCACCCCAGCAGAGTCCCGAAATTGGATGTCAAAACCAATTACTTTCGACCATCAGGATTACTCCAGAAGTATTCGCAGCACAGGAGGGACCGCTTTGATATTGGATCCTATAATCGACGGACTGCAATTTACACAAGTCCTAATGGATGGCGGCAGTGATATAAACCTGCTATACCAGGACACCATCCGCAGAATGGGGATAGACCCTACCAAAATTTGCCATAGCAGCACTTCCTTTAAAGGAGTGACGCCAGGCCCTTATGCCAATTGTTCAGGCTCTTTACTACTAGAGGTTGTGTTCGGATCATCCGACAACTTCCATCGCGAAAAGCTAATCTTCCATATCGCCCCATTCAAAAGTAGCCATCAAGCACTATTGGGACGCGAAGGTTTCGCCCGCTTTAACGCAATACCGCATTACGTGTCTCTTACACTTAAAATGCCCGGTCCACGCGGTACCATCTCATTGAAGGGAAACTTCGAGTGTTCCTCGACCGCGGAAGAACGTGAGACTGCCTTGACAGCCACACACTAATACGACTTTGCTGATCAAAGCTCCTAAAACAGGTCATTCAGACCCCGGACACAGTTAAGTGAGTCCGATATAAATAAACAAGGGGCTTATTAGCCGCATACCCCTTTACAAGGGGCTGCACGCATGAACAATGAGAGCCAATAAAGCTCAATTTTATTCATCTTTTAAATCATACTCTGTCTTAAATACATTTTTCGCACGATATTTTTCCAAACTAAGTTCCTCTCTTTTTTACAGATGAACAACGTGCTACACCCGTCCAGGATACAGCACAACGGAGACACAGGCGCAGACGTGCAGCAGGGACCCATTACAAGGATTCTTTTCAAATTAAGACCCTGCGTAAACCTTCTTTACTGTCTCTTGTTGATACACATCCCCCGGTTTCTTACCATAACCGAGGAGGAGGCTGGCGTTTTGGCATCGGCCGCGTCTGAAGTTTTCGCGCGTACCTGGACACTAGGGGCCTAGGGCATTGTTCTGCCCGTTATCATAAAGACCGAATACCTCAGGTAGTGTTCGGCGTCTCGAGTTAGGCCTTATATGCATCAGCTCGAAATCATGTCTTTGGTCAAATGTTGGGTTTGCCCCGCTCCTGTGATTTGCTGCCTTACGTTCCGCTCTATCGGCTAACGCGGCACCAGGAGAACTACTGCGATTGTGCCCCGGTTCGGCCGGGCGAGCACCTCAGTAGAGAAAGCCGAAAGCTGACTGTCATGATACAGCGAGAGACTGGTCAACCACTCGATTGACTACCGGAATGTTTAGAATTCCTTCGCTTTGACAAAGGACCGTTTCCCGGTCAGGCACACACGTGCCTCGAGTTCGGAGAGCGCGGTGCCCCTAGGGCCTATATACATTAACGGATGTACAGGAGATATTTCAATACTTGAACGCACAAGTATAAAAAGCCTTTATATTATAAATATGGTTTTACAAATCATACATGTCATTTGAACATAACATTTTTCGAGCACTGCTCCTCTATTAAACGAGCGCCCTGTAGGACTTCCTCAAAATAGTGCTCGACGGGTAATCGGCTTCTGTCCGAACACCGGGATGCAACATCAGTGGCACCCATCTCTGCCAAGTATGTTTTGACACGGGCGAGATCCATCCGTGCACCCTCTATGCATGCCGACCGCTTCATCGCCTTGATATGCGGCACCGCACCAAGGAATTGCTGCACTAAGCCAAAATAACTCTTCGGCTTGGGCCTTTCCGGCCACAGATGAGCCACCACATCCTTCATGGCAAGTTCGGACAACCTATTCAGCTCAGCCCACTCAGCCAACCGATCGGTTAACGGAAGTGGACGCTCCAGACTATGGAATTGAGACCAAAAAAGCTCTTCCATTTCGTGATCCTTGTGGCTTCGGAAGTGCACGACCGCGTCCGCCGCACTCGCCGCCAAATTCAGATAAGCATCCTCCGCACCCCACAACTGGCCCAACTGAGCATACTTCGGATCCGTGAATTTCCTACGCAGCAGGAAGGGCTTTCCAGCCGCAATGTCTCCGGCCTGACGCAGCTCCTCCTTTATAGCCCTCATTGCAGAGCAGGCATCCCTGGCTTCGGCGGTGGCCTTCTTCAGGTCCTCTTGCCCCGCTCGGCGTTCTCTTTCAATAACCTCATAGCAGTCGGTATCATGCTTCAACTTCACGGCCATTCCGGCCATCTCCTCCCTGCTTCGGCAGTGAGCAGCCTTTTCGGCTTTTAGCTCTTCGGCTGCCTTCGAGGCAGCCACATCACTCTTTCTGGCTTGCTCCTTGGCTCGAGCAAGCTCTGCCTGCAGGCCCTCTATAGCAGCGGCGCCATCTGCATCAAGCATACATGTTGTAAGGCGTGGGCATCAGCTCCCTTACCAGGTGACCGCGGAGAAACCACCTACCTTGTGACTCATCAAGTCGTTTATTGACCAGCGCGATGTCCGCATACGCAACGTCGAGTTGCCGCTTTAGTTCGGCAACTCTATCAGTCCGGCTGGCCACCGAACGATCCGCCCCCTGAATAGGAACGACAACATCTTACCACTGAGATTATGATGCTCGGCACGCCGTCACTTCTGACAACGTACCGAGTCTCAGGGGTACTATCTATATAGGGCGCACTCTATGTGCAAAACTGTCAAAAGGTATGTCATTTTTATGTACCTCAAACCCCGTCAGTAAACTTCTGACGGCCTCATGCAACCCGCTCTCAGCGGATGAAATCCTTTCAATCACCATACTCATTAATGTACGGTGATCTTCTGAGATAGACGCCCTCTCGAGCAGATCCTTCAGCTCCTCCGGCCGTACACTAGATGGTGCCGAACTCTTCGGCCCCGCCGGACTTGGGAAGACCCTCTGCGACGACACCTCAGGTTCGTCCGCCCTGCCTGATGGCGCGGCAGATGGAGGCATCTGGCTCTCCATCATCTCCGGACGAAGATCCCCCGAAGATGAGCTCTGCTGGGAAGGGCTGAGATCCGAACTACAAGGTAAGAACTTCGGTTATCCTCAGAAATAAAAACAGGGATGTCCCTTATTACGAAACCCCCCTTTTTCTATTTACGGCTTGCTGGAGGGTTGATTCCCTTGGGGAAATAGTGCGGCCGGGGCTTCTCCTGGCGCAGGACCCTCCGGTGAAGATTTCTTCTCCCGCTTTGAGGCCTTGGCCTCTGGATCTTCGGAAGCGGTCCTCCTCTCCCCCTGGAGGAAGGGATTCTCGATCCCCCCTTTCTTGAGAGCCTCCTTAGCAGAGGCAGTAGTTTTCCTGTTTTCCCCTTCGCCCTCTTCTGAAGGCGCAACCTCCAGCATCTTGACTAACACGGGATCCGGCGTGGTCTCCGGGAGGGGGGCCGGACACCGTATCAGTTTTGCTTGCGCTATCCTCTCCTGTTCAAGGGATAGCTGGTTAAAAGGCAAATCCATGATAAATAAACGAACAGTATGTCCGGACACAAGGCTACTTACTTGAGTATCCGGGCGATTGCAGCTTAGGTCGGCGTCCTCGGTCAAGTTCGGACACATCTCTTGTGATCCGAAGAACAGTTTATACATCTCCTAGGGTGTCATACCCATGAAGTGTTGAAGAGCTCGCGGTCCCTCCGGATTGAATTCCCACAGACGGAGGGGGCGACGTTTGCAGGGCAGAAGGCACCGAATCAGCATAACCTGCGTCACTACGACCAGATTGATCTCCCTCTCTTGGAGGTCTCGAATCCGCCCCTGCAATATTGGTACGTCCTTGGACGGCCCCCAGTCAAGCCCTTTGTTGACCCATGACGCCAGCCATTGTGGAGGGCCTGAGCGAAAGGCGGGCGGCGGCACCTGCCTGCTGCCCCTGGGAGCGGTGATATAGAGCCACTCCTATTGCCACAAGCCGAGCTCCTCTTGAAAAGAGCCCTCGGGCCATGGAGCATCGGCCCTCTTACTTATAACTGCCCCTCCGCACTCTTCCTGTCGCCCCTCGATCATCTTCGGCTCCATGTTGAAGGTCTTGAGCCACAAACCGAAGTGAGGGGTAGTGTGGAGGAAGGCTTCGCAGACAACAATGAACGATGAGATGTGGAGGATGGACTCCGGAGCCAAGTCATGGAATTCCAGCCCATAATAAAACATGAGCCCCCTCACGAAGGGGTCCGTCGGGAAGCCTAAACCCTGACGGAAGTGAGACACGAACACGACGCTCTCACCAGGCTCGGGAGTGGGAATGACTTGCCCTTGGGCGGGCAACCTATGCGAAATCTCGTAGGTTAGGTACCTGGCGTCTCTCAGCTTTAGCACGTCTTCTTCCGTGACGGAAGAGGGCATCCACTGGCCTTGTAGGTCAGAGCCGGACATTGTCGAAGGTCCGAAGCGCCCGAATCTGGAACCTTGGGTGTTGGAACTTGGGGCGAGGGGCGGATTCGATGGAGGATCGAAGGAAAGGGACATGCCTTGGTCTCATTATAAAGGGAGAGAATACCAAGAGCCGTCCCCATGACCGTTTGGAACTCGCCTTCGATGGAGGGGCGGGGCAACGGGCGCGGATGGGTTACCCACGTCCGTATTGATGAGAATCTCGGAATAAGGGGAACACGATCACTGCTTCGACAAGACGTGCCAAGGAAACCGCCTCGCTAAACGCGCTGAGGTAGTATGAGTAAAGGCTTGGTTATGGTGTGACGTCATGCCACGAAATACGTCAGCAGATTGAACTTGTGTAAATATTATTCTCTCTATGGTGGTATGTGGAATTTATTTTGCAGAGCCGGACACTATCCTGGTGTTCACGATCTTCTATAAATTATTCGGAGGAGGAACCCGCCTTGCAATGACGAAGACAATATGCGCGCCGGACTCGTCGTCATTGAAGCCTGGTTCAGGGGCTACTGAGGGAGTCCTGGACTAGGGGGCGTCCGGATAGCCGAACTGTCATCATTGGCCAGACTCCCAGACTATGAAGATACAAGATTGAAGACTTCGTCCCATGTCCGGATGGGACTTTCCTTGGCGTGGAAGGCAAGCTTGGCAATACGGATATGTAGATCTCCTACCATTGTAACCGACTCTGTGTAACCCTAGCCCTCTCCGGTGCCTATATAAACCGGAGGGTTTTAGTCCATAGGACGAACAACAATCATACCATAGGCTAGCTTCTAGGGTTTAGCCTCCTTGATCTCATGGTAGATCCACTCTTGTACTACCCATATCATCAATATCTATTAAGCAGGAGTAGGGTTTTACCTCCATCGAGAGGGCCCGAACCTGGGTAAAAACATCGTGTCCCTTGTCTCCTGTTACCATCCGCCTAGACGCACAGTTTGGGACCCCCTACCCGAGATCCGCCGGTTTTGACACCGACAATTGGTCTTGCCTCGATCCATTTGGTGAACTTGTCCGCTGCCACCAGCAAGTGCGTCATGCCGCCTCGAGCGGTTTTGAAGGGTCCCACCATGTCGAGTCCCTAGACCGCGAAGGGCCAAGCGATCGGGATGGTGCGGAGTGCTGACGCCGGCTGGTGGCTGCGTTTGCTGAAGCGCTGGCATCCTTCGCACTTGAGGACGAGCGACTCGGCG
Source organism: Triticum timopheevii (assembly GCA_963921465.1). Lineage (NCBI taxonomy): Eukaryota > Viridiplantae > Streptophyta > Magnoliopsida > Poales > Poaceae > Triticum > Triticum timopheevii. Next base: position 98,995,929 of record OY997264.1, on the reverse strand, counting down.
TCTTCGAGGGCCGTTGGCCAGTAGAAACCGTGGCGGAATGCCTTGGCCACGAGGGATCAAGATGCAGCGTGGTGCCCGCACTCGCCCTAGTGAAAGTCGAGGAGGATGTCGATGCCGCGGTCCTGCTTGACGCAGCGCTGGAACATGCCGGTAGAGCTACGTTTGACGAGCTCGTTGTTAATGATGGTGTAGGCAGACGCCTGGCGCTGAACTTGCCAAGCCTTGGTCTCGTCCATGGGAAGAACCCCATTCTCTAGCCATTCTGATATCGGCAGGGCCCAAGATGGGGCCGTGATGGCAGTGAAGACGACCACCTGAGTGGGTTCCGAGTTGGCGGCTCCTGGGCCGGGTTGAGCAGCCCCCGGGTTGGTGACGGTGACGGTCGGGTCCGGGGTGATGGTGGCCGGGTTGGGCTGAGCAGCCCTCGGGCTGGGTTGAGCAGCCCCCGGGCTGGGTTCAGCAGTCCCCGGGTTGGCTTGCGGTGCGGCCGGGTCTTCTGGGACGTGGATGGATTCGGAGTCTGGCGACGGCTTGACGGACGGCTTGCGCAGGTGCTCGAGGGAGACGCCGGACGGATGGCTTGTCGTGATGAGGCGATCTTGGCGAGCGTGTTGTCTGCCTTGTTCTCCGCGTGCGGGACATGGAGGAACTCGCAGCCATCGAAGGATCTGGACAGCTTCTGGATGAGGAAGCGATAGCTTGCCATGTTGGAGTTGCGGGCGTCTCACTCACCGGAGCACTGTTGTACCACCAAGTCCGAGTCGCCGTAGCACAGGATGCGCCGGATGCCAAGTTCCTTGGCAAGTCGGAGGCCGTGCACAAGGGCTTCGTATTCGGCGACGTTGTTGGAGGCGGCGAAGTGGATCTGGAGTGCGTAGCAGAGTCAGTCACCCTTCGGAGATGAAAGTACGATGCTGGCCCCTAAGCCGAGTCGCATCTTGGACCCGTCGAAGTGCATGCGCCAATGCGTCGAGTCGGGAGGCGGTGGCAGGTACTTGGAATCGGTCCAGTCGATGAGGAAATCGGCCAGGGCCTGAGACTTGATTGTGGTGTGGGGCTCGTAGAGGATGGTGTCGCCGGCTAGCTGGATCGCCCACTTGGCTACCCAGTCGGAGGCGTCCCGGCACCCGATGATTTCTCCGATAGGCGCCACACTGACGACGGGGACGACATGTTCTTGAAAGTACTGCTTCAGCTTCTTGGCGGTGAGGTACACGCCGTAGCACATCTTCTGGTAGTGCGGGTAGTTCTGCTTGGAGGTGGAGAGCACTTCGCTCAGGTAGTAGACCGGGGGCTGGACGGCCTGGATCTTGCCCTTCTCCTGTCGCTCGACCACCAGCACCGTGCTGACTGCCCGCGAGGTCACGGCTATGTAGAGCAAAAACGGCTCCTTGTCGGTCGGCGCGGCCAGGACGGGTGCGGTGGAGAGCATGCGCTTGAGGTCTTCGAAGGCTTCGTCCACCTTGCCACTCCACTCGAACGGGCTTGTTTTCTTCATTAGCTGGTATAGGGGCAGCGCCTTCTCGCCCAGCCGGCTTAGAAACCGGCTGACCGAAGCCAGGCAGCCTATGAACTTCTGGACATCGCGCAGCCGGGTTGGCTTGCGCATGCGCTGGATGGCCTTGATCTTCTCCGGGTTTGCCTCGATGCCGCGTTCTGAGACAAGGAAACCGAGCAGCTTTCCGGCTAGGATGCTGAAGACGCACTTTTCCGGGTTGAGCTTGACCTTGTATTCGCGGAGGTTGGCGAATGTCTCCTTTAGATCATCGAGGAGCATGAGGTGTTGGTTGGTCTTCACCACGATATCGTCCACGTATACATGGATGTTCTTGCCGAGTTGCGGTAGCAGGCACTTCTGCATGCAGCGTTGGAAGGTGGCGCCGGCGTTCTTCAACCCGAACGACATGGTGATGTAGCAGTACACCCCAAAGGGTGTGATGAAGGACGTCTTCAGGGCATCGGCCGGGTCCAGCTTGATCTGGTGATAGCCGGAGTAGGCGTCCAGGAAGGACAGCAGCTCGCACCCGGCAGTCGAGTCGATGACTTGGTCGATCCGCGGGAGGGCGAACGGATCCTTGGGACAGGCCTTGTTGAGGCTGGTGTAGTCGATACACATGCGCTAGGTCTTGTTCTTCTTCAGGATGAGGACTGGGTTGGCCAGCCACTCTGGGTGAAACACTTCCATTATGAAGCCGGCCGCCAAAAGCTTGGCGACCTCTTCACCAATCGTTCTTCTCTTCTCTTCGGAAAATCGTCGGAGGGGTTGACGGACAGGCTTGGCGTCCTTGTGGACGTGGAGTTTATGATCAGCGTACTTCCTCGGGATACCCAGCATGTCTTTGGGGGTCCATGCGAAGATATCCCGATTCTCACGGAGGAAGTCGACGAGCTCGCCTTCCTATTTGTTGTCGAGGCGGGCGCCTACGACAATGTACTTGCTGCAGCTGGGGTCTTTCGGGTTCAGTTTCACTTTCTTGGTTTCCTTGGAGGGCTGGAAGGCGGCCTCTTCAGCCGGGTCTAGGGTCAGGATCGATGCGTCGGAGGCCTCGCCGGCCAAGACGATGATCCGGTCGAGCTGGCGCCGCTCCTCGGTAATGACCAGCGACTCGGCCAGCTTGGCGCCATCTCGGGCGCACTCCAGAGACTTGCGGTAGTCGCCGGTGACGGTAATTAGGCCCTTGGGACCCGGCATCTTCATCTTCAGGTACGCGTAGTGGGGAACCGCCATGAATTTGGCGAGCGCGGGCCAGCCCAGCAGTGCATGGTACGCGCTGGATAGGTCCACCACCTCGAACCAGATCGGTTCTCGTTGGAAGTGGGTGTTGTCACCAAACAGGACCTCGAGTTGGACCCGGCCAATGGGTGAACAGGAGAGGCCGGGTACGATGCCGTGGAAGATGGTCCGGGTCGGCTCCAGGTCTTCGGCCTTGAGGCCGAGCTTGGGTGATACATCTCCAATGTATCTATAATTTTTGATTGCTCCATGCTACTTTATCTACTGTTTTGGACTATATTGGGCTTTATTTTCCACTTTTATATTATTTTTGGGACTAACCTATTAACCGGAGGCCTAGCCCAGAATTGCTGTTTTTTGCCTATTTCAGTGTTTCGAAGAAACGGAATATCAAACAGAGTCCAAACTGAATGAAACCGTCGGGAATGTGATTTTCTCACTGAACATGATCCCGGAGACTTGGACCCTACTCCAAGAAGCTGAAGAGTCGGTCACGAGGGTGGAGGGCGCCTCCCTGGGCGCACCCCCTGCCTCGTGGCCCCGCTGTTGCTCCACCGACGTACTCCTTCCTCCTATATATACCTACGTATCCCCAAACGATCAGAACAGGAGCCAAAAACCTAATTCCACCGCCGCAACCTTCTGTATCCATGAGATCCCATCTTGGGGCCTGTTCGGGAGCTCTGTCGGAGGGGGCATCCACCACAGAGGGCTTCTACATCAAGACCATAGCCCCTCCGATGAAGTGTGAGTAGTTTACTTCAGACCTTTGGGTCCATAGCTGGTAGCTAGATAGCTTCTTCTCTCTTTTTGGATCTCAATACAATGTTCTCCCCCTCTCTCGTGGAGATCTAATCGATGTAATCTTCTTTTTGCAGCGTGTTTGCTGAGACCGATGAATCGTGGGTTTATGATCCAGCTTATCTATGAACAATATTTGAATCTTCTCTGAATTCTTTTATGTATGATTGAGTTATCTTTGCAAGGCTCTTCGAATGATCCTTTTTGGTTTGGCCAACTAGATTGGTAGTTCTTGCAATGGGATAAGTGCTTAGATTTCTACAGACTGTTCTGTTTTTGATAGATTCTGTTTTGCGTGTGTTGTTTGCTTATTTTGATGAATCTATGGCTAATAAAATAGTTTATAATCCATAGAGAAGTTGGAATACAGTAGGTTTAACACCAATATAAATAAAGAATGAGTTCATTACAGTACCTTGAAGTAGTCTTTTGTTTTCTTTCTCTAACGGAGCTCACGAGATTTCTATTGAGTTTTGTGTTGTGAAGTTTTCAAGTTTTGGGTGAATTCTTTTGATGTATTATGGAACAAGGAGTGGCAAGAGCCTAAGCTTGGGGATGCCCATGGCACCCCCAATATAATCCAAGGACACCAAAAAGTCAAAGCTTGGGGATGCCCCAGAAGGCATCCCCTCTTTCGTCCACTTCCATCGGTAATTTACTTGGAGCTATATTTTTATTCACCACATGATATGTGTTTTGCTTGGAGCATCTTGTATTATTTGCGTCTTTGCTTGTTAGTTTACCACAATCATCCTTGCTATACATACCTTTTGAGAGAGCCATACATGAATTGGAATTTATTAGAATACTCTATGTGCTTCACTTATATCTTTTGAGCTTGATAGTTTTGCTCATAGTGCTTCACTTATATCTTTTGAGCGTGATAATTTTTGCTTTAGTGCTTCACTTAGATCTTTTAGAGCACGGTGGTGGATTTTTTTAAAGAAACTGTTGATCTCTCATGCTTCACTTAGATTATTTTGAGAGTCGTTAATAGCAAGGTAATTTGCTTAATGTTAATATACTTGGTATTCAAGATATGTGAAACTTTCTTTTGAGTGCATTGAATACTAAGATAAGTTTGATGCTTGATAATTGTTTTGAGATATGAAGATGGTGATATTAGAGTTATGCTAGTTAAGTAGTTGTGAATTTAAAAGAATACTCGTGTTGAAGTTTGTGATTCACGTAGCATGCACGTATGGTGAACCGTTATGTGATGAACTCGGAGCATGATTTATTTATTGATTGTCTTCCTTATGAGTGGCGGTCGGGGACGAGCGATGGTATTTTCCTACCAATCTATCCCCCTAGGAGCATGCACGTAATACTTTGCTTTGATAACTTCTAGATTTTTGCAACAAGTATATGAGTTCTTTATGACTAATGTTGAGTCCATGGATTATACGCACTTTTTCCCATCCTTCCACCATTGCTAGCCTCTCTAATACCGCGCACTTTTCACGGGTATCATACACCCACCATATACCTTCCTAAAAACAGTCACCATACCTACCTATCATGGCATTTCCATAGCCATTCCGAGATATATTGCCATGCAACTTTCCACCATTCCGTTTATTATGACACGCTCCATCATTGTCATATTGCTAGCATGATCATGTAGTTGACATCGTATTTGTGGCAAAGCCACCATTCATAATTCTTTCATACATGTCACTCATGATTCATTGCATATCCTGGTACACCGCCGGAGGTATTCATATAGAGTCATACTTTGTTCTAAGTATCGAGTTGTAATTGTTGAGTTGTAAGAAAAATAAAAGTGTGATGATCATCATTATTAGAGCATTGTCCCAAGTGAGGAAAGGATGATGGAGACTATGATTCCCCCATAAGTCGGGATGAGACTCCGGACGAAAAAAAGAGGCCAAAAAAAGGAGAAAAGTCCCAAATAAAAAAATGAGAGAAAAAGAGAGAAGGGACAATGCTACTATCCTTTTACCACACTTGTGGTTCAAAGTAGCACCAAGATCTTCATGATAGAGAGTCTCTCATTTTGTCACTTTCATATACTAGTGGGAATTTTTCATTATAGAACTTGGCTTGTATATTCCAATGATGGGCTTCCTCAAAGTGCCCTAGGTCTTCGTGAGCAAGCAAGTTGGATGCACACCCACTTAGTTTCTTTTGTTGAGATTTCATATACTTATAGCTCTAGTGCATCCGTTGCATGGCAATCCCTACTCACTCACATTGATATCTATTGATGGGCATCTCCATAGCCCGTTGATACGCCTAGTTGATGTGAGACTATCTTCCCTCTTTTTGTCTTATCCACAACCACCATTCTATTCCACATATAGTGCTATATCCATGGCTCACGCTCATGCATTGCGTGAAGATTGAAAAAGTTTTGAGAATGTCATAATTATGAAAAAATTGCTTGGCTTGTCATCAGGGTTGTGCATGATTTAAATATTTTGTGTGGGGAAGATGGAGCATAGCCAGACTATATGATTTTGTAGGGATAACTTTCTTTGGCCATGTTATTTTGAGAAGACATAATTGCTTTGATTAGTATGCTTGAAGTATTATTATTTTTATGTCAATGTGAACTTTTGTCTTGAATCTTTCGGATCTGAATATTCATATCACAATTAAGAAGTTTTACATTGAAATTATGCCAAAGTATCACTCCGCATCAAAAATTCTCTTTTTATCATTTACCTACTCGAGGACGAGCAGGAATTAAGCTTGGGGATGCCTGATATGTCTCCAACGTATCTATAATTTTTTATTGCTCCATGCTACTTTATCTACTGTTTTGGACTATATTGGGCTTTATTTTCCACTTTTATATTATTTTTGGGACTAACCTATTAACCGGAGGCCCAGCCCAGAATTGCTATTTTTTGCCTATTTCATTGTTTCGAAGAAACAGAATATCAAACGGGGTCCAAACGGAATGAAACCTTCGGGAACGTGATTTTCTCACCGAACGTGATCCAGGAGACTTGGACCCTACTCCAAGAAGCTGAAGAGTCGGTCATGAGGGTGGAGGGCGCACCCCCCTAGGCGCGCCCCCTGCCTCGTGGCCCCCCTGTTGCTCCACCGACGTACTCCTTCCTCCTATATATACCTACGTATCCCCAAACGATCAGAACAGGAGCCAAAAACCTAATTCCACCACCGCAACCTTCTGTATCGACGAGATCCCATTTTGGGGCCTGTTCCGGAGCTCCTCCGGAGGGGGCATCCACCACGGAGGGCTTCTACATCAACACCATAGCCCCTCCGATGAAGTGTGAGTAGTTTACTTCGGGTCGATAGCTAGTAGCTAGATGGCTTCTTCTCTCTTTTTGGATCTCAATACCATGTTCTCCCCCTCTCTCGTGGAGATCTATTCGATGTAATCTTCTTTTTGCGGTGTGTTTGTTCAGAACGATGAATTGTGGGTTTATGTCCAGCTTATCTATGAACAATATTTGAATCTTCTCTGAATTCTTTTATTTATGATTGAGTTATCTTTGCAAGTCTCTTCGAATTATCCTTTTTGGTTTGGCCAACTAGATTGGTAGTTCTTACAATGGGAGAAGTGCTTAGCTTTGGGTTCAATCTTGCGGTGTCCTTTCCCAATGACAGAAGGGGCAGCAAGGCACGTATTGTATTGTTGCCATCGAGGATAACAAGATGGGGTTTTTATCATATTGCATGAATTTATCCCTCTACATCATGTCATCCTTCTTAAGGCGTTACTCTGTTTTAACTTAATACTCTATATGCATGCTGGATAGCGGTCGATGAGTGGAGTAATAGTAGTAGATGCAGAATCGTTTCGATCTACTTGTCTTGGATGTGATGCCTATATACACGATCATACCTAGATATACTCATAATTATGCTCAATTTTGTCAATTGCTCAACAGTAATTTGTTCACCCACCGTAGAATATCTATGCTCTTGAGAGAAGCCACTAGTGAAACCTATGGCCCCCGGGTCTATTCTCATCATATCAATCTCCATTACTTTATTACTTGCTTTGTTATTATTTTGCCTTTTACTTTTCACTTTGCATCTATCTATCAAAAAAATACCAAAAATATTATTTATCTTCTCTATCAGATCTCACTCTCATAAGTGACCGTGAAGGGATTGACAACCCCGCGTTGGTTGCGAGGAGCTATCGTTTCGTGTAGGTATGAGGGACTTGTGCGTGGTCTCCTACTGGATTGATACTTTGGTTCTCAAAAATGAGGGAATTACTTACGCTACTTTGTTGCATCATCCTCTCCTCTTCGGGGAAATCCAACACAGTGCTCATGAGGTAGCATCGCGGTAGAGGATGTTGATGTTGCTGCCACCATCGATGAGGACTCGGGAGAACTTGCAGGTGCGCCGCGCGACGATGGTAAGGTTGACGACGAGGGCGTATCCACCCGGACTTGGCATGACTGTCGGGTGATCCTCCTGGATCCAGGTGATCGGGCGCTCCGACTAATGCATGAACTCCGTCTTGGCCGGGACGACGGTGTTCACCTCCTGCCGAAGGAGGCACTCGCTGCGCTTGTCGTCGCCGAGGCTGGTGAAGACCATGTAGGCCGCGTTCTGGTCCGGGTAGGCGCGCCCGGTGCCGGAGCCGGAGCCGGAGGAGACGGGACGTCGCCCCTCATGATGTGCTTGGTGATGGCACACTATCGAAGCGTGTGTGTGGAGGGTCTTGCACTGCTGTGGTGCTTGCATGGGGCGTCGAGCATCTCTTCAAAGCTCATGGCGGGGTGCCATGCCATCTTGCCGGTCTGCAGACGCTTTGCTGCTGGGACCGCCGCGGGCTCGGTGGCCGCGACGAGCCGGTTGTCGTGACGTTGCGCCGGCTGCTCGGCCTTGAGCTTGTTGTTCTGGTGGTGCTGCTGCCGGCTGCCTTCGCCGGCCGGCTTCTGTGGGGGACCAGCTTCGCCTTGCCGGCCTCGTCTAGCGCCACTTGGATCTTCATGGCAGAGTCGGCGTTGGCGTACTTGTCCGCCGTCACCATGAGCACGGCCATGGTGGCCGGCTCGGAGCGTAGAATCTTGTTCTTGAGAAGGGTGCCATCTCGGCACCCGCTGACGAAGTATTGGATCACCTGGACTTCATGGACGCCCTCACAGCTGTTCTGGAGCTCGGTCCAGCGTGCAAGTTACTCGCGGCTGGTCTCCGTCGGCCCCTGCACGCACATGGCAAGCTGACTGGGGCGACCAGGTCGCCTGTACGTCCCCGTGAAGTTGAGGACGAATGCTTCCTCGAAATCGACACATGCGTTGATGCTGCCCATCGGCAGGCTGTTCAACCATGTGCGAGCCGATCCTTGGAGCATGAGTGGTGCGTAGCGCACGGCAAGACGACGATTGGCACCGGTGATGCCAATGGCCGTGGTGTAGTCGGTGAGCCAGTCTTCTGGCTTCACGGTCCCATTGTACTTGGGGGTGTCGCGGGGAAGCACGAACCCTTTGGGGAAGGGATCCTCCCGGATGCGTGGGCCGAAACAAGTCGGGCCGATAGTGCTGCTCTCCTTCATCTCCATGGAGCGAGCGAGCTGATCGAGGCGGTGGCGCGCGTCGGCATCGTCGATGGCGCGCGGGCCAAGTCGACTGGCGGCCAGGCCCCGAGGGGCCGGGTCGGCTGAAGCCGGATGCCGGCCAGGCTGGCCGGGTCCGCGTTGGGTCTCCGGGGCGGGCTCGTTGCCCAGAGCGTCGGCGGCGGTGCTGGCCGGGTTGCGCTGGGTCCGGCGTAGGCCGGAGTGCGCCTCGCCGGGCGGCGAAGAGGACGTGTGTAGGAGTTCACCGGGTCCGCCAAGGCGGGCAGAGCCAGACCCCGCCGGCTTGGCGAGCTGGTTGAGGCGATCCTGCTGGGTATTGGCGGCGCGGAGGAGCTCGCGCATCCGCCCGATGCGCTCCTTGAGCTCCTTGCCCGCGAGTTGGTCGAGGCCGACTGCGATTGCCTCCACAGCGCGCATGTTCTTGACTGGGGTCTTGTAGACGGTCCGGACGGCGCTGAAGGCCCAGCCGATCGCTCCTCCCCGGGCGCGAGTATCGGCGGCCCGGCTTGGCTCGGCCACGGCGGGCGTGAATCCATGGGCGGCGTCGTGATCCATATGAGCAGCTTCCAGGCGGTGTCTGGTTGCAGCCAGCGTCTGTCCACGAGCTAGGTTCGGGCTTCAGCGACGTTGGTGGCGTCGACGTCGGTGCCGATGGGGATGCGGAGGCTCTGCATCATGGTGCGCAGCGGGTTGGACGGCTCCGTCCGTGCCGTGGCGGCCGCGGCTTCGGCGGCTCTTCTCGCCTTGCTCGACGAGGAAGAGGCGCCATCGCCGGTGACGAAGAACTCTACGTGGGCGTCCATTGCCCCGGTAGTGAATCCGCCGCTGAGCGAAAGCGGGGAGTTGAAGTAGCTGAGCACTCCGCTGGGGTACTCGTCGGCCGCGAGCGCGTCGGAGATGTGCAGCGCGGTGAAGGAGGCGGCGAGCGCGCCGATGACATCGTCCGCCAGAGCGACGGACTCGTCGGAGTAGGAGGGGGCCAGTCCGAAGCATGCTTCCGGCCAGCTCCTCGAACTGCCCCACGGTGGGCGTCAACAGTCGTGGTGGGCACACGGCAGATGCCAAGGGATGGCTAAAGAGAGGAGGAGGCTCGAGAGCGCTGGTGGGCTTCGGAGGCGAGGTTGATATGCGCGGGCACGGGACGCCGGACATACCCAGGTTCGGGGCTCTCCGGAGAGATAACACCCCTAGTCCTACCGAGTTTAGTTGGATGGTTGATAGTACAATGTTGCTCCTGGAGCTGTTTGGAGGAGGAAGGAGGCTGGCCAAGACTCCGGCTGCTCCTTCTCCTTGGTGTTGCTATGTAGTGGCTAGTCCTATCTTGCTTGCTCTATCTTGCGTGGCTTTGCATGCCGTGTGTGTCGTATGTCTCTGTTGAATATCTCTCGTTCTGTCTCTCTATAGGCGTGGACTCCTGGGGGGTTTTATAGACCAACCCACCCAGGGTTACAATGGTAATATGCCGAGTCGGTGGGTCCGTATTGTCGGTGTCCGGGGTGCTGGGCTGGGTCCCGCTTGGGGGCTTGTGGTTCACCGGGTTCCCCTAGGTGCGGGCCCCGCGTGCCTAGGGGGACTGTGCGCCGTCTTGTCGATCGTCATGGCGTGGCCGGGTCGATTTGTGCACAGTGTTCTCCGTCAGGCCACCGCTTGCTGTCGTCAGTGGTAAGGGCGGGAACACTGTTGCCGTGCCAGCCCTGGTCAGCGGGTAGGTAAGGGGCACTGTTGCCACGCTCTGGCTGACCACGGGCATGGGCGGGGGCACTGTAGTCTTGGTCATCAGTGATTGAGGTATCGTCCCATCGTACGGCCTGGATGGGACGGGAGCTGACCCGTGACTGGGTTGCCGTGGACGCCACGGGTGGGTTGGCTTACTGGGGAAGCCAAGGTTGCGCCGGGTTGAGTTACCTTGCGCCAGACGCTGCGGCCGGGTTGACGTACCTTACCGAGTCGAGGGTCTTGGCCGGGTTGAGCGCCTTGCCGGGTCGAGCGACCCGGCCTGGCGCACGCTGGTTTGTGGGGCGATGCGGGCCCCACTATTTTTGAAATAGATCCGGGTTCCGTTGCCTGCCCGGGGTTCATCCCCCCGACACACAGGTTTGTAGGACAGTAGCAAATTTCCCACAAGTGGATGACCTAAGGTTTATCAATCCGTGGGAGGCGTAGGATGAAGATGGTCTCTCTCAAACAACCCTGCAACCAAATAACAAAGAGTCTCTTGTGTTGCCAACACACCCAATACAATGGTAAATTGTATAGGTGCACTAGTTCGGCGAAGAGATGGTGATACAAGTGCAATATGGATGGTAGGTAAAGGTTTTTGTAATCTGAAATAATAAAAACAGCAAGGTAACTAATGATAAAAGTGAGCGTAAACGGTATTGCAATGATAGGAAACAAGGCATAGGGTTCATACTTTCACTAGTGCAAGTTCTCTCAATAATAATAACATAGATAGATCATATAACAATCCCTCAACATGCAACAAAGAGTCACTCCAAAGCCACTAATAGCAGAGAACAAACATAGAGATTATGGTAGGGTACGAAACCACCTCAAAGTTTTTCTTTTGGATCGATCTATAAAAGAGTTTGTACTAGAATAACACCTTAAGACACAAATCAACCAAAACCCTAATGTCACCTAGATACTCCATCGTCACCTCAAGTATCCGTGGGCATGATTATACGATAAGCATCACACAATCTCAGATTCATCCAACCAACATAAAAGTACTTCAAAGAGTGCCCCAAAGTTTCTACCGGAGAGTCAAGAAAACGTGTGCAAACCCCTATGCATAGGTTCATGGGCGGAACCCGCAAGTTGGTCACCAAAACATACATCAAGTGGCACGTGATTTCCCATTGTCACCACATATAAACACGGCAAGACATACATCAAGTGTTCTCAAAGTAAAGACTCAATCCGATAAGATAACTTCAAAAGGGGAAACTCAATTCAGCACAAGAGAGTAGAGGGGGAGAAACATCATAAGATCCAACTATAATAGCAAAGCTCGCGATACATCAAGATCATGCCATAGAGAGAACACGAGAGAGAGAGAGAGAGAGAGAGAGATCAAACACATAGCTACTGGTACATACCCTCAGCCCCGAGGGTGAACTACTCCCTCCTTGTCATGGAGAGCGCCGGGATGATGAACATGGCCACCGGTGATGGGTTCCCCCTCCGGCAGGGTGCCGAAACGGACTCCCGAGAGGTTTTTGGTGGCTACAGAGGCTTGCGGCGGTGGAACTCCCGATCTATCTTGATATTCAATGGTCTTAGGGTACGTAGGGTTATATAGGCAAACGAAGTCGGTCGGGGGGTGCTCGAGGGTTCCATGAGACAGGGGGCCGCGCCCTGTAGGGGGGCGCCCCCTATCTCCTGGGCTCCTCGAGGGTCTTCTAACTTGATCTCCAAGCCTCCAGGATGATATTCTTCCAAAAGATCACGATGCTGAAGGTTTCATTCCATTTGGACTCCGTTTGATATTCTTTTTCTTTGAAATACTGAAATAGGCAATAGAACAGCAATATGGGCTGGGCCTCCGGTTAGTAGGTTAGTCCCAAAAATGATATAAATGTGTAAAATAAAGCCCATAGACATCCAAAAGGGGTAATATAATAGCATGGAACAGTCAAAAATTGTAGATACGTTGGAGACGTATCAAGCATCCCCAAGCTTAATTCCTGCTCGTCCTCGAGTAGGTAAATGATAAAAACTGAATTTTTGATGTGGAATGCTACCTAGCATAATTCTTCAATGTAATTTTCTTTATTGTGGCATGAATGTTCAGATCCAAATGTTTCAAAATAAAAGTTCATATTGATAAATGAAATAGTAACACTTCAAGCATACTAATCAAAGTAATCATGTCTTCTCAAAATAACATGGAAAAAGAAAGTTCATCCCTACAAAATCATATAGTTAGGCTATGCTTCATTTTCGTCACACAAAGATGTTCCCAACTTCTATACCCCCGATGACAAGCCAAGCAATTGTTTCATACTTAAATAATCTCAAACTTTTTCAACCTTCATGCAATACATGAGCGTGAGCCATGGATATAGCACTATGGGTGGAATAGAATATGATGATGGGTATTGTATGGAGAAGACAAAAAATAAAGAAAGTCTCATATTGACGAGGATAATCAACGGGCTATGGAGATGCCCATCAATTGATGTCAACATGAGGAGTAGGGATTGCCATGCAACGGATGCACTAGAGCTATAAATGAATGCTCCACAAAAGAAAACTAGTGGGTGTGCATCCAACTTGCTTACTCACGAAGACCTAGGGCATTTGAGGAAGCCCATCGTAGGAATATACAAGCCAAGTTCTATAATGAAAAATTCTCACTAGTATGAAAAAGACAACTTATGAGACTCACTATATGAAAAGGGCGACGCTACGCATCCGCCGGCCGATTTTCTAATTTTATCCGTCGCCCAAACGGCCGTTGGATGCCCGACCTGGTAGCTGCTGGATCTACTACCCGTGCCCCGCATGTACTAGTTATTTTCCGCAACAACCGCTTTGTTGCAGAAACAATAGCACTCTTGCCCCCCGGCCCCTGACAGATCTGCGCCCCGCACGGTTTCGCAACAAGAACAATTCCTGTAACAATGCTCTTGTTGCAAGATCTGGCCTTCTCTGATTTCCTGCAACAAGACCTTTGTTGTGAAACCTCATCTTCTATAATTTTCTGCAACAGGACTCATGTTGCAAAACCTCTTCTTCTTTAGTTTTCTGCAACAAGACCCTTAGAAAAATTGCAACAACATCTCCCGCCGCATCTAATTTTCCTCAACAACATTTTTCACGCGTCTAATTTTCTGCAACATCTTCCACGTGTCTAATTTTTGCAGCAAGATCCTTCAAAAATTACAACAACATCTTCCGTTGCGTCCAATTTTCTGCAACAAGACCCTTGTTAATTAAAACAACATCTCCGCCACATCTAATTTTCTGCAACATGACCCATGTTGACCACCTCTCGTCCCGTCCGATGTCAGCTGTTGCAAAACCTCTTTTCCAATTTTCTGTAACCAGACCCTTATTGCAAAAATTGCACACGCCTCCCGCCGTATCTAAATTTCTGTAACAAGATCCTTGTTGTAAAAATTGCAACAAGAAAAATTGCAATAATATCTCCCGTCGCGTCGCGCATTGGTACAGTCGTCGTTCACTACCGTCGTTCCGCAACAACACCGTTGTTGCAGAAACTTGTTCCAAAGGTAGTACATGGCATGGCAGTGAACACAGCACCGTATCTATTTTTTTACGTACAAAAAAGGTACTAGTAGCCAGTACTAGACTACTAGTACATGGCATGGCAGTGTGTCTCCATTCTAAGAAATTATAAACAAGTTAGTAGCATACGACAGTGGGCGTATGTGTAGCTCGAGGAAGAATGAGCAGATAAAACAAGCAGCGTGTTGGCTGGTTTCACGGTGGCGGGTGCGCTCAGGAAAAAAGGGACGTTGCAGTGGGCTCCCGCCTGGACACGTGGTTGGCAGGGGAGGCGGCTGATGCCTGTGCGTTATCAGCCGGCAGAAAGCCAGTGTTTTCCATATGAAAAACATGGTGCTACTTTGAAGCACAATATATGAGACTCACTACATGAAGAACAAGGTGCTACTTTGAAGCACAAGTGTGGAAAAGAGATAGTAGCATTGCCCTGTTCATTTTTTTTCTGTTTTTTTCTTTTTTTTTCTTTTTCCTTTTTTTTTGGGCCTTTCTTTTTTTTCTTTCTTTTAGCCTTTTTTCTTTTTTTTCTTTTGGGCAATGCTCTAATAATTATGATCATCACTTTCATTGATTAAAACATATGAATTACAACCTGAAACTAGAACAAGATATGACTCTATATGAATGCCTCCGGCGGAGTACCGGGATGGTGCAATGAATCAAGAGTGACATGTATGAAAAATAATGCATGGTGCTTTGCCACAAATACGATGTCAACTACATGATCATGCAATGGCAATATGACAAAAGTAAAGTATGTCGTGATGATGAACGGAACGGTGGAAAGTTGCATGGCTATATATCTCGGAATGGCTATGGAAATGCCATAATAGGTAGGTATGGTGGCTGTTTTGAGGAAGATATAAGGAGGTTTATGTGTGATAGAGCGTATCGTATCACGGGGTTTGGATGCACCGGCGAAGTTTGCACCAACTCTCAAGGTGAGAAAGGGCAATGCACGGTACCGAATAGGCTAGCAAAGGCGGAAAGGTAAGAGTGCGTATAATCCATGGACTCAACATTAGTCAAAAGAACTCATATACTTATTGCAAAAATTTAGAAGCCATCAAAAATTCAAGTACTACGCGCATGCTCCTAGGGGGATAGATTGGTAGGAAAAGACCATCGCTCGTCCCCGACCGCCACTCATAAGGATGCACAAGCCAGGTACACTTCATGTTTCAAATTTGTTACAGAACTTTAACCATACGTGCATGCTACAGGACTTGCTAACTTCAACACAAGCATTCTTTAAATTCATAATCACCCAACTAGCATGACTTTAGTATCACTACCTCCATATCTCAAAACAATTATCAAGTATCAAATTGATCATAGCATCCAATTCACTTCCTATCATAGTTTTTATTATACCCAACTTGGATGCTCATCATTCTAGGACCAACTTTGTTACCATAGAAAATACCATGCTGTTCTAAAAGACTCTAAAAATAATATAAGTGAAGCATGAGAGACTAGCAATTTCTACAAAATATAACCACCGACGTGCTCTAAAAGATATAAGTGATGCACTAGAGCAAATGACAAACTACTCTGAAAGATATAAGTGAAGATCAATGAGTAGTCGAATAATTGTGCAACTATGTGAAGACTCTCTAACATTAAGGAATTTCAGATCTTGGTATTGTATTCAAACAGCAAGCAAAACAAAATAAAATGACATTGCAAGGATAGCACAACTCATGTGAAGAAGCTAAAACTTAGGCTCAACCGATACTAACCGATAGTTGTTGAAGAAGAAAGGTGGGATGCCTAACGGGGCATCCCCAAGCTTAGATGCTTGAGACTTCTTGAAATATTATCTTGGGGTGCCTTGGGCATCCCCAAGCTTGAAATTTTGTGTCTTCTTAATTCCTCTCATATCATGGTTTCTCTTTTTATCAAAAGCTTCATCCACACCAAACTCAACAAGAACTCGTGAGATAGGTTAGTATAAACCAATGCAAAACCTTATCATTTTCTACTGTAACAAATCACTAAAATTATTATTCCACATTGAATACTAAATACCTCTGCATATTTAATACTCCTATCCTCAAATAGAATCATTAAACAAGCAAACATATGCAAACAATGCAA
Source organism: Triticum timopheevii (assembly GCA_963921465.1). Classification (NCBI taxonomy): domain Eukaryota; kingdom Viridiplantae; phylum Streptophyta; class Magnoliopsida; order Poales; family Poaceae; genus Triticum; species Triticum timopheevii. Next base: position 98,979,505 of record OY997264.1, on the reverse strand, counting down.
ACATAACAGCAATGTGTCAAAACAGTACAGTCTGTAAAGAATGCAAGATTCATCATACTTCCCTAACTCTAAAAATTATGAAATAAAATTACCACTGTAGTAAATTTATCAGAGCTCATTATGCAAAAAAATTCAACATTATATCATGCTCTGAATTTTCTAGGGAATTTTTGCAACAGCGGTAAACTTTCTGTTTTCAAACAGCAACATGTATACTAACGAAATAAGCATGGTAAAGGCTATCCTTGACATTTTTATTGAAAATAAAGATGCAAAACATTATTCTAAATAACATCCAGCTAATACTAACAAAAGAAAATGACGCTCCAAGCAAAACACATATCATGTGGTGAATAAAAATATAGCTCCAAGTAAAGTTACCGATGAACGAAGACGAAAGAGGGGATGCCTTCCGGGGCATCCCCAAGCTTAGGCTCTTGGTTGTCCTTGAATATTACCTTGGAGTGCCTTGCGAATCCCCAATCTTAGGCTATTACCACTCCTTATTCCATAGTCCATCGAATCTTTACCAAAAACTTGAAAACTCCACAACACAAAACTCAACAGAAAACTCGTAAGCTCCGTTAGTATAAGAAAATAAAAAAACCACTTAGGTACTGTAATGAACTCATTATAAATTCATATTGGTGTAATATCTACTGTATTCCAACTTCTCTATGGTTCATACCCTCCGATACTACTCATAGATTCATCAAAATAAGCAAACAACACATAGAAAACAGAATCTGTCAAAAACAGAACAGTCTGTAGTAGTCTGTATCAAACGTATACTTCTGGAACTCCAAAAATCCTACCAAATTAGGAAGTACTAAGCAATTTGTATACCAATCCAGAGAAAAAAAGAATAAGATCAAGAGAACGTTTATGTGAATTAAAAAAACTAATTTACTGGGTGCAAAAGTTTCTGATTTTCAGCAGGATCAACACAACTATCACCAAAAGCCATCCTAAAGGTCTTACTTGGCACTTTATTGAAACAAAAGCTATAGAACATGATTACTACAGTATAATAATCATATGGACACACAAAAATAGTAAGGATAAATATTTGGTTGTCTCCCAACAAGAGCTTTTTTTAATGCCTTTCTAGCTAGGCATGATGATGACAATGATGCTCACATAAAAGATAAGAATTGAAACATGACGGGAGCATCATGAAGCATATGACTAGCACATTTAAGTCTAACCCACTTCCTATTCATAGGAATTTTGTGAGCAAGCAACTTATGGGGACAATAATCAACAATCATAGGAAGGTAAAACAAGAATAACTTCAAAATTTTCAACACATAGAGAGGAAACTTGACATTATTGCAATTCCTACAAGCATATATTCCTCCCTCATTATAATTTTCAGTAGAATCATGAATGAATTCAACAATATAACCAGCACCTAAAGCATTCTTTTCATGATCTACGAGCATAGAAAATTTACTACTCTCCACATAAGCAAAATTCTTCTCATTCGGAATAGCGGGAGTATCATAACAGACTTGAACACTAAAAATTGTTTCCATATTAAAAGAGTAATGTTCAGAAAAAAGGTAAGCATAATCATGAAAAGATTTGTAAATATAATCATCACTACTTTTCATAGCATAAGTTTCATCACAATAATCATCATTAGTAGCAACTTCGTTCTCATCATAATCGATTGAAACCTCTCCCAAGATAGTGGAATCACTAAATAAAGTTGACACTCTTCCAAATCCACTTTCATATTCATCACAATAAGATTCAACATCCTCCAAAATAGTGGTATAAATACTTCCTAAAGTTGACACTCTTCCAAACCCACTTTCATCAATATAATCATCATAGGTAGGAGGCATGCTATCATCATAACAACTTTGCATATCAAAACTTGGGATGCTAAAAATATCATCTTCATTAAACATAGCATCCCCAAGCTTGGGACAAACATTAATTTCAGCAAATATATTCTCAAATATTTCATTCTCATCAAACATAGCTTCCCCAAGCTTGGGCCTTTTCATATCATAAGCATAATCACTCTCATCATTAAAAATATTGATAGCACCAATAGTATAGCAATTATCATCATCACAATGAGTAGTAGGAGCAACATCATTTGGGAGGGATACCTTTCTACCTTTGTTGCTCCTTCTTTTCTTTTTCTTCTTCACATTATGTGTGGGTTCAACCTTCCTCTTTGAGCTCCTTATTGATGAGATTGGTTGAATAGAAAGCTCCTCCTCGTTACCTGATTCATCATGAGGAATAATAGGAGGATATTGGGAAGTCTCTTCCCTTTCATTAGTATTCTCATCATCTCCTGTTTGCTTTCTTTTCTTTAGGTAATTGGCAATATAAGGATTTTCAATGCAATTTTCCGCACAAAACAAATAAATCTTTTCTAGATCAATATCAAGAAAATGCATAAGATTAAATTCTGGAATAGGCTTAGTTAAACGTTTCAACTCTTCACAACCCAAAAGCAATCTAAGTTCATTGTAATGAGCAAGGGAGATCAAATCATCACAATTTTTTGACACGATCCGATCATGAAACAATTTGCATTGGAGATGTAAATGATCTTGTTTATTGCAAAATTCACAACGGAAAAGATATCTTAAATTCTCCGCACTCTTATCTAGCCTTTCTTGCAACTTCTTAGTTTCTAAATACTTATGTCTCTTGCAATATATATCTTCTCTATTTGGTGTGTTCATGCAAACATGCACTCCACAAAAGTTGACATGCTCATAAGATATATTTTCATCATGACTAGAGCAATCATCATTAGTACTAAGGATATTCAAGGAGTTTATACTAACAACATTGCAATCATGCTCATCATTCAAAGATTTAGTACCAAGCATTTTAATGCATTCTTCTTCTAGCACTTGAGCACAATTTTCCTTTCCCTCGAACTCACGAAAGATATTAAAAAGATGAAGCGTATGAGACAAACTTAACTCCATTTTTTGTAGTTTTATTTTATAAACTAAACTAGTGATAAAACAAGAAACAAAAAGATTCGATTGCAAGATCTAAAGATATACCTTCAAGAACTCACCTCCCCGGCAACGGCGCCAGAAAAGAGTTTGATGTCTACTACACAACCTTCTTCTTGTAGACGTTGTTGGGCCTGCAAGTGCACAGGTTTATAGGACAATAGCAAATTTCCCTCAAGTGGATTACCTAAGGTTTATCAATCCATGGGAGGCGTAGGATGAAGATGGTCTCTCTCAAACAACCCTGCAACCAAATAACAAAGAGTCTCTTGTGTCCCCAACACACCCAATACAGTGGTAAATTGTATAGGTGCACTAGTTCGGCGAAGAGATGGTGATACAAGTGCAATATGGATGGTAGATAAAGGTTTTTGTAACCTGAAATAATAAAAACAGCAAGGTAACTAATGATAAAAGTGAGCGTAAACGGTATTGCAATGATAGGAAACAAGGCATAGGGTTCATACTTTCACTAGTGCAAGTTCTCTCAACAATAATAACATAGATAGATCATATAACAATCCCTCAACATGCAACAAAGAGTCACTCCAAAGCCACTAATAGCGGAGAACAAACATAGAGATTATGGTAGGGTACGAAACCACCTCAAAGTTATTTTTTCGGATCGATCTATAAAAGAGTTCGTACTAAAATAACACCTTAAGACACAAATCAACCAAAACCCTAATGTCACCTAGTTACTCCATTGTCACCTCAAGTATCCGTGGGCATGATTATACGATAAGCATCACACAATCTCAGATTCATCCAACCAACATAAAAGTACTTCAAAGAGTGCCCCAAAGTTTCTACCGGAGAGTCAAGAAAACGTCTGCAAACCCCTATGCATAGGTTCATGGGCGGAACCCGCAAGTTGGTCACCAAAACATACATCAAGTGGCACGTGATATCCCATTGTCCCCACAGATAAACACATCAAGACATACATCAAGTGTTCTCAAAGTAAAGACTCAGTCCGATAAGATAACTTCAAAAGGGGAAACTCAATTCATCACAAGAGAGTAGACGGGGAGAAAAATCATAAGATCCAGCTATAATAGCAAAGCTCGCGATACATCAAGATCGTGCCATAGAGAGAACACGAGAGAGAGAGAGATCAAACACATAGCTACTGGTACATAACCTCAGCCCCGAGGGTGAACTACTCCCTCCTTGTCATGGAGAGCGCCGGGATGATGAAGATGGCCACCGGTGATGGGTTCCCCCTCCGGCAGGGTGCCGGAACAGACTCCCAAGAGGTTTTTGGTGGCTACAGAGGCTTGCCGTGGCGGAACTCTCGATCTATCTTGATATTCAATGGTTTTAGGGTACGTAGGGTTATATAGGCAAAAGAAGTCGGTCGGGGGGGGGGGGTGCTCGAGGGGTCCACGAGACAGGGGGCCGCGCCCTGTAGGGGGGCGCCCCCCTATCTCCTGGGCTCCTCGAGGGTCTTCTGACTTGATCTCCAAGCCTCTGGGATGATATTCTTCCAAAAAATCACGATGCCGAAGGTTTCATTCTGTTTGGACTCCGTTTGATATTCCTTTTCTTCAAAATACTGAAACAGGCAATAAAACAGCAATATGGGTTGGGCCTCCGGTTAGTAGGTTAGTCCCAAAAATGATATAAATGTGTACAATAAAGCCCATAAACATCCAAAAGGGGTAATATAATAGCATGGAACAATCAAAAATTATAGATACGCTGGAGACGTATCAGCTATCCTGACTAAAGGTGGTCTTCGACTGCTAAAGGCACTAGCGATGACGCCATCTTGGGATCCATGGTGACCTCCGTCCTGCTGCTCTGCTGGTCTTGGTCTCGTTGCACCAATATGGAAACCTTTGCTTGCTGCCTTGGTACTCCACACCTGCGCTTGCCCCCCTTTGCACCAAAGAGGAAACAAGGACACTGCGCAGGCTGGCGCCCGCCTGGTCTTGATCGTCATGGCTTGCATCATGAGCACCTCGCAAGGCTCCCCTTTCCTTGATCTCTCCGCCTCCTCGCGAGTGTACCTGGTGAGGCTGCCCTTGAGGAGGCCTTGTGTCGTCCGCCCCGCGAGGATTGGCTCCTCGCGAGGGTCTTGAACTTGGGTTGATAAAGAAGGGCCATACCGGGCCGCTGGTGAGCCACGCTGCACGCCGCAGGCAGGCAAGTCTGGGAATCCCCATTCCCAAAACACCGACAGTAGCCCCCGGTCCCAAGGCGCGCTCGGACTTGGCTTAGCAGCGAAGCCAAAGGGCAAGTGCGGAGTGCCGCGGGCCCCAATAGCCTACGGCCTTGGTCGACGCGTGGTGACTAATTGGACTTGGGCGTCTCTGCTTCCCCATGCTGCCTCGACAACTACCCGACTGACAAAAGGCTGGCCTGGTAAGGCTTGCCTTCATTGCTCTCCTTCGCCTTGATCAAGATCCCCTTCTTTGCTCTCTTGCTTCCGAAATCTCCAGATCCACTCAATCCTTCACCTTTTAGCGAGCCATGGCGCCCCGCAAGGCCGTGGCCGACGCCCTGCCAGCTTGGTACTCGCCGGCCCTGGATGCCCCCAGCATGCCGGAGAAGAATCTCACCACTACATGCCTGATGACGGCGGTGGATGGCAACGAGATGGGGGTGACCGAACTCCGGGCCGGCTCCGCTGAGCTGGAGGCTAAGGGGAGCACCTTCTACCCCTTCTTCATGAACGCCGTCGTCTTCGGCCTGGTTCCTCCCTTCTCCGAGTTCTTCTACGAAGTCCTCCTCCATTACAGGTTGCAGGCCCTTCATCTCCATCCCAACTCTGTCCTCGTTTTGTCGATTTTCGCCTACTACTGCGAGGCGCATGTTGGGGTGATGTCGTCCGTGGCTGTGCTGCACCACTTCTTCTCCCTTCGAATCAGCAGCAAGCATACCTTGGCGTGTGCTAGTTTCGTTGCATACTCCAAGGCCAACGCGATCTCAAAGACCGGGAAGAGGGTCGACAGCTTTCGGAGCAAGTGGGTCATGATGGATGCCAGATGCATCCACTCCCGGTTGGTGCTACCAATGAAGCAGCCCCAGCCCGACGAGGGGTGGTCCCATGCGAAGCTTGACGACAGCCGGGTGAAGTCGATGTTGGAGAAGATGAACGCCGACCTGAGGCCGGGCAACATGAAGGCGGCGAAGCTGACAGGGGCCACACTCCTGAGGGAGTTCCTGACGCAGCGGGTGGATCCACTTCAGGCGCACTCACGCCCGTTGTGGACGCTTGGGGGTGCGGACGACGATCTTCACCTGAACCCGGCAGCCTTGGCCAACGAGGATCTGTTCGCAGCTCTCCGCCTCTTGGTTGGAGATGACCTGGAACGCCTGGAGGGCGCTCCTGCCCCCTTGTTCCTCTGTGATGACTGGCAACAGGTGGTGGATGCCATGCCCACCTTTTATGGGCGCGGTCTGGTGCCGGCAGTGCCTCCTGAGGGTCAAGGGGCGACGGCGCCGGTGGAAGTGTCTTCTGGTGATTCCCGTGGGGGAGGGGAGGAAGACGAGGAAGAAGAGGAGCGTGACTCGGAGGCGACCACTAAGGGGACGGGGGAGACCTCCCCCCGGCGCAGGGCCAGCATCCTCTGCACCCTGCCGGACGACGACGAGGCCGATGCCGTGCGAGAGAAAGAGGACCCGCCCGTGATCCCGAAGAAGGACGGGTCGGCGCTGATCTCCCGAGGGGCTGTTGCTGCCCAGGCACCGCCCGAAGCCATCTCCAACTCTTCTGGTGCGCCCTCTTTTGCTCGTCGACCTCTCGAGGCTGTGCCCCGGACGAAGAGGCTCTTAGTCTTTAAGCTTGGCAAGAGGTCGGTGGCCTATGCCACGATTGACCAGTAAGTGCTCGAACTCCATCTTGTTCTTGTTTTTGCTGCTAGGGCTTGACGTTCTCCATCACTTGGTTAGGCCGCCGCTTGCGGCGAATAAGAAGAAGGGGGACACGGTGGCTCCGCCAGGGGCAGGCTCATCTGCTGTGGTCACGCCTTCACCCATGGGAAGGGGAGGCGGTGAAGTTCGCACTTCCCCTGCCCGATCGTCCTCGCGAGGCCCGGAGGTGCGCTCTGGCGGGGTGCCGGCCCCCATGGCCCTGCTGGCTCCGGAGGTGCCAGCGCCTGATGCTGTTGCTGAGGTAACCTAGACTCAGGAGCCCCCAGTCTCCCAAGACGTGGCTATGTTGCCGCCTTCTCCTCCTACACCGCTGGTTCTGGATTCCTCTGTCTCCTCTGTTGTCTTGGACCGTGCCCTTTCCGAGCTGGGTCAGCTGCAAAAGGATCTCCAGGGCACCGACTCCCACCTGGTAGCCAGGCGCCTAGAGCTGATCTCTGGTTGGGTTCACTCCGACACCTCTGTCCGAACGGCGCTGGAGCGGGCCGTGGCAGCTTCTAAGGGGGAGAAGCAAGCCGCGATCCCGGCCACAGCCGCCCGCAACGCGACACTGAAGGATGCCACGGTCGCCCAGGACCGCTGCACGGCGCTGGAGGCCGAGCTGCAGGTCTTGCGCGATGAGCTCGCCAAGGAAGCTCGTGACTGCCAGGCGAAGGAGGAGGAGATGAAGGCTCGGAAGGATGCCATCAAGGACCGCGACGCCGAGCTGGCTGCCGAACGCGGCCAGCTGGGGACGTTGGAGCAGAAGTTGAAGATGGAGAGGGCCGAGCTGGACGCCAAGGCGAAGGTCCTATCCAAGGACCGCGTGGCCTTCGCGGATCTTGAGGAGAGATCTCGCAAGGCGTTGAAGACACTCTACGAGGGCGGCTTGGAGAAGCCGCTGGCTAGTGCCAAGGAGGGCCCTGCGTAGCTGCTTCCTTTCTTGGTCGAGGCGCTCGAGGAATTTGTGACCGGTGTTGGCCCCATGGCCGAGGCTGAAGCTCGCGTCCTTTCTTCTGCGGTGATGACGCATGTCTTCAGCCACGTCTACCTTCATGACCCTGGCGCCAACCTCGACGAGCTAGTGGAGCCCGTGGACGACGAGCGTTCCGCCACTGCTGCTGAAGCCGTGAAGGGCCGAGGTGAAGCCCTGCTAGCGAAGTTTCGCGCCTTTGCCACTGTGCCCAGGGCAGGTGCTGTTGATTCCGTGGCCTCGGGAGGTGGAGTGATAGAGGCAACACCACCACGGAGGCGGGGCTCCTAGCGAATGACGGTGTTGCCCAAGGGTGATCTTATCGCGGCTTCTTTCCTGTTTTAACTCCTGCAATATGCACCATGCCTCGTGGAGGCGTTTAAACTTGCATTTGGTATGGTGAAGACAATTATGGTTTGTAATATTTGCTTCTGGATTTGCTTCAAGATTTTGCGATTTCCTTCCTATTTGCTTTGTGTTCTACGTCGGCAGGGCCCGGCCCCGTGCATACCTCAACCGCCGTTAGCCCCGACCGAATCACCAGGACGTGACCAAGGAGTGAGGGGCTACGTGACAAGTTAGGCTCCTGAGTCGCGATGCTCAGGAGTCCCCCTTGACGTGCAAACAGCAAATAGGGAGGGAGTGTAGGGGTGAATCAGGCATTCTACATCGGCAGGGCCCGGCCCCGCGCATACCTCAGCCGCCGTTAGCCTTGTGGATCTAAGGAGTGAGGGGCTACGTGACTAGTTAGGCTCCTGAGTCGCGATGCTCAGGAGTCCCCCTTGACGTTCAAACAATCTTCATACCTTAGCTCCACTCGGGGAGGGGCGCGCGACGACCAGGTCTGAGGGACCTGGCTGGGTGGTGTGCGCTCGGGCGTGACCCAGGCGCAGCCCCCGTGTCCAGCCCCCTCGCGTGACGCTCCTGAGGGGAGGTGTTGCAATGAGGCAAGACACTAAGCTCTGGGCTCCCTGAGGTTGATACGGCCGTGGGCCGCCCTCAGTTGTTTATCACCAGAGCGGAGCATAGCGCTTCCGTATGTGTACGGGCATAGCCGCTTCTTAGCAGTGTCGTCAGCCAGCGCGGAGCATGGTGCTTCCACTGGTACATGGGAGGGGGGTCCCTCCGGGTGGAGCCCCCGGGGCGTGTACAGCCCCGCCCTGACACGTGTCTTGCACGACAGGGCTAGACGAGGTGTATCTGGGCACTCGTGAGCTAGCGCAGGACTCACGAGGCCCTACCTCAAGGCGGGTTGTGCCTGGTCTTGTGCCTTGGATGGCTGTGTGTTCCTGCGAGATGGTTAGATACAAATGCTCTACGTCCTCAGGTCCAGGCCCTCGAGCGAGCTCAGCCGCCGCTCGTATGCCAGGTCACGATGTCGTGGACAAGGCCAGAGGGTGAGGGCTGGAGAGCCAGTAAGAGCTCCTGTCGCGATGCTCAGGAGCCCCCCTTTCAACGCGCAAGCGATTTGCATGGGGGAGAAGAGGCCCGTAGTAGGCGGCAGACGATAATCATAGGCAGGTAAAGCATGAAAGGCAAATCAGCTTAGATGACCGCAGAAATGAGTACGTGCCACTGGGTCAAGCCCGAGCGGCTTGGGGATGATGCAGCCCGAGGGGCGCCCCCAGCAAGGTAAACTAAAGACATAAGCAAAAGGGATACATGCCGCAGGGACAGACCCATGCGGCCTGGGAATGATGCAGCCCTGAGGGCTGATACGTCCTTTTGCATCATGCTTTTATATCGATATTTATTGCATTATGGGTTGTCTTTACACGTTGTGTCACAATACTTATGGCTATCCTCTCTTATTTTACAAGGTTTATCATAAAGAGGGAGAATGCCGGTAGCTGGGACTCTGGCTGGAAAAGGAGCAAATATTGGAAACCTATTCTGCACAGCTCCAAAAATCTTGAAACTCCACGGAAGTCATTTTTTGAATTAATAAGAATAATTGAGCAAAGAAAGTACCAGAGGGGGCCCACACCCTGGACACGAGGGTGGGGGGCGTCCCCCCCCCCCTACTGGGCGCGCCCCCTATCTCGTGGGCCCCCTGTTGGCCCTCCGGTGCCCATCTTCTGCTATATGAAGTCTCTTACCCTGGAAAAAATGATAAGCAAGCTTACGGGATGAAACTCCGCCGCCACGAGGCGGAACCTTGGCGGAACCAATCTAGGGCTCCGGCGGAGCTGTTCTTCCGGGGAAACTTCCCTCCGGGAGGGGGAAATCATCACCATTGTCATCACCAAAGATCCTCTCGTCGGGAGGGGGGCAATCTCCATCAACATCTTCACCAGCACCATCTCCTCTCAAAACCCTAGTTCATCTCTTGTATCCAATCTTGTATCAAAACCACAAATTGCACTACAAAAAAATACACTTCCGTGATGATACGTGTTTGTCACAGTAGGTCGCATTTTTTGTCATGCATGTACATCCATGACAAATTTATGACAGAATCAAGATAGTCATACGTGTGATATCATAGAAGTATTCCATGACATTACCAAAATTATCATCACGGAAGTGTCCACTTCCATGACGATAAATCGCGCGTCACAGAACTGCTTTCGTCAAGGGTGAGCAACACGTGGCATCCACCGTAACGGAACGCCGTTAAGCTATCGGGTCGGGTTTTGGATCCGATAACCCGTTAACAGCCCCGACCAATGGGGATTTTCCATGTGTAAAATCATCATTTGCTGGAGCAAACACGTGTCTGCTCACCGTTGGGACAGATGTCATCCGCTCATTGGACCGAAGGCGCCTATGATACGGAGACACGTGGCACGGCCCAACAGAGGCCCATTCCTATGAAAAGGCCGGCCCGTTTGACTTGTCAAAAGGTGGCGGGCCGGCCCACGGAAAGCCTGTTAACGGCCTGTTTGCATATAGCCCATTTACAGCCCGCTAACCCAGGGCCTGTTACGCCCTATCCGAATTAGGCCCAATAGCATCATCTGGGTCGTCCAACATGATTCAGCCCGTTTTAACTTCCGGCCCATGTGTGGCCCATGACTTCTTTTGGCCCATATGAGGACCTTTGTAACTCTTGGCCCATTAACGGCCCGTGGTGAAACTGGCCCGTAATGAACAGTGTATCACTTTATACCCATTAACAGCCCGTTATTCCATTGGGCCGTTTCCAGCCCAAGTTATCTTTCGGCCTTCTCAGGGCCCATTGATTCTTGGGCTCATTTGCAGCATTCGGTTACATACGGCCCGTTACTGTCATTTTCTGCTTGTGGGCCAAATTCAGCCCGTCGTTACAGTCGGCCCGTTTGCGGACCGTTAATACGTTGGGCTGTTTTCATGTCAAAAAAAACCCGTTGGGCTGTTTTCATAGAGTTATCAAATACGGCCTATTAACGGCCCGTTATGGTGCACGAATAGTATGGCCCATGATTGGCGAAATGATGATACGCCCCATAGAAGGCCCATGGATCCTACGGCCCGTATGAGGCCCATCGATAGTACGGCCCGTAGAAGGCCCATGGACCCTACGGCCCGTAGAAGGCCCATTGATCCCTAAGGCCCGTATAGAAGGCAGATGGATCCTACGGCCCGTATAAAAGGCCGATGGTCCTACGGCCTAACGAAGGCCCATGGATCATACGGCCTGCAGGAGGCCCATGGTTACAACAGTCCGTGTGTTGCCATGATTATATTTTGGCCTAGTTACCAAAAATAGGCTATTGTGGCCACTAGAAAAACACAGAAAAAGAACTGCAGTGACTACAAGCAAACAACTAAACAAGACAATAAGGAAATAAATAAGCAAGCAATTAAGGCTATCCTATTACCGCTATTACACATATTACATCCACTAGGCATCAAAGTTCGCCACCGGTGCAAATATAGGGAACAAAGCAACATATTACATACACTTGGCCGTCAAAATTGGCCACCGGTGCAAATAAACGCGGCAGCAAAACAAGAGCATAACTGAAACAACTTCAGAAGAGCTCAAGAAACGTTATCCTGGGTATCCACCATGCTGGCAATAAGCTTAGCAAGCTAATTAGCTTTGTCCTGTTTGGCGCTAAAATCCTCCAACGCTTGCTGTTGCACCAGAAAGTATGCATCTGAATGCTCCAGGGACTTCCGCAGTCCTTCCGCTTCTTATCGCAGCACAGCTGATCGATGTCTTTCAGGTTGTAGTTGAGACTCAAGAAACCGAACTGATTCAGACAGTGAGTTTGAATAGCTTGTGCATGCAGTAGTGGCCAGTAACTCGAACACTAAACCAAGACAGGACTTTGGGGTTGTCTCGCTGTCTTCAAGATAGTCTTCCTTAGATGTTTTATCAGCTTTGTTGGAGACCAACAAGGATGTGTCACTATCCTGAACCTTATCTGCATTACTTCCTTTACCATTGCTTAATAAGGCACTCTTCCCCAATATTCTGTCAGCATCCTAAAAGAAGAAACAAGCAGACACATAACAAGTTTAGCATGTACTAGTATATGAAACTCATTTCGGTGAACCAGTTCATTACTAAGGTGGACAGGATTAAACTACCAAGTCTTCTACTGCCAAGTACTAGTACATAATAAAAGCATCAAACAAACATATATCTATGTCCTATGGTCACTGCATTGTCTTGCCAAATCAAAATAGAGACACGGTTCAAATCATATCAGTTCAAGACAAAGCAGCAGTGAAAGAATACAAAGCGTGGGAAACTACACGGCACAACAAGATTTCAGATGGGTACCACGGGTCTACATGTACAACAACACTATAGGCTCTGTTGTGATGCTAGTAATGTGCATGATATGAAAGTCAACTGTATACACAATTGAAACTGAAATGAACAGAGCTATTGATAAGAGCAAACCTGTTAAAGAAACATGCGTGAACATACCTGTTGTGCCATTGGAGTTTCGATTGGATCCTTCAATTTAAAAATAAGTTCGTATCAGTAAATACAGTGATACAAGAGCAAAGCAATCATAGTTAAAAAAGGCGCGCCTAAGCGAGCGCTTAAGCGCGCCTAGGCTCTAGGCGTTGGCAAAATGCATTGCGCATAACTATGCATAATCTGTGCATAACTGCGCATAAGCATGCGCTTTGGTTAGTAAAGCGCAAGGTGGTGGCAAAACGCACAATTAACGCCTAGCGCTTTTTTGAACTATGATAGCAATGGAATCTTATAGAACAGTTGTTCTTCAGGTTTAGGCACTTGTTCTACATGAACAGAGTATAGTAAGACGCAAGAATAAAATACTTAAAAATAAAAAATGAGCTCATAGACCTTACCACATTCTTGGTTCGGGACCAGTATAGAACAAGGTGTTCCCAGTCATCGTCTAGTAAATGTGTCTCAGGAGAACGTAAGGGAATTTGATGAGTTTCTTTGCCGGTGAAGTACGTTTTCTTCAGGTAATTCCGATACTGCCGCCAAGCATTCTTGAAGATAGCAGAGGTATTAGCACAGGTTACCTCATCCCAAGTTTCCAAATTGATCCTTCTCTATAGATAAAAATGGGAAAATTTGTTGTATTATAACCATCATGGAGGTAGGATGTATGGGACGAAGCAAAGTAATTGCCATGAATAACATTACTTACACATAACTCCTGGACAAATACCTGCAACTGGCATTTTCCTTCATCTTTAGTATAATATTTCCAAGATGGGAAGATACGCACATACGATTTAACAACATCAAATGCGATAGATGCTAAACTACGACTGGCTGGTTGTGCTTCCTCCACAGGAATAGGCGTACTAACTAGTGGAGTTGGGGTTTGCCGTGATAGTACTGGCCCTTTGGGCACTGGAGCTGCCTTACTAACTGCTGTTGTTTGGGAGCTCTGTGGTGGAGATGGTGCTGTGTCAACAGGAACTGGGTTACTATTAGCTGGGGTTGGGATTAGATTGGGTTAAGCTGGTTCTCTGTCCATCGTAGAAGGGGTACAATCTACAAGAGTTTGGGTTATGTGTGGTAGGGCTAGTTCTTGTGCATGTACAACCGGGGTGCTATCTCCACCAAGAGGTAGCACTGTTTTATTTGAAGACCGTGTTTTTATTCCGCTAGATACTGGCATCACCCGCTCCAATTCAAATGGCTGATAAACAGGAAACATAGTTGAATGTACAGACATTGTATGAGAGACAGATGCAATAAATAGTGTGGAAAAAAGAGGGCATGAAATAGTTGACATGTATATTGTTTAACTAAAACGGATATCATGACATAATTCACATATATGATGTCTATCTAAACTGGATAGCATAGCATAACATAATTCAAAGATATGATGAATAACTAAACAGGATCGCATGACATAATTCACCTACATGTTATCTAAGTAATCAGGATCGCATCATTTAATTCACATATGTGATTTATATGCTAAACAGAGGGCATTCGATATGATGTCTGAACTAAGAACATGGTGTTGAATATTGTGTATATGATGTCTAAACTATGCAATGCAAGACACCGTATGCATAATATGAGCAGTATAACCGTGCCAAGTTAGAGCATACACCTCAGTGGGGGAATAGGACTGGTCATCTGTCTCTGAATCCATCTCTGAGGAGCTATCGGGACCCGACAAGAGATCTGCTTCGACAGGTAGCACTGTCTGCTCTGAAGGCCTTGTTTTCACTCCAGATTTTTCCATCTCCCACCCAAATGGCTGATTCACAGGAAGAGTAGTTTAATGTACAAACATTATCGACAAATGGAAATGTAATGAAGAAAAGAATGGGCAAGATATCATTCAAATATATGATGCCTGGTTAAACAGGATGGCATTGCACATTTCACATATATTATGGCTGGCTAAAATACATGAGATTGCATAATTCCCATATATGATATAGAAACTAAACAGGTGGCATTATAGAACATGTCTAAACTAAGCAGATGACATATATGATGTCAAAAGTAGACACTGCAAGGCAACATATGCATGATATGACTAACATCATCATGCCAAGGTAGAGCAAACACCTTGGGGGTAAATAGGAGTGGTCAGCGGCGTCTGAATATGCATCAGAACAGATATCTTCCTCTGGATTACAATCTGGAGAGGGGTGGGGAGGGTTTGCCATTGAACCCACCATGGAGCGATGTCTGCATGACATTGTATTGCCGCGCAAAACTCTTCTCTTTTTATCTACATGTTCAGCATGACTGTGTACAATATCTGACATGCATACGAAAAAAATATGGTGAGATTATGTAAGGAGAGCATGCAGAAATTTATAGTGATGGTAACAACTAGTGGATCGACGTTTTTCCGTTGAACCAAAATAGCCCTAATGGATCGACGTGAATGTATAGTAATAAGTGACGCAACAAGTGTACAACCTATTTGCCGTAGCCGTGTCGACCTCAGCATCATTGGGTTGGTCGCTGAAGCAGTTGAGGCAGAGGTGGCTGTCGGAGGTGTGGAGGAAGATTTGAGGAATCTGTAGACGGCGTCCAGGGCACTGCTCTGTTGTGATGGATCGTTCTATCATTGGAGCAGCTCCGGTGAGCCGTAAGACGTCAAGGTTGGAGCAGCACAAGACAGACATCGTCAATCTCAAGTGGGATTCTAATAGCATCTCCAATAGATGATGAAAAATGGATGTAAAATTAAAATCACCAAAAACCACCTGACTACAACAGATGAGGTAAAAACTGTTGACTCTGAACTTAACTGTCAAAACTGAAATTAACTATGGAATCTGAATGCTACTGTCGAAACTGAACGCAATGGTAGCAGAGAGACACTTGACATGTAGTTTAGGGAGGGCCTGCAGTTCATCTTCAACCTGCACACCCCCGAGCCTCCTGCCACCACCGTCCGAACCGCCGGCCCCCCGCCTCGCCGCCCCGAAACAACTCGCCACCGCCGCCCCGGCCAGCCCTCTAGCCCCCCCCACCCTGAACCCTAAGATAGATAGTGGGGTACCTCTCCGGCGAGCCCCCATCCCCATTACGGGTGGTTTTTCCTTAACTTCGGCGAGCCCCCCCCCCCCCCCCCCCCAACCCCTGAAAATCGACTGACCCAAAAGTCGATTCAGTCGACTGAAGTGTGGCTTAATCGGAGTAGAGCAGCAGCACGAGCGAGGGGGAGAGCAGCAGCAGCAGCTGGACGAGCGAGCGATCGAGCGAGAGCCGGAGCAACAGCAACAGCGCGAGCGAACGAGCGAGAGCCAGAGCAGCACCAGCAGCGCGAGCGAGCGAGCGAGAGCCGGAGCAGCAGCAGCAGCAGATCCGACTGGTATGGACGCCGCCGCCGAAGGGGCCTCGCACTGGGGGAGAGACACCGTGGAGATGTCTCCCACGGCACCGGCTTCAAGGTAGCCGCTCCATGGGGGTGCGGGATGGAGCACCGTCGGCGCCGGGAGGTCGAGTTAAGGAGAAGGTGCGATGCGATGAGTGTACAACCTCTTTGGTGGCGCCGAGTAGGCCTCGGCTTCGTCCGAGGAGTCGGTGAGGATGCTGCGGTTCCGGTGGAGCAGGTTAAGGCGGCGCTGTGGGGATGGAGTGGCCGCGATAGACGAGGCAATCGTCGGAGCAGCTCCTTGGAGGTGGAGGACGGGGCGGCTGAACCGGCGGGACGGCGAGATGGACGACAGATCCTCATCCGGGGAGGTGGACGAGGGACGTCGAGCTGTTGCGGTGGACGACATCGTCAGGGAAGAGGCTCCGGCTGGGCAGTGGTGACGTGGCAGACGGAGGAGGGTGGGGTTTCACGGCTAGAGCGGAGAGGTTATGGCGGCCTGGGATTTCGAATGGCGAAAAGGCGGCGATGGGAGGGGGTGAAGCATGACTTAGGGACGCGCTTGTCCAATATGTAGGGTGTGTTACAAAAGTACCCCCCCACCGATTTGAACTAGCGGCCCTTTCGGCTAGAAGGGGGATTTTGCGTGTCGGGATTTGGCAGCTGGAGGGAGTTTTCGCGCGCGTTGTAAATTTGGGATAGCAAGGCGCGGGTTGTGAAGGCGCAAGTTTTGGGAGCACGATATCTGAATTTTTGGCATATAAAAAGATGCGGGTTGAATTTTAGGGACAAGCCTAACGTGTAGTAATATTGTACTTGTACGTACCAAATCAATTCGCACTTCCCTCAACCAAAAAGAAAATGAAAAAAATAAAACTATTCACACCACACAAAGAGAGAGTCTTGCCCCGTTTTACTATACAAATGCTATTCAAAGCTACTCCCTCCTTCCATATATATAGGGCCTAATATGTTTTTCGATGCTAACTTTGACCAAATATTAGAGCAATGATATATGACATGCAACTTACACAAAGCACACCGTTAACTTCGTCTGTGAAAGGTTCTTTCAATGATATAATTTTCACATTGTGCATGTCATGTACTATTAATCTTGTCAATAGTCAAAGGCGGTCTTAAAAATCTCATTATGCCCTATATAGATGGAAGGAGGGAGTATGAATCCATGTTATGTCCAACTATTTTTTTTCGCTTTGCTGTATAATGCATGTAACCTACTCATACCAACATTTTAGTGCATTCCAAATATCTATACTACCGCTGCAATTCGAACTAAATTTGAATTCGTTTCTCTATTTCAATAAGAATCTACAATCATGATTGTTGCCAACTTCAACCATCATAGTTTCCTTGCTATCCGCCAGATATAAATCGGACGGCTTATAATGCAGGAGGGCAGGCACACCATCATCAACAACTCTGTTTTTTATAAGAGTAGAGATAAAATATATTAAATGTAGTATAACATGTTCATAAACACACCATGTGTATCACCGTTATATATATTCACACATACGTCGGTTTAAAACACTATGATAAATTCTTCAAATATCCGAATTTGCTTTTTATAATGAAGTATATATGATCTCTATTCGTCTTTTACACCCACACAACCCTCTTATCCTTGTAGCTAGCGTTGACTTTCTCTTGTGCATGCACACGCCCGCATCCCTCTCACCCTCCCTCAGCATTCTCTAGCTCCATCGCGCAAGTTCGTCTTTTCACTTTAGGTCGTTCACCCGCGGTTTGTGTAGGCCCCCCAGCTCCTTCTTTACGGCACACATTGATCCATATGCCTCTCTAGCTAGGTGTGACTAGCACAAACACAAGCTTCCCCTCTTCTCTTGTCACCGTCCATGCCTCACTCCCACCACTCTTTTCATCGTTCTCGTACTCGCACACTCCTCCCCGCTCGATATAGTATGCCTCTCGTACCACCTCCTACATGCATCCCTCTATCTCTATCCTTCTCCTCGTGCCTTGTTTGCTTCTAACACACACATGCATGTATACCGATCGATCTCCCAACATATACCTGGATCGACTTTAACTACCCCCCCCCCCCATCGATCGACGTACCTCACAAGTTATGTCTCTCCTTTCTCTAACAAAGGGCGATTGATCTTCCTATGTAGTTATGTCTGCTTACCACAGCCACATCGTCCCCCCTCATCATTCGTGCATGCCTCCTGAGCCGTCTCTCACACGCACGTGCACAGACAACAAGCAGCCATCTCCTCTCTTATTGATATTGCGAGTGTGCCCTCCGTCTGTCTAGCAAGCCTATCCCACCATTTGTTAGAAGCAACTCCACTACCACCCCCTCCAACACTCTAGCTCTGTCTCTCTCCCAACCTTATTCCTCTCATGCACATATGCATGGATGCCGATCGATCTCCCTTAATACATGAGGAAGATCGATCTCCTTAATACATGAGGTAGGCCTCTCTCCTCCTCCACACATATACCAGCCATTGTACCTCTATAGTTAATTGGGCCTCCCTCTTCCCCCACCACACACCGATAGTCGAGCGCTGCAGGTAGGTATCCAAGCCACAGAGACAAACTGCACATGTCCCCTCTCACGTTCCAGTAGGTCAGCCACTCTATATCTTTGACGTGGGCACACACAAATTCGATGGCACTCTTTATCGATCGCGCGCGCACACACACACACATCATCCCTCTTTTCGATTCTATGGACACCTCAAGCCGGCGATACCTCCACTCTCTTCTCGTGGACCGCCCCCTCTATATATATGTTATATCCAGGACTCTATTTCACACACATTGCATATGTTACATTTTTTGATTGACCCCCCCCCCCCAAAAAAAACCTCTCAAGAACCCACACACTATATTTCTCTAGGTTTGTATCTCTCTCACACAACCCCACGTAGGTGGAGTATATATACAAGAAGAGAATAGGTGCACCGTGCACGTACTCATCCTTCGTGCCCAGCCACACTCGCGCGGGTACACGGTGGAGCTCATTTCTTTACAAAATGGCAGCCCACGTGCTAATTTGAACGCCTGTAGCGGTTGTTTACCTAGGGAGGTCGTGTACCACGCCTGCACAAAACAAAGTTCGACTTGACGCATTGTCGCGTTATTTTTAAATAAAGTTATAGTGCTCAATGGCACGTACACAGAATATAAAACAATTTTTATGGAGAAAAAGGTAGTCCGCTCACTATATACAATGGAGCCTTGCGTGCCTGGTTTGTCGCTCTTCAGAATATCTCACACAAGGTTGCGGTGGCCTCTCTCTCTCTCACCGTTGGTCACTGATTCGGCCGCATCCCGTCCGCTGGGGGAAAGGGAGTGCGGTGGCCTCTCTCTCTCTCTCTCTCACCGTTGGTCACTGATCCGGCCGCATCCCGTCCGCCGGGGGAAAGGGAGTGCAGTGGCCTCTCTCTCTCTCACCGTTGGTCACTGATCCGGCCGCATCCCGTCTGCTAGGGGAAAGGGAGGAAGTGCATCGTTTCTCCATTCGACGGCGCCGAGGCAGCACGTCCTGATCTGCGGTACACGCCGTTCTCTCTAACCAAGCTCCGGCGCGGCAGGGCCTACGCCACCTTCTCACAGATTCCGCCCGCCGCTGCTCACCTAGTTACATCCTGACGACCTCCAGGTATCCCCTCCGGCCTTGCTCCACTGCTCGTCTTCCCACATCACTGCATGTGGATCTTCCATAGTTCTTTGCCCAAAACGTAGCTCGTCCAGCGTACTTTCCATATTGCATTCTCGTCCTCACACCGTTTTAGACAAAGAAAACCGTGTTGTTATCTTCCCTTAGGGCAAGGAATATGCTTCTTTTTTGTCGTCGCATGTGTCATCAACTGTTATTGGCCAGTAATTGTTTCCTTTCTACCTCTTTTTTGCATACAGGGCTATCCATTTCACCTCGTTGCTATTGCGACCTTTTGGTGAATTGCACAAATCACTTTTTTCTTAAGAGTGTTTTGTACAGTTGTACTAAAATGTCACATGGGCAACGTCTCTACATTTCAGTGCGACTGCACAAAGGGAGATTAGTTTTGCTCTATCTTCCTCATCCAACTCCGAGCCTAATCTTCTCCAACTAGTTAGTCTTAAAAGAGACTGCAAAGGTGATCGACTTCTATTTATGTGTTTATTGTTTCATCAGCAGTCCTCTATTATCGTAATCACACTTAATATCTTTGGAACAGGGACGCTCAGCTCTATTTTAGTGGAACTGCACAAAATGATCGGAATGTTGCATGCTCCAGACAGCTACTTTTTTTCCCAACATGCCTTGTTGATTTAGACAGAGCTGGGGGGACGTTGCTGCCAATGAAAGCATGGATCAATTTTAATTTAACACATTCTCACAACTCTATCTTCAGTTGTGATGTAATTATTAGCTCTGATCTGCTAATAATTGACATGCATTAGCAAGGAAGTTAGTTTTTTATTGTTTCCGAAAGAGCATCGATGGCAAGACACGCGAAATAGAAGCTGAAAGCTTACACCATTGTACAATTTCATGTCTTGCTGGAAAATTATTTGTATAGTACGTCAATTATGTAAACAAATGATGGAAGCTTGATAGCATTGCCAGAAGCCTCTTCATCATCCGGGTCCATGTGCCATGCACAAAATTATACTCCTTCGTTCCTAAATATTTGTCTTTTTACAAATTTCAACCGGGCATATTTTAGAGTGTAGATTCACTCATTTTGCTTCATATGTGTACTCCCTCCGTTCCTAAATATTCTATTCGTCTTTCTAGAGATTTCAACAAGTGACTACATACGGAGCAAAATGAGAGAATCTACACTCTAAAATATGTATATACATCAGTATGTGCCAGTCCATTTGAATTCTCTAAAAAGACAAATATTTGAGTAGTCACTCATTGAAATCTCTAGAAAGACAAATATACTCCGGAGTATATTTAAGAACCGAGGGGGTAGTGCATGACCGCATGGGAGACTCAGCCCGGTCGTTGCGCCGCATTAATAGTGAGTAATGAGCAGTCAAATCATAAGCCCCACCTTTCCCAGTGTAAGTTGCTCTGAAGAAGCAACCATAAATACGCTCTTCTTTGAATCCGCTCATACTACTCCATCCTTCACTGTTTATACAGCGCGCTTCAGAAAAAAGAAAAAAGATCTGTGGGACCAAGGCGACTAGCGATCGGCCTGAAAAATAGCATTGGTAGTTATAGCACGGCATCTATTACTAGTAGAGGGAATAATGCGTACACACATGCATGCAGTGCTTCCACCCCGGGTACACACATGCATGCACTTACTCCACTCCGTAGTTACATGGAGAGAAAATTGTGGACTTGATTGCGGTTACCACGCCCTAATTAATTGAGCATTAAACCAAATGCGTCTAAAGTCTCTCTGGTGGTGGAAATGCATTGATAGAAATGCATCACAATGAAGCGCGCCCTGTAAAGAGTAATGCTACACGTACAAACGAGTTACAAGGTTTTACAAAGAGGGTTAATTTGATTGGTCAATAGGTGGGGAGGCGGCCCACCCCCCAAAAATCAGGGGGGCAAGTTTTGTGATTGGTTAGTAGATGGAAAAAATCCTAGTCAGCATGTAATTGCGTGTAACTCTTTGTATGTTTAGCATTATTGCCCTGTAAACTGTGACAGAGGGAGGAGTAGTATGAAGGTTCAAAACCAAGTACGCGTATGGCCAGTCGGTCAACGCACCTCCTCTTGGCATATCACTGACATGTAGGATAGGAGTGTGAGCAAACTGATCTCAATTGACGGCAAAGAGCCAACCCAACGTTCCTTGAGAGAGACGAGGAGTGAGAACACACAGATGGGTTCGCATGGAGGCCAAGATATATTCGAGCATGGTTGGTTGATCGATATCATTCATTACATGTTGGGCTGCCGGTTCCCGCCCTTCTCCAGAATAAACGTGTACTTTATCAGAGATAAAATGAAATAAGAGCACAAACACTCCACCATGCGGTTCTAGTAGTAGTACTACTCGTACTACTGCGCTTGGCTCTTCGCCTTTTCGTGAAGTCGAACAATGATGGTACTCCGCATGTTGGGTACTACAGTGTATACCTCTGACAATCTGACACCGAATGGACTGATGCATGTCCATCGAGGGTAGGTTGCGTTAGTCAAAAGGAGTAAGCGAGCTTCACCTTGTCCTGCAAGCTTCTCCTCGTTCTGCGAGTTGATGGGACACACCAAAAAGTAGTGCTAGTCCATACTCCCTCCTTTCCGGTTAATATGGCTCAATCCTTTTTGCGGGTAAATGAGAGAGCTTTATTCATACAGAAGCATTCTCAGGACGATCAGCCAAGACACTGGTCACTAGGAAGCGAGGTACCCCGTAAAAAAATAAGTAGGAAGCGAGGTGTTTCATCAAGCCAGCTCTCGGCCACATCCAAAGTGCAGCAAGCACGGTCCGCACGAAGATGCGCCGCAAGGTTTGCTGACCTGTTTACATGCTGAATAACAAAAAAAGAGGAAATATTATCGAGCGCTACTATTTGTAACAGGATATGAGCCAGAATTAAGCGAGAATTATGGCGAGTGTTCCGTGCAATCAACTTCCATTATCACATGCGAGAACCCTCGAAGATAACCAAATGTGTTGAAGATTGCTTTATCACATTTTAAAGTTATAATAAGAGTGCAGACGCTCCTCCACCGGTTCCTAGTACTAGTATAGTACGTACCTTTATAGACTATATTAGTAAACTTTGCGCTTGGTTGTTCGCCTATTCCGGAAGTCGAACAATAGTACCACTAGTAGTATAGTGTATGCTTCTGGCAATCTGACACCGAATTAACTGTTGCACGTCCACCGCCTGAGCGAGGGAGAGCTTGCATTAGTCAAAAGTTTCTCCTTGTCCTGCGAGCCACCGCGTGCAAGTAATGCAAGTCCATACTGCCTCCTCTCCGGTTAATATGGATTAATTTCAAACGAGATAAATACACTGTCTGTCACTGTATATTTGTAAAAATACGGTCAGTGGACTTCATAATACGCTCATTGCGCTCAATATATATATATATTCTGGTGTTTATACAGTCACTAGCTCACCCTGAGTGAGTATGTGTGTTCATGCACGTGTAGGTTGAGCACTTAGCATGACGGTGTGTGTTCCGTCGTGTGCTCGGACATGCATGCATTAGGGCGTCGCGCGCGTTTTTGCGCCCATGTGTACGTGTGACTATTGCATACACGTAGGGGGAGTACGTGTAGGGGCCACTAAGGAGCGGTCAAATCACACAGTAAGTTAGTCGGAAGAGGCAACCATCATTTCACTCTTGAATGACACGTACGCAATATAAAATGGTTGATATGGAGAGAAAAAGAAAACCACTATATATACACTAGCAGGAGCCTAAGCTACAAGCCTGCTTGCTAAGGTTGCTCTCTTCACAAGCATAGAACGACGGGCCTGATCCCGCAGCTAGGTGAAGGGAACAATGTTCTGCGTAGACGCGGTCGACATCGGCGAGGGAGAAAACCCACAGTCGGTGTGTCCCAATCGGGGGTCACTGCGGTTTGGGCCGATGCCGCATCCCAACCGCCCTTCTAGCTAAAGCCCGACGTCCCAGGTAATCCATCTTCCTTTTGGTGCCGGCTTGCTCCACTATCGTAGCTCCATCTCCATGTCGATCTTGCTCTACTTCTACCAGCTTCTACTTGTGATGAGTTTATGTCTCATGAACTAGTGCCAGTACTATTATTCTAATCACACTTCTTCAATATCTTTGCCATCAGGGATGCTCAGGTCAATTTTAGTGGACCTGCACAAAAGCATCGTATGATCCAAGGGTGCCAGCCGTCTTTCCTTCGACAGGTTCTACCTGGCCAGGGAATTAAATCATGTTTAGGGTTTAGGGTTTAAGTCGTAGTGACCCCATCAGCAGTTTTTCTTTCGTACACGCTCTCACAACTTTTTTCTTTAGTTGTGAAGTAAATATGGGCTATGATCTGTGAATCATTGAGATGCATCAGCATGCGTGTTAGTTTTCCTTTGTATTTGATGGAATGTTGTAATGGGGCAACCTTGGAATAGGAATGAAAATGGAGTGGAAAGTTTCCGTTTTTCCGGAGAAAAAATGGAAACGGAGAGAAACCAACATTTCGTTTCGTTGGATCGCGCCATCGAGCAAAACCAACGTTCAAATCATGTCTGTCGTGTTCGTCTCTCACCCTCCTCCACGGCTCGACCCCACACGGTCGCTCGGCATGCCACTCACCGCAAATCGAGTATACGATAACTTTCTCGCCTGCTTGTCGATGGATCGCGCCATGGAGTACTACTAGCACTACTAGAAGAGATTGACGAGTTGGGGGAGGACAGCTAGCTGTAGCACAGACTCCCAAAAACTTCTTACATGCATGTTGTAGCCGGCTATTGCGACCTTCGAACACGGAGCAGCCGCGTGCACCCGGAAGCGGCGCGGGCGGCGCTCTCTCGGTCGGCGTGCCGCTTCAATGCCGGCGCCAGTGAGAGGTCGCGTCCGCTCTGGCCGGGCATGAATGCGGCACTGACCGTTTCGGGCGGGAAGCACGCGCGGGTGATGAAGAGGGTTCGGGTTGGTCAGGACCGGCCGTGGCAGCGGTCCGGACATGCGCAAACAAGAGATGATGTACGTTAATATTGCTACGTATAAAACTAACAACGTAAATAATGTGCCAGTTGGACAAATATGATTAGAGATGGAGATGGAAATGGGATTTTACGTAAACACGGATATGCATGTCTATGTCTATGTGTGTGTGCGCGACGACTCTCGCGCCCTGGAAGCGGGGGCGTGTTTTTGATCGAGTTTTCTTTATTGGTACGTTAGAAAATTAGTTTGTCCAATTCACATCTAGATGTTATTTAAGGATATCACATCTAAGCTCCCACAAGTATATAATGTAGCAACAATAAACAAAAAACTAGGACAAAAAAAGACCACAAACAGAGTGGACATCAACTTAGATGTGACATAACTATGTCACATCTAGATGTGTCCTAGACAGACCCTTAAAAAATTGTCCACCAGTTTTCGTTTCTCTTTTCCGGGAACGCGCGTATTCTATTTGAAACCACTGCTATGGATAAATTTTTTTTACTCCATTATAGCCTCTTGTTTGATGGGGTTTCTCGCGTCTCGCTCTCTCACCCTCTCCATATCAAAACAAGATGACAGTGTCCAGTCTATCTCTCTCCTCACCGGTGGTCACAGATCCGGCCGAATCCCGTCCGCTGCGGGAGGTGAGGAGGTGCAGCGTTGACGTTGTCGCTGTCGGCAACGGGGGAAGCCGATGCGCACCGTCCTCCCGGAGCTGGCGCTGGCGCGGACGAAGATCCTCCGCGCCCTTGTTTGCTGCCGTCGTGTGTGCAGATCCTGCCCGCCCGCCTAAATGACATCTCGCCCACCTGAGGTATAACTTCTTGTACTGGTCCAGCTCCCCAGGTCGCTGCGTGCAGGTTTTCTTCTATGCGACTACTCCCCAGCTCCCCATGCATAGTAGCTAGGGTTCGTCCGCTGGTCCAACATCACCTACTAGTACTAGAGGAAATGCCACTCGAAAAGTTGTCCTGATTTATGCCTCGGTGGAGGTATACATGTTGTTTCGACAAAAATTACATGGTGGTTGTGCGGTCATTGTCCATATGGTGGTAGTACCATCACTGGTTAAATGAAGAAATGCTTTTTTTCTCGGGTATCCTGGTTTAGTTCCCATCAAGATATAATTATGACGCTTCTGTTTGTTGGTGTACTTTTCATTAACCCTTTTTTATATTTTTGGAAACAGCGATGCGTGTCTGCATACCCGGGCATGTCTTCCTCAATTTTAGTGGAACTGCACAAAATTGGATGGCCATTGTTGTTCCGCCTCACTATCCTCTGCCACATGGTTCTTCCTTCCTCGAGCTTGATTACTGAGATGAAACAGACCACAGTGAGGATTTGTCGAACTTCATAGGTGCCTCACCCAAACTTGATGCCA
This sequence comes from Triticum timopheevii, assembly GCA_963921465.1. Lineage (NCBI taxonomy): Eukaryota > Viridiplantae > Streptophyta > Magnoliopsida > Poales > Poaceae > Triticum > Triticum timopheevii. The sequence goes on along the minus strand of OY997264.1, from coordinate 98,953,446 downwards.
AATGGATAATGCATCACCACGATGACCTATCGATGCTCATGGTCACACCTCATGGTTGCGTCGGCTGGTGAAGCTGATCGATTTTCAATGAAAAACAAGCTGTCTTCCATCAGTGCTCTTTGCTTGTTACGCACAAAGAAGATATCCTTCATCAGTTCACCTTGGTTGCGTTGGAGACGCAGTCGTCCTTCATGTTGGTGCAATTTTATCACACAATTGGCTATGAACCAAATGTTTCCTCGAAGAAGGATCGACGTTGGTACTAAGAGCATAAGTTTTATATTGATTTCTAAGCCTTCTCACAACTTTGTCTCCAGCTCCCCTGTAATTTTATTTGTCCAGCTATTAACTTTGATTTTAAAAATGGTGCGGACTAAAAACCCGGATGGACGTAGTAGCCCTCCATTTTTATTTACTCCGCATATTAGATTTGACTGAAGTCAAACTTTGTAATACTCTCAAACCTTTCCGATAATTGAAATTAAAATTCTTTATTTGTACACACTCTCACACGTTTCCGATAATTTGGTGCATGTGTGGTTGTTCACTTAAGGGAGGGTAGTGTACCACACGTGAAGGACATGAAGTGCGACCAGGACGCGTGGGCGTGGATCATTAGTTCATCGGAAGTAGTACTCCCTCTATACATTAAATAAAGAGTTTCATTTGGTACTTACACAATTTAAAATGATTGTTATGGAGAGAATAAGAAAACAACTCCACTATATATTAGTCGTATACACACGAGAGTACTATATGGAGGCAGCTTCATTGACTTAGTGCACCTGCCTTTGGGTTTATGACAGGTGGGCCCAAAATGTGGCTGGCTCACCTGTCATACAGCCAAAAGCAGATGGAGTGAAGGCACTGGAGCTCAATCCATACTACCTTAGTATATATATAAGCGGGAGCCTCAGCGCTTGTTCGCTAGGGTTTGCACTCTCCGCACGCTCGCCGCAATACATATATGTTACACGCTAGAGGCTCAGCATTCATTTGCTAGGGTTTGCTATATTCACAGTCTCTCACCCTCTCTTCACCAGATCTAAACAAGACTGTGTTCGCCTCTTGTATCTCTCCCCCCTCACAGCTAGTGAAGGAGGCGTCCGTATCCCGTCGCACCGAGAAGGGGAGGAGGTGCAGCGTTAAATCTATCACCTTCAGCAAGGGAGGCAATCCACTCCCTGCTGCACTGTTCTCTTTCACCCAGCGCCTGTGCGGGAGGGGCACTGACCCCTTCTTCCTCGCTGCCGTACGTAGTGTGGGCAGATCCGGCCTCCCGCCGCACGCCTTGCCACATCCCGACGACCCTAAGGTATAAGTTTCTTTGAAACCGTCGTTGCTCTATCTGCATGTGGATCTTTTTCGATCTGTAGTCGAATCTAGGTCTTGGTTCAAAGAGGAAAGAAAGGTGCGGTGGGGTGGAGCATGAATCCAGGACGTGGTTCAATGAGGAAAGGAGGGAGGAAAAGTAGTATAGACTGGCTATCCAGCCGCTTTGTTGGTCGCAAAGGGAAAAAAGGGGGTAACCCAGTACACACATCTGTAAGGAACCGATCTCTTTGTTGAAAAGGGAAAGAAACTGTGGGGGGTCGGGTAGTTTGTGCAGGACTAGATTTGTTGCCCTCTGAAAGTGCGTTATATCGACTAGATGGGGGGTGAATAGGCGAATTTTATGAATTCTTCACTGAGGAATTTGCCGGTGAGGAAATTCCTTACTGAAGAACTACTAGCAGCGGAATAAGTACTCAGATGTAAGCATAACAGGATACAAGCATGGTCATCATGATGAAATGAAGACTAGCACAGAGTACAGAAAGCGTAAACACAGGATAACAAGATGAAGACAAATAGACTGAAGAAATTGAACTGAGGAATTTGTGAAAGTCTTCAGTCAAAGTCTTCAAGCATAGATATGAACAAACATTCAACACAGTAATGAGGAAATGAAAGGGTTGAGGAGATAGAACTAGTTAGTTGGTGAAGACAATGATTTGGTAAACCAGTTCCAACTGCTGTCTCAGTTGTACGTCTGGTTGGAGCAGCTGAGTATTTAAACTCGAGGACACGCAGTCCCGGACACCCAGTCTCTGAGCCGCAACTCAGGACACCCAGTCCTCACCATATTCTCCTTGAACTAAGACCACGCAGGTCTCGTTGAATCACTCGTGGTAAGTCTTCAGGTGACTTCCAAACCTTCACAGACTTGGTCACCCAGCAATCCACAATTCCTCTTGGATGCTCTAGACCTTGACGCCTAACCGTCTAGAAGAAGCACAGTCTTCAAAGGTAACAAGCGTCGGATCCACGCGGGATCAATTTCTTCAGTGATGCTCAATCACTTTGGGTTTGTGGGGGTTTGGTTTTGGGGTTTTCCTCACTTGATGATTTTCGCTCAAAGTCCTCGGAGGATGGGTCGCTCTCAGATGACAAGTGTCAAGTTCTCTCGGAGCAGCCAACCAGCTAGTGGTTGTAGGGGGCGGCTATTTATAGCCTAGGGAGCAGCCCGACATGATAAGACATAAATGCCCTTCAATGATATGACCGTTAGGTGGATAAGATATTTTGGACAGCCGGCGCGCAGCACAGCAACGGTCGGAAATTTGACTCTCAAATTCCTTGGGGCTATCATGTTCCTCACTGTGTAGGCAATTCGCACTGGCGAATTCCTAACTCCTCAGTCAGAGCAAAGTCATCAGTGACCAGAAGAACTGCGTCTCTGTCACTGAAGAAATTGACTGAACTGTATGAGATTTCCAATGGCTTCACTCGAAGGGATTGGTAGGTGTAGGATTTTGAGTTGAGCATCACATGGAAATTTTTCCTTAGTATTTCCTTGACCCCCTTTAACAGTACGGTGTTTCCTATGACTCAAGAAAGGGAAAATGAAACTACGAAAACAAAAGTCTTAACGCTTCATGTTCCTCGAATGAATACCAAGTCTTCAAGGTCACACCAATTTCTTCACTTTCAAAGTCTTCAGAAAGTCTTCAGAATATCAAAGTCTTCAGTCGAAGAACTTCATTTTTAGGGGTCGACTTTCTCTATAAGTATCAAACTCCTCATAGACTTATAGACCTGTGTACACTCATAAACGCATCAGTCCCTTAACCTATAAGTCTTCAATACACCAAAATCACTAAGGGGCACTAGATGCACTTACAATCTCCCCCTTTTTGGTGATTGATGACAACATAGGTTAAGTTTTCAACGGGGATAAACGTATGAAGTGTAAATACTGATATTGAGGAATTTGATTGCAATATATAGAAGAACTCCCCCTGAATATGTGCATAGTGAGGAATTTGCTTTCGAGGCAATGCACATTTGAAGAATTGAATCATGGAGATCTCCCCCTATATCTTGTAATTCATACACGCATTTGATATATAATATGAAGAATTTGAAATGCATGATGAAATATGGTGCCTGATGAGATTCAGCATGCGTGCAATAATATTAACGAGGAATAAGCATGCAGAATAACACATCAAAAGTATCAGAGCATTGTGCATCAAAGTATCAGAGCACTATGCACCTTCCAAAAGTATCGGTCACCATCGGGTTTAAGATTACAACTCGATCCAGTAAAAAGTTTCGGAAGAACGAGAGTTGTAACTTAACAAAACGCCCTTAATATAAACCCGCTTGAAGACTAACTCAGATTTCTCCCCCTTTGTCATCAAATGACCAAAAGGATCGAAACTGAGGACTAACGCCCCTGAAGAATTTCAAGTTGATGAAGGAGCGCCAGCGTTGTTTGGGTTGTTTGTTGAAGTAGGGCCTGCCGCAGTGTCGTCCAAATCTTCATGCTCATCAGTTTCACGCGATGAAGAATAAGAGCTGGCCACCAGATCAGGAACTTTGACTCTCTTGAATTTCTTTGGAGGAGGCGCAGACCAGTCAAATGCTTCCTGGAGACCCATAGTCTTCAGTTCTTCCGCGCTATATACATGAGTGAGAACAGCCCAAGTGTGGTTGAGGGTTTCATGAAGGTGATAATGGTTTTTCTTCACTGCATTATGTGTTGAGGTCATATTGTGAAGAACGGCAGCAAACTGACGCTTTACCCATTTATGATGGCGATCAACCTTCTGATGAAGACTAAGGAGTAACTCACAATCAGTCATTACCCTGGGTGTTGTGGCTTGAGGATTTTGCTTTGCTGAGGTATTTGCGGCAGTGTCATGTGTGGCAGAGTCGTCATTGGTAGAATAAGATGTAGCCAGACGAAATTGACCATCCAATGGTCGAGTGCCTTCATCGATCACAGCAGCTGCCTTGCCTTTATCATCAGATGATGAAACTGGCCTCTTGAGGACTTCAATGGGAGGCAAGTAGCTACCATGGTTCAGAGTGTCAGCTTTGTAATTCAGTGAAGATCTTGCCCTTATGAATCTCATAATCCAAGGCGCATAGGCCTTCAGCTCGAAAGGTGACATAGCAACATTTGCCAGAGTCCTCATGAAGAAATCATGGAAGTTGATGGGAACGCCATGAATGATGTTGAAAAGCATGTTCTTCATGATGTTAACGACATCTTCATCATTCGAGTCGTGGCCTTTGATTGGACTCATTGTCTTCGTCGGGATGCGATAGACAGTCCGAGGCACATAGAGCAATTCCTTGACGAGGAATTTGGTTCGAGGGGCTTGCCCTGGCTTCAAAGGCTTCATGAGCACTTGCATATAATGATTTGTCAGTTCAGGGTCATTGTAGATGCAACGTGCACTGTCATGGGGAGGATCAAGAGGAAGGACATGAAGCAATTCAGTTGCTGGTGCCTTATAATGAGTGTTTTCAGTCATCCAATCCAGCACCCATGAATTGACATCTTCAGCATCTCCGGTGATATGCAGTGTGGCGTAGAACTGAAGAATGAGTTCTTCATTCCAATCACAGATGTCATTGCAGAAATTGAGCAATCCTGCATCGTGAAGAACACTGAGGACTGGCTCGAAGCACGGCAGAGATTCCATATCCACATGAGGAATATGTTCATGGTCGAAGATTTTATCCTTGTCAAAGAGCACTGAGGAATAGAAGTTGGCTTGACTAGTAGTCCAGAAACGCCTCTTCCTTATGCGAGCAGAGTCATATGGATTATAGTCAGTGAAGAACACATGCTCAGAAAAGAAGTCTTCGGCCTTGAATTTTTGCTTGCTTGAGAACGGATTCTTCGGCTTGGGCAGAGGAGTGTCAGTGATTTGTAGCACAACCTCAGGAATCGCGAGCTCAGGTACTTCAGGCTGAGGAATTTCTGGTTCCTCTTCTTGTGCAACTTGAGGATCAGCAACAGCAGGTTCTTCAGCACTAGCGGCTGGAATTTCTTCATGAACAGAAGGAGTGGGATGAGTTTCTTCAGAGCCCATTTGAACTGTGGTTGCCGGGGATTGAGGAATCTGTTGGATCGGTGTGGATGGAGGAGTATTGGGATGCTGACTTTCCCAAAAGTCATCATTCATCACTGGTGTAGTGCATCCAATATCCACATCTTCATTTTCAATTTCCTCAACACCAGCCTCTTCAGCTGTGAACTGAGGCATAGGTGAGGAAACGACAGGCGTTGAAGGGAATGCTTCCACTTCAATTTCTTCATCAAGCTGCTCTGACGTAGCAGCAGAATGATTTTCTTCATCTGATCCGCTTGGGATCTTGTAGTCTTCTCCATAAGGAACAATTTCCTTTGATGACATGGAGGAAATCGGAACGGCATCAATAGGATTTTCAAGAGAGCTGGTCATTGGCTTCATTTTCTTCGCGGCCGAAGAATTTGACGCAGCTGATGCCTTCCTTTTCTTCACTGCAGCTCGCTCTGCAGCCTTGGTCTTCTTCACTTCATAGGCAGAAGGAAGAATAGGAGTTGGTGTAGGCGCGGGAGGAGCTGAGGACTGTGGTTGATTTTCTTCAGGCGCAACTGATGTAGTTGCCCTGATCTCTTCAGTTTCTTCAGGCGCACCACTAGTGGATGCCCTGGCAATTTCTTCAGCGGCTGGAATGGAGTCATCAGCCCTGGAACTTACATTTTCATCAGCTGGCTGAAAGTCATCAGCAGTGCTGGCATGTTCTTCAGCAGGCTGAGCGGAGTCTGCAGCCTGAGAATTTTCCTGTTGCGACGGGGCTGCAACAGTTGACATTTTCTTTGTCAGGTTGACGAATCTCACTTTGGCTCCTTGCCAATCAGCATTGTATGCATCGAAGTCCTTGCTGAGGGCTTGGATTTCAGATCGAGCCTTGAGAAGTTCTTCAGGTGTCAGTCTGACCACATTCTTCTTCAGAAGCTTCTCCTTTCTAGATTGAGCTCTCTTTATCTCTCTTGCCTTCTCATATTTCCATTTCTCTTGAGTGATGAAATGGGTCAGCATGTGACTTTGACCAGGAGTCAGAGGCAGATCAGGCATTGGAGTGTTTGGATCCTTGTGCCAGAGATCAATGTAATTGAGGATCTTCTTCGGATCCAAAAGAGTGGCACAGATGTGCCTTTGGCTCTAGCGGCCTTTGCTTGTCTGTCTCTGATGATTTCTGCAAGTTCTTCATCAGAAGCTTCATCATCAAAGGGCACTTGGAATGCAACATGTTTCTTCCTTGGACTTGGTCGAGGACCGCGTCCAACTGTTGCTTTGGTCTTCAACAAAGTGGGGCCTGATGAGGACATTGGTGCAGCTGAGGAACTTGCTGAGACACCAGAAGCAATTGAAAAACCCTGAGTCCTTTGACATGTAGCCAGATGCACAGGAGTTGAGGACTTTGAGGGAGCTGCTGAGGACTTTGGTGGAGCAGCAGCAGTCTGAGGAACTTGCCGTGAGGGCGCAGCTGAGGAACTTGGCCGTGAGGGCGCTGTTGGTGAAGCACTTGGCTTACGAGCAGGCTTCTTAGGCATTGATTTCCTCGGTTTGACCGAGGTCTCAGCAGCAGCAGCAGTGGCATAATCCTCATTGAATTTCCTCACTGCTTCCTTGGCTTGTCTTGCCAATTTTGCTTGACGCCTAGCCCATTCTTCAGGAAAGTCCTCACCACGCTTGATGCTGGTGGGATCAGCTACTTGGCCAGGTGCCAATGGAGCTCTTGGGCATGGAGGATTTAAGGCGAATTTCTTCATGTACTTTGGAGTAACATATCGATATTCCCTCCATTCTCGTGCCCATCTTCGTTCAATCCTCTGAATGCGCACCTTGCGCTGATTTTTGTTCTCTTTGCCAAACTTGGCTTCATCAGGTGTGCAATAATCCTTGTATATTTCATCAGGGATCTCGAAAGCAGTCATGACCTCCGGTTTCTTTCCTCCTTTCTGCGGTCTCTTTCCTTCAGACATATTCTTCAGATGAGGAATTTGAAAAATTGAACACTCTGAAGAAGTATGCAATTTTTCTTCGAGGAACGCTGCAAATGAGTTAAGTTGATGAGAACCTAGTGATTCAGCAGCGGACATGAGTACCTGTGAACAGAGTGTAGGTGCGAGGAATTTGGAGAGGTCATATGCGTTCTCAGAAGGTTTTTCAAAAAGACAAGTTTTGAGGAATTTGACCAGTTTAGCCTTGAGGAATTTCACTAAGCGTTCTTGTCTTAGGTTCCAGAGTTGTACAGATCGAAGATCCACACAATTGAGGAATCTTGAAGAAACTGAGTGCTTAGAGAAATGGATCAAGAGCATACAGTGTGTGAGGTGTTCATATGTGTGAAGATTTGAAGAATAAAACACCTTTGAAGATTTTCAGGAAAGCTTGAGAATCAAAGTGAGTAATAAAAGTAACTTTTAATTACCCGAACTAAAGAACATGACGAACTGAGATGAACAACGGTGAAGTTCGTCAAGTTAGATCTCCCACGCCCTAACTTGGCAGAGGGAGACAGCTACGGCGGCGGCGGAGTGAAGATTTCCGCAGCCGACGCGAGTACGACGGCGACGAGGTCGAGGCAGCGAAGCTCTTCCTCACCGGCGATGATGGAGTAGCGGCGGCGCTAGGGTTTGAGGAGCTCGAGCGAGAGACAGCGACCGAGCGGAGTAAATGAAGTGAGGAAGGGGAGAGGGGTATTTATAGCCACGGTAAAAACTGTTCGCCCGAAGATTTTGGGACGAACATGCCCCTGCCCTTTCTCCTTCACGCGACATGTGTCACCCACGTACTGTGCAGATGAGATCGTGTAAGATCGTGGGTGATTATAATAATGCATCATGGGATGCGGAACGGTTTGAGTGGCAAAGCCAAAAATCTGGATAAGATTTGTTTTAAAGTTTCGTTCGCAATTTCTTCAGCTGTCAAGGACACAGTGAAGACTTTGAACGAGTTTCAAATAGAACGCACATGAAGAATTTGTGAATACATTGGGTTGAGTATAGCATAGAGGGGGAAGGGTCCGATCACATTCACTTAGCAGAAAAAACAACTTGAAGAAATAGCCATAAGTGAATGCTGTAGAGGACATAAACTCATATATATATATATATATATATATATATATATATATATATATATATATATATATATATATAGCCAATGAAGAAAAACGACGGAAATAGTGAAGATTTTGTAAAGTTGAAGAATTTGAAAAACTGAAGAATTTCAAAACTGAGGAAAAACTCAAATTGAAGATTTTCAACTTTTTGTGGTGGCGTGACCCACCATATAAGAATGATGATTTCAGACACCGCGTACAATTGTCGTAGGGTTCTGAGAATCAAATTCTTCATTAATTTCTTCACACTTAGAGTGTTATTCTTCATTCATTGAAGAAAAACGTTTCTTCATGTGTTGCACATCTAAGTCATCAATTTGCATAAGTGTTAGGATGTGTGTCCTTTTCAAAGAACATTCGAAGATTCTAAGATATTTAGCGCACACCGCAACTTGCTAAATCTCTTCTCATCCAAGGGCTTGGTGAAGATATCAGCTAGCTGTTCTTCAGTCTTCACATGCTCGATGGAGATGTCGCCCTTCAACACATGATCACGAAGAAAATGATGACGAATCTGAATGTGCTTTGTCTTCGAGTGCTGAACTGGGTTGTGAGCAATTTTGATGGCACTCTCATTGTCGCAGAGGAGAGGCACATTCTTCACGTTGACGCCATAGTCCTTGAGGGTTTGCTTCATCCAAAGCAGTTGAGCATAGCATGAGCCAGCAGCAATGTATTTAGCTTCAGCAGTAGACAGTGATACGCAGTTCTGTTTCTTCGAGGACCAACAGACCAAAGATCGTCCGAGGAAATGACAAGTACCAGATGTTGACTTGCGGTCCACACGATCACCAGCATAGTCAGAGTCAGAATATCCAATGAGATCAAAAGTAGAGCCCTTGGGGTACCATAATCCTAGTGTTGGTGTGTGAGCTAGATATCGAAAAATATGCTTCACAGCCTTATGGTGTGATTCCTTCGGTGCAGCTTGAAATCGGGCACACATGCAAACACTAAGCATTATATCTGGCCTAGATGCACATAAGTACAATAAAGAACCAATCATGGAGCGGTATACCTTATGATCGAAGTCAATACCATTTTCATCAGTGCATAGATGGCCATTTGTGGGCATAGGAATTTTGATGCCTTTGCAATCTTGCATGCCGAATTTCCTCAGTACATCTTTGAGGTATTTCTCCTGTGATATGAATATGCCATTGCGTAGCTGACGGATTTGAAGACCTAAGAAGAATTTCAAATCTCCCATCATAGACATTTGATATTCTTCACTCATCATATAGGCAAATTCATCACTATAACGTTGGTCAGTACAGCCAAAAATAATATCATCAACATATATTTGGCACACAAACAGTTCACCATCATAAGATTTAGTAAAGAGAGTAGGGTCGAGTGAACCGGGTGTGAAGCCATTCTTCACGAAGAGTTCCTTCAATGTATCATACCACGCCCGAGGGGCTTGCTTGAGGCCATAGAGGGCCTTATTAAGTCTGAAGACTTTGTCAGGATTCTTTGGATCTTCAAAACCTGGGGGTTGAGCAACATATACTTCTTCCTCAAGCTTACCATTGAGGAATGCACTTTTCACATCCATTTGATATAAGATGATATCATGATGATTAGCATAAGCAAGTAATATGCGAATAGCCTCAAGTCTAGCAACAGGTGCAAAAGTTTCATCAAAATCAATTCCTTCAACCTGTGTGTAGCCTTGAGCTACTAGTCGTGCCTTATTCCTCACCACAAGGCCATTTTCATCTTGCTTGTTGCGGTAGATCCACTTCGTGCCAATGATATTATGCTTGTGAGGATCTGGGCGATTGACCAATTCCCAGACATTGTTAAGCTCGAACTGATGTAATTCTTCTTGCATAGCCTGAATCCACTCCGGCTCCAGAAATGCTTCATCTACCTTAGTGGGCTCTGTGATAGAGACAAAAGCATAGTGCCCACAAAAGTTAGATAAATGTGAAGCTTTTGAGCGTGTGAGAGAACCTGGTGCGCTAATGTCATCGATGATCTTCTCCACTTGCACTTCTTTTGCAACGCGGGGATGAGCTGGTTGTCGCTGAGGAATTTGATCAGCATTTTCTTCAGCACCATTTTCCTCATCATGTTCTTCAGGTGCATCAGCTCGACGTTCTTCATGAACAGGAATGAATTCTTCAGCAGATTCTTCAGTAGGAATGACATCCTCAGTTGCCTTGAGCTTGATAGCATCCTCAAGTGCTGGTTCATCTAACACAGAAGGTAGGTGCTCTCTTTGCGAGCCATTAGTTTCATTGAACCGCACATCTACAGTGTCAACAATCTTGTGAAGAACAATGTTGAAGACTCTGTAGGTGTGCGAGTCCTTTCCGTAACCAAGCATAAAACCTTCATGTGCTTTCGGTGCAAATTTAGAGTTGTGGTGAGGATCTCTAATCCAACATTTAGCACCGAAGACTTTGAAATAACTCACATTGGGTTTCTTGTCAGTGAGGAGTTCATAGGCAGTCTTCTTGAAGAATTTGTGAAGATATAATCTGTTGATGATGTGGCACGCAGTATCAATTGCATCAATCCAAAAACGCTGAGGCGTTTTGTATTCATCAAGCATAGTGCGAGCCATCTCAACAAGAGTTCTGTTCTTGCGCTCCACGACGCCATTTTGCTGAGGAGTATAAGGAGCAGATAACTCATGAGTAATACCAGGTTCATCAAGATAGGCATTAAGACCGGAATTCTTGAATTCAGTTCCATTGTCACTTCTGATATGCTTGATCTTCACACCAAAGTTGGTTGAAGCCCTCGAGGAAAATCGTTTGAAGACTTCCTGCACTTCATGTTTGTAAGTAACAATGTGTACCCATGTATATCGAGAATAATCATCAACAATGACAAAACCATATAGAGATGCATCATTAGTGACTGCTGAGTAATGATTAGGTCCAAAGAGGTCCATGTGAAGCAATTTGAATGGACGGGTAGTGGTCATGATAGTCTTCGATGGATGCTTGGCCTTGGTCATTTTTCCAGCTTCACAGGCTCCGCATAAGTGATCCTTGAGGAATTTGACATTCTCAATGCCAATGACATGCTTCTTCTTCGCAAGCGTGTTCAAATTCCTCATGCCTGCGTGACCAAGTCGTCGATGCCATAGCCAGCCTTCTGAAGCTTTTGCAAGTAAACACATGGCTGGTTGTGGTCCTGTAGAGAAATCAACAATATACAGATCTCCTCTCCTAAAGCCTTTGAAGACTTTGGAATTGTCAGCTTCCATAATCACAACACAGTGATACTTGCCAGAGACGACAACCATATCAAGATCACAAAGCATTGAGACTGACATGAGATTGTATCCTAAGGACTCAACAAGCATGACTTTGTCCATGTGTTTATCCTTAGAGATTGCAACCTTACCAAGACCCAATACCTGACTTTTGCCTTTGTCAGCAAAGATGATATGCTTCAGAGGTAATGGTGATAAAGGAGCATCCATCAATAGATTCTTGTCACCAGTCATGTGATTCGTACATCAACTATCGAGGACCCATTCAGTAGTTTTGGGTTGATCATCCTGCAGATGAATTAGTGTAGCTTACAATCTCATATGCTTCATCAGTGAAGAATATGATATCAAGTTCATCAGATGAATTTCATCAAGCAGTAAACAGATATAGCAGTATGAGGATGTGTGAAATGAAAGTTCATTTCATCATGATTCGCCTGCGTCCTTTCAGGCATTTCGTCAGGTCCCCAGCAAATTCTTCAGACGTTAAAGCATGTCTGGAGACCTGACCCTGCAGAAGAGATTAGTTCTTTTTCTTCACCACCCACATCTGGAGGGGTGGCAAAGAGTTCATCATTCTGCGAGCACCATATGAGAAAGGTGGCAAAGATGCCAAACCGTTTCGTTTCACATAAGAGGAGTTAGGGTAAGCATATGAATAAGCAGAGTAATTCTTTGAGGACTTATGAACATAATGGTTTGAAGAATAATGCACATATTCATAGCCCTTAGCTCTACCCTGCGAGACAGAGTTGTTAGCACGATGATAATCATATGAGGACTTTGATCCTTTTGAGGAATTTGATCCATGTGAGGAATTTGGTCCGTATGAGGACTTGGATCCATATGAAGAGTTTGGTCCATATGAAGAGTTTCATCTAGGATTCCTATTCTTCACTGGTGGTGTCATGAGGACATTCACCTGAAGACTTTCAACATAACTTTTGGGAACCCAAATTTTCTTCATAGGGGAACCGTTCTGCAGTTAGTGCCAACATATCTAGCAAATACTTCACCATTCTGATTTTTGAACAGTTTATAGTTGGAGTCAAATGACTCATCAGAAGAATGAGGAGATTCACATGTAAAGCCAGATAAGTTAGATGGATCAACTGGAGGTCCCTTTGCAGCAACCCATGAGGTTTTGGGGTACTGCTCAGGCTTCCAATATGTTCCATCATCATTAAGTTTCCTCTCAAAGGCAAAACCCTCTTTCCTAGGGTTTCTGTTGAGGATCTGCTTTTTAAGCACATCACAAAGTGTCTGATGCCCTTTGAGGCTTTTGTACATGCCTGTCATGTACAATTCCTTCAGCCCTGCATTGTCATTGATACTAGCAATGTCCTCAGATGAGGAAATAGTGATAGCAGAGGCAGATGAAGAATTTGTAACAGTTGAAGCATTTGAACATTCAGGTGAAGAATTAGCAGATTCACGTTCAATGCACTTTAAGCATGGAGGAACAAATTCTTCCTGAGAAGCGCTGATTTGTTGAGCTAGTAATGAATCGTGCTCTTTCTGAAGATCTTCATAACACACTCTTAGCTTTTCAAGATCTTCCTTTCTTTGAAGAGATTCAAGAGAAGGCTTCTCGTGATCAGTCAAGAGGGTGTTATGTTGATCTTGAAGGGCGTCAAACTTGGAGTGAACTCTCTGAAGACATTCACCCAATGCTTTTGACTGATCCATTTCTTTGCGCAACATATCATCACTTTTGTCTAGCATGTCTTGAACTTGTTCTAAAGCCGTTTGTTGTTTAGTGGCAATGCAAAAAAGTTTGGTATAGCAAGATTCAATATCATCATCAGATTCATCATTATCAGATTCATCATTATCAGATTCATCGTCACAAGACTCAGATGAGGAGCATTCGGTTACCTCAGCAACGTCTGCCATGAGACATGATGCAGAAGATGATGATTCTGGCTCGAAAGTCATCGTTTTAAGAGATTCCTTAAAGTCCTCAAACCAGGGATCATGACGGGTTCGATGACCTTCATAGACATCAGAGATTCAGTCCCAAATAAGCTTCGAATTGCCAAGATGCATAACGCGCCCGAATTGATCTCTGGATAGGCAGGAGCAGATGATATCCTTCGCTATGAGGTCAAGTCGAGTGTACTTGTGAATATCATCAGCATCCGCCATCTTGCATAGTTCAGTAAGACCAATCTCAGTGACGGTCCACAGCTCGCTGTTCCTTGCCATGAGGCGCTTCCTCATCATGGCCTTCCACTTGGGATAGTCATGACCGTCAAAGATAGGGCATGTCACTTTCTTCATACCTGCGGTCGACATAACTAAAACTCCAGGTGGTTAAACCAAAATCACACAGAACAAGGGAGTACCTTGCTCTGATACCAATTGAAAGTGCGTTATATCGACTAGAGGGGGGGTGAATAGGCGATTTTTATGAATTCTTCACTGAGAAATTTGCCGGTGAGGAAATTCCTTACTGAAGAACTACTAGCAGCGGAATAAGTACTCAGATGTAAGCATAACAGGATACAAGCATGGTCATCATGATGAAATGAAGACTAGCACAGAGTACAGAAAGCGTAAACACAGGATAACAAGATGAAGACAAACAGACTGAAGAAATGGAACTGAGGAATTTGTGAAAGTCTTCAGTCAAAGTCTTCAAGCACAGATATGAACAAACATTCAACACAGTAATGAGGAAATGAAAGGGTTGAGGAGATAGAACCAGTTAGTTGGTGAAGACAATGATTTGGTAAACCAGTTCCAACTGCTGTCTCAGTTGTACGTCTGGTTGGAGCGGCTGAGTATTTAAACTCGAGGACACGCAGTCCCGGACACCCAGTCTCTGAGCCGCAACTCAGGACACCCAGTCCTCACCGTATTCTCCTTGAACTAAGACCACGCAGGTCTCGTCCAATCACTCGTGGTAAGTCTTCAGGTGACTTCCAAACCTTCACAGACTTGGTCACCCGGCAATCCACAATTCCTCTTGGATGCTCTAGACCTTGACGCCTAACCGTCTGGAAGAAGCACAGTCTTCAAAGGTAACAAGCGTCGGATCCACGCGGGATCAATTTCTTCAGTGATGCTCAATCACTTTGGGTTTGTGGGGGTTTGGTTTTGGGGTTTTCCTCACTTGATGATTTTCGCTCAAAGTCCTCGAAGGATGGGTTGCTCTCAGATGACAAGTGTCAAGTTCTCTCGGAGCAGCCAACCAGCTAGTGGTTGTAGGGGGCGGCTATTTATAGCCTAGAGCAGACCGACATGATAAGACATAAATGCCCTTCAATGATATGACCGTTAGGTGGATAAGATATTTTGGACAGCCGGCGCGCAGCACAGCAACGGTCAGAAATTTGATTCTTAAATTCCTCGGGGCTATCATGTTCCTCACTGTGTAGGCAATTCGCTCTGGCGAATTCCTAACTCCTCAGTCAGAGCAAAGTCATCAGTGACCAGAAGAACTGCGTCTCTGTCACTGAAGAAATTGACTGAACTGTATGAGATTTCCAATGGCTTCACTCGAAGGGATTGGTAGGTGTAGGATTTTGAGTTGAGCATCACATGGAAATTTTTCCTTAGTATTTACTCTACCCCCTTTAACAGTACGGTGTTTCCTATGACTCAAGAAAGAGAAAATGATACTACGAAAACAAAAGTCTTCACGCTTCATGTTCCTCGAATGAATACCAAGTCTTCAAGGTCACACCAATTTCTTCACTTTCAAAGTCTTCAGAAAGTCTTCAGAATATCAAAGTCTTCAGTCAAAGAACTTCATTTTTAGGGGTCGACTTTCTCTGTAAATGTCAAACTCCTCACAGACTTATAGACCTGTGTACACTCACAAACGCATTAGTCCCTTAACCTATAAGTCTTCAATACACCAAAATCACTAAGGGGCACTAGATGCACTTACACCCTCGCATAGGAAAAAAGTTCAAAGAGAACAAATATGGGACCAACACAGATATGTTGCTTGGCTACATACTCTGCATCACCCATTTATACGTGTGGACGCACATGGTGCTAGCATGTCCCATACAGCTATTTTGTTGTTGTTAATCTAATAATGCCGCCGGAAAATTGAAGCAATGCCACTGTTAAAAGTAAATTACATTTTTTAACGAATGTTGTTTCAAGAGAGTGTCTCTGTTAATATGAATCAATGCTACCATTTTAGAAATGCTACTATCCTACTTTGTTTTCCATCCAATATAAGTTAGATGCTCCTTTCTGTCACCGTTTGTTTCATCCTCCTTTATCGGCAAGTAATTGTTTCCTTTTTTGCCTCTGTTATAACAGGGGTATCGATTCAACTTGTTGCTATTGCGACATTTTGCTTCGCTACTCGAAACACTTATGTTTTAAGAGTGTTTTGTGTAGTTCAACTTGAATGTCACACCGGTGACTTTGCTTAATTTTGGTGGAACTGCACAAAAGGAGATCGAGATTTGTTTCCAGTGTTCCTGTCGAGTTGTTTCCAATCTTGGTCTCTACCACATGATATCTATTCAACTTGTTGCTATTGCGACATTTTGCTTTGCTACGCGAAACACTTTGCTTGATTTCAGTGCAACTGCACAAAATGAGATTGGATTTCCTATTCGTGTTAGCAGGTTGGTATTTTATCCTGGTGTTCTCATGAAAGGTCAGTACAGGCCTTCATCCACATGATTGTGCAGTGTGCTTTGAGATGTTGTGCTACTTGTATTGGTACTGTTTTAAATAAATGTTGAATTGAAGCTATTGTATTGCTGTCTTTTCCCATTAAGTAGTGAACAAAAATGGGACCAACCCAGACATGATGCTTGTTGCTTTGTTACAACAAACTCTGCATCACCCCCTTTATAAGTAGATGGAAGCACATATTGTTGTTGCGCCCACTCTCCCCTGGAACTGTTTATGCTTTTCGTTAATCTAATGCCGCTGGTAAAATTAAGCAATGCCACTCTTAGAATTAATTAACAACTAAATCTTAGTTCAAAACTGCTACACTTGTTAGGAATGGTACTATCCTGCTTTGTAGTTCTTTCTACATGTTTAACCAAGGTATTGTTAAGATAATGTCTCTTTAAAAATGAATCAGTTGCATTGTTTTAGGAATGGTACTTTTCTGCTTTGTCGTTCTTTATACATGTTGAACCAAGGAATTGTTAAGATAATGTCTCAGTCAATATGAATGAATCACACTGATGGAGAATTGCTCCTCTCCTGCTTTCTTTCCCATTAAGACAAGTCATCAACCGTTATTTCTCAATAATTGTTTCCCTTATACCTATTGTTGCTTACAGGGATATCAAAATTAAAGCTCGGTTTTATTCCGACTTTGATTTTAGTTGAACTGCACAAAAGGAGCCAATGTGTCCAAGGCAAACTGCTGCGTTACTGGGTCCAGTTGGTCGTTCCACTTTGCAGAAAGAAGCAGTCACTGGATGCGGTACATTACAGAAGGAATGACCGAGAAGCTTTACAGAGTATTATTACACACCGGTGACATGACTAGTCTGCAGAGACCATTGGCAATTTAACAACACATGGAGTGCCCTGGGCAAAAAGTGCCCAAACAAGTACAAGAAGCTAAGACAGGACACGACCATAGGCATTACATATTTTGAATGGGAAAATCTTGTCAAAGTTTAATCATTGATGTTAGCAAGAAGACGTTACTTTAATATATTGGAATTGGAAAACCTTGTCAAAATTTGCTCATTGATGTTAGCAAGAAGACGTTAGTTTAATATATTGGAATTAGAAAACCTTGTCAAAATTTGCTCATTGATGTTAGCCATAAGACATGCATTTGATATTTTTGAGTGGGACGCCCTTGCTGTGAGCAGCGTCGAGTGTTTTTTCCTATTCCTGTGTTCAGTTTAGAAGTAAATAGTTACTCTGCTGAGATATTCCTATGTTAAGAGTTTGTTCTGAATATTGTCTATGTAATGCCAGGCCTTGTGTTTGATTGCAGAGTTGAGCTTGGAATGTTGTGGCATGCGACATCACGAGCTGTTCACCGTGCCTCCTGAGAATAATGCTTCGTATTGTTTTGCATGTCGATCTAATGCCGGTGATTTGCTTGTTAAGAAGATCATCCTCTTCTGTTGTTTCCGTGCGTAAGAAGTTCATTGTCTGATGTTTCATTCATAGCCTATACGACATGTCGGGTAGGTTAGACGTGAAACCATATGATCTTCCTGTTGGGGAACATTGCAGAAAACAAAAATTTTCCTACGGTTTCACCAAGATCCATCTATGAGTTCATCTAGCAACGAGTCATTAGAAGCATATAAGTACCTTGTAGATCGCGAGCGGAAGCGTTCAAAGAACGGGGATGATGTAGTCGAACACGACGTGATCCAAATCACCGGAGATCCTAGCACCGAACGGACGGCACCTCCGCGTTCAACACACGTACGGAACAGCCACGTCTCCTCCTTCTTGATCCAGCAAGGGGGGGAGGAGAGGTTGAGGGAGATGGCACCAGCAGCAGCACGACGGCGTGGTGTTGATGGAGCTGCAGTACTCCGGCAAAGCTTCGCTAAGCACTATGGAGGAGGAGGAGGTGTTGGAGAGGGAGAAGGAGGCAACCAAAGGCCAAGGTATGAAGTCCCTCCTTTCCCCCACTATATATAGGAGGGCCAAGGGGGGTTGGCCGGCCCTAGGAGATCCAATCTCCTAGGGGGGTGCGGCCAAGGGGGGTTTCCCTCCCCCCCAAGGCACCTAGGAGGTGCCTTCCACTAGTAGGACTCCTCCCCCATGGAAACCCTAGGCGCATGGGCCTAGTGGGGCTGGTGCCCTTGGCCCATATAGGCCAAGGCGCACCCCCTACAGCCCATGTGGCCCCCGGGGATGGGTGGCCCCACCCGGTGGGCCCCCGGGACCCTTCCGGTGGTCCCGGTACAATACCGATAACCCCGAAACTTGTCCCGATGCCCGAAACAGGACTTCCCATATATAAATCTTTACCTCCGGACCATTCCGGAACTCCTCCTGACGTCCGGGATCTCATCCGGGACTCCGAACAACATTCGGGTTACTGCATATACATATCCCTACAACCCTAGCGTAACCGAACCTTAAGTGTGTAGACCCTACGGGTTCGGGAGACATGTAGACATGACCGAGATCGCTCTCCGGTCAATAACCAACAGCGGGATCTGGATACCCATGTTGGCTCCCACATGCTCCACGATGATCTCATTGGATGAACCACGATGTCGAGGATTTAATCAACCCCGTATGCAATTCCCTTTGTCAATCGATATGTTACTTGCCCGAGATCCGATCGTCGGTATCCCAATACCTCGTTCAATCTCGTTACCGGCAAGTCACTTTACTCGTACCATAATGCATGATCCCGTGACCAGACACTTGGTCACTTTGAGCTCATTATGATGATGCATTACCGAGTGGGCCCAGTGATATCTCTCCGTCATACGGAGTGACAAATCCCAGTCTCGATCCGTGTCAACCCAACAGACACTTTCGGAGATACCTGTAATGCACCTTTATAGTCACCCAGTTACGTTGTGATGTTTGATACACCCAAAGCACTCCTACGGTATCCGGGAGTTACACGATCTCATGGTCAAAGGAAAAGATACTTGACATTAGAAAAGCTCTAGCAAACGAACTACACGATCTCACGCTATGCTTAGGATTGGGTCTTGTCCATCACACCATTATCCTAATGATGTGATCCCGTTATCAATGACATCCAATGTCCATAGCCAGGAAACCATGACTATCTATTGATCAACGAGCTAGTCAACTAGAGGCTTACTAGGGACATGTTGGTGTCTGTTATTCACACATGTATTACGATTTCCGGATAAAACAATTATAGCATGAATAAAGACAATTATCATGAACAAAGAAATATAATAATAATGCTTTTATTATTGCCTCTAGGGCATATTTCCAATAGTCTCCCACTTGCACTAGAGTCAATAATCTAGTTACATTGTGATGAATCGAACACCCATGGAATTCTGGTGTTGATCATGTTTTGCTCTAGGGAGAGGTTTAGTCAACGGATCCGCTATATTCAGGTCCGTATGTACTTTACAAATCTCTATGTCTCCATCTTGAACATTTTTGCGAATGGAGTTGAAGCGACGCTTGATGTGCCTTGTCTTCTTGTGAAACCTGAGCTCCTTGGCAAGAGCAATAGCTCCAGTGTTGTCGCAGAAGAGCTTGATCGGCCCGACGCATTGGGTATGACTCCTAGGTCGGTGATGAACTCCTTCACCCAAATTGCTTCATGTGATGCCTCCGAGGCTGCCATGTACTCCGCTTCACATGTAGATCCCGCCACGACGCTCTGCTTGCAACTGCACCAGCTTACTGCCCCACCATTCAAAATATACACGTATCCTGCTTGTGACTTAGAGTCATCCAGATCTATGTCGAAGCTAGCGTCGACGTAACCCTTTACGACGAGCTCTTCGTCACCTCCATAAACGAGAAACATACCCTTAGTCCTTTTCAGGTACTTCAGGATATTCTTGACCGCTGTCCAGTGTTCCTTGCCGGGATTACTTTGGTATCTTCCTACCAAACTTACGGCAAGGTTTACACCAGGTCTGGTACACAGCATGGCATACATAATAGAACCTATGGCTGAGGCATAGGGTATAACACTCATCTCTTCTATATCTTCTGCCATGGTCGGACATTGAGTTGAGCTCAATTTCACACCTTGCAAAACATGCAAGAACCCTTTCTTGGACTGATCCATTTTGAACTTCTTCAAAATCTTATCAAGATATGTGCTTTGTGAAAGACCTATGAGGCGTCTCGATCTATCCCTATAGATCTTGATGCCTAATATATAAGCAGCTTCTCCAAGGTCCTTCATTGAAAAACTCTTATTCAAGTAGGCCTTAATGCTGTCCAAAAGTTCTATATCATTTCCCATCAAAAGTATGTCATCTACATATAGTATGAGAAATGCTATAGAGCTCCCACTCACTTTCTTGTAAACATAGGCTTCTCCATAAGTCTGTGTAAACCCAAACGCTTTGATCATCTCATCAAAACGAATGTTCCAACTCCGAGATGCTTGCACCAGCCCATAAATCGAGCGTTGGAGCTTGCACACCTTGTCAGCATTCTTAGGATCGACAAAACCTTCCGGCTGCATCATATACAATTCTTCCTCAAGGAAACCATTAAGGAATGTCGTTTTTACGTCCATTTGCCAAATTTCATAATCATAAAATGCGGCAATTGCTAACATGATTCGGACGGACTTTAGCTTCGCTACCGGTGAAAAAGTCTCATCGTAGTCAACCCCTTGAACTTGTCGATAACCCTTAGCGACAAGCCGAGCTTTATAGATGGTCACATTACCATCCGCGTCTGTCTTCTTCTTAAAGATCCATTTATTTTCTATGGCTCGCCGTTCTACGGGCAAGTCAGTCAAAGTCCATACTTCGTTTTCATACATGGATCCTATCTCGGATTTCATGGCTTCTAGCCATTTGTTGGAATCCGAGCCCGCCATCGCTTCTTCATAGTTCGAAGGTTCATTGTTGTCTAACAACATGATTTCCAAGACAGGGTTGCCGTACCACTCTGGTGCGGAACGTGTCCTTGTGGACCTTCGAATTTCAGTAGGAGCTTGATCAGAAGTATCTTGATCATTATCATTAACTTCCTCTCTAGCCGGTGCAGGCACCTCAGGAACATTTTCTTGAGTTGCGCCATTTTCCGGTTCAGGAGGTAATACTTCATCAAGCTCTACTTTCCTCCCACTTACTTCTTTCGAGAGAAACTCTTTCTCCAAAAAGGACCCATTCTTGGCAAGAAAGATCTTGCCTTCGGATCTGAGGTAGAAGATATACCCAACAGTTTCTTTAGGGTATCCTATGAAGATGCATTTTTCCGATTTGGGTTCGAGCTTTTCAGGTTGAAGTTTCCTGACATAAGCATCGCATCCCCAAACTTTTAGAAACGACAGCTTAGGTTTCTTCCCAGACCATCATTCATACGGTGTCTTCTCAACGGATTTCGACGGTGCCCTATTTAAAGTGAATGCAGCAGTCTCTAAAGCATAGCCCCAAAAAGACAGTGGTAAATTGGCAAGAGACATCATAGATCGCACCATATCTAATAGAGTACGATTATGACGTTCGGACACACCATTACGCTGAGGTGTTCCAGGCGGCGTGAGTTGTGAAACTATTCCACATTTTCTTAAGTGTGTACCAAACTCGTGACTCAAGTATTCTCCTCCATGATCTGATCGTAGAAACTTGATTTTCCTGTCACGTTGATTCTCAACTTCACTCTGAAATTCCTTGAACTTTTCAAAGGTCTCAGACTTGTGTTTCATTAAGTAGACATACCCATATCTACTCAAGTCATCAGTGAGGGTGAGAACATAACGATAGCCACCGCGAGCCTCAACACTCATTGGACCGCACACATCAGTATGTATGATTTCCAATAAGTTGGTTGCTCGCTCCATTGTTCCTGAGAACGGAGTCTTGGTCATTTTACCCATGAGGCATGGTTCGCACGTGTCAAATGATTCGTAATCAAGAGACTCTAAAAGTCCATCAGCATGGAGCTTCTTCATGCGTTTGACACCTATGTGACCAAGGCGGCAGTGCCACAAGTATGTGGGACTATCACTATCAATCTTACATCTTTTGGTACTTACACTATGAATATGTGTAGCATTACGCTCGAGATTCATAAAGAATAAACCATTAACCATCGGAGCATGACCATAAAACATATCTCTCATATAAATAGAACAACCATTATTCTCAGATTTAAATGAGTAGCCATCTCGAATTAAACGAGATCCTGATACAATGTTCATGCTCAAACTTGGCACAAAATAACAATTATTGAGGTTCAAAACTAATCCCGTAGGTAAATGTAGAGGTAGCGTGCCGACGGCGATCACATCGACCTTGGAACCATTCCCGACGCGCATCGTCACCTCGTCCTTCGCCAGTCTCCATTTATTCCGCAGCTCCTGCTGTGTGTTACAAATATGAGCAACGGCACCGGTATCAGATACCCAGGAGTCACTACGATTACTGGTAAGGTACACATCAATTACATGTATATCAAATATACCTTTGGTTTTGCCGGCCTTCTTGTCCGCTAAGTATTTGGGGCAGTTCCGCTTCCAGTGACCACTTTCCTTGCAATAAAAGCACTCAGTCTCGGGCTTGGGTCCATTCTTTGGCTTCTTCCCGGCAGCTTGCTTGCTGGGCGCGGCAACTACCTTGCCGTCCTTCTTGAAGTTCTTTTTACCCTTGCCCTTCTTGAACTTAGTGGTTTTATTGACCATCAACACTTGATGTTCCTTCTTGACTTCTACCTCTGCTGATTTCAGCATAGCAAATACTTCAGGAATGGTCTTTTCCATCCCCTGCATATTGAAGTTCATCACAAAGCTCTTGTAGCTTGGTGGAAGCGACTGGAGGATTCTGTCAATGACCGCATCATCCAGGAGATTAACTCCCAGCTGAGTCAAGCGGTTATGTAACCCAAACATAGTGAGTATGTGCTCACCGACAGAACTATTTTCCTCCATCTTACAGCTGAAGAATTTGTCGGAGACTTCATATCTCTCGACCCGGGCATGAGCTTGGAAAACCATTTTCAGCTCTTTGAACATCTCATATGCTCCATGTCTCTCAAAACGCTTTTGGAGCCCCGGCTCTAGGCTGTAAAGCATGCCGCACTGAACGAGGGAGTAGTCATCGGAACGTGCCTGCCAAGCGTTCATAACGTCTTGTTCTGCAGGGAGAACAGGTGCATCACCTAGCGGTGCTTGTAGGACATAATCTTTCTTGGCAGCTATGAGGATGATCGTCAGGTTTCGGACCCAGTCCGTATAGTTGCTGCCATCGTCTTTCAACTTGGTTTTCTCTAGGAACGCGTTGAAGTTGAGGACTACGTTGGCCATTTGATCTACAAGACATATTGTAAAATATTTAGACTAAGTTCATGATAATTAAGTTCATCTAATCAAATTATAATGAACTCCCACTCAGATTTGACATCCCTTTGGTCATCTAAGTGTTACACGATCCGAGTCGACTAGGCCGTGTCCGATCATCACGTGAGACGGACTAGTCATCGTCGGTGAACATTCTCATGTTGATCGTATCTTCCATACGACTCGTGTTCGACCTTTCGGTCTCCGTGTTTCGAGGCCATGTCTGTACATGCTAGGCTCGTCAAGTTAACCCTAAGTGTTTTCGCTGTGTAAAACTGTCTTACACCCGTTGTATGTGAACGTAAGAATCTATCACACCCGATCATCACGTGGTGCTTCGAAACGACGAACTGTAGCAACGGTGCACAGTTAGGGGAGAACACTTCTTGAAATTTTGTAAGGGATCATCTTATTTACTACCGTCGTCCTAAGTAAACAAGATGCATAAAACATAATAAACATCACATGCAATTATATAAAGTAGTGACATGATATGGCCAATATCATATAGCTCCTTTGATCTTCATCTTCGGGGCTCCATGATCATCTTGTCACCGGCATGACACCATGATCTCCATCATCATGATCTCCATCATCGTGTCTTCATGAAGTTGTCACGCCAACGACTACTTCTACTTCTATGACTAACGCGTTTAGTAATAAAGTAAAGTAGTTTACATGGCGTTCTTCAATGACACGCAGGTCATACAAAAAATAAAGACAACTCCTATGGCTCCTGCCGGTTGTCATACTCATCGACATGCAAGTCGTGATTCCTATTATAATAGCATGAACATCTCATACATGACATATAGATCATTCATCATTCATCACAACTTTGGCCATATCATATCACAAAGCACTTGCTGCAAAAACAAGTTAGACGTCCTCTAATTGTTGTTTGCAAGTTTTACGTGGCTGAAGTAGGGTTCTAGCAAGAACGTTTTCTTACCTACGTGAAACCACAACATGATTTGTCAACTTCTATTTACCCTTCATAAGGACCCTTTTCATCGAATCCGCTTCAACTAAAGTAGGAGAGACAGACACCCGCCAGCCACCTTATGCAACTTGTGCATGTTAGTCGGTGGAACCGGTCTCACGTAAGCCTACGTGTAAGGCTGGTCCGGGCCGCTTCATCCCACAATACCGTTGAAGCAAGATAAGACTAGTAGCGGCAAGAAAGTTGACAAATCTACGCCCACAACAAATTGTGTTCTACTCGTGCAAGAGAACTACGCATAGACCTAGCTCTGATTCCACTGTTGGGGAACGTTGCAGAAAACAAAAAATTTCCTACGGTTTCACCAAGATCCATCTATGAGTTCATCTACCAACGAGTCATTAGAAGCATCTACATACCTTGTAGATCGCGAGCGGAAGCGTTCAAAGAACGGGGATGATGTAGTCGAACACGACGTGATCCAAATCACCGGAGATCCTAGCACCGAACGGACGGCACGTCCGCGTTCAACACACGTACGGAACAGCCACGTCTCCTCCTTCTTGATCCAGCAAGGGGGGGAGGAGAGGTTGAGGGAGATGGCACCAGCAGCAGCATGACAGCGTGGTGTTGATGGAGCTGCAGTACTCCGGCAGAGCTTCGCTAAGCACTATGGAGGAGGAGGAGGTGTTGGAGAGGGAGAAGAAGGCAACCAAAGGCCAAGGTATGAAGTCCCTCCTTTCCCCCACTATATATAGGAGGGCCAAGGGGGGTTGGCCGGCCCTAGGAGATCCAATCTCCTAGGGGGGTGCGGCCAAGGGGGGGTTTCCCTCCCCCCCAAGGCACCTAGGAGGTGCCTTCCACTAGTAGGACTCCTCCCCCATGGAAACCCTAGGCGCATGGGCCTAGTGGGGCTGGTTCCCTTGGCCCATATAGGCCAAGGCGCACCCCCTACAGCCCATGTGGCCCCCAGGGATGGGTGGCCCCACCCGGTGGTCCCCCGGGACCCTTCCGGTGGTCCCGGTACAATACCGATAACCTCGAAACTTGTCCCGATGCCCGAAACAGGACTTCCCATATATAAATCTTTACCTCCGGACCATTCCGGAACTCCTCGTGACGTCTGGGATCTCATCCGGGACTCCGAACAACATTCGGGTTACTGCATATACATATCCCTACAACCCTAGCGTCACTGAACCTTAAGTGTGTAGACCCTACGGGTTCGGGAGACATGTAGACATGACCGAGATCGCTCTCCGGTCAATAACCAACAGCGGGATCTGGATACCCATGTTGGCTCCCACATGCTCCACGATGATCTCATCGGATGAACCATGATGTCGAGGATTTAATCAACCCCGTATGCAATTCCCTTTGTCAATCCATATGTTACTTGCCTGAGATTCGATCGTCGGTATCCCAATACCTCGTTCAATCTCGTTACCGGCAAGTCACTTTACTCGTACCGTAATGCATGATCCCGTGACCAGACACTTGGTCACTTTGAGCTCATTATGATGATGCATTACCGAGTGGGCCCAGTGATATCTCTCCGTCATACGGAGTGACAAATCCCAGTCTTGATCCGTGTCAACCCAACAGACACTTTCGGAGATACCTGTAATGCACCTTTATAGTCACCCAGTTACGTTGTGACATTTGATACACCCAAAGCACTCCTACGGTATTCGGGAGTTACACGATCTCATGGTCAAAGGAAAAGATACTTGACATTAGAAAAGCTCTAGCAAACGAACTACACGATCTCACGCTATGCTTAGGATTGAGTCTTGTCCATCACATCATTATCCTAATGATGTGATCCCATTATCAATGACATCCAATGTCCATAGCCAGGAAACCATGACTATCTATTGATCAACGAGCTAGTCAACTAGAGGCTTACTAGGGACATGTTGGTGTCTGTTATTCACACATGTATTACGATTTCCGGATAATACAATTATAGCATGAATAAAGACAATTATCATGAACAAAGAAATATAATAATAATGCTTTTATCATTGCCTCTAGGGCATATTTCCAACACTTCCGACCAACTCATGATATTAGGCCGTGATTGGATCGACATTTTCCAACCAAAACCGCTTGTAAAACTGATGCTTGTAAATTAAAGCAGATGGTCTTGGGCGAAGGCGCTTGGTTGGTCGATTGCCCATGGATGGCATGATACGCACATCGTGCAGGTATCGTCTGGTAATGTCGTCCATATAGCAATGCTCGTAAAATATACACTGGTCTCTCAAATTACACATGTAACCCGCCGGTTTTACTTACAGACCTCGGGCCTTCCGATGACGAGTAAATTACACTTCTATGTTAATATAGGTTTGAAATAAACCAGAGCTCCCAAGCGCGGCCTTACCGTTTCATGTCGTCTCAGTTTCTCGAAGGTGCTCATAGGTGTCCAATGATCCTGGCTTCCAGAATGAGCAGCGGGCGCTGTATCATACCTCCGTAGGGCCCGCGAGGCCCTCTCCGTTGTCCTTCGAGTTTTTGCGCTCGTCGTGGCGCCGAGCATTGTTAACATGGTCAACGAACATGAGGATTCAGGAGATGACTTTATTTTGACTGGATGACACTAGGGACCCACTAGGGCCATAGCCGTACGTACGCAAGTGCCTCCTTATTATGTACAACTATATTTTTTTGCTTTCTCCTGGTTTCCTGACATCACGGTCCCACACCATTGTCATGTAGTCAATATAAATAAGAGAATTGCACAAGGTGCGGCCGACAGGTGGGACCAAGCAGCTCGAGCAATGTTTGTGTTTTTGAGGCGTGAGCACTGCAGAGTTTTTCTTGGCGATGATTTCGTTGTTGTTCAGAGGAGAGCAGGGTATTAACTGGGCGGCCTGTGGCCCGTCTAGCCTAGGCCAGATATCCTGCCCAGATACTACTTTTTTCAAGATGAAAATGGCTAGCCCAGCTATACGTCTTTTTGAGGAATACCCAGGCAAGGTCAACTTGTTATTCTCCGCCCCGCTGTGCTGCAAATCTTTCCTAGGAGGGATGCATTAGGCTTAACAGGAAAATGGGATTTAAAAATAATAAATGGGATGTAATTATAAAAACTAGGCAGTAACTATAAAAATGCACCAAACACGAAATTAGTTTATAAAATATTATTTATGGATTTTGAAAATCTTAAATTTTCATTGTTGCGCGCGCAATGTTTTGTTGGATTTTTACGTAATACAAATTTATATTTAATCTGAATAGAAATTTCGGGATAAAAATATTTCGGATCCCATCAAAATGTGGGAAATTTTATTGAATTCTGTCTTCAATGGTTGGTTGAAATTATTAATCGTTGTCCTAGCTAGAAAATGGGTTGTACTTTTAACAAACTGTAAATGGGTTGTTGTAAATTCCATTAGAATTCAAAAATGGGTTGTACGTTCTTACAAAACGCAAATGGGCTATAAGTTCTCTGCCACACACTTGTGGGCCTACTAAGTGACGCGTCCCCTAAAAAAAATAAGTTGACGTGTATGCAAGGCTTTGTCAACTTATTATAGTCAACTCACGGTTCTAGCAGCAGTGGCCGTTGGATGTCTATCCAACAGATGTCGTGCTTCTTCTTCAATCTCGGATATTCTTAGCTTCGGCCGCCCAAAAAATGATTCCTCCCCCTGACATCTGGGGCGCACCGTTTCGGAGGCTGACCTGTGGGCCTACTAAGTTGGAGCGTACCAAGGGCTTTGTCAACTTAGTCAATATAAACGATTCTAGCTTCAGTGATCGTACGATGTCCATCCAACGGCCATAGTGCTTCTTCAACCTCTGGTCTTCTTGGTCCAACCGCCCAAAGCAGCACCGATCGTGTCGCCTGCTCCTGCCTCCCGTGGCCAGCTGTGCTGCTGCGGAGGCCTCACCGCCCCCATACTACTCCCACCGCTGGCCAGGCCATCCCTCCACTCACCAACACCCCCTGTTATTCTGCGGCGACGGCAGTCTCACACCGCAGCCGAACCAGTGAACCCTCGTACTCCTCTCCGCGCGAGCTTCCACTGTTGCGTCTTCCCCGGCTCCACATCATCCCCTTCCTAGGCGTCGCTGTCGTCCACCGCCCTGGTGCTCTCGGCGCGGCGTGGTGAATGTGGTCAACGACCGACTTCCATCGGAAGAATACTGTACGTGAAGAGGCTGACAGCTGGGTCCACGGCAGCCGCAAGGAAGTGCCTCCTTATTATGCGGAAAATAATTATTCCTCCACCTGACAGCAGGGACCCATCGGACAGGCCACCAGTATTTCGCGAAAAAAACGTTTGCCCCTGAATGCTGGGACCCACTCGACGGGCCACCGTATGTCGCGAAAAAAATGTTCCCCCTGCTGTCAGCTCGGACCCACCGGAAGTGCCTCCTTATTATGCACAAAAAAATGAATACCCCCTGCTAGCTGGGACCCACCTTGGTGGGAGCCTGACTTGTGGGCCTACTAAGTTGACGGGGACGAAGGGCTTTGTCAACTTAGTCAATATAAACGATTCTAGCTCCAATGACCGTACAATGTCCATCCAACAGCCGTAGTGCTTCTTCAACCTCTGGTCTTCTTGCTCCAGCCGCCCAAAGCAGCGCCGGTCGTGCCGCATGCTCCTGCTTCCCGTGGTCGGATGTGCTGCCGCGGAGGCCTCACCGACCCTACTATTCCCACCGCTGGCCAGGCCCTGCGGCAACGGCAGCCTCACACCGCAGCCGAACCAGTGAACCCTCGTACTCCTCTCCGCGCGGGCTTCCACTATCGCATCTTCCCCGGCTCCCCGTCATCCCCTTCCTAGGCCTCGCCATCGTCCACCGCCCTGGTGCTCTCGGCGCGGCATGGTCAACGTGGTCAAGGAACGACTTCCATCGGACGTGGACTGTATGTGGAGAGGCTGGCAGCTGGGTCCACGGCCACAGCAAGGAAGTGCCTCCTTATTACGCGGAAAATAAATATTCCTCCACCTGACAGCGGGGACCCATCGGACGGGCCACAGTATTTCACGAAAAAAACGTTTCTCCCCTATCTGCTGGGACCCACCAGCTGCACCTTCGCATGCAAGGAAGTGTGTCCAGGCAAAAAAAATGATTCACCCCCCTGACTGCTGGGACCCACCAGCTACATCTGCGCACGCAAGGAAGTGCGTCCGGGCAAAAAAACGATTCGCCCCCCTGACTGCTGGGACCCACCAGCTACATCTTCGCACGCAAGGAAGTGCGTCCGGGCAAAAAAAAGATTCGCCCCCCTGACTGCTGGGACCCACCAGCTACATCTTCACAGGCAAGGAGGTGCCTGACAGTCGGGACCCACCTGGTCGAAGCGTACATACCGTTGTCATTCTGGTCGCGAACGTGTACGTACATATATACTGGTGGATGTAGAGGCGCGCACGTGTCGTAGTAGAGGCGCGCACGTAGCATGTACACGTACGTACAGCGGCAAGGGTGCAAGAAAGAAAATACGGCCACATACGTACATACGGGCAGGGTCTCGAACGCCTACTCGCGCATACGTACATGGCTGGGTTGGAACGGAGAAACAGGGTCGTCGTCGTGTTCAGGGGAGCCAACCGGCTGGGTCGGAACAGAATGCGTGGTCGTGTTCATCGGGAGGGCTTGGACGGAACAGGCGATGGAAACGAGGCCTGGCGTACCGCACAACGGAGGAAATGGCCTTGTGTTTGACAGGCCACATTCGAAACGGGGTCCTGTTGATCGGGAGGGGCCTGACGTACCGCAAAACGGAGGAAACGGACCTCCTACGGTCGAAACGGGGGTCCTGTTGATCGGGAGGGGTGTGGCATACCGCAAAACGGATGAAACGGACCTCCTACGATCGAAACGGGGGTCTTGTTGATCAGGAGGGGTGTGGCGTACCGCAAAACGGACGAAACAGACTTGTGTTGGAGTGCTACGATCGAAATGGGGGGAGGGGTGTGGCGTACCGCAAAACGGGACTCCACGGGATACTGTTCATCTCCACCGTCGACCTCCTCCAGCCTCCACGGGCTACCGTCGACCTCCTCCAGCTTCCACGGGCTCATGTTCATCCAGCCTCCACCGCGCGCTACTCCACCGCCTACTATTCAACCACCCCTCCACGGGCACCCCTCCACCGTCTAATGTTCATCCAGCTCTCCACACCATGGGGTCCTGTTCAACCACCCCTCCACCGTCTACTGTTCATCCAGCCCTCCACACCACGGGTTCCTGTTCATCCAGAGGCAACGCCACCGCTCACTATTCATCCAAACCCCACCCCCCCCCCCCCCCCCCCGCAACGCTCACTGTTCATCCTACAGGCAGCATTGATCGGCTTCAGTTAGCAGCAGTAGCGAAGGAATCGCTCCATCGGGTTCAGTTAACAGCCATCAATCGATCGCTCGGGTTCAGTAACGCGTAGCCTGCAGTGCAATAGCTCGAGTTCAGTTAGAGCCCAACGACGCGCTCTGCTTCAGTTAGAGCCAACGCCTCGCACACATGCGCGTACCTGTACGAGAGAAACGTGCATCGCTCCGCCCCCGACCTCCCACCATAACCGGCAACTCCCCGAAATTTTCCTCCCCCTCGCTTCTACCATGGTTTTTTCCATCATGGACGGCCCAAAGAATGTCATGCAGCAGCATCTCCGTCCCGCCCAGGACGAAAAGCCCATTTTCTATCATGAATTTTTGTCATAGAAGTAGGAGCCCACCACATCTATGATGATACCGGGTTTTGTCACAATTATCGTCATACAAGTGTCATATGTATGACAGGAAAAAAATTCGTTCGGCCCAAAATGTCACGGATGTGTCTTTTTTTTGTAGTGTTGGTACCTGTGGGTTGCTAGTAGTGTTGATTACTCCTTGTAGTTGATGCTAATTGGTTTACTTGGTGGAAGATCATATGTTCAGATCCTTAATGCATATTAATACTCCTCTGATCATGAACATGAATATGCTTTGTGAGTAGTTACGATTGTTCCTGAGGACATGGGTGAAGTCTTGCTATTAGTAGTCATGTGAATTTGGTATTCGTTCGATATTTGATGAGATGTATGTTGTCTCTCCTCTAGTGGTGTTATGTGAACGTCGACTACATGAAACTTCACCATTATTTGGGCCTATAGGAAGGCATTGGGAAGTAATAAGTAGATGATGGGTTGCTAGAGTGACAGAAGCTTAAACCCTAGTTTATGCGTTGCTTCGTAAGGGGCTGATTTGGATCCACTAGTTTCATGCTATGGTTAGGTTTACCTCAATACTTCTTTTGTAGTTGCGGATGCTTGCAATAGGGGTTAATTATAAGTGGGATGCTTGTCCAAGAAAGGGTAGTACCCAAGCACTGGTCCACCCACATATCAAATTATCAAAGTATCGAACGTGAATCATATGAGCGTGATGAAACTAGCTTGACGATAATTCCCATGTGTCCTCGGGAGCGCTTTTCTCATTATAAGAAATAGTCCAGGCTTGTCCTTTGCTACAAAAGGATTGGGCCACCTTGCTGCACTTTATTTACTCTCATTGCTTGTTATCCGTTACAAATTATCTTATCACAAAACTATCTATTACCTACAATTTCAGTGTTTGTAGAGAATACCTTACTGAAAACCGCTTGTCATTTCCTTCTGCTCCTCGTTGGGTTCGACACTCTTACTTATCGAAAGGACTATGATAGATCCCCTATACTTGTGGGTCATCAAGACTCTTTTCTAGCGCCAATGCCGCGGAGTGAATCGCCTTTGGTGAGTGGAACTTGGTATGGAAACATTTATATAGTGTGCTGAGATTTTCTGTCACTTGTTACTATGGAAACTAATCCTTTGAGGGGCTTGTTCGGGGCATCTTCGCCCCGACCAGTAGAGCAAAGAGTTGCTCCTCAACCTACTGAACCTACTGAAAATGTTTACTTTGAGATTCCTTTGGGTATGATAGAGAAACTGCTAGCTAATCCCTTTGCAGGAGATGGAACATTGCATCCCGATTTACACCTTATCTATGTGGATGAAGTTTATGGATTATTTAAGCTTGTAGGTATTCCCGATGATGTTGTTAAGAGGAAGGTCTTCCCTTTATCTTTGAAGAGTAATACTAGAACATACTAGAAGAACGCACGTGCATTGCAATGGGGCCACATTAACTTTAAGAGTTCAATATTACGACATTGGCGACCTTTTTACCATCAAATCCTCACACACACACACACACACACACTCCCCCTCCCTCTTCCTCACTCTCTCTCCCTCTCTCTCTCTCTAACACACACACACACATAGCCTATTCTCCCTGCCAATAAGATTTACTCAATTGGCAATAATGTGTGGACTTGTGGTGAGCTTGACTGAACTAATGGATAGTGTGATATATTCCCCAATCACTTAACAATGAAATTTCAGAAATGGGAAGATTATGTAACACCTCAAGTCGTTAGCTACAGTGACCTCCCCTAATGATGCCATGTCATCAGGCTTGCTAAGCCAAACTGTCACTTGATAAAAATCAAACCCCAATTCAAATTTAAAATAAAGTCAAATAAATTATTTTGTCAAACAGTAAAACTAAAATGTTCACCATATTCTATAAATTCCACTGATCTTTGACATGTTGAGCCCAACATTATTTGACCCAAAAATTAAATCTTATCAAATTAATAAGAGGTCCAACAGTAGTTAAAATAACCAATTAAATATAAACCTAATTTAATGTATTTCCTTTTGGCCCCAAACTTTTTGTGCCACCTAAAAATATTGTGCTCGAATTGTGTGCATAGTTTCACAATTAACAAAATCCATTTAGTTGATATAAGAATAAATAGAAAACGGTGTTAAAAAGGAGAAATGGATTATAATACATTAAAAACCAAAAGGACGATAAGAAGGGGATTCCCCCTATCCCCCGGGCCTTGCCACCGAACCGGCCCAGTGGTCCAGTCCCCGCACGGTCGTCTTCTCATGTTCCCCGAGCCCGTCGCTATAGAGCCGGGCTCCCGCCCGACCACCTCGCCGGCTTCGAAGGGGAATGGATAAGGGTGATGCCCTGCCTCCCCTGCCCCCATGGCCTCACTCCTCCTCGACGCCCCCTCCCAGATCCACTTATCCTCCTCACTCACTCGATCACGATGATCTGAACAAAGTCAGATGCCAAAGCCACCATGACTGACCCCGTCCACATGACCACTACCCTCCCTGCTGGCTAGGAGCTTGTCGAGGAGCTCCGAATGCCTCCGCTACTTCGTCTGCACCAATGAGATAAAGTCCAGCACCCCCAGATCGACTTTGTTGTCGTCTTCCTCAACCTTCGGCCACCGTGACATTGTCGTTCGATCCGCGCCACCCCGAGCTCCCCTGTATTCCCCTAGGGTGTCATTGACACCACCGTGATCTCCTCTTGCCTTTCCCCAGTTTCCCCTCTCGTTTGCTCTTGTTAGGTATTTCGCCGTGGCCAAGAACCGCCGTCCGCCATGGCCATTGCAGGGGTAGCCCCTGAGCTCCTCGGATTGACCCCGTGGCACATGCCCGCTCCTATGCGTGCCCATGCCCGAGCCTTCAGCTCTTCTTTCGCGCCCGTGGGGCCACTCCCTCTTTGGCTCTCCATTCCCACGCACGTGCCACACCACGTCCGTCGCACCCACCGTTGCCATCACGCTCGCCACAGCCACCGCACCACTGTGCCCCGCGCGACACACACCCTGACCGCATGTCACACTCTCGCTGGCTGCGCTCGCCCTGTCTGTTGCCGCCTATCCCTTTGCTCGCCCCGCTGTCACACCCCTGCCTCGCGTCGCCCCCTGTCGCCGCCATATTCTGCCGGCCGCCCCCTCAGCCACGCCGGCCGCATCTCTGCCCTCCACTGTCGACCGCTCACCTCGCCTGCTGCGTGCTTCTTCCTGCTGCTATGAGCTGCTCTACCACTGGTACGCTATTACGCCATGCCCTCGACACCGTCGTGGACAAACGTGGCGGAGGGATTGTCAATGGAGTACGAGGAGGAGGTGGCGGAGAAGGTGTGGAGAGGCAAGAGGTCTAGGGTGGCGTCAGTTGGCTGTGGTGGAGGTGATTATGCGAGAAGGAGCCGAAGCAGAAGGAGAGGTCACAATTGGAAAGAATCGCAAAAAAACATAACTCGGAGATCTCATTCCAAAAAAATGCTAATATCGATGGAGGGGTGATTTCCTTCAATAGGTGGAAAACATAGGAAATATTGGATGTTATCAAGGAAAGGTAAAAATTTAGGAAAGTTAGGATTTTGAACTGATTTCTATGCAAATGGGGATTTATTGTTTACATGATGTCAGATCCTGCCCGTTTGTGACGTGTCTGATTAGGAAAGTTTGCAAATGTTAAGAAACTATTTATTGGGAGGAAAGTTTGTGACGTGTCTGTTATTTGTTTCCTAAAACAAATTCCACTAGTGAGAGAAATCGATTGATTTAGATAAGTTAGGAAAGTTAGATTCAAATCTATTATTTGTTTCTTAAAAATTTGTTATTTGTTTCCTAAGACAAATTGAACCAATAAAAGGAATCAATTGATATGAATAATTTAAGGAAGTTAGATCCATGATTTGTTATACGTTAGGAAAGTCCTGGTTGTAATAAAGAGTGGAGGGAAAATTAAACCGATAGACCAGGATTGGAGGGGTGGTGGGAGGAGATACGAAAAAATCAGCGAAAATAAACCATGGAGACTATTCACCAACTGCTCCATTAGGAGTAGAGATACACCTTCTAAGAAAATTAAAGTTGAACCTAGTATTGCTAAGGTTAAAGATCTCTTGGATGATAATATAGATGGGCATGTTATTTACTTCTATGGTGAAGCTGCTAATATTGCTAAACCCGATGCTAAGATACATAGACCTGTTGTAGGCATGCCTGTTATTTCTGTTAAAATAGGAGATCATTGTTACCATGGCTTATGTGATATGGGTGCTAGTGCTAGTGTAATACCTCATTTCTTATATGAAGAAACTATGCATGATATCGCACCTGCTGAGTTAGAAGATATTGATGTTACAATTAAGCTTTCCAATAGAGATACTATCACACCATTTGGGATTGTTAGAGATGTTGAAGTCTTGTGTGTCAAAGTTAAATATCCTGCTGATTTTCTTGTTCTTGGTTCCCCACAAGATAGCTTTTGTCCCATTATATTTGGTAGACCCTTATTGAATACTGTTAATGCTAGGATTGATTGCAAAAAGGATGTTGTTACAATTGGCTTGGGGGATATGAGACATGAGTTTAATTTTGCTAAATTTCGTAGACAACCCCATGATAAAGAATTGCTTAGTAAGGATGAAATTATTGGTCTTGCTTCTATTGTTGTGCCTCCTACTGATCCGTTAGAACAATATTGCTAGACCATGAAAATGATATGTTTATGAATGAAAGAAGGGAGATAGATGAATTATTTCTTACACAGGGTCCTATTTTGAAACACAACTTACCTGTTGAAATCCTAGGGGATCCCCCTCCACCCAAGGGTGATCCCGTGTTTGAGCTTAAACCATTACCTGATAATCTTAAGTATGCTTATCTTGATGAAAAGAAGATATATCCTGTTATTATTAGTGCTAACCTTTCAGAGCAAGAAGAGGAAAGATTATTGAAAACTCTGAAGAAACATCGTGCTGCTATTGGATATACTCTGGATGATCTTAAGGGCATTAGTCCCACTCTATGCCAACATAAAATTAAATTGGACGAAGGTGCCAAACCAGTTAGAGATCATCAACGACGGTTGAATCCGAAGATGAAAGAAGTGGTAAGAAAGGAGATACTAAAGCTCCTTGAGGCAGGTATAACTTATCCCATTGCTAATAGTGATTGGGTAAGTCGTGTCCATTGCGTCCCTAAGAAGGGAGGTATTACTGTTGTTCCTAATGATAAAGATGAATTAATTCTGCAAAGAATTATTACAGGTTATAGGATGGTAATTGATTTCCGTAAACTTAATAAAGCTACTAAGAAATATCATTACCCTTTACCTTTTATTGATCAAATGCTAGAAATACTATCCAAACACACACATTTCTGCTTTCTAGATGGTTATTATGGTTTCTCTCAAATACCTGTGTCAGCAGAGGATCAATCAAAAACTACTTTTACTTGTTCTTTCGGTACCTTTGCTTATAGACGTATGCCTTTTGGTTTATGTAATGCACCTACTACCTTTCAAAGATGCATGATGGCTATATTATCTGACTTTTATGAAAAGATTTGTGAGGTATTCATGGATGACTTCTCCGTTTATGGATCCTCTTTTGATGATTGCTTGAGCAACCTTGATCGAGTTTTGCAGAGATGCGAAGATACTAGTCTCGTCTTGAATTGGGAAAAGTGCCACTTTATGGTTAATGAAGGCATTGTCTTGGGGCATAAAATTTCTGAAAGAGGTATTGAAGTAGATAAAGCTAAAGTTGATGCTATTGAAAAGATGCCGTGTCCCAAGGACATTAAAGGTATAAGAAGTTTCCTTGGTCATGCTGGTTTTTATAGGAGGTTCATTAAGGACTTCTCTAAAATCTCTAGGCCTCTTACTAATTTATTGCAAAAAGATATTCCTTTTGTCTTTGATGATGATTGTGTAGAAGCATTTGAAATACTTAAGAAAGCTTTGATCACTGCACCTATTGTTCAGCCACCTGATTGGAGTTTACCCTTTGAAATTATGTGTGATGTTAGTGATTATGTTGTACGTGCTGTTCTAGGGCAAAGAGTTGATAAGAAATTAAATGTTATCCAGTATGCTAGTAAAACTCTTGATACTGCCCAGAGAAATTATGCTACTACTGAAAAAGAATTCTTAGCAGTTGTATTTGCTTGTGATAAGTTCAGACCTTATATTGTTGATTCTAAAGTTACTATTCACACTGATCATGCTGCTATTAACTATCTTATGGAAAAAAAGATGCTAAACCTAGACTTATTAGATGGGTTCTCTTGCTCCAAGAGTTTGATTTGCATGTTATTGATAGAAAGGGAGCTGAGAACCCCATTGCAGACAACTTGTCTAGGTTAGAGAATGTTCTTGATGACCCACTACCTATCAATGATAGCTTTCCTGATGAACAATTAGCGGTCATTAATGCTTCTCGTACTGCTCCATGGTATGCTGATTATGCTAATTACATTGTTGCTAAATTCATACCACCTAGTTTCACATACCAGCAAAAGAAAAAGTTCTTTTTTGATTTAAGACATTACTTCTGGGATGACCCACACCTTTATAAAGAAGGAGTAGATGGTGTTATTAGGTGTTGTGTACCTGAGCATGAACAGGAACAGATCCTACGCAAGTGTCACTCTGAACCATATGGAGGACACCACGCTGGAGATAGAACTGCACATAAGGTATTGCAATCTAGTTTTTATTGGCCTACTCTCTTCAAAGATGCACATAAGTTTGTCTTGTCTTGTGATGAATGTCAAAGAATTGGTAATATTAGTAGACATCAAGAAATGCCTATGAATTACTCTCTTGTTATTGAACCATTTGATGTTTGGGGCTTTGATTATATGGGACCTTTTCCTACCTCTAATGGATATACACATATTTTAGTTGTTGTTGATTACGTTACTAAGTGGGTAGAAGCTATTCCAACTAGTAGTGTTGATCATAACACCTCTATTAAGATGCTTAAAGAAGTTATTTTTCCGAGGTTTGGAGTCCCTAGATATCCCATGACTGATGGTGGTTCACATTTTATTCATGGTGCTTTTCGTAAAATGCTTGCTAAGTAGATGTTAATCATAGAATTGCATCTCCTTATCACCCACAGTCTAGCGGTCAAGTAGAATTGAGCAATAGAGAGCTCAAATTAATTTTGCAAAAGACTATCAATAAATCTAGAAACAATTGGTCCAAGAAACTTGATGATGCATTATGGGCCTATAGAACTGCATATAAAAATCCTATGGATATGTCTCCATATAAAATGGTTTATGGAAAAGCATGTCACTTACCTCTCGAACTTGAACATAAGGCATATTGGGCTGTTAAAGAGCTCAACTATGACTTCAAACTTGCCAGTGAGAAGAGGCTATTTGATATTAGCTCACTTGATGAATAGAGAACCCAGGCATATGAGAATTCCTAAAGAATACAAAAGCGAGAATTTAACGTAGGTGATTATGTGTTGCTATTCAACTCTTGTTTAAGATTTTTTGCAAGAAAACTTCTCTCTAAGTGGGAAGGCCCTTACGTTATCGAGGAGGTCTATCGTTCCGGTGCCATAAAAATAAACAACTTCGAAGGCATAAGTCCGAGGGTGGTGCACGGTCAAAGAATCAGACACTATATCTCAGGTAATCCTATAAATGTTGAAACTAATATTATTGAAATCCTAACCCCGGAGGAATACATAAGGGACACTTTCCAGAACGTTTCAGACTCCGAAAGGAATAGGTATGTGGTACGGTAAGTAAACCGACTCCAAAACAGTTCTAATGGCAATTTTTCTCCGTTTTGGAATATTTAAGAATTTTGGAAAGCAAGAAGTAATCCGGGAAGGACACGAGGCCTCCACGAGGGTGGAGGGCGCGCCCACCCTTACTGGGTGCGCCCCCTGTCTCGTGGGCACCTCGTATGCCTCCCGGACTCCGTTTTCTTGCATGTTACTTCTTTTGGTCGGTAAAAATTCATTATATAATCTCCCAAAGGTTTTGACCACCGTATCACGCAATTATCTATTGTTTTCGTTTTGAGCCGTTTTTCTGACAGATCTAGAGCACCATGACGTCTCGAAGCACTCCCAAGGACAAGTTTTTCGAGAGGGTTATCAACCCCTATCTCGCGGAGGTGCTGCAACACCCTCAAACCATTGAGATGCATGAGGGGGTGCTGCACATCCGCGATGTGGAGGGACCAAGGCGTACCGGAAGCATGGAGACAAAGCTCGAAGCTATGGAGCAACAAGTTTTCAAGTGCCAAGGGATGGTGGAGCGTGGACTCAACACCAACCAGATGATGATCTCGGAATTCACCAACAACCACAAGCTAGACGCGAAGAACATTGGGGATACCATCTTCAAGCTTCATGAGAAAATCGAGCACCTCCAAGCCCAGATCTATGACCTGCAAAACCAAAATTGTGAGTATGAATATAGATTCAAGAGGATGAGTTTGGTCGCAGATTTGAGGATCCCGGAGACTCGATCATCCTTCTATGATGGTGATCCTATGCCTTGGAAGATGGACGACAAGCCTACATCAGCAACAACTCCTTCTTCACCACCTCCGAGGACATAATCACATGGGTATGGGCACTTCCCTTGGCAACTGCCAAGCTTGGGGGAGGTGCCCCGGTATCGTATCACCATCACACTCCTATCTTTACCGTTTTACTTAGTTTGATCCTTTTAGTAATATCTTGATCTAGTAGATTGAAGTTTTGGTATGAATTAGTTTTGAGTTTTGCTTTGTGATCTCTCTATGTAATTGAGTTCGTGAGCTATTTAAAAAAGATTAGTGTTGAGTCAAGGGCTTTACTATCTTGCTATGATCTTAAGGAAATAGAAAGAATAAAAAAGAAATAAAATAGTTCATATTGATCTTATGGATAGTAATGACTTCACATATAAAGAGTATGAGGCTTAAAAGTCTTTGAAAGTTGACAAACATAGTTTTGGTCATCGTTGCAATTAATAGGAAGTAATAAATAAATAGAGGTTCTCACATATAAATATACTATCTTGGACATATTTTATAATTGTGAGCACTCATTGAAAGTATGGCATGCTAAAGAGTTGATGTTGGACAAGGAAGACAACGTAATGGTTTATGTTTTCTCACATCTCAGTTAAAATATATTGTCATGGATCATTCAAACATCTTGGGATTGCCTTTCCCCCTCATGTTAGCCAAATTCCTTGCACCAAGTAGAGATACTACTTGTGCTTCCAAATATCCTTAAACCCAGTTTTGCCATGAGAGTCCACCATACCTACCTATGGTTTGAGTAAGATCCTTCAAGTAAGTTGTCATGTTGCAAGCAATAAAAATTGCTCTCTAAATATGTATGACTTATTAGTGCGGAGAAAATAAGCTTTATACGATTGTGTGATATGGAAGTAATAAAAGGGACAGACTGCATAATAAAGGTTCATATCACAAGTGGCAATATAAAGTGGCGTTCTTTTGCATTAAGATTTCGTGCATCCAACCCTAAAAGCACATGATAACCTCTGCTTCCCTCTGCGAAGGGCCTATCTTTCACTTTATGTCTTTACTTTATGCAAGAGTCAAGGTGATCTTCACCTTTCCCTTTTTCATTTTATCCTTTGGCAAGCACCTAGTGTTGGAAATATCCTGATATATATATATCCAACTGGATGTAAGTTAGCATGAACTATTATTGTTGACATCACCCAAAGGTGAATACATTGGGAGGCAAAATTATAAGCCCCTATCTTTCTCAGTGTCCGATTAAAACTCCATAACCATAAGTATTGCATGAGTGTTTGCAATTGTAGAATTCTATATGATAGTTGAGTATGTGGACTTGCTGAAAAGCTCTATTCTTGACTCTTTCCGATGTTATGATAAATTGCAATTGCTTCAATGACTGAGATTATAGTTTGTTAGTTCTCAATGAAGTTTCTGAACCATACTTGACATTGTGAATAGATTGTTACTTGAGCATAAGAAATCATATGACAATATATATATATATATATGTGTGTGTGTGTGTGTGTGTGTGTGTGTGTGTGTGTGCTTCTGTTATAAGGATGATCATGATGCCCTCATGTACGTATTTTATTTTTTTATCGACACCTCTATCTCTAAACATGGGACATATTTTTCGATATCGGCTTCCGCTTGAGGACAAGCGAGGTCTAAGCTTGGGGGAGTTGATACGTCCATTTTGCATCATGCTTTTATATCAATATTTATTGCATTATGGGCTATTATTACACGTTATGTCACAATACTTATGGCTATTCTCTCTTATTTTACAAGGTTTATCATAAAGAGGGAGAATGCCGGCAGCTGGGATTCTGGCTGGAAAAGGAGCAAATATTGGAAACCTATTCTGCACAGCTCCAAAAATCCTGAAACTCCACGGAAGTCATTTTTGGAACTAGTAAGAATTATTGAGCAAAGAAAGTACCAGAGGGGGCCACACCCAGGCACGAGGGTGGGGGCGCGTGCCCCCCTGTCTCGTGGGCCCCCTGTTGGCCCTCCGGTGCCCATCTTCTGCTATATGAAGTCTCTTACCCTGTAAAAAATCATAAGCAAGCTTACGGGGACGAAACTCCGCCGCCACGAGGCGGAACCTTGGCGGAACCAATCTAGGGCTCCGGCGGAGCTATTCTGCCGGGGAAACTTCCCTCCGGGAGGGGGAAATCATCACCATTGTCATCACCAAAGATCCTCTCATCGGGAGGGGGGGCAATCTCCATCAAAATCTTCACCAGCACCATCTCCTCTCAAAACCCTAGTTCATCTCTTGTATCCAATCTTGTATCAAAACCACAAATTGGTACCTATGGGTTGCTAGTAGTGTTGATTACTCCTTGTAGTTGATGCTAATTGGTTTACTTGGTGGAAGATCATATGTTCATATCCTTAATGCATATTTATACTCCTCTGATCATGAATATGAATATGCTTTGTGAGTAGTTACGTTTGTTCCTGAGAACATGGGTGAAGTCTTGCTATTAGTAGTCATGTGAATTTGGTATTCCTTCGATATTTTGATGAGATGTATGTTGTCTCTCCTCTAGTGGTGTTATGTGAACGTCGACTACATGACACTTCACCATTATTTGGGCCTAGAGGAAGGCATTGGGAAGTAATAAGTAGATGATGGGTTGCTAGAGTGATAGAAGCTTAAACCCTAGTTTATGCGTTGCTTCGTAAGGGGCTGATTTGGATCCACTAGTTTCATGATATGGTTAGGTTTACCTTAATACTTCTTTTGTAGTTGCGGATGCTTGCAATAAGGGTTAATCATAAGTGGGATGCTTGTCCAAGAAAGGGCAGTACCCAAGCACCGGTCCACCCACATATCAAATTACCAAAGTACCGAACGCGAATCATATGAGCGTGGTGAAACTAGCTTGACGATAATTCCCATGTGTCCTCGGGAGTGCTTTTCTCATTACAAGAAATTGTCCAGGCTTGTCCTTTGCTACAAAAAGGATTGGGACACCTTGCTGCACTTTATTTACCCTCATTGCTTGTTACCCGTTACAAATTATCTTATCACAAAACTATCTGTTACCTACAATTTCAGTGTTTGCAGAGAATACCTTACTGAAAACCACTTGTCATTTCCTTCTGCTCCTTGTTGGGTTCGACACTCTTAATTATTGAAAGGACTAATACTTGTGGGTCATCAAGGGCGCTCCCAGCTGAAATGAACTTGAGAGGTGTCACCTGATACCATTGTAGAGGGGGTGTTGGAGTAGCTAAAGATGCGCAGTGAAAAGGCCGACCCTCATGAGCCACCAGAGCCGTGAGCCTCGGGAGGCTCTGGGGGCCCAGGCGGTTCCTCGAGGACCATCTCCATCTCCGCCAGGACCGCGTGATGCTTGGCCTCCCGAGCCGCCACAATGCTCCGCAGATGGCGATGGTGAGTGCCAGCCGCGTTCGGCAGGCCCAAAGGCATGCGAACGTAGATGTGCAGCGGACCCTCGCAACGTCCCACGCGCGAGGGCCTGAGACGCTCCTGAGACGCGGCTCGGTTCAGCCCTGGGAAATCGATGCAAACGTGCAGCCCGCCATCCTCGCCTGGATGGGGAGCTACGCCAGGCAAACGGTAATCGTCGCGCATGGCTCTTGCTTCCTAAAGCTCCTGAGTGGTCTTGGTGATGAACTCCTAAGGGTTGGGCTTTCCACGCCCCAAGCCTTCCTGAGGGAAATGTGCTACGAAACACGCCTCCAAGTGGTGCCCGAGCGCCTCCCTTGTGAGCTTGGAAAAGTCTGAGGCCCTCCAGAAGAGAGCCCCCGAGCCCTGCCTGAGGAGGGCGCCGGGCGCGCCTTCCTATGCGATGGAGGGAGGCGCCCCTTGCACGGGCGTGGATCCTGATGCGACACCTCCTGAGATGCCA
This sequence comes from Triticum timopheevii, assembly GCA_963921465.1. Taxonomy (NCBI): domain Eukaryota; kingdom Viridiplantae; phylum Streptophyta; class Magnoliopsida; order Poales; family Poaceae; genus Triticum; species Triticum timopheevii. Next base: position 98,909,820 of record OY997264.1, on the reverse strand, counting down.
ACCTCCTGAGGCCTTGAGATAGGTGATGCCTTCTTCTTCTTGGGAACTGCCTCAGGAGGGTTCTCGCCCTTGCTGTCTGGGTCCTCGACTGATGTAGCTTGGAAGGCGCGCTTGAGGGAGCACACCGCATCTTTCTCTTCGCAGGGGACTGTGATGATCCCGCCACTTCCTGGCATCTTGCGGACATTTTAGCCATGGTGGGTCACTGCCATGAACTTGGCCAGGGCCGGATACCCGAGGATGGCATTGTATGGCAGGCGAATGTGGGTGACATCAAACTCGATGAGCTCGGTGTGGTAGTTGTCGTGCTGCCTGAAAGTGATAGGGAGGCGGACCTGCCCTATTGAGGTGGTGGAGCCGTCAGTAACTCCTGAGAAAGGCTTGGTAGGCTGAAGTTGATCATATGGCACTTGAAGGTTGTTGAACATCTCGACGGACAAGACGTTGAGCCCTGCGCCGCCATCGATGAGGGTCCTGGTAACTTGCACGTTGCTAATGACTGGGGAGCAAAGCATCGGGACGACGCCAGCGGCAGCCGCACACTTGAGTTGATCTGCTGAGCTGAAAGTGATGGCGCACTTGGACCACCTAAGAGGGCGTGTGGCCTTTAGCTTGGGGAGGACTGCATTCACCTCGTGAGCAAACTGCTTGAAGATGCGCTGAGAGGCCGGGGCCTGTGCTCCACCCAAGATGCAAGCGATAGCATGTGGCTCCTGGAAGCCCCCAGCCCCCTCATCCTGGTGGTGGTGGTCGTCATTACTTCTTGGTGGTGGTGGCAGAGGAGGAAGGCCTACGTTGCCCTACGGGCGATCGTCATGAGGCTAATCCCTCCAGGCTCCCTCGCGAGGCTGGTCCTGCCAGCGATCCTCGCGAGGTCTGTCACGCCACTCCTAGCGAGGGCCTCGGTCCATCATCCTCTGCCTATTCCTCCTCCTCGGTCGTAGCCCCGGTCGTTGCGCTCGGGGCGTCGACCGATGCGTCCTTCTCGAACGGCTCTGAGCTCCTGGCATTCATTGGTGTTGTGGGTGTAGAGGTTGTGGTAGGCGCAGAATCGAATGCCCTTGGACGACTCCGGTCGGTCCCTGCCGCGCTTCGTGTCTGGTTCTGCCGCGAGCATGGCCACTCCTTTGCGCTTCAGGTCCTTGGCCTTGGCCTTCTTCTCTTCTGGGTCAGCAGCTGGAAGCTCCAGGAGGGAGAGGCGTCCTTCCTCCTCTCTTGCGCACTTGGTCACCAGGTTGAATAGCTCCAAAGATGTGCACAGATCCTCATGGATGGCGAGCTCCTCCTTCATCTTGATGTCGTGGACACCATCAGAAAACGCTGAGATGATGGCCTTGTCTGTCACCTTGGTGATCTCGAGGAGAGCGTTGTTGAAACGCTGGATGTACTTCTGCAGGGTCTCTCCTGGCTGTTGCTTGATGCAGCACAGGTCACCCACGGCCGGGGGGCGGTCGCGACTGCCCTGGAAGTTGGCGATGAAGCGGCTACGCATCTCGTCCCAAGAGGAGATCGAGCCAGGAGGCAGGTTCAGGAGCCAGGTGCAAGCACCATCCTTGAGCGCCATGGGAAACCAGTTCACCATGACCTTTTCGTCTCCGTTGGCCGCCTTGATGCCCAGCTCGTAGAGCTGCAGGAACTCCGTGAGGTCGGCAGTGCCGTCGTAGCGAGGAGGCGGGTCCGGGTTCAACTTGCCGGGCCAGGCGACGCTACGCAGCTCAGTGGTGAATCCGCGACAACCTATTGTGGCCACCGGAGCCTTTTGTAGACGCGGGGCCTGCTCTTGATGGTTCCCACGCGCCACCGCCAGGGGCAGTGCGGGGTCTTGGCGTACTGGTGCAGGGATGCGGTCTTGTCGTGTTGGTGCAGGAAGCACGTGAGCGCCTTCTTGAGGCCGAGGGATTTCTTGGCAGCTTCTTTCTTGCCGCGTGGGCACCGGACGCGGTGGGTCACGTCCAGGGGACGCACGCATTGGGGCCAGGGCGCCCTCTTGGGGAGGAGGTGGCGGAGGCGCCCCCTGCGCAGCGTCGCCCATGCAGGACAGGAGAACCCCCCGCGGTGCTGACGAGCTCAATGATGCGAGCGAGCCAATTCTTCATAGAGGTCGTCGACGGGGCGGTAGTGCAGGAACTCATGTGCCAGGAGCAACGCGGCATGCGCGTCCGTGGGGGCGCGACGAGCGTGAGACGACGAACCAACTGGGGTCAGCGATGTAGTGGCGGTGCGGCCTTCCCGCCGCACCAAGGGGTGCAGCGAATATGCTTGCTGCTTGTTCCCCGTCGGGCCGGTGGCAGCGTTGGCGGCAGGCGACGGAGAATGACGAGGAGGCCCACCGATGGGAGCCGTCTGGGCGACGTGGGCGGCGAGAGAATCCCGGCGCTCGGTGCGAGCTCGGCGAGCATCTGCCATGGATGCGACGAAGCGATGAGACGCAGATTAGCGGAAAAGATTTCGGCGCACCCCTACCTGACACGCCAAATGTCAGATATCGGGTTCCAGCAAAACCCTTAAGGTTCGAACTCTGGGGTGCTCACAAAGATCTTCTCTCTACCGATTCACGCCCACAGCCTCGCCGCGATTCTAAGCTAGCACGATGAACAACACAAGAGACACAAGGTTTATACTGGTTCGGGCCACCGTTGTGGTGTAATACCCTAATCCAGTGTGTGGTGTGGTGGATTGCCTCTTGGGCTGATGATGAACAGTACAGAGGAAGAACAGCCTCGCGAGAGGTGTTCTTGTGCTCGGTGGTGGTATCTGGATGAACCCCCCATCTATTGTGGTGGCTAGCCCTATATATAGAGGCCCTGGTCCTCTTCCCAAATATTGAGCGGGAAGGGAGCCAACAACGGCCATTTTGAAAGGGGACAGCTAGTACAAGCTATCCTGACTAAAGGTGGTCTTTGACTGCTAAAGACACTAGCGATGACATCATCTTGGGCTCCACGGTGACCTCCATCCTGCCGCTCTGCTAGTCTTGGTCTCGTTGCACCAATATGGAAACCTTTGCTTGCTGCCTCGGTACTCCATGCCTGTGCTTTCCCCCCTTTGCACCAAAGAGGAAACGAGGACATTGCGCAGGCTAGTACCCGCCTGGCGCCCGCTTGGTCTTGATCGTCATGGCTTACATCATGAGCACCTCGCGAGGCTCCCCTTGCCTTGATCTCTCCGCCTCCTCGCGAGTCTGCCTGGTGAGGCCGCCCCTGAGGATGCCTTGTGTCGTCTGCCCCGCGAGGCTTGGCCCCTCGCGAGGGTCTTGAACTTGGGTTGATAAAGACGGGCCGTACCGGGCCGCTGGTGAGCCACACTGCAGGCCGCAGGCAGGCAAGTCTAGGGACCCCCGTTCCCAGAACGCCGACATTACCCATCTACTATCAGCTGTGGGATAGATTATACCTACTTCTAGAAGTTTTAGTATTTTTGTTCTTACCACTTCTTTCATCTTCGGATTTAACCGGCGTTGATGATCGACAACTGGTTTAGCGTCAGGTTCCATCTTAATTTTGTGCTAACATAGACTAGGACTAATGCCCTTTAAATCATCAAGAGTATATCCAATAGCAGTTTGGTGCTTCCTTAGGACTTTCAATAATCTTTCTTCTTCATGTTCTGAAAGGTTAGCATTGATAATAACAGGATATATCTTCTTTTCATCAAGATAAGCATATTTCAAAGTGTCTGGCAATTGTTTTAATTCAAACACAGGGTCACCCTTAGGTAGAGGAGGACCTCCAAGAGTTTCAATAGGCAAATTGTGTTTAAGCAGAGGATGTTGTTCAAAGAAGATCTTATCTATTTCATTTCTTTCATGCATATGTAAATCATTCTCATGGTCTAGCAAGTATTGCTCTAAAGGATCAGTAGGTGGCACAGCAATAGAAGGAAGACCAATTAATTCATCCTTACTAGGCAATTCTTTTTCATGATGATTTCTACTAAACTTGGTAAAATTAAACTCATGAGACTCATCACCAAAGCTAACACCCACAATTTATTTCTTGCAATCTATCTTAGCATTTACTGTGTTCAAGAAAGGTCTACCAAAGATAATGGGGCAGAAGTCATCTTGCGGGGTACCAAGAACAAGAAAATAAGTAGGATATTTTATTTTCCCACACAAGACTTCAACATCTCTAATAATCCCACAAGGTGATATGGTGTCTCTATTTGCAAGTTTAATAGTAACATCTATGTCTTCTAACTCGGTAGGTGCTATGTCTTTTATAATTTCTTGATATAGAGTGTAAGGAATAGCACTCACACTAGCACGCATGTCACATAAACCATGATAACAGTGATCTCCTATTTTAACTGAAATAATAGGCATGCCAACAACAGGTCTATGTTTATCTTTTCCATCAGGATTAGCAATTCTAGCAGCTTCTTCGCAGAAGTAAATAACATGCCCATCCATATATTCTTCCAAGAGATCTTTAACCATAGCAATGCTAGGTTCTACGTTAATTTTTTCACCAGGTTTAGGTGTTCTAACATAGCTTTTGTTAACCACAGTTGAAACTTTAGCATGTTCTTTTATCCTAACAGGGAAAGGTGGTTTCTCAATATAAGCAGAAGGAACAACTGGATGGACATTATAAAGTATAGTTTCTTCTTTAACTAGTACTGGTTCTTTAGTTTCATCTTTAATAGGTGGGTGATATTTAAACCACTTCTCTTTAGGAAGTTCAACATGAGTAGCAAATGATTCACAAAAGGAGGCTACTTCTCAGAGTCAAGTCCATATTTAGTGCTAAACTTTTGAAAAGCATCGATATCCATAAAAGATTTAACACAATCATACTTAAGCTTTATACCCGACTCTTTACCTTCATCAAGTTCCCAATCTTCAGAGTTGCGTTTAATTCTTTCCAAAAGATCCCACTGGAATTCAATAGTTTTCTTCATAAAAGAACCAGCACAAGAAGTATCCAGCATGGTTTGATCATTACAAGAAAGCCAAGCATAAAAATTCTGAATAATAATTTCTCTTGAGAGCTCATGATTGGGGCATGAATATAACATCGACTTAAGCCTCCCCCAATCTAGAGCGATACTTTCTCCTTCACGAGGCAAAAAACTATATATATATATATATATATATATATATATATATATATATATATAATTCCGATCACGATGAACTAGATGCATAGGATAATTTTTTTGATGGAACTCCAATTTCAAACGATTCCAATTCCATGATCCAATATCATTGCATAGCCTATACCATGCCAATGCTTTTCCCTTCAAAGATAAAGGGAAAACCTTTTTCATCACTTCATCCCTGGGTAAACCTGCAAGCTTACACAATCCACAAATTTGTTCCACGTGTATCAAGTGCATATCAGGATGTTCAGTTCCATCTCCTGCATAAGGATTAGCTAGCAGTTGGTCTATCATACCCAAAGGGATTTCTTATTCAATATTTTCAGTAGGTGTAGTAGGTTGAGGGGTAACTAATTTTGGTTCCAGACGAGGTGAAGATACCCCAAACAAACCCCCCAAAGGATTGTTTTCCATAGTAACAAGTGACAATAAATTTCAGCACACAATATAAATGTTTCCTTACTGAATTCCACTTACCAAAGGCGCTTCACTCCCCGGCAACGGTGCCAGAAAATAGCCTTGATGACCCACAAGTATAGGGGATCAATTGTAGCTCTTTTCGATAAGTAAGAGTGTCGAACCCAAAGAGGAGCAAAAGGAAATGACAAGTAGTTTTTAGTAAGGTAATGTCTGCAAGTGCTGAAACTGTAAGTAGCGAGTAGTTTGATAGCAAGATAATTTGTAACGAGCAAGTAACGATAGTAACAATGAGTATGCAGAAAGGTAGCCCAATCCTTTTTAGACAAAGGACGGGCCAAAACTGTCTCTTATAACAAGCAAAGCATTCTTGAGGGTACACGTGAATTTCATCTAGTTACTTTCGTCATGTTGGTTAGATTTGTGTTCGCTACTTTGATAATTTGATATGTGGGTGGACCGGTGCTTAGGTGTTGTTCTTACTTGAACAAACCTCCTACCTATGATTAACCCTCCCGCACGCATCCGCAACTACGAGAAAAGTATTAATAATAAATTCTAACCATAGCATTAAACTCTAGGATCCAATCGGTCCCTTATGGAATAGTGCATAAACTGGGGTTTAAGTTTCTGTCACTCTCGCAAGCCACCATCTATTTACTACTCCACAATGCATTCCCTTATGCCCAAATATGGTGAAGTGTCATGTAGTCGACGTTCACATGACACCACTAAGGGAATCACACCATACATAATATCAAAATATCGAATACATATCAAATTCACATGATTACTTGCAACATGATTTCTCTCGTGACCTCAAGAACAGAAGTAACAACTCACAAATAATCAACATGCTCATGATTAGAGGGGTATTAAATATCATAATGGATCTGAACGTACAATCTTCCACCAAATAAACCATATAGTAATCAACTACAAGATGTAATCAACACTACTAGTCACCCCCTAGCACCAATCTATAGTTTCGGTAACAAGGTTGAATACAAGAGATGAACTAGGGTTTGAGATGAGATGGTGCTAGTGAATATGTTGATGGAGATTTCCCTCCCCAATATGGGAGAGTTGTTGGTGATGATGATGATGATGATTTCCCCCTCCGGGAGGAAGTTCCCCCGGTAGAATCGCTTCGCCAGAGAGCAAAAGTGCTCCTACCCAAGTTCCGCCTCGAGACGGCGGCGCTCCGTCCTGAAAGTCTCCCCTTATTTTTTTATAGGTCAAAATGACTTATATACCAGAAGATGGGCACCGGAGGTGGGCACAACCAACTAGGGCGCGCCTGGCCTCCCTGGCGCGCCTGGGCTCCCTGGCGCGCCCAGGTGGGTTGTGCCCACCTGGTGGGCCCCCTCTGGTAGTTATTTGCTCAAATATTTCTTAAATGTTCCATAAAAAATCCCCGTGAAGGTTCAACTTGTTTGGAGTTGTGCCAAATAGGTAGCCTGACGTAGCTTTTTCAGGTCCAGATTTCCAGCTGCCAGAATTCTCCCTCTTGGTGTATACCTTGTAAATTATGAGAGAAAAGGCATTAGAATTACTCCAAAAAGCATTATTATAGATAAAAACATTATAAATAACAGTAAGAAAACATGATGTAAAATGGACGTATCAGCGGTGCATGCCTTCATCGGGAATAGGCGAGATTCAAGGCACGAGTGGGGGCGGTTGGTATTTTTACTGCCTATAAGAGGGCAAGGGATCCCCACTTTCCTCCCCACGCCTTCACATCTCCTCAACCTTCCAATCTCCCAAGCTCTCTACGCCCGTAAAGTCTCCGTCTTTCTCACCACCACCACCACCTACTACGGCCATGGCCGGAGCTGGCTCCAAAGGCAAGTGGGAGGCCTCCTCCACGACGGAGTAGAACATAACAGATCTCCGGAGTGCGGGGTGCCTCGCCGCCGATATCAAGCATCGGCTTCTCTCTGAAGGTCAAGTCCTTCCCACTCCGGAGCCCGGTGAATGGGTCATCTTCCTTCCCCAATTCCTTAGAGGGTTAGGTTTTCCAATCCACCCATTCGTCCGCAGACTCATGTACTACTACGGGCTAGATTTCCACGATCTAGCCCCAAACTCATTTCTCCACATATCGGCATTCATAGTCGTGTGTGAGGCTCTCCTCCGTGTCCGCCCACACTTCAGCTTATGGCTCAAGGTCTTCAACGCGAAGCCAAAGGTGGTCGACGGGCAACACGTGGACTATGGCGGAGCTATGATTAGCAAGCTGCCGAACACCACTTGGCCAAAGGGGGCCTTTGTGGAGACCGTCAAGATCTGGCAACGGGAGTGGTTCTACATAACCGAGCGGTGCCGCCCTAACTGGGCGGCCATTCCGGAGTTCAGATCTGGACCCCCCATGAGGCTCACCTCCTGGAACAAGAAGGGCCTCAACTGGGGGTCCCAGATAGAGGTGCTGGCGCTGCAGACATGCATCACCAACGTGTTGGGAAAGAACGTTGGTCTAACCAACGTGATTCAGATCATGCTTTTTCGCCACATTCTCCCCTGCCACCACCGGGCTTCCCCATGTGGGAATTCAAGCCATAGGATCCGCGGATGCTACAGCACTTCCTCGGCGCCACACACAAGGGAATGTGGAAGCCCTAACTGGGCGGCCATTCCGGAGTTCAGATCTGGACCCCCCATGAGGCTCACCTCCTGGAACATATGTGTGTGTGTGTGTGTGTGTGTGTGTGTGTATGTATTCGGTCTACGCCGAACTCATCAACCTGTCTTTCGTTGCAGGGTTGGACCAAGAAGTCGGAGCGGATCAAGTGTCCGGCTCCACTACCCGAAAACCTAGTCACTCCTCAGCTGGAGAAGATGCTGGTTCCGGCGCCTTGTCAGCCACTGGAGAAGAAGGCCAAGAACAAGAGCAAGGGGCCCAAGAATGGGCCCCGCTGCAAGGTCCCTCCGGCAGCTATGTCCGGAGAGGCCGAGACCGTCTCCTCCCGCGAGGAAGACAAGGATGAAGAAGAGGAGGAGGAGGAGGATGACGAGGAGGTGGAGAGCGACTCTCCCCTCAAGACGAGGAGAGGGAAAATGATGGCCCCCGAGAACCTGGAGGGGGTGACACCAAAGAAAGGGCGAGTGATCCTCTCGGACAGTTCAGACACGGAGTCCGCACATAGTCCGGGGCGGGTACAAAGGGAGAAGCCCCTAGCCGAGACGTAAGTACTAGAAACTCACTCGTTCGATTATCTTTTTAATCTGACTTTGTCATGCTCAACCTCCTTTATACTTTTTAGCCCTCTGCGCGAGATCCCAATCCCCTCTTCTTCGACGGGGAACTCTTTAGCCCGTGAGGAGGCGGAGAGTGACGGCCCATCTCACGCCCTCTCTCCCCCCGCCATGGAGGACACCGAGGTTTCATCCCTAAGGCCATCTCCTGGCCGGGGAGAGGACAACACCTCGGGTGTTGTAGAGAGGGGCACATCCATCCCCACAACCATCAAGGGTGGAGGACCTCAGCGATTCGGGCCCTCGCCGAACACCGTCCCGAAGACCAGTACGACACCGGGTTCGGATCAACATCCCCCTTCGAAGGAGGGCTGAGGAGAAAGAGCTCCAGCAGCAGCCTCAATCAATCCGGAGGCCGCTGACAGTATGCGGGAGGCACTAGAATGTGCCTCGATTGTAGAGGAACACCGCACCCTTATGAGTGCGGCTATGGAGAAGGCTTAGTCCGTGAAAATCGGACTGACCGAAGCCTTCCACAGCCTACTGACAGGCTTTGAGGTAAGCGGCTTAGTATTCTTCATGAGTATTCTGTATGTATATGTGTGCAGCAACGCCCATATGTAGACAGTAGCCCCTGAGACTCTGCCCGGATTAGAACAATCTGAATAGAGGATCATTAACAAGTATATCATGCACTATTTTTTATATTTGACAGGCTTCAAAGTTGGCGGCTACTGCCCAGGCCGCGGAAATTGCCGAGCTCAATCGGAAGCTCCGGCTATCCGATGAGGAACTCGACCGTACCAACAAGCGGTTCAACGAAATCCAAGGTGTGCGGTGCTTCAGTATATCCGGAAATTATGTTCATGTGTAGTCGGTTTGAAACTGACTAAGAATGTTATGAATATACTCGCAGTTGGCACAACCGAGGTCGAGTCCCTCAAGAGCGCCCTTGTCAAGGCCAAGAAGGAGGCAGAGGAGAGCAAGGTGGCCGCGGACAGTGCGGCCAAGGCTCTAGAGGAAGAGCAAACCACCCGCCGGTAACACGAAACGCGGGTGGGGGAAATAGAGCAGGAGCTCAAGGACGCCATCGCAAGGTGCGATTCCTTGGAGCAGAAGAGTTCGGAGCAAGCCTCCGAACTCACCAAAGCTCTTGAGAGTCTGAAGGAGGCCCGGGTTGATGCCCAGGGCGCTCGCTAGGAGATACAAGAGGCGAAGCAGATTGCGGCTGGTATGGAGTAGACATACTAGTAAGATGTATATTTTACTGACCAGAGTTTGGAGTTCTCCAGGCGCCTTTGCTAATCTGCCGAGGAGTATTGCGGATGCCGCCGCATTCTTCCGATCCAAAGAGGGGAGCTCGACGGAGAAGTTATTCTGGTCGCAGTACCTTGCGCCAGAACTTCCCGTGGCCGTGAGCAACCAGCTGAAGCAGTTGTCCGAGCTGTACAGGGTGGCCAAACTAGCCATGAAGGATGTTATAATCCGCTTGTGGCTAGCCGACCCCATCCCTAATAGTCACTTCGAACTCATGCAGAGGCTAGTGGAGGCGCTTCCTCGGATCGATGCCCTCAAGCGGTCACCCTGCATTGAAGGTGCCTGGATGGCCTTTGCCCGTGTCAAGGTGCAGTGGGCAAAGATGAAGGCCACCAAAATTGCTACCGTAGGACTGCCTGAAGGGAAAGAGCACCGGCGGCCGGAGAAGTACTTTGACAAGGTCCTTGAGGGAGCCTGCATTGTGGAGGGGCAGTGTTCTAAGGATGTCAACTTTGAGTAGTTGGGTCCGGTTTGTAAGAGTCATGTAATGAACTCATTGTGTATGATATTTATGATTATGCATTTTTGAGTAGTTTATCCTCCTATTTTGTCTGTTTATATGTCTGAAAGTTTACCAGTTGTCGGCTTTAGCCCCCACGTAAATATTATGGGGGTGTTCGGGAACGCATGACATCACTTAATCCAACGTCTTGGTCCGATGTAGGATGCGTCCTGCAGAATGAACTAGGCAATCAGACTATGCAGCTTTAGTACTTTCACTTATCCATAAGAGTCCATTGGTGGCGCTAAGTACTAGCCCCTCGTTGCATGATCGACAGTCCGGAGTGCGGCACCTTTGCAATGTGGCTGGTCAAAAACCCAACCCCTCATATAACACGGCGTAAATCGCGAGCGATTCGTAGTATAACATTAAGTCACCGGATGGCTGACCCGCTCTCGCATATAATGACAGTCAATTTTCGGCTTTCTCTATGGAGGTACTTAACCAGACAAACCAGAAATACAATCGCGGTAGTTCTCCCTTTACCACCTTAGCCGAACTTGTGGAAGTAAGGTGGCAAACACAGGAGCCGGGCAACCCAACTATAGACCAAAGACGTGATTCGGAGCGGATGCATATAATGCCATATCTGGGACGCCAAAGAGTTCCCTATGGGTGTTCGGACTTAAGAATTTTGCGGGGCCAAAGACAGCCCCTGGTATGATGACCGTATCAAGCCACGTATGCCAATCGAACGTAAGGGGGAGCACAGATGACAAGGAAAAAATCCAAAAACCCAACCAAGAAGGTGATAAGATCTGTGCCCTTTATATCTTTATTGATATGTCGATGGCAGGCAATGTCGTTCAATATTGGGGTCATATTACATGCCCAAAGAAAAAAGGAAAAGATTTTACATAAGGGAAATCTACCACAGGGCCTAAAACTCATAGTTCGGAAAAGCGACTCCAATGATATCCTGCCGCACGTCTGCGCCTTTTTTCCTTAGTAGCGAGTCCTTTGAGAGGAGTATTTGACGGTTCGGAACGCGCCCACCTTAAAAGGGGCTCCTACGACAACCATCTTTCAAGTAGGGCTCTTGATGAACCTGCGTTAAAAGAAAAGGAATATATGCGGTCCAATTATGGTCAAGCCATGTAATGGACCTATTCCGTAGTGTGCCTCTGGTGCTGCCCAAGGTATTTTTAATGTGTAATTATGTACACGCGGTACAGAAGCTGCGACCTAGTGGAGCGATCGGCGGAGGCCGAACTGCTAATCAAGGTCCGGATCCGTTGACTTATTGCTATTATGCGTGGACCGGCCCCGTTTGGATACGTTGCTGGCTTTGTTAGCCAGCAATTGTTCGGCTTGATAAGGCCGATGTACACTTCGGCTGCAAGGGTCACGGTGTGCTCTTCAGTATGGAGTGAGCGCTCCATATTACCATTGATTGTAATAACGCCACGATGTCCATGCATTTTGAGCTTCAAGTAAGCATAATGCAGGACTGCATTGAAGCGGGCAAAAGCAGTTCGTCCGAGCAGTGCATGATAGCCACTGCAGAAAGGGATGATGTCGAAGATTAACTCTTCACTGCAAAAGTTATCTAGGGAGCCGAATACTACCTCCAGTATGATTGAGCCCGTACAACGGGCCTCTGTTGGGGAACGCAGTAATTTCAAAAAAATTCCTATGATCACGCAAGATCTATCTGGGTGATGCATAGCAACGAGAGGGGAGAGTGTTGTCTACGTACCCTCGTAGACCGAAAGCGGAAGCGTTAAGTAACGCGGTTGATGTAGTCGAACGCCTTCATGATCCAACCGATCAAGTACCAAACTCACGGCACCTCCGCGATCTGCACACATTTAGCTCGGTGATGTCCCTCGAACTCTAGATCCAGCTGAGGCCGAGGGAGAGTTCCGTCAGCACGACGGCGTGGTGACGGCGATGATGAAGTTACCGACACAGGGCTTTGCCTAAGCACTACGACGATATGACTGAGGTGTATCACTGTGGAGGGGGGCACCGCACATGGCTAAAAGATCAACTTGTGTGTTCTAGGTGCCCCCTTGCCCCCATATAAAGGAGGGAGGATGAGGAGGCCGTCCATGGGAGAGGCGCGCCAAGGGGGGTCCTACTTGGACTCCCGGTCCAAGTAGGATTCGGCCCCCACCTTTCCTGTTTTTCCCCGGAGCAAAAGGAAGGAGGAGAGAAGGAGAAGGAAGGAGGGGCCACACCCTGCACCCCATGTCCAATTTGGTTTGGGCAGGGGGGAGGCGTGTGCCACCTTGTATCCCTTCTTCCCTCTCTCCACTAAAGCCCACTAAGGCCCATTAACTTCCCGGGGGGTTCCGGTAACCTCCCGGTACTCCGAAAAATACCCGAATCACTCCAGAACCATTCTGATGTCCGAATATAACCTTCAAATATATCAATCTTTATGTCTCGACCATTTTGCGACTCATCGTCATATCCGTGATCTCATCCGGGACTCCGAACAAACTTTGGTCATCAAAAACACATAACTCATAATACAAATCGTCATCGAACATTAAGCGTGCAGACCCTACGGGTTCGAGAACTATGTAGACATGACCGAGACACATCTCCGGTCAATAACCAATAGCGGAACCTGGATGCTCATATTGGCTCCTACATATTCTACGAAGATCTTTATCGGTCAAACCGCATAACAACATATGTTGTTCCCTTTGTCATCGGTATCATCATACCTAGTTCAATCTCATTACTGGCAAGTCTCTTTTCTCGTTCCGTAATACTTCATCCCGCAACTAACTCATTAGTCACAATGCTTGGAAGGCTTATAGTGATGAGTATTACTGAGAGGGCCCAGAGATACCTCTCCGAAACACGGAGTGACAAATCCTAATCTCTATCTATGCCAACCCAACAAACACCTTCGGAGACACCCGTAGAGCAACTTTATAATCACCCATTTACATTGTGATGTTTGGTAGCACACAAAGTGTTCCTCCGGTATTCGGGAGTTGCATAATCTCATAGTCTGACATCACAAAGGAACATCAAGTGTTGATGGTGAATAAGACAATCAATAAATAAATTATGCTCCAACTTCATCACAAAGCGGTTCACCATACGTGCATGCTACGGGAATCACAAACTTCAACACAAGTATTCTTTAAATTCACAATTACCCAACTAGCATGACTCTAATATTGCAATCCTAATATCTCAAAACAATTATCAAGCATCAAATTGATCATAGCATCCAATTCACTTTCTATGATAGTTTTTATTATACCCAACTTGGATGCCCATCATTCTAGGACCAATTTTATAACCATAGAAAATACCATGCTGTTCTAAAAGACTATCAAAATAATATAAGGGAAGCATGAGAGATCAACATTTTTTTCAAAATTAAACCACCGCCGTGCTCTAAAAGATATAAGTGAAGCACATAGAGCAAAACTATCTAGCTCAAAAGATATAAGTGAAGCACATAGAGTATTCTAATAAATTCTAAATCATGTGGGTTTCTCCCAAAAGGTGTGTACAGCAAGGATGATTGTGGTAATCTAAAAAGCAAAGACTCATATCATACAAGACGCTCCAAGCAAAACACATATCATGTGGCGAATAAAAATATAGCTCCAAGTAAAGTTACCGATAGACGAAGACGAAAGAGGGGATGCCTTCCGGGGCATCCCTAAGCTTAGGCTTTTGGTTATCCTTTAATATCTTGGGGTGCCATGGGCGTCCCCAATCTTAGGCTCTTGCCACTCCTTATTCCATAGTCCATCAAATCTTTACCCAAAACTTGAAAACTTCACAACACAAAACTCAACAGGAAATCTCATAAGCTCTGTTAGTGTAAGAAAGAAAAACCACCACATAAGGTACTGTAATGAACTCATTATTTATTTATATTGGTGTTAAACCTACTGTATTCCAACTTCTCTATGGTTCGTACCCCCCGATACTAGCCATAGATGCATCAAAATAAGCAAACAACACACGAAAAACAGAATCTGTCAAAAACAGAACAGTATGTATCAATCTATAACTTTCGAATACTTCTGGAACTCTAAAACTCCTACCAAAATAGGAAGTCCTGGGAAATTTGTCTATTGATCTACATCAAAAAGAATCAATGCAAAATCACGTTTCTGTGATTTACCAAAATTATTTTCGTGCGTGCAAAAGTTTCTGTTTTTTAGCAGAATCAAATTAACTATCACCATAGGTTATCCTATAGGTTCTACTTGGCAAAAACGCTAATTAAAACATGAAAACACATCTAAACAGAAGCTAGATGAAATTTTATTACTAAACAGAAGCAAAAAGCAAGAAATAAAAATAAAACTGGGTTGCCTCCCAACTAGCGCTATCGTTTAACGCCCCTAGCTAGGCATAAAAGCGAGGATAGATCTAAGTGGTGCCATCTTTGGCATTCAATTCATAAGTAGCTCACATGATAGATTCATAAGGTAATTTAACTTTCTTTCTATGGAAGTGTTCCATGCCTTTCCTTCATGGAAATTGGAATCTGATATTCTCTTCCATTATATCAATAATTGCACCTATCGTTCTATGGAAAGGTCTACCAAGAATAATAGGACATGAAAGATTGCAATCTATATCAAGAACGATAAAATCTACGGGCACATAATTCCTATTTGAAACAATAAGAACATCATTGATCCTTCCCATAGGTTTCTTAATGGTGGAATCCGCAAGGTGCAAATTTAAAGAGCAATCATCAAAATCATGGAAACCTAGAATATCACATAAAGTTTTCGGAATCGTGGAAACACTAGCACCCAAATCACACAAAGCATAACACTCATGATCTTTAATTTTAATCTTTACAGTAGGTTCCCACTCATCATAAAGTTTTCTAGGTATAGAAACTTGCAAATTAAGTTTTTCTTCATAATATTGCATGAAGGCATCAACAATATGTTTGGAAAAAGCTTTATTTTGACTATAAGCATGAGGAGAATTCAACATGGACTGCAACAAGGAAATACAATCTATTAAAGAACAATTATCATAATTAAATTCCTTGAAATCCAAGATAGTGGGTTCAATGCTATTTAAAGTCTTAACCTCTCCAATCCCACTTTTACCAAATTTAGCATCAAGATCTAAAAACTCCGAATTATTGGGACGCCTTTTAACTAAAGTTGACTCATCTCCAGTCCCATCATTATCAAGATTCATATTGCAAAACAAGGATTTAATAGGGGATACATCAATAACTTTTAGATCTTCATCATTATTTTCATGGAGACTAGAAGAAGACGCTTTTACAAAGCAATCTTTCTTAGCACGCATCCTAGCGGTTATTTCTTTGCAATCATCAATGGAAATTCTCATAGCTTTGAGAGACTCATTGATATCATGCTTAGGTGGAATAGATCTAAGTTTCAACGAATCAACATCAAGCGAAAGTATATCAACGTTCCTAGCCAATTCATCAACTTTAAGCAATTTTTCTTCAAGCAAGGCATTAAAATTCTTTTGAGAGATCATAAATTCTTTAACGCTATTCTCAAAATCAGAGGGCATCTTATTAAAATTTCCATAAGAGTTGTTGTAGGAATTACCATAATTATTGGAGGAATTACTAGGAAACGGTCTAGGATTAAAGTTTCCTCTATAAGCATTGTTACCAAAATTATTCCTACCAACAAAATTCACATCCATAGATTCATTATTATTCTCAATCAAAGTAGACAAAGGCATATCACTGGGATCAATAGGAGCACTCTTAGTAGCAAACTATTTCATAAGTTCATCCATCTTTCCACTCAAAACATTAATTTCTTCTATAGCATGTAGTTTTTTACTAGTAGATCTTTCGGTGTGCCATTGAGAATAATTAGCCATAATGTTATCAAGGAGTTTAGTAGCTTCTCCTAAGGTGATTTCCATAAAAGTGCCTCCTGCGGCCGAATCTAAAAGATTTCTAGAAGCAAAATTCAATCTGGCATAAAAATTTTGTATGATCATAAATTCAAACCATGAGTAGGGCAATTGTGAATCATTAATTTCATTCTTTCCCAAGATTGGGCAACATGCTCATGATCAAGTTGTTTAAAATTCATAATATCGTTCCTAAGAGAGATGATCTTAGCGGGAGGAAAATACTTAGAGATAAAAGCATCTTTGCACTTATTCTAAGAATCAATACTATTTTTAGGCAAAGACGAAAACCAAGTTTTAGCATGATCTCTAAGTGAAAACGGAAATAACTTCAATTTAACAATATCATTATCCGTATCTTTCTTCTTTTGCATATCACACAAATCAACAAAGTTGTTTAGATGAGTAGTGGCATCTTCACTAGGAAGGCCAGAGAATTGATCTTTCATAACAAGATTCAAAAAAGCAGCATTGATTTCACAAGATTCAACATCATTAAGAGGAGCAATCGGAGTGCTAAGGAAATCATTATTCTTGGTATTGGAAAAGTCACACGATTTGGTATTATCTTGCGTCATCGTGACAAGCAATCCAACACACAAGCAAACAAAAAGGCAAGCGAAAGAGAGAGTAGATTGGGAAAGAGAGGGCAAATAAAACGGCAAGGGTGAAGTGGGGGAGAGGAAAACGAGAGGCAAATGGCAAATAATGTAATGCGAGGGAGATGAGTTTGTGATGGCTACTTGGTATGTCTTGACATGAGCGAAGACCTCCCCGGCAACGGCGCCAGAAATCCTTCTTGCCACCTCTTAAGCACTGCGTTGGTTTTCCTTGAAGAGGAAAGGGTGATGCAGCAAAGTAGCGTAACTATTTCCCTTAGTTTTTGAGAACCAAGATATCAATCCAGTAGGAGGCTCCTCAAAAGTCCCACGCACCTACACAAACAAACAAGAACCTCGCAACCAACGCAATAAAGGGGTTGTCAATCCCTTCACGGCCACTTGCGAAAGTGAGATCTGATAGAGATAATATGATAAGATAAATATTTTTGGTATTTTTATGATATAGATTGGAAAGTAAAAGATGCAAATAAAAGTAGATGAAAACTTATATGATAAAGGATAGACCTGGGGGCCATAGGTTTCACTAGTGGCTTCTCTCAAGATAGCATAAGTATTAGGGTGGGTGAACAAATTACTGTCGAGCAATTGATAGAAAAGTGCATAGTTATGAGATTATCTAGGCATGATCATGCATATAGGCATCACGTCCGTGACAAGTAGATCGAAACGATTCTGCATCTACTTCTATTACTCCACACATTGACCGACTCCTGCCTGCATCTAGACTATTAAGTTCATGAAGAACAGAGTAACGCAAATAATGTAATGCGATAGATAGGGATTGTGATGGGTACTTGGTATGGTTGACTTGCTTGCGTGAGCCTCCCCGGCAACGGCGCCAGAAATTCTTCTTACTACCTCTTGAGCAGTGCGTTGGTTTTCCCCGAAGAGGAGAGGATGATGCAGTAAAGTAGCGTAAGTATTTCCCTCAGTTTTTGAGAACCAAGGTATCAATCCAGTAGGAGACCACACACAAGTCCCTCGTACCTACACAAAACGATAGCTACTCACAACCAACGCGATTAGGGGTTGTCAATCCCTTCACGGTCACTTACGAGGGTGAGATCTGATAGAGATGATAAATAATATTTTTGGTATTTTTGATAGATGGATGCAAAGTGAAAAGTAAAAGACAAAGTAAAAACAAGCAAGTAAATAAAGCGATAGAGATTGATATGACGAGAATAGACCCGGGGGCCATAGGTTTCACTAGTGGCTTCTCTCGAGAGCATAGATATTCTATGGTGGGTGAACAAATTACTGTTGAGCAATTGACAGAATTGAGCATAGTTATGAGTATATCTAGGTAATGATCATGTATATAGGCATCACGTCCGAGACAAGTAGATCGAAACGATTCTGCATCTACTACTATTACTCCACTCATCGACCGCTATCCAGCATGCATCTAGAGTATTAATTTAAAAACAGAGTAATGCTTTAAGCAAGATGACATGATGTAGAGGGATAAACTCATGCAATATGATATAAACCCCATCTTTTTATCCTCGATGGCAACAATACAATATGTACCTTGCTGCCCCTGCTGTCACTGGGAAAGGACGCCGCAAGCTTGAACCCAAAGCTAAGCACTTCTCCCATTGCAAGAAAGATCAATCTAGTAGGCCAAACCAAACTGATAATTCGAAGAGACTTGCAAAGATAACTTAATCACACATAAAAGAATTCAGAGGAGATTCAAATATTTCTCATAGATAAACTTGATCATAAACCCACAATTCATCGGATCTCGACAAATACACCGCAAAAAGTGTTACATCGAATAGATCTCTAAGAATATCGAGGAGAATTTTGTATTGAGATTCAAAGAGAGAGAAGAAGCCATCAAGCTAATAACTATGGACCCGAAGGTCTGTGGT
Source organism: Triticum timopheevii (assembly GCA_963921465.1). Lineage (NCBI taxonomy): Eukaryota > Viridiplantae > Streptophyta > Magnoliopsida > Poales > Poaceae > Triticum > Triticum timopheevii. Next base: position 98,890,921 of record OY997264.1, on the reverse strand, counting down.
AAGCTACTCACAGCTCATCGGGGAGGCTTTGGAGATGATGTAGAGGCCCTCCGTGGTCGATTCCCCCTCCGGCGGAGCGCCGACGAAGGCTCCAAGATGGGATCTCGCGGATACAGAAGGTTGTGGCGGTGGAATTAGGTTTTCGTGGTCACTTCTGATGTTTTCAGGGTATGGGAGTATATATAGGAGGAAGAAGTAGGTCGGTTGACGCTCGAGGGGCCCATGAGGGTGGGGGGGCGCACCCACCCCCAGGGGGCACGCCGGGCACCCTCGTGGCCACCTCGTTTGTTGCTTAACGTCCACACCAAGTCTCCCGGTTGGCATTTGTTCCAAAAAGATAACTCCCGAAGGTTTCATCCCGTTTGGACTCCGTTTGATATTCCCTTTCTTCGAAACACTCAAATATGCAAAAAAAAAATAACAATTCGGGCTGGGCCTCCGGTTAGTAGGCTAGTCCCAAAAATGATATAAAAGTGTAGAGTAAAGCCCATAAACATCCAAAATGGGTAATAGAATAGCATGGAACAATAAAAAATTATAGATACGTTGGAGACGTATCAAAACACTAGATGGGTTTGGGCGCCCCCACCCCTAGGAAACTTGCCCCCCAAGCCAGGAGGGGAGGCGCCCCCACCTCTCCAGGTTACGTGAGATGGGGTTGGAGGGGTGCACAGCCCCTTAGTGGGCTGATGTGCCCCATCCCCTTGGCCCATAAGGCCCCCCAACGCTTGCCGGGGCCTCCAAAACCCCTTTCGGACACGCTGGTCGTCACCCGGTACCCCTGGAACAATTCCGGACTCCAATACCCTTCGTCCAATATATCGATCTTCACCTCCGGACCATTCCGGAGTTCCTCGTCACGTCCGGGATCTCATCCGGGACTGCGAACAACCTTCGGTAACCACATACTATTTCCCATAACAACTCTAGCGTCACCGAACCTTAAGTGTGTAGACCCTACGGGTTCGGGAACCATGCAGACATGACCGAGACGTTCTTCGGCCAAAAACCAACAGCGGGATCTGGATACCCATGTTGGCTCCCACATGTTCCACGATGATCTCATTGGATGAACCACGATGTCGGGGATACAATCAATCCCGTATACAATTCCCTTTGTCTATCGGTATGTTACTTGCCCGAGATTCGATCGTCAGTATCCCCATACCTCGTTCAATCTCGTTACCGGCAAGTCTCTTTACTCGTTCCGTAACGCATGATCCCGTGACTAACTCCTTAGTCACATTGAGCTCATTATGATGATGCATTACCGAGTGGGCACAGAGATACCTCTCCGTCATACGGAGTGACAAATCCCAGTCTCGATTCGTGCCAACCCAACAGACACTTTTGGAGATACCTGTAGTGCACCTTCATAGCCACCCGGATGCATTGTGACATTTGGTACACCCAAAGCATTCCTATGGTATCTGGGAGTTGCACAATCTCATGGTCTAAGGAAATGATACTTGACATTAGAAAAGCTCTTAGCAAACGAACTACACGATCTTGTGCTATGCTTAGGATTGGGTCTTGTCCATCACATCATTCTCCTAATGATGTGATCCCGTTATCAATGACATCCAATGTCCATGGTCAGGAAACCATAACCATCTATTGATCAACGAGCTAGTCAACTAGAGGCTCACTAGGGACATGTTGTGGTCTATGTATTCACACATGTATTACGATTTCCAGTTAATACAATTATAGCATGAACAATAGACAATTATCATGAACAAGGAAATATAATAATAACCATTATATTATTGCCTCTAGGGCAAATTTCCAACAGTCTCCCACTTGCACTAGAGTCAATAATCTAGTTCACATCACTATGTGATTGTAATGAATCCAACACCCATGAGGTTTGATCATATCTTGCTTCTGAGAGAGGTTATTAGTCAACGGGTCTGCACCTTTCAGATCCGTGTGTGCTTCACAAATCTCTACGTCATCTTGTAGATGCAGCTACCACACGCTACTTGGAACTATTCCAAATAACTGCTCTACTATGCGAATCCGGTTTACTACTCAGAGTCGTCCGGCTTAGTGTCAAAGTTTGCATTGACGTAACCCTTTACGACGAACTCTTTCACCACCTCTATAATCGAGAAATATTCCTTAGTCCACTAAGGATAACTTTGACCATTGTCCAGTGATCCATTCCTAGATTACTCTTGTACCCCTTGACTGACTCATGGCAAGGCACACTTCAAGTGCGGTACACAGCACATCATAATGTAGAGCCTACGCCTAAAGCATAGGGGACGACCTTCGTCCTTTCTCTCTCTTCTGCCGTGGTAGGTCCTGAGTCTTACTCAATACTCACACCTTATAACACAGCCAAGAACTCCTTCTTTGCCGATCTATTTTGAACTCCTTCAAAATCTTGTCACGGTATGTATTCATTTGAAAGTACTATCAAGCGATTTTGATGTATCCTTATAGATCTTGATGCTCAATGTTCAAGTAACTTAATCCAGGTTTTCCATTGAAAAACACCTTTCAAACAACCCTGTATGATTTCCAGAAATTCTACATTATTTCTGATCAACAATATGTCAATAACATATACTCATCAGAAATTCTATAGTGCTCCCACTCACTTCTTTGGAAATACAAGTTTCTCATAAACTTTGTATAAACCCAAAATCTTTGATCATCTCATCAAAGTGTATATTCCAACTCCGAGATGCTTACTCTAGTCCTTAGAAGGATTGTTGGAGCTTTGCATACTTGTTAGCATCTTATAGGATTGACAAAACCTTCTGGTTGTATCATATACATCCTTTCCTTAAGAAAATCGTTGAGGAAACAATGTTTTGACATCCTATCTGCTAGATTTCATAAATAATGCAGTAACTGCTCATATAATTCCAACAAACTCTTAGCATCGCTACGAGTGAGAAAGTCTCATCGTAGTCAACTCCTTGAACTTGTCGGAAAACATCTTAGCGACAAGTCGAGCTCTCTTAATGGTGACACTTACCATCATTGTCCGTCTTCCTTTTAAAATCCATCTGTACCCAACAGCCTTACGACCATCAAGGAGTTCTTCCAAAGTCTACACTTTGTTTTCATACATGGATCCTCTCTCGGATTTTATGTCCTCGAGCCATTCGTCGGAATCCGGTCCCACCATCGCTTCTCCATAGCTCGTAGGTTAATTGTTGTCTAGCAACATGACCTCCAAGACAGGATTACATACCACTCTGAAGTAGTACGCATCCTTGTCGACCTACGAGGTTTGGTAGTGACTTGATCCGAAGTGTCATGATCACTATCATCAGCTTCCACTTCAATTGGTGTAGGCGCCACAGGAACGACTTTCTGTGCCCTGCTACACACTGGTTGAAGTCAATAACCTCATCAAGTCTCCACCATCCTCCCACTCAATTCTTTCGAGAGAAACTTTTCCTCGAGAAAGGACTTGTTTCTAGAAACAATCACTTTTGCTTCAGAATCTGAATTAGGAGGTATACCCAACTGCTTTGGGTGTCCTATGAAGATGCATTTATCCGCTTTGGGTTCGAGCTTATCAGGCTAAGACTTTTTCACATAAGCGCCGCAGCCCCAAACTTTAAGAAACAATAGCTTCGGTTTCTCAAAACCATAGTTCATACGCTGTCATCTCAACGGAATTACGTGGTGCCCTATTTAAAGTGAATGTGGTTGTCTCTAATGCCTAACCCATAAACGATAGTGGTAATTTGATAAGAGACATCTGTTGGGGAACGTATAAATAATTCAAAATTTTCTATGCATCACCAAGATCAATCTATGGAGATTCTAACAACAAGAGAGGGAGAGGATGAGCATATTCATACCTTTGAAGATCACTACGCGGAAGCGTCACTAGAACACAGATGAGGGAGTCGTACTCGAGGTGATTCAAATCGCGGAAGATCCGATCTAACACCAAACGGACGGCGCCTCCGCGTTCAACACACGTACAGCCCGGGGACGTCTCCTCCTTCTTGATCCAGCAAGGGGAGAGGAGAAGTTGAGGGAGAACTCCGGCAGCACGACGGTGTGGTGGAGGAGCTTGCAGTTCTCCGGCAAGGCTTCGCCAAGCACTACAGAGGAGGAGGTGGAGTTGGAGAGGGGGAGGGCTGCGCCAGGGGAAGGGGTATGGCAGCCCTCCCACCCCCTCCCACTATTTATAGGGGGAAGGGGAGAGGGGGCCGGCCCCCTTAGTTCCCATCTAAGGGGGGCGGCGGCCAAGGGGGGGGAGCTTGCCCCCCAAGTTGGTGGGAGGCGCCCCCACCCCCTAGGGTTTTCAACCCTAGGCGCCTTGGGCCCTTGGGGGGTGCACCAGCCCACCAGGGGCTGGTTCCCACCCTTGTTCGGCCCATTGAGTCCCCCGTGGCAGGTGGACCCACCCGGTGGACCCTCGGACACCTTTCGGTGGTCCCGGTACAATATCGGTAACCCCCGAAATTATTCCGGTGACTGAAACTAGACTTCCCATATATAAATCTTTACCTCTGGACCATTCCGGAACTCCTCGTGACGTTCGGGATCTCATCCGGGACTCCGAAGAACATCCGGTAACCGCATACTAATTCCCATAACAACTCTAGCGCCACCGAACCTTAAGTGTGTAGACCCTACGGGTTCGGGAATCATGCAGACATGACCGAGACAGCTCTCCGGCCAATAACCAATAGCGGGATCTGGATACCCATGTTGGCCCCCACATGTTCCACGATGATCTCATCGGATGAACCATGATGTCGGGGATTCAATCAATCCCATATACAATTCCCTTTGTCAATTGGTACGTTACTTACCCGAGATTCAATTGTCGGTATCCCAATACCTCGTTCAATCTCGTTACCGGCAAGTCACTTTACTCATTCCGTAATGCATGATCCCGTGACTAACTACTTAGTCACATTGAGCTCATTATAATGATGCATTACCGAGTGGGCCTAGAGATACCTCTCTGTCATACAGAGTGACAAATCTCAATCTCGATTCGTGCCAACCCAACAGACACTTTCGGAGATGCATGTAGTGTACCTTTATAGCCACCCAGTTACGTTGTGATGTTTGGTACACCCAAAGCATTCCTACGGTATCCGGGAGTTGCACAACCTCATGGTCTAAGGAAATGATACTTGACATTAGAAAAGCTTTTAGCAAATGAACTACACGATCTTGTGCTATGCTTAGGATTGGGTCTTGTCCATCACATCATTCTCCTAATGATGTGATCCCGTTATCAATGACATCTAATGTCCATGGTCAGGAAACCATAATCATCTATTGATCAACGAGCTAGTCAACTAGAGGCTCACTAGGGATATATTGTAGTCTATGTATTCACACATGTATTATGGTTTCCGGTCAATACAATTATAGCATGAACAATAGACAATTATCATGAACAAAGAAATATAATAATAACCATTTTATTATTGCCTCTAGGGCATATTTCCAATAGTCTCCCACTTGCACTAGAGTCAATAATCTAGTTACATTGTGATGAATCAAACACCATAGAGTTCTTGTGTTGATCATGTTTTGCTCATGGAAGAGGTTTAGTCAATGGATCTGCAACATTCTGATCCGTATGCACTTTACAAATATCTATGTTCCCATCTTGAACATTTTCACGAATGGAGTTGAAGCGACGCTTGATATGCCTAGTCTTCCTGTGAAACCTGGGCTCCTTGGCAAGGGCAATAGCTCCAGTGTTGTCACAGAAGAGAGTCATCGGGCCCGACGCATTGGGAATTACTCCTAGGTCGGTAATGAACTCATTCATCCATATTGCTTCATGTGCTGCCTCCGAGGCTTCCATGTACTCCGCTTCACATGTAGATCCAGCCACGACGCTTTGCTTGCAGCTGCACCAGCTTACCGCCCCACCATTCAAAATATACATGTATCTGGTTTGTGACTTAGAGTCATCCAGATCTGTGTCGAAGCTAGCATCAACATAACCCTTTACGACGAGCTCTTCGTCACCTTCATAAACGAGAACATATCCTTAGTCCTTTTTAGGTACTTCAGGATATTCTTGACCGCTGTCCAGTGTTCCATGCCGGGATTACTTTGGTACCTCCCTACCAAACGTACGACAAGGTTTACATCAGGTCTAGTACACAGCATGGCATACATAATAGACCCTATGGCTGAGGCATAGGGGATGACACTCATCTTTTCTCTATCTTCTGCCGTGGTCGGGCTTTGGGCCGTGGTCGGGCTTTGGGCCGTGCTCAATCTCACACCTTGCAAAACAGGCAAGAACCCCTTCTTGGACTGATCCATATTGAACTTCTTCAATATCTTATCAAGGTATGTGCTTTGTGAAAGACCTATGAGGCATCTCGATCTATCTCTATAGATCTTGATGCCTAATATGTAAGCAGCTTCTCCAAGGTCCTTCATTGAAAAACACTTATTCAAGTAGGCCTTTATGCTTTCCAGAAGTTCTATATCATTTCCCATCAATAGTATGTCATCCACATATAATATGAGAAATGCTATAGAGCTCCCACTCACTTTCTTGTAAACGCAGGCTTCTCCATAAGTCTGCATAAACCCAAACGTTTTGATCATTTCATCAAAGCAAATGTTCCAACTCCGAGATGCTTGCACCAGCCCATAGATGGAGCATTGGAGCTTGCATACCTTGTTAGCATTCTTAGGATCGACAAAACCTTCCGGCTGCATCATATACAATTCTTCCTTAAGGAAGCCATTAAGGAATGTCGTTTTGACGTCCATTTGCCATATTTCATAATCATAGAATGCGGCAATTGCTAACATGATTCGGACGGACTTCAGCTTTGCTACGGGTGAGAAGGTCTCATCGTAGTCAACCCCTTGAACTTGTCGATAACCCTTAGCGACAAGCCGAGCTTTATAGATGGTCACATTACCATCTGCGTCAGTCTTCTTCTTAAAGATCCATTTATTTTCTATGGCTCGCCGATCATCGGGAAAGTCTGTCAAAGTCCATACTTTGTTTTCATACATGGATCCTATCTCGGATTTCATGGCTTCAAGCCATTTGTTGGAATCTGGGCCTGCCATCGCTTCTTCATAGTTCGAAGGTTCACCGTTGTCTAACAACATGATTTCCAGGACAGGGTTGCCGTACCACTCTGGTGCGGAACGTGCCCTTGTGGACCTACGAAGTTCAGTAGAAACTTGATCTGAAGTACCTTGATCATCATCATTAACTTCCTCTAGTCGGTGCAGGCACCACAGAAACATCTTCCTGAGCTGCGCTACTTTCCGTTTCAAGAGGCGGTACTTCATCAAGTTCTACTTTCCTCCCACTTACTTCTTTCGAGAGAAACTCTTTCTCCAGAAAGGACCCGTTATTGGCAACAAAGATCTTGCCTTCGGGTCTGAGGTAGAAGGTATACCCAATGGTTTCCTTAGGGTGTCCTATGAAGACGCATTTTTTCGACTTGGGTTCAAGCTTTTCAGGTTGAAGTTTCTTGACATAAGCATCGCATCCCCAAACTTTTAGAAACGACAGCTTAGGTTTCTTCCCAAACAATAATTCATACGGTGTCGTCTCAACGGATTTAGACGGTGCCCTATTTAAAGTGAATGTGGTTGTCTCTAAAGCATAACCCCAAAATGATAGCGTCAAATCGGTAAGAGACATCATAGATCACACCATATCCAATAGAGTGCGATTACGATGTTCGGACACGCCATTAAGCTGAGGTGTTCCAGGCGGTGTGAGTTGTGAAACATTTCCATATTTCCTTAAGTGCGTACCAAATCCGTGACTCAAATATTCTCCCCCATGATCTGATCGTAAGAACTTTATTTTTTCTGTCACGTTCATTCTCCACCTCACTCTGAAATTCCTTGAACTTTTCAAAGGTCTCAGACTTGTGTTTCATTAAGTAGATATACCCATATCTACTTAAGTCATCAATGAGGGTGAGAACATAATGATAGCCACCGCGAGCCTCAACGCTCATTGGACCGCACACATTAGTATGTATGATTTCCAACAAGTTGGTTGCTCGCTCCATTATTCCGGAGAACGGAGTCTTGGTGGTCTTGCCCATGAGGCATGGTTCGCATATGTCAAATGATTCATAATCAAGAGACTTCAAAACTCCATCTGCATGGAGTTTCTTCATGCGTTTGACACCAATGTGACCAAGGCGATAGTGCCATAACTATGTGGGACTATCATTATTAACCTTACATCTTTTGGTATTCACACTATGAATATGTGTAACATCACGTTCGAGATTCAATAAGAATAAACCATTGACCAGCGGGGCATGACCATAAAACATCTCTCTCAAATAAATAGAACAACCATTATTCTCGGATTTAAATGAGTAGCCATCTCGCATTAAACGAGATCCAGATACGATGTTCATGCTTAAAGCTGGCACTAAATAACAATTATTGAGGTTTAAAACTAATCCAGTAGGTAAATGTAGAGGTAGCGTGCCGACGACGATCAGATCGACCTTGGAACCATTCCCGACACGCATCGTCACCTCATCCTTCGCCAGTCTTCACTTATTTCGCAGCTCCTATTTTGAGTTACAAATATGAGCAACCGTACCGGTATCAAATACCCAGGAGCTACTACGAGTACTAGTAAGGTACACATCAATAACATGTATATAACATATACCTTTGGTGTTGCCGGCCTTCTTGTCCGCTAAGTAATTGGGGCAGTTCCGCTTTCGGTAACCATTTCCCTTGCAATAAAAGCACTGAGTCTCGGGCTTGGGTCCATTGTTTGGCTTCTTCCCGGCAACTGACTTACCGGGCGCGGCAACTCCCTTGCCGTCCTTCTTGAAGTTCTTTTTACCCTTGCCTTTCTTGAAACTAGTGGTCTTATTCACGGTGGTACTATCTTTACCTAATAATAAAGCAAATTGGGTTTCTTTCGTCCGTCATGGCATTTTTCAGAAAAGTCCATAGAGAATTCAACCCGCAGTCCTGTTTTAAGTCAAAACGAATCGTTTTTTTTCGTATTTTACACAAAAGTCCCTGTGTTTTCTTGAAATCAACCCGCCGTCCGGATTTAAGTCACACCCTAACCGTTATTTTATGTTTTACGAAAAACCCTCAGATGTTTTAGGTAATTCATCCGCGGATCATATTTAAGTCAAACAAATACTTTTTAAAATCATCCATATCTTTTAAACCATAACTCCGATTTGAACATGTTATATATGAAATTTGAATAGAAAAATATGTTGAATATGAATATGAGATTATATTTACCTATTAAGTATTTTTAAATATTATTTTGGAATATATTTAAATCAAACAAATGATTTTCTATATTATCCGTATCTTTTAAACCGTAACTTCGATTTTAACATATTATATATGAAATGTTATTAGAAAAATGTGTGGAATCTAAATATGATGTTAATTTTTCCTATTAAATATTTTTAAAATATTGTTTTGAAAGCAAACTTATAATTTATAGTGCAAGATCCGTTTTTCTTTTGTATTGGCGGCGATCCGGATTGCAAATAAACACGCCACTATAACCATATGGGAAAAAAAACATCGATAACTACACATGCATGCCTCTGGAAAATGTCGCAAGGGAAAACAACAGATTTCTCATCGCGAGAGTGAGAGAAAGAGAGAGAGAGAGGGCGAGGGAGGAGAGAGGGAGAGAGAGAGACACCTTAGGATTAACCATATTCAAACACGTTTTTTTTATTGTTTTGTGTGAACACCGAGGCGATCGCCGGCGAGGGTGAGAAGGAGGATAAGCGGCAACGCAAATGTGATGCCTCGCCAAAATAAAAGAGATGGACCTATTGAGTGATGGTTGTTGGGTTAAGAGCATGTGTTATATTTTTCTCCCGTTGCAACGCACGGGCTCTTTTGCTAGTTTATATTTATAAGCCTTTTCGTACGTGTAGTTAACAGTTCTTTTGTTGGGCGTCGTTCTTTTAAATCTGGACCACCCGGATCCTGTGTGTGCGTGTGTTTGAAAATATTAAAAAAAAACAAAGAAACAATTGGCCAAGCAGGGATTCGAACCCTGGTCTGCTGGGTGTGTGCGAACGCATCATACCAAACAGGCTAGACTCGTAAGTGTGCTAACGTTGGCGTCTGGCCTTTCAAGAATAGAAAACCACGCGTACTCGGGCCGAAACAATGGGCCCGGGCGTGCTGGGCCGGCCGACTGCTGCGGCCGACGGTACAGACATTGGCGAGCAGGCTGCTGCTTCGGAAATTAAAAAAATAATATGGCATGAATAAGAATTGTACTTAACGAAACAAATGAAGGCGAGAGCAATAGATATTATGCATAATTAGGCCAGCAAGAAAGAAAATAGACATTAATTGCTAATTGCATGAGAAATAAAGAAGGAAGGAGAAAGAAAAGAGAGAGGAAGGAAATAGACGGTAATTATGTGGAGCCGGCAAGAAAGGAAATAGATATTTTTTGCATGAGAAATAAAAAAGGAAGGAGAAAGGAAATAGACGGTAATTATTGTGAGCGCCATATTAATCGCAGGAGTAATTAATAGGCCGACAATTTGGATTCCTCACATGCATGATATAAGGAAACAAAGATAAATAAAATAGACACTAATTGCATGAGAAATAAAGAATAAAAGAGAAAGGAAAACGAGAGGAAGTAAATAGATGGCAATTACAGATTTTTTTTGAAGGAAGTGCGGATATCAATGGCAGGCGTGTAGTGCCCCATTCATATCTTATGAATAAAACGATGTGGCGTCTTTTTTGTGCTTGATACTCACTAAATTCATGCCTTTTTTTTTGTTGCAACAGAGAGTGTGACATGTATTCCTTACACTAATAATCCTTACTAAATTTGCGCCAAATTTATAACACATTCAAAGTTATATTTGCGCATACAGTCCTCGCTAAATTTATGTCAATTGTTTCAACTGTTGTAACCCGCGGGCATCTATACTATTTTTTATATTTATATAAATGGAGGTATAATCTTATTGGTCCTCCCATTTCGTATGTCCATGGCATTTTTCATATTGAGCTAGGCTATTCTACCGTTCATCTGTCCTGGGTCACTTGGCCTCTGCCCCGTTGGTCCGTGTAGTGTTCCACCAATAAAAAAAACAATGCCCTGCCAACCTATCCATGGAACCCGGCCCAACAAATCAAACCCGCCATCCCGTCTAGGATATGAGGCAAAAGTCGTTAACCTCTAAATCGCAACCTGCACTGTTTTTTGTGTTGATCGTGTTAGCCCGCAAAAAGAGGTGTTGATTGTTTTAAACTAAAGTTAAATTTGGTGGTTGTTTGTGTCCTTCACGGACTGGTACTAAACTATTACGATGTAAATCCGGATAACACAAACACAAGGCGCAAGCATTAGATTGTGCAGATGTGGCCGGGATCTCAAACGCGACCGTTCGCTGGTCTTTCCATGCAGGTGATGCAATTTTGTATTGGTTCCAAGCTCAGGTGGAACGTTCGCTGTGTAGTGAACATCGTGACCGACAATGATAATAAAGAAAAGAAGTGGAAACAAGGATGGAGGCACTAGGGGTGATAATTTGTTTCTCCCGTTGCAACGCACGGGCATTTTTGCTAGTAACATATACCTTTGGTGTTGCCGGCCTTCTTCTCCGCTAAGTAATTGGGGCAGTTCCGCTTCTAGTGACTATTTACCTTGTAATAAAAGCACTGAGTCTCGGGCTTGGGTCCATTGTTTGGCTTCTTCCCGGCAACTGATTTACCGGGCGCGGCAACTCCCTTGCTGTCCTTCTTGAATTTCTTTTTACCCTTGTCTTTCTTGAAACTAGTGGTCTTATTCACCATCAACACTTGATGTTCCTTTTTTATTTCCACCTCCGCTGATTTCAGCATCAAATATAACTCAGGAATGGACTTCTCCATCCCCTGCATATTGTAGTTCATCACAAAGCTCTTGTAGCTAGGTGGGAGCGACTGGAGGATCCTGTCAATGATCGAGTCATCTGGGAGATTAACTCCCAACTGAGACAAACAATTGTGTAAGCCGGACATAGTGAGTATATGCTCACTGACAGAACTGTTTTCCTCCATCTTACAACTGTAGAACTTTTTAGAGACTTCATATCTCTCGACCCGGGCATGAGCTTGGAAAACCATTTTCAGCTCTTGAAACATCTCATATGCTTCGTGCTGCTCAAAACGCTTTTGGAGCCCCTATTCTAAGCTGTAAAGCATGCCACACTGAACCAGGGAGTAATCATCACTATGCGACTGTCAGACGTTCATAACGTCTTGAGTTGCTGGGAAAATGGGCGCTTCACCTAGCGGTGCTTCTAGGACATATGCTTTCTTGAAAGCTATGAGGATGATCCTCAAGTTGCGGACCCAGTCCGTATAGTTGCTACCATCGTCTTTCAGCTTGGTTTTCTCTAGGAACGCGTTGAAGTTGAGGGCAACATTAGCGTGGGCCATTTGATCTACAAGACATATTGCAAAGATTTTAGACTATGTTCATGATAATTAAGTTTATCTAATCAAATTATTTAATGAACTCCCATACAGATAGACATCCCTCTAGTCATCTAAGTGATACATGATCTGAGTCAACTAGATCGTGTCCGATCATCACGTGAGACAAACTAGTCATCCTCGGTGAACATCTTCATGTTGATCGTATCTACTATACGACTCATGTTTGACCTTTTGGTCTCTTGTGTTCTGAGGCCATGTCTGTACATGCTAGGCTCGTCAAGTCAACCTAAGTGTCTTGCATGTGTAAACCTGGCTTACACCCGTTGTATGCGGACGTTAGAATCTATCACACCCGATCATCACGTAGTGCTTCGAAACAACGAACTTTCGCAACGGTGCACAGTTAGGGGGAACACTTTCTTGAAATTTCAGTGAGGGATCATCTTATTTATGCTATCGTCGTTCTAAGCAAATAAGATGTAAACATGACAAACATCACATGCAAATTATAAAGTGACATGATATGGCCAATATCATCTTACGCCTTTGATCTTCATCTTCGAGGCGTGGCATGATCACCATCATCACCCGCATGACACCATGATCTTCATCATCGTGTCTTCATGAAGTTGTCTCGCCAACTATTACTTCTAGTACTATGGCTAACGGTTAGCAATAAAGTAAAGTAATTATATGACGTTTTTATTGACACACAGGTCATACAATAAATTAACCGCGGCGGCAGTTTTAACCGTTGCTCATGGTGGATAGTCCGTATTTCAGTTGGCCCCGAGCCAAAACCGAGGCTGGTGGATGATTTCCATCCCAAGAGCAGTCTCAGGCTCTGCTCCCGCGTGTAAAACATGACAAGAAATGGAACCATGGAGGACGGGCGTGGAACAAATGAGGCATCCACCTCAGGCCACTGTACCAGAGCTGACACTCCAGCGACCCTCTGCTTGTGACGAGTGACGCCCTCTTGCAACGACGGCAGTTCGACTGATTCCATTCATCACGAAAGCGAAGCATCACAGATTCATATGCCTTCGGTCGGAGCTGCCCGCACCACCGTGATACTGATATGCAATCCATAAGCTTGTCTCCAACGTCTATGGCGCAGAAAGACTTTCAGACTTTGCAGACTCAATCGAATGGATTCCTGCAGAATTCGTGTCAAAGTACACACTGCTCTAGTCGACACAAATATCGAACAGAGCATATTCTTCCAGAATGGCATTCCCCCAAACAGGCACAGACGAAATGCTTAAGAGCCAATGATTCATTACTTACATGTCCACAAAAAAAAAATGATCCATTACTTACATGCCCAAGGCGTTAGACTCCTAACACATCATCACACAGGCCGTGTGGATACAACTGACAATAATTTACATATACAGGAAGTACCTCACATACATAAAGAGCCTCCCCGGCGAGCAGCTCGGAGCGTTCAAAAGCTCGCGGCAGCCAGCGCCCGGGGCTCCAGAAATGTCTACAGCACTAGCAGCACCCCACTGATGAACAACCGGCAATGTCTGCAGCACTAGCAGCACCCCACTGCTGAACAATTGGTAATGTCTACAGCACTAGCAGTACCCAACTGACGAACAATTGGCGCAGCGCCGAGCCGAGCACAGGGTCACTTTACGTGGGAATCGTATACCTCGAAAACAGATTCAGGGATCACCGTGGGCAACTTATCTATGTACATGAAGAGACGCCTCAGGTTCTCTCTTCGGACCGTCGCCATGTCGATGATGTCCCTGTTATCCGTGTATATCCAGAGGTCGGCGGAGTTGACCCTCTTCAGGCTGTCGCGGCAGAACGGACAGGACTGGGATCTTGATCTCCTGCAGGGAAGGAAGGGCCACACTTAGAACAATAGGTGTGTATTTAAAGAAACTGAATGGATCATATAGAAAGTTGATTGTCAGACTGACATGTTCAGAGCCAAATACAATTAAGTGTGTTTCTTTTTAAAGCTGATTCTTATTTTGATTCAATGAATGCTCAAGCTACTCTGTCCTAATACAGCAAAGGAGGTGCAACTAATCCTGGATTAAGTTTTCATTCCGTGAGAAATGAGCTCACACCATAACTAGTCATTATGCACCCCATTTGAAATCCTCAAGGCCTGGTGTTTCTTCCGACTCCGGAAAAGAAAATCTAAATCCAAATGCAAGCAAGAGATGACAGGACATAATCTAAGGAAACCAGATGAGAGCTGCTGTATCCAGTATCCTTTGGTCTGAGATAAGAGAAATCTATCTTAGTTGGACTTGGTCTCCTATATTGTTCTAAACTCATATATCCAACCTTTGGCTGTCCCGAGCTTAAACCAGCATGCCTTTTCTCCAATGAGGTTAAATTAATCATGCAATACAAATCTGCAAGATTCATTTCTTAATTTCTTCTTGCACGGCAATGAACATAAAAATCAGGAAGGCCAATTTCTGGACAAAGTTGATGTAGATTGTCTCGGAAAGATCCCATGTCCAATTAATTCCCATTTCTACTTCATATACCGAAGTATAATATTCTGATTAATTAATCAGACAGAACAATAATTAGAAGGAGCATGTAAGCCAGCTCAAAGCAAATATCTATCCCTTCTAAAGAAAGCAAATATCTAGTCAACAAGGTGACTTTAAATAGGGCAGGGTTCCATTACAATTAGATGCCCACATAGCCTCCTATCCTATGAAGACCAAAGAGCAAGCTCATAAAAGATAACCTAGTAGCATGATAACGGCATAATCAAGCTGACCACAGCAGTTTGAAAGGTAAAATATTCATTACCCTTTGGTATCATGCTTTAGGATCAATATTCCACGAAGATAAATGATTTCGTGCAAGCACAAAGGGACCCAATTATTTCCTAGGTGACCATGCTGATGTCTGTTTTTCAGATTGATTGTAAAATTACAAGTTGACAATGCAACCAGCTTACATATGAATCCTGAGGACCTATCATTTCATCTTGATCATGCAGAAGTGTTTTATTATCAAGGGCAAAAGCCAAATGTTCTCTGATACTGAATTTTGCTCGACAATACAGAGAGAAGAGAAAAGATAGGTACCAGTCACGGTAGCATTTAATGCACATAGCATGGCTACAAGTTGGAAGGACAACTTTGTTGTTTATTTCCATACATATGCCACACTCTTCCTCTATATTATCATCAATCTCTGAGATCACCCTTTTGTGATCCTCCTCTCGTCTTCTATACCTCTCTATACAAATCGCTTTTTGTTTCCTGTCCTCCACCTCATTAATTCCTTCATGTAATTGCGCCAGAGAAGGGTAAATTACAGCTGCCAAAAAATAATGAAAAATAGAAACGCAATGAACAAACCAGTCAAAGAAAATAAATGCGTGAAACAGTTGCAGAAAGCAACTATACTGTACCATAGAATTCCCTAATGCTTGCTTTCCTTTCATGAGTGGACATGGTGGTTGTCCCATCAGCATAAACCTGCAGATTTAAGAATATAATGATGTTAATCATGGCTGCAACTCAACAACAACAAAATAATAGCAGAAAGAAACCTAACTATGATACTTGAGTACCTTGTAAATGAGAATTCTCAACAGCCCAAGAGCACCAGCAAGGTTGCAGTCTGTCCACTGCACAAGAAAAAGGAAAAGGTGTGCAGCCGGACAGTATGACATCCTCATCTGAAGACAGGCACCATCATATTCCCTTCGGAATTCAGAAGCACTGCAGTTTTTACCAAAAAAAAAAACTGAGCAATGCATTCTTGATGCAAAGAGAATAAACAAACTATACTAAAATCTCAAGTTACACAAAAAATTCACAATTCTGTTTATTACATTTCATGGTCTTACAGATAAGGCAAAGCTATATGCTGTAATATAGATCATGAAAGCACAAGAAATTAGGATAATCATGATATCCCTACAAAAACAAGACCACTCCAGAACTTCATTGACCAACTTCATCAGAGAATAGCAAGTTTTGTTTCAGAATTAAGGCAAATGTGTTGTTAATGGCCAGCAATGACATCAAAGCATAGAATATTTCTGTGGTTGATCGTGCTAACACATGTGTGTGTGTATCAGGAACACCATATCAAAAAACAAAAAAGAAAGGGCACTGCTCCTGGTGATTTCCTCAAATAAACTGCTTGCCATGTTGCTCTCCATAATAAGAAAAAAGTAGTTTAATACTTACATTCTTAAATCATTTCAGTTGCATCATATGAGGTACAGGACATGGTTAAAGTTGGAACTAGAGTTAGCAATCTCTATACTCAATATTAAAGAATACCATTAGTGGTCAATCTTTTAGAGATTACAACTAAATTCTGAAAACTAAGCCTTGTACACAAGTGCCTGGCTAAGGCAACAGTAGCCTATTTCAGTTGGAGGCCCACAGGAGTCGAAAGCATTCCTACACTACGTGTTAAAAATGGTACATGATAAATGTATTATTGTTTCCTGGCCAGGTTCTAAAGCTGTAGGGAACCTTTAATAGTGAATTCATCCAGAGCAGTTGATGCCCATGTGGATAGTAAACAAAGCATGATAACCAAATCAATGATGCGTAATTGCGTAGCTAGTTGGCAAAATGATATTGTGGACAACAATTTCCATGACGTTACACGGAAAAAAAAATCCATGGTGGTAATGATGAAGCCGCCACCACATTGTCACTCGAGAAGAATTGCATCGTACACCAACAAAGAGGGATTTGATGACGAGAGCTCAGAAAGTGCTGTTCCTATATTCCACTAGTGCTTCAAGGCCAATGATGGTGGCTTCGGTCAGAAGGCAGTACATTTGTCAGACACGTGTCAATGAAAGAAGCTGCGTTTCAGTCCTTCACAGCAACCCAAGTATAATTACACTCAATACATAAAACTAAAGCGATAAGTATATGCAGTCAATCAAAATTGGAGCAGTAATCCTGGAGTGTCGGGACTCAAAAACTGGAAGCATACATATACTTAGCATAATAATCAAATTAACCAACCAAGGTGTGTACAGCAACGATAATAATCTGTAAACGAACAGGCCAATCCACTCCGAACCTAGATTAAACGGAGACCGCAACGGATTAATCCCGACAAAGGCCAAAAATACCGCATGACATTTGCGCGGACATAGCAGCACCGCGAACAGGCCAATCCACTCCGAACCTAGATCAACACAGTAGAAGGCTCCGGTAACAGCGCAACACTCCACCCAGCTCAAATCAAAGGCCAATCAAACAACAGAATTTGTACACGGGAGCAGCAGGAAGGAAGGTGCGGGGGGCGGGGAGCTCACATCGAGTTGGCGTGCTGGATGTCGGCCTCGAGCAGCTTCAGCGAGTCCCGGAACGACCTTCCCATGGGTGGTAGGAGGAGGAGGAGGAGGAGCGGCACCGGTACTACTACTCCAGCGCCGCGCCGCCGCGACCATCCAAATCCCCAACCCCAACCCCTCCGCGCCAAGCCACCAACCGCTATCCCCTTCCGCTCCGCGCCTCCAACCCCACACCCAAACCCTAGAGCCTCTCGATCCGCGCAGTCACTCCCCCGAGGTTTTAGTCTGGCTCCGGCGCGGGCGAGCTCGGCGAGCGGCGGTGGGGAGTGCGGCGAGGAGGCCGGGCAGGTTTAAAGCTCACGCGGCCGCGCCCCCCGTCGCTTTCGGCGCCCCCGGGTGCCTTGCGTGCACGGGAGGCAGGTGGGGTACGGCGACGGTGGTGGCACGCTGACGGGTGGGGCGAGGGCCGGGCCGGTCTCGCCTGTCAGGGGCCGTGGGTAACGTGGGGGTGAGGGTGGCCGGGGACGCGGGCTCGGCTAGGAGGGTTGACACGTACGTTTCTGGAAGGTGCGGATGCCCGGCTGAAGTTGCACAGCCCGTGACACAGCGGAAGCACACGTACAACGGCACCGAGCCATCCGTGCCTGGTCGACTGGTCGTGTTTGGCTTGGTTCAGGTGAAGCAGAGCTGGGTCAGAAATTAACTTGCCAGCTGGGGTGAAAGCCCTGTTTGGATACTCTAACTTAGTTAGAGATTAGAGTTAGATTCTAACTCTAAACTAACTCTAAACTAACTCTAACCAAAAAGCTGTTTGGATGGTAGGGTTAGATTGACAATAAAATATTCTTTCTCAATCATTTGACTACTTTGGACCTTGTTTGAATGGGAGGGGTATCTTTTTTTACTATTTTTTCTAGTGGGTCCAAGAGAACTAACCCAAATAAGCTCCTCTAGTGTGGGCTAGTTTTTTGGGGTGGGTTAGATCCAACTAACCCAAACTAACCCATCATGTTTGGATACTTTTGGGTTATTTGAGCCCCAACTAACTAAAACTAACCCTAACATAGGGATCCAAATAGGGCCGAAGTCCATGAGCTGTGCTTAAGATCACCCCACTAGCCCAATAATTTGATGCCACAGGACTGATTTTAAATGCCAAGAGAGAAGATTTTAGGTCAACCTACATTTCCAGCATATCTAAAACGGGTGCCCTAAATTTCAGCTTGGGTGCTCTTATAAGGATCCGTGCGCAGTCCGGGAGGCGGACCCGGCGGTCGTCGGGGCACCGAGCTCAGTTTCGGCCGGAGTAGTTCGCCCGGGACGCTGCCAGGCCGCGTCGGGAAGCGAACCGTGGTGCAGCCAACTTCGAGGATGCTGCTAAGCATCCGATCAACCTCGACCACTAATCAACCTCGGAGCAGTGATCACATCGATTGATTTGGAGGTTCCCGACCACTAATCAACCTCGACGTCCGACGGTGATGCGCCGGCGACCATTTGATCAATCGTTCGACGGAGGGGCAGGGGAATCGGCGGAGAGGGCGCGGCGAGCGTCTTAGGCGATGCGGTGGCGGTGGGGCTGGGGGCGGCCGACGGAGTGTCAATGGCGATTTTTGGGCGGCTGCTAGTGGTGTTGTATATCCTTATCTTTGCCCAAATGACTTAAATGATACCCAATCCTTCGGAATTAAGTGTCGCTGAACGATGTATCTAGATGTATTCCATTGCTTGATACATCTGTATGTTCGACACTTAGTTCCGGACAGAGAGAGTAGAACATTGGGGTCAGAGATTTATAGCTTGCCAACGCTGTGTTTAATACCCCCATTTTTTCCAAAAATGACCGGATTATAATTTTTTTACCGAAAGTATAAAGCATCTCAAATATATAAAAATACGTCGAAATTCCAAGACCTTGAACGGCCACTATTGCCGCTAGAACGAGTCACAGTTGCCACACACCTACCGGAGCCGGTTTGCCTTGTCGATGACAACCAGAAAGTCTTCATGCACGTTACCCTAAAGACCAGCGCCCTAAGCTATAGTTGTCGCGGTTGAACCTTTGCATAGACTAAAGTCTGAAGCACCTGACATCCCGCCGCCCCCAAGGAGATGGCGGGAATCTACGTCGAAGCTACATCGACTGCGTCCATACGGACTAACTCGGGAAGGATCGGAGCTCTTGAAAGATCGTGGATGTCGCCTAGAGGGGGGGTGAATAGGCGCTTTAAAATAATTACGGTTTAGGCTTGAACAAATGCGGAATAGACCTAGCGGTTAATTTGTCAAGCACAAAACCTACAACAACTAGGCCCACATATGTGCACCAACAACTTATGCTAAGAAAGATAAGTAACTATGTGATAGCAAGATATAAGACAAAGAACAATATGGCTATCACAAAGTAAAGTGCATAAGTAAAGGGCTCGGGTAAGAGATAACCGAGGCACGCGGAGACGATGATGTATCTCGAAGTTCACACCCTTGCGGATGCTAATCTCCGTTTGGAGCGGTGTGGAGGCATAATGCTCCCCAAGAAGCCACTAGGGCCACCGTAATCTCCTCACGCCCTCGCACAATGCAAGATGTTGTGATTCCACTAAGGGACCCTTGAGGGCGGTCACCGAACCCGTACAAATGGCAACCCTTGGGGGCGGTCACCGAACCCGTACACTTTGGCAACCCTTGGGGGCGGTCACCGGTACCCGTCAAATTGCTCGGGGCAATCTCCACAACCTAATTTGAGACCTCGACGCTTGCCCGGAGCTTTACACTATAATGATTGAGCTCCGAACACCACCAACCGTCTAGGGCGCCCAAGCACCCAAGAGGAACAAGCTCAGGGGTACCAAGCACCCAAGAGTAATAAGCTTCTCAACTTGTAACTTCCACGTATCACCGTCGAGAACTCAAACCGATGCACCAAATGCAATGGCAAGGGCACACGGAGTGCCCAAGTCCCTCAATCTCAAATCCCACCAAAGCAACAAAAGCTATGGAAGAAAAGGAGAGGAAGAACAAGAAGGAGAACACCAAGTACTCTAAGATCTAGATCCAAGAGGTTCCCCTCACATAGGGGAGAAAGTGATTGGTGGAAATGTGGATCTAGATCTCCTCTCTCTTTTCCCCCCAAAACTAGCAAGAATCCAGAGAGGGATTGAGAGATAGCAAGCTCCAAGAGGTCAACAATGGTGGGGGGAAAGCTTGCAAGAGAAAATAAGGTTGGAGGTGGAAGAAGGGGTATAAATACCCCCAAGAAAAATGTGGCCGTTGCACACAGCCGCCACCCCGGGCACCCGGACAAAAGGGGTCCGGGCACCCGGACCGAACAGAGAAAATGCCATACAACCCCGGGCACCCGGGGGCAACCCCGGGCACCCGGGGGCAACCCCGGGCACCCGGACACACATGGAAAGAAACAGGGTAGGGGGGTCCGGCACCCGGGGGTCTCAACCCCAGGCACCCGGAGGGGGCCGAGACGAGGTGACAGGGGAGCCCGGGCACCCGGGGTGGTCAGAGGAGGACCGGGAGCAGCCCCGGAAGACCCGGGCACCCGAGGGGTGAGACCCCGGGCACCCGGACCGACCAGAGAGGTCACTAAGGAGGGGCTCGGGTGACCCCGGGCACCCGGGGGTCAAGGACCCCGGGCACCCGCACTAGGCAGACTACAAAAAAAGACACATCCATGACATTTTGGGCCGAACGAAAAAAATTTCTGTCATACATATGACACTTCTATGACGATAATTGTGACAAAACCCGATATCATCATAGATGTGGTGGGCTCCTACTTCTATGACAAAAAATCATGACAGAAAATGGGTTTTTCGTCCTGGGCGGGCCGGAGACGCAGCTGCATGACATTCTTTGGGCCGTCCATGACGGAAAAAACCGTGGTAGAAGTGAGGGGGAGGAAAATTTTGGGGAGTTGCCGGTTACGGTGGGAGGTCGGGGGCCGAGCGATGCGCGTTTCTCTCGTACAGGTACGCGCGTTGGGCTCTAACTGAACCCAAGCAAGGCGTTGGGCTCTAACTGAACCCGAGCGATTGCACTGGAGGCTACGCGTTACTGAACTCGAGGGATCGATCGATGGCTGTTAACTGAACCCGATGGAGCGATTCCTTCGCTACTGCTGCTAACTGAAGCCGATCGATTGGATGAACAGTGAGCGTTGCCGGGGGGGTTGGATGAATAGTGAGCGGTGGCGTTGCCTCTGGATGAACAGGAACCCATGGTGTGGAGGGCTGTATGAACAGTAGACAGTGGAGGGGTGGCCATGGAGGGGTGGTTGAACAGGCCCCCGTGGTGTGGAGGGCTGGATGAACATTAGACGGTGGAGGGATGCCCGTGGAGGGGTGGTTGAACAGTAGCCGGTGGAGTAGCGCGAGGTGGAGGCTGGATGAACAGGAGCCCGTGGAGGCTGGAGGAGGTCGGCGGTAGCCCGTGGAGGTTGGAGGAGGTCGATGGTGGAGTTGAACAGTATCCCGTGGAGTCCCGTTTTGCGGTATGCCACACCCGTCCCGATGAACAGGACCCCCGTTTCGACCGTAGCGCTCCAACACAAGTCCGTTTCGCCCATTTTGCGGTACGCCACACCCCTCCCGATGAACAGGACCCCCGTTTCGACCGTAGGAGGTCCGTTTCATCCACTTTGCGGTACGCCACACCCCTCCCGATCAACAGGACCCCCGTTTCGACCGTAGGAGGTCCGTTTTGTCCGTTTTGTGGTACGCCACACCCCTCCCGATCAACAGGACCCCCGTTTCGACCGTAGGAGGTCTGTTTCCTTGTTGTGCGGTACGCCAGGCCCCTCCCGATCAACAGGATCCCGTTTTGAACGTGGCCGGTCGAACACAAAGCCGTTTCCTCTGTTGTGCGGTATGCCAGGCCCTGTTTCCATCGCTTGTTCCGTCCAAGCCCTCCCGATGAACACGACCACACATTCCATTCCGACCCTGTCGGTTGGCTCCCCATGAACACGACGATGATGCTGTTTCTCCGTTCCAACCCAGCCATGTACGTATGCGCGAGTAGGCGTTCGAGACCCTGCCCGTATGTATGTACGTGGTCGTATTTTCTTTCTTGCACCCTCGCCGCTGTACGTACGTGTACATGCTATGTGCGCGCCTCTACTACGACACGTGCACGCCTCTACAACGACCAGTATGTACGTACATGTTCGCGACCAGAATGACAACCCTACGTACGCTTCGACCAGGTGGGTCCCAACTGTCAAGCACTTCCTTTCCTGCGAAGATGTAGCTGGTGGATCCCAGCAGTCAGGGGGGCGAATCGTTTTTTTACCCGGACACACTTCCTTGCGTGCGAAGATGTAGCTGGTGGGTCCGAGCAGTCAGGGGGAAACGTTTTTTTCACGAAATACGGTGGCCCGTCCGGTGGGTCCCCGCTTTTAGGTAGAGAATAATTATTTTGCGCGTAATAATGAGCACTTCCTTGCTGCGGCCGTGGACCCAGCTGTCAGCCTCTCCACGTACAGTCCACGTCCGATGAAAGCCATTCCTTGACCACATTGACCACGCCGCGCCGAGAGCACCAGGGCGGTGGGCGACGGCGAGGCCTAGGAAGGGGACGGCGCGGAGTCGGGGAAGACGCGGAAGTGGATGCCCACGCGTAGAGGAGTACGAGGGTTCACTGGTTCGCTACGGTGTGAGGCTGCTGTCGCCGCAGAATAACAGGGGGTGTGGGTGAGTAGAGGGATGGCCTGGCCAGCGGTGGGAGTAGTAGGGGGCGGTGAGGCCTCCGCCGCATCGCAGCCGGCCATGGGAGGCAGGAGCACGAGGCACGACCGGCGCTGGTTTGGGCAGCTGGAGCAAGAAGACCAGAGATTGAAGAAGCACTATGGCAGTTGGATGGACATCGTACGGTCACTGGAGCTAGAATCGTGCATATTGACTAAGTTGACAAAGCCCTTCGTCCCCGTCAACTTAGTAGGCCCACAAGTCAGCCTGCCACTATACTGGGTCCCAGCTAATAGGGGGAGTATTCATTTTTTGTGCGTAATAAGGAGGCACTTCCTTGCGTGCGAAGATATAGCTGGTGGGTCTGAGCTGTCAGCGGCGGTAATGTTTTTTTCACAAAATACAGAGGCCCTTTCGGTGGGTCCCTGATGTCAGGTGGATGAATCATTATTTTGCGCGTAATAAGGAGGCATTTCCTTGGATGCGGCCGTGGACCCAGTTGTCAGCCTCTCCACGTACAGTCCACTTCAGATGCATGTCGGTCGTTGATCATGTTGACCAGGCCGCGCCGAGAGCACCAGGGCGGTGGACGACGGCGAGGCCTAGGAAGGGAACGACACGGAGGCAGGGAAGACTTGGCAGTTGTTTCCCACGCGGAGGGAAGTACGACTGTACGAGGGTTTACTGGTTCGTCTGCCGTCGCCGGAGAATAACAGCAGGTGTGGGTGAGTAGAGGGATGGTTAGGCCAGTGATGGGAGTATGGTGGGGCGCTGAGGCCTGCGCGGCAGCACAGCCGGCCGTGGGGAGGAGTGAGCAGGCAGTCCCGCCGGCGCTTGTTTGAGCGGCTGGAGTAGGAAGAACAGAGATTGAAGAAGCACGATGGCCGTTGGATGGACATCCAACATCCACTGCTTGTGCGTCAACCTTTTTTTTAGGAAAGCCTCGAATTTGTGGAAAACAACATACAACCCATCTGCCATTATTTCTAATAATTTACGGCCCATTTGCTAATTCTTAAGGTTTTTTTGGATCCCATATTCTTTTTGTTAGCATTACAGCCCATATTGTGGCCACGGTTAAAAAATTATACGAAATTTTGCATATTTCGGTGCGGTCCGAACTGTTTTTAGTCCCGAAATTTCGACTTGCATTCAAACTGATTTTAAAAGTAAATGTATATCAATATAAGATCCAACAAATTCTCCACACATAAAAATTAATGTAATTTAAAATCTCGAAATGAAAAAAAGATATTTGAAACTAATTGTCGGTTTGATGTGTTTTAAAAATGTACAACCCATTTCTCATTACTGATAGGCCATTTTCTCGGCCAGCCGAATGAAGCTCTCCTCGTCTTGAATGATTTGCAGCCCAACAGGCCTGAGAAAGCGACTTACTTGGCAAATCAGAAAAAAACTGGGCTGTGGCCTTGGGCCCAGCTGTCAGCCTCTCCACGTACAGTACTCTTCCGATGGAAGTCGGTCGTTGACCACATTGACCATGCCACGCCAAGAGCACCAAGGCGGTGGACGACAGCGAGGCCTAGGAAGGGGACGACGCTGAGCCGGGGAAGACGCGGCAGTGGATGCCCACGTGGAGAGGAGTACGAGGGTTCACTGGTTCGGCTGCGGCGTGAGGCTACTGTCGCCGCAGAATAACAGGGGGTGTGGGTGAGTAGAGGGATACCCTGGGCCAGCAGTGGGAGTAGTAGGGGGCGGTGAGGCCTCCACATCATAGCCGGCCATGAGAGGCAGGAGCATGCGGCACGACCGGCGCTGCTTTGGGCGGCTGGAGTAAGAAGACTAGAGGTTGAAGAAGCACTATGGCCGTTGGATGGACATCGTACGGTCACTGGAGCTAGAATCGTTCATATTAACTAAGTTGACAAAGCCCTTCGTCCTTGTCAACTTAGTAGGCCCACAAGTCAGCCACCCACTATGGTGGGTCCCAGCTAGCAGGGGGTATTCATTTTTTGGTGCGTAACAAGGAGGCACTTCCTTGCGTGCGAAGATATAGCTGGTGGGTCCGACCTGTCAGCGGGGGGACCTTTTTTTCGTGAAATACAAAAGCCCTTCCCACGTACAGTGCACGTACAATGCGTAATAAGGAGGAACTTTCCTTGCGTGCGACCATGGACCTCCTGGGTCCCAGCCGTCAGGCTCTCCACGTACAGTCCTCTTCCAATGACTCTCGTATGTTGACCACGCCGTGCCGAGCGCACCGAGGCGGTGGAAGACGGCAAGGCCCCAGACTATAATGACCCGGAGATGGGGAAGACGCAGCAGTGGAGTCGTAGACAGAGAGGAGTAGGAAATTTGACTGGTTCGGGTGCGGGGTGGGCCTACACTCGACAGAGAATAACAGGAGTGCGGAGTGGAGGGATGGCCTGGCCGTCGGCGGGGTAGCGTTTTGCTGAGGAGCGCAAAACAACACCGCTGGACGCCGAAGGCTGGAGCAGGCGGTTCTGGCAGCGCTGGGGGAAGAAGACGAGAGATTGAAGAAGAATGCCGGCCGTTGGATGTAAATCCAACGCCTTCTTAGGCTTCGACCTACTGGCCCACATGTCAGCCAGTCCATTTATTTTTTTAGTCCATGTGGTGGGCTGGGTGAAACAATGATGTAGCATCTATGCAGCCCGTTTAAATCCCATTTGCATTTTTCTCGAAATCCGCGGACTTGCTGGGCTGGGTGAAAATATCATGTTGGGCTAGACGGAGAAATGTTATAAAAACATAAACACATGATTGCACGTCAGTAAAATCTTTGCAAGCTTATGTACGCAATAACTAGGAGTTAACTTGGCAAGTTATATATAAACAATTATTATTATTATTTTGTAAGAACTTTCAACTTACGAAATAAAATATCATTTTAATTTGATGAGTTAATAGTATGTGGGGTATTATTATTTTTTAGGCTAGACGTGGGACAGTTGAGTTGGTTCTAGGGGAGAGTATTGGGAGAAAACTCAGTTTACATCGAAAAAGAAAGTGGGAGAAAATTCAGAGACCTGCTGGGTCCACATGAGGAGAGGAATATGTTGGGAGGAAGGAGATTCAAAGCACGGCAGCCGAGTGAACTAGTTTTTTTTACGGACAAGTGAACTAGTTTACATACATAAGCAAATAGCCACTAAAAAAAGCAATCAGGTTAATGGGTTCTTAAAAGAAATATTTCGGACAAAACAGATAATTACGACACGTAGGCTAATGCATGAAACACTCAGATGATAAAGGTGCTTATAAAAAGATAAAGTACAACATCTAGACCTTCCTGGCATGCTTGATCATGACGCTGCGGCTGTCCGTGTACTCGTCGGTTACGGGAAGGAGACACGCCCTCATGTCCAAGATCTGCCTATACATGTCGTAGCATGCGTATGCATCCTTGGCCGCGTAGGTTATGTAGGCTAGATTCAGAGGTACCTCCCACGTGTTCAGGTCGTCTTCTTTCGTGTTGGCGTATCAGGGGTCGATGATGGTCTCAGCGAGGTCAACCACGGAGTCCTTCTCCTGCCCGTTGCTGATGATCTTGTATTGCTTCTGGATGTCGACAAGCTTGTTGCACCATATGGCTGAATCGTCGCATTCTTCCTTCTCTCCACCGTAGCGAAGGTGCAGTCGACGCTGCCGATGAAACGGGCGAATGCTCCAGAACCTGGTGCAGCCATAGGACTGAGGCGAGGCAGAGCTTCACCGAGTCCCTATCGTTGGTGTACATCACATTCAACTTGGTGCAGCCATAGGACTGAACGGAGAACTAACTCCTTGCTGAAGTCCATATCCACCAGGCTCACCCCTCGGATCGCCATTGGAGTCTCTTCGAGTGAACGAGTGTGTAGGCGGCGGCAGCAGTTCGTTTTTCAGCTCTTGGGGAACTGGATTCAACAGTAAGCTGAGTGTGTACAGGCGACAACAGTTACTACCCCTCCCTCGTCCGATGCACGCCCGGCAGAAGATGCACCCTCGGCGCATTCAAATGCCTCCATTAAGAAACCTACTACGGCCACACATCGGTTCACGAGCGGGTCTGTATTGGTACTGTAATAACAGGAGTTAGTGGTCACTTTACTTAAATTTAATTAGCTTTAATAGAAATTTATACTTAAAACAAGCAATGCATTGGCTCGTTCTATCAGTGCCACGGGATCAACATGTATAACAATTAGAATTATTATTCTCAGGACACACACGATCAGCACATTTGTCGCACTTTCACAAAGATAATACTACCAAATTTGAACTGTTTGTTATGGTTGTTGTCCTCTGCATCATCATGCTGTGTTTCCCAGCTTGCAAGATTCAGAACCAACAAATAAGATCCAAATAATAAGTACAATGCCTACACATCTCATTGTTTCCCAGCTTGCAAGATTCAGAACCAACAAATAAGATCCAAATAATAAGTACAACAAAGATGCCTACACATCTCATTGATTCCCAGCTTGCAAGATTCAGAACCAACAAATAAGATTCAAATAATAAGTACAACAAAGATGCCTACACATCTCATTGATTCCCAGCTTGCAAGATTCAGAACCAACCCATTAGAGCCTTTTGATAAAGTGAATTTCGGGATTAAATCCATCTTGGCTAGCCATGTCATACAATCGAAGAACTTGACGAATGCTCTTGACCGTCACAACATCTGTAGTTGAGTATTCCCGTTTGCACAACATGTTTGCACAGCACAAACAAGGAGACAGGAGAGCATGATTTCACTTTAATAGCGGCCTCCTTGAACTCAACCTCCAGCTCCACTAGGATGAGGTCTGCCTCGAGTTCCATGATTCAATTCATGCGCCTTTTTCTGTGGTTCACCTGAAATGAAGCAAAGATTGCATCATTCAGCTAGCAAGAAGTACTTGCTCTTGTGAGCTGGCAGGTTCTTCTTTAGTAGTTGCACTAAAATTGAGGAACATTAAGGTTGGCTGTCCGACTCATGTAAGGTGCAACTATAATTTTCTTATCCTTTTGTGCAGTTCCACTAAAATAAAGTGCCATTGTGGTGACAGTGACGGCTCCATCTTGCAAAGGCTAATAAAATGTTGCACGAGATTACCAGCAGAACTTGACGGAGATTTTGGAAACTCCCATCACCATTTTGTGCAGTTCCACCAAAATTGAGAGATGTTACCCACGTGACATTTTAGTTGAACTGCACAAGACACTCATTCCAAAAAAAAGTGTTTTGTGCAGTTCACCAAAAGGTCACAATAGCAACAAGGTGAAATGGATATCCCTATCTGCACAAAATGATAGAAAGTAAACAGTTGCTGGTCAATAAGAATATACGGAACATATACAAAATGAAAAGAAGCATCTTAATTATGTTCATGGCAATCACGCAAGGACATTAGGAATTTTAAAACGTCAGCAATGCTTCATGTTACCAGAAGCATTATGATCAACAATGAGATTCCTCAGATATGGGATTACTTTAATGGTGGCATTGCTTGTTTACCAGACACAGTAAATCAACAACAGCTAAAGAGTTGGTTTAAGGGCATGGGACCATGGGGACACCAGGACACTCAGCAGCGTAAAGGAGCAACTTACTTATCATACTGGGGAAAACAGCAGGAGTGCCATTTGTAACACAGTTTAATTGCATCTTATCACTGGAGGCATTAGATTAACAATAACACTGGTTAGACTTGTCTCTAAGGTACTAGTGTGATCGCTTCATTTTACATGCGCCCTTACATTAACAACAACAAAAGGTTGGTATAAGGACATGCGACAATGGACGCATCAGCACAATGTACCTACAAGGAGGCATAAAGTGGTGATGTCGAGCTTGTTCACGCTATGTGAGGGCAGCAAACCTAATCCTGGAGACCTTTTACTATGTGAGGGCAGCAAATCTAATCCTGGAGACCTTTTACTATGTGAGGGCAGCAAATCTAATCCTGAGACCTTTTACTATGTGAGGGCAGCAAATCCAATACTGAGACCTTTTACTATGTGAGGGCAGCAAATCTAATCCTGGAGACCTTTTACTATGTGATGGCAGCAAATCTAATCCTGGACATACTCTGTTGACTTGTCCACCAGCCGCCACTTTCTATCCTTTTTTCAACCAATAATAGATCTATTCCTTATCCAGTTTGTACTGCGTTTTTTCATTATTTCCCTTTTCAACCAAGAGACCGGTTGGGTATTCGGTCTCTACTACTTTCACCATATTATTTCCTATTTGAATCAAGTCCTAGATTCATGCTACAACTTTCCCCCCTTTCTTCGTTGTTTGAACAAAGCCCTAGATTCGAATGCATGAAGTAGCTTTACCTCTAATAATACTAAAAATTTAGGTGGCTTTGGAAGAGCTGATGGGAGTAGAAAAAGATTCACATGTAGACACGTGGGGAGCTGGGGCAGTAGAGCAAGGCCGCTTTCGAAGAACTTATACCTGAGGGTCGCCGGGATGTCGGCGGCGGCAGGTCGGATCTGCGGACAATACAACAGGTAGGAAGAAGGGTCGGAGGACCTCCCGAGCCGGCGCTGTGTCGGAGAGAACGGCACGGGCAGAGGATCGGGCCCCTCCGGCAGCTGTGGGTTTCCTCCCTCGGCGGCGATGACCGCGTGAAGGATGCACCTTTTAGTCCTCTACACACACCGGCCGAAGGGATCCGGTCGGATCTGTGACCAGCGGTGAGCAGAGAGAAAATGTCGCTACTGCTGTCTTGTTTATATCTGGAGAGGATGAGAGAATGAAGAGAGCAACCCTTGTAAAGCAAGCACTCAGGCCCCTGCGTCCATATATAGTGGAGTGATTATCTTTTTTCTCTCCACAACAAGCGTTTCAATTTGTGTACGTGGCATTAAAGAAAAGAAACTCTCTATTTAAGGTGACTACTCTACGACTCCTACTTACTACTACAGTACTTGTTCACTTGTGCTCCCCGCCCCTCCATTCATTGAACAACCCCACGGGTGAATAAACATACAGTAAGTACTGTATTTATATAGAATGAACAAGCTCAAACTATTTTCGCGTAGTTAAAAGTTGAGAGCGGGGCTTTTCCAGGGCAGTACGCGCGGCAGTTTTCGGGTAGGCGGTTTGACAGAGAGGCGAGGAGGGTGAGCGAGCGGGGCTGTGTGATTTGATGGCGCGTTACTGCTGGAAAGACTTGTGATATGACCACTCACTATAGTCATGAATTACTGGCGCTCCGACCGGGGTGATGCCCCCTTCCATTCCGCGCTCTAATCTGGTGCATGACACGTCGACTCGGATGCTGGCTCTCCCACATGTTGGAGTAGTAAGAAGGAGCAAAGAATGATGGGGTATATACTAGTACTATACTACTCCCTCCGTTCCTAAATATAAGTCTTTGGAGAGATTTCACTATGGACCACATACGGAGAAAAATGAGTGAATCTACACATAAAATGCATATATATACATCCGTATGTGGTCCACAGTGAAATATCTACGAAGACTTATATTTAGGAACGGAGGGAGTACTACTCAGGTCGGAGGAGTGCGAACCACGGCAGCCCTAAACCAGCCATGCGAACCACGGTAGCCCAGTGAACCAGCAGTAGAAAATAATGTGGTGATATGGCCATAAAAAACAATGTGCTACGGTCCACACTGTAGCATGTACAGTAACACTCCTCTTTGTTTGGATCCCTGAGTTAGAGCTAGTTTGGGTTGAAATAGCCTCAAATTATCGAAACAAGAGGGGTTAATTTGAGCTAGTTTGCTCTAACCCAACTAAAAAAACTAGCCCGGTGGAGAGGTTCTATTTGGGTTAGTTATCCTCGGGCCCACTAAAAGAGAACTAAAAAAATCTCACCTGCCCGCACCAGATCGCTCCCCTAAAAAAATCTCACCTGCCCGCACCAGATCGCTCCCCCCTCTCGCACGACTCCTCTCTGTTCCCCATAGGGCCGCCCGCCCAAGCGCCGCTCGCCCTCTCTCTCCTCCGACCGCCCTCTCCTTCTGGCCTCCGCCGCCCTACTCCGGCCGCCGTCTCCCTCCGACCTTCGAAGGTCGCCCCGCTCCCCCTTCACCAGTCGTTTTTCTCCCTCTGTCGTGCGCGGGGCGGCGCATCTACCAGGGAGGTCGCGAGAGGGGTGAGTTTGTTCGTTCCTTCTCTGTCTCACGGCCATATCATTCATCTTGCTTGCTCTAGCGCTAATTCTGATTTGGAAAAGTAGATCCTGATCAAACTTGCTATAGATTTGTGGTGCACGCATGGAATTGTTTGATGCTGCTTGAGGAGGTAATAAATCTTTCTAGAGGCCCAAAGATTCAGGTCACCTTTCTAGGTATTTCAATTTCAGGCTTGCATTATTTGTAGAGGCCCAAAGATTCAGTTCACCTTTCTATGTATTTCAATTTCAGGGTTGCATTGTTTCTAGAGGCCCAAAGATTTAGTTCACCTTTCTAGGTATTTGAGTTTTAGGCCTGCATTATTTCTAGAGGCCCAAAGATTCAGTTCACCTTTCTAGGTATTTCAGTTTCAGGCTTGCATTATTTCTAGAGGCCCAAAGATTCAGTTCACCTTTCTAGGTATTTCAGTTTCAGGCTTGCATTATTTCTAGAGGCCCAAAGATTCAGTTCACCTTTCTAGGTATTTAAGTTTCAGGCTTGCATTATTTCTAGAGGCCCAAAGATTCAGTTCACCTTTCTAGGTATTTCAGTTTCAGGCTTGCATTATTTCTAGAGGCCCAAAGATTCAGTTCACCTTTCTAGGTATTTTAGTTACAGGCTTGTATTATTTTTAGAGGCCCAAAGATTAAGTTCCCAGTTGGCGGAAAGCGGCCCTGCTACCCATGCCGGTGTCGACCTCAACTCGCAAGGGCCGGCGTCGGAGGGGTTCCCGGGGCTTGGCCTCTACAGAGACTTCCTTCAGAGCGACGATGGCGAGCTCCTCCCTCGGTGCGTGAAGGGCTCCGGGCTCCCTCCCTATCATGAACGACTTCCGTGATGAGTTAGCTCATTCTTTGTTTCATGAAGTGTTTTTTTATTTTGTGAAGCTTGATTGACGACTTGTATGTTTAAGTGGGATATCTCATTTGTATGGACAAAGTAAAAATTATCATGTTTTGCATGCTTGATTTGTATAGATGGTTCGTTTATGTCAATTGTGAGCGGGAGGAGGCCACAGAAGAGCCGGCCACACCAAGAGGGTGCTTGGATCCAAGGGACTTATTTTAGTCTGACTAAAAATAGGGTCCAAAGTAGTCAAATGATTGAGATAGAGCATTTATTGTCAATCTAACCCTGCCATCCATACACCTCTTTGGTTTAGAGTTAGTTCAGGGTTAGAATCTAACTCTAACCCCTGACTGAGTTAGAGTTCTCCTCGTCTCGGTTCATCGCCATCATACTTTCCCCATTCCTGTGTTTTCAGTATCCTGCGAATCAAAGAGGCCCTTTTTTCGGAAAAATCAAAGAGGCCCTTAGACTGGTTTAGGTCCGGTCATTTTTATAAATGTGTTATGTCCAAAATTTAATGAACGTGCTCCGGTTTCCATGAAAATAATCCGGTTTCATGATGTAATTCATTGATTTATTTATTCTTCTACGGGGGGTTTGCATGTAATTCGTGAGGTCTGAAATGTAAAGTACCCCGGCATATGCTCCGAGTCGTGCATGCACTACGACCCAGATGCTCTATGTCCCACATGTCAGCGAATGGGAGCACGTGGAAATAGCCTAGGAGTACATATAGGAGGATAAATGCGTGAAAAAATATGTACTGTGAAGCGTAGCCGTGGTTAGAAAAGGAGACCTAAAGTGATGACAGCTATAGGTCGCACGCACCCAACTAGTGGTACTAGACATACGACTAATTTTTCCCTCAAAAAAAAGAGGCACGAGTGCTCAGTACTCCTATTCTATAAACATGAGTCCCATCTGACAATAGCGTCCGTGCTACAGCTAGCTCTCCTCCCTCGTTTCTCTCTTCTAATTCTAAACTTGGCCGACGCCCGGTGGGTGGGGTGGGTTTGCTCAATCGCGGCCCCACCACACAGTGAAAACGTTACGACTGGAATAAAAAATGCCATATACTCCCTCTGTTCATAAATATAAGCCTTTTTAGATACTAGTTCAAATGGAATACAGCATACAGATGTATGAAGACATAGTTTAGAGTGTAGATTCACTCATTTTGCTCCGTATGTAGTAGTCACTTGCTGGAATCTTTAGAAAGACTTATATTTGGGAACGGAGGGAGTACTATACTAATAAAACATTAAGGCCACAAGGCGATGCAGTGCTGGTTACAGGAGGCAAGAAGAAGAGATGCATCCATTAACGATGTCCACCTCCTCGACTCAGGGTGCCGGCCCATCGAACGACACCTAAGTAGCAGCGGCTTTCGTGGCTAGGTTGACGTGCTTCTGAACAATGGCGTCCAAAGATTCCAGCCGCTGGAAGAAGGCCAATGTCTTTATGTCCTCGCTTGCCTTGTAGTGGCCTATGTAGATGATTTCCTGGTAGACGTGGATGTGCAGGTCGACGGTTTCTTGCATGGCGAGGCGCTGCGCGGCGAGCGCGGCCTCGAGGTGCACATTCTTCGTCGCGACCTCCGGCACCTGCAGGGCCACCAGGGCTTGAAAGAGTTCGTCACCATGTAGGCCGATGAGGGTGGCAGGCAATGAGGAGCCTGGGCGCGCGGGCTGGAGCAGTACGGCAAGGTCGTCCGCGCGCTTCTTGACAGCGGTGAACTTGCGGATGGAGTTAACCATCATGTCGTCTATGCGAGAGGCGAAGCCGGCGTCGGCAAGGGCTACGATGCCTGCGGTTGCCAGCACCGTCTGGAAATGCTGCGCGGTGCGGGGCCGCAGGCCAGCGCCTTGGATGATTTGGCACAGCCGACTGCCGCTCGCGTCCATCGCCTCCATAGGTGCTTGTGGCTTCTAGTCACTTGGTCTTGGATTGGAGTGAGCAGTGTTGCGCAGAGACTTGGGAGTAGATGGATGGGAGTGGTGGGGCGCCTTTATTATATGAGAGTCCAAACTCTGTTGCATTCACATCGTGCTGGCTCTAGTCTGCTTCTCCAATTAATTCCCTCTGCATGTAATTGAGGATGCATCATTGACTGTTCAACATCTCGGGAACCGCTACCCTCTTCCTTCTTGGCATTCAAGCACCTATGGACCCGTCGACGACCAGGTGCCTATGGTGACTTCGTAAATTTCAAGATGATAGTGCTATGCGTGTGTGCGTTCATAGGGGTGAGTGTATGCGCGTGTATATGAGCGCTTGCGTCTGTACTGTGTCAAAAAACAACAACGTAAATGCGTGTCAAAAAGAGACTAGTCAGTATACTCAATATTGTGCACCTCGGAGAGGAAAACGATAGAACTAGTACATATTTATTTACGGTGCAGATTCACTCATTTTGCTCCATATGTACTCCGTCTCGGTGTAGTCTAGTCACTTGTTGAAATCTCTAGAAGGGCAAATACTCTTTTCTGGTTTACAGGGCTATACTAACAAGTAGTTGTATGTACTAGTACAATAGTGGGCTCACATAGCAATTTTGTCTCATGCAAGAGCCTGGCTATATGCGTGCTCCAATGTTCGCAACTGCAACGTTCGGTTTGTGCTCGGATCTTCGCCTCTTCGAGAAGACGAACAATGATGTTACTACTACTGCTTCTACAGTGTCAAATCCACTACTGCATGTCCGTCCACCGCGAGCGGGACATGTAGCTTGTTTTAGAAGTACTACTAAGCAAAAGCCTGTCCTCGTTTGCGAGCAACAGCGCGCATGGGCGAGGGAGAAGGTGTGTAGTAAAATCAAGTTTCTCCTCGTTCTACGAGTTGACGCGACACATCATAGCACTGGCCCCACATGCTTGCCTCTAAACTTGGCTGAAAGACCCGCAGTGTACAATATATTTGCTGCAACCTCTACCATTTACCCACCACAAAATAAAATATATGTGGTCGTATGCATCGTTCTGATGCAGAGGCCGGGGAGTCCCCCCTTTTCGAAAAAAAACAAATTAAAATATATATTCATGTCTTGACCAGATGAGCGTGCAAACTACAATCACCAGGGTGATAGGTAGGGCCAGAAGACTATTTTAATTTAAAAAAAAACTTCGAGACGGCCACAGAGCATGGAGCCGACCCCAACGATTTTAAGCTTACATGCACGGTACACGCTATCTAGACTACTCTACACATGAAACTGCCACACGAGCGTCTGGGCTGCGCTTGGCTCTTCGCCTCTTCGGGAAGTCGAACAATGATGGTGTACTACTGCACTGGAGGAGTACTACAGTACACTTCTGGCCATCTGACACCGATTGAACTGCTACATGTCCACCGCGTGCGGGAGGGAGAGCGTGTAGCAAAAGCTTCTCCTAGTCTTGCCAGCCACCACGCTCATGGGCGAGGGAGGGACGCTCCTGTCTTTGCGTGTATGACAGGTGGGCCGACAGGTGTGTGGCCAACCTGTCATACAGCCAAAGGCAGGTGGAGTTAAGTCCGCGAGGGAGAGGATAATCAAACTTCTCGTTGATGTACGAGTTGACGCGACACATAAAAGCACTGCACTCGATATATTTCAATAATTTGCGTTTACCGATGCATTAATTACAACGCATGCATGCATGCCGTGACTCTTCTTTTGATAGTACTTGCATGTGTTGATTTAATGCACCTTGAAGTAGTACTCCCTCCATTCCTAAATTATAAGTCTTTGTAGGGATTCCATTATGAATTACATACGGATGTATATAGATGCATTTTAAGTGTGGATTCATTCATTTTGCTCCGTATGTAGTCCACCTAGTGAAATCTCTATAAAGACTTACTCCCTCAGTTCGGAATTAGGCTGGTTATAGTGGGGAGTAACTTAGACTAGTAACATGCATATGTTACTAGTCTATGTTACTACCTCTATAGTGCATAGTATCATACATTAGTATCATAGATGGTCCCATTTATTGCCATGCATGACACATAGTAGCACCATATTTATTATGTTACGGTATCTACCTATGTTACTATAACCATCTCTCTCTTTTTTAATTGCCTGCCACATAAGCATGTTTGCGAGTCCCAAGTGCATGATACTACTTATGTTACTCACACTATGGCCAGCCTTACTTGTTGCGAAAATGGATGTATCTAGACGTATTTTAGTTCTAGATACATCCATTTTAGAGACAAGTAATTCCAAACGGAGGGAGTACATTTAGGAACAGAGGGAGTATAAAATATGTGATGGTAAGCTTTGTAATACCCCGGCCCAAGTCGAGAGATGGTTGTGCACGAGGAGGGCGAGATCATGCAGACCGAACAGGAACAGGACCCGACGATGGAGCTCTCTAAGGTCTCGATGGACCTCACCGTGCTCCACTTCCCCTTGTGCCTCCGCCCCTTGACGCCTCCAGTGTATGAGGTTCGAATACACCTTGTCCGTTCGGCTGATTGAGCAAGGTGCAGGTTTCTTGATTGATGTGCTGTTGGATTAATTTCTACAGTGCAAGGGAGGGCACCTGGCCTGCGCGGACTGCCGCGTCGAGCGCCCCAGGAACCAGCGGCAGTGCCAGAAGTGCGAGCGCAGCGGTGGCTTCGACATGCGGAACACGGCGGTGGACTCCGTCCTTTCGTCGGTGAGGGTGGAGTGCCTGCATGAAGGCTGTGGGCTCTACGTCACTTACCACAAGCTCGCCAATCACCAGAGCGTGTGTCCGCTCGCGCCCTGCAAATGCCCCGTGCCCGTCTGCGGCTACGAAGGCCCGCCGCCGGCGCTCTACCACCACATCAGCACCGCGCATCCCATGCCCGTGCACAGGATCCAGTACGGCAAGGTGCTCCAGCTGCAAGTGCCACTGTCGGAGCCACGACTCTTGCTATTCGCGGAGGAGGACCGTCGCGTGTTTTTCTTGGTCGGCGGCGTGCTCGACACCGGCGCGCCTATCGCCGTGTCGGTCGTCTGCATCAGAGCGGGGGCGTCCCCACTACCGCACTACTTGGCCAAGCTGTGGGCGGACGGCCCGCCGGGGGAGCCCAAAGGCACGACCGACGCCGTCAAGGTGGAAATGGAGGTGACAAGCAGCAAGGATCCCGGCGACATCGACATGTAGGAGCTGACCTTCTTGACAGTTCCGCCCAAGCTGCTGGCCGGGGCTAAGCTTGTGTCCCTCCACATTCAGATTGACAAGCTCATGTCCTAAATGTTTCGACAGTGCCTTCTGTGTATCTTAGTAATATGCTAATATAGGGATTACCTTGGTCTACTTTAGCTTAAGAAATGGTTGGTTTTGGTGGCGATGCAGCAATTACTTCGACATCAGATTAGTAATTTCCAACAGTCGAACGGATATTTTGTGTCTGTTGGATATAAAGTTCCTTTGGGTAATAAGTACTACTTGTCATCAAAATGGATAAAAGGATATGTATGTAGACGTATTTTAGTTCTAGATACGTCCCTTTTTATCCATTTTGATGACAAGCACTCCCTCCGTTCCACAATACATACCTTCCATTTGTCAAAATATAGATGTATCTAGACATGTTTTAGTATATAGGTACATCCATGATAGAGCCAATCGGATGGTTGAGAACACTACAATTCGTAGCTACAGATGCGTGTGTGACTCCCAGATGCAGAGGCCGGTGGGTCATCATCCGCCTTTTTAAGAAAAAAACAGACGCGTGTGTGAGAGGACGAGTGCGTGCGTGCACCTCTTCTCTTCCCGTATAACATACTACTAAACTCAGAGTACAAGTTTTTGTGGGTGGCAAGATGGTGCATGCGAGAAGTCCCGAGAGATAGGTTTAATGCATCTGAAAAAAGGACTAGCCTAGAGCTCGCCACGCGGCTATTCCTGTCGAACACCCCATTAACCGTAAGATATGTATACGATGGTGTCAGTTATTGCACTTACACAGCAGTACTCTCTCCTTTCCGGTTTATGGTGAGTGGTGAAATATTTTTTGTAGTTTGCAAAAGCACCTAATTAATGCTCTTGTTTTTCTCAAAAAATATGTTTATCAATGCATTAGTTGCAATGCATGCATGCATAAAGTACATGCATTGGTCAATTTTATCTTAATACTTGCATGCAATGATTTAATGCACCTTAGAATCTGAACATGTGTTGGGGAACAACCAAATTGAGCCTTATAAAATGGAAAAACTAAAATTTTGAGATAAGCCCTATAAAACCGAAAAGGAGGGAGTAGAAAAAGAAGTACTCCATCCGGGAATAGTGCCGCACTTCGAAACTAGAACCGTCAATAAATTTTGAGCTTGCGTCTCGTCACATTCCAAATTACTCCACGCTATATTGAATTGCAAACCTGTTCACACCGATCACAACCTAAATGGTTTCCCACTTAGGAGCGTATTAGTACCACGCTATATTGAATTCCAAACCTATTCACACCGATCACAACCTAAACGGTTTCCCACTTAGGAGCGTATTAGTACTCGGTTATAAATACTAGTATGCCAAGATGACTGCACATTCCTCCTCAACTCCTCATCCACAAAAACAAACAAGTCATTCAACATCCTTCCCTTGCGTCTGCCATGGCCAGCGTGAGTTCTGGGTCGAGAGATTGCCACCAGGGAGAGGCGAGCATGGAAGCAGAAGCACGAGAGATGTCCCACCTCGCTGCGAGAGCAGTCGAATGTCCCGCCGCGCAGAAGTAGTAGCACAAAGGTCCCGCCACACCGCTGAAGCAGCACGGAGGTCCCGCCGCGCCGTCGATGCAGCAGACTGGTCCGGCCGCGTCGCGGAAGCAGCAGAGTTGTTCCTCCGCGCCACGAATGCAGCAGAGATGTCCCATCGCGCAGCGGCGGCCTAGGAAAATTTCTCGCGGGCAGCCGACGACTGTTACAGGCGCAAGCATGCAATCGTCCATAGCCAGATGGATCAGATCTCCGGCTTGGTGAGGTTGCAGGACGACGTGAAAGCCTCGTTTGAACAGGCTGCCGGCATCATCCGGCAACTAAGGGAGGGCAATGAGAGGCTCCGGGCCGAGCACGACCTGCTGAGGGAGAAGATCGTCCGAAGTGCAGACCAGCAGGAGGAGACCAGTGCCTTGTTGAAGAGGACCGGCGTGATCGTCAAGAAACTTATGGACGAGAATGACATGCTACGCAACGAGCGCCAAAGGCTGGTGGAGGAATCCGTGGATGTTCTCAAGCAGCGTCTTGAGGACACGAAAGAGCTCATCGCCGCTCGCCGCGGAGGCTAGTTCCCGCAGCCTGCAGCAACGCATCAAGAAAGTAGAGATCAGCGAGCCAGATCCTTGTCTTCCTTCTTCTTCTGCCCTTGTGTATTTCGAGCGTAGCCGCATGTGGCTTTTTTAATTATCTTTCTAATTATGTAAGACAATTAATTGTCCTTATCTTTCTGTGGAAGATCAATGTTGCAAGGCTGGAATGAAGACAACTCTTGCTGTGGCGACCCTGGCGTTGATGTTCTTCTAGTTGTTGCTGGGCTTCCTTCAGTTTCCTGGTTTCTTTTGATGTAATAATCGGTTTAGGATGTGGATTGTGTCGTTGGTTGTGAAATGTTGGGTTCTAGCGCGGATGTTTGGCCTTTGTTGGCCTCTTGGAATGTTGCGATTTCAATCTGGTAATAATGTAAGACATTTTTTGACACTATACTAGTGTCAAAAAGCGTCTTATATTATGGGACGGAGGGAGTAGCTTTTAGTCCTTCGTGTTAGGTTGGAGTTGTGCTGAACTTCTTGTGAATTGTAGTGGTTTTCTGTAGTAATGAAAATCGGAAGGGGCAAGCCCTTCTTTGATAAAAAAAATCATCCTTATATATTCATCAGTCTTGCTATAAGTCGCAGTAGATGCTATATAGGTCCGTCGGATCTTACATCAAGATCCGTGCTTTCAGATTTTCTTTTTCTCTCTTAAATCTCAGTCGAGTGAGACATAGCCACGCCATTAAACAGAGGCTCGGGCGCCATTAATGGAGACCTTGGGAGAGGGGTGGACGGCAGATGGAGGTCAAAGGGCTCTCCTCCCGATAAGCACACGCAGGGGTCTGATCGCACGCCTCTCGTACTCAAATATCTACCCTGCACGACGCCTCCTAGCTAATAAAAAATGGGGATGCATGGCGGCACGTAAATGGTACTAGTAAGTAGAACGCCCACGGTTTCAATAATACTTGTGTTTCCGATTGTAACGTGACAGCACTTGTTCCAAAATGACTTTGTTGATTGTTAATATGTGCGCCTTCGCAAATCGGATTGCAAATTTACCATAGCATGTTGGTGCCATGTCATGGCACCAAGCCAAGTTTCATTACTGTCATGCGTGTTTTGGATTTACAGGAATTAAAAAACTAAGTTTCTCAATGTTTCCAACCCAGCCACGATGCCCAAAATTTTGAATTTCATTCCCATTTCTTGCATGGAACCTAGAAATTTACCCGAGGACACACATGTGATTTTTGAACCAACTTTGGTGCACTGGAACATGTGCTTGTATTTCAAATTTGATTTATGCACACAAAGGTGACACATTCCCTCCCAGAACCACGAGCCTTCTTGAGAGAAGCTCCGATTTGCAAAAAGCTTATACCAAAATTTGTTCCTATTCGGCCAATTTTTTTTACCACGGCATGGTACTACCATGACATGACACCATGCGAAGTTTCATGATTTTAAAACCAAGTTTCTCAATGTTCTCGACCGAGCCACGATGCCCAGATGTTTGAATCTTATTCTCATTTTTTGCATGGGAGTAGAAATTCACCTGAGGCACACAAATGTGATTTTTCAACCAACTTTGGTGCACGGGAGCACGTGCTTGTAGTTCAAATTTGAAATATGCACATTAAATGACCAAAAACTCAATTAATGTGTAAATAAGGCCAAACGAAGCCGGAATAATTCCAAAATTTAACAGGGCACTCATGTAGTTCTATGTTGCCTTTGTAAATAAACCCAAGGGGGACAACGTATATCGTTTCGCACTCAAAGGTGAGACGTTCCCTCTCAGAACCACGAGCCTTCTTGAGAGAAGCTTCGGTTTGCAAGAAGCTTATACCAAAATCTGTTCCTATTCGACCATTTTTTTACCACAACATGGTAGTACCGTGACATGACATCCGTGCCAAAGTTTCATGATTTTCAGACGTGTTTTGGATTTACAAGAATTTTAGAACCAAGTTTCTAAATGTTCTCGGCCGAGCCACGATGCCCAGATGTTTTAATTTTATTCTCATTTCTTGCATGGGACCTAGAAATTCACCCGAGGACACAAATGTGATTTTTCAACCAACTTTGGTGCATGAGAGCATGTGCTTGTAGTTCAAATTTGACTTATGCACATTAAATGACCAGAAACTTAATTAATGTATAAAAAACGACAAACGAACCCGGAATAATTCCAAAATTTAACATGGCACTAATGTAGTTCTATGTTGCCTTTGTTAAGAAACTCAAGGGCAGGGGGGGTAGCGTATATCGTTTCACACTCAAAGGTGGCACATTCTCTCTTAGAACCACGAGCTTCCAAATCGGCCCAATTTTTTACCACAACATGTTAGTGCCATGACATGACACCATGCCAAGTTTCATGATTTCCAGCCGAGTTTTGGATTTACATGAATTTAAAATCTAAGTTTCTCGATGTTCTCGGCAGAGTCATGACGCCCAGATGTTTGAATTTCATTCTCATTTCTTCCATGGGACCTAGAAATTCAACCAAGGACACACATGTGATTTTTCAACCCACTTTAGTGCACCGGAGCATGTGCATGCAATTCATATTTAGATTATGCACATTAAAAGTCCAAAAACTCAATTAATGTATAAAAAGGCCAAATGAACCCGAAATAATTCCAAAATTTAACAGGGCACTCATATAGTTTTATGTTGCCTCTGTAAATAAAATCAGGGGGGAGGCAGCGTATATCATTTTGCACACAAAGGTGACACGTTCCCTCTCGGAACCACGAGGCTTGTTGAGAGAATCTCCGGTTTTGCAAGAGGCTTATAGCAAAACTTGTCCCAATTCAGCCAAATTATACGTATGAAAACAGGGTTTAGATTATCCCGAACATCTCGCTACCTAGACCAATAATGTACTATGATTTGAATTCAACATAAAATGGATACAAATATTTGAATTGGAGAGCGTATGGTACATGTAGTTCATAGTGAAATATGATTACTGCTATATGCATGTCTTTTTGTTATCAAGATAATATTTAAATTATTGTATAACTTGACAACAATCATATTCAAATAAGGAAAATTGATTTAAATTTAGTCCATATGGTAGACGACAATATATATGTTCACATGGTGGAGTAAAATGTTCATATATGATGGAAGATCAAAATGTACGACTACATCAATTATAAACCGCAAGGTCACCTAATGATATATTCGAATTCAATATAACGTGGATTCAAAAATTGAAATTCGAGTTCATGGCATCTGTAATCATATAAAAAGGGACATTACTCTTTCTTTGGTGGGAATTGATTTGTTTTTTGTTGTTGTTGAGGGAAGTGCGAATCGATTTGGTACTGTGCAGGGTAATCTTGTTCTCCCGATTTTTTTTTACATTTTTCTTGTAGTTTTTCCAATGGCATCTATAGCAATATAGTAAAAGGGGACATGACTCTCTTGTGTCTTGTATGATTTTTTTACACGTTAAGTTTGTTCTGCCGAACAAGGAATCAGCACCTTGTTATCCCGAAATTTTCAAGCTCGAGTATCTTTTGTATCACCTGCTTTGAAACTCCCGCTTCTTCAACCCGCGCCGCACCTTGTTATCCTGAAATTTGGACGCACGCGAGAACTCCCTCCTCATCTGAAATCGCTCCCGCAGCTCACACACGCGAAATCCCCCTTCTACTCCTCAGCCGGAAATGAAGCTCCACGTCACGGT
This sequence comes from Triticum timopheevii, assembly GCA_963921465.1. Lineage (NCBI taxonomy): Eukaryota > Viridiplantae > Streptophyta > Magnoliopsida > Poales > Poaceae > Triticum > Triticum timopheevii. Next base: position 98,847,671 of record OY997264.1, on the reverse strand, counting down.
GTCAAAACCGGTGGGGGTATGCTGGTAACTTACCCGACATTTCGGACAAGCACGTCCCTAAGCTTGGCTCCCCTCCCCCTTCACCCCCCCATTCGTACACCGAGGCCGCCAAAACCTGTGAAACCCCACGCTCCTCCGTCGGCCTCCCGACCGCCACCCAGCCGGAGACTCTTTCCCGACTACGTCGTCCACCACAACAGCTCGCCGTCCCTCATCCACCGCACCGGATGAGGATCCGTTGTCGATCTCGTCGTCCCACCGGATCAGCCGCCCCATCCTCCACCTCCAAGGAGCTGCCCCGATGTTCGCCTCGTCTATCGCGCCACCTCAATCCCCACAGCGCCGTCTTGACCTGCCCCACCGGAACCGCAGCACCCTCACCAATTCCTCCGATGAAGCCGAGGCTAACTCGGCGCCACCAAGGAGGTTCTGCACTCACCGCTGCATTTTATCTTTTATTCGATCTCACGGGGCTGCCGGTGCTCGATACCGAGTAGACATGGCATCTCCATCGATGGCGCCGTCGCCGGCCACATCATCCATGGCGTCTCTCCCCCATGTCGTTGCTTCCTCGGCGGCGACTTCCACAACGGCACTAGCTGCAGCTGCTCCGGCTCTCGCTCGCGTTGCGGCTCTGTTCTTGCTGTCGATCGTGCTGCTGCACTGCTCCTGCTTTCGTTCGTGCTGCTGCTCTGCTCTTGCTCTCGCTTGCGCTGCTGCTGCTACTGCACGACCTCTGGCAGCTACAGGAGTTGCTACTTTAGCACTCGCTCGCGGTGCTACTGCATGACTTGCTCTCTGCTAGTGTGTTCCCTGCTCGAGCATCTGCTGATTTAGATCACTACTTCTCTGCTACTAGTGCTCGAACGCCCTAAACATCTATGCAATGCTCTGTTACTAGTTCAATCGGTTTCGATAGTAAAATTCAGTTTCGACTGTGAAGTTCAATTTCTTCAGTTAAGTTCAGAGTGAACAGTACTTACAGCATCTGTCGGAGCGGCCGTGGCGCGGCTGATGCGTTTTACATCTAGCACTTTTTGGTGATGTATTTTACATCATCTATTGTAGATGATATTAGGGTCCCACTTCAGATTAAAGTTGTCTATCTTGTCATGCTTCAGCCTCGTCGCCGTACATCTTAGTGGAGCTGCTCCAACGACGGAACCGTCCATCACAGCGGAGTAGTACCCTCGGCGCCGTTTCCAGAGGCCTCAGATCTTCTTCCCCACCTCCGACAGTCACACCAGCATCATCACCATCCTCCACGTCCAACCCAATTATGCTGAGGTCCACAAGGCTATGCCAAAGAGGTTGTACACTTGTTGCATCACTTTGTTTCTCCATTCCACTGTTCTTCCAATTCATGTAAGCCAAACACCCAGGTTGACTGAAATCCTATGTTTCCAAATGCTCTGTTTTGCACGTGCATTCCTATCCTATTCCTGTGTTTTTCCTGTCCCTGCGTTTATAGAATCCCCCAATTCTAAGGAGCCCTTACAGATTTACTTCATTTTCAGATTGGCGTCAAAGAAAACTCTGTGTGTTATGTCCTGCTCCTGCCGTGCCGTCATCCACCCCACCTGAAAGATCGAGGATGTCGCCTAGAGGGGGGGGGGGTGAATAGGCAATTTAAAATAATAACGGTTGAGGCTTGAACAAATGCGGAATAAACCTAACAGTTAATTTGTCAAGCACAAAACCTACAACAACTAGGCTCACCTATGTGCACCAACAACTTATGCTAAGCAAGATAAGTAACTATGAGATAGCAAGATATATGACAAAGAACAATATGTCTATCACAAAGTAAAGTGCATAAGTAAAGGGCTCGGGTAAGAGATAACCGAGGCACGCGGAGACGACGATGTATCCCGAAGTTCACACCCTTGCGGATGCTAATCTCCGTTTGGAGCGGTGTAGAGGCACAATGCTCCCCAAGAAGCCACTAGGGCCACCGTAATCTCCTCACGCCCTCGCACAATGCAAGATGCCGTGATTGCACTAAGGGACCCTTGAGGGCGGTCACCAAACCCGTACAAATGGCAACCCTTGGGGGCGGTCACCGAACCCGTACACTTTGGCAACCCTTGGGGGCGGTCACCGGAACCCGTTAAATTGCTCGGGGCGATCTCCACAACCTAATTGGAGACCCCGACGCTTGCCCGGAGCTTTACACCACAATGATTGAGCTCCGAACATCACCAAACGTCTAGGGCGCCCAAGCACCCAAGAGGAACAAGCTCAAGGTCACCAAGCACCCAAGAGTAATAAGCTTCTCAACTTGTAACTTCCACATATCACGGTGGAGAGCTCAAACCAATGCACCAAATGCAATGGCAAGGGCACACGGAGTGCCCAAGTCCTTCTCTCCCAAATCCCATCGAAGCAAATAATGGTAGGGAGGAAAATAAGAGGAAGAACGAAGAAGAGAACACAAAGAACTCCAAGATCTAGATCCAAAGGGTTCCCCTCACATAGAGGAGAAAGTGATTAGTGGAAATGTGGATCTAGATCTCCTCTCTCTTTTCCCCCCAAAACTAGCAAGAATCCATGGAGGGATTGAGAGTTAGCAAGCTCGAAGAAGGTCAACAATGAGGGAAGAACACGAGCTTAAGAGATAAGGTTCAATGGGGAAGAAGACCCCCTTTTATAGGTGGGGGAAAATCCAACCGTTATGCTCACAACCCGCATAGAGAGGTACTACCGCTCGTCCTCACAGTACCACCGCTAGGGATCGCGGTACTACTGCTTGTGGTACAAAACAATACTTCCGTACCTACCTCTGTAGGACTTGGGACGAGTTTTTTGGTACGGAGCGGTACTACCGCTGTAGGAGCCGCGGTAGTACCGCTCTGGAGCGGTAGTAAAAAATTACATCCGCTCCAATTCGCGGTAGTACCGCTGCAGCCTTTTCAGAACACCAAAACTGCCACAACTTTTGCAAATGGACTCCGAATTCGATGAAACCAAGTTTGTTGAAAAGCTAGCGACAAGGGCTAACACAATCTTGAAAGAAATATCAATAAGAAGCAAATTAGAAAAGTCCCATAAGAAAATGGTGAGAACCCTTCCTCGGATAAGACCGGTAAAACCTCCAACACCGAAAACATCATAGTAGATGCATGCGAACTCCGTTTTCGATGAACTCAAGCTTGTCATCAAGATGACCATAAGATTTAAGACTCACAAAGAGAACCAAACAAGAACCAAGAAACATGATGCAAGGATGCAATGGTTTGAGCTCTCTACTAACGATACGATCAAGCTACCAACTTGAGAGCCCCCCTTGATAGTACGGCAAACGATCCTATAACCCGGTCTCCCAACTACCACCATGAGACCGGTAAAATAGAAAACCTATCAAGGGAAAACCTTTTCCTTGCACATGGTCCACTTGAGCTAGATGATGACGATCTTGACTCCCTCATGTTGGACCACCTTTCTTGATTGCGTTGGCTCGATGAAGACTAAATGATTGCTCCCCCATAGTCCACTATGGGTGAGCCACTCTTCGGCACATCTTCACAAGTCCATTGACACCACAATGGATGGCAAGATTCAAGCACTTGATCTCTTCGTGATGCTCCACTTGAATTTGCACATGGCAATCTTGATGACGATCACCACTTGATGCCATCCTTTCCATGGGTTGTATGATATCTTCCTCTTGACGCAAGCCCATGGAAACGTACCTAACCCCACAAAGAACTCCCACATAGACCATGGGTTAGTACACAAAGTGCAATGGACAATTCTTACCATACCATGGGATCACTTGATCCCTCTTGGTACATCTTCTATGCTTTGTGAGTTGATCAACTTGATTCACTCTTGACTTAGTCTTGGTCAACCTTGAATCTTTCCAACTCTCTTAATTTGGATGATGTCTTGAAGGTAAACATGAATGATCACACAATCTTCTTCTTCAAGACATGCTTGCAACAAGCTCAACACTCACATGACCAATCTTTGGATAATTCCTCAATAGCACCTTGGTTAACTCATAAACTCCTTGAAACCAACACATGGACTTCAAGAAAAGCCTATGGACAAATCCTTAAAATATAACTCAAGACAACCATTAGTCCATAGAGATTGTCATCAATTACCAAAACCAAACATGGGGGCACTACATGTTCTTTCAATCTCCGGCATTTTGGTAATTGATGACAATCACTTTCAAGAGAGTTTATATAAGGAATTATGCATCACAATGCAATGCAACAACCAATGATGCAGGAGAATGAGATGCAAATGCTTAGGAACAAAACCAAAGCAAGGAGAAAACTTTGAAACCTTCTCCACAAAACTCTCTGAAACTTCTCCCCCATTGGCATCGATTGCCAAAATGGGCGAAAAGCTTAGAAGGCCAAAATAAATTGTGGTCCTCCATAAATTGTGTATTTCTCAACAAGGAGAGTGGACTTCAATACACATATCCAACTGTCAATACTTGGAGGAAGACAAACTATATTGAGGCCCAAAGATTGCAACAGAGAGATATGCCACAAAGACATAACAAAGAGAGAGACAAGCAATCAGAAGATACCAAAAGAAGCAAGCAATCAACGGATATCAATTGAACCAACTAGAACAATGATCCTACATGCCACAAGAATAAAGATATTATGATATGAGCAAAGGATTATTCTAAAGAAACTAGAGACGCTCCCCATGATTTGTGCACATATAAGAATTTTTGTATTTGAATACAAAGTGCACAAAATAGGATCATAGCTCCCCCAAAATCAATAGAAACTCACATCCAGTGCAAGTGAGCATATAGGAAACAAAGCCTAGCGCTTGCAACAAGCACATGGTTGAGCAACACGTAAGGGAGGCAACTTAAGAATAGGCTCAACCAAAACCGGTGTGTGTGAGTCAAGGCAATGCACTTGAGAAGACTAATGTACGGATGAGCATTAAGCATCAATATAGTCCTGAAAGAAAGAGATACACAGTGCAAGGCATGTCATTCCCACACACAACTTGCAAACGGGTTCACAAGCTCACTAATAAGCATATAAAGAACTAATGCTTGTGACAACCCATGGTGAAGATAGACGATGAAAGCCTCATCAAGACGAGGGATACCAATTAGATGGCAAAGGCCTCATCAGGACAAGCAAAAGGAAAAAGATCTTCACCACAAAAGAGTGCATCAAGATGCAACGAAGTAAGACACGCACTCAAGGCAAATGCTTTCACGGAGCCACCAAAGAAATAACATAAGAAAGACAAGGTGGACGTGAAGGAAAGGAAATGAACTAGAGATGTAATTTCTCTCAAGTGTATAAGGTTCTAGGTAGAGGAAATCATGATGACATATATCTACAAAGAAGGATGTACACCTGAAATAGTTACAACACGAAGGAACCATATATCCACAAGGAAGTCATAAATATACCAATAAGATATTTGCTTGCAAGCATAGCACTTGGCTAGATATGGTCTTATTGTATATAAATGAATTCCAATCACACATCCATCAAAGACATCACAACTAGCAACAAGAGATAATCGTTGGGATGCTTTGAGAAAGGAAACAAGTATCACAAGATATGAAATGAATATCATGCCAAGATGCAACCTACACAAGGTTGAATGCAAGAGAGGAAAGCATGAATAGATACTTGTTACCGAGATATCATTGGAAGGATGTAGTAGATACCAATTGAAGGTAGATAGTAGTTCATTGATCATCCTAGCTTGACTCCAATATGCACATGGTGACAACACCTTCCTTGTGAGTGAGACGAGCATCCAATGTATCTCCAAATGTTCCTAGAAGAACAACACAAACTAAACGGTACCCAAACTCATTGGGACCACATAGTTAGAAACACCAATACATAGGACAAACTCCACATAAATATGTGCATATAGATATGAAAATAAACATCATGCACATCTCATCCAATTTGAGACTTGGTGGAGTTTCCCCTATATATTGGGTCAAAGAAAGAAAGCATGCCAAATAAAATACATGAAGTAAACATGCATGCTCAAAACTTTCAAGAACCGAAACGAAAAGACAAAGAAATGCCAAGCGAAAAGGATACCAAATGGATAAATCATCACTTGGAAGATATCATTAAAGATACATCAAGGAATGAGATATCCATCAATACACACTAAAATAAAGATGTCAAACTCCCAATGAGAGGATGGTTCCAAACAAACCAAGCTCTCAGCAAAGTTTTATGATGGCACAAGGTACCAAAAGAAAACGGCTTGCCTTCCACCAACACACACACTTGATAAGGATCACAAGAAGAGTGTTCTAAAGAAAATAGGATAGCTCCCCCACGAGTTGTGCACTATAGAGAATTTGCTTTTGAATACAAAATGCACAAGGTGGGATGACCACTTTCACTATATCTAGAAAACACTAGACAAGAACAAGAAATTAACAAGATCCACAAGTGGTATTGAAGACAACGGGAGTTGACACAAACCTTGGCAAGAGAAAAGGCAAATAAAAACAAAAGCCAATGTAAAGATGATCAATAAATTCTACCACACATAAGTGACTACCAATTGTCAAAAGACGAGGAGTATTTGGAAATAATTCCCAGTGGTAGATAACAAGGATATCCAACATCATCTTCACAACACACACAAGGAAATTGCCACTTGTAGAGCTAACATGCCACCTAGGAACAAGATAAATTACTATATCAATTCTAGGTGACAATATCTCAAATGTACACATTTTCTAGGCTTGTAATATGCACATAGCATATTACTCCCCCATAATATGATACGAATAAGAACTTAACAAGAGGCAATAAGAGGATCCAACACGAGATAATCAATGGAATTTTTAGAATTTGAATTTCTCATGAGAGATATACCACCTAGCGACTAGATAATCTTGTAATATCAATACTAAGTGATATTCCCCATGTACCCACCTTTATAGGATTGCGAAGTGCACAAAGCACATCACTCCCCCATAATGGGATATTCCATTAAACTCTCACACAAGCCAACTAAGATACAACAAAGATGCACTAAGGCTCAACGAACGACACACAAGTACATGATGTGCAAACCAACATACACAAAGGCAATTTGGAGACACATCATATACAAACACATGCAAGGAACAAAACCCAAAACATGCAAGGGGGCAAGTAACTTTCAATGTAAGCAATATAAGTACAAGTTACCGCAAGGAGGCACATTGGATATAAGATATAGACTTGATGATTCAATTGACTTGGCTTGAGACAATAAGAGTGATGAAGTCCCCTTAATTCTTCATAATGTAGCCAAGTCTCCAATGCCCTCCAAAAACACCTATTGATCAAGTTTGAGCTTGTTGGTCCCCAACCAAGTTGGGTCCTAAGAGGTTAGTCACAATAGGCTTGGCTGCCCAAATGGTTCTTTTCTTGACACCACTTTGAGTACCAACAAACTTGGCAAACACATTGCCAACCTTATCCTTCCCAAGAGAATAGATATCATCAATAATAATTGGGTTGGATAAGTTACCACTAGTGCATGAAGAAGTGACGTGACCTTTCTCACGACATAAGTAGCAAAATCTACTCTTCACTTTCTTCTCACTTGATTTTTCCACAAGAGAAGCATTAGCTTGAGTCTTTTTGGGAAGTGGCCTTTCTTCAACTTGAGGTTGAGCATGAGATTGAACTTGTGCCCTCTTCCCTTGTTGCTTGACACTAATGGCCTTCTTATTCAATGGGCAAGATCTAACATGATGCGCTTCTACTTTGCACTTGAAGCAAACAATCTTGGTCGAATTCTTGACTTGTTCTTGGCCCTTCTTTTTGTTCATCTTGGACTTCTTCTTCTTATTGGAGTTGAATCCAAGACCACCTTTGTCATTGGGGGATTTTTGCACACTCAAGATATTGTTGAGTGTGGATTTCCCTTCATGACACTTTTCCAAGTCTTTCTTCAAAGAAGTGACTTGGGCCTTGAGCTCTTTGATTTCCTATACATGGTTAGTCTCAACACAAGTACTAGAGGAAGTATAAGCTTCATTGTTAGAGCAACAAGGCAAGGAAATAAATTCATCACAAGATGTACCAACATTGTGAGTAGATGAATTACAAGGACTAGCACATGGCAATATACTATTTTGACTAGAAGTAGTGCTAGTATCCACATGAGGCTCACTAGATGTTACCTTAGCAATCATGGCCTCATGAGCTATATTTAGCACACTATGGGATACTAGAAGATCATCATGAGAGCTTGAGAGCTTTTCATGACTTTCTTCCAATTTCCCATAATTGCAAGATAGCACCTCAAGTTGAGCCCGTAGCTCAACATTCTCCTTCAAAATGGATGCTTCACAAGTAACAGAATTAGTAGCACAAGCATCATCATTAACAACAAGAGGAGAAGGCAACTTGGCAAGCTCTTTTAAATAAGAAGCTTCAAGTTGAGCATGAGACTCGGTGAGTTTGATGAGCTCACCCTTGATGACCCTTGAGCCATTTTTGAGGTGCTCAAAATCCTCAAGGAGTCTAGCATGAGCAACTTCAAGCTTAGCATTTTTAGTTTCAAAAACATTGGCCACCTCAAGAGCTCTATCAGTAGATTCCTTCACTCTAGATAATTCTAGAGCAAAAGTCTCCTCAAGAGATTCCTTGGTGGTTTGTTCAAGTTCAAGAGCTTGAGAGAGGTCCGCAATCTCATTAGCGTAATCACGCCCATGACCTTCCATTTTATCAATGGTGACCTCATGCTCCTCAAGACGAGATTCCAACTCATCAATATATTTCTTGCTCTCAATAGCAATGGACATAATTTCCATGAAGTTGGAACGAGCAATTTTATTTTTATGAAGAGCTTTAAAAACCATTTACCCCTTAATTTTTAAGGAGGCAGCATTATCATTATCTTCATCATTATCCTCATCATCATTAGCATCAACATCATCATCAAGAGACATATTGGGGTACAAAGTAGGAGATACCTTTGACGCCTTAGCCATAAGGCAAAATGCAATAGATGATGATGTAGGATCCCTTGGGGCACCATTAAACACCACATCTTGTTCCATGGAGTGTTCGGTTTCCTCTACATTGTTAGCACAACAATTTGAGGAAATAGATGCATTTTTATCATGGCAACAAGACATAGCAAGCATATCATCATGATATTTAGTCAAGCAATTTCTACATGATATGCAAGGACTATCAACACAAGCATGTGAAACATTTGGAGTGCTCGAAGTGTTAAAGCCCAAAGAGGTTGCATTGCAATAATATAGTGATGAAGGATCATCCACAATAAGCATACTATCATCATTGCAATGACCAACACTACTCACCATATCATTACCTTGTGGCAAACCACATGTAGGTGAAGTAGAAGAGGTTGAGAAGACTATACGACCGGAGGTGGAGGGAGAACAATCATCCCCACAAATCTTGGACACACCATATTTATCTTGAAGCTTTGTCCACAACTCATGAGCATCCCGGAACGGCATGAGTTGAAATATAACTACATTGCTTAAAGCATCAAAAAGCACATTAGAAGCTTGAGCATTGAGATAAGAGTTTTTTCATCCTCTAAAGATAATCTTTGGGGATCCCGTGGAGGAGAGAAACCCATATCTACAATTCGCTCTAAATTTGGGTCCATGACCCTAAAGAGATTAAGCATGCGAATTACCCAAGCATCAAAATTTGTGCCATCGAAACTAAGAGTGTCAGAGAATCCTAATCCCCTAGTCGAAATCTTTACTCTCTAGGCGGTAAAGCCTAATAAAGAGAGACGATGCTCTGATACCAATTGAAAGATCAAGGATGTCGCCTAGAGGGGGGGGGGTGCATAGGCAATTTAAAATAATAACGGTTGAGGCTTGAACAAATGCGGAATAAACCTAACCGTTAATTTGTCAAGCACAAAACCTACAACAACTAGGCTCACCTAAGTGCACCAACAACTTATGCTAAGCAAGATAAGTAACTATGAGATAGCAAGATATATGACAAAGAACAATATGGCTATCACAAAGTAAAGTGCATAAGTAAAGGGCTCGGGTAAGAGATAACCGAGGCATGCGGAGACGACGATGTATCCCGAAGTTCACACCCTTGCGGATGCTAATCTCCATTTGGAGCAGTGTGGAGGCACAATGCTCCCCAAGAAGCCACTAGGGCCACCGTAATCTCCTCACGCCCTCGCACAATGCAAGATGCCGTGATTCCACTAAGGGACCCTTGAGGGTGGTCACCGAACCCGTACAAATGGCAACCCTTGGGGGCGGTCACCGAACCCGTACACTTTGGCAACCCTTGGGGGCGGTCACCGGAACCCGTCAAATTGCTCGGGGCGATCTCCACAACCTAATTGGAGACCCCGACGCTTGCCCAGATCTTTACACCACAATGATTGAGCTCCGAACACCACCAACCGTCTAGGGCGCCCAAGCACCCAAGAGGAACAATCTCAAGGGCACCAAGCACCCAAGAGTAATAAGCTTCTCAACTTGTAACTTCCACGTATCACGGTGGAGAGCTCAAACCGATGCACCAAATGCAATGGCAAGGGCACACGGAGTGCCCAAGTCCTTCTCTCCCAAATCCCACCGAAGCAACTAATGCTAGGGAGGAAAATGAGAGGAAGAACGAAGAAGAGAACACAAAGAACTCCAAGATCTAGATCCAAAGGGTTCCCCTCACATAGAGGAGAAAGTGATTGGTGGAAATGTGGATCTAGATCTCCTCTCTCTTTTCCCCCCAAAACTAGCAAGAATCCATGGAGGGATTGAGAGTTAGCAAGCTCGAAGAAGGCCAACAATGGGGGAAGAACACGAGCTTAAGAGGTAAGGTTCATTGGGGAAGAAGACCCCCTTTTATAGGTGGGGGAAAATCCAACCGTTATGCTCACAACCCGCACAGAGCGGTACTACCGCTCGTCCTCACGGTACCACCGCTAGGGATCGCGGTACTACTGCTTGCGGTACAAAAAAAATACTTCCGTACCTACCTCCACAGGACTTGGGACGAGTTTTTTGGTCTGGAGCGGTACTACCGCTGTAGGAGCCGCGGTAGTACCACTCTAGAGCGGTAGTAAAAAATTACATCCGCTCCAATTCGCGGTTGTACCGCTGCAGCCTTTTCAGAACACCAAAACTGCCACAACTTTTGCAAACAGACTCCAAATTCGATGAAACCAAGTTTGTTGGAAAGCTAGCGACAAGGTCTAACACAATATTGAAAGAAATATCAATAAGAAGCAAATTAGAAAAGGCCCATAAGAAAATGGTGAGAACCCTTCCTCGGATAAGACCGGTAAAACCTCCAACACCGAAAACATCATAGTAGATGCATGCGAACTTTGTTCTCGATGAACTCAAGCTTGTCATCAAGATGATCATAAGCTCTAAGACTCACAAAGAGAACCAAACAAGAACCAAGAAACATGATGCAAGGATGCAATGGTTTGAGCTCTCTACTAACGATACGATCAAGCTACCAACTTGAGAACCCCCCTTGATAGTACGGCAAACGATCCTATAACCCGGTCTCCCAACTACCACCATGAGACCGGTAAAATAGAAAACCTATCAAGGGAAAACCTTTGCCTTGCACATGGTCCACTTGAGCTAGATGATGATGATCTTGACTCCCTCAAGTTGGACCACCTTTGTTGATTGCGTTGGCTCGATGAAGCCTAGATGATTGCTCCCCCATAGTCCACTATGGATGAGCCACTCTTCGGCACATCTTCACAAGTCCATTGACACCACAATGGACGGCAAGATTCAAGCACTTGATCTCTTCGTGATGCTCCACTTGAACTTGCACATGGCAATCTTGATGACGATCACCACTTGATGCCATCCTTTCCATGGGTTGTATGATATCTTCCTCTTGACGCAAGCCCATGGAAACATACCTAACCCCACAAAGAACTCTCATATAGACCATGGGTTAGTACACAAAGTGCAATGGACAATTCTTACCATACCATGGGATCACTTGATCCCTCTCGGTACATCTTCTACGCTTTGTGAGTTGATCAACTTGATTCACTCTTGACTTAGTCTTGATAAACCTTGAATCTTCCCAACTCTCTTCATTTGGATTATTTCTTGAAGGTAAACATGAATGATCACACAATCTTCTTCTTCAAGACATGCTTGCAACAAGCTCAACACTCACATGACCAATCTTTGGATAATTCCTTAATAGCACCTTGGTCAACTCATAAACTCCTTGAAACCAACACATGGACTTCAAGAAAAGCCTATGGACAGATCCTTAAAATATAACTCAAGACATCCATTAGTCCATAGAGATTGTCATCAATTACCAAAACCAAACATGGGAGCACCGCATGTTCTTTCAGCACCTGAGGTGCACTGATACGTCTCCAACGTATCTATAATTTTCGATTGCTCCATGCTACTTTATCTACTGTTTTGGACTATATTGGGCTTTATTTTCCACTTTTATTATTTTTGGGACTAACCTATTAACCGGAGGCCCAGCCCAGAATTGCTGTTTTTTTTGCCTATTTCAGTGTTTCAAAGAAACGGAATATCAAATAGAGTCCAAACGGAATAAAACCTTCGGGAACGTAATTTTCTCACCGAACGTGATCCAGGAGATTTGGAGCCTACTCCAAGAAGTAACAGAGGCGGTCACGAGGGTGGGGGCGCGCGCCCTCCCCCTAGGGCACGCCCCCTGCCTTGTGGCCCCCCTGTTGCTCCACCAACATACTCCTTCCTCCTATATATACCTATGTATCTCCAAACGATCAGAGGAGGAGCCAAAAACCTAATTCCACCACCGCAACCTTCTGTATCCACGAGATCCCATCTTGGGGCCTGTTTCGGAGCTCCGCTGGAGGGGGCATCCACCATGGAGGGCTTCTACATCAACACCATAGCCCCTCCGATGAAGTGTGAGTAGTTTACTTCAGACCTTCGGGTCCATAGCTAGTAGCTAGGTGGCTTCTTCTCTCTTTTTGGATCTCAATACAATGTTCTCCCCCTCTCTCGTGGAGATCTATTCGATGTAATATTCTTTTTGCGGTGTGTTTGTTGAGACCTATGAATTGTGGGTTTATGATCCAACTTATCTATGAACAATATTTGAATCTTCTCTGAATTCTTTTATGTATGATTGAGTTATCTTTGCAAGTCTCTTCGAATTATCCTTTTTTGGTTTGGCCAACTAGATTGGTAGTTCTTGCAATGGGAGAAGTGCTTAGCTTTGGGTTCAATCTTGCGGTGTCCTTTCCCAGTGACAGAAGGGGCAGCAAGGCACGTATTGTATTGTTGCCATCGAGGATAACAAGATGGGGTTTTTATCATATTGCATGAATTTATCCCTCTACATCATGTCATCTTGCTTAAGGCGTTACTCTGTTTTTAACTTAATACTCTAGATGCATGCTGGATAGCGGTCGATGAGTGGAGTAATAGTAGTAGATGCAGAATCGTTTCGATCTACTTGTTTTGGACGTGATGCCTATATACATGATCATACCTAGATATACTCATAATTATGCTCAATTCTGTCAATTGCTCAACAGTAATTTGTTCACCCACCGTAGAATATCTATGCTCTTGAGAGAAGCCACTAGTGAAACCTATGGCCCCCGGGTCTATTTTCATCATATCAATCTCCATTACTTTATTACTTGCTTTGTCTTTACTTTGCCTTTTGCTTTTCACTTTGCATCTATATACCAAAAATACCAAAAATATTATTTATCATCTCTATCAGATCTCACTCTCGTAATTGATCGTGAAGGGATTGACAACCCCTAATCACATTGCTTGCGAGGAGCTATCGTTTTGTGTAGGTACGAGGGACTTGTGCGTGGTCTCCTACTGAATTGATACCTTGGTTCTCAAAAACTGAGGGAAATGCTTACGCTACTTTGCTGCATCATCCTCTCCTCTTCGGGGAAATCCAACGCAGTGCTCAAGAGGTAGCAAGAAGAATTTCTGGCGCCGTTGCCGGGGAGGCTCACGCAAGCAAGTCAACTATACCAAGTACCCATCACAATCCCTATCTCTCGCATTACATTATTTGCCATTTGCCTCTCGTTTTCCTCTCCCCCACTTCACCCTTGCCGTTTTATTCGCCCTCTCTTTCCCAATCTCCTCCTCTCTTTCCCGTTTGCCTTTTTCCGTTGCCTTTCTGTTTGCTTGTGTGTTGGATTACTTATTTCCATGGCGCAAGATAATACCAAATTGTGTGACTTCTCGAATACTAATAATAATGATTTCGTTAGTACTCCGATTGCTTCTCTTAATAATGATGAGTCTTGTGAAATCAATACCGCTTTGTTGAATCTTGTTATGAAAGATCAATTCGCCGGCCTTCCTAGTGAAGATGACGCTACTCATCTAAACAATTTTGTTGATTTGTGTGATATGCAAAAGAAGAAAGATACGGATAACAATATTGTCAAATTGAAGTTATTTCCGTTTTCACTTAGAGATCGTGCTAAAGTTTGGTTTTCGTCTTTGCCTAAAAATAGTATTGATTCTTGGAACAAGTGCAAAGATGCTTTTATCTCTAAGTATTTTCCTCCCGCTAAGATCATCACTCTTAGGAATGATATTATGAATTTTAAACAACTTGATCATGAGCATGTTGCCCAATCTTGGGAACGAATGAAATTGATGCTTTGCAATTGCCCTACTCATGGTTTGAATTTATGGATGATCATACACATTTTTTATGCCGGATTGAATTTTGCTTCAATCTTTTATATTCGGCCGCGGGAGGCACGTTTATGGAAATTACGTTAGGAGATGCTACAAAATTGCTTGATAATATTATGGCTAATTATTCTCAATGGCACAGCGAAAGATCTTCTAGTAAAAAAGTGCATGCTATAGAATAAGTCAATGTTTTGAGTGAAAAGATGGATGAACTTATGAAGATGTTTGCTACTAAAAATACTTCTCTTGATCCCAATGATATGCCTTTTTCTACTTTGATTGAGAATAATAATGAATCCATGGATGTGAATTTTGTTGGTAGGAATAGTTTTGTAAACAATGCTTATAGAGGGAATTTTAATCCTAGGCCTTATCCTAGTAATCCTTCTAATAATTATGGAAATTCCTACAACAACTCTTATGGAAATTTTAATTAGATGCCCTCTAAATTTGAGAGTAGTGTTAAAGAGTTCATGAACTCACAAAAGAATTTTAATGCTTTGCTTGAAGAGAAATTGCTTAAAGTTGATGATTTGGCTAGGAACGTTGATAGAATTTCTCTTGAAATTGATTCTAGATCTATTCCTCCTAAGCATGATATCAATGAGTCTCTCAAAGCCATGAGAATTTCCATTGATGAGTGCAAAGAAAGAACCGCTAGGATGCGTGCTTCCAAAGATGCCTTTATTAAAGCGTGTTCTTCCAATCCCTATGAAAATCAAGATGAAGATCTAAAAGTCATTGATGTGTCCCCCATTAAATCTTTGTTTTGCAATATGAATCTTGATGAAACTGAATATGATCTTCCTTTACCTAGAAGGCGTTCTAAGAATTCGGAGTTTCTAGATCTTGATGATGAAATTGATGAAAGTGGGATTGAAAGAACTAAAAACCTAGATGTTGCTAAACCCACTATTTTGGATCTCAAGGAATTTAATTATGAAAATTGCTCTTTTATTGGTTGTATTTCCTTGTTGCAATCCGTGCTAGATTCTCCTCATGCTTATAGTCAAATAAGGCCTTTACCGAACACATTGTTGATGCCTTGATGCAATCTTATGAAGAAAAACTTGAGTTGAAAGTTTCTATCCCTAGAAAACTCTATGATGAGTGGGAACCTACAATAAAAATTAAAATTAAAGATTATGAGTTTCATGCTTTGTGTGATTTGGGTGCTAGTATCTCTACTATTCCCAAAACTTTGTGTGATTTGCTAGATTTCCGTGACTTTGATGATTGCTCTCTAAACTTGCATCTTGCGAATTCCACTATTAAAAAGCCTATGGGAAGAATTAATGATGTTCTTATTGTTGCAAATAGGAATTATGTGCCCGTAGATTTTATCGTTCTTGATATAGATTGCAATCCTTCATGTCCTATTATTCTTGGTAGACCTTTCCTTAGAACGATTGGTGCAATTATTGATATGAAGGAAGGGAATATTGGATTCCAATTTCCCTTAAAGAAGGGCATGGAACACTTACCTAGAAAGAAAATAAAATTACCATATGAATCTATCATGAGAGCCACTTATGGATTGCCTACCAAAGATGGCAATACCTAGATCTATCCTTGCTTTTATGCCTAGCTAGGGGCGTTAAACAATAGCGCTTGTTGGGAGGCAACCCAATTTTATTTTTGTTTTTTGTTTTTGCTTCTGTTTAGGAATAAATAATCCATCTAGCCTCTGTTTGGATGTGGTTTTATGTTTTAATTAGTGTTTGTGCCAAGTAGAACCTATAGGATAACCTACGATGATAGTTGATTTGATTCTGCTGAAAAATAGAAACTTTGCATGCACGAATATAATTTTGTTAAATCACAGGACATGCTTTTACGTTGATTCTTTTTGCTTCTGTTCAATAAACAAATTGTCCAGGACTTCCTATTTTGGTAGATTTTTAGAATTCCAGAAGTTTGTGTTAGTTACAGATTACTACAGACTGTTCTGTTTTTGACAGATTCTGTTTTACGTGTGTTGTTTGCTTATTTTGATGACTCTATGGCTAGTAAAATAGTTTATAATCCATAGAGAAGTTGGAATACAGTAGGTTTAACACCAATATAAATAAAGAATGAGTTCATTACAGTAACTTGAAGTAGTCTTTTGTTTTCTTTCTCTAACGGAGCTCACGAGATTTCTATTGAGTTTTGTGTTGTGAAGTTTTCAAGTTTTGGGTGAATTCTTTTGGTGGATTATGGAACAAGGAGTGGCAAGAGCCTAAGATTGGGGATTCCCATGGCACCCCCAAGATAATCCAAGGACACCAAAAAGTCAAAGCTTGGGGATGCCCCAGAAGGCATCCCCTCTTTCGTCCACTTCCATCGGTAATTTACTTGGGGCTATATTTTTATTCACCACATGATATGTGTTTTGCTTGGAGCGTCTTGTATTATTTGCATCTTTGCTTGCTAGTATACCACAATCATCCTTGCTGTACACACCTTTTGAGAGAGTCATACATGAATTGGAATTTGTTAGAATACTCTATGTGCTTCACTTATATCTTTTGAGCTTGATTGTTTTGCTCATAGTGCTTCACTTATATCTTTTGAGCGTGATAATTTTTGCTCTAGTGCTTCACTTAGATCTTTTAGAGCACGGTGGTGGATTTGTTTTAAAGAAACTATTAATCTCTCATGCTTCACTTAGATTATTTTGAGAGTCGTTAATAGCATGGCAATTTGCTTAATGTTAATATACTTGGTATTCAAGATATGTGAAACTTTCTTTTGAGTGCGTTGAATACTAAGATAAGTTTCATGCTTGATAATTGTTTTGAGATATGAAGATGGTGATATTAGAGTCATGCTAGTTGAGTAGTTATGAATTTAAAGAATACTTGTGTTGAAGTTTGTGATTCCCGTAGCATGCACTTATGGTGAACCGTTATGTGATGAACTCGGAGCATGATTTATTTATTGATTGTCTTCCTTATGAGTGGTGGTCGGGGACGAGCGATGGTCTTTTCCTACCAATCTATCCCCCTAGGAGCATGCGCGTAATACTTTTCTTTGATAACTTCTAGATTTTTGCAACAAGTATATGAGTTCTTTATGACTAATGTTGAGTCCATGGATTATACACACTTTTTCCCATCCTTCCACCATTGCTAGCCTCTCTAATACTGCGCACTTTTCGCCGGTATCATACACCCACCATATACCTTCCTCAAAACAGCCACCATACCTACCTATCATGGCATTTCCATAGCCATTCCGAGATATATTTCCATGCAACTTTCCACTGTTCCGTTTATTATGACACGCTCCATCATTGTCATATTGCTAGCATGATCATGTAGTTGACATCGTATTTGTGGCAAAGCCACCATTCATAATTCTTTCATACATGTCACTCATGATTCATTGCATATCTCGGTACACCACCGGAGGCATTCATATAGAGTCATACTTTGTTCTAAGTATCAAGTTGTAATTGTTGAGTTGTAAGAAAAATAAAAGTGTGATGATCATCATTATTAGAGCATTGTCCCAAGTGAGGAAAGGATGATGGAGACTATGATTCCCCCATAAGTCGGGATGAGACTCCGGACGAAAAAAAGGGGCCAAAAAAAAGAGAAAAGGCCCAAATAAAAAAATAATAAAAAAATGAGAGAAAAAGAGAGAAGGGACAATGTTACTATCCTTTGACCACACTTGTGCTTCAAAGTAGCACCAAGATCTTCATGATAGAGAGTCTCTCATTTTGTCACTTTCATATACTAGTGGGAATTTTTCATTATAGAACTTGGCTTGTATATTCCAATGATGGGCTTCCTCAAAACGCCCTAGGTCTTCATGAGCAAGCGAGTTGGATGCACACCCACCTAGTTTCTTTTGTTGAGCTTTCATATACTTATAGCTCTAGTGCATCCGTTGCATGGCAATCCCTAATCACTCACATTGATATCTATTGATGGGCATCTCCATAGCCCGTTGATACGCCTAGTTGATGTGAGACTATCTTCCCTCTTTTTGTCTTCTCCACAACCACCATTCTATTCCACATATGTCCATGGCTCCCCTCATGTATTGCGTGAAGATTGAAAAAGTTTTGAGAATGTCATAGGTATGAAACAATTGCTTGGCTTATCATCGGGGTTGTGCATGATTTAAATATTTTGTGTGGGGAAGATGGAGCATAGCCAGACTATATGATTTTGTAGGGATAACTTTCTTTGGCCATGTTATTTTGAGAAGACATAATTGCTTAGTTAGTATGCTTGAAGTATTATTATTTTTGTGTCAATATCAACTTTTGTCTTGAATCTTTCGGATCTGAATATTCATACCACAATTAAGAAGATTTACATTGAAATTATGCCAAAGTATCACTCCGCATCAAAAATTCTCTTTTTATCATTTACCTACTCGAGGACGAGCAGGAATTAAGCTTGGGGATGACTGATACGTCTCCAACGTATCTATAATTTTTGATTGGTCCATGCTACTTTATCTACTGTTTTGGACTATATTGGGCTTTATTTTCCACTTTTATTATTTTTGGGACTAACCTATTAACCGGAGGCCCAGCCCAGAATTGCTGTTTTTTTGCCTATTTCAGTGTTTCAAAGAAACGGAATATCAAACAGAGTCCAAACGGAATAAAACCTTCGGGAACGTGATTTTCTCACCGAACGTGATCCAGGAGATTTGGACCCTACTCCAAGAAGTAACAGAGGCGGTCACGAGGGTGGGGGCGCGCACCCTCCCCCTAGGGCACGCCCCCTGCCTTGTGGCCCCCCTGTTGCTCCACCGACGTACTCCTTCCTCCTATATACCTATGTATCTCCAAACGATCAGAGGAGGAGCCAAAAACCTAATTCCACCGCCGCAACCTTCTGTATCCACGAGATCCCATCTTGGGGCCTGTTCCGGAGCTCCGCTGGAGGGGGCATCCACCACGGAGGGCTTCTACATCAACACCATAGCCCCTCCGATGAAGTGTGAGTAGTTTACTTCAGACCTTCGGGTCCATAGCTAGTAGCTAGATGGCTTCTTCTCTCTTTTTGGATCTCAATACAATGTTCTCCCCCTCTCTCGTGGAGATCTATTCGATGTAATATTCTTTTTGCGGTGTGTTTGTTGAGACCTATGAATTGTGGGTTTATGATCCAACTTATCTATGAACAATATTTGAATCTTCTCTGAATTCTTTTATGTATGATTGAGTTATCTTTGCAAGTCTCTTCGAATTATCCTTTTTTGGTTTGGCCAACTAGATTGGTAGTTCTTGCAATGGGAGAAGTGCTTAGCTTTGGGTTCAATCTTGCGGTGTCCTTTCCCAGTGACAGAAGGGGCAGCAAGGCACGTATTGTATTGTTGCCATCGAGGATAACAAGATGGGGTTTTTATCATATTGCATGAATTTATCCCTCTACATCATGTCATCTTGCTTAATGCGTTACTCTGTTTTTAATTTAATACTCTAGATGCATGCTGGATAGCGGTCGATGAGTGGAGTAATAGTAGTAGATGCAGAATCGTTTCGATCTACTTGTTTTGGATGTGATGCCTATATACATGATCATACCTAGATATACTCATAATTATGCTCAATTCTGTCAATTGCTCAACAGTAATTTGTTCACCCACCGTAGAATATCTATGCTCTTGAGAGAAGCCACTAGTGAAACCTATGGCCCCCGGGTCTATTCTCATCATATCAATCTCCATTACTTTATTACTTGCTTTTTCTTTACTTTGCCTTTTGCTTTTCACTTTGCATCTATATACCAAAAATACCAAAAATATTATTTATCATCTCTATCAGATCTCACTCTCGTAAGTGACCGTGAAGGGATTGACAACCCCTAATCGCGTTGGTTGCGAGGAGCTATCATTTTGTGTAGGTACGAGGGACTTGTGCGTGGTCTCCTACTAGATTGAACCTTGGTTCTCAAAAACTGAGGGAAATACTTATGCTACTTTGCTGCATCATCCTCTCCTCTTTGGGGAAATCCAATGCAGTGCTCAAGAGGTAGCATGCACCATCGACAGAAGCGTTCACTACAGCAAAGATCCCCCCTGCGCACTTTCTTTCGCCGCCTCAGATTATCTTCCCTGTTGCCGGCAGCCACGCCAACTGCATTACCATCATTGACTAAGCAGATGAACCTGAGGACTAGACAGTTCCGGAAGAGAGGTCGCAATCTTTCGTGTTTGCTTACGTTATACATCGGTTATTGTTACCTACTACTTTATCGTTCAATCTTGAGTTTTGAATTGCCCATGGGTCTCATATCAAGCCAGCAATGAATAGTATCTGTCTACTATCTAGTTCATCTGGGGTCTTCTATGTGGTTCTGTTGGACCTTGAAGTATGTCTAGAGGGGGGTGATTAGACTACTTGACCAATTAAAAACTTAACCTTTTCCCAATTTTAGAGTTTGGAAGATTTTAGCTACTTTAGGACAAGTCAAGCAATCATCACACTATTCAAGCAAGCATGCAAAGAGTATATAGGTGGCGGAAATTAAAGCATGCAACTTGCAAGAAAGTAAAGGGAAGGGTTTGGAGGATTCAAACGCAATTGGAGACACGGATGTTTTTGGCGTGGTTCCGATAGGTGGTGCTATCGTACATCCACGTTGATGGAGACTTCAACCCACAAAGGGTAACGGTTGCGCGAGTCCACGGAGGGATCCACCCACGAAGGGTCCACGAAGAAGCAACCTTGTCTATCCCACCATGGTCGTCGCCCACGAAGGACTTGCCTCACTAGCGGTAGATCTTCACGAAGTAGGCGATCTCCTTGCCCTTGCAAACTCCTTGGTTCAACTCCACAATCTTGTCGGAGGCTACCAAGTGACACCTAGCCAATCTAGAAGACACCACTCTCCAAGAAGTAACAAATGGTGCATTGATGATGAACTCCTTGCTCTTGTGCTTCAAATGATAGTCTCCCCAACACTCAACTCTCTCTCATAGGTTTTGGATCTGGTGGAAAGACGATTTGAGTGGAAAGCAACTTGGGGAAGGCTGGAGATCAAGATTCATATGGTAGGAATGGAATATCTTGGCCTCAACACATGAGTAGGTGGTTCTCTCTCAGAAATGGTAAGTTGGAAGTGTCGGTTTGTTCTGATGGCTCTCTCCACAAATGAAGAGGAGGTGGAGGGGTATATATAGCCTCCACACAACATCTAACCGTTACACACAATCTACCAAACTAGGTGGGACCGAATCGTTAAACTCGGTCAGACCAATTTAGCAAATAATGTGACCGTTAGGGTTTTCGGTGGGACCGAAATGCAACTCTGTGAGACCGATTCAGTTAGGGTTAGGGCATAACGTAATCTCGGTAAGACCGATTACACAAACTTGGTGAGACCAATTTTGGTAATAAGCTTTCCAGAGAGTTGGTCAGGCAAACTCGGTTTGACCGATTACACAAACTCGGTGGGACCAATTTTGGTAATAAGTTATCCAGAGAGTTTGCATTGTAATCTCGGTAGTACCGATTGCTCAAACTCGGTGAGACCGATTTTGATAATGGACATACACAGAGAGATTACAATCCCATCTCGGTGAGACCGAGATCCCTATCGGTAAGACCGATTTCCTTAGGGTTTGTGGCAGTGGCTATGACTTTTGGAATCGGTGGCTCCGGATAGGAAGAATCGGTGTGACCGATTTTGGCTTTGGGTTTAGGTCATTTGTGGATGTGGGAAAGTAGCTGAGGGTTTTGGAGCATATCACAAAGCACATGAAGCAAGAGGCTCATTAAGCAACACCTCATCCCTCCTTGATAGTATTGGCTTTTCCTATAGACTCAATGTGATCTTGGACCACTAAAATGTAAAATGAAGAGTCTTGAGCTTGAAGCATGAGCCAATCCTTTGTCCTTAGCATCTTGAAGGAATACCCACATCCTTTAGTCCATGACACTCCATTGTTGAACTTATATGAAACATACTAGATAAAAGTGTTAGTCCAACAAGAGATATGTTGACATTAATTACCAAAACCACCTAGGGAGCACTTGTGCTTTCAGGTTCATGTTGGGTGGGCAACAAACAATAGATGATCCATTGTCTATCTTTTTAAACTGAAGCTATAATCTACCCACTATCATTAGTTTTGGATCCATCCACTCATTTGCCACCATCAGTCTTGATTTTTGCATGCACCCCTTAGGCCTTACAAAATCTAACTATTTTTTTATTATGCATGTCAGATATTGTACACAATCATACTGAACATGTAGAGAAAAAGAGAAGACTGTTGCGTGCGAATATAATGTCATGCAGACGATGCTCCATGGTGGGCGAAGTGCCCCCCTCTCCTACATTTCCAGATTGTATTCCAGAGGAAGATAACTGTTCAGATGGAGATTTAGAAGGAGCCGACCATGCCTGTTTACCACCTGAGTTGTTTGCTCTAACCTGGCATGCTGATGTTGGTCATATCATGCATATGGCGCCTTGCATTGCTTACATTATACATCTTATATGTCATTAGCTTAGTTTAGATTTGCTTTGTGTGAATGCGACCTGTTTGGTTTCTATATCATACTCCCACCATTCCTAAATATTTGTCTTTTTAGAGATTTCAACAAGTGACTACATACGGAACAAAATGAGTGAATCTACACTCTAAAATATGTCTATATACATCCGTATGTGGTAGTCCATTTGAAATCTCTAAAAAGACAAATATTTAGGAACGGAGGGAGTATATGGGAATTATGCAATGCCATCTTCTTTAGCCATGCATCATATACGTGAATCATGTAATACCATCCTGTTTAGCCAGTCATCGTATATGTGAATTGTACCGTGCCATATTTTTTTCCATAATGTATTCCATTTGTCAACAATGTTTATACATCCATCTACTCTTCCTGTGCATCAGCCATTTGAGTCGGTCATGGGAAAATCTGGAGTGAAAACAAGGTCCTCTGAGCAGTCAGTGCTACCTGTCGATGCAAATTTCTTGCTGGTTACAGATAGCTCCTTAGAGGAGGATTCAGAGAGAGATGACCTGTCGTATCCCCCCCCCCCCTGAGGTGCATGCTCTAACTTGGCTGGGTTATATTGCTCATATCATGCATATGGTGTCTTGCATTGCCATGCCATCTGCTTAGATTAGACATGCTTTGTGTGAATGCCTCCTGTTTGCTTTCTATATCAGATATGTGAATTATGCAATGCCATGTTTTCAGCCAGTTATCATATATGAGAATTATGCACCGCCATGGAGCCAGGCATCATATATGTGAATTATCTCATGCCATCTTTTTTTCATTATGTATTCCATTTGCCGACAATCTGTGCATATTGAACTACTCTTCATGTGTATCAGCCATTTGAGCTGGTTATGGAAAAATCTGGAGTGAAAACAAGGTCTTCAGAGAAGGCAATGGTACCTGTTGAAGCATATATCTCGATGGTTATAGGGAGCTCCTCAGAGGAGGATTCAGAGACAGATGACCAGTCCTATATCCCACCTGAGGTGTATGCTCTAAGTTGTAATGTTTATATTTCTCATTGATGCATATGGTGTCTTGCATTGCTTAGTTTAGACATCATATGCACAATATTGAATTCTATCTGCTTAGTTTAGAGATCATACATGTGAGTGCCAGCTGCTTAGTATGTGAATCGATTATGTCAATTATATCATGCCATCCTGTATACTTAGACAACATGTATGTGAATTATTTCATCCCAACCTATTTTAGAAAGACATCATATAGTTTTGTCATGTCATCCTGTTTAGGTACTCATCATATGTTGAATTATGCCATTATATCCTGTTAAGCTATCCATCATATATCTGAAATTGTGTCATGCTATCCTGTTTAGTTAGGCATCATATATGTGAAATTGTGTCATGCTGTCCTGTTTGGTTAGACAACATATATGTGAATTACCACATCTGTCTATCATACAATGTCTGTACGTTCAATTTCTTTTCTTGTTTATCAGCCATTTGAATTGGAGGGGGTGATGGCAGTATCTAAGGGAGCAAAAACCCGTTCTTCACAAAAGACAGTGCTACCCGTCAATGCAGATAGAACCATGGTTGTACTGGCCCACAAACTAGCCCCACCACACATAATCGAGACTCTTCCAGATTGCACACTTACACCGTTGGGCAGAGAACCAGCTACAACCCATCTAACTGCAACCCCAGCGGATAGTAACCCACTTGTAGTTGACAAAGCACCATGTCCACCACAGAGTACCCCCACACGAGCAGTTTGTAAAGCTACTGCAGTACCCAAAGCACGAAGACCACCACAGCTAACCCAAACTCCACGTTTAAAGCAGAAGAGCAACTGTTCTCAGGTCAGATTCCGTAGCTATGGTCCATACTCCTTTGCTATTGCATCACTGTATTTACTCATACCAACTACTTTCGAATTTGAAGGATCCAATTGAAACTCCAATGGCGCGACAGGTATGTTTTAAACCTATTTCTTTAACTGGATTGCTGTTCTAACTTCTTGCTCTATGTTGATTTCAGTTTAAGTTGTATAAATAGTTATGTTCTCATGTGATGCATATTACAAGCGCTGCCAATGCTGTGTAGTTTCTCACACTTATATTATGTCTATGCTGCTGTGTCTTAAAAATATATGAGTTGAACTGTGTCTCTATCTTGATTAGGGAACATAAACTAGAATGATATGGACAATACAGTGACCATAGTACATAGATATATGTTTGTTTCATGCTGTTATCATGTCCACCTTACTACTGAACCGGTTTACCAAAATGAGTTTGGTATACTACAAGCTAAACATATGATGTGTCTGCTTGTTTCTCTTGTAGTATGCAAACATAATATTGGAGAAGAGCACCCCACTATGCAATGGTAGAGAAAGTAATGCAGATAAGGTTCAAGATAGTGATACAACCCTGTTGGTCTCCAAGAAAGGTGATAAAAACGATCTTGTAGACAGTGAGAAAACCCCACAGTCCTGTGTTGATGTAGTGTTCGAGTTACTGGCCAGTACTGCTGGCACAAGCTCTTCGAACTCGCTGCCTGAATCACTTCGGCTTCTTCAGTCTCAGCTACAAGCTGAAAGGCATCAGTCAGCTGTGCTGCGGCAAGAAGCCGAAGGACTGAGGAAGTCCCAGCAGAATTTAGATGCATACTTTCTTGTGCAACAGCAAGCGCTGGAGGATTTAAGCGCCAAACAAGAGAAAGTTAATAAGCTTGCTAAGCATCATGCCAGCATTATGGGTACCCAGGATACTGTTTCTTAAACTCTTCTGAAGTGGTTTCAGTTCTGGACTTGTTTTGCTGCGGCGTTTATATGCTGCTGTGTTCCCTACATTTGCACTGGTGGTGAACTTTGATGCCCAGTGGATGTAATATGTGTAATAGCCGTGATAGCCTAGCATAAGTTGCTTGCTTATTTATTTCCTTGTTGTCTTGTTTATTTGTTTGCTTGTAGTCAGTGCGGTTCTTTTTCCACGGTTTGCTAGTGGCTGCAATAACATATTTTTAAAAACTAGGCCACAATAACCATGGGCTAATATTTACTATAGTGACATTGGGCCTCCTACGGGCCGTAGAAACAGTAGGCCTTCTACGGGCCATAGAAACATTGGACCTTTTACGGGCCGTAGAAACAATGGGCCTTCTACGGGTCGTATCATCAATGAGCCTTATACGGGCCATATGATCGATTGGCCAAACATGGGCCAATAACAGGCCGCATTATGGCCGTAAATGGGCTAGAGTTGGAATCGTCCGTTCATGGGCCGACCATAATGGGCCATCGTTAATAGGCTGTATTTGATGACGCTATGAAAACGGCCCAATGTATTAACGGACCACAAACGGGCCGACTGTAACCACGGGCTGAATTTGGCCCACAAGCAGAAAATGACAGTAACGGGCCGTAAGTAAACGAATGCTCGAAATGAGCCCAAGAATAAATGGGCTCTGAGAAGGCCGAAAGATAACATGGGCTGGAAACAGCCCAACTGAATAACGGGCCCGAGGTAGTCCTGGACTAGGGGGTGTCCGGATAGCCGGACTATCATCATCGGCCGAACTCCAAGACTATGAAGATACAAGATTGAAGACTTCGTCCCGTGTCCGGATGGGACTTTCCTTGGCGTGGAAGGCAAGATTGGCGATACGGATATGTAGATCTCCTACCCTTGTAACCGACTCTGTATAACCCTAGCCCTCTCCGGTGTCTATATAAACCGGAGGGTTTTAGTCCGTAGGACACAACCATTACAACAATCATACCATAGGCTAGCTTCTAGGGTTTAGCCTCCTTGATCTCGTGGTAGATCCACTCTTGTACTACCCATATCATCAATATCAATCAAGCAGGAGTAGGGTTTTACCTCCATCGAGAGGACCCGAACCTGGGTAAAAACATCGTGTCCCTTATCTCCTGTTACCATCCGCCTAGACGCACAGTTCGGGACCCCCTACCCGAGATCCGCCGGTTTTGACACCGACATTGGTGCTTTCATTGAGAGTTCCTCTGTGCCGTCACCGATAGGAAGGATGCCTCTTCCCGTCTTCAAGGACGGTATCTTCGCCAAAGGAGCCCTGGCCGCCGGCCAAACTATCCGGCTAGGTGGTTTTCTCATGACCGCCTGTTCGGCCACCGCTTTGACAATGACCTCTCAGGTCGTCAAAAGCAATCTTCACGTCAGCTCGGAATTCGCCGAGCGGCTGGATCCAATAGAGCTCTCGTCCGTAAACGAGCTCTTGGATCGCATCGCCGCCCTGGGAGTCGCTACAGACTACAACCAGATTGGGCTTAAAACCGATCTGAGAGAGATTAACTCTCCCCAGGTTACCCACCACGTTGCGGTGGTAGAGGAACAACACGGCGACTCTTCTCCTATATTGAAAACTAGTCATGTCCGGGCTTCCGAACCCTCCATGCCGGATTCCCGCGGAGGGACGGACTTTGATCAAGCACTGAACCTAAAGTCAGGCATCGGACCGGACTCGTTGGACAATGTTCAACGTTCCAAGCTTCCAAATTCGGAAACTTCTCGGCCCTTGAGTCTCGAGATGGGTTGGGTTCCGGACTCAATCCCACCCACCCACCCAGACATATGCGATCTATCTCTAATCCGGCAAGAGCCCGTTGAAACAGTACATCATTACTGGGCCAGACTCCTCCTGGTTATGGACAGGATAAAGGACTGCCGAGAGGAAAACGCAATCTCAATTTTCTGCAATAATTGCACAGACGAGGGTATCTTGAACGTCGTCAGCTGTCATGAAATTACACGCTTCGCCGACCTGGCGTCCATAGTACGAAAGTACTGTGCGATGGAGAGTTTCCGGAAAACCGAAACTAAGTTTTGGGACAATCCGGCCCCGGATACAACCCTAGTCCACAACAAAAGGGTGCATTACACTCAGGCACAAGGTACAAAAACCAAAAAGCAAAAACCCCATAAAGGGCACGGAACCGTACTGGAGGGATGGCTTAGCGGACCCTGTAAAATTCATAGTACAGAAGGCGCCACCCCAACACATAGCCTTCGAGCATGTTGGATACTGCGGCAGGTGGCCAAAAGTGGCGAGGAGCTTCTAGCCCCGGAAAACCACTCCAACAATACCAGTACGATATCAACAGTCTTCGAGACTTTCGCATCAAATAATATGCGGAAACGAACAATCCGCAGCCTCGCCGAAGTCTACCAAGCACTGTTCAAGATATCTTCCGATATTCCCATAAATCGGCCGATTTATCGCTTACCATCGTCTGACCGATAAGATAAATTGGCCGATAAATCAGGCGATATGGCGATAAATCGGCCGATATGCCGATAAACTGGCCGATTTACCCCTTATCATGGGTCGACCGATAAGTTCCCGATAAGCAATATCCCCAACATTGCTACCAAGTAGCAACAACTAATCCATGGAGCGACACGGCCATCACCTTCAATGCCAGCGACGAACCTAAATTCCGAACAGCCCGAGCACCAGCCACATTGGTCCCAGTCCAATAGTGGACGGCTTTCGTCTTACTAAGGTACTCATGGATGGCGGCAGCGGACTAAACCTCATTTACGAGGAAACTCTTCAAAAAATGGAAATAGACTGGAGCCGCATTGAGCGAAGCAACACAACCTTCAGAGGAATAATCCTAGCTGGGAAGCGCGCTACACAGGAAAAATCACACTCGATGTGGTGTTCGGCTCGCCGGACAATTACAGGTCCGAATAAGTCACGTTCCAAGTGGCCCGTTCAGCAGCGGATATCACGCTATATTAGGACGAGAGGCATTCACAATTTTTCAAGCCATACCCCATTACGGGTACATGAAGCTTAAAATGCCTGGGCCCGGCGGAATAATCACTCTCGTTAGTGATCCGGACATAGCACTCCGCGCCGAAAACAAGACAGCCGCATTAGCCCTGGAGGCACTATCCGTAGCCCTAGCGGCAGAAGAACTCACTGTGCTGCGCTCTATGGTGAATAGGGACGATGTGATACTCGATAAGAGATCCAAGTCCACCTCCTTTAAACCAGCGGATGAAATAGTAAAATTCCAGGTCCATCTAACGGACCCAACAAAGACGGCCTCCATCGGGGCACAGTTGAACCCTGATGTAGACGCCGCACTGCGAGAATTCCTTCGGGAAAATTGGGACATCTTTGCCTGGCACCCTTCAGACATGCCAGGAATCCCACGCAGATTGGCAGAACATAGCCTAAACATCCTAAAAGGATTCAAGCCAGTCAAACAGGCTCTTCGACGATTTTCCGAACCCAAAAGACAGGCAATGGGAGAAGAGCTAGCCAAACTATTGGAAGCCGGATTCATCAGAGACATCAAACATCCGGATTGGCTAGCAAACCTGGTAATGGTACCAAAGAAGGACAAATCCTGGCGCCTATGTGTCGATTTTAAAGACCTCAACAAGGCCTGCCCAAAGGATCCCTTCCCCCTCCCCCGCATCGACCAGATAATCAACGCTACCGCAGGGCACGATTCATTGTGCTTCCTTGACGCATACTCCGGCTACCATCAAATCAAGATGGCGGAAGTAGACCAAGCCGCAACGGCATTCATTACTCCATATGGACCATTCTGCTTCAACACGATGCCCTTCGGACTTAAAAACACCGGCGCAACATATCAGCGCATGATTCAGACATGTCTGGCTACCCAGATCGGCAAAACAGTAGAGGCATACGTAGACGACGTAGTCGTCAAAACCAAACACGTCAAAACTCTAGTAGACGATTTGAGGCTCACATTCGACAACCTCTGAGCATATGACATCAAGCTGAATCCGGAAAATGCGTTTTCGGCGTACCAGCCGGAAAGCTCCTGGGCTTCATTGTATCTGGTAGAGGAATTGAAGCGAACCCAGCCAAGATCCGAGCTCTGCCACAGCTGGATATTCCAAAAGACCTCAAACAAATATGAAAATTGACTGGATGCGTGGCGGCTCTAAGCCGCTTTATCTCCCGTTTGGGAGAAAAGGCATTGTCCCTCTATCGCCTCCTCAGGCGCACCGAACACTTCGAGTGGACGGATGCTGCCACTGCCGGACTCGAAGAAATAAAAGCTATATTGGCAACAAATCCGGTCCTGGCTGCGCCTAACCTGGGCGAATCAATGTTGTTATACATCGCGGCAACACATCAAGTTGTAAGCGCGGTACTCGTCGTCGAACGAGAGACAGAAGGGCACAAATTCCCTATTCAAAAACCAGTGTACTACGTATCCACTGTCTTAACTCCCTGCAAGTCCCGTTACCCGCACTACCAAAAGATAGCATATGCGGTGTTCATGGCATCCCGGAAGCTCCAACACTACTTTCAAGAGTGGTCGATAACAGTGGCCTCCGAAGTACCCCTCAACGACATTATAAACAACCGCGACGCGACGGGCAGGATTGCAAAATGGGCCATTGAGCTCTTACCATTCGATATAACTTACAAACCTCGGCGAGCTATAAAGTCGCAAGTTTTGGCTGACTTTGTCACTGAGTGGACTGAAGCCGAACTCCCTAAAGAGTATGGTGCATACTCCAATTGGATTATGCACTTCGACGGCTCCAAAATGTTGGCCGGATTGGGGGCTGGTGTCGTATTGACGTCCCCAACCGGGGACACAGTCCAATACATACTTCAGATAATGTACACGGACTCCAACAACGCAGCCGAATACGAGGCCCTCTTACATGGCCTCCGGATGGCAATCTCCATGGACATTCAACGCCTAGAGGTGCGCGGGGATTCAAACGTCGCAATATCCCAAGTAAATGGAGAGTTTGACGCCAAGGATCCGAAAATGGCAGCCTATCGTAACACTGTCCTCAAAATGTCAGCTCGGTTCGAAGGACTTGAATTCCACCATGTGGACCGGGATAATAACCAAGCAGCCGACGTATTGGCACGCATCGGCGCAAAACGTGACGCTGTCCCTCCAAACATCTTCCTGGAACGGCTCTTTAAGCCATCTGTACTATGGGAAGAGGAGTCCGGAAATAACAAACCGGAAGCAGCCGCACCAACCGACACAGAACAATCTTACATAATCAGCGATTCAGCCGATGAAATAACACCTTCAGCCCACGAAATAATGGCAGTAATCGCCCCGTGGACAGAGCCATTCCTAGCCTACTTGCTTAGGCAGGAACTTCCCGAAGACCAAAATGAGGCCCGCTGCATAGTTCGGCGATCTAAAGCCTACAAGGTCCATGAGGGAGAACTCTATAAGAAAAGCACAACTGGAGTCCTTCAAAGGTGTATCTCCGAAGAGGAAGGGCGAAATCTTCTGGCTGAAATTCATGCCGGACTAGGCGGACACCACGCCGCAGCTTGGGCCCTTGTAGGAAAGGCATTCCGTACAGGATTTATTAGCCGACGGCCCGAGCAGATGCTCAGGACTTAGTCCAAAGATGCGTCGGTTGTCAGCTCTTTGCTAATCAGAGCCATATGCCACCCACCGCCCTCAAAACTATACCCATTACCTGGCCGTTCGCGGTCTGGGTGCTTGACATGGTTGGACCCCTTAAAGGGGGAACCCACAAGCAAAGGTACCTATTGGTCATGGTGGACAAATTCACCAAATGGATAGAGGCCAAGCTAGTTAAAACGGCAGAGTCCGGACCAGTGATAGACTTCATATCTGGGGTAGTACACCGATATGGTGCCCCCACAACATCATTACCGATAATGGCATGAACTTCACCGCCGACGAGGTTAAATTATGGTGCAAAAATATGGGCATTAAGCTTGATTACGCTTTAGTCTATCATCCTCAAACCAACGGTCAAGTGGAATGAGCAAATGGTCTAATAATGAGCGGCATCAAACCCAGACTAGTGCGGTCCCTTACGAAATCTGACACGCACTGGGTAGAAGAGCTCGACTCCGTACTCTGGGGGCTGCGGACAACGCCCAACTGTACTACCGGATTCACACCATTTTTTATGGTATACGGCGCAGAGGCAGTTCTGCCCTGCGACATAATTCATGACTCACCTCGAGTGCGCATGTACGAAGAAAGAGAAGCCGAGCTGGATCGGCAGGACAGCTTGGACGCACTGGAGGAAGAACGCGACGTCGCCAAGGCTCGTTCCGCATTCTATCAGCAGCAGGCTCGAAGATACCAAAGCAGAGAAGTACGGGCTAAGACTTACAATATTGGAGAACTAGTTCTACGCCTGCCAGACAAGAAAAAGGACAAGCTCAAGCCCAAATGGGAAGGCCCCTTCATTATCGATCAAGTCTTGACCAGCGGAGCGTACCGTCTGCGAAATGCGTCGGACAACCGACTCGAGCCGAACCCATGGAACGCAGCCCGCCTCCGAAGATTCTATGCCTAGCGCCGGACTAAGAGTTCGTCCCCTTCCCCCGTCCAAATTTTTACACTTCAGCTGTCTTTTGTTTCTTCTTTTTCTCTCACCCCTATTCATAAAAGCCCTAAAAGGCCTACTTGCGCATTGTCCGCACACAATTGATGTGCTATCCGCACTCATTATACCTAGGGGCTTCTTTACCAGAAGCTTAATTATAAGGGCTTCACGCCCAGCACACGTGTCAAACTTCCACGTGTACCTTTTATTCACCATTATATGCATCGATATGACTTAAGTTTTGGCCAAGCTGTGTTGCCTGGCTCCTGTGCTTACCCCTACGTTCTCGATTGTTCGGCTAGGAAGTAAAGGGAGCACCTCTGCGATTGTTACTGCCGGGTCAGCCGGATGTGTACCTCAGACTGGGTGAAGCCGAAAGCTAGCGTTCTTAAGAGAATATTCGGTCGGTGACTTGAAAGATGATTTTTTACCTATTTATTTATCTGCCCCCAGATGTTTTCCTGCTCTTTTCGCAGTCCGGACATGCACTTTAGGGCATGCCTCCCAGGGAAAGGAACCCTTAACGGAACTATTCTCCCTGGAAGATGTTTCTTACTAACCATGTAATATAACATAACTAGTTGGGCACTTGTCTGATAAAGCACTAATGACCCCTATGCCTGGTCTCCATGCATGCCCCGGTTGTTTCTTAACCGAGAAGGTATTCGGACACACTCCGGACTCTAGGGTCCCAAGGTTGAAGCAAAAAGGTCGGCAAAGACAAACGATCTACAATCCGGCTAGAAGGCATTTCACATGTCATTTTAAAATACATTGTCAAATCGACTGACTGTATTCTTCCTCAATCCCGTCTAATAGGTTGTCTAATCTACAGTCCCGTTGGGAAAATTTAGCGGCCAACTCTACTTGGCCGTACACTAAACTCACAGGGATCTCCTTCCCATCGGGCCCCACAGGTCCGACCTCGGCCATGTGGTTGGGATCCGCCTTCTTGTACCGCGTCTTCACCATGGCCCAGGCCTCCCTGGCACCTTGGCGGTAGGCCGAAATCTTCAACAAACGGAAGCACTACCGCACTCCCTGAAGCTTCTCCGCAAGCTCTCCAAGGCCCTCAGGTAGGGAGAGGGATGACCATAAAGCCTGGACGACGACGCTCATTGCCCGCCGAACTCGTTCGAGCAGTTGCACCAGCTCGGGAAGTTGATCACCCGTTGATACGGGTATCTCCTCCGTAGGGCGACCTGTGAGTACACCTACAGACATATTTTTGTCAATTGACTTCCTCGCCGAACTCTTCTTTTCAAAGGAGTTCGCTCAAGCACTTACTATAGATGCCGCGACGAAGCCGCTGATTCTCCTTCACGGAGCCAGACAGCTCGGCCCGAACACCTTTCAGCTCTTCTCCAAGCTGGGCGTGGGCATCCTGAAGCTTGTTCCTTTCCTGCTGCACCCTCGTCAACACCCTCTCGCCGGCCTTCAGCTGGCGCAGTAGTTCTTGCTTGTCCGGATCCTGTCCGGCAGCACCTGCAATGTCATTGTTAGACTTGCACGCACGCCGCACACCACTTATCTTTTTAAAAATCATGTGTTACCAGGAGGGGGTCCCTGTGTTTCCTCCTGCGGCAGCAAGTGCGGCCTCAAGTTGGGCCTTACACTCTTGCAGCTCCTGAGACAGTTGGGTATTCTTCTCTGTAAGATCCTGCATTTCAAATGATCCTTAAATCAGTTAATATAACTACTTTAAGTCTCGGGGGCTACTGGCATATAGAACTATTAAAATCTCTTACCCGTATGTCTTTTACATACTGCTCTGTGGCTCTGGTCAAACCATCTTGAGCAACACGGAGGTGCGCGTCCCCCGCGTTAAAGGCATTCAACGCCTCAGGGGAGAAGCACACGTCACGAAAAACTGTCCGGCGGCGCCTGTGGTTCATGGCGCTCTCCACCTCAGACTTGGTGGCGGACAGTCTGTCGGCATCCTCCGTTGGAGGAGTATCCGGCTCGCGCCTTGCACTCGCCTCCCCCTCCAGACCATGTGTTGGAGCCTGGCTGGCAGAGGCTGGGTTGGCAACCTCTACGCCCGCAGTCCAGCGGGCGCTTTTTCTCCTGCAAAAGTCATGAGCATTCAAACACTTCCTAGGAACGTTGTTCTAAATAACAAACCGTGAGCTATACCGTTGCGGCGATGTTTCGATCCGCGCCGCGCTCCTCTTCCGCCTGCCGGGCCGGACTGACCCTTGTTGGCCAGCTGCCGTGGCCTCGGCCTCCTGCCCTGAAGGCACCCCCTGCGAGACACCATTATATATGGTGGTCAGATATGCACAGGGATGGAATGATGGTGTCAGGACTTCGGTCACAATCACCTGGGAAGCCGGATATAGGCCGGGGTAGTCAGCCGTAATGGCGACTAAAGCATTATCCATGCTGAGTTGGTGGAACACCCCGTCGATTAGCTCCACCTTTATGCCCGGGTCCTCTTCGGAGGCCGGATCTTGGGATCTCTCTGGATCCTCGGGTTGTGGAGCTGGACTATGCATGCCCTCCACATCCCGACGCAGCTCCTGCGTCGAAAGCATAAATGTAAGAAACTTAAACTTTGAAAGCATGGGTCGGACACACAAAGTGTTCGCTTACCCAACACCAAGGGTTATTCATAGAGAACCCATTCAACGGGCTCGTCTGGAGGAAATCCTCCTTCTCCCCCTTGTACAGGCCGGACAGGATCTTTACCAGGTATTCGGCCGATCCCGACCCTTTGCGGCCATGACGAGTGGCGTCGTCCTCCTCGTTGAAATCCCACATAGGGTGGCCCCTGTATTGCAGCGGTTGCACCCCCGCATAATGCACGTTGCCATGACTCCAATCATGGTCAATCTAGAATGGGCCAGTAACCTTATCCGGCCCATCAAATAATGGACGCTCTTGTCTTCCTGCAGCTGGGGGCTCCGTGGGCGCCAGCTCAGGCGTTTCTTCAGAGGAGCATTACTGAACTCCGGGA
Organism: Triticum timopheevii; assembly: GCA_963921465.1. Lineage (NCBI taxonomy): Eukaryota > Viridiplantae > Streptophyta > Magnoliopsida > Poales > Poaceae > Triticum > Triticum timopheevii. The sequence continues at coordinate 98,812,207 of OY997264.1, read as the reverse complement.
GGCCGATCCGAACAGGGTCCGGCAGCGGAGCGTCTTCTACATAAAACCATTCTAAAGGCCAGTCTTCGGACGCCTTCTTAGGGGTTCCGGATGGATATCCGGTCCCGGCGATGCGCCATATTTCGGCACCGCCCACTTGATATATGGACCCCTCGTGAGAGCAGGGTACAAGGCAGAACAACCTCTTCCACAGCGCAAAATGGGGCTCGACGTTTAGAAATAGCTCGCGAAGAGCTACGTAACCCGCGATATGCAGAATAGAGGCAGGCGTGAGGTGATGGAGTTGGAGTCCGTAGAACTCCAGGAGCCCGCGGAGGAATGGATGTATAGGAAATCCGAGCCCCCTTATCAGATAGGGACGAAGCATACCCGCTCCCCTTTGTTGGGACTTTGGGTAGCCTCCGCTTGCTTCCCACCTTTGTAGGTGGCCAGCCCGGCTCGAACCGGGACCATGAAGGCCGGAGGGAGATATCCCTCCGCTTGGAGCGTCACCAGCTTGTTGTGCGGGACAGAACATCTCCTCCAATCTCCTGGCAGAGGGCTGGGAGCGCGAGAGGAGGAGCCGCGTCGACGGTCCATGATGGAATGGATTTTTGGTCAGAAGCGCTCCGATGAGTACTCGCGGAAGGAATATGGTGTGATTTGGATCTGGATTCTTGCCTCTCTTATAGGCAGATTATTTGCGCAGCTAGGGGGTAAAACATAAAAGATACCCTGGCTTTTCGCATTCGTGCGACGCGTGGAAGAAGGCCATTATTGGGCGTGGAAGCCAAGAAGCGCAACATTGATAAGGAAGCCGGACACTATTCGGCAGGTACATGGAACTTAAAGGAGAACCCGCCTTGCAACGCCGAAGGCTATATACGCGATGGACTTATCGTCATTGAAGCCTGGTTCGGGGGCTACTGAGGGAGTCCTGGACTAGGGGGTGTCCGGATAGCCAGACTATCATCATCGGCCGGACTCCAAGACTACGAAGATACAAGATTGAAGACTTTGTCCCGTGTCCGGATGGGACTTTCCTTGGCATGGAAGGCAAGCTTGGCGATACGGATATGTAGATCTCCTACCCTTGTAACCGACTCTATATAACCCTAGCCCTCTCCGGTGTCTATATAAACCGGAGGGTTTTAGTCCGTAGGACACAACCATTACAACAATCATACCATAGGCTAGATTCTAGGGTTTAGCCTCCTTGATCTCGTGGTAGATCCACTCCTGTACTACCCATATCATCAATATCAATCAAGCAGGAGTAGGGTTTTAACTCCATCGAGAGGGCCCGAACCTGGGTAAAAACATCATGTCCCTTGTCTCCTGTTACCATCCGCCTAGATGCACAGTTCGGGACCCCCTACCCGAGATCCGCCGGTTTTGACACCGGCAGGGCCCTTAATGGGTATAAAGTGATACACTGTTCATTATGGGCCAGTTTCACCACGGGCCGTTAATGGGTCTAAAGTGATACACTGTTCATTGCGAGCCAGTTTCACCACGGGCCGTTATTAGGCCAAGAGTTACATAGTGCCTCATATGGGCCGAAAGACGTCATGGGCCATACATGGGCCAGAAGTGAAAACGGGCTGCAATCATATTGGATGGCCCAGATGACGTTATTGGGGCTAATTCGGATAGGTCGTAACGGGCCTTGGGTTAGCGGGCTGTAAATGGGCCATATGCGAATAGGCCGTTAACAGGCTTTCCATGGGCCAGCCCATCACCTTTTGACCAAGTAAAACAGGCCGGCCTTTTCACAGGAATGGGCCTCTGTTGGGCCGTTCCACGTGTCGACGTATCATAGGCGCCTTCTGTCCAATGAGTGGATGACATCTGTCCCAACAATGAGCCGACACGTGTTTCCTCCAGCCAATGATGATTTTACACGTGGAAAATGCCCATTGGTCGGGGATGTTAACGGGTTATCAGATCCAAAACCCGACCCGATAGCTTAACGGCATTGCGTTACGGTTGATGCCACGTGTCGGTCACTGTCGGTGTCAAAACCGGCGGATTTCGGGTAGGGGGTCCCGAACTGTGCGTCTAGGTGGATGGTAACAGGAGACGAGGGACACGATGTTTTACCCAGGTTCGGGCCCTCTCAATGGAGGTAAAACCCTAGGTCCTGCTTGATTAATATTGATGATATGGGTAGTACAAGAGTGGATCTACCACGAGATCAAGGAGGCTAAACCCTAAAAGCTAGCCTATGGTATGATTGTTGTAATGTATGTTATGTCCTACGGACTAAAGCCCTCCGGTTTATATAGACACCAGAGAGGGCTAGGGTTACACAGAGTCGGTTACAATGGTAGGAGATCTACATATCCGTATTGCCAAGCTTGCCTTCCACGCCAAGGAAAGTCCCATCCGGACACGGGACGGAGTCTTCAATCTTGTATCTTCGTAGTCTTGGAGTCCGGCGGACGCTGATAGTCCGGCTGTCTGGACACCCCCTAGTCCAGGACTCCCTCAGTAGCCCCTGAACCGGGCTTCAATGACGATAAGTCCGGCGCGCATAATGTTCGGCGTTGCAAGCCGGGTTCCTCCCTTGAATAATCCAGAGAAGATCATGAACACCAGGATAGTGTCCGGCTCTGCAAAATAAATTCCACACTCCATCGTAGAGAGAATAATGCACATAAATCCAATCTGCTGACGTATTATGCGGCATGACATCACACCGCTACCAGGCTTTTACTTGAATCATTTTTTATTATACCACCTCAGCACGTTTAGCGAAGCGGTTTCCTTGGCACGTCTTGTCGAAGCAGAGATCGTGATCCCCTTATTCCGGGATTCTCATCAATACGGACGTGGGTAATCCCACCGCGCCATTGATGGTGGCGCTTGGGAGATAAGCGAGTTTTACCAGGCTGGTGGGGAGCGCATAGTTTTCGCCCTGCCTATATGAGGGATAAGGATTCACCTTTTCACCCACGCCTTCTTCCTCCTTTGCTCATCCACCTCCGCGCACTCAAGCTCCAACGCCCAAGCTTGCGCATCTCGTCTTAACCTTCCCCGACCATGTCCGGAGGGGGAGGCAAGTGGTTGGCTTCCACCGTCAAGGAGGAGCACATCACCAAGCTGCGCAACGCCAGATACCTTTCCAGCGATATTGCGCACCGGCTGCCCGACGCGGGGCAGCTCATTCCTACCCCTGGGCCCCATGAGAGGGTCATCTTCCTTCCCCACTTCCTCCGCGGACTGGGCTTTCCACTGCACCCTTTCGTCCGGGGGCTCATGTTCTATTACGGCCTGGATTTCCACGATCTGGCGCCGAACTTCATCCTCAACATCTCGGCGTTTATCGTCGTGTGCGAGGCCTTCCTCTGCATCCAGCCCCACTTCGGCCTGTGGCTCAAGACCTTCAACGTCAAGCCGAAGGTTGTGAAGGGCACGCAAGCGGAATGCGGAGGCGCCATGTTGGGCAAGTTGCCCAATGTCCTTTGGCTCGAAGGGGCCTTCGTGGACTCCGTTAAGGGGTGGCAATCGGGGTGGTTCTACATCAGCGAGCCGCGTGAACCTACGTGGGCGGCGGCCCCCGAGTTCAGATCTGGCATCCCCACACAGCTCACCTCCTGGAAAGAGAAGGGCTTGTTGTGGGGCAATGCGAAGGAGCTGACGGGACTCCGAGCCTATATCCAGAAGCTGGTGAACAATAAGCTCAGGCTCGTCGACGTGGTCCAAGTCATGCTCATCCGCCGGATTCTCCCATGCCAAGAACGGGCATTCAATCTGTGGGAGTTCAATCCGGAACAGCACCAGGCGCTAAGCGGGCTCTTCGACACGACGTACGAAGGCACCTGGAGGGTGCTGTTTAAGGGCGCCGAAGCCCCCGCATCCGCGACGGAAGATCGCGGATTTCGCTCGCAGCATCCAGCTGACGAGGTAAGTGATTCAACCCCTTTACGGGACACTTGTAGTAAACAGATTGATTCTAAGAGGGTTTCAATCTCTCTATTCCTTTGGCAGGAATGGATGGAGAAGGTCGGGCAGCTCATCTGTCCGGCTCCCATGCCAGAAGACCCAGTGAATGCCCGTCTAGCAGGGCTACTGGTTCCGGCACCGCACGTGGTGCCGGAGAAGAAGGCCAAGAAGGTGGCCACGGGGACTCGAAAGAGTTCCCGCAATCAAGCGTCCGACGACAAGGCGGACTCCTCCCCTAAAGACGAGGAGGGTGAAGACGACTCTCTCCCGAAGGAGGGAGAGAGGAAAAGGAAGGCTTCCCCAATAGGGGAGGCCGAAGGGTCCAAGAGGGGGAGAACCATTCCCCCGGACAGTTCCGCCAACACCATTGTTGGCGAGGAGGAGTGGCCTTCAAGGGCCAAGCCTCCGGCGAGATCGTAAGTATCCGGATCCCTGATATGCAATTTCTTTCGTGTCACCTAGTGTCCTACTAATGCCGCATTCTGCCCGCAGTCCGGCCGATGATGATCTCCCTGCTTCATCGAGCGGGTCGTTGGCCCCGTCGGATGTGGATTCACTTCCGACTGCCTCTACCCCCCGCGCCGACGAGGACGCCGAGGTGGGATCCCAGAGAGGGACCCATCAGGAGGAGGCTCCGGAGGCGCCGTCAGGCAGCCTCCCGGACTTTGTGCCGGACTCTATATCGGAACCGGCGGCGGTTCCAGAGTCCGACAGGCAGCCCCTTCGAAAGAAGGGCAAGACTGTGACACCGGTGGCCTCCATCCAACCGGAGGCGCCAGACAACTTGTTGGAGGCGCCTAAAGGCGCTTCCATCGAGGAAGAACACCGCACTATCATGAGTGCGATGATTCAGAAGGTTCAGCTCGCCAAGAGCGGGCTGACCGAAGCCTGCAGCAGCCTTCTAACAGGCTTTGAGGTAATAAGTTATAATTATGTAATATAATACCGCATAGACAGTAGCCCCTGATGCTCAGTCGGTGTTCGGAAAGAAAAGACGAACTGAGGATCTAAGAAGATTTACGCAGGGTTGCTTAAAATATGTCAATATGGGTTTGCAGGCTGCGCTGCTGACCTCTGCCGCACTGACTGCGGAGGTCGGTGCGTTGAAGCAGGATCTTGAGCGGTCCGAGCAAGAGCTCGGCCGTGCCAAAAAGCAGCTCGAGGACAAAGAAGGTGAGTAACACCACTTCGAATAGTTACCTTACAGAAAAGGATTTTGGTTGCAATAAAATTAACAAGGATAATATGGGTAATGCAGGGGCCACGAACGAGGTGGCAGCCCTCAAGGAGGCTGTGTCCGCGGCCGAACATAGTGCGGCCGCGGAACGGGCAGAGCGATAAAAGCAGGAGGCAGAGGTGGTGGAAGTACGGCAAGAGCTCCAGGCTCTCATGGAGAAGCATGAGAGCTTGGAGCGTGACTCCAAGACTCGAGAGTCCGAGCTTGCCTCGGCTCTCGAAAGTGCCAAGTCTGCCAAGGCCAAAGCCCGTAAGGCCCTTCAGGAGGTTGAAGATGTAAAGAAGATAGCGGCGGGTAAGGCATTTTTCATGCAAAGCAAGCATGTTAATGTAAACTACCTGACACTTACCCGCATTCGGAGCTCTCCAGGGGCGTTTGCAGATCTGCCACGTAGTGTGTCCGATGCCGCCGCATTCTATCATGGCGATGAGGGGAGCTCGACGGAGAAGGTCTTCTGGTCTCAGTACGCTGAGGCCGGCCATCCGGTGCCCCCAAGCGACCAGCTGAAGCAGCTGGTAGAACTCCACAAGGTTGCTGAGGAGGCCATGAAGGGCCTTATAGTCCGGCTGTGGCCTGGACAGGCCATGCCTGGGAGCTACTTCGGCCTCGTGCGGCGGCTGGTGGATGCATGCCCCTGGGTGGAGGTCATCAAGCGCTCCGCCTGTATTGAAGGTGCTCGTCGGGCCCTTGCCCGCACAAAGGTGCACTGGGGCAGGCTGGATGCGGAGAAGCTTCTCACTAACCCGCCGCCACCGGGCAAGGAGTATCGTATGCCCGAAATGTATTATAAAACTATCCTGAAGGGAGCCCGCGACATTGCGGATGAATGCCCCAGAGATGTAATTTTTGAGTAAAACTCGTTATGTATTATCCTATGCGCTGAAAACTTTGTTCATATGTGCATTAAGCAACGCTTGTTTAATTAAAAATATTTCCTTCTGTGCGGCCGTTTATAAAATCTGAGAGATGGCAAGTCGTTGGCTTCAGCCCCCGAGCCACGAGTGCTGGGGTGTTCGGGATAAACTTGAGCACTCTTGTTCCCATTTTTGGGTCCATCTAGGGAGGCGCTCAACACGACGAACAAGGCAACCGGACTTATAATGCTTGAACACTCTCACTTAGCCATAGAATTCTATAATTTTAAATTTCGGCGAAGCCCCTGGTATTTGGAAGATCGAATCCAGGGCGCTATCCACGCCTTCGTCGGACATTTGTCTGGAACTTCGCTCGAAGCGGCGTGAGTCTTTAAGGACTCGAAAAGACCTCTCGAACAGCGAGCAATCTCTCGCCTTATCATGCCGGTCAGTTTTAGCTTTCTCCACTGAGGCGCTCGCCCGGCTCAACCGGGGCGCAATCGCAGTGGTTCTCCCAGTGCCACCTTAGCCGACAGAACGGAACGTAAGGCACCAAAACGTGGGAGCCGGGCAAACCCAACTATTGACCCAAGACATGATTCGGAGCCGATTCATATAATGCTATACGTTCGGGGTGCCGCACTTATGAAAGTGTTCGGACTTATCACACCATAACGTGGGGAACATAAGCCCCTGGTGTATTAGACCGTACCAAAAAAATACGGGTGCAAGATGTCCTGTAATGAACATATATATAAAAAGTAATGTAATTGCAGTCGAAAAGTGCTGCATTATTTATTAAAGGAAGTCTGCTATGAGTGCGGACTGATACAAATATGGCGGTAAGCAAGGGATTTGGACTAATTAAACATGTCCCCCTCCAGGGATGAGCTGCGGACTTGGTGTATATAATCGAATTTAATGCTCGTAATTGAGACCACCTGAGTGTTCGTCGCAGCCTTCTTTCTTCCTTGGCTGTTGCATCGTGAGTTCGGCAGGTTCACCGCCGGTCAGGGCCTCTGGTTAATGGAGTCCTGTGTATACAAAGAAGGAAAATAGTAGAAATAAAAAAAAAGGTTGCGAGCCCCTGGTGTGGTTGAGCCGCACTCTGGGTCCCTTGTGATCGTGCCCCTTCCCCTGCGCCCATGGTATCTCCAAAGCGTAATGATGTACACGGAGGGTTGTTCTTGCAATCATGCGAGGGCGGGGGTTAGGGCCGCATTGCTACGCGTGCTCTGATCGTGCCAGGTTGTCTTGGTTGGTATTGCTTCAGGCGCGTTTTGCTGTGTCCGGACGTTTAACGGCCGGACTCAAAAATAGCCTTAAAAGGCTGCTCTGTACTTCTGCCGCGAGAGCCGCTGTATGTTCCTCCGTTCAGAGGGAGCGTTCCGTATTTCCGTTGACCGTGATGACTCCACGAGGGCCTGGCATCTTGAGCTTGAGGTATGCATAATGCGGCACCGCGTTGAACTTTGCAAACGCGGTTCGTCCGAGCAGAGCGTGATAGCCGCTGCGAAATGGGACTATGTCGAAGATTAACTCTTCGCTCCGGAAATTATCCGGGGATCCGAAGACCACTTCTAGTGTGACTGAGCCCGTACAATTGGCTTCCACACCTGGTATGACACCTTTAAAGGTTGTCTTTGTAGGTTTAATCCTTGAGGGGTCTATGCCCATCTTGCGCACTGTATCCTGATAAAGCAGGTTCAGGCTACTGCCGCCGTCCATCAGGACTCTCATGAGGTGAAATCCATTGACGATTGGGTCTAAAACCAATGCGGCGAATCCGCCATGGCGTATGCTGGTCAGATGGTCCCTTCGATCGAAAGTGATCGGACAAGAGGACCATGGATTGAACTTCGGGGCGACTGGCTCCATCGCATAGATGTCCCTTAGTGCGCGTTTCCTCTCCCTCTTGGGTATATTGGTTGTGTAAATCATGTTCACCGTCCGCACTTGTGGGGGGAAACCCTTTTGTCCTCTATTGTTCAGCGGTCAGGTCTCCTCCTCGTCGTTGCTGTTTAGCCCCTTGTCATTGTTTTCGGCAATTAGCTTGCCTGCCTGCTTGAACACCCAGCAATCTCTGTTGGTGTGATTGGCTGGCTTTTCGGGGGTGCCATGTATCTGACATGAGCGGTCGAGTATTCGGTCCAAGTTGGACGGACCCGGAGTGGTTCTTTTGAATGGCTTCTTCCGCTGACCGGGTTTAGAGCCTCGGAATCCGGCGTTGACTGCCGTATCCTCCTTATCGTCGCCGTTGATGCGGCGTTTGTTTTTGTTTCGACGTGACCTGCCGTTGTGGTCCTTAGTATCCGGACTGCCAGAATTTTTATTGAGGTTGTTGCTGCGAGCTAGCCAGCTATCCTCTCCCGCGCAAAAGCGGGTCATTAATGATGTGAGTGCTGCCATGGATTTCGGCTTTTCCTGTCCCAGGTGCCGGGCTAGCCACTCGTCGCAGATGTTATGTTTGAAGGCTGCGAGGGCCTCTGCGTTTGGACAGTCGATGATTTGGTTTTTCTTTGTCAAGAACCGTGTCCAGAATTGTCTGGCCGATTCCTCTGGCTGCTGAATTATGTGGCTTAGGTCATCGGCGTCTGGTGGCCGCACATACGTGCCCTGGAAATTGTCGAGGAATGCGGCTTCCAGGTCTTCCCAACACCCGATTGACTCTGCGGGAAAGCTGTTAAGCCAATGCCGAGCTGGTCCTTTAAGCTTGAGTGGGAGGTACTTGATGGCATGGAGATCGTCGCCGCGGGCCATATGGATGTGAAGGAGATAATCTTCAATCCAAACCGCGGGGTCTGTTGTGCCGTCGTAGGATTCGATGTTTACGGGTTTAAACCCTTCAGGGATTTGATGATCCATTACTTCGTCAGTGAAGCATAGCGGGTGTGCGGCGCCTCTATATTGAGCAATGTCGCGACGCAGCTCGAGGGAGCGTTGTCTGCTGTGTTCGGCCCGGCCGGGGTTATTGTATCCGGCGCGACGGTACTCGTCGTGGGTCGTGGGGCGCCCTCGTGATTCGTAGATGGATCTGGATTGCCTTGCTTTGTCCTCCAATACGTCCCGCAAGTCCGACGCATTCCCTCTTGGCTTCGTACTTTTGGAGCGATGCCGGGGTACGGTCTTTGTGGTGGGTCTAGATGCCTCTCTGTCGCGACCACGGGGTGGTCGGTCGGCCGTATCGTGCGCTGGTGATGAAGGTATGTATGCTTCCTCCTCTAATCGGGGGAGCAACTTGCGTCTGGGGTAGCTTTTGGAGGGGCGTTCGAGTTTAAACTCTTCGGCTGCGAGGAACTCGGTCCATCGATTGGCCAGCAGGTCCTGGTCAGCTTGAAGCTGCTGCTACTTTTTCTTTAGGCTATTTGCCATGGCGATAAGCCTGCGTTTAAAACGCTCTTGTTTGACAGGATCCTCGGGCACGACGAATTCGTCATCGTTGATGCTTGCCTCGTCTTCGGAGGGAGGTATATAGTTATAATCCTCGACCTCTTCGTCTGCCGCCCTCTCGTGGGGGCTTGCTTGTGCGTCCTCCTGCGCTGAGTCTTGCTGGAGGGGATTATCTTCGGCACTCTCTGGGGTATTATTATCTCCTGTGCCGGAATCTCCATTCTTGCTGTGGCGGGATTTAGAGCGGCGCCGCTGACGCCGGCGCTTGGGCTGTTTCTTTAAGGAATCTGCCTCCGCTACTTCTTCGCCGTCCCCGTCCTTTGGGGTGTCCACCATGTATATGTCGTATGACGAGGTGGTCTTCCAGTGCCCTGTAGGCGCTGGTTCCTGTTCGTCTCCGGCATTGTCATCCATAGCGTCGATGTCTTCGGAGTCGTAGTCTAGCATGTCGGTAAGATCGTCGACAGTGGCTACAAAGTGGGTGGTGGGTGGGCTCTGAATTTCTTCGTCGTCCGTATACCAACCATCCTGGCCATAGTCCGGCCAAGACTCTCCTGATAGCGAGAGATGCTTTAGCGAATTTAGGATGTCGCCAAAGGGCGAGTATTGGAAGATGTCCGCGGCGGTGAATTCCATAACCGGCGCCCAATCTGATTCGATTGGCGGGGGCGCGGGAGGTCCGGAGTCCAGTAAGGAGTCCGGGACCTCAGAGTCACGAGTTTCGCGAGGGACAGGGCTAGTGTTCGGCTCCATCGCCGTGGAAGTTGAAGCCCCCGAGGTGGTGTCCAGCCATCGGTCCTCGATCTGGGCGGTCGGCTCCGGACTAAGGGCCGAAGCGGATTCGTGTGCGGCCACCAAGGCACTATTCGGCGGCAGAGCTAGATCATGCCCATCGCAACAGTGCGGCGCGCTTGGCTTTGGCTCGAGTCCGTCGAAGATCAAGTCCCCGCGGACGTCGGCTGTGAAGTTTAGGCTTCTGAATCTGACCTGGTGGCCAGGGGCATAGCTTTCGACCTGCTCCAGATGGCCAAGTGAATTAGCCCGCAGTGCGAAGCCGCCGAATACGAAGATTTGTCCGGGGAGAAAAGTCTCACCCTGGACAGCGTTGTTGATTGAAGATGCCATCGAGCCTATCGGTGACGACACAGAGGAACTCTCAATGAAAGCACCAATGTCGGTGTCAAAACCGGCGGATCTCGGGTAGGGGGTCCCGAACTGTGTGTCTAGGCGGATGGTAACAGGAGACGAGGGATACTATGTTTTACCCAGGTTCGGGCCCTCTCGATGGAGGTAAAACCCTACGTCCTGCTTGATTAATATTGATGATATGGGTAGTACAAGAGTGGATCTACCACGAGATCAAGGAGGCTAAACCCTAAAAGCTAGCCTATGGTATGATTGTTGTAATGTATGTTATGTCCTACGGACTAAAGCCCTTCGGTTTATATAGACACCGGAGAGGGCTAGGGTTACACAGAGTCGGTTACAATGGTAGGAGATCTACATATCCGTATTGCCAAGCTTGCCTTCCACGCCAAGGAAAGTCCCATCCGGACACGGGACGGAGTCTTCAATCTTGTATCTTCGTAGTCTTGGAGTCCGGCGGACGCTGATAGTCCGGCTGTCCGGACACCCCCTAGTCCAGGACTCCCTCAGTCACCCTTGACGACAGCACTTCTGTGACGCGCGATTTATCGTCATGGAAGTGGACACTTCCGTGATGATAATTTTGGTAATGTCATGGAACACTTCTACGACAGCACAAGTATGACTATCTTGATTCTGTAATAAATTTGTCATGGATGTACATGCATGACAAAAAACGCGACCTACTATGACAAACACGTATCATCACAGAAGTGTATTTTTTTGTAGTGCAGAGAGAAGCGGGAACCGGTAAAATTGAAATGACCACAACTTTTGCTAACGAACTCCAAATTTGATGAAACCAAGTTTGTTGGAAAGCTAAAGACAAGGGCTAACACAATATTGATATAAATATCAAGAAATAGAAAGTGAGAAAAAACCCAAAATAAAATGGTGAGAACCCTTTCTCAAAGAAGACCGGCAAAACCTCCAACACCAAAAACGCGATAGAAGAAGCATGCGAACTCCATTTTCGAAGAACTCGAGCTTGTCATCAAGATGACCATAAGATCCAAAACTCACAAAGAGAACCAAAAAAGAACCAAGAAAGATGATGCAAGGATGCAATGGATTGAGCTCTCTACTAATGATACGATAAAGCTAATCATCGAGAGCCCCTCTTGATAGTACGACAATCGATCCTAAAACCCGGTATCCCAACTACCACCATGAGACCGGTAAAATAGAAAAACTATCAAGGGCAAACCTTTGACTTGCACATGGTCCACTTGAGCTAGATGATGACGAACTTGTCCTCCTCAAGATGGACCACCTTTCTTGATTGCGTTGGGTCGATGAAGACTAGATGATTGCTCCCCCATACTCCACTATGGGTGAGCCACTCTTCGGCACATCTTCACAAGTCCATTGATACCAAAATGGACAGCAAGCTTCAAGCATTTGATCCCTTCATGATGCTCCACTTAAACTTGCACACGACAATCTTGATGACGATCACCACTTGATGTTTCCTCTCCATGGGTTGAGTGATATCTTCCTCTTGACGCAAGCCCATGAACATGAACCTAACCCCACATAGAACTCTCACATAGACCATGGGTTAGTAGACAAAGCAGAATGGAAAATGCTTACCATACCATGGGATCAGTTGATCCCTCTCGGTACATCTTCTACGCTTTGTGAGTTGATCAACTTGATTCACTCTTAACTTAGTCTTGATCAACCTTGAATCTTTCCAACTCTCTTCATTTGGATGATGTCTTGAAGGTAAACATGAATGATCACACAATCTTCTTCTTCAAGACATGCTTGCAATAAGCACAACACTCACATAACCAATCTTTGGATAGTTCCTTAATAGCACCTTGGTCAACACATAAACTCCTTGAAACCAACACATGGACTTCAAGAAGAGCCTATGGACAAATCCTTCAAATATAACTCAATGCAACCATTAGTCCATAGAGAGTGTCATCAATTACCAAAACCACACATGGGGGCACCGCATGTCCTTTCAATCTCCCCCATTTTTGTAATTGATGAAAATCACTTTCAAGAGAGTTTATATAAGGAATTATGCTTCACTATGCAATGCAACAACCAATAGTGCATGCATATGAGATGTAAATGCTAAGGAACAAAATGAAAGCAGGAGGAGATAACCCTCTAAACTGATGCAAATGCTAAGGAACAAAACCAAAGCAGGAGGAGATAACTCTCTAGACTTCTCCACAAAACTTGGAGGAACACAAACATATGATTTAAATTGTGTATTTCTCCACAAGTCCATTGACACAAAAATGGGCAAAAAGCTAAGAAGGCCAATATAAATTGTGGTCCTCCATAAATTGTGTATTTCTCCGCAAGAGAGTGGAATGCAATACACATAACCAACGGTAAATACTTGGAGGAACACAAACTATATTGAGGCACAAAGATTGCTAAAGAAAGATATGCCACGAAGACATAACAAAGAGATACACAAGCAATCAAAAGATACCAATTGAAGCAAGCAATCAAAGTATATCAATTGGACCAACTAGACCAATGATCCTACGAGCCAGATGAAAAAGATATTAAGATATGAGCAGAGGAGTGTTCTAAAGAAACTAGAGAAGCTCCCCATGATTTGTGCACAAATAAGAATATTTGTATTGGATACAGAGTGCACAAAATAGGATCATAGCTCCCCCAAAATCAATAGAAACTTACATCAATTTTAAGTGATCAAATAGGAAACAAAGCCTAGCACTTGCAACAGACAAATGATTGAGCAATCATGAAAAAGAGGCAACTAAGAATAGGCTCAACCAAAATGATGTGTGTGAGTCATGGCAAAGCACTTGAGAAGACTAAAATAAGGATGAGCATTAAGCATCAACATAGTCTTGGATAAATGAGATACACGGTGCATGACATGACGACCCCACACACACCGAACAAGCAAATGGGTTCACAAGCTCACTAAAATGTGATTTAACCACAAGGCTTGCGACAACCCATGGTGAAGAAAGAAAAGGAAAGCCTCATCAAGACGAGGGATACCAATTAGATGGCAAAAGCCTCATAAAGATAAGTAGAAGGAAAAAAAACTTCACCACACAAGAGTGCATCAAGGTGCAACGATATAAGACACGCACTCAAGGCAAAAGCTTTCATGGAGCCACCAAAGAAATAACATAAGAAAGACAAGGCTGACATGAAAGAAAGGATATCATCTAGAGATCTAATTTCTCTCAGGTGTATAATGTTCTAGGTAGACGAAATCATGATGATATATATCTACAAGAAGGATGTACACCCGACATAGTTACAGCACGAAGGAACAAGATATCCAAAAGAAAGTCATACATATACCAATAAGATGCATAGCACATGGCTAGACATGGTCTTATTGTATATAAATGAATCCCTACCACGCAACTATCAAAGACATCACAACTAGCAACAAGATATCATTGTTGAGATGCTTTGAGAGAGGAAACAAGTATCACAAGAAAGAATGAATTACATGCCATGATACAACCTACACAAGGTTGATGCAAGAAATGTGTGCATGAAGTAGATGATGATACTTGTTACTGAGATACCATTGGAAGGATGTAGTAGATACCAATTGAAGGTAGATAGTAGTTCATTGATCATCCTAGCTTGACTCCAATAAGCACATGGTGACAACACCTTCCTTCTGAGTGAGCCGATCATCCAATGCATCTCCAAATGTTCCTAGAAGAACAACACAAACTAAACAGTACCCAAATTCATTGGGACCAAAAAGTTAGAAGCACCAATGCATAGGACAAACTCCACATAAATATGTGCATATAGATCTGAAAATGAATTTCATGCACATCTCATCCAAATTGAGACTAGGTGGAGTTTCCCCTATATATTGGGTCAAAGAAAGAAAGCATGCCCAAGAAAATACATGAAGTAAATATGCATGCTCAAGACTTTCAAGAACTGAAACCAAATGACAAAGAAAAGCCAAGAGAAAAAGGATACCAAATGGAGAAATCATCACTTGGAAGAAATCATTAAAGATACATCAAAGAATGAGATATCCATTGATACACACTAAAATAAAGATGTCAAACTCCCAAAGAGAGGATGGTTCCAAACAAACCAAGCTCTCAACAAAGTTTCATGATGGCACACAGTACCAAAAAGAAATGGCTTGCCTTCCACCAAAACACACTTGATAAGGATCACAAGAAGAGTGTTCTAAAGAAAATAGGATAGCAACCCCATGAGTTGTGCATTATATAGGATTTGCATTTGAATACAAAATGCACAAGGTGGGATCACCACTTCACTATATCTAGAAAACACTAGACAAGAACAAGAAATAAACAAGATCCACAAGTGGTAGGGAAGACAACAAGAGTTGACACAAACCTTGGCAGAGAAAAGGTGAATAAAAACAAAAACCAATGTAAAGATGATCAACAAATTCTACCACATATAAGAGACTACCAATTGTCAAAAGACAAGAAGTATTTGGAAGTAATTCCTGGTGGTAGATAACAAGGACATCTAGCACCATCTTCACAACAAACATTGTTGGGGAACATAGTAATTTCAAAATTTTCCTACGCACACGCAAGATCATGGTGATGCATAGCAACGAGAGGGGAGAGTGTTGTCCACGTACCCTCGTAGACCGAAAGCGGAAGCGTTAGTACAACGCGGTTGATGTAGTCGTACGTCTTCACGGCCCGACCGATCAAGCACTGAAACTAGGGCACCTCCGAGTTCTAGCACACGTTCAGCTCGATGACGATCCCCGGACTCCGATCCAGCAAAATGTCGGGAAGAGTTCCGTCAGCACGATCTTGATGTTCTACCGTCGCAGGGCTTCGCCTAAGCACCGCTACAATATTATCGAGGACTATGGTGGAGGGGGCACCGCACATAGCTAAGAGATCAAGAGATCAATTGTTGTGTCTAGAGGTGCCCCCCTGCCCCCGTATATAAAGGAGCCAAGGGAGAGGGGCGGCCTGTTGGAAATATGCCCTAGAGGCAATAATAAAATGGTTATTATTATATTTCCTTGTTCATGATAATTGTCTATTGTTCATGCTATAATTGTGTTATCCGGAAATCGTAATACATGTGTGAATATATAGACCACAACACGTCCCTAATGAGCCTCTAGTTGACTAGCTCGTTGATCAACGGATAGTCCTGGTTTCCTGACTATGGAAATTTGATGTCATTGATAACGGGATAACATCATTAGGAGAATGATGTGATGGACAAGACCCAATCCTAAGCATAGCACAAGATCGTGTAGTTCGTTTCGCTAGAGCTTTTCCAAATGTCAAGTATCATTTCCTTAGACCATGAGATTGTGCAACTCCCGGATACCGTAGGAGTGCTTTGGGTGTGCCAAACGTCAGAACATAACTGGGTGACTATAAAGGTGCACTACGGGTATCTCCGAAAGTGTCTGTTGGGTTGGCACGAATCGAGACTGGGATTTGTCACTCCGTATGATGGAGAGGTATCTCTGGGCCCACTCGATAATGCATCATCATAATGAGCTCAATGTGACCAAGTGTCTGGTCACAGGATCATGCATTACGGTACGAGTAAAGTGACTTGCCAGTAACGAGATTAAACGAGGTATTGGGATACCGACGATCGAATCTCGGGCAAGTAACGTACCGATTGACAAAGGGAATTGTATACGGGATTGATTGAATCCTAGACATCATGGTTCATCCGATGAGATCATCGGGGAGCATGTGGGAGCCAACATGGGTATCCAGATCCCACTGTTGGTTATTGACCGGAGAGGCGTCTCGGTCATGTCTGCATGTCTCCCGAACCCGAAGGGTCTACACACTTAAGGTTCGGTGACGCTAGGGTTGTTGAGATATTAGTATGCGGTAACCCGAAAGTTGTTCGGAGTCCCAGATGAGATCCCGGACGTCACAAGGAGTTCCGAAATGGTCCGGAGGTGAAGATTTATATATAGGAAGTTCAGTTTCGGCCATCGGGAAAGTTTCGGGGGTCACCGGTATTGTATCGGGACCACCAGAAGGGTCCCGGGGGTCAACCGGGTGGGGCCACCTATCCCAGAGGGCCCCATGGGCTGAAGTGGGAGGGGAACCAGCCCCTGGTGGGCTGGTGCGCCCCCCTTGCCCCCATGTGCCTAGGGTTGGAAACCCTAGGGGTGGGTGGCGCCTCACTTGCCTTGGGGGGCAAGCCACCCCCTTGGCCGCCGCCCCTCCTTGGAGATTGGATCTCCTAGGGTCGACCCCCCCTAGGGGCCCTATATAAAGAGGGGGGAGGGAGGGCAGACGCACCCTAGCCCCTGGCGCCTCCCTCTCCCTCCCGTGACACCTCCCTCTCGTTGTGCTTGGCGAAGCCCTGCCGAGATCGCTGCTGCATCCACCACCACGCCGTCGTGCTGCTGGATCTCCATCAACCTCTCCTTCCCCTTTGCTGGATCAAGAAGGAGGAGACGTCTTCCCAACCGTACGTGTGTTGAATGCGGAGGTGCCATCTGTTCGGCGCTAGGATCTCCGGTGATTTGGATCACGACGAGTACGACTCCCTCAACCCCGTTCTCTTGAACGCTTCCGCGCGCGATCTACAAGGGTATGTAGATGCACTCCTCTCTCTCGTTGCTAGATGACTCCATAGATTGATCTTGGTGAAGCGTAGGAAATTTTTATTTTCTGCAACGTTATCCAATGGTGGCATCATGAGCTAGGTCTACACGTAGTTTCTATGCACGAGTAGAACACAAACTTGTTGTGGGCGTAGATGTTGCCAATTTTCTTGCCACTACTAGTCTTATCTTGCTTCGGCGGCATCGTGGGATGAAGCGGCCTGGACCGACCTTACACGTACGCTTACGTGAGACAGGTTCCACCGACTGACATGCACTAGTTGCATAAGGTGGCTAGCGGGTGTCTGTCTCTCCCACTTTAGTTGGAGCGGATTCGATGAAAAGGGTCCTTATGAAGGGTAAATAGAAATTTGCATATCACGTTGTGGTTTTACGTAGGTAAGAAACGTTCTTGCTAGAAACCTATAGAAGCCACGTAAAAACATGCAACAACAATTAGAGGACGTCTAACTTGTTTTTGCAGCGTATGCCTTGTGATGTGATATGGCCAAAAGGATGTGATGAATGATATATGTGATGTATGAGATTGATCATGTTCTTGTAATAGGAATCATGACTTGCATGTCGATGAGTATGACAACCGGCAGGAGCCATAGGAGTTATCTTTATTTTTTTGTATGACCAGCGTGTCATTGAATAACGCCATGTAAATTACTTTACTTTATTGCTAAATGCGTTAGCCATAGAAGTAGAAGTAATCGTTGGCATGATAACTTCATGAAGACACGATGATGGAGATCATGATGATGGAGATCATGGTGTCATGCCGGTGACGAAGATGATCATGGCGCCCCGAAGATGGAGATCAAAGGAGCAATATGATATTGGCCATATCATGTCACTATTTGATTGCATGTGATGTTTATCATGTTTTACGTCTTATTTGCTTAGAATGACGGTAGCTTAAATAAGATGATCCCTCGCAATAATTTCAAGAAAGTGTTCCCCCTAACTATGCACCGTTGCGAAGGTTCGTTGTTTCGAAGCACCACGTGATGATCGGGTGTGATAGATCCTAATGTTCGAATACAACGGGTGTAAGCCAGATTTACACACACAATACACTTAGGTTGACTTGACGAGCCTAGCATGTACAGACATGGCCTCGGAACACGGAAGACCGAAAGGTCGAGCATGAGTCGTATAGAAGATACGATCAACACGAAGATGTTCACCGATGATGACTAGTCCATCTCACGTGATGATCGGACACGGCCTAGTTGACTCGGATCATGTTTCACTTAGATGACTAGAGGGATGTCTGTCTGAGTGGGAGTTCATTGAATAATTTGATTAGATGAACTTAATTATCATGAACTTAGTCTAAAATCTTTACAATATGTCTTGTAGATCAAATGGCCCACGCTAATGTTGCCCTCAACTTCAACGCGTTCCTAGAGAAAACCAAGCTGAAAGATGATGGTAGCAACTATACGGACTGGGTCCGGAACCTGAGGATCACCCTCATAGCTGCAAAGAAAGATTATGTCCTAGAAGCACCGCTAGGTGAAGCACCTATCCCAGAGAACCAAAAAGTTATGAACGCTTGGCAGTCTCGTGCTGATGATTACTCCCTCGTTCAGTGCGGCATGCTTTACAGCTTAGAACCGAGGCTCCAAAAGCGTTTTGAGCAACACGGAGCATATGAGACGTTTGAAGAGCTGAAAATGGTTTTCCAAGCTCATGCCCGGGTCGAGAGATATGAAGTCTCCGACAAGTTCTTCAGTTGTAAGATGGAGGAAAATAGTTCTGTCAGTGAGCACATACTCAAAATGTCTGGGTTGCACAACCGCTTGACTCAGCTGGGAGTTAATCTCCCGGATGACGCGGTTATTGACAGAATCCTTCAGTCGCTTCCACCGAGCTACAAGAGCTTTGTGATGAACTTCAATATGCAGGGGATGGAAAAGACCATTCCTGAGGTATATTCAATGCTGAAATCAGCGGAGGTAGAGATCAAAAAGGAACATTAAGTGTTGATGGTGAATAAAACCACTAAGTTCAAGAAAGGCAAGGGTAAGAAGAACTTCAAGAAGGACGGCAAGGGAGTTGCCGCGCCCGGTAAGCCAGTTGCCGGGAAGAAGTCAAAGAATGGACCCAAGCCTGAGACTAAGTGCTTTTATTGCAAGGGAAGTGGTCACTGGAAGCGGAACTGCCCCAAGTACTTGCGGACAAGAAGGCCGGCAACACCAAAGGTATATGTGATATACATGTTATTGATGTGTACCTTACCAGCACTCGTAGTAGCTCCTGGGTATTTGATACTGGTGCGGTTGCTCATATTTGTAACTCAAAGCAGGAGCTGCGGAATAAGCGGAGACTAGCGAAGGACGAGGTGACAATGCGCGTCGAGAATGGTTCCAAGGTCGATGTGATCGCCGTCGGCATGCTACCTCTACATTTACCTACGGGATTAGTTTTAAACCTCAATAATTGTTATTTAGTGCCAGCTTTGAGCATGAACATTGTATCTGGATCTCGTTTAACGCGAGATGGCTACTCATTTAAATTCGAGAATAATGGTTGTTCTATTTATATGAGAGATATGTTTTATGGTCATGTCCCGCTGATCAATGGTTTATTCTTAATGAATCTCGAACGTGATGTTACACATATTCATAGTGTGAATACCAAAAGATTTAAAGTTGATAATGATAGTCCCACGTACTTGTGGCACTGCCGCCTTGGTCACATTGGTGTCAAACGCATGAAGAAGCTCCATGCTGATGGACTTTTGGAGTCTCTTGATTACGAATCATTTGACACGTGCGAACCATGCCTTATGGAAAAAATGACCAAGACTCCGTTCTCCGGAACAATGGAGCGAGCAACCAACTTATTGGAATCATACATACTGATGTGTGCGGTCCAATGAGTGTTGAGGCTCGCGGAGGGTATCGTTATGTTCTCACGCTCACTGACGACTTGAGTAGATATGGGTATGTCTACTTGATGAAACACAAGTCTGAGACCTTTGAAAAGTTCAAGGAATTTCAGAATGAGGTAGAGAATCAACGTGACCGAAAGATAAAGTTCTTACGATCAGATCGTGGGGGAGAATATTTAAGTCACGAATTTGGTACGCACTTAAGGAAATGTGGAATCATTTCACAACTCACGCCGCCTGGAACACCTCAGCGTAACGGTGTGTCTGAACGTTGTAATCGCACTCTATTGGATATGGTTCGATCTATGATGTCAGTCACAGATTTACCGCTATCATTTTGGGGATACGCTCTAGAGAAAGCTACATTCACTTTAAATAGGGCACCGTCTAAATCCGTTGAGACGACACCATATGAATTATGGTTTGGGAAGAAACCTAAGCTGTCGTTTCTAAAAGTTTGGGGATGCGATGCTTATGTCAAGAAACTTCAACCTGAAAAGCTCGAACCCAAGTCGGAAAAATGCGTCTTCATAGGATACCCTAAGGAAACCATTCGGTATACCTTCTACCTCAGATCCGAAGGCAAGATCTTTGTTGCCAAGAACGGGTCCTTTGTGGAGAAAGAGTTTCTCTCGAAAGAAGTAAGTGGGAGGAAAGTGGAACTTGATGAAGTACTACCTCTTGAAAGTGGCGCAGCTCAGGAAGATGTTCCTGTGTTGCCTGCACTGACTAGAGAGGAAACTAATAATGATGATCAAGGTACTTCGGATCAAGTTACTATTGAACTTCATAGGTCCACGAGGACACGTTCAACACCAGAGTGGTATGGCAACCCTGTCCTGGAAATTATGTTGTTGGACAACGGTGAACCTTCGAACTATGAAGAAGCAATGGCGGGCCCAGATTCCAACAAATGGCTTGAAGCCATGCAATCCGAGATAGGATCCATGTATGAAAACAAAGTATGGACTTTGACAGACTTGCCCGATGATCGGCGAGCGATAGAAAACAAATGGATCTTTAAGAAGAAGACGGACGCGGATGGTAATGTTACTGTCGGTGTCAAAACCGGCGGATCTCGGGTAGGGGGTCCCGAACTGTGCGTCTAGGCGGATGGTAACAGGAGACAAGGGACACGATGTTTTTACCCAGGTTCGGGCCCTCTCGATGGAGGTAAAACCCTACTCCTGCTTGATTGATATTGATGATATGGGTAGTACAAGAGTGGATCTACCACGAGATCAAGGAGGCTAAACCCTAGAAGCTAGCCTATGGTATGATTGTTGTAATGGTTATATTGTCCTACGGACCAAAACCCTCCAGTTTATATAGACACCGGAGAGGGCTAGGGTTACACAGAGTCGGTTACAATGGTAGGAGATCTACATATCCGTATTGCCAAGCTTGCCTTCCACGCCAAGGAAAGTCCCATCTGGACACGGGACAGAGTCTTCAATCTTGTATCTTCATAGTCTTGGAGTCCGGCCGATGATGATGGTCCGGCTATCCGGACACCCCCTAGTCCAGGACTCCCTCAGTAGCCCCTGAACCAGGCTTCAATGACGATGAGTCCGGCGCGCATAATGTTCGGCATTGCAAGGCGGGTTCCTCCTCCAAATAATTCATAGAAGATTGTGAACACCAGGATAGTGTCCGTCTCTGCAAAATAAATTCCACACACCACCGTAGAGAGAATAATATGTACACAAGTTCAATCTACTGACGTATTTTGTGGCATGACGTCATGCCACTACCAAGCTTTTACTGGAATCGTTTTTTATTATACCACCTCAGCGCATTTAGCGAAGCAGTTTCCTTGGCACGTCTTGTCGAAGCAGAGATCGTGTTCCCCTTATTCCGGGATTCCCATCAATATGGACGTGGGTAACCCAACCGTGCCCGTTGCCACGCCTCCTCTATCGGAGGCGAGTGCCGAACGGTCACGGGGACGGCTCTTGGTATTCTCCCTCTTTATAATGGGACCAAGGCTTTGTTTCTCTTCTTCAACCTTCAATCGAATCTACTCCTCGCCCCGAGTTCTAACACCCAGAGCCCCAGATTCGAGCGTTTCAGACCTTCAACAATGTCCAGCTCCGACCTTCAGGGCCGGTGGATGCCCTCCTCCGTCACGGAGGAGGACGTGCTAAAGCTGCGAGAGGCCAAGTACCTGACCTACAAAATTTCGCATAGGTTGCCCGCCAAAGGGCAAGTCATTCCCACCCCTGAGCCCGGTGAGTATGTTGTGTTTGTATCCCACCTCTGTTAGGGCTTAGGCTTCCCAATGGATCCTTTTGTAAGAGGGCTCATGTTTTATTATGGGTTGGAATTCCACGACTTGGCTCCGGAGTCCATCCTCCATATTTCTTCATTCATCATCGTCTGTGAAGCCTTCCTCCGCATTACTCCCCACTTCGGCCTGTGGCTGAAGAACTTCAATATGGAGCCGAAGATGATCGAGGGGCGTCAAGCAGAGTGCAGCGGGGCGGCCGTAAGCAGGAGGGCCGATGCCCTGTGGCCCGAGGGCTCCTTCCAAGAGGAGCTCGGTTTGTGGCAACGGGAGTGGTTTTATATTACCGCTCCCAGGGGCCGCAAGCAGAAGCCACCGCCCGTATTCCGCTCGGGACCTCCACGACGATTGATGTCATGGGTCAACCAAGGGCTCAACTGGGGGCTGTCAAAGGATGTGCCCCTATTGCAGGGCCGGATTCGAGACCTCCAAGCGAGGGAGATCGATCTGGTCGTGGTGATGCAGGTTATGCTGATTAGGCGTCTCCTGCCCTGCAAACGCCGTCCTCTCCGGCTATGGGAATTTAATCCGGAGGGACCACGGATCCTCCAACACTTCATGGGTATGACACCCGTGGAGATGTACAAACTGTTCTTCGGATCACGGGAGGTGTGTCCGGAATTGACCGAGGACGCCGGCTTAAGCTGCAATCGCCCGGATACTCAAGTAAGTAGCTCTGTATTCGGACATACCATTTATTTGCCTTTTTACAATTCACCTTTTAACCCGTTTTCCTTTAACAGGAGTGGATAGCGCAAGCAAAGCTGATACGGTGTCCGGCCCCCCTCCTAGAGACCGCGTCGGATCCCGTGCTGGTCAGGATGTTGGAGGTTGTGCCTTCAGAAGAAGGCGAAGGGGAAAATAGAGGAGCTACCGCCTCGTACAAGGAGGCTCTTGAAAGAGGGGGGATCGAGAATCCCTCCCTCCAAGGGGAGAAGAGGACCGCCTCCGAAGACCCGGAGGCCAAAGCCCCTAAGCGGGGGAAGAAATCTTCACCAGAGGGTCCTGCGTCTGGGGAGGCCCTGGCCGCACAGTCTCCCCTAAAGAATCAGCCCTCCAGCAAGCCGTAAGTAGAAAAAAGGGAGTTTTGTAATAAGGGACATCCCTATTTGTGCTTCTGAGGATAACTCAAGTTTTTACCTTGTAGTTTGGATCTCCGTCCTTCGCAGATGAGCTCGTCTTCGGGGGACCTTCGTCCGGAGATGGTGGAGAGCGAGACGCCTCCGTCCGCTGCGCCGTCGGATAGGGCGGACGAGCCTGAAGTGTCATCACGGAGGGTATCCCCGAGCCCGGCAAAGCCAAAGAGTTCGGCGCCGACTAGTGTTCGGCCGGGGGAGCTGAAGGATCTGCTTGAGAGGGCGTCTATCTCAGAAGATCACCATGCATTGATGAGTATGGTGATTGGAAGGATTTCGTCCACCGAAGGCGGATTGCGTAATGCCGTCAGGAGTTTGCTGGCGGAGTTTGAGGTACGTAAAAATGACACACCTTTTGACAGTTTTACACATAAAGTGCACCCTGTATAGATAGTAGCCCCTGAGACTTGGTAGGTTGTCGAAAACGACAGCGTGCCGAGGATCAAAATCGCAGGTTTTAATTTTCCCCATTCCTATGCAGGTGGCGGATCGTCCGGGGGCCAGCCGGACTGATGGAGTTGCTGAACTAAAGCGGCAACTCGATGTTGCTGATGCGGACATCGCGCTAGTCAACAGGCGACTTGACGAGTCGCAAGGTAAGTGTTTATTTGCGGTCACCTAGTAAGGGAGCCAAAGCCCGCTCCTTACAACATGTGTGTGAAATGCAGATGGTGCCGCTGCTGTGGAGAGCCTTCGGGCCGAACTTGCCCAAGCCAAGGAGCAAGCCAGAAGGAGTGAGGCGGCTGCCTCGAGGGCGGCCGAGGAGTTAGAAGCCGAAAGGGCTGCACACTGCCGAAGCAGGGAAGAGATGGCCGAAATGGCAGTGAAGTTAAAAGATGCTACCGACCGCAATGAGGTTTTTGAAAAGGAGCGCCTAGCGGAGCGAGAAGACCTGGGGAAGGCCACCGCCGAAGCCAAGGATGCCCGTTCTGCAATGCGGGCTATTAAGGAGGAGCTGCGCCAAGCCGGAGACATTGTGGCTGGCAAGCCCTTTCTGCTGCACCGAAGGTTTACGGATCCAAAGTATGCTCAGCTTGGCCAACTGTGGGGTCCGGAGGATCCTTATATGGACTTGTTGGCGAGTGCGGCGGATGCCGTTGTGCACTTCCGAAGTCAGAAGGATCACAGGACGGAAGAGCTGTTTTGGTCTCAATTCCATAGTCCGGAGCATTCACTTCCGCTGACCGATCGGTTGGCTGAGTGGGCTGAGCTGAATAGGTTGTCCGGACTTGCCATGATGGATATCGTGACTCATGTCTGGCCGGATAGGCCCAAGCCGAAGAGCTATTTTGGCTTATTGCAGCAATTTCTTGGGGCGGTACCGCATATCAAGGCGATGAAGCGGTCGGCCTGCATAGAGGGTGCACAGATGGCCCTCGCCCATGTGAAGACACATTGGACGGAGATGGATGCCACTGCTGTTGCGACCCGGGGTTCGGACGACAGCCGGTTACCCGCCAAGCACTATTTTGGGGAAGTTCTGTGTGGTGCTCGTGTAATAGAGTCGCAGTGCTCAAAAAATGTCACGTTCAAATAAACGTTTTATTTTGTAAAACGATGTTTATGATGTAGGTGCTTTTTGTACTTGTGCGTTCAAGTATTGAAATATCTCCTGTGCGGCCGTTTATGTATACGCGTGTATAACCTGAAAGATGGCAGTCGTCGGCTTCAGCCCCCACGCACAAGGTGCGGGGGTGTTCGCAAAAATAGCGCATTTTCACACTTAATCCGACGTCTCGGTCCTGTGAAGGAGGTGGTAGCGTAGCAAACGAGGCAACCGGACTATAATGCTTTATCACTTTCACTTAGCCATGGGAGTTCGAGGGTGGGGCTACGATATAGCCCCTAGGGGCACCGCGCTCTCCGAATTCGGGGCGCGTATGTGCCTGACCGGGAAACGGTCCTTCATCAAAGCGGAGGAATTCTAAACATTCCGGTAGTCGATCGAGTGGTTGACCAGTCTCTCGCTGTATCATGACAGTCAGTTTTCGTCTTTCTCTACTGAGGTGCTCGCCCAGCCGAACTGGGGCACAATTGCAGTAGTTCTCCTCGTGCCGCGTTAGCCGATGATACGGAACATAAGGCAGTAAAACACAAGAGCCGGGCAAACCCAACATTTGACCAAAGACATGATTCTAAGCTGATGCATATAAGGCCTAACTCGAGACGCCGAACACTCCCTAAGGTGTTCGGTCTTTATAATAACAGGCAGAACAATGCCCTGAGCCCCTAGTGTCCAAGTACGGGCAAGGTCCTCTGACGCGGCCGATGCCAAAACGTCAGTCTCCTCTCTGGTTATACTGAGAAACCAGGGGATTATAGCAACAAGAGACAGTAAAAAAGGTTTACGCAGGGTCTTAATCTGAAAAGAATCCTTGCAACGGGTCCCTACTGCACGTCTGCGCCTGTGTCTCCGTTGTGCCGTATCCTGGACGGGTGTGCACGTTGTTCATCTAGTAAAAGAGAGGAACTTAGTTTGAAAGGAAATCATGCGAAAAGTGCATTAAAAATTGAAATATTAATGAATGAATAAAGCTGAGCCTATATTAGCTCGTTATTGCTTATACGCACCGCCCCTTGTGAAGGGGTGTGCGGCTAGGGAGCCCCTAGCTTATTTATGCCGGACTCGTCTAGCCGTGTCCGGGGTCTTGGACGACCTTTTAATGAAATGATGCCGCGTGGACCGGGCATTTTAAGTGTAAGAGACGCGTAATGTGATATTGCGTTAAAGCGGATAAAAGCTTCACATCCCAATAGTGCTTGATAGCTACTTTTGAATGGGGCGACATGAAAGATTAGCTTTTCGCGTCGAAAGTTGTCGGGTGACCCGGACACAACTTCTAGTAGTAAGGAGCCCGTGCACTTGGCGTAAGGGACTGGCGTCACTCCTTTGAAGGAAGTGCGGCTATATCGAATTTTAGTAAGGTCTATCCCCAACTTGCGGATTGTGTCCGGATATAGCAGGTTTAAATCACTGCCGCCATCCATCAGGACTTGTGTGAATTGTAGTCCGTCGATTATAGGATCCAATATCAAAGCAGTCCATCCTGCATTTCGAATACCTCTGGAATAATCCAGGTGGTCGAAAGTGATTGGTTTTGACATCCAACCTCGAGGTTCCACTGGGGTGGACAGTGCGGCACCTATTTTAGCGGGTGCCGCATTGTTTTTCCGTACTATCACATGAAGTGAGTTTACTGTTTTGACTTGTTGTGGGAAAGTCTTTTGTTTTCCGGCGCTCTACTGGTGGGGTTCGTCATCATCCTCGCCTGGCGCGTCGAGCCCCTTGTGTTCGGCATTGAGTCGGCCAGACTATTTGAAAACCCAACAATCTCGGTGGGTGTGGTTTGCAGGCCTTCCGGAGGTACTGTGGATTTGACATATCCGATCCAAAATTTTGTTTAAGTTGGATAGCTCATCACTGTTGTCCTTAAGAGGTAGTGTTTTATTGTTTGGCCGCGAGCTTTTGAATCCGGCGTTGACCGCCGTGTTCTTTGAGCTTTTTTCTTTATTTCGGCGCTGATCCTTTCTGCGCCGTGATTTTCCGTTTCCATCTCTGATCTCGGATGTACTCGAGTCGCTGGTGCTGCATCTTGCTAGCCAGCTGTCCTTCCCCGCGCAAAAGCGGGTCATGAGGCTTGTTAGCACGGCCATTGTTCTCGGCTTCTCTTGGCCGAGGTGTCTGGCGAGCCATTCGTCTCGGACGTTATGTTTAAAAGCTGCTAAGGCTTCGGCGTCCGGACAGTCAACTATTTGGTTCTTTTTGGTAAGGAACCTATTCCAGAATTTGCGCGCTGATTCTCCGGACTGTTGAGTTATGTGGCTTAAATCGTCTGCATCCGGAGGGCGGACATAAGTCCCTTGAAAATTTGCTCTAAACGCGTCCTTGAGCTCTTCCCAACTTCCAATAGTATTTTCTGGGAGGCTTTTGAGCCAATGCCGAGCTGGCCATTTGAGTTTGAGGCGTAGATATTTTATGGCATGGAGATCATCTCCTCTAGCCATGTGTATGTGGAGGATGTAATCCTCAATCCAGACTCCAGGGTTTGTTGTTCCGTCGTATGCCTCTATGTTTACGGGTTTGAACCCCACTAGAAATTCATGATCCAGCACCACATCGGTGAAACATAGTGGGTGTGCGGCGCCCCTGTATTTGGGTGTGCCGCTGTCTTCGAACACTTGGCGTGTTGTGTTGCTTCCTGGGGCCCTCTTTTTTGTCCCGTAAATGGACCTGACCGGGCCATCTGTTTTCCGAGGATCATGGGTCGGCTTGTGTGCGGCGCCGCTTGTCGCTTTTGGCCTGTCATCTGGTCGTCTATCCGGCCAGGCGGCCTCTTTGCTTTTTGACTGTGGGGGCTCTATGGCCTCCTCGTCGACAAAAATTCCTTCTCATCGACAAAAGTTTGGGACCCCCTACCCGAGATCTGCCGGTTTTGACACCGACATTGGTGCTTTCATTGAGAGACAAGGGACACGATGTTTTTACCCAGGTTCGGGCCCTCTCGATGGAGGTAAAACCCAACTCCTGCTTGATTGATATTGATGATATGGGTAGTACAAGAGTGGATCTACCACGAGATCAAGGAGGCTAAACCCTAGAAGCTGGCCTATGGTATGATTGTTGTAATGGTTGTGTTCGTCCTACGGACTAAAACCCTCCGGTTTATATAGACACCGGAGAGGGCTAGGGTTACACAGAGTCGGTTACAATGGTAGGAGATCTACATATCCGTATCGCCAAGCTTGCCTTCCACGC
This sequence comes from Triticum timopheevii, assembly GCA_963921465.1. Taxonomy (NCBI): domain Eukaryota; kingdom Viridiplantae; phylum Streptophyta; class Magnoliopsida; order Poales; family Poaceae; genus Triticum; species Triticum timopheevii. Next base: position 98,783,983 of record OY997264.1, on the reverse strand, counting down.
CAAGGAAAGTCCCATTCGGACACGGGACGAAGTCTTCAATCTTGTATCTTCATAACCTTGGAGTCCGGCTGACGATGATAGTCCGGCTGCCCGGACACCCCCTAGTCCAGGACTCCCTCAATTACCATCTATAAAGCTCGACTTGTCGCTAAGGGTTATCGACAAGTTCAAGGGGTTGACTACAATGAGACTTTATCTCCCGTAGCAAAGCTAAAGTCTGTCCGAATCATGTTAGCAATTGCCGCATACTATGATTATGAGATATGGCAAATGGACGTCAAAACGGCATTCCTTAACGGACATCTTAAGGAAGAACTGTATATGATGCAGCCGGAAGGTTTTGTCGATCCTAAGAATGCTAACAAGGTATGCAAGCTCCAGTGCTCCATCTATGGGCTGGTACAAGCATCTCGGAGTTGGAACATTCGCTTTAATGAAATGATCAAAGCGTTTGGGTTTATGCAGACTTATGGAGGAGCCTGCCTTTACAAGAAAGTGAGTGGGAGCTCTGTAGCATTTCTCATATTATATGTGGATGACATACTTTTGATGGGAAATGATATAGAACTTTTGGAAAGCATTAAGGCCTACTTGAATAAGTGTTTTTCAATGAAGGACCTTGGAGAAGCTGCTTACATATTAGGCATCAAGATCTATAGAGATAGATCAAGACGCCTCATAGGTCTTTCACAAAGCACATACCTTGATAAGATATTGAAGAAGTTCAATATGGATCAGTCCAAGAAGGGGTTCTTGCCTGTGTTGCAAGGTGTGAAATTGAGCTCGGCTCAATGTCCGACCACAGCGGAAGATTGAGAAAAGATGAGTGTCGTCCCCTATACCTCAGCCATAGGGTCTATCATGTATGCCATGACATGTACCAGACCTGATGTAAACCTTGCCGTAAGTTTGGTAGGAAGGTACCAAAGTAATCTCGGCATGGAACACTAGACAGCGGTCAAGAACATCCTGAAGTACCTGAAAAGGACTAAGGATATGTTTCTCGTATATGGAGGTGACGAAGAGCTCGTCGTAAAGGGTTACGTCGATGCGAGCTTGGACATAGATCTGGATGACTCTAAGTCACAAACCGGATACGTGTATATTTTGAATGGTGGGGCAGTAAGCTGGTGCAGTTGCAAGCAAAGTGTCGTGGCGGGATCTACATATGAAGCGGAGTACATGGCAGCCTCGGAGGCAGCGCATGAAGCAATCTGGGTGAAGGAGTTGATCACCGACCTAGGATGATGGGGAACGTAGTAATTTCAAAAAATTTCCTACGCACACGCAAGATCATGGTGATGCATAGCAACCAGAGGGGAGAGTATTGTCCACGTACCCTTGTAGACCGTAAGCGGAAGCGTTATGACAACGCGGTTGATGTAGTCGTACGTCTTCACGATCCGACCGATCCAAGCACCGAACGTACGGCACCTCCGAGTTCAGCACACGTTCAGCTCGATGACGATCCCCGGACTCCGATCCAGCAAAGTGTCGGGGTTGAGTTCCGTCAGCACGACGGCATGGTGACGATGATGATGTTCTACCAACGCAGGGCTTCGCCTAAGCACCGCAATGATATGACCGAGGTGGAATATGGTGGAGGGGGGGCACCGCACACGGCTAAGGAACGATCACGTAGATCAACTTGTGTGTCCTAGGGTGCCCCCCTGCCCCCATATATAAAGGAGCAAGGGGGGAGGCCGGCCGGCCCTAGGGGGCGCACCAAGGAGGAGGAGTCCTCCTCCTAGTAGGAGTAGGACTCCCTCTTTCCTACTCCTACTAGGAGGGGGAAAGGAAGGGGGAGAGGGAGAGGGAAAGAGGGGGGCGCCGCCCCCCCTCTCATAGTCCAATTCAGACCAGAGGGGGAGGGGGCGCGCGGCCCATCCTGGCTGCCCCTCTCTCTCTCCACTAAAGCCCATAAGGCCCATTACTTCTCCCGGGGGGTTCCGGTAACCCTCCGGCACTCCGGTTTTCTCCGAAAACACCCGGAACACTTCCGGTGTCCAAATATAGTCGTCCAATATATCAATCTTTATGTCTCGACCATTTCGAGACTCCTCGTCACGTCCATGATCACATCCGGGACTCCGAACAACCTTCGGTACATCAATACTTATAAACTCATAATAAAACTGTCATTGTAACGTTAAGCGTGCGGACCCTACGGGTTCGAGAACTATGTAGACATGACTGTCGGTGTCAAAACCGGCGGATCTCGGGTAGGGGGTCCCGAACTGTGCGTCTAGGCGGATGGTAACAGGAGACATGGGACACGATGTTTTTACCCAGGTTCGAGCCCTCTCGATGGAGGTAAAACCCTACTCCTGCTTGATTGATATTGATGATATGGGTAGTACAAGAGTGGATCTACCACGAGATCAAGGAGGCTAAACCCTAGAAGCTAGCCTATGGTATGATTGTTGTAATGGTTATCTTATCCTACGGACCAAAACCCTCCGGCTTATATAGACATCGGAGAGGGCTAGGGTTACACAGAGTCGGTTACAATGGTAGGAGATCTACATATCCGTATTACCAAGCTTGCCTTCCATGCCAAGGAAAGTCCCATCCAGACACGGGACGGAGTCTTCAATCTTGTATCTTCATAGTCTTGGAGTCCGGCCGATGATGATAGTCCGGCTATCCGGACACCCCCTAGTCCAGGATGTTGGGGAACATAGTAATTTCAAAAAAATTCCTACGCACACGCAAGATCATGGTGATGGTATAGCAACGAGAGGGGAGAGTGTTCATCCACGTACCCTCGTAGACCGTAAGCGGAAGCGTTAGCACAACGCGGTTGATGTAGTCATACGTCTTCACGATCCGACCGATCCAAGCACCGAACGTACGGAGCCTCCGAGTTCAGCACACGTTCAGCTCGATGACGATCTCCGGCCCTCCGATCCAGCAAAGGCTCCAGAGATGAGTTCCGTCAGCACGACGGCGTGGTGACGATGATGATGTTCTACTGGCACAGGGCTTCGCCTAAACTCCGCGACGATATGACCAAGGTGGAATATGGTGGAAGGGGGCACCGCACACGGCTAATGAACGATCCGTAGATCAACTTGTGTGTCTATGGGGTGCCCCCCGCCCCCGTATATAAAGGAGCCAGGGGGGAGGAGGCCGCCGGCCTAAGGGGGCGCGCCAAGGGTTGAGTCCTACTCCCATCGGGAGTAGGACTCCCCTTTTCCAAGTTGGAGTAGGAGAGAGGTGGAAAGAGGAGGAAGAGGGGAAGGAAAGGGGGGGCGCCGCCCCCCTTCCCTTGTCCTATTCGGACTAGGAGGGGGAGGGGCGCGCGGCCCCCTCCTTGCTCCTTCCTCTTCTCCATCTTGGCCCATGTAGGCCCATTAACCCCCCGGGGGGTTCCGGTAACCTCCCGGTACTCCGGTAAAATGCCGATTTCACCCGGAACCATTCCGATGTCCAAACATAGGCTTCCAATATATCAATCTTTATGTCTCGACCATTCCGAGACTCCTCGTCATGTCCGTGATCACATCCGGGACTCCGAACAAACTTCGGTACATCAAAACTTATAAACTCATAATAAAACTGTCATCGAAACGTTAAGCGTGCGGACCCTACGGGTTCGAGAACTATGTAGACATGACCTAAAACCATTCTCGATCAATAACCAATAGCGGGACCTGGATGCCCATATTGGTTCCTACATATTCTACGAAGATCTTTATCGGTCAAACCGCATAACAACATACTTTGTTCCCTTTGTCATTGGTATGTTACTTGCCCGAGATTTGATCGTCGGTATCCAATACCTAGTTCAATCTCGTTACCGGCAAGTCTCTTTACTCGTTCCGTAATATGTCATCTCATAACTAACTCATTAGTTACATTCTTGCAAGGCTTAGGTGATGAGTATTACCGAGAGGGCCCAGAGATACCTCTCCGACAATCGGAGTGACAAATCCTAATCTCGAATTATGCCAACCCAACATGTACCTTCGGAAACACCTGTAGAGCACCTTTATAATCACCCAGTTACGTTGTGACGTTTGGTAGCACACAAAGTGTTCTTCCGGTAGATGGGAGTTGCACAATCTCATAGTTGTAGGAACTTTGTATAAGTCATGAAGAAAGCAATAGCAGTATACTAAACGATCAAGTGCTAGGCTAACAGAATGGGTCATGTCAATCACATCATTCTCCTAATGATGTGATCCCATTAATCAAATGACAACACATGTCTATGGTCAGGAAACATAACCATCTTTGATTAATGAGCTAGTCAAGTAGAGGCATACTAGTGACTATGTGTTTGTCTATGTATTCACACATGTATCATGTTTCCGGTTAATACAATTCTAGCATGAATAATAAACATTTATCATGATATGAGGAAATAAATAATAACTTTACTATTGCCTCTAGGGCATATTTCCATCAGTCTCCCACTTGCACTAGAGTCAATAATCTAGATTACATAGTAATGATTCTAACACCCATGGAGTCTTGGTGCTGATCATGTTTTGCTCGTGACAGAGGCTTAGTCAATGGGTCTGCAACATTCAGATCCGTATGTATCTTGCAAATCTCTATGTCTCCCACTTGGACTTGGGCCCGAATGGAATTGAAGCGTCTCTTGATGTGCTTGGTCCTCTTGTGAAATCTGGATTTTTTTTGCCAAGGCAATTGCACCAGTATTGTCACAGAAGATCTTCATTGGTCCCGATGCACTAGGTATGACACCTAGATTGGAAATGAACTCCTTCATCCAGACTCCTTCATTCGTTGCTTCAGAAGCAGCTATGTACTCCGCTTCACATGTAGATCCCGCCACGACGCTTTGTTTAGAACAGCACCAACTTCTAGCTCCACCGTTTAATATAAACATGTATCCGGTTTGCGATTTAGAATCGTCCGGATCAGTGTCAAAGCTTGCATCGATGTAACCATTTACGACTAGCTCTTTGTCACCTCCATATACGAGAAACATATCCTTAGTCCTTTTCAGGTATTTCAGGATGTTCTTGACCGTTGTCCAGTGATCCACTCCTGGATTACTTTGGTACCTTCCTGCCAAGCTTATTGCTAAGCATACGTCAGGTCTGGTACACAGCATTGCATACATGATAGAGCCTATGGCTGAAGCATCGGGAACATTTTTCATTTTCTCTCTATCTTCTGCTGTGGTCGGGCATTGAGTTTGACTCAACTTCACACCTTGTAGCATAGGCAAGAATCCTTTCTTCGCCTGATCCATTTTGAACTTTTTCAAAATTTTGTCAAGGTATGTGCTTTGTGAAAGTCCTATTAAGCGTCTTGATCTATCTCTATAGATCTTGATGCCCAATATGTAAGTAGCTTCACCGAGGTCTTTCATTGAAAAACTTTTATTCAAGTATCCCTTTATGCTATCCAGAAATTCTATATCATTTCCAATTAATAATATGTCATCAACATATAAAACTAGAAATGCTACAGAGCTCCCACTCACTTTCTGGTAAATATAGGCTTCTCCAAAAGTCTGTATAAAACCATATGCTTTAATTACACTATCAAAGCGTTTATTCCAACTCCGAGATGCTTGCACCAGTCCATAAATGGAACGCTGGAGCTTGCACACTTTGTCAGCACCTTTTGGATCAACAAAACCTTCCGGCTGCATCATATGCAACTCTTCTTCTAGAAATCCATCCAAGAATGCAGTCTTGACATCCATTTGCCAAATTTCATAATCATGAAATGCAGCAATAGCTAACATGATTCGAACAGACTTAAGCATCGCTACGGGTGAGAAAGTCTCATCGTAGTCAACCCCTTGAACTTGTCGAAAACCTTTCGCAACAAGTCGAGCTTTATAGACAGTAACATTACCATCAGCGTCAGTCTTCTTCTTAAAGATCCATTTATTCTCAATGGCTTGCCGATCATCGGGCAAGTCAACCAAAGTCCATACTTTGTTTTCATACATGGATCCCATCTCAGATTTCATGGCCTCTAGCCATTTTGCGGAATCTGGGCTCATCATCGCTTCCTCATAGTTCGTAGGTTCATCATGGTCAAGTAACATGACTTCCAGAATAGGATTACCGTACCAATCTGGTGCGGATCTTACTCTGGTAGACCTACGAGGTTCAGCAGAAACTTGATTTGAAGTTTCATGATCAATATCATTAGCTTCCTCACTAATTGGTGTAGTTGTCACGGGAACCGGTTCTCGTGATGAACTACCTTCCAATAAGGGAGTAGATACAGTTATCTCATCAAGTTCTACTTTCCTCCCACTCACTTCCATCGAGAGAAACTCCTTCTCTAGAAAGGATCCATTCTTAGCAACGAATGTCTTGCCTTCAGATCTATGATAGAAGGTGTACCCAACAGTCTCTTTTGGGTATCCTATGAAGACACATTTCTCCGATTTGGGTTCAAGCTTATCTGGTTGAAGTTTCTTCACATAAGCATCGCAGCCCCAAACTTTAAGAAACGACAACTTTGGTTTCTTGCCAAACCACAGTTCATAAGGCGTCGTCTCAACAGATTTAGATGGTGCCCTATTTAACGTGAATGTCGCCGTCTCTAAAGCATAACCCCAAAACGATAGCGGTAAATCGGTAAGAGACATCATAGATCGCACCATATCAAGTAAAGTACGATTACGACGTTCAGACACACCATTTCGTTGTGGTGTTCCGGGTGGTGTGAGTTGCGAAACTATTCCGCATTGTTTCAAATGTAAACCAAACTCGTAACTCAAATATTCTCCTCCATGATCAGATCGTAGAAACTTTATTTTCTTGTTACGATGATTTTCCACTTCATTCTGAAATTCTTTGAACTTTTCAAATGTTTCAGACTTGTGCTTCATTAAGTAGATATACCCATATCTGCTCAAATCATCTGTGAAGGTGAGAAAATAACGATATCCGCCACGAGCCTCAACATTCATCGGACCACATACATCTGTATGTATGATTTCCAACAAATCTGTTGCTCTCTCCATAGTTCCGGAGAACGGTGTTTTAGTCATCTTGCCCATGAGGCACGGTTCGCAAGTACCAAGTGATTCATAATCAAGTGATTCCAGAAGTCCATCAGTATGGAGTTTCTTCATGCGTTTTACACCGATATGACCTAAACGGCAGTGCCACAAATAAGTTGCACTATCATTATCAACTCTGCATCTTTTGGCTTCAACATTATGAATATGTGTATCACTACTATCGAGATTCAATAAAAATAGACCACTCTTCAAGGGTGCATGACCATAAAAGATATTACTCATATAAATAGAACAACCATTATTCTCTGGTTTAAATGAATAACCGTCTCGCATTAAACAAGATCCAGATATAATGTTCATGCTCAATGCTGGCACCAAATAACAATTATTCAGGTCTAAAACTAATCCCTAAGGTAGATGTAGAGGTAGCGTGCCGACCGCGATCACATCGACTTTGGAACCGTTTCCCACGTGCATCGTCACCTCGTCCTTGGCCAGTGCTCGCTTATCCCGTAGTCCCTGTTTCGAGTTGCAAATATTAGCAACAGAACTAGTATCAAATACCCAGGTGCTACTATGAGCTCTAGTTAGGTACACATCAATAACATGTATATCACATATACCTTTGCTCACTTTACCATCCTTCTTATCCGCCAAATACTTGGGGCAGTTCCGCTTCCAGTGTCCAGTCTGCTTGCAGTAGAAGCACTCAGTTTCAGGCTTAGGTCCAGACTTGGGTTTCTTCTCTTGAGCAGCAACTTGTTGCCGTTCTTCTTGAAGTTCCCCTTCTTCTTCCCTTTGCCCTTCTTCTTGAAACTAGTGGTCTTGTTGACCATCAACACTTGATGCTCCTTCTTGATTTCTACCTCCGCGGCTTTCAGCATTGCGAAGAGCTCAGGAATAGTCTTGTTCATCCCTTGCATATTATAGTTCATCATGAAGCTCTTGTAGCTTGGTGGCAGTGATTGGAGAATTCTGTCAATGACACTATCATCAGGAAGATTAACTCCCAGTTGAATTAAGTGATTATTATACCCAGACATTCTGAGTATATGTTCACTGACAGAACTATTCTCCTCCATCTTGCAGCTATAGAACTTATTGGAGACTTCATATCTCTCAATCCGGGCATTTGCTTGAAATATTAACTTCAACTCCTGGAACATCTCATATGCTCCATGACGTTCAAAACGTCGTTGAAGACCCGGTTCCAAGCCGTAAAGCATGGCACACTGAACTATAGAGTAGTCATCAGCTTTGCTCTGCCAGATGTTCTTAACGTCGTCAGTTGCATCAGCAGCAGGCCTGGCACCCAGCGGTGCTTCCAGGACGTAACTCTTCTGTGCAGCAAGGAGGATAATCCTCAGTTTACGGACCCGGTTCGTGTAATTGCTACCATCATCTTTCAACTTTGCTTTCTCAAGGAATGCATTAAAATTCAATGGAACAACAGCACGAGCCATCTATCTACAAACAAACATAGACAAGCAAGATACTATCAGGTACTAAGTTCATGATAAATTTAAGTTCAACTAATCATATTACTTAAGAACTCCCACTTAGACAGACATCTCTCTAGTCATCTAAGTGATCACGTGATCCAAATCAACTAAACCATAACCGATCATCACGTGAGATGGAGTAGTTTTCAATGGTGAACATCACTATGTTGATCATATCTACTATATGATTCACGCTCGACCTTTCGGTCTCCGTGTTCCGAGGCCATATCTGCATATGCTAGGCTCGTCAAGTTTAACCTGAGTATTCTGCGTGTGCAAAACTGGCTTGCACCCATTGTAGATGGACATAGAGCTTATCACACCCGATCATCACGTGGTGTCTCGGCACGACGAACTTTGGCAACGGTGCATACTCAGGGAGAACACTACTTGATTATTTAAGTGAGAGATCATCTTAAAATGCTACCATCAATCAAAGCAAGATAAGATGCATAAAGGATAAACATCGCATGCAATCAATATAAGTGATATGATATGGCCATCATCATCTTGTGCTTGTGATCTCCATCTCCGAAGCACCGTCGTGATCACCATCATCACCGGCGCGACACCTTGATCTCCATCGTAGCATCGTTGTCGTTTACGCCATCTATTGCTTCTACGACTATCGCTACCACTTATTGATAAAGTAAAGCAATTACAGGGCGTTTGCATTTCATACATTAAAGCGACAACCATATGGCTCCTGCCAGTTGCCGATAACTTCGGTTACAAAACATGATCATTTCATACAATAAAATATAGCATCACGTCTTGACCATATCACATCACAACATGCCCTGCAAAAACAAGTTAGACGTCCTCTACTTTGTTGTTGCAAATTTTACGTGGCTGCTACGGGCTTAGCAAGAACCGTTCTCACCTACGCATCAAAACCACAACGATAGTTTGTCAAATAGACTCCATTTTAACCTTCGCAAGGACCGGGCGTAGCCACACTTGGTTCAACTAAAGTGAGAGAGACAGACACCCGCCAGCCACCTTTAAGCACGAGTGCTCGTAACGGTGAAACCAGTCTCGCGTAAGCATACGCGTAATGTCGGTCCGGGCCGCTTCATCTCACAATACCGCTGAACCAAAGTATGACATGCTGGTAGGCAGTATGACTTATATCGTCCACAACTCACGTGTGTTCTACTCGTGCATATAACATCAACGCATAAAACCTAGGCTCGGATGCCACTGTTGGGGAACGTAGTAATTTCAACAAATTTCCTACACACACGCAAGATCATGGTGATGGTATAGCAACGAGAGGGGAGAGTGTTCATCCACGTACCCTCGTAGACCGTAAGCGGAAGCGTTAGAACAACACGGTTGATGTAGTCGTACGTCTTCACGATCCGACCTATCCAAGCACAGAACGTACGGAGCCTCCGAGTTCAGCACACGTTCAGCTCGATGAAGATCTCCGGCCCTCCGATCCAGCAAAGGCTCCGGAGATGAGTTCCGTCAGCACGACGGCATGGTGACGATGATGATGTTCTACCGGCGCAGGGCTTCGCCTAAACTCCGCGACGATATGACCGAGGTGGAATATGGTGGAAGGGGGCACCGCACACGGCTAAGGAACGATCCGTAGATCAACTTGTGTGTCTATGGGGTGCCCCCCGCCCCCGTATATAAAGGAGCCAGGGGGGAGGAGGCCGCCGGCCTAAGGGGGTGCGCCAAGGGGGGAGTCCTACTCCCACCGGGAGTAGGACTCCCCTTTTCCAAGTTGGAGTAGGAGAGAGGGGGAAAGAGGAGGAAGAGGGGAAGGAAAGGGGGGGCGCCGCCCCCCTTCCCTTGTCCTATTCGGACTAGGAGGGGGAGGGGCGCGCGGCCCCCTCCTTGCTCCTTCCTCTTCTCCCTCTTGGCCCATGTAGGCCCATTAACCCCCCGGGGGGTTCCGGTAACCTCCCGGTACTCCGGTAAAATGCCGATTTCACCCGGAGCCATTCCAATGTCCAAACATAGGCTTCCAATATATCAATATTTATGTCTCGACCATTCCGAGACTCCTCGTCATGTCCGTGATCACATCCGGGACTCCGAACAAACTTCGGTACATCAAAACTTATAAACTCATAATAAAACTGTCATCAAAACGTTAAGCGTGCAGACCCTACGGGTTCGAGAACTATGTAGACATGACCTAAAACCATTCTCGGTCAATAACCAATAGCGGGACCTGGATGCCCATATTGGTTCCTACATATTCTACGAAGATCTTTATCGGTCAAACCGCATAACAACATACTTTGTTCCCTTTGTCATCGGTATGTTACTTGCCCGAGATTTGATCGTCGGTATCCAATACCTAGTTCAATCTCGTTACCGGCAAGTCTCTTTACTCGTTCCGTAATATGTCATCTCATAACTAACTCATTAGTTACATGCTTGCAAGGCTTAGGTGATGAGTATTACCGAGAGGGCCCAGAGATACCTCTCCGACAATCGGAGTGACAAATCCTAATCTCGAATTATGCCAACCCAACATGTACCTTCGGAAACACCTGTAGAGCACCTTTATAATCACCCAGTTACGTTGTGACGTTTGGTAGCACACAAAGTGTTCTTCCGGTAAACGGGAGTTGCACAATCTCATAGTTGTAGGAACTTTGTATAAGTCATGAAGAAAGCAATAGCAGTATACTAAACGATCAAGTTCTAGGCTAACAGAATGGGTCATGTCAATCACATCATTCTCCTAATGATGTGATCCCATTAATCAAATGACAACACATGTCTATGGTCAGGAAACATAACCATCTTTGATTAATGAGCTAGTCAAGTAGAGGCATACTAGTGACTATGTGTTTGTCTATGTATTCACACATGTATCATGTTTTCGGTTAATACAATTCTAGCATGAATAATAAACATTTATCATGATATGAGGAAATAAATAATAACTTTATTATTGCCTCTAGGGCATATTTCCTTCACAGGACTCCCTCAGTAGCCCCTGAACCAGGATTCAATGACGATGAGTCTGGCGCGCATAATGTTCGGCATTGCAAGGCGGGTTCCTCCTCCAAATAATTCATAGAAGATTGTGAACACCAGGATAGTGTCCGGCTCTGCAAAATAAATTCCACACACCACCGTAGAGAGAATAATATGTACACAAGTTCAATCTGCTGACGTATTCCGTGGCATGACATTATACCACCACCAAGCCTTTACTGGAATCGTTTTTTATTATACCACCTCAGCGCATTTAGCGAAGCGGTTTCCGTGGCACGTCTTGTCGAAGCAGAGATCGTGTTCCCCTTATTCCGGGATTCCCATCAATACGGACGTGGGTAACCCAACCGCGCCATTGATGGTGGCGCTTGGGAGATAAGCGATCTTTACCAGGCCGGTGGGGATGCATAGTTTTCGCCCGCCCATATATAATGGGATAAGGATCCACCTTTTTACCTACGCCTTCTTCCTCCTTTGCTTATCCATCTCCGCATACTCGAGCTCTAGCGCCCAAGTCCGCGCATCTCGTCTCGACCTTCTCCGACCATGTCTGGAGCAGGAGGCAAATGGTTGGCCTCCTCCGTTACGGAGGAGCACATCGCAAAGCTGCGCAGCGCCGGATACCTTTCCGGCGACATCATGCACCGGCTGCCCGACAAGGGGTAGCTCATCCCCACCCCCAGGCCCCATGAGAGGGTCGTATTCCTTCCCCACTTCCTCCGCGGGCTGGGCTTCCCGTTGCATCCCTTTGTCCGGGGGCTCATGTACTATTACGGCCTGGACTTCCACGACCTGGCGCCAAACTTCATCCTCAACATCTCGACGTTTATCGTCGTGTGCGAGGCCTTCCTCTGCATCCAGCCCCACTTCGGCTTGTGGCTCAAGACCTTCAATGTCAAGACGAAGGTAGTGAAGGGCGTCCAAGCGGAGTGCGGGGGCGCCATGTTGGGCAAGATGCCCAACATCATCTGGCTCGAAGGGGCCTTCGTGGAGTCCGTCAAGGGGTGGCAATCGGGGTGGTTCTACATCACCGAGCCGCGCGACCCTAAATGGGCGGCGGCCCCCGAGTTTATATCTGGTATCCCGATGCAGCTCACCTCCTGGAAAGAGAAGGGCTTGCTATGGGGCAGTTCGGAGGAGCTGACAGGACTCCAGTCCTGCCTCCAGACCCTTGTGAAAGCTTAGGCTTGTCAATGTGATCCAGGTCATGCTCATCCACCAGATCCTCCCCTGCCAACAACGGGCCTTCAACCTGTGGGGGTTCGATCCGGCACAGCACCGGACTCTGAGCGGGCTCTTCTACACGACGTATGAAGCCGTCTGGAGGGTGCTGTTCAAGGGCGGAGAAGCCCCCTGCATCCGCGACTGAAGATCGCGGATACAGCACCAAGCGCCCGGCCGGTGAGGTAAGCTTCGTTATCCTCTATGGGACAGTCATTTTCTTCCATAGTTTGACTCTGTGTGGGATCTAAAACTCCCAATGCCTTTGATAGAACTGCCAGAGGACGTCCGGAAAGGTAGACTGTTCGGCTCCCCTCCCCGAACACCCAGCGGACGCCCGCTTAACGGGGCTGCTGGTCCCGACACTCTATGTGGTGCCGGACAAGAAGGCCAAGAAGAAGGCCACGGGAACCCGAAGAAGTTCCCGACGCCAGGTGATATCGGACTCATCGTCCGATGGCTCCGAGGCGGACTCCTCCCCTGAAGACGAGGAGGAGAAAGAGGACTCTCTCCCAGAGGAAGGAGAGAGGAAAAGGAAGGCTTCCCCAACAGGGGAGGCCAAAGGGTCCAAGAGGGGAAGGACTATTCCCCCGGACCGCTCCGCCAACGCCAACGTTGGCGGCGAAGAGTGGCCCTCAAGGGCCAGGCCTCTGGCAAGATCATAAGTATCCAGATTCTTGAATGATTCATAATTTCTCTTTTGTGTCACATAGTGTCCTTCTAATGCCGCACACTGCCTGCAGTCCGGCCGACGATGATCTCCCCGCTTCATCGAGCGGGTCGTTGGTTCCGTCGGATGTAGATTCCATCCCGACTGCCTCCACCCCTCGCGACGCTGAGGATGCCGAGGTGGGGTCCCAGGAAGGGACCCATCAGGAGGAGGCTCCAGAGGCGCCACAAGGCAGCCTCCCGGACTTTGCGCCGGACTCCATGCCGGAACCCGCGGTGGTTCCGGAGTCCGGCAGGCGGCCCCTTTACAAGAAGGGAAAGACCGTTACGCCGGCAGCCTCCGTCCAACCGGAGGCGCCGGACAACTTGCTGGAGGCGCTCAACAGCGCTTCCATCGAGGAAGAACACCGCACTATCATGAGTGCGGTGATTCAGAAGGTTCAGCTCGCCAAGAGCGGGCTGACCGAAGCCTGCAGTAGCCTTCTAACAGGCTTTGAGGTAAGAAGTTAAAAATATGTAATGTAATACCGCATAGACAGTAGCCCCTGATGCTCGGTTCGGTGTTCGGAAAGAAAAACCAGATTGAGGATCTAAAAAAGATATACGCAGGAGTGCTAAAAATTGTGTCAATATGGGTTTGCAGGCAGCGCTGCTGACCTCTACCGCACTGACTGCGGAGGTCGGTGCGTTGAAGCAGGACCTCGAGCGGTCCGAGCAAGAGCTCAGCCTTGCCAAGAAGCAGCTCGAGGACAAAGAAGGTGAGTAATACCATCTTTAAATTTGTACCTTACAGAAAAGGATTTTGGTTGCAATGAAAATAACAAGGATAACGTGGGTACTGCAGGGGCCACGAATGAGGTGGCAACCCTGAAGGAGGCCGTGTCCGCGGCCGAACGCAATGCGGCCGCGGAACGGACAGAGCGAGAGAAGCAGGAGGCGCGGGTGGCGGAGGTGCGGCAAGAGCTCCAGGCTCTCATGGAAAAGCATGAGAGTTTGGAGCTTGACTCGAAGACTCGAGAGTCCGAGCTTGCCTCGGCTCTTGAAAGTGCCAAAGCCGCTAAGGCCGAGGCCCATAAGGCCCTCCAGGAGATTGAGGCGGTGAAGAAAATAGCAGCGGGTAAGGCATTTTTCATGCAAAGCAAGCATGTTAATGTAAATTACCTGCTACTTACCCGGATTCGGAGCTCTCCAGGGGTGTTTGCAGATCTGCCTTGCAGCGTGTCTGATGACGCCGCATTCTACCGAGCCAAGGAGGGGAGCTCAACGGAGAAGGTTTTCTGGTCTCAGACTCTCAGTATGCTGAGGCCGGACATCCGGTGCCCCCTAGCGACCAGCTGAAGCAGTTGGTCGAACTCCACAAGGTAGCTGAGCAGGCCATGAAGGGCCTCATAGTCCGACTGTGGCCTGGAGAGGCCATGCCTGGTAGCTACTTTGGCCTCATGCGGTGGCTGGTGGATGCGTGCCCCTGGGTGGAAGTCATCAAGCGCTCCGCCTGTATTGAAGGTGCCCGTCGGGCCCTTGCCCTCGCAAAGGTGCATTGGGGCAGGCTGGATGCGGAGAGGCTTATCACTGACGCGCCGCTAGCGGGCAAGGAGTATCGTACGCCCGAGATGTATTATAAGACTGTCCTGAAGGGTGCCCGCAAGATTGCGGATGAGTGTCCCAGAGATGTAATTATTGAGTAAACTCGCAATGTGTTATCCTGTGCGCTGACGACTTTGTTCATATGCGCTAAGCAATGCTTATTGATTTAAAATATTACCTTTTGTGCGGCCGTTTATTAAATCTGAGAGATGGCAAGTCGTTGGCTTCAGCCCCCATGCCACGAGTGCTGGAGTGTTCGGGATAAACTTGAGCACTCTTGTTCCCATTTTTGGGTCCATCTAGGGAGGCGCTCAACACAACGAACAAGGCAACTGGTCTTATAATGCTTGAACACTCTCACTTAGCCATAGAATTCTATAATTTTAAATTTCGGCGAAGCCCCTAGTATTCGGAAGACCGAGTTCGGGGCGCTATCCACGCCTTGGCCGGACATTATCCGGTTCTTCGCTCGAAGCGGCATGAGTCTTTAGGGACTCGAAAAGACCTCTCGAACAGCGACCAGTCTCTCGCCTTATCATGATAGTCAGTTTTAGCTTTCTCCACTGAGGCGCTCGCCCAGCTCAACCGGGGCGCAATCGCAGTGGTTCTCCCAGTGCTACCTTAGCCGACAGAACGGAACGTAAGGTACCAAAACATGGGAGCCGGGCAAACCCAACTATTGACCAAAGACATGATTCGGAGCCGATTCATATAATGCTATAAGTTCGGGGTGCCGCACTTGTGAAAGTGTTCGGACTTATCACACCATAATGCGGGGAACATAAGCCCCTAGTGTATATGGCCGTACCAAAATGTACGGGTGCAAGATGTCAAGCATAAGCATATATATATATATATATATATATATATATATATAAAGTAATGCAATTATAGACAAAAGACAATGCATTGTTTATTCAAAGAATTCTGCCATGAGTGCAGGACGATACAAATAGTGCGGTAAGCAAGGGATTAGACTATTTAAATATGTCCCCCTCTAGGGGTAGGCTGCGGACTGGTGTATTTAACAAATTTAATGCTCATAATGGAGACCACCTGAGTGTTCGTCGCAGCCTTTGTCCCTCCCTGGCTGTTGCATCGTGAGTTTGGCAGGTTCGCCGCCGGACAGGGCCTCTAGTGAACGGAGTCCTGTGTATAAAAAGAAGAAGAAAAAATAAAGATAAAAAGAGCGACACACTTGGGAGCCCCTGGTGTGGTTGAGCCACACTCTTGGCCTTTCGTGGTCGTGCCCCTCCCCCTATGCCCTTGGTATCTCCAGAGCATAATGGTGTACGCGGAGAGCTGGTTTTGCAATCATGCAAGGGCTGGGGTTGGGGCCGCATTGCTATGCGTGCTCGGAACGTGCCAGACGGTATTGATTGATGTTGCTCTGGGCGCGTTTGGCCGTGTCCGGTCGTTTAATGGCCGGACTCGAAAATTGCCTTAAAAGGCTACTCTGTACTTCTGCCGTGAGAGCCGCTGTGTGTTCCTCCGTTCGGAGGGAGCGTTCCGTATTTCCGTTGACCGTGATGACTCCACGAGGGCCTGGCATCTTGAGCTTGAGGTATGCATAATGCGGCACTGCGTTGAACTTTGCGAACGTGGTTTGTCCGAGCAGAGCGTGATAGCCGTTGCGGAACGGGACTATGTCGAAGATTAACTCCTCGCTTCGGAAATTATCCGGGGATCCAAAGACCACTTCCAGGCTGACTGAGCCTGTACAATTGGCCTCAACGCCTGGTATGACACCTTTGAAGGTCGTCTTTGTAGGTTTGATCCTTAAGGGGTCTATGCCCATTTTGCGCACTGTATCCTGATAAAGCAGGTTCAGGCTGCTGCCGCCGTCCATCAGGACTCAGGTTAGGTGAAATCCATCGACGATTGGGTCTAAAACCAATGCGGCGAATCCGCCATGGCGGATATTGGTCGGGTGGTCTCTTCGATCGAAAGTGATCGGGCAAGAGGACCATGGATTGAACTTCGGGGCGACTGGCTCCATCGCATATACGTCCCTAAGTGCACGCTTCCGCTCCCTCTTGGGTATATGGGTTGCGTATATCATGTTTACCGTCCGCACTTGTGGGGGGAAACCCTTCTGTCCTCTACTGTTCGACGGCCGGGTCTCTTCCTCATCGTCACTGTGCAGCCCCTTGTCATTGTTTTCGGCAATTAACTTGCCTGCCTGCTTGAATACCCAACAATCCCTGTTGGTGTGGTTAGCTGGATTTTCGGGAGTGCCATGTATCTGGCAAGAGCGGTCGAGTATTCGGTCCAAATTGGACGGACCCGAGGAGGTTCTTTTGAATGGCTTCTTCTGCTGACCAGGTTTAGATCCTCGGAATCCGGCGTTGACTGACGTATCCTCATTGTTATTACCGTTAACGTGGCGTTTGTTTTTGTTTCGACGCGACCTGCCATTGTGGTCCTTCGTATCCGGACTGCCAGCATTTTTGCTAAGGTTGTTGCTGCGAGCTAGCCAGCTGTCCTCTCCCGCACAGAAGCGGGTCATGAGTGATGTGAGTGCTGCCATGGATTTCGGCTTTTCATGTCCTAGGTGCCGGGCCAGCCACTCGTCGCGGATGTTATGTTTGAAGGCTGCGAGTGCCTCTGCATCCGGACAGTCGACGATTTGATTTTTCTTTGTTAAGAACCGTGTCCAGAATTGTCTGGCCGATTCGTCTGGCTGCTGAATTATGTGGCTTAGGTCATCGGCGTCTGGTGGCCGCACATATGTGCCCTGGAAGTTGTCGAGGAATGCGGCTTCCAGGTCTTCCCAACACCCAATTGACTCTGCGGGCAAGCTGTTGAGCCAATGCCGAGCTGGTCCTTTAAGCTTGAGTGGGAGGTATTTGATGGCGTGGAGATCGTCGCCGCGGGCCATATGGATATGAAGGAGATAATCCTCGATCCAAACCGCGGGGTCTGTTGTGCCATCGTAGGATTCAATGTTCACAGGTTTAAACCCTTTAGGGATTTGATGGTCCATTACTTCGTCTGTGAAGCATAGTGGGTGTGCGGCGCCTCTATATTGAGCAATATCACGACGTAGCTCAAGAGAGCGTTGTCTGCTGTGTTCGGCCCGGCCGGAGTTGCTATATCCAGCGCGATGGTATTCGTCGTGGGTCGTGGGGCGCCCACGTGATCCATAGATTAATCTGGATTGTCTTGCCTTGTCCTCCAATATATCCCACAAGTCCAGCGCGTTCCCCCGTGGCTTCGTACTTTTCGAGCGATGCCGGGGTACGGTCCTGGTGGAAGGCCTAGATGCCTCTCTGTCGCGGCCACGAGGTGGTCGGTCTGCCGTATTGTGCGCTGGTGATGAAGGTTTGTGTGCCTCCTCCTCTAATCAGGGGAGCAACTTGCGTTTTGGGTAGTTTTTGGAGGGGCGTTCGAGTTCATACTCTTCGGCCGCGAGGACCTCGGTCCATCTGTCGGCCAGCAGGTCTTGATCAGCTTGAAGCTGCTGCTACTTTTTCTTTAGGCTATTTGTTGTGGCCATTAGCCTGCGTTTGAAATGCTCTTGTTCGACGGGATCCTCCGGCACGACGAATTCGTCGTCGTCGAGGCTTGCCTCGTCTCCAAAGGGAGGTATGTAATTATCATCCTCGACCTCTTCGTCTGCCGCTTTCTTGTGCGGGCTTGCTTCTGCATCCTCCTGCACTGGATCCTGCTGGAGGGGGTTGTCTTCGGTACTTTCTGGGGTATTATTATCTCCTGTGCCGGAATCTCCATTCTTGCTATGGCGGGATTTAGAGCAGCGCTGCTGACATCGGCGCTTGGGCTGTTTCTTTAAGGAATCTGCCTCTGCTGCTTCTTCGCCATCCCCGTCTTTTGGGGTGTCCACCATGTATATGTCGTATGACGAGGTGGTCTTCCAGTGCCCTGTAGGCGCTGGCTCTTGGTCGTCTCCGGGGTCGTCGTCCATACCGTCGATGTCTTTGGAGTCGTAGTCTAGCATGTCGGTTAGGTCGTCGACAGTGGCTACAAAGTGGGTGGTGGGTGGGCTTTGAATTTCTTCGTTGTCCGCATCCCAACCATGCTGGCCGTAGTCCGGCCAGGGCTCTCCGAATAGCGAGAGATGCTTTAGCGAATTTAGGATGTCGCCAAAGGGTGAGTGCTGAAAGATGTCCGCGGTAGTGAACTCCATGATCGGCGCCCAATCAGATTCGATTGGCTGGGGCGCAGGAGGTTCGGAGTCCGGCAAGGAGTCCGGCGCCTCGGAGTCATGAGCTTTACAAGGGACAAGGTCAGTATTCGGCTCCATCGCTGTAGCGGTTGCAGCTCCCGAGGCGGTGTCCAGCCACCCATCCTTGATCTGCGCGATCGGCTCCGAACTATGGGTCGGAGCGGATTCGCGTGTGGCCTCCAAAGTACTGTCCGGCAGCAGAGTTAGATCATGCCCATCGTGACAGTGCGGCGCGCTCGGCTGTGGCTCGGATCCGTCGAAGATCAAGTCTCCACGGATGTCTGCCGTGAAGTTTAGGCTTCCAAACCTGACTTGATGGCCAGGGGCGTAGCTTTCGATCTGCTCCAGATGGCCAAGTGAATTGGCCCGCAGTGCGAAGCCGCCGAATACAAAGATCTGTCCGGGGAGAAAAGTCTCACCCTGGACTGAGTTGTTGTTGGTTGAAGAAGCCATCAAGCCTATCGGCGACGACACAGAGGAACTCTCAATGAAAGCACCAATGTCGGTGTCAAAACCGGCGGATCTCGGGTAGGGGGTCCCGAACTGTGCGTCTAGGCGGATGGTAACAGGAGACAAGGGACACGATGTTTTTACCCAGGTTCGGGCCCTCTCGATGGAGGTAAAACCCTACTCCCGCTTGATTGATATTGATGATATGGGTAGTACAAGAGTGGATCTACCACGAGATCAAGGAGGCTAAACCCTAGAAGCTAGCCTGTGGTATGATTGTTGTAATGGTTATCTTGTCCTACGGACCAAAACCCTCCAGTTTATATAGACACCGGAGAGGGCTAAGGTTACACAGAGTCGGTTACAATGGTAGGAGATCTACATATCCGTATTGCCAAGCTTGCCTTCCACGCCAAGGAAAGTCCCATCCGGACACAGGACGGAGTCTTCAATCTTGTATCTTCATAGTCTTGGAGTCCGGCCGATGATGATAGTCCGGCTATCCGGACACCCCCTAGTCCAGGACTCCCTCAATGACCTAGAACTATTCTCGGTCAATAACCAATAGCGGAACCTGGATGCTCATATTGGCTCCTACATATTCTACGAAGATCTTTATCGGTCAAACCGCATAATAAAATACGTTGTTCCCTTTGTCATCGGTATGTTACTTGCCCGAGATTCGATCGTCGGTATCCAATACATAGTTCAATCTCGTTACCGGCAACTCTCTTTACTCGTTACATAATTCATCATTACGTAACTAACTCATTAGCTATTGCTTGCAAGGCTTATAGTGATGTGCATTACCGAGAGGGCCCAGAGATACCTCTCCGACAATCGGAGTGACAAAACCTAATCTCGAAATACGCCAACCCAACATGTACCTTTGGAGACACCTGTAGAGCTCCTTTATAATCACCCAGTTATGTTGTGACGTTTGGTAGCACACAAAGTGTTCCTCCGGTAAACGGGAGTTGCATAATCTCATAGTTACAGGAACATGTATAATTCATGAAGAAAGCAATAGCAACATACTAGACGATCAAGTGCTAGGCTAACAGAATGGGTCATGTCAATCACATCATTCTCCTAATGATGTGATCCCGTTAATCAAATGACAACACATGTCTATGGTTAGGAAACATAACCATCTTTGATTAATGAGCTAGTCAAGTAGAGGCATACTAGTGACGTTATGTTGGTCTATGTATTCACACATGTATTATGTTTCCGGTTAATACAATTCTAGCATGAACAATAAACATTTATTATGATATGAGGAAATAAATAATAACTATATTATTGCCTCTAGGGAATATTTCCTTCAGTCTCCCACTTGCACTAGAGTTAATAATCTAGATTACACAGTAATGATCCTAACACCCATGGAGTCTTGGTGCTGATCATATTTTGCTCGTGGAAGAGGCTTAGTCAATGGGTCTGCAACATTTAGATCCGTATGTATCTTGCAAATCTCTATGTCTCCCACCTGGACTTGGTCCCAAATGGAATTGAAGCGTCTCTTTATGTGCTTGGTCCTCTTGTGAAATATGGATTCCTTTGCCAAGGCAATTGCACCAGTATTGTCACAGAAGATCTTCATTGGTCCCGATGCACTAGGTATGACACCTAGATCGGAAATGAACTCCTTCATCCAGACTCCTTCATTTGCTGCTTCCGAAGCAGCTATGTACTCCGCTTCACATGTAGATCCCGCCACAACGCTTTTTTAGAACTGCACCAACTTACAGCTCCACCGTTTAATAAAAACATGTATCCGGTTTGCGATTTAGAATCGTCCGGATCAGTGTCAAAGCTTGCATCGACGTAACCATTTACGACTAGCTCTTTGTCACCTCCATATACGAGAAACATATCCTTAGTCCTTTTCAGGTATTTCAGGATGTTCTTGACCGCTGTCAGTGATCCACTCCTGGATTACTTTGGTACCTTCCTGCCAAGCTTATTGCTAAGCACACGTCAGGTCTGGTACACAGCATTGCATACATGATAGAGCCTATGGCTGAAGCATAGGGAACATCTTTCATTTTCTCTCTATCTTCTGCTGTGGTCGGGCATTGAGTCTGGCTCAACTTCACACCTTGTAGTATGTGCTTTGTGAAAGTCCTATTAAGCGTCTTGATCTATCTCTATAAATCTTGATGCCCAATATGTAAGCAGCTTCACCGAGGTCTTTCATAGAAAAACTTTTATTCAAGTATCCCTTTATGCTATCCAGAAATTATATATCATTTCCAATTAATAATATGTCATCTACATATAATATCAGAAATGCTACAGAGCTCCCACTCACTTTCTTGTAAATACAGGCTTCTCCAAAAGTCTGTATAAAACCATATGCTTTGATCACACTATCAAAGCGTTTATTCCAACTCCGAGATGCTTGCACCAGTCCATAAATGGATCGCTGGAGCTTGCACACTTTGTTAGCACCTTTTGGATCAACAAAACCTTCTGGTTGCATCATATACAACTCTTCTTCCAAAAATCCATTCAATAATGCAGTTTTGACATCCATTTGCCAAATTTCATAATCATAAAATGCAGCAATTGCTAACATGATTCGGACAGACTTAAGCATTGCTACGGGTGAGAAAGTCTCATCATAGTCAACCCCTTGAACTTGTCGAAAACCTTTCGCAACAAGTCGAGCTTTATAGACAGTTACATTACCATCAGCGTCAGTCTTCTTCTTAAAGATCCATTTATTATCAATGGCTTGCCGATCATCGGGCAAGTCAACCAAAGTCCATACTTTGTTCTCATACATGGATCCCATCTCAGATTTCATGGCCTCTAGCCATTTTGCAGAATCTGGGCTCATCATCGCTTCCTCATAGTTCGTAGATTCGTCATGGTCAAGTAACATGACCTCCAGAATAGGATTACCGTACCACTCTGGTGCGGATCTTACTCTGGTAGACCTACGAGGTTCAGTAGTAACTTGATCTGAAGTTTCATGATCAATATCATTAGTTTACTCACTAATTGGTGTAGTTGTCACAGGAACCGGTTCTTGTGATGAACTACTTTCCAATAAGGGAGCAGGTACAGTTACCTCATCAAGTTCTACTTTCCTCCCACTCACTTCTTTCGAGAGAAACTCCTTCTCTAGAAAGGATCCAAATTTAGAAACGAAAATCTTGCCCTCAGATCTGTGATAGAAGGTGTACCCAACAGTCTCTTTCGGGTATCCTATGAAGACACATTTCTCCGATTTGGGTTCGAGCTTATCTGGTTGAAGTTTCTTCATATAAGCATCGCAGCCCCAAACTTTAAGAAATGACAACTTTGGTTTCTTGCCAAACCACAGTTCATGAGGCATCGTCTCAACGGATTTTGATGGTGCCCTATTTAACGTGAATGCGGTCGTCTCTAAAGCATAACCCCAAAACGATAGCGGTAAATCAGTAAGAGACATCATAGATCGCACCATATCTAGTAAAGTACGATTACAACATTCGAACACACCATTTCGTTGTGGTGTTCCGGGTGGCGTGAGTTGCGAAACTATTCCGCATTGTTTCAAATGTAAACCAAACTCGTAACTCAAATATTCTCCTCCACGATCAGATCGCAGAAATTTTATTTTCTTGTTACGATAATTTTCCACTTCACTCTGAAATTCTTTGAACTTTTCAAATGTTTCAGACTTGTGTTTCATTAAGTAGATATACCCATATCTGCTCAAATCATCTGTGAAGGTGAGAAAATAACGATACCCGCCGCGAGCCTCAACATTCATTGGACCACAAACATCAGAATGTATGATTTCCAACAAATCAGTTGCTCGCTCCATAGTTCTGGAGAATGGCGTTTTAGTCATCTTGCCCATGAGGCACGGTTCGCAAGTACCAAGTGATTCATAATCAAGTGATTCCAAAAGTCCATCAGTATGGAGTTTCTTCATGCGCTTTATACCGATATGACCTAAACGGCAGTGCCACAAATAAGTTGCACTATCATTATCAACTCTGCATCTTTTGGCTTCAACACTATGAATATGTGTATCACTACTATCGAGATTCAATAAAAATAGACCACTCTTCAAGGGTGCATGACCATAAGAGATATTACTCATATAAATAGAACAACCATTATTCTCTGACTTAAATGAATAACCGTCTCGCATCAAACAAGATCCAGATATAATGTTCATGCTCAACGCTAGCACCAAATAACAATTATTTAGGTCTAAAACTAATCCCGATGGTAGATGTAGAGGTAGCGTGCCGGCCGCGATCACATCGACTTTGGAACCATTTCCTACGCGCATCGTCACCTCGTCCTTAGCTAATCTTCGCTTAATCCGTAGTCCCTGTTTCGAGTTGCAAATATTAGCAACAGAACCAGTATCAAATACCCAGGTACTACTGGGAGCATTAGTAAGGTACACATCAATAACATGTATATCACATATACCTTTGTTCACTTTGCCATCCTTCTTATCCGCCAAATACTTGGGGCAGTTCCGCTTCCAGTGTCTAGTCTGCTTGCAGTAGAAGCACTCAATCTCAGGCTTAGGACCAGACATGGGTTTCTTCTCTTGAGCAGCAACTTGTTTGTTTTTCTTCTTGAAGTTCCCCTTCTTCTTCCCTTTGCCCTTTTTCTTGAAACTGGTGGTCTTGTTGACCATCAACACTTGATGCTCCTTCTTGATTTCTACCTCCGCAGCTTTTAGCATTGCGAAGAGCTCGGGAATAGTCTTGTCCATCCCTTGCATATTATAGTTCATCACGAAGCTCTTGTAGCTTGGTGGCAGTGATTGAAGAATTCTGTCAATGACACTATCATTAGGAAGATTAACTCCCAGTTGAATCAAGTGATTATTATACCCAGACATTTTGAGTATGTGTTCACTGATAGAACTATTCTCCTCCATCTTGCAGCTATAAAACTTATTGGAGACTTCATCTCTCTCAATCCGGGCATTTGCTTGAAATATTAACTTCAACTCCTGGAACATCTCATATGCTCCATGACGTTCAAAACGTCGTTGAAGACCCGGTTCTAAGCCGTAAAGCATGGCACACTGAACTATCGAGTAGTCATCAGCTTTGCTCTGCCAGATGTTCTTAACGTCGTCAGTTGCATCAGCAGCAGGCCTGGCACCCAGCGGTGCTTCCAGGACGTAATTCTTCTGTGCAGCAATGAGGATAATCCTCAGGTTACAGACCCAGTCCGTGTAATTGCTACCATCATCTTTCAACTTTGCTTTCTCAAGGAATGCATTAAAATTCAACGGAACAATAGCACGAGCCATCTATCTAAAACAAACATAGACAAGTAAAACACTATCAGGTACTAAGTTCATGATAAATTTAAGTTCAATTAATCATATTACTGAAGAACTCCCACTTAGATAGACATCCCTCTAGTCCTCTAAGTGATTACGTGATCCATATCAACTACACCATGTCCGATCGTCACGTGAGATGGAGTAGTTTCAACGGTGAACATCAATATGTTGATCATATCTACTATATGATTCACGCTCGACCTTTCGGTCTCCATGTTCCGAGGCCATATCTGTTATATGCTAGGCTCGTCAAGTTTAACCTGAGTATTCCGCATGTGCAACTGTTTTGCACCCGTTGTATTTGAACGTAGAGCCTATCACACCCGATCATCACGTGGTGTCTCAGCACGAAGAACTTTCACAACGGTGCATACTCAGGGAGAACACTTCTTGATAATTTTAGTGAGAGATCATCTTAAAATGCTACCGTCAATCAAAGCAAGATAAGATGCATAAAGGATAAACATCACATGCAATCAATATAAGTGATATGATATGGCCATCATCATCTTGTGCTTGTGATCTCCATCTTCGAAGCACCGTCGTGGTCACCATCGTCACCGGCGCGACACCTTGATCTCCATCGTAGCATCATTGTCGTTATGCCATCTATTGCTTCTACGACTATCGCTACCGCTTAGTGATAAAGTAAAGCAATTACAGGGTGTTTGCATTTCATACAATAAAGCGACAACCATATGGCTCCTGCCAGTTGTCGATAACTTCGGTTACAAAACATGATCATCTCATACAATAAAATATAGCATCACGTCTTGACCATATCACATCACGACATGCCCTGCAAAAACAAGTTAGACGTCCTCTACTTTGTTGTTGCAAATTTTACGTGACTGCTACGGGCTGAGCAAGAACCGTTCTTACCTACGCATCAAAACCACAACGATAGTTCATCAAGTTAGTGCTGTTTTAACCTTCAGAAGGACCGGGCGTAGCCACACTCGATTCAGCTAAAGTGAGAGAGATAGACACCCGCCAGCCACCTTTAAGCACGAGTGCTCGTAACGGTGAAACCAGTCTCGCGTAAGCATACGCGTAATGTCGGTCCGGGCCGCTTCATCTCAGAATACCGCTGAACCAAAGTATGACATGCTGGTAAGCAGTATGACTTGTATCGCCCACAACTCACTTCTGTTCTACTCGTGCATATGACATCTACGCATAAAACCTGGCTCGGATGCCACTGATGGGGAACGTAGTAATTTCAAAAAATTTCCTACGCACACGCAAGATCATGGTGATGCATAGCAACGAGAGGGGAGAGTATTGTCCACGTAACCTCGTAGACCGTAAGCGGAAGCATTATGACAACGCGGTTGATGTCGTCGTACGTCTTCACGATCCGACCGATCCAAGCACCGAACGTACGGCACCTCCGAGTTCAGCACACGTTCAGCTCGATGACGATCCCCGGACTCCGATCCAGCAAAGTGTCGGGGATGAGTTCCGTCAGCACGACGGCGTGGTGACGATGATGATGTTCTACCAACGCAGGGCTTCGCCTAAGCACCGCAACGATATGATTGAGGTGGAATATGGTGGAGGGGGGCACTGCACACGGCTAAGGAACGATCACGTAGATCAACTTGTGTGTCCTAGGGTGCCCCCTGCCCCCGTATATAAAGGAGCAAGGGGGGAGGCCGGCCGGCCCTAGGGGGCGCGCCAAGGAGGAGTCCTCCTCCTCCTAGTAGGAATAGGATTCCCTCTTTCCTACTCCTACTAGGAGGGGGAAAGGAAGGGGGAGAGGGAGAGGGAAAGAGGGGGGCGCCGCCCCCCCTCTCCTAGTCCAATTCGGACCAGAGGGGGAGGGGGCGCGCGGCCCATCCTGGCTGCCCCTCTCTCTCTCTCCACTAAATCCCATAAGGGCCATTACTTCTCCCGGGGGGGTTCCGGTAACCCTTCGGCACTCCGGTTTTCTCCGAAAACACCCGGAACACTTCCGGTGTCCGAATATAGTCATCCAATATATCAATCTTTATGTCTCGACCATTTCGAGACTCCTCTTCATGTCCATGATCACATCCGGGACTCCGAACAACCTTTGATACTCCCTCCGTTCCTTTATATAAGGTGTATTTGTTTTTTGATAAGATTCCAAAATGTAGGGTGCATTTCTTCTAATTCTTCATAATTCCCTTGTTAGCCCTCTAGAAAAAGGGAAAGTATCTCTCTCCTAATTGTCTGTATCTCTCCTTGTAGCAAAAGAGGGAAAGTATCTCTCTATCGATTGCATGTATCTCATACTTTCCTCGACTAACTGATTTACTTGCCACTAACCAATAAATTTGCCGAGGGTAATTTCGTCCTAACATGTCTATAATTCCTTGCCTTGGTCACCGTGCCGAAAATAATACACCTTACATAAAGGAACGGAGGGAGGACATCAATACTTATAAACTCGTAATAAAACTGTCATCGTAACGTTAAGCGTGCGGACCCTACGGGTTCGAGAACTATGTAGACATGACCTAGAACTATTCTCGGTCAATAACCAATAGTGGAACCTGGATGCTCATATTGGCTCCTACATATTCTACGAAGATCTTTATCGGTCAAACCTCATAACAACATACGTTGTTCCCTTTGTCATTGGTATGTTACTTGCGCGAGATTCGATCGTCGGTATCCAATACCTAGTTCAATATCGTTACCGGCAAGTCTCTTTACTCGTTACATAATGCATCATTCCGTAACTAACTCACTAGCTACATTGCTTGCAAGGCTTATAGTGATGTGCATTACCGAGAGGGCCCAGAGATACCTCTCCGACAATCGGTGTGACAAAACCTAATCTCGAAATACGCCAACCCAACATGTACCTTTGGAGACACCTGTAGAGCTCCTTTATAATCACCCAGTTATGTTGTGACGTTTGGTAGCATACAAAGTGTTCCTCCGGTAAACGGGAGTTGCATAATCTCATAGTTACAGGAACATGTATAAGTCATGAAGAAAGCAATAGCAACATACTAAACGATCAAGTGCTAGGCTAACGGAATGGGTCATGTCAATCACATCATTCTCCTAATGATGTGATACCGTTAATCAAATGACAACACATGTCTATGGTTAGGAAACATAACCATCTTTGATTAATGAGCTAGTCAAGTAGAGGCATACTAGTGACGTTATGTTGGTCTATGTATTCACACATGTATTATGTTTCCGGTTAATACAATTCTAGCATGAATAATAAACATTTATCATGATATGAGGAAATAAATAATAACTTTATTATTGCCTCTAGGGCATATTTCCTTCATAGGAGTCATACCCAATGCATCGGGGCCGATCACACTCTTCTGTGACAATACTGGAGCTATTGCACTTGCCAAGGAGCCCAGGTTTCACAAGAAGACCAGGCACATCAAGTGTCGCTTCAACTTCATTCGTGAAAATGTTCAACATGGAGACATAGATATTTGTAAAGTACATGCGGACCTGAATGTAGCAGATCCGTTGACTAAACCTCTCCCAAGAGCAAAACATGATCAACACCAGAACGCTATGGGTGTTCGATTCATCACAATGTAACTAGATTATTGACTCTAGTGCAACTGGGAGACTGTTGGAAATATGCCCTAGAGGGAATAATAAAATGGTTATTATTATATTTCCTTGTTCATGATAATTGTCTATTGTTCATGCTATAATTGTGTTATCCGGAAATCGTAATACATGTGTGAATATATAGACCACAACACGTCCCTAGTGAGCCTCTAGTTGACTAGCTTGTTGATCAACGGATAGTCATGGTTTTCCTGACTATGGACATTGGATGTCATTGATAACGGGATCACATCATTAGGAGAATGATGTGATGGACAAGACCCAATCCTAAGCATAGCACAAGATCGTGTAGTTCGTTTCGCTAGAGCTTTTCCAAATGTCAAGTACCATTTCCTTAGACCATGAGATTGTGCATGGGACTGCTTTGGGTGTGCCAAACGTCACAACGTAACTAGGTGACTATAAAGATGCACTACGGGTATCTCCGAAAGTGTTTGTTGGGTTGGCACGAATCGAGACTGGGATTTGTCACTCCGTATGACGGAGAGGTATCTCTGGGCCCACTCGATAATGCATCATCATAATGAGCTCAATGTGACCAAGTGTCTGGTCACAGGATCATGCATTACTGTATGAGTAAAGTGACTTACCGGTAACGAGATTAAACGAGGTATTGGGATATCGACGATCGAATCTCGGGCAAGTAACGTACCGATTGACAAAGGGAATTGTATACGGGATTGATTGAATCCTAGACATCGTGGTTCATCCGATGAGATCATCGAGGAGCATGTGGGAGCCAACATGGGTATCCAGATCCCGCTATTGGTTATTGACCGGAGAGGCGTCTCGGTCATGTCTGCATGTCTCCCGAACCCGTAGGGTCTACACACTTAAGGTCCGGTGACGCTAGGGTTATTGAGATATTAGTATGCGGTAACCCGAAAGTTGTTTGGAGTCCCGGATGAGATCCCAGACGTCAGGAGGAGTTCCGGAATGGTCCGGAGGTGAAGATTTATATATAGGAAGTTCAGTTTTGGCCATCGGGAAAGTTTCGGGGGTCACAGATATTGTACCGGGACCACTGGAAGGGTCCCGGGGGTCCACCGGGTGGGGCCACCTATCCCAGAGGGCCCCATGGGCTGAAGTGGGAGGGGAACCAGCCCCTGGTGCACTGGTGCGCCCCTCCTTGGGCCCCCCTGCGCCTAGGGTTGGAAACCCTAGGGGTGGGTGGCGCCTCACTTGCCTTGGGGGGCAAGCCACCCCCTTGGCCGCCGCCCCCCTTGGAGATTGGATCTCCGAGGGACGGCGCCCCCCTAGGGGCCCTATATAAAGAGGGGGGAGGGAGGGCAGCCGCACCCTAGCCCCTGGCGCCTCCCTCTCCCTCTCGCTGTGCTTGGCGAAGCCCTGCCGAGATCGCTGCTGCATCCACCACCACGCCGTCGTGCTGCTGGATATCCATCAACCTCTCCTCCCCCCTTGCTGGATCAAGAAGGAGAAGACGTCTTCCCAACCGTACGTGTGTTGAACGCGGAGGTGCCGTCTGTTCGGCGCTAGGATCTCCGATGATTCGGATCACGACGAGTACGGCTCCCTCAACCCCGTTCTCTTGAACGCTTCCGCGCGCGATCTACAAGGGTATGTAGACGCACTCCTCTCTCTTGTTGCTAGATGACTCCATAGATTGATCTTGGTGAAGTGTAGGAATTTTTTTTATTTTCTGCAACGTTCTCCAACACGGCCGGCCAAGGAGGGCGCGCCAAGGGGGAGTCCTACTCCCACCGGGAGTAGGACTCCCTTATTTCCTAGTTGGAGTAGGAGAGGGGGGGGAGGAGGAGGGAGAGAGGAAGGAAAGGGGGGCGCCGCCCCCCTCTCCTTGTCCTATTCGGACTAGGGGGAAGGGGCGCGCGGCCCAGCCCTTGCCTCCTCTCCTCCTCTCCACTAGGGCCCATGTAGGCCCATTAAGCCCCCGGGGGGTTCAGGTAACCTCCCGGTACTCCGGTAAAATCCCGATTTCACCC
Source organism: Triticum timopheevii (assembly GCA_963921465.1). NCBI lineage: Eukaryota > Viridiplantae > Streptophyta > Magnoliopsida > Poales > Poaceae > Triticum > Triticum timopheevii. The sequence goes on along the minus strand of OY997264.1, from coordinate 98,753,559 downwards.
GGAACACTTCCGATATCCAAATATAGGCTTCCAATATATCAATCTTCATGTCTCAACCATTTCAAGACTCCTCGTCATGTCCGTAATCTTATCCGAGACTCCGAACAAACTTCGGTACATCAAAACTCATAAACTCATAATATAACTGTCATCGAAACCTTAAGCGTGCGGACCCTACGGGATCGAGAACTATGCAGACATGACCTAGAACTGTTTTCAGTCAATAACCAATAGCGGAACCTGGATGCTCATATTGGCTCCTACATATTCTACGAAGATCTTTATCGGTCAAACCGCATAACAACATATGTTGTTCCCTTTGTCATCGGTATGTTACTTGCCCGAGATTCGATCGTCGGTATCCAATACCTAGTTCAATCTCGTTACCGGCAAGTCTCTTTACTCATTACGTAATGCATCATTCCATAACTAACTCATTAGCTACATTGCTCGCAAGGCTTATAGTGATGTGCATTACCAAGAGGGCCCAGAGATACCTCTCCGACAATCGTAGTGACAAATCCTAATCTTGAAATACGCCAACTCAACATGTACCTTCGGAGACACCTGTAGAGCTCCTTTATAATCACCCAGTTACGTTGTGACGTTTGGTAGCACACAAAGTGTTCCTCCGGTAAACGGGAGTTGCATAATCTCATAGTTATAGTAGCATGTATAAGTCATGAAGAAAGCAATAGCAACATACTAAACGATCAAGTGCTAAGCTAACAGAATGGGTCATGTCAATCACATCATTCTCCTAATGATGTGATCCCGTTAATCAAATGACAACTCATGTCTATGGTTAGGAAACTTAACCATCTTTGATTAACGAGCTATTCAAGTAGAGGCATACTAGTGACACTCTGTTTGTCTATGTATTCACACATGTATTATGTTTCCAGTTAATACAATTCTAGCATGAATAATAAACATTTATCATGAAATAAGGAAAAAAATAATAAGTTTATTATTGCCTCTAGGGAATATTTCCTTCATACACAAGCAAATTGCAACTTGTAGAGCTAACATGTCACTTAAGAACAAGATAATTAAAAATATCAACTCTAAGTGACAATATCTCAAATGTACACATTTTCTAGGCTTGTATACCAAAGAAAACTTAACAAGAGGCAATAAGAGGATCCAATGAGAGATAATCAAGGACTTTTTAGGATTTGAATTTCTCATGAGAGATATACCACCTGGCGACTAGATAATCTTGAAATATCAATACTAGATGGTATTACTCATGTACACACATTTATAGGATTGTGGGGTGCACAAAGCACATCACTCCCCCACAATGGATATTCCATTAATCTCTCACAAGAGCCAACTAAGAAATAGACAAGATGCACTAAGGCTCAATGAACGACACACAAGTACATGATGTGCAAACCAACATACACAAATGCAATTTGGAGACACATCATATATAAACACATGCAAGGAACAAAACCAAAACATGCAAGGGGGCAAGTAACTTTCAATGTAAGCAATTTAAGTACAAGTTACCGCAAGGAAGCACATTGGATATAAGATGTAGACTTGATGATTCAATTGACTTGGCTTGAGACAATAAGAGTGATGAAGTCCCCTTAATTCTTCATAATGTAGCCAAGTCTCCAATGCCCTCCAACAACACCTATTGATCAAGTTTGAGCTAGTTGGTCCCCAACCAAGTTGGGTCCTAAGAGGTTAGTCACAATAGGCTTGGCTACCCAAATGGTTCTTTTCTTAACACCACTTTGAGTACCAACAAACTTGGCAAACACATTGCCAACCTTATCCTTCCCAAGAGAATAGATATCATCAATAATAATTGGGTTGGATAAGTTACCACTAGTGCATGAAGAAGCGACGTGACCTTTCTCATGACATAAGTAGCAACGTCTACTCTTCACTTTCTTCTCACTTGATTTCTCAACAAGAGAAGCATTAACTTGAGTCTTCTTGGGAAGTGGCCTTTCTTCAACTTGAGGTTGAGCATGAGATTGAACTTGTGGCCTCTTCCCTTGTTGCTTGACACTAATGGCCTTCTTCTTCAATGGGCAAGATCTAACATGATGCCCTTCAATTTTGCACTTGAAGCAAATAATCTTGGCCAAATTCTTGACTTGTTCTTTGCCCTTCTTCTTGATTCTCTTGGACTTCTTCTTCTTATTGGAGTTGAATCCAAGTCCACCTTTGTCATTGGTTTTTTTTGCACACTCAAGATATTGTTGAGTGTGGCCTTCCCTTCATGACACTTTTCCAAGTCTTTATTCAAAGAAGTGACTTGTGCCTTGAGCTCTTTGATTTCCTCTACATGGTTAGTCTCAACACAAGCACTAGAGGAAGTATAAGCTTCATCGTGAGAGCAACAAGGCAAGGAAAGCAATTCATCACAAGATGTACCAATGTTATGCATGGATGAATCATGAGGACCAACACAAGGCAATATAGCATTTTGAATAAAAGTAGTGCTAGTATCCACATGAGGCTCACTTGATGTTACCTTAGAAATCAATGGCATCATGAGCTATCTTTAGCACATCATGGGATACTAGAAGATCATCATGAGAGCTTGAAGCTTTTCATGGATTTCTTCCAATTTCCCATAATTGCTAGATAGCAACTCAAGTTGAGCCTGTAGCTCAACATTCTCGTTCAAAATGGACGCTTCACAAGAAATAGAGTTAGTAGCACAAGCATCATCATTAACAACAAGAGGAGAAGGCAACTTGGCAAGATCTTTTAAATAAGAAGCTTCAAGTTGAGCATGAGACTCGGTGAGTTTGATGAGCTCACCCTTGATGACTCTTGAGCCATTTTAAAGGTACTCAAAATCCTCAAGGAGTCTAGCATGAGCAACTTCAAGCTTAGCATTTTTAGTTTCAAAATCATTTGCCACCTCAAGAGCTCTATCATGAGATTCCTTCATCCTAGATAATTCTAGAGCAAAAGTCTCCTCAAGAGATTCCTTGGTGGTTTGTTCAAGTTCAAGAGCTTGGGAGAGGTCCGCAATCTCATTAGCGTAATCATGCTCATGACCTTCCATTTTATCAATGGTGACCTCATGCTCCTCGAGATGAGATTCCAACTCCTCAATGTATTTCTTGCCCTCGATGGCAATAGACATGATTTCCATGAAGTTGGAACGAGCAATTTTATTGTTACGAAGAGCTTTAAAAATCATTTCTCCCTCAATTTTTAAGGAAGCAACATTATCATTATCTTCATCATTATCCTCATCATCATTAGCATTAACATCATCATCAAGAGACATATTGGGGTTCAAAGTAGGAGATACCATTGAAGCCTTAGCCATAAGGCAAAAAGCAATAGATGATGATGTAGGATCCCTTGAAGCACCATTCAAGACCACATCTTGTTCCATGGAGTGTTGGATTTCCTCTACATTGTTAGCACAACAACTCGAGGAAATAGATACATTTTTATCATGGCAACAAGACATAGCAAGCATATCATCATGAGATTTGAGCAAGCAATTTCTACATGATATGCAAGGACTATCAACACAAGCATGTGAAACATGTAAGGTGCTCGAAGTGTTAAAGTCCAAATAAAGACCATTGCAATAATATAATGATGAAGGATCACCAAGAACAAGCACACTATCATCATTGCAATGACCAACACTACTCACCATAGAATTACCTTGTGGCAATCCACATGTAGGTGCAGTAGAATAAGTTGAGAAGGCAACACGGCCGGAGGTGGAGGGAGAACAATCATCCCCAAAAATCTTGGACACACCATATTTATCTTGAAGCTTTGTCCACAACTCATGAGCATCCCGGAATAGCATGAGTTGAAATATAACTACATTGCTCAAAGCATCGAAAAGCACATTAGAAGCTTGAGCATTGAGATAAGAGTTTTTCTCATCCTCGAAAAATAATCTTTGGGGATCCTTCGGAGGAGAAAAACCCATATCTACAATTCGCTCTAAATTTGGGTCCATGACCCAAAGATTAAGCATGCGAATTACCTAAACATCAAAATTTGTGCCATCGAAACTAAGACTGTCAGAGAATCCTAATCCCCTAGTCGACATCTTTACTCTCTAGGCGGTAAAGCCTAATAAAGAGAGACGAGGCTCGTGGATGTCGCCTAGAGGGGGGGTGAATAGGCGCTTTAAATAATTACGGTTTAGGCTTGAACAAATGCGGAATAGACCTAGCGGTTAATTTGTCAAGCACAAAACCTACAACAACTAGGATCACCTATGTGCACCAACAACTTATGCTAAGCAAGATAAGTAACTATGTGATAGCAAGATATAAGACAAAGAACAATATGGCCATCACAAAGTAAAGTGCATAAGTAAAGGGCTCGGGTAAGAGATAACCGAGGCACGCGGAGACGATGATGTATCCCGAAGTTCACACCCTTGCGGATGCTAATCTTCGTTTGGAGCGGTGTGGAGGCACAATGCTCCCCAAGAAGCCACTAGGGCCACCGTAATCTCCTCACGCCCTCGCACAATGCAAGATGCCGTGATTCCACTAAGGGACCCTTGAGGGCGGTCACCGAACCCGTACAAATGGCAACCCTTGGGGGAGGTTACCGAACCCGTACACTTTGGCAACCCTTGGGGGCGGTCACCAGTACCCGTCAAATTGCTCGGGGCGATCTCCACAACCTAATTGGAGACCCCGACGCTTACCCGGAGCTTTGCACCACAATGATTGAGCTCCGAACACCACCAACCGTCTAGGGCGCCCAAGCACCCAAGAGGAACAAGCTCAAGGGTACCAAGCACCCAAGAGTCATAAGCTTCTCAACTTGTAACTTCCACGTATCACCGTGGAGAACTCAAACCGATGCACCAAATGCAATGGCAAGGGCACACGGAGTGCCCAAGTCCCTCACTCTCAAATCCCACCAAAGCAACAAAAGCTATGGAAGAAAAGGAGAGGAAGAATAAGAAGGAGAACACCAAGAACTCCAAGATCTAGATCCAAGGGGTTCCCCTCACGTAGGGGAGAAAGTGATTGGTGGAAATGTGGATCTAGATCTCCTCTCTCTTTTCCCCCCCAAAACTAGCAAGAATCCATGGAGGGATTGATAGATAGCAAGCTCCAAGAGGTCAACAATGGTGGGGAAAAAAGCTTGCAATAGAAAATAAGGTTGGAGGTGGAAGAAGGGGGTATAAATACCCCCCAAAAAAATGTGGCCGTTGCACACAGCCGCCACCCCGGGCACCCGGACAAAAGGGGTCCGGGCACCCGGCCCGAACAGAGAAAATGCCAAACAACCCCGGGCGCCCGGGGGCAAAACCCCGGGCACCCGGACACACATGGAAAGAAACAGGGTAGGGGGCCGGGCACCCGGGGGTCTCAACCCCGGGCACTCGGAGGGGGCCAAGAGGAGGTGACAGGGGAGCCCGGGCACCCGGGGTGGTCAGAGGAGGACCGGGAGCAGCCCCGGAAGACCCCGGGCACCCGGGGGTGAGACCTCGGGCACCCGAACCGACCAGAGAGGTCACTAAGGAGGGTCTCGGGTGACCCCGGGCACCCGGGGGTCAAGGACCCCGGGCACCCGCTCTAGGCAGAGAGAAGCGGGAACCGGTAAAATTGAAACGACCACAACTTTTGCAAATGAACTCCGAATTTGATGAAACCAAGTTTGTTGGAAAGCTAAAGACAAGGGCTAACACAATCTTGATAGAAATATCAAGAAATAGAAAGTGAGAAAAAACCCAAAATAAAATGGTGAGAACCCTTTCTCAAAGAAGACCGGTAAAACCTCCAACACCGAAAACGCGATAGAAGAAGCATGCGAACTCCATTTTTGAAGAACTCGAGCTTGTCATCAAGATGACCATAACCTCCAAAACTCACAAAGAGAACCAAAAAAGTACCAAGAAAGATGATGCAAGGATGCAATGGTTTGAGCTCTCTACTAATGATATGATAAAGCTACTCATCGAGAGCCCCTCTTGATAGTACGACAATCGATCCTAAAACCCGGTCTCCCAACTACCACCATGAGACCGGTAAAATAGAAAAACTATCAAGGGCAAACCTTTGACTTGCACATGGTCCACTTGAGCTAGATGATGACAAACTTGTCCTCCTCAAGATGGACCACCTTTCTTGATTGCGTTGGGTCGATGAAGACTAGATGATTGCTCCCCCATACTCCACTATGGGTGAGCCACTCTTCGGCACATCTTCACAAGTCCATTGACACCAAAATGGACAGCAAGCTTCAAGCATTTGATCTCTTCGTGATGCTCCACTTAAACTTGCACACGACAATCTTGATGACGATCACCACTCGATGTTTCCTCTCCATGGGTTGAGTGATATCTTCCTCTTGACGCAAGCCCATGAACACGAACCTAACCCCACATAGAACTCTCACATAGACCATGGGTTAGTATACAAAGCACAATGGACAATGCTTACCATACCATGGGATCACTTGATCCCTCTCGGTACATCTTCTACGCTTTGTTAGTTGATCAACTTGATTCACTCTTGACTTAGTCTTGATCAACATTGAATCTTTCCAACTCTCTTCATTTGGATGATGTCTTGAAGGTAAACATGAATGATCACACAATCTTCTTCTTCAAGACATGCTTGCAATAAGCACAACACTCACATAACCAATTTTTGGATAATTCCTTAATAGCACCTTGGTCAACACATAAACTCCTTGAAACCAACACATGGACTTCAAGAAGAGCCTATGGACAAATCCTTCAAATATAACTCAATGCAACCATTAGTCCATAGAGAGTGTCATCAATTACCAAAACCACACATGGGGGCACCGCATGTCCTTTCAGCTCTGAAGACAAGCTCGAAGAAGAGAGCCGCCATCCGCTTGAGTGCCATAATTGCGAGGACTAAAAAACCCTAATCTAAACTAACCAACCGGAGTGGAGGCACCAAAATTTCCATCCCCGCCACCGACCGCCAATGTGGTAGGCACAGGGAAGGTGGATCCATGGGCTCGCCGATGAAGCCTAAGGAAAGAGTTTGCTCTAGCCACCTAGGCTTAGGGGAGCAAACAAGAGACTTCCTTGTTCTAAATAAAAGCGCATTTGACTTGATGCACGATTTTGAATACTACCATTTTCTACTTATCATAAAATATCCAATATTTTGATTAAAACTACATGGCGTACAGGTTCAGAAAACCGACACACTGGAGTATATAGTAAACCAATGTATATAGAAGAACTTGATCGACAACTCTATGGGCATTGCATGAAGCCTAAATAACCTCTCGTACGCCGCCCTATGTGAGTTTGACACACAGGAGTACATTTTAGGACGGATGAAGTATATGTTAGTATGCCAATTTTTAAAATCACTTGACATATATTTATTAGCATTTATGATATTCCCATTTTTTGTTAGTTGCCCCTAGTTGTTTGGACCGGAGGTCGTATTACGGTAGACGATGCCACTATCACATTTTGTTTACCCAACTAGATTATTACATGTTTTAAAGTACCGGCAAAAGATATCCAGGGGATCAAAATCCCACGGAAAATCTAAACGATTTGAAAAGCTATGCCTAGCCAACTCATGGCCACGCTATTGGCTTCCATCTTTTTAAAGAACACAATGTATTCCATTAATATAGTAAAACGTTGGGCACATCACTAACTACAATATCTGATACAAACTCGGGAAATTGGCCTAGCCAATTTTCAGAACAACTAACTTTCATATAAACGCCATGGACCGCTAAAGTGCGAGCTGCTACATTACATTCACACTTACATTGCACTATGGATATAAACACTTAAGACCACATGTATAGGAAATTTAACCTCCTTAAACAAAGTGCCTAGAGTTGACAAGTCATATTCATCACTAACAATAGCTTGCATCAGCACCATGTAATATGTCTCAAACATCACTTTTTGACAACCCTTTTGAATAGCAACATGCACAGCTTGTTGAAAAGATAAAAGTTCAGCATATAGTGGGTTTGAAACATGCTCCAGGTTACATGCTCTTGTTGCTAGCAGCACGCCTAGGTCATTCCTGAGGGTGAAGCTTTTTTGCTTCTTTTTTTGACTCACTAATTTCTTTACTCGATTGTTTGCTCCAATGAAGGCCTCATCAATATTTATTTTCATGACTCATGCTGGTGGCGCCTTTCACGTCTTGGATGTCTCCTTTGCTTGGTGCTTGCTCGCCTTCTTTTCCTTTTTGTTGTACTGGCTTTCATTTGCAATGTTCGAATGTAGCATTCCTTCGTCCTGATGATGTCATCCTGCAATCTTCAGAGATGGCCGCTCAATAAATCCGGAGAGCCCCCTTTGATTGCGTAGTGTCAATAGCTGCCATGGCATCAGGTTGGATAACAAAGTTCACGAGGTGAAAATATTGTCCTAAACTTGAGATGGGTGCTCGTGTTTTCTTAGATTTTTTATACGCCTTTTAGCGATGTCCGTTTAGTAGGACACGACATTCCCAAAGGCGCATGAGACGACTTCGTCTATTTAAAGAGTTGTCAACTCAGTATTTTGGAGGCGATCATATGATAAAGTGTGCATGTATTCGTTCATTAGGGTTAATATATATGTGTATTTCCCTAGGTATTGTGGGTTTGAGGTGAATTATTGTGACGTCCCAATAATTTTTTCGGAGAGAAGGGTTCTGCGCAACTCTCCTAATACCTTTTATTGGGGAAATGGGTTCTCTTAGGGATGCTTGTAGCACAGACCCCAAACGGTGTGAAGTCCATGGATGAAGCCAACGAACTAATACAATCAAGACTTGTGGAGCAGCAGAAGACAGGCAAAGAAGTTTAGCAATTGTTCAGTTTCCAGAGATCCACCAATCCCAAATCCGAAATCAGTGAACAAGGGCAACAGGTCGAAGTTTGAGCCAGGATAATAACTCAACAAAGAAGAATAAAGGCACACAGGCTTCAAACAAGGAACGCTGAACTGGGAAAATTCTGTTCGCTAGGCATTTCTTAATCTTAAAGCAAAGAAAAGAAGAAACATACTCTGTAGTCTGTACAAAGCCACGGTAGGAAGAAAGAAAAAACTCGTTTTCCACAATGCAATGCTTTCACGCTAGCGGGCTTATATGGGCCTTTTTCTGCTGTCCACACACACACGCAGGAGAAAAAACAGGCCTTATCTGAAAGTGACCGTGGGCCGGTCCAGCAGAGCTAGCTAGGGCGATCGCGACGTGCGATTCTTCGTCGTTGACAGCAAAAAGAATACGAACTCCCTCAGCCGCCGCCGCCGCCCTCCTCTCCTCGTCACACCACACGCCTCCATCCCCAGCGACATCTTCCCCTCCATCTTCCTCTCTTCCCCTCTCACCGGCCACCCACCAACGACCCGCAGCCACACGTCTCCGTCGCCGTTGGCTTAATTCCGGCCACCGTCGTCTTATCCCCCCTCTCCCCGCACCTCCTAACAGCACGCAGCACCTCCACCCGCGCCCCCCTGTCTCGCCGTCGGCTCCTCCCCGGAACGTATCGGCCTACAGCAGTGCCGCCCACCGTCCGGCTACCGACCTCCTGTCCCACGGTGACGACAGATTTGAGCGCAGCAACACCTCCTCATCCCCCCTCTGCACCACGCAGCAAGGTAATCCCCATCTTTCTCTGTTTTTTATTTACTTTCTTTACATGAACTGATGCCACGTTTCGCTTGATATGGATGTTTGCCTGTGTGTATAGAAGAAGAAATTGATAAGATGTTTGCTTGCGGTGTTTATGAATTGACGCCATCTCTGTGTATATTTAGATGCAATTGCTGATGAGTGGCATGTTGTTTATGCATATGAATTCATTCATGTCATCGTACGTGCTTGTGTATGTGAGTGAGATGTTGAACATCATGCATCCGTTTACACAGCCCAACCGAACACCCTCTTAGTCTCGAACGCCTCTGCGCCGCAGAGAAGCGTGGTAGGAAGTGAGGGTCCGCTACTGTTCTCTCCGGCCACGCTCGCAGCAGCCAAGAACCCGGCGGCACCACCGGCGGCCATGAGTATCTCAGGCGAGGTCCCCGACGAAGGCTCTGACGGCGAGGAGGTCTTCATCGACGAGCAGGACATCATCCAGGAGATACACCTCGACGAGGAAGGTCAGTACTTCTCCTCATCCTGCCTAGCGGCTAGCAGGCTCTTCCTCCCTTTTGCGTTGCTCTGTGCTTACTGCTGTCCTTGTTCAGATCTCCCCGACCATGACGATGATGACGATGACGACGAGGAAGACCAAGAGATGGGTATGTGGCAGCTGATAGTAGCGTTTCTGTCTACTGTTGAACTTGCTAGGACTGGTTATGTTCAGGGCATGCTAGCCCAATTGTTAATCTTCGCTCATGGGTCATGGGGAATCGTTTTGATCCTCCACAAAACAATGATATTAATTAGACTATTTCCCTGCTACTTCCGGCCTAGAATATTATACACTGTACCAAACTTCACCCACCGTAGTACCTTATTCAGGATTCACCTGGTTTAGTATTGTCACACTGTTCACAAGGCTAACATATTTCGATTGCGTTTGTTCTTACTGGAATAAGATAATGTCTTTTAACAATGATGAATGGATATATCCTTTACACTGAATCTTTTTGTAAGTGAGCTCAGCCATGACTCTTCTTCCAGGAGTACCTCACATTTTCATTTTGATAAACGTTGGTGCTATGCCACTAGTTATTTGCTTACTTTACATTCAGCGCACTGCGAATAATCTGAAATACTTGCACTGTGAGATTTAAATGTGCTAGTAATTCAAGTTTCATTTTGTTCTTTGTTGTTTCAGATGAGGTTGAGGATCATTCAACTTATGCATTTCATGGGCATACAGGCAAGACCTCATCGAGCAAATTAACTTACTACATCTTGTGATGATTCGTTGTTTTCCACTAATAAGTTAGATTCACCATGCAGAGTACCCATGCACTGAAAAACAATTCTGGTAATAGTTGGTCTTCATATCTTGTATACAGATGAGGTCTTTGCTGCTGCGTGCAGTCCTATAGATGCATCACTTGTTGTCTCTGGAGGTAAAGATGACAGAGGGTTTCTTTGGAGGATTGGATCTGCACAGGATTTTCAGGAGCTGACTGGTATGGTTAGCTCATCTTCAGTAGTCTAGTGAGATTTCCGTACTTGATTTCTCTGTGCAAACGTTTCTCAGAACTTTCTCTATGCTTCATCACCTATCACTGCTGTTAAAATGCCTGTTTCTATTTCTGATATCTATAAATACAAAAGTATATTTGATATCTCTTAGCAATCTTTTCATGATTTTTTTTTGGGGCAAGGCTTTATTTTTCTGTTTACTTTGCATCGATATGTACCTTAATGTGTCAGTATATGCCTAGAATTGTCTACCAAGCTTACAATACCTATTGCCGATACAGGACATGGAGACACGGTGTGCACTGTGGCTTTCAGTTCAGATGGGAAATTGGTGGCTTGTGGAAGTATGGATGGACAGATAAATGTATGGAATACAGCTACACGGACACTTCAGGGAACCCTCGAGGGTTCCTCAGGATCAGGCTTTGAGGTGAGATTATCCTGGTCTCTTTCATTTGGCTGACTATATATCCATAGCCGTTTCCATTGCGGTAATCGATGATTAGTTACGCGGTGTAACTATATGTCTTTTGTTTTGTAGTGGCTCAGATGGCATCCACGCGGTAACTTGATAATTGCAGGATCAGAAGACTGTAACGTATGGATGTGGAATGCTGAGCACAGTGCCTTTCTGAATACATTTGCTGGTCACAGTAGCACAGTGACATGTGGTGATTTTACCCCTGATGGTACTGAGCAATTTCTTCCAGTGTTATTTATACCATGCATTGTTAATGTTGTTAAGCAGCCTCTGAATAAGGTTTAATATACCACCCAAGTCTGGACTTTATTTGTCCTGTTTCTGGAATGCCTCGGCATGAAAACGCAGCCTTGTTTGTAACAATCTGTTTTTAGTTATCAACACAGAGCTCCTTCATATCAGTTCAGATTTCAGAGAAACATATGGATCATGGTGTATTTAACATTTCTTCTGCTAAGTTGTGTTCTAAGCTAATTTCTGTTGAACTAGAAGTGATGATAAAAAAATAGCAAGGGCAAATAACAGAATGACCTGTATGATGCTTTAACATTTTAGTTCATTTTTACTTGCTTACTTTAGAAGTTCAGATCTCCGATGTAGTATATTCATTTTTAGCTAATTCACGTGTTTCATCATGAAGGTAAGCTTATATGTAGTGGATCTGATGATGCAACATTGAGGATATGGGATCCCAGAAGCGCACAATGCAGACATGTTGTTCGGGGTAAATAATTTTCTATGTTGTAATTATCATATATTCATATGGTTGTTTCTGTACGTTCTCTGTCAACCCTGAACTTTACCATCCAATCCTTTACCTTATTCTAGGTCATGGCTATCATACTCAAGGATTGACATGCTTAGCCATTACTCCCGACTCCCAATCAATTGTTAGTGGCTCGGAGGATAATTCTGTGCACATTGTGAGCATAAACTCAGGCCAGGTGGGTGCATTTTATGGTTCAAGTGTTTCCTTTTCTTTCCATATTCTTTCTCCGTTCAAACATAAAAAAGGTTGATAAATCTTCTAATGCAAGTTGGCTTACTTGATGCAACTTGTGGTTCTGACTATTGGTTTGTTTTGTATGGTAGATTATGTAAGAATATTTTGATTATTGATTACCTTGTTTTGGTTGTAGCAATTTCTGTAGGGTTTTTGTTCCTAAGATAAACTCCTGGTTTTGCTTTCTTCGGAAATTTACTTGTACCCTGTTGGTAGTTCTTGAACTTTTAGAAACATGTGCTGGTGGATCTTTGTGTAAGAAGTGTCGCTTGTTCTGCAGGTTGTTGGTTCATTAGTTGGCCACACCAATTCCATCGAGTGCATTGGAATCTCATCGAGGTACTGTTTGGTGATATGTTCTTGGATCGTTGGAGTCTGTATGGTAAATCTGTTGCACAATGCACATTGCCTTGCTATTGACCTAAGCTAGCTGGTGCCCCTGTTATATCTGCAGGTACAACTGGGTGGCTACAGGGAGCATTGATAGAACTCTGATTATCTGGGACCTTGCCCGTCAAGCAATTCGATCTACTTGTGAGCATGATGTGAGTGTAGAAATCAATCTACATTTTTGCTTGTATAAATATTTCTATGCCGCTGTGAACTTACCGTTGTTGGTGGTGTCTGACAAGCAGGAAGGTGTGACATGCCTGGCATGGCTGGGTTCGTCGAGGTATGTAGCGTCAGGATGCATTGATGGCATGGTGCGCATCTGGGACAGCCTCTCTGGGGACTTGGCTCGCACGTTCAGCGGGCACAGGGACGTCGTGCAGTCACTGGCCGTCTCTGCCGACGGCAACTCCATAGTCTCGGTCTCCACGGATAAATCAGCACGCGTCTTCGACATCTCCATGTTCAAGTGAGAAAAGAAGCATAGCAGCAACAGCATGGTTGATTTGGTTGGTCAGTCAGGAATGGGGTTTATTCAGCTTGTATGGCCAGGAAATATACTTACAGGCTTGCAGCCATCATGGGGTCACTCAAACTTTGGACTTGTTCTTTACATGTAGTCGGTCGCGCAAGTGGTACAAGAGTCACAAGACCCTCCTAAGTTGAGGGTAGTCGGTCGTGTACAAGCAATTTATTTACCTAACGTTGGGGTTTTGCTTGACATTCTGCTGTATTTCCTCCTTACTGCTGCTACGGATGGAAGGAAGCAACTTGTGCTTGTTGGTACTGCTGAACAGGCAATGGGCTTGCTGTTGGTTATATGTTGCGCCCATACTTCGTGCTGGATTAGGTTGTTAATTCTCCATGGTTCTTGTTGATTCCGTTTGTATATTTGCTTAAATATCAACCAAATTGCTTGCTTAAATATCAACCTAATTGCTTAAAAACCGCAGCCTATATTGGCTTAAAGATCACCTGGAAATGGCGGTTACCACTATTTCCTTACCAAAAGTGTTACCGATTGCTGAAATTCATGCACGACGGAGAATTTTCACTACGAAAGAGCTCCCTTTGGGATTCTTGGACAAACGCAGATCAAACATGGCATTTCGAGAACATTGCGAGAAGAATAAAAAAGGGAGGATTCAGTTACAAGCATTCACCTCCCTACTTGCAGAATCTCCACCGAAGACTCACACTCACCAGGTACAACGCAGATACTCGTGTCCGACGGACACGACATTATGTACGAATCGAACCCCTCGTTCTGCATCATTGCTATCGTGCTGTAACTCACGTACGTTGGGGATAGGTCAGGAATTGACTGGTCACGGTCCAGGTATTGCATCACCTTCCGCATGCTAGGCCTTCCACCGGACGATGGGTAGGCACACAATAAACCTAATTTGAGGAGGATGGTGGCTTCCTCTGTGTTTGATGAAGACATCAATACCATTGTTACACCCACAGCCCCTGCTACTATACATACTGGACCAATTACGAGAGCTCGCGCACGCCAACTAAATTACTAGGTACTTTCGTTTCTTGGTAATGATTCTAATGTTCATGAGAATATGATGCTGCCTAAATTGGATACATTTGTTTTGCTTACAAATGAAGGGCCTAGCTTGGAGAAGGATGAACATTGGAGCAAGAACAAGCATGGAGATGATGGCATGCGCAAGGGGAACAAGAACGGAGTTACAAGTGATGATTTCAGGACTTTGAAGCCACCATAATGGGTGCATGAAGCCTTGGACGAAATATACAAGATGTCACTTCATAAATTTCGTCTAGAGGCTATTCTAGGTGCTGCGTCACCTTATTATTGGGCCAGGCCCATGTAATTTCGAAATACATAAGTATAGGCTATTTTTAGAGTCCGTATGTGTGGGGAAACAAGAGATAGGGTTGATTTCAGACCCCTCCACCAAGGGTCACGAAATTCCCCCCTCTTCCTCCATATATACAGCCCTTAGGGCACTGTTTAGACTTTGGGTTTTGTTTAGATTAAAGTTCGCCATAGCTGCAATTTCGCGTACTTCGTTTGTGTTCAACGACCAGACAAAGGCGTCACAGAACCCCACCTTGATCAATAAAGCTTTCATCTTATATTCGCAATATCCCGATTGCAATCTCAGTTTCTTGCTTGTTCTTCGTTTGCTCGCAGGAAACAGACCCTCGTGGTCAGGTTGATCGTGCTCCGGCGTGGTCAATAACATCTCGGAGTTGGTTTAGCGATTGCTAAGGCGCGACGTCCTCGCACGTTCGTAGTCGGATCGTCAAAGTCGACTTCCACCAAAGCGAAATCCATCATCTCATCGAAAGACGGGACACCTTTGCCTCTATCAAGTGGTATCAGATTTCCAGGTTGCTCGGTGAGATTTTACAGTTTTTCGTAGTTTAGATCAAGTCTGTTCTTCATACCTATAGTCCACGAAAAAGCCACAAAAAAAATTAGGGTTAGTTCATCCTATCCGAACCAGTCTGAGCCTTTGCATAATCTTTTCTGTATTTGCATTGTTGAATTTGCGGTTGCATCGTCGTGTCTAGTTGCTGGTCTTAGAGTCTAGTCTTTTAGAGTTTCGAGTTCTGGTCATAAGTTGTCACGCCGCCGCCGCACCATCATCATCGCCCCTGCCATCTACCACCACCGCTTATCCGCCACCGCTTCGAATCCGTATCCATATACCACCATCGCTACCATCCACCACCATATATCCACCACCATATATCCACCACCAATCTGAGTTCCTTGCATATTAGGTTTGTTTTCGGGATCCATCTAGTTTCCGATTCGTGTTTCCTTGCCGGAGTAGGTTTCGAAAAAAAGAAGAGTCCGGAAACCACCCTCCGTTTAGGCCCAAAATTTTCGGAAAGCGCACTTGACAAAAAAATTTCTGGCTATCCTATTTTTAGGTGTTTCTAAGCGTATTGAGCCAGTCGCCATTATAGAAAGTTTTTTTGACCCGTTTCCAGTTTTTGGGTCCAGGCAGTCGAAAAAAAAAATTTGGTCGAAAAAATTTCGTGCCCATCCTGTCAGTTTGACCTGGGAAGAGTTTTGAGACACTCGCCATTATAGTGATTTTTCGCAAAAAAAAGAGCAGCGCAAAAAAAAGGAGCGAAAAAAAATTCCAGAGTGTGCTTTTCCCTTGTTTACGTGCAGCGCCGTGATTTTGTTAGTGTTCTAGGCTCGCGTCTCTAGCACGGTCTAGCCTAGGACCAGCACAGTACCGTCGTTGAGCGTTTATTCAACTTTGCATCTCTGAATTGATTATTGCTGACCTTTTTTTTGCTACCATATTATAAGCCTTCCCAGCTCCACATACATCTACGTCGTGCGTTTGACTCTCCCTGGTAATCGCTATATCCAAGCTTTGAGAGTTTTGACTACAATGGTTGCCGATCACCACCTGCTGCTGGGTAAGAACTGGTAAGAATTTGAGATTTGCTTGACAGGTTTGTGATACACCACACCACTTCTTAGTAGTCTGTAGGATCATATTTTTGTGTGTTTCTATTTGCTGCTAGCCATGGTAGGATCACAAGCCGATGATACTGATTGGAAGAACCTGACGAACAAACAGCTACATGATAAATTTCAACAAATGATGAGTGGACAGGTGCAAGATGTGCTAAACAGATTTGACGAGGCCATGGAGAAGATAGATGACATTGAGAAGACGTTTGAAACAAAGCTTGATAGCAAGTTTAATGAATTGCTCGCGCGTTTTCCACAACCACTGCCGGCTGCACCTATCGAACCTCTGCAACAACAACAACTACGCCCCTTCCGAATCAGTATGGACGAGCACAACATGTTTCTATTGAGTCAGGACAAAATTCTGGTGCCGCTGCTACTGCTGTTGGTGCTTCTTTGGCTCCTGCTACTGCTACTGCTGGTACCCAGGAGGATGATGAGTATGCGGGCGATTATGAGGATGAGGTTGATCAAAATCAGAACTACGTGCAGCCACCAGCACCATCACCAGCAGGTCGACCTCAGGTATATATTCGTAATGGTAGGCCTGCACCACCACCTCAGGTACGAGATGATGTCCATATTCCTAAACTGAAATTGAATATTCCACCATTTGAGGGTAGATATGTTCCTGATATATATCTTACTTGGGAGTTAGAAACTGAACAACGTTTTACATGTTTACAATATCCCGAGGAGAGACGGGTTGCTGCTGCTGTTTGTGCTTTCACTAGTTTTGCATGTGTATGGTGGTCTGAACATTGTAGATTATATCCTATTCCCGCTACTTGGGCTGCTTTGAAAACTGCTATGCGTACTCGTTGGGTTCCACCATATTATCAACGTGAATTGCTTCAAAAATTGCAGTGTTTAAGACAAGGAAAAAATTCTGTAGAAGAATATTATCAGGAATTGCAAACTGGCATGATTAGATGTGGTGTTGTTGAGGAGAATAAAGCTATGCCTGCACGTTTTATGGGTGGATTAAATAGAGAGATCCAGACCATCCTAGAGTATAAGGAGTATACTAATATCACTCGTTCATTCCATCTTGCTTGTAAAGCTGAACGTGAAGTGCAGGATCGACAAGCAATGGCGCACACTAACTTTTCTACAGGTCGACCTTCCTCATGGACACCACGTGCATCTTCTACTTCCACTACACCAGCACCTCCATCAGGTGCCACCTCCAGCCGTGATACAAGAAAGCAGGCACAACCACCACTATCTGCCAAGAGCGCACCTGCCGGACCTACACAGAGCTCTTCTTCTTCCATGGCATCAACAGGGCACACAAGTGATATTATTTGTCGTCGTTGTAAAGGAAGAGGTCATATGCGCGAGAATGCAAATCTCAGCGTGTGATGATTGCTACTGAGGATGGTGGGTATGAGTCCGCTAGTGACTATGATGAGGAGACTTTGGCTCTTATTACACGTGAAGAACATGGTGGAGATGATTCTGATCATGAGATGCAATACATGGCTCCTGAAGACGCTGACATGTATGAATGTTTAGTTGCTCAACGTGTTTTGAGTGTGCAGGCCACACAAGCTGAGCAAAATCAGAGGCACAATTTGTTCCATACCAAGGGAGTTGTGAAGGAACGTTCTGTGCGCGTCATCATAGACGGAGGAAGCTGTAACAACTTGGCTAGCATGGAGATGGTGGAGAAGCTTTCTCTCACCACAAGACCACATCCACATCCTTACTACATCCAATGGTTCAACAACAGCGGCAAGGTTAAGGTAACACATACTGTTCGTGTGCATTTTAGTATCTCTACATATGTTGATTATGTTGATTGTGATGTGGTACATATGCAAGCGTGTTCCTTATTACTTGGTAGACCATGGCAATTTGATAAAAATTCTGTACACCATGGTAGAAACAATCAGTATACTCTTTTTCATAAGGATAAAAATATTACTTTGCTTCCTATGACTCCTGATTCCATTTTGAAAGATGATATTAATAGAGCTAATAAAGCAAAACAGGAGAAGAATAAGAGTGAAAATCAGATTGTGGCAAAAGAATTTGAGCAACAAATGAAGCCTAATAATAAACCATCTAGTGTTGCTTCTGAAATTAAATTGAAAAATGCATGTTTATTTGCCATCAAATCTGATATTGATGAGCTAAATTTCAGCAAATCTGTTTGCTATGCTTTTGTGTGCAAAGAGGCGTTATTTTCATTCGAGGACGTGCCTTCCTCTTTGCCCCCTGCTGTCACTAACATTTTGCAGGAGTTCGCTGATGTCTTTCCACAAGACGTGCCACCGGGATTACCACCTATTCGAGGGATTGAGCATCAAATTGACTTAATTCCCGGTGCATCGCTACCCAACCGTGCACCATACCGTACTAATCCAGAGGAGACGAAGGAGATTATGCGTCAAGTACAGGAGCTGCTCGACAAAGGTTATATACGCGAATCTCTTAGTCCTTGTGTTGTTCCTATTATACTAGTGCCTAAATAGGATGGTACATCACGTATGTGTGTTGATTGTAGAGGCATTAATAATATTACTATTCGTTATCGTCATCCTATTCCTAGGCTAGATGATATGCTTGATGAATTGAGTGGCTCTACAATATTCTCCAAAGTTGATTTGCGTAGTGGATACCATCAAATTCGTATGAAATTGGGTGATGAATGGAAAACAGCATTTAAAACTAAGTTTGGTTTATATGAATGGTTAGTCATGCCTTTTGGGTTAACTAATGCGCCTAGTACTTTCATGAGACTAATGAACGAAGTTTTACGTGCTTTCATTGGACGATTTGTGGTAGTCTATTTTGATGATATACTGATTTATAGCAAATCTTTGGAAGAACATTTGGAACATTTACGTGTTGTTTTTATTGCTCTACGTGATGCACGTTTGTTTGGTAACCTTGGGAAGTGCACCTTTTGCACCGACCGAGTATCTTTTCTTGGCTATGTTGTTACTCTGCAGGGAATTGAAGTTGACAAAGCCAAGATTGAAGCTATTGAGAGTTGGCCGCAGCCCAAAACAGTCACACAAGTGAGGAGTTTTCTTGGCCTTGCTGGATTCTATAGGCGTTTTGTGAGAGATTTCAGCACCATTGCTGCACCTCTCAACGAGCTTACAAAGAAGGATGTGCCTTTTGTTTGGGGTACCGCACAGGAAGAAGCCTTCACGGTATTGAAAGATAAGTTGACACATGCTCCTTTACTCCAACTTCCTAATTTTAATAAGACTTTTGAGCTTGAATGTGATGCTAGTGGAATTTGATTAGGAGGTGTGTTATTACAAGATGGCAAACCTGTTGCATACTTTTCTGAAAAATTGAGTGGGCCTAGTATGAATTATTCTACTTATGATAAAGAATTATATGCTCTTGTTCGGACTTTAGAAACATGGCAACATTATTTATGGCCCAAAGAATTTGTTATACATTCTGATCATGAATCTTTGAAACATATTAAAAGTCAAGCTAAACTGAATCGTAGACATGCTAAATGGGTTGAATTCATTGAGACTTTCCCTTATGTCATTAAGCACAAGAAGGGTAAAGAAAATGTTATTGCCGATGCTTTGTCTCGTCGCTATACTATGCTTTCACAACTTGACTTCAAAATATTTGGTTTGAAGACCATCAAAGATCAATATGTGCATGATGCTGATTTTAAAGATGTATTGCAGAATTGTAAAGAAGGAAGAACATGGAACAAGTTCGTCGTTAATGATGGATTTGTGTTCCGTGCTAACAAGCTATGCATTCCAGCTAGCTCCGTTCATCTTTTGTTGTTGCAGGAGGCACATGGAGGAGGACTAATGGGACACTTTGACGTGAAGAAGACGGAGGACGTACTTGCTATACATTTCTTTTGGCCAAAGATGAGACGGGATGTTGAGCGTTTTATTGCTCGCTGCACTACATGTCAAAAAGCTAAGTCACAACTCAATCCTCATGGTTTATATATGCCTTTGCCTGTCCCTAGTGTTCCTTGGGAGGATATATCTATGGACTTTGTTTTAGGTTTACCTAGAACAAAGAAGGGGAGGGATAGCATATTTGTTGTCGTGGATAGATTCTCGAAAATGGCACACTTCATACCATGTCATAAAAGAGATGATGCTGTTAATGTTGCTGATTTGTTCTTTCGTGAAATTATTCGCTTGCATGGTGTGCCAAATACTATTTTTTCAGATCGTGATACTAAATTTCTTAGCCATTTTTGGAGATGTTTATGGGCTAAGTTGGGGACTAAACTGCTTTTTAGTACTACTTGTCACCCCCAAACTGATGGACAAACTGAAGTAGTCAATAGAACATTGTCTACTATGCTTAGGGCTGTTTTGAGGAATAATAAAAAAATGCGGGAGGAATGCTTGCCTCATATTGAATTTGCTTATAATCGTTCATTGCATTCTACTACTAAGATGTGCCCTTTTGAAGTTGTGTATGGTTTCCTACCTCGTGCACCTATTGATTTGTTGCCTCTTCCATCTTCGGAGAAGGTTAATTTTGATGCTAAAGAACGTGCTGAATTGATTTTAAAAATGCATGAGTTAACTAAGGAAAACATTGAGCGTATGAATGCTAAATATAAACTTGCTGGAGATAAGGGTAGAAAACATGTTGTGTTTGCACCTGGAGATCTTGTTTGGTTACATTTGCGTAAGGATAGATTTCCTGATTTGCGCAAATCAAAGCTAATGTCACGTGCTGCTGGTCCTTTTAAGGTGTTGGAGAAGGTAAATGATAATGCATATAAACTTGAGTTGCCTGCAGATTTTGGGGTTAGTCCCACTATTAACATTGCAGATTTGAAGCCTTATTTGGGTGAGGAAGATGAACTTCCGTCGAGGACGACTTCATTTCAAGAAGGGGAGGATGATGAGGACATCAATACCATTGTTACACCCACAGCCCCTGCTGCTATACATACTGGACCAATTACGAGAGCTCGCGCATGCCAACTAAATTACCAGGTACTTTCGTTTCTTGGTAATGATTCTAATGTTCATGAGAATATGATGCTGCCTAAATTGGATACATTTGTTTTGCTTACAAATGAAGGGCCTAGCTTGGAGAAGGATGAACATTGGAGCAAGAACAAGCATGGAGATGATGGCATGCGCAAGGGGAACAAGAACGGAGTTACAAGTGATGATTTCAGGACTTTGAAGCCACCATAATGGGTGCATGAAGCCTTGGACGAAATATACAAGATGCCACTTCATAAATTTCGTCTAGAGGCTATTCTAGGTGCTGCGTCACCTTATTATTGGGCCAGGCCCATGTAATTTCGAAATACATAAGTATAGGCTATTTTTAGAGTCCGTATGTGTGGGGAAACAAGAGATAGGGTTGATTTCAGACCCCTCCACCAAGGGTCACGAAATTCCCCCCTCTTCCTCCATATATACAGCCCTTAGGGCACCGTTTAGACTTTGGGTTTTGTTTAGATTAAAGTTCGCCATAGCTGCAACTTCGCGTACTTCGTTTGTGTTCAACGACCAGACAAAGGCGTCACAGAACCCCACCTTGATCAATAAAGCTTTCATCTTATATTCGCAATATCCCGATTGCAATCTCAGTTTCTTGCTTGTTCTTCGTTTGCTCGCAGGAAACAGACCCTCGTGGTCAGGTTGATCGTGCTCCGGCGTGGTCAATAACATCTCGGAGTTGGTTTAGCGATTGCTAAGGCGCGACGTCCTCGCACGTTCGTAGTCGGATCATCAAAGTCGACTTCCACCAAAGCGAAATCCATCATCTCATCGAAAGACGGGACACCTTTGCCTCTATCAAGTGGTAAATCCCCCACGAGACGTGGATCCACCGCATCGAGAATCGAGCCACTGCGATGATGTTCAAGCACCCAGTCGACCAACACTACTTGTGTCATGTCCTTGCTGCTTCCAATTGGCCTGCGCCCACAGGCGACCTCCAGGAGAAACATGCCAAATGCGAACACGTCGGTTAAGGGTGTTGCCTTTCCTGTGCGTATAAGTTCTAGTGCAAGGTACCCCATGGTGCCCACCACATGTGTTGTTGTAGCAACCATCCCATAGTCATATAACCTTGCTAGACCAAAATCACCGAGCCGTCCAATCATCTGGCTGTCCAAGAGCACATTACTAGCCTTTATATCTCGATGGATGACGATTTGCTCCCATTCCTCATGAAGATACAGCAAACTTGACGCAACATCTTTGATGATCCGATACCTCTCGGATAAATGTAGAGCTGGCTTATTTTTATTGTACATGTACTTGTCGAGACTACCGTTTTCCATGTAGTCATAAACCAAGAGAAGTTCACCCTTTCGCCGACAGTAGCCTAGTAACTGAGCGAGATTACGGTGGCAGAGACGGCCAATGCTCACCACCTCCGCGATGAACTCCCTTATTCCTTGTTTCGAATCATGTGACACTCTCTTCACCGCAACCTTCAAGTTGGACGGAAGAAGCACTCCTCTGTACACTCTTCCAAATCCTCCCACACCAAGTAAATTCGTACCGGAAAACCCCTCCGTGGCATGAAATAGATCCTTGTACGCGAAACGATGTGGGCCGAACTCGTCCTCCCAATCTTCTCGTACCTCAGCAAATAGACGCCGATGCCACAAGAAGAAGAGATGATGGCTAGCATTGCAATGACAAGCAATGCCGCGGCCAGTGGCAGCACGACATCCAAGATCTTTGACTGAGGTTTGGGACCTAGGTGTGGTAGGACGGGAAGCGTGGCGAAGTCTAGCGGCGGGGCAGGCCCGTCCAAGCTGAAGCTTCATCCGAGGACGTAGTGGTGTGTGCCTACGCCCCAACCTCCGAAGGCTGAAAAGCCAACGTACATCTTGTCCGCCATGACCGTGGAGAGATCAATGACTTCGGAGAGTAGAGGAATCTTGGGCTTTGGTACATGCACGGGCGCTAATGTCACGTTGAGTCGTCTGGCCTGTGCATCATAGTCTACCCACACCTGCACATGGTTTTGAATTTCAGTTTTAGAAATATTTCAGCCATATCTGAAATCCGTGATTTATGTTTTCATTTCGGAGAGAGGACCGAAATTTTCACTTGAACTTGGTTGAGATCTAACCAAATATTTTTTTTCCAAAATGTTTCTAAAACTGAAAAGTTAAATAAAAGTTTCTGATATTTTTTATTGTTCAGAAAATAGAAATTTTCTGAAAAGAAAATGTCCATGAATTTTATATAAAAAATAATAAAGTTCATGAATTTTTATTCGGTCAAAGAACAGTTTCTGTAAAGAGTAAAAGTTCGTGAATTTTTATTCATGATTTTCCGCTGCGTAAATAATTAATAGTACTCTTTTACAAAGAAAATAAATGTTTAAATAGAATTAAGTATTTAGAGAGCATATTAAAGTAATTATGATTATGTTATTTTTATGACCAACGTTGTTAATAACATGATCATGTTTTATTATTGAAAATAAAAGTGCTCTTTTAAAAGTGAATAGAACTAAAGTAAAAGTTTAAATTGTTGCTCCTCTACTCAAATTTGAACCAATGGGATAATTTGTTTAGAGAGTAGAAAAGTATAAAGTGATGCTACTGAATAAAAGTAAAAGTTTTATCCTCCAATTAAATTGGAATCAATAGGAAAATTTAATTGGAAGAACGGTTTTTGAGAGAAGTTTTTTTCACTTGTGGGTGAAATCAAATTCAGGTAGCTTCTGCTATAACGGTAGAGAGCTATTTGATTAAAGTTTAATTATGGTATTGTTATTTTTTGACCAACGTTGAAGATAACAATATTATAATTCAATGAGTCTTATAGTTAAAAGTTCAAATCTCTGATAAATTTTGTATCAATGACCAATTTTCAGAGAATTTGATAAAGATTGAGAAATTTATATTGCTAGTTTTCCGCTGCAATAAAGTTGATAATGATGATTATTTTCTTAGCAAAGTTACTTAGTAGAAATTTTATCATCACATTATTTATGAGTTATATGCGTTTTTTCCATTTCTGCCCAACGGTGATGTGGAATTAATGTAAAGAGGTGATGTTTATTCTAATTCTGTCACAACAGTGGTTTAGAATATAAAATAAAGTTTTACAAAAGTTTAATGTGCATATTTTTTAACCAGACCAACGTAGGGTTATTTTTATGCTCATTATTGTTGATTATTGGCTATCTTTCTCAGACTAAAAGTTTTCCATGCTTTCATTCGTGAAAGCGAATGGATGGGTACTTGTGACCCGAAAGATGACCAGGAAAGGTCATAACATGAGGGAGTATGTTCTCTCTAAAGAATGGCTTGAAAAGAAAAGAATTCTTGGATATTAATCCAAGAGAAGAAAACAGATAGATCATTGAGAGTCTTGGTTGACGAATGTCTTTCATGTATTCTATATGAAGAAGATTTTTCAGTCAACATGATTTGAGATGAAACAAGCAACATGCGTGTTTAATTTGACCAACGTTGGATCAAGCATGTGTGTCAAAGAGCATTCGGATTTATTTATAAATTTGATGATTGAATATGCAGTCAAAAGAGCCAATTTTGGCATTTATGTCCCTTACGGGGAATTACCCGCATGGCGGGAAAATATGGATTATGATAAAACCCGCATGGCTAGAAAAGTCTGGGAAAATCCCTGCATAACCCGTATGGCGGCAGAAATTTTCTCAGACTTACCCCGTATGACAGGAGAAAGACATGATGACTCATGTGCTTTTAATGTGTCCTACTCTGGGAGAAAAGTATGGAGTAGCTATCATGCCTTCCTCATATCGACCGTACATCTTATGTGTAACGGTCATTAAGCACTCAATAAATCCGAAGAGAATAAAAGTTACAGACGAACCTAAAGATAAGAATGATATGCAAGTGTGACTTGCAAAAGTACTAATGATAAAGAACTCTGTTGAGTTTCCGAAATGGAATAAGGAAAAAGTACTCCCATACCAGTTAATAGATAACTTCATTACATATGAAGTAGATACTCAAAGTTTCCTCAATTCACAAGAGTTGTGAATGGTTTTTCGAAATTGTGGCAAAGTTCTTGCCACATTTCGAGGGGGAGAAAGAAATATGAGATATCCATTAATGAAGAATGTGATCGTCTAGGGGAGTACGATGATCATAATAATACCCCTAAAGAAAAGAAGACTAAGGAATACTAAGACGGTGCTTAAAGTGCCATAAAGAAGAAAGTTTTAACAGAATAAACCCAAATAATAAAGTTTAAAGATACGCCATTCTTAGTGAAGATGGAGTAATCTGGGGAGCATGGTATGAAGATACCTAAGACTCAAATAGATTGTATCTGGGGGAGTACGTTGTATGACCTATACAACACCCATTGTTAGCTCTATAAAGGAGGAATGATTAAACATGGATCTTGTGATAAAGGTCCCTGTAAAACCTATTGCCTCTTGGAAATGAAAGACTATAAAATAATTTGCCTCTTGGCAATGACAGAGCAACAACAGCCCCATATGAAAGAAGTGCTAGTACCTCAGACACAGATGGTCTCAAGGAATGAGAAAATCAGATACTTCTAATTACTATAAAGTCTATGTTAGTGAAATTCAAATGGAGGTTGATCCCACCTCATTTAAAGCGCTCAATCGAGCTTTGAGAAGTGTCTGCTTATCTAAATGATAAGAGACTATGTGAGATGAAATGAACTTGATGAATTCTGACTATGTTCGGGACTCATGAGTAATTTCCAATGGAGCCAAAACAGTAGGCTGTAAAGAGTCTACAAGGACAATGTGACTCCAAAGGAAATATGTAAAGGTGTAAAACACGACTATAATCGAAAGGTTTTTGTGCGTTTTACACTGAATAGATTACAATGAGTGTTGGTAGCACATCATGATCTGAGTTACATCAAATGAAAGATATTATGATCTGTGTTACATCAGATGAAAGTAAAGAACACAGGGGATACTGCCTAAAGAAGTATTTTATGGACTAAAGCAATCAAATGTTGTTTTGGGTTAAAGAAAATGAGAGGACAATTGTGTTTGTATAAAGTTATAGAATGGGAATTTCTTTTCCTGTATCTCGTACATGCGGATAACATTCTACTTGTTAGTAGTGATGTTAATTCGACTGCAGGAGGAAAAGAAGTTCTTGTCCTCAAAGTTCAAAAGAATGTCTCTCGTTATAAGGATCGAGATTCACCGAGAAAAGAATAAAAGGGGTATTAGGAGTGTCGCATGGGCATGCTAAGGAAAGTTTCTAAAGTATGCATGCGAGAAAACCTACGCCTGTTCTTATAGTAAAGGGTAATGATTTGGGGAACTTTAGTGTTCCAAAAGTCAATACGAGATAGACCAAATGAATATGATACCATATGCTTCAGCTGTTGGAAGCTTAATGAATGCAAAAGTATAACATTACCGTGACACAGTTCACGTAACCGGGTTGTTTTGGTAATGTCCAATCCAGATATAGATCATTGAAATGGAGTCAAGGATATTGGCCTCATGCTGAAAGGAATAAGTGCTCTTAAAAGATTGTGAGTACAAAGACATGACTCGTGAAATATACAGCGAAATCCAAAACTATCGCTGACTTTCACACTTGGAGTTTTTGTGTGGAAAAACTCTAAAGAATGAATCAATTATCATTAATATGATGTAAAGATAATGTACAACATGATATGAGGCTGAGGGATAGGCAAAATAGTTAAGGAGACCTGTACCTGGAGTTGATAATGCTTGACAACAGCGATAACCATTTTAAGTTTTTAGCTCCTATGACAACGAGTCAAGTGTTGACGCTAAACACACTGAGAGAGAGTTATGCGTTGTAAAGGAGAAAGTTCGGAATTATGTAGAAATGCTTGGAGCATGAAAGCAACAGACAAGTATTTGCAGATCTGCTTATTAAAGGCTTACTGCCCAATGTGTTCGGAGAACACACAGTCGACATGGGTTTTATGGTGTAGTCTAAGATTTCCGGACAATAAAATGACCCAAGATTAAAGAATCTGTTTCAAAACAGAGGAGTGTGTTGTAGGTGTTGATTCTATCGGGAATGAACCGTGATGATGAGACATGCTCTACATGCAAATCTGTGATGGAACGAATACTTTGAAAAGAGTTATTTCAAAGTATAAAGTTAAAAGTATATATTGAGATCAAGGGGGAGAATGTTAGATTGATCTCTCCTCCAATGGGCCCAACGGCTCATTGGGCCCTTGACCCACGCCCTGATCGGGGGCGTCCAGCCCAAGCAAGGCTGGTGGGCCCCTGTCGCGCAGTGCTATAAAGAGGAGGTGGGGACCAGGGCACAGGGTACGAGGTTCGTCACCACCACTGTTCCCCACTCCTAACCATATCTGATCCAGAGGGAGGCACTGAAGCGATGGGAAGCTCCACTGCCGCCCCTCACGCACTTCACCGTCGACCTCTATACCGACCGTCGTTGCCCGTGCGCAACCTTCATCGACGAACCAGCGATGGCCGGAACGCTAAGGTAAACACCTGAATACAGAGAATATCCCACTGATCTACTCCTAGTCGATCCAGTAAGTCTATCAGTTACTACCTCCGTTTTTAAATGTAAATCCTTTTAGAAATTTCAATAGGACTACATACGAATGTATATAGACATATTTTAGAGCGTAGATTCACTCATTTTGCTTCATTTCTACTCCATATTAGAATCTCTAAAAAAACATATATTTAGGAACGGAGGAACTACTACTTTGTAAGTAATTTGAATTTATGTGTACTACTATAATTGCCGACATGATGAAATTACAGTGAAAGTGAAAAAGATGACCTGCATCGGTTGGCGGCTGTTCAGCCTCAGCTCTTGAAAGGCGCCGTTCTCGTCGCTGTAGTACCCAGCCTGCTTGGCCTGCCGTGAGATGAGGCTGTTGACGTCGATGCCGACGTGGTTGCTGTTGATGTCGCGGAACTCGACGTCCATGATGGTGTCGAGCTCGACCGCCAAGATGAGATCGCTGGCCGTGCCGTTTGTCCCGTTGAGGAGGCCCAGGTACCGCCCGCTCTGGGCAGCTGAGAGGTTCGAGGTCGGCGCGACGACGAACGCGAGCCCGTAGCTGGTCAGGGCATCGTATCTGGACCTAATGGCGAACACGAAGGACGCGGAGAAGGACCGCGCCATGGCGGCGCTGTTCGCCGTCGCGGTGGAGCTGTCGAGGAAGCGGAGGTGCGGGGTGGAAGGCATGGCCTGTTGTCTGGTACTCCGTGTCGGTGAGCAGCAGGAGGCCGTTGGGCGTGACGGCGGCGACGCCATCCAGCGTGAGGTTCGCGGTGGCGAAGCCTTGGTAGGCGAACCGGCCGTCTTCCGCCGCCACGGCCACACCTCCGGCGAGGCTCAGAAGCAGCAGCAGACCAAGGGCTAGCAGAGACTGCATGGTTCCTTGACAATCTTCCATTGTTGCCTTCTCCACATTTATATAGAGCAAAGATTCAGCGGCTGGGAACTCTAGGTAGACTGTGAACGAGTGTAGCAAACCACACACCAGCCAGGCCTGCATTTGGAGCTTGCTCACGCAGGCGCCACTCACAGGAAGCTGCGAGGCACCCACACACAGCTCACAGCTCACAGCTCACAGCTCAAGCAAGCAAAATATCTCACGAAGACTCGGACTCGCACATAGCTCCAAGCTCATACAAGCAAGACGCCGGGCAGAAAACTACACGGATAACGGGCGTGTCCGGCAAGTTGCAGTGACCAGTGAGTAGCACTGCTTTCACGAGTACAGTAGTATCTTTCGCAGTAGTCTAGTCACTCGTTGGCTGGGTAAGCTGCGCACGAGCGTTAATTTGTCATTGCACGCGGAAGAAGGCAGGAAAATAAGGATGACTGAATAACCCTTCGGCTTCTTGAAGACGGTCTTTACGAAGGAATAAAAACCAGGGTTTTATTTATAAAAAATGCCACACCAACGAATCTTACATTCTTAAAAAGTTGGTCCCAATTCTCTCAACATGCTAAGCAATGCATTCCCACTAAGCAATGCATTTAAATCTTCTCTCCCACTAAGCCTGCAATATCTACCACATAAGCGAGTCATTGCATTAAGTTATACAATTATTTTTACACTAGTCTATGCATGTAACGCTGCCACATCATATACCCATGTTAGTCATCCTTCACATTTTTGTTCAAAAGGACATTTTCAACTGTAATTCAAAAGTTTTTATTCCATTTTTAGACACTTTCTTTTATTGATTTTCAAGGATATACTTTCCTTTCATTAGATTTAGTTATTTTTGTCAACTACTTAAGCATTTTTTAACAAAGTTATTGCAGCAACGCGCGTGGAGAGAGTCATACTCACTACTCTGTTTCAGAGTTACATATTAAATCCAAGCCATCTGCTGTTGCAAAATATTTTTTATTTTTATTTTCTTACTCGTTTTTTCCTTACCGTGTGCCCCTCTCTTTTACATTCTTTATCCATCCAGCTGCAACACGCGGGGTATTGTCTAGTTTCTTATGAAAACCATCTTCTTTCCTAATCTCCACTAATCTCCCCCAACCCCTTGAATTTCAGGGTGGGTCCCTATGCTATCAATTCAAACAAGCACACGTCACCATTCACGTATTTCTTTTTGCGAGAGAACTTTTCGATCTATTCATAATCAATAATGGCAGTACAAATAAGACTATATCTCTTTCAAATTGTTTATCCATCCCGCTGCAACTCGTGGAGTATTGTCTAGTTTCTTACGAAAATCAGCTTCTTTCCTAATCCCCACTAATCTCCCCGACCCCCTCGAATTTCAGGGTGGGGCCATGTGCTATCCAATCAAACAAGCACACGTCACCATTCATGTAATTTTTTTGTGAGAGAACTTTTCGATCTATTCATAATCAATCATGGCAGTACAAATAAGACTAGAGATAATAAAATTTACAACCAGATCCGTGAACCATGCAGGGATGACTGCAAACACTGGAGCGAGCCGAAGGCGCGCCGCCGTCATCGCCCCTCCCTCACTAGAATCGGGCAAACCTTTTTGTACAGACAGTCGGGAAGTCATCGTGCAAAGGCCCCAAAGGACCAGCGCACTAGAGCTGCAACCATTGCTGACGAATAGAGTCTTAGATCGAAAAGATCAAAATAGTAACCACACGAATGTAAACTGGATCCAAATAGATCCACCGAAGACCACAACGACTGGATCCCGCGAGATCCAACGATGACACACCTCCACACGCCATCTGACGATGCTAGACGCACCATCAGGACGGGGACCGGACGTGGAAGACATATTCCTAGTGAGGGACACCGCCACCAGCACACAGCCCCAACCAAGATGCTGAACCTAACAAAAACAACATCGTGGTTCCTCCTGCCAGCGGGGGGCCGAGATAATCCACACCTCCATGGCCAAAGGCCATCAGAGGTGGGGTGGACCATGATACGTCTCCAACGTATCTATAATTTTTGATTGTTCTATGTTGTTATATTATCATTCTTGGATGTTTTACAATCATTTTATAACAACTTTATATCATTTTCTGGGACTAACCTATTGACATAGTGCCAAGTGCCAGATGTTGTTTTCTGCTTGTTTTTTACATGGCAGAAAATCAATATCAAACGGAGTCCAAACGCAGCGAAACTTTTTGTGGATTTTTTTAGACCAGAAGACATCCAGTGGGCCAAAGAAGTACCGAAGAGGGGGCCCGAGGTGAGCACAAGACACCAGGGTGCGCCTGGAGGTCCAGGCGCGCCCTGATGGGTTGTGCCCACCTCGGAGGCCTCCTGCACCGCCTCTTTGCTCTATAAATAACCTAGAATTCCAGAAACCCTAGGGGAGTCAACAAAAATCAATTCCAGCTGCGGCACGTTCCAGAACCACCAGATCAAATCTAGACACCATCACGGAGGGGTTCATCATCCTCATTGGTGCCTCTTCGATGATGCATGATTAGTTCATTGTAGACCTACGGGTCCGTAGTTAGTAGTTAGATGGCTTCCTCTCTCTCTCTCTCTCTCTCGCTCTCTCTCTCTTGATTCTCAATACAATGGTCTCTTGGAGATCTATTTGATGTAACTTTTTTTGCGGTGTGTTTGTTGGGATCCGACAAACTTTGAGTTTATGATCAGATCTATGTTTTTATCCATGAAATTTATTCGAGTTTTTTATCTATTATATGCATGATTACTTATAGCCTCGTATTTCTTCTTCGAATCTTTGGTTTAGTTAGGACAACTAGATCGATTTTTCTTGCCATGGGAAGAGTTGTTTTGGGATGGGTTCGATCTTATGGTGCTTGATCCCAGTGACAGAAGGGGAACCGACACGTATGTATTGTTGCTATTAAGGGTAACAATATGGGGTCTATTTCTACATAAATAGATCTTGTCTACACCATGTCATCGTTCTTATTGCATTACCCCGTTTCTCCATGAACTTAATACACTAGATGCTTGCTGGATAGTGGTCGATGTGTGGAGTAATAGTAGTAGATGCAGGCAAGAGTCGGTCTACTAATCTTGGACGTGATGCCTATATAATGATCATTGCCTGGTTATCGGCATGATTATTTGAAGTCCTATCAATTGCCCAACAGTAATTTGTTTACCCACCGTATGCTATTTTTCTTGAGAGAAGCCACTAGTGAAATCTATGGGCCCCGGGTCTTTTCTTTACTATATTTGCCTTCGAGATCTATTTTTATTTGCTTTTATTTCCAGATCTATTAATTCAAAAATACCTTGCTGTAATTTTTATTTATTTATTTTATCTCGCGTTCCCGCGAGATCTATTTATCCAATCTACTACAATTTTACCTATCTTTTTACCCGTGAGGGATTGACAACCCCTCTCTTACATTGGGTTGCAAGTATTTGTTCTTTGTGTGTCGGAGCTGTTTACGTAGTGTTGCGTGGTTCTCCTACTGGCTCGATAACCTTGGTCTCATCACTGAGGGAAATACCTACCGTTGCTGTGCTGTATCATCCCTTCCTCTTTGGGGAAATACAGACGTAGTTCAAGCCAACATCAAAAGAAATTTCTGGCGCCGTTTCCAGGAAAACATCATCAACATCTACCAGGTTCCTAATCACAAATCTCATCTTCTTGCAATTTACATTATTTGCCATTTGCCTCTCGTTTTCCTCTCCCCCACTTCACAAAAATTTGTCGTTTTATTCGCCCTCTTTTTCGTTCATCGTTTTTCTCGCCAGATCTGTTTTTGAGTGCAATATTATTGCGTAGTCACGATGACTCAAGAGAACACCAAGTTGTGTGATTTCTCGAATACCAACAATAATGATTTTATTAGCACTCTAATTGCTCCTCCCGCCACTAGTGCAGAGTCTTGTGATATTAATGCCACTTTGCTTATTCTTGTTATGAAAGATCAATTTTCCAGCACTCATAATGAGGATGTCGCATCCCATCTTAACACATTCGTGGAATTATGCGATATGCAAAAGAAAAAAAATATGTGGACAATGATATTGTGAAGCTAAATTATTCCCATTTTCATTGCGAGATCGTGTAAAAAATTGGTTTTCTTCTTTGCCTCGCAATAGTATTGATTCTTGGGATAAGTGCAAAGATGCCTTTATTACTAAGTATTTTCCGCCCGCAAAGATTATTTCCCATAGAACCCATATCATTAATTTCAAGCAACTTGAACATAAGCATGTTGCACAATCTTGGGGAAGGATGAAATTGATGCTAAGGAATTTCCCAACTCATGGGTTAAATCTTTGGATGATCATACAAGTTTTTTATGCGGGACTGACTTTCGTTTCTAGAAATCTTTTAGATTCCACCGCGGGTGGTATTTTTATGGAAATTACTTTGGATGAAGCTACTAAATTGATAGACAATATTATGGCAAATTATTCACAATGGCATACCGAAAGAACTCCTTCTAGTAAAAATGTTAATTCGGTTGAAGAAATTTCTTCTTTGAGTGAAAAAGTTGATGCTCTTGTGAAATTGGTTGCTAATAAAAGTGCCCCTATTGATTTTAATGATGTGACTTTGTCTACTTTGATTGAGCAAAATATCGATGCTATAGATGTGAATTTTATCTCGTGAAACAATTTCAATAACAATGCTTATAGAGGTAATTTTAATCCTAGGCCTTTTCCTAGTAGTTCCTCTAATAATTATGGTAATTCTGTTGGGGAACGTAGTAATTTCAAAAAAATTCCTATGCACACGCAAGATCATGGTGATGCATAGCAACGAGAGGGGGAGTGTATCTTCATACCCTTGAAGATTGCTAAGCGGAAGCGTTTATCAATGCGGTTGATGTAGTCGTACGTCTTCACGATCCGACAGATCCAAGTACCGAACGCACGACACCTCCGAGTTCTGCACATGTTCAGCTTGATGATGTCCTCGCCTTCTCGATCCAGCAAGACGGGTGAAGTAGTATATGAGTTCCGGCAGCACGACGACATGGTGATGGTGTTGGTGAAGAACAATCTCCGCAGGGCTTCGACTAAGCACTACGGAAACTATGACGGAGGATAAACTAGAGGGGACGGGGTTGCCGGCACACGGCTTGGTGTTTCTTGATGTGTCTTTGGTGCTAGCCCTGCCCCTCTATTTATATGTTGAGCCCTGGGGTCGAAACTTGGAGCAAAAGCCTCCTCAAAGTCGGTTTTTCCCGAAAGGCAAGAGTCCCACTCAGACTCCAGGACCAAACGCCACAATCCTTGGCGTCTGGCCCAGACGCCATGGGCCTCAGCGTCTGGCCCAGGGCCATACGCCAAGGTCTCTGGCGTTTGGCCCCCTGGCCTCCGCAAAACTCCTTTTGCACCGACTTATCGCCCTGTGGGCCTGACCCCTTGGCCTAACCCATATCATCCAATATATGAATCTTTACCTCCGGACCATTCTGGAGCTCCTCGTCATGTCCGTGATCTCATCCGGGACTCCGAACAACATTCGGTCACCAACATACATAACTCATATAATACTATATCGTCAACGAACGTTAAGCGTGTGGACCCTACGGGTTCGAGAACTATGTAGACATGACCGAGACATCTCTCTGGTCAATAACCAATAGCGGAACCTGGATGCCCATATTGGCTCCTACATATTCTACGAAGATCTTTATCTGTCAAACCGCATAACAACATACGTTGTTCCCTTTGTCATCGGTATGTTACTTGCCCGAGATTTGATCGTCGGTATTACCATACCTAGTTGAATCTCGTTACCGACAAGTCTCTT